>OX101820.2:22983380-25384561 GCA_944452925.2 Chrysolina oricalcia
ATACCTCCTTTTGAAAATACATTAGTTTAGCAATGAATATTTGAAGTGAAGTATGGAATAAGTGTTCAAGGAAAACAATTTTGGTTTTTGGTAAAATTTACCTGAAAGTTGTGTGTTAGAGTTCGCTATTAGGTGTGAATATAGTAAAAACAGAAACGAATTGTTGATAAATAAGGAATTTTGAAAAGTGTGTTACAATAGTTTTTCACACAACACATATATAATATTAACGTATTGGGTGAAGTTTGGTTATTTATATAATTTATTTACGTATTTTTCTCAGAAAAGGGTTTACGCTATAAGATGTTTTAGAAATGGCATACAATGATGACTTAGATGAGGACGCAATATATACCAAACTTCCAGATGTTAATGTCCTAACTGTTGGGGAGTCTGGAGACGAGGACTCTGATGGAGATTTGAACCATTTACCTCCTAGACAATTGATAGCTGGTGCTGAAATATAGCATACAAATAATTGTAGAATTAACCAGTCGAATGAACCGTTTGCAACCTCAAGTGCCGATAAAAAGTTTCAACATAACAATCCACGTGGAACACCTAAGCCTGTCACGAAAGAGAAAATCCAACACGAATGGTTCCAGGTTAGTTTTCAAATTTGAAACCTGATTTTCCAAAGTATGGTAAGGTTTCTCCAGTAGAATTATTTGAGTTATTTTTTACTAATGATCTGTTCGAGTTCTTTCTTATTTTTTTTCGTCAACCTGTTGCACCCCTACGCGCAACCCTCAGAAGTCTTCGAGAGATTTGTGCGAGCTACTTACCTTTTAGCCCTTACCTTTTAATGTGTGATGCCATGCACGAGACCGGTGACCATGCGGGGCTTCGAATTTTTTTTCGATATTTTGATGTACCAGCACTTTGCCGATAATACAGAGCCAGATGCTAACGATAAAAGGTGGAAGATTCGTCCACTCATGGACAAATTGAAAGCAAATGTTTTACAACATTTTGTCCCAGAGCAGTGCATCAATTACGACGAGTCAATGGTCGAGTATCCTAGGAAGCACTCGTGCAAGCAGTTTATCCGGGGAAAACCTATTCGGTTCGATTTTAAGATCTGGTGTTTGATAAGCAAAGTTGGATATGTAATTAATTTCGTTTTATACCAAGGAAAAAATTCCAGGCCCATAAAACTGATGATGATGAGGGAAATGCCGGAAAAAAAACTTCCATAAAAAATAAACATAGATAATTTATGTACTAGCGTATATTTACTAAACGATGTGAGAGTCCTTCATCTGGTGTAACGGAATAAAGCGAGAAAATTTCCTGCCAAAAAAACTCTTCAATAATCTTCAATACGTGGAGAACATCACCCCGAACCAGTGGGATCCTATTTGCAAGATGAGCAGATAATATTGTTACTGTCGCATCCACATGTCATGCATGGAGAGCCACTTTCTCAAAAGAGGAGAAAATCATATTAGTTCCACAATCAAGTTTGTCACAATGTGCATGTCAGTTTAGATGTTTAATACTAGGAATATAGTTAGAAATGTAACACCTATAGTAACCAAAAAGATATAAAAAGCGAACAAGCTCACCTTCTTACTCAAAGTCCATTATTTAAATTTATGAAAGAAGGGCATATCAAATTACATACATTGTTATGAACTCAAAAAGTGACAAGTTGCGATTGATCACACGTGCGCTGGGTTCCTGCGAGGACTGAGGGATTCATTAATTGTTATTCGTAGAAAGTTTGAGTATCTCTAGACCCCTTTTTTTGTTCTTGGCACTAAGTTTTATATTCGACTTTTGGCCGTCTAGATTGCCCAAATACCCCTATGTGCGCTCGCTTCAGAGACTACGGAATATATTAATCGTATTGGCGATGAGACCGTCTGCCTTTAACGAGGATATATTCATCAATAGCGAAAGATAACCACAATGATGAAGCGAAGTTTCGCCAAGATTTCGCAAAGCAATGTAAATAAAAGCCCCAAAGGACCGGCAGACGTATCTAATGTGATTAGGGTTGGCTTCAAACTTTGTATTATATCCATTTTCTTAGTCGCTCGGGTCCATTATGAGTTATTTTCGAGGAAAGCTGGCAAAAAAGCTATCCTCAATGGAGAAACAACGGCATTTGTAAGGACTACAGACAGGTCCTCCGCTTTTTATGGAGGTATTAGAGCGACAAAAAATTGGTCTGGGTGGCTTGAAGCGAGTCATTATTGATGTTGGAACGGTGTATAGAGATAAATAGAATTCTGGCGTAAATGTTGGCGTTTTTTATGTACTCGTGTCTATTTGGAGTTTAGTTTGTTTCACGAGACATATACATCAGAATGGAAGAACTGAAGTTACAAGGATAAGCCTAGAAATGAAGTGGAGAAATTTACGAGTATTCAGTTGATTTACAAATATATTTCGTAAAATTTTGTTTTAACGACTCGTTTCCTATCACCAGCTGAATTCTATCGACGATTTCGCTAGAAGTGACCTTGGCATTCAAAAAAACGACAGTCAACAGATATTTTTAGGAAGGCGATTCAGAATTTCGTATTTCTTGCTTCGAAAATAGGTGCTACTTTTGGAATACTGTACATTTCATGCAGATAAATGATTGTGAGTTTCCATTTCCAGAAACATGAATTACAGCACTGTTGGAAATTAGTTGTTATTTCCAACAACTTCTCATATTGTTGAAAAAGTGTAGTCTAATTTAACAACTATTGTGTATTATTTTCACTACCGATATTTCCGATGTAGTTGTTAACTAGCTGAGTTGTTTAATTCACTACTAATACTGTCAATACAGCAGCCACAAGTCTGCATCAAACGACTACATGATGTTTTCAACAAAATAACTAACTATTAATTGGAAACTGACAACAACGTATTGTAACTAAAATTGCAAGAATGTAGCACTTTTGTTGTTTGGGACGTTTTTTGAAGAACAATACACAATTTCAAATTTATTTCCATCGCGTTGTGGTTGAAACAAAAATTGAGGTGTATACAACATATGATGGAGAAAATATCATATTGTACGGTAAGGTACGGTAATGGTAATTACCATTTCCATTACCAAGGTACGGTAAGGACATACATACGGTATGGTCCTAATCTCACTCTGCAGTACAAAAATAAAATTCAAAAAGTACAAAATTGCTTTCTACGGTTGATATTCGGTGTGAGACGGAGGCAACGAATAAACTCAAAAAAATTGGATGGCTGAATATGAATAACAGGAGACTTTTTCATTCTGTTGTGCTCTTCCACAAGATTATTGTTACCAAGAAACCTTCATATCTGCATAGAAAATTAAGGTTCCGAACAGATATTCATAATTTGAATATAAGACATAAAGGATTATTAACAATACCTCCATTCAAAACAGAATTATTCAGACGATCATTCAGTTACCGAATTTTCCATCTTTACAATCAACTACCACAACGAATGAAGGTACACAATATACGGAATTTCAAGGCATCATACAAAATTATATTGAACGAGTCTCAAATATAACTTACTTTTACATAGATATTTCACATACTTTCCCTAAGTGCACAGAAGAATAACTTGAGTTTTAAAAAAATAATCGATACTCAGCTCAACAGGGTTGAGTGGAAGAACAAGTTTTGTGGTGTTTCACCATCAAATTTGAACTCCGTCAATTATTTTCTATTTTTATTTACTGTAAAAATCCTATTGAATTTTTCTTTGAAAATAATAAAGGCGTTATATTATTATTATTAATACGGACTGCCTCCACTGATGGTCTGGGGACATATACTGCTGTGGGTATAGGCAATTGAGTAAACATAAAAAAATTCTTTGGTATATATAGCATTCTTTTACAGTGTGTACAATGATTTTCAACCTTCAAACTTCAACCTTCAACCTGAAATTCAGAGTCTCTTCGGCTGAAATTTTCACAAGAAACTGATTTTGAAATGAAAAATACTATTTTACCTTCTCATCGTTTCAGGAATTGAGAGAGTGGATATATACTCAAGGCTCCAGGACAGAAATTTGTGTTATTATACAGAACTAATAAGACCCTGTATAACAAACATAAAAAGAGATTAGTTCACATTATGATGAATCACATGCCGTAGGGCTGATTTTCTGCCATCTATTTAAACAACGAAAGCAGCATATGCCTCAGCAATGATGCACTCATTTACTGCCAGCAAAGGCTGGTTTAATGTTTTTCGTTGAAATCGTTATTAATTAGATTTTTTTTCTTTCATAGGAGCCTTTTTTGACCCCGCCTCTGAAAAATATTTTTTTGTTTTTTGACAAACAGAATCAGAACTCTCTGTAGAGGTCAAATTGAGCATCCGTCAAAAACTCATACCAATTCATTTCATGTGAGGAATGACAGCCGCTTTAGTATATCCTTATGGATTAGTAGTTAACTGCAAATGAATAATGTCAGCTCTATTTTATCTATTACAATCTATTCTAGATATCTTATGAATTCTTCCTCAAGATCGGAAAGAATAAACGCATTTTTGTAAAGAATTTTTTTGATTTTGGAGGCAAAATTCAAGAAGTATATGAAATATCTACTTCCAGATTGACTCTAACTGAAGATACTCTATAATTTTCATAAATGTTATTTTGATCATTATTTACCTTTCATACAGTTGAATTTAAGTTAAATTTAATGTTAATGTTCATCATTGATATCTCCTGAATGCACATTTCAATAACCAAGTTATCGTCAGTGAATTGCATTGTGCAGTTTATCTACATTAGATGATAAATAAGGATGGATTTAGCGAGGGGCAATATATGAAAATAAAAGTAGAAAAGTTATTGGGTATAACCCTCAAAATGTTGTGCAACCGTAGACACGTGTTGTACATCTTTGCACTTGATTTTACCGTACTGATGAGAGCTTAAGCTCGAAACACGTGTCTACGGTTGCACAACATTTTGAGGGTTATACCCAATAACTTTTCTACTTAGATGATAAATATACAACAATAATAATTATATCGCTTTTATTGCACACAGGTTATATAGACAGACAAAAATGCACAAAAGAAATATAAACAATAAAACCTCTATCCTGTAGACCCAAAGGCAAAGTTTGCCTTCTCTCTGAAGGTTTCCCAACAGAAAGAGTTGCGCTCTTCCACTTAACTTCCACTTAGGTTAGGTTTGAACGTGAGTGGTCCCGTATCAGGCCCTCCACTGCGGCCAATTGCCTATTGTGGCTCTAACTTCCACTTATGTTATCAAAATGTTAATTCAGTATTGTATTATGCGACCACTTTCATCAGCTATTGAATGTTTTTTTTTCAGATTTTCCGTTTTTCTTTGCCTTGCTAGAACTGTTTCCACTAACAACCATCATGAAAAAGAGTTCTGTGAAGAGAGAGACAGTGAGTAATGTCTGGCATAAACTCTTCAAATTTCTGCAAATCAACAAATTTATAATTTTTGTTATGACTGTGTTGTGTTTTCTATTAAAGATGGAATTTTTTATTTTATTGTCTTTTCATAAAATAAAATGTGAAGAATGATTATCTGATTTTTAAATGTCAAATGAAACTCATCATATATTCGGATAATTTGTTTCCATGACGACATGAATATCCCATGCTTTTACAGTAGTAAATTGTTGGTAAAAGTACAATAAGTTGTAGTACAATGAAAACTTATTATAGATAGTATAACATTAGGGAGTAGTGCTCATATCAATTAGTTGAAGTGAAAGTTACAACTCATTATAGTTAAAATGACTTAAGAATATACTGCGAATAACAACAATAAGGTTTTGATAATACGGCGATAGTTACTCTAGACACAGGATGTTGGATTAAAAAAATACATTTAGTTGCTATGGAATTAGCAATTTTGTATAGCCCCTTCATCATTTTGAAATAGTATACTCTCCACAATGGGCCATTTCAAATATGACATCTTCTACTAGTAACTTCATATGGAATATATTGCCAGAGATAAGATTATTTGCAGTAAAATTGATTACTCACTTCATCAACTTTACCATTAAGATATAGTAGCCATACTAATAATAATAATAAAAACCTTTATTCATCAATAAAATACAATACTCAAATACTTACAAATCACTAATCAATAAAATGAACAAAGTTAGCCAGCGATAGTGCTATTTCACTTGTTTCGCAGAATTATGATAAAATTCATATACGATAAAATGTCTTTCATAAAGATACTGGTGCGGACATATATCAGTACCTGACAATGAAGTTGTAAAAAAGTATATACACATCATAAACAATACAAAACTATCAATAAGTTTATAAAATAATGATAATTAAAATTCATCCTAATTTAGGAAGTACACAGCAATCAACTGATGAGGATTTGTTTAGCTAACGTGAGCATCAAATTGGTTGTATACTAGTTGTCTTGGATTCTCAAAAATAAATTTTTTCAATGCGTTTTTGAACTGAGACGGACATATTAATGTTTTCAGTCGTTCAGGTAATTTATTATAAAATTTTGGTGCCAAATAAATGAAAGAACGTTGTGTTATTGTCTTCATCATGTGGGGAATTAGATGCTGATTTCGGTTTCGTGTATAATATGAATGAGTGGGTACTATTAATGTTTGTTTTGTTGCGTGATATTTTGAGAGTGTGAGAAGAAAGTATAGTTGTCTGATGTCCATGATTTTTGTTTCTAAATATAGTTGGTCTGAGTCGTACAGTCGATCTTTAGAAAAAATTAGCTGAGAAACCGTTTTTGGCTTATTTCTAAAAGGTGTACATATGTTTTCGCTGCAGCGCCCCATCCTAATATCCCATAGCGAAGATGGCTCTCCACTAGTGCATAGTATAATATTTTTAAGTGTTAGGTTGGTAATATTTTTTTAAGGTATTTGAATCTGTATAAATTATTTGTAGTTTTTTAACGACGTGTTTAATATGAGAGTCCCATATACTGTTGACATTTCAACTATAAAATAGTTGTGGACATACTGGGACTAAAATTTATTGGTAATTCAGCAACTAATTTCCAACAGTGACACCACTATCACTGGGACGATTCTCACTGAATGAAAAAATACCATTTGTTGCATAATTTCTGTTGGTTCTTCGTGACAATCACACTTTTTCTGTTCAATCTACCACAATCACATGAGATAATAGTTTCGCAATGCGGATTGCTATAAATATAATCGAATCCCTACCCAGCCCCGGTTGAGCAACTCCACATCGTTATTTATTTTCAGATGAACGAGAGAAACTAACAATTTCTGGTATCATTAACGCCGTTTAATGTCACCGATGGTACTGATAAAACAAGTTATAATCACTTTCCACATTCGCCTACTTTTACTCCGAAGAAAAACAAGGAAAGTCAAGCACGCAATAATTTAATTAGCCATTTAATGAAGTAATATGGGTTTTTTCCCGAAAGAATATCCTCCTAACCTCCAATTATCTTCGCATAAATCACAATTATGATATGATTATCTGCAATTAAAGTCACGATTTCAATTCAGAAGTGTGGTATGGCATGCTTTATGTTACTATCAAAACCAGGAATTAATTTTTGGAATTTACACAGTAAGTGATGAGTGATAACGTGTTCGCATGTCAAGGGGGCCGGAATGTTTATTACGGGATTTTTAGGACTAGGTCAACTACCCATTTATCAACTTGACTGAAACAAGCGATTGGATTGCATCATATGATGTTCTGTTGAATTGCAATGCATACCATTGCGTTTAAAATTAGATCAACAAATCTATTACCGAAACAAGTTGATATAGTAGGATCGTGACGGATTACCTTCGTGTCCGATTTGGGGAAAAGTGGATCGGAACACATGGTCCTGTTAGGTGGCCTGCAAGATCACCTGACTTAACCCCTTTAGATTTTTTTTATTTGGGGTCACTTGAATAACAACGTTTACAAAACCTACCCAACGACCCGCGATGACCTAGAGTTACGAGTTAGACAAGCCATTACTAATAATTATTAATTCAATTGTGAGAGAAAACCTAACTGTTACTACTGACTTACATTTGAACCAAGGCTTTGAGTCTTCGAGATTTAGGAGCTCTATCGGTTGGATGAAATATTGACTAGATCTCCGTGAAAGTCGAAATGTCAAATTATTGTTTGTGTTCCATAGCCACCTTGATAAATTATTGTTATTTTACCGAGAAGATACTTAAGCTTGTCAGAACTCCATTATCGTATTGGTATCGTATTGGTTATACAGAATAAAAGTTAATAAATGGATAGATACCTCATCGATGGTACTTTCGAATGACGTCAGAGTACCATCATAGTACCATTTGAAAAAACGGAGTTTCGAGTAAAAAAAGGTTTTGGTTTACTGTTTTGGCACGTATTTCGAACCACGATACTTTTTAAATCGAAATTACGATAGTGTAGCATTATTTTGATTATTTGGAATAATCGAAGATCGAAAAATAAAATGGGTGTTCTGACGAATGAAATATCAACTATGAGGTATCACTGGATTCAGAAAATTATGCAAATTTAAAAAATGTTAATATACAGGGTGTCCCATTTGATGTCATTTCCAGAAAAACCAGAAGTTGGATTTTTTTCCCAAATATTTCAAAAACTGCCCATAATGAGCATATTCAATGTTCCAAATTGAAGAAATATAGCTACAGAAACAAAGCAGAAAAGGGCGTGTCCCATGAGTCTGTGTCACATGGTATGTTATAAACCCAGAAAAGAAATGAGGGAGTATGGGCGAAATCGAAATAATAAAGTTATCCTCCAAGTTTTGAATACATGTTGAATACCTGATTCTTCAAATGAACGAAAAAAAAGGGACCAGGAGAACATCAATAAGCAACAAGGAAACAAACTCAATTATCAGCACCCAATATTTGTACAGGGTTCTTCACAAAGCTGGCATAAAGTGGAAAAAACTTTCAGTAATAATTTATTATGATATTAGATTTTTAAAATATGAAAAAAAATGAACTACTTGGAAGGGGACATATGACTTTCCTTACCTGTCAAAAATCATATTTTCTCAAAATCCAGCGAACATGATCCATTATAGTGGAGGTGAGATATAACTAGGAAGGTGAAGAAACTTTCAGTCTAACTCCACCAAAAGTAATCAAAATAATCCCTTAAAATTTGTTATTTAAATATCTAGTCCTAAAATCTGATTTGACATATAAAGCTATGATGATGATTTGTTGGTTTGACATTATTTTAGTACTGAAAAATATTAATTGAAATACATTTCTATTTTAAATGCTCAGCGATACATCAAATTTGCAACAAACATAGTATTATAAAACAGTTTGATCGAGAATACAAATTATTTTATATAACAGAAATTTTGTTGATATTGAAAAATGGAAAAAAGTAATAGTTGCAATAGATCGTTCAAATTTGAGATTTATAAAATCTGAAGAGAAACAGCTTGTTTCTTAATATTTTTTAGACTATTTCAGCGATTATTTTGATCAAAAAGAAAATTTTCGACAGGTAGCAAAAGCCACGTGACCCGGTTCGAGAAAGCGATCGATTAAAATGACAGATTTGAGTTTCAACAATTTTTTTAAAAAAAGGTTGACATTATTGTATGAAAGAAACATAATCAATTGGAAGTGGACATTCATTTTAAAAGAATGCTTATTTTGTCCAGACTCTACCATGGTATAAAACAAATTATAATTATTTTTAGAGGAAGTGATTTTCATTGAATTAGGCGGTTTTATTATATATCAACTTTTATACTTTTGCCCGAAAATTATTTTATTTCGATTTTATCAAGATAAAATGTGGAAACGATTATTAATAATAAAGAATAGGCTGCTTGGTAGCATTAAATAGTATGTCAATAAAATTAACTCTTCATGTAATTAAGCCTAATAATATTATCGAAATGAAATATCGATTATCCGACATGGCACCGTTTAATACGAATTCTTGTGATAAATGTCGCAATTGTCCAACAACCAGATTCCAGCGAAGTTTAAGAGACCGACAGATATACAGGGTGTAACCAAATAAGTGCAAAATTTTTTAGGAGGTGAATCCTTGTCGAAAATTAAAAACTTGTCTAACTCTTGTGTTGTGTCCGAAGAAGCAATGGCTTTTTTATGAAAAAATAAAATACAGCATTGTGCATGAACGGATCTTCTGTAAATAGAATAGAAAAAATCTAGTAGGTTGCTATGTCACATTATGTTTGAACAACTTGTGACTTCTGTCGTAGTTTTTGAAATTATTCCGCTTGTTTCATTCAGTGGTATTTATTTCTTTGTCATGCCATATACACGTTATACTCCTCGAGAATATGCGCATATGCACTACATTTATGGTGAATTTTTTTTATGCAGAACGATATCCGATTGCACAATGCCGCTCAGAGAATCGCTGATATGGGGGCTATAACCTCTAATGCATTTGAATAGGTTCTTCTTGAAAAGATGTCGTCTCTGCGTACGAGTGGATGGATAATAACGTTTTTGTAATATTATTCAGTGCGATGTTGAATAATCGTTATTGTGGTTTATGGTGAATGTTGCTTCAAAAAAAAAAACGTTGAATTAATATTTACTTCTATACATCTCATTGAATACTTCCAAGTAGTTGATTCGTTATTACTCATAATTATTTAATCATTTCATCTTGATAGGATATGAATAAAAGACATTACTGACAAAGTCTAATGGAGTTGATTTTAGCTCAGAATAACATCACACTGTAATATAATAGAAATTCTACTCCTTTACCATGGTAGAGACTGGACAAATTGGGCATTCTTTTGTAATGAATATCCACTTCCACTTGGTTATGTTTTTTTTCAAACAATAATGTCAAATTGTTGTTAAAAAAATTGGTGAAACTCAAATCTGGCATTTTACCCTCATTTCTTGAAGAATTGTATCGATTTCTGAAAAACTGTTTAGTACGTCTGACAGTAATCTTCAGCAGCAAAGATATTTGAATTGGTCTCAATTTGTAGACATGGCACTCAAGAATCCAAGATGAGGTAGTGATTTTCCAGAAATTTAAAAAATGCTCATTATTTTTACTAAGGTGAAATTCCGATATTCTGCACATCTAACAGTCATGACCTGGTATATCACCAGTTTCAATATTGTACAAGGTTTACCGGACACCCTGTATGCAGTGGAAAAACTTTTTTGAAATCATTTAATTTTCAAGGATATACGAGGGTGTTGCTACTTAAAGTGGGACAAACTGTATAAAAAATCCTGAAATAAGTATGCATTTTTATGAACATAATATATAAGCGCAGCTTATAGGCAACAAAATCCTTACATATGATTTGGGATACTTTCACAATTTTTTAACTATAGGAAAAACTCAAGAAAACCTACAATGCCATCTATGCAAGAACGAACGACAGTACCCATTACTTACAAATAATCCTTCACTTAGAAACAAACAATCAAAGAAAATTAAAATAATATTCAGTTTTTGCATAAAATTCCCAAAGTATACGAACAAGGCGGAAGGCTATTTCAGTCCTCGTATTTATTCAAGACTCGAACTCAAAACAGTTCCATTCGTCTAAGTAATTTCCGTGATTTATATCTCGTCCATGGAATGCTTAATATACACTCGAAAATCATAATCAAAAGGCAGCGAATTTTGAGACAGCCATTACTAATGTCAAAAATAGCTCTTCATAAAGCATCGCTGCGACTCTCCGAGCTGGATCACTCATAACTCAAATTAATTTCTAACATTTATTCCATGTCAAGAAAGGTAAAATGTGTACATAAACTTTCCATTAGAATTAATTAATCGAAATTATGGCGGATGAAACGGGAATGAATGAAACAAGAACTTCTAATGTTTCATTAAATTAGGTAATGGCTTCCGAGTTTTAATTATATTCGCTTGGTATGTTGAAAGCAAACATCATCCCTGCCAGAACTGAGATATACATGCACGGGGACTACTACTATGTTTTGTAATTTGTTCTGACTAGGTAAATCTAGAGACATTCAAGACCGGCAGAAGATGTCACAACCTTAAGTCAAAGATGGGAGGCCAAAATTCTACAGGATAAGATATTTTATCTTGCATTTCTCTTGCAACTTCGAATACAGAGTTTTCACTACGTTAGTGAAGGAAACGAATATTAAAAAACGTTATTTCTGATACTATTTGGTTGGTCAGCGTCCTAGAGAGAATGCAGGACAAAGTATTCCGTTGCGTCACAAATGGTGACCGATACATTCGGCTAAATTTACTGCGTGAGCTGGCTGGTGTCACAATTATTGAAGAGTATATCTTTAAAATTCCACAGATATTCCATACAAGGAAGCCTTTTGAAGAGGTATATCACCGACATCAGAGCCAACCACTATGAACCATGTAACTACAGTCACCTCATTTACCAAGCCCTGGATTTTTCCAGGAAAATCCAGAAGTAGAGTGAATTCATAGCTTGAAGGTAGACAATGCTTCAATCCGGTTATTTTTAATATCGTTGCTTTATTAAGAAACAAGTAGATAATAATAGTTATTTGTTTTACTAGGCATAAAAGCACACGATTTAATGCCGCGGCTTGTGTCTCATAGCCGAAGCTATGAAACCAGCCAAGGCATTGAATCTGCTTTTCTGTCGTGTGAAATATAATTTTTTCTTCAAATTTGTTCCAATTCCGCGCAAAATCGAATTTTTTATATTTATTAATTGCGTTTCATTATCAATATCCAAATAATTAAATTATTTTATCAAAGGTAATACCACGATCCTTCTAATCGTGTAGATACATTTTTATTTTCCACGAAAACTTTTTTTTTTTGGCAAAAGTATGAAAACAAACCGATTGATAAAATCACGAGTCTGTAAGACTAGTGATTTTATCCAATTCGGTTTGAATGCTTTTGCCTCAAAATAAAAAATTTTGAGTGTTTTGAAAATGAAAATTTGTCTCATTGAATTTGAAGAACGAGTTGTTTTTGGAGAGATTATTTATTGAACAAATCAAAGAAAGAACAATTTGATTTATTAGTACTTCATTAACATAAGGAGAAAAAAAAAAGAAATTTGATTATTAGAAAATGTACAATTATTGAAAACACAGTTTTTGTAAATGGATCTAGCAGCAGAAATACTTAATGTCTCTCCCAAATCATTGGTTGATATAACATTGCTTGATGTTGGGCATGTGGCAGTCGATGTACTAGCAATGCATGATGCTGATGTGTTTCTTCTTAATTTTTCCAAAATATTTTTATGATGCTCTGCTTCAGCGCTCATTGGACCGGAACTCTTCTGCGGCGTAGCAAAATCCACCACAAAAGCCCACACTAAACAGTGGGTACAAAACAAATCTCAAAAGTGGTGGGAAACCCGACCAGGATTGAGACAGGCCAAGGAGTTCATCAAAAGACGCTCGCCACAATTCACGACGGACCTACTCAGCTACAAAAGGAGGATTGTCAGACAAATAGTAAGTCTGCTGACAGGCCACTGTAGGCTTAACAGACATATGAATATTATAGGTCTGGCGGAAGAAGCAACCTGCAGGTTCTGCCAGGAAGAAGAGGAAACCGCAATACATGTAATGTGCCAGTGCGGAGGACTAGCAAGGGTGCGGTTTCTACAACTTGGAGATGATAAACCAAGAGCGGAAAGCTATCTCGAGAGGCCATTATCAAATTTGCTCAGTCTGATAAAATGGACGAAGCTAGATTATGTGCTATAAGCAATTGGAGCCTCCACAATAGATCTGAAAAGGTCGCAGTGGATTAGGCCAAGGGGCCAGCTCCCCCCCTAACATCTAACATGATGCTCTGTTTCAATGTGTAGATAAGAATTCAGCGAAGATGCTGTGGCATGGCCTGTTATCTTAATAGCTTCTTGTTCCTGAAAACCTTTCTTCACCATATGAGAAAGTAAAGTCGAGCGACTTGAATGATTGCTAAGTTTTCGTTTTTTGGTGTCGAGATCACATTTTTCTGCTGATTTTTTTTAACCATTTGTCTATTTCATTCTGGCCCACTGGTGAATTTTGATACCATGCAGTAATCGGCTTTTTCCAGAAAGGATTTGGGGTAAGAAAAAGACTATCGGTGGTTATATTTTGGCCACGTTGTGAAATCAGCCCGTTATATAGTCTTATGGGGCATCGATCATGGTTTTCAATGTTAGGTGTCAACCATTTGGTGTCTGTGCAGTTTTTATTACCACCCTGGCAAGTTTTACTGAATATCGGATTATATTCCAATCGTCCAGTGTCTTCACCTGCATTATTAATTCCTTTTCTGAAATAATGAATGAGGCAATTAACACTTCCACCTCCGCGCCAGGCTAATTCATAAGAAATTATGTGGAAAAACTTCATTTGTAGTCCCAATGGCGTTTTTTCATCAAGAATCGATTATCCTCGTGTATTCTTCTTCCTCTAGTGCGGCAGCACTCTGATTTCATTTATCTTCACATATTTGCAACTCCATTGTTTTTGCATTTCTCATATCTCTTTCTTTTCTAAATTCAATATCCTGAAACGGATTGTATTCAGAATAATATTTCTCTTATCTGGTTGGCAGTTACATTCCAAATAGTTTTCAGCAAATATTCTTTGTAGTCATCGCCATTAGATTTCTTCATATTCACTCCCCAGTCTTCAAGAATTTCTACAATTTCTTGAATAGTCGTATCACTTTCAAGTTTGTAGTTTCTGTTATTGCAAAACTGTTTAAACTGATTCCATATGGATTTTTTTGTCTTCGCAGTGTTTAGTGGAGTGAAATTCTGTATTGATTTTTCAATATTTTCTTCAATACAACGGTTTCGTCTCAAACTACAAAAAACAAACTGAATTTAACAAAAATTAATCGTACGCCATCTTCATTTGGGTTCAGGAAACCTTAAGTATTTGGATCGGTCTACAAGCGGCCATTGCATAATTTTGTCCACGACGTAACTCGTGACTAGTAACGTAATTCGTCGTTTGCGATATCTGCCATAAACTTGGTTATGTTCATGAGCTATTTACGTATGTGAAATTTGAGTATTTATTGAAATGTGTCGTTTATGTTATTATTATGCTGAAAAAGTTAATGACTATTAATAATAAGGTAACTTTTCATTCATGATAATTTAGATTTTAATCTTGTATAAGCCAGTTCAATAGAATCGACGCGGTAAACCTTATAGTTTTGACAGTTCAAAGGTAAACAAAGTTTTATCAAGGGCCAGGCAGTTTTATCAACAGTAAAAACACAAGAGCTTTTTTTTATCGGATAAATTCCTTTTTGTAACGAAATAATTTTGCCAATCAGTAATTTTACGAGAAAAACTGACATGACAAAATCGCGATTCCGAAGGTCGAGCGATTTTGTCAAATGTCAGTTTTTCGAGCAAAATTACTGATGGAAAAATTTTGAGTTAAAAAGAAATTTATCCTTAAAAGAAAAGCTCGAGTGTTTTTTGGCAAGATAAATTAACGACCGAATATAAATTGTCTCCATTTTGACGCTTTAGTATTTTTTGTAGATTGCGGGATTGCTTTTTCTATAATTTTTGTTATTTGTTGAGTCGAAACTTCCCCAAAACGACTCATGTTGTAATGTTTCAGTATCAACTATCAACAATACTTAAATAACTGACAGGGCAGTCATTAAAGTGACGTAAGCATACTAGATGTAGACGCTAAAGAGGAACAGGCGTTTTTGTCGGTGATAAAAAACGATGCACCTTTTTTATCGCTGTCAAAATGAATATACAGTCATCTTTAAATGACACATTTTATACAGGAGTTAATTTATCAGTATAAAACCGAATGATGGGATAGAATAACCCGCTATTATTGGTTGAAATGCCAAAAACATCGCATTTTGACAAGTGAAAAAAAATAATCTAAGGTAACTGGGCTCTTCGTTACTATGTTTACCGCTGATGACGTTTATTTGATTGACTGTGTTTACGTAATTTCATTGTCGATTTCAATAACCAGTTTGATTTAAATTACTACTTGGAACTTTTTCTGCCTACAGCGAACTTTTTCTGCCTGCAGCGAACTTTTTCTACCTACAGCGAACTTTTTCTGCCTAGGCAGAAAAAGTTAGTATTTTCTGCCTAGGCAGTAAAAGTTCAACTTTCAAGCCTGTCAATTGTCACTAAAAAGCCGTGTTTAATGTCATTTGGAGAAAAAATGTATTATTATCAAAAACTTTAATGAATTTATGTCAATTTTCCCATGAAAAAAAAAGTTTCTTCATCGTGTCCTCTTTTTGTTCAACAAGCACAAATCACTGTTGAACATATCAAATTGAATCTCTCTTTTCGTTTAGGACAGCAGTTATGAAAGTGCTTTGCCCACCCACCTTTTTCTTCACCACTTACCTATTCGTCCATACAGTTACGATTCCAGTTTGGTTTGTATGAGACTTGGCCTACATTTCACTCCAAGAATTTGTAATGACCCAAGCGATTCAATGCCTCCCATTATCACATTGACACGCTGTTTCTGACAAGTTACTCAAAGTCTATACTAGTTGTTTCAACAGTAGAAAGTCCTGTAACTACCCTCAACTGTTTTCTATCCAAACTTGTTGAATTTGAATTTCATTTCGCATAGTGCCTTTAGTTCCCACAATAAGTCTAACGTTCAATTTTTGGTAGACTGGCGTCCTTGTAGTCGCATAATTATGAAAAAAAAAAAGATGTGGATATGCTTATTTACATATGAAATCACATTTTTGGTATACATTGTTGCATCGTATGTTTCACGGTCTGGAATACTATTTAGTACAAGTGAGAAAGAAGTTTAGACTCTCTCTGGGCCTTCCACAAAATACTGTTAGCTTCTCTCCAGTCCACATTATTTGCAGAAACAACATTAATGTATACTGATATTATTATATCTTTTCATTTTTTCATACTTTCTGAAAAAGGAGGCTTTAAGTAAAGCCGATTACAAGTGTTCTTACTTTCGGCCTAGCTCTGCGCTATATGAGTAACCATGCCTTTTAATCATTTAGATAAGTAACTTCTTTTCGATTACAATAAGTAACTTTTGGCGCCCAACGTGGGGAGAGACAATTGCTTTTTCATGTACTCAGATTCTACATAATCTGAACTTGTGTCGGAAAAATATGATAACGATCCCTGAACATAGGAAAGAAATTTTGAAGAGGTGTTTTTCCTATAATATTGCACTATGTGGCAACGCTCGGGATGTATGGAATTGTTTTTCGTAACAACAGGCAAACCAAATTTGGTATATACGATATTTGTTTGGTATACAGTAATCCATGATAGGTACTATATTACTCGAAGCATCACATTTCTATTAATATTGTTCATGAAATTACTGTGTGTGGAATCTTTTTTTTATGATGAAGGATCATAAAATACTCACAGTAACATCTATTTACATTTTAGAATCCGTTAGCCTGATACCCAAAAACAAAAATCTCCTTGAAACCAATGAGCTTCACCACAACACACGTCGACGTAACTTCATAAGATTACCTAGACCAACTAACAATATTGTGAGAGACTCAATAATATACAACGGCATCAAAATGTGTAATCACCTGCCCATAAACATTAAGTATACAACATGTATTAGTCAATTCAGAAGAGATACAAAAAACCTCCTGGTACAGCAATCATTCTATGAAATAGAAGATTATTTTACCTCAAACCTATGACATGCTCAGTTCTCCTTGCTTAGGAATGATCTCGGAACCCTTGCAGAACTTGTTATGACTGAATATATAAAATAAAATATTTGTTAGTTTTTATATGTACCTAGACATTACATGGTTTGTGTTTATAATCAACATTTTATTTTATTTATTTACCACTGTTTTTATTTTCTCGAATGTCCTATATGTCTGTATACACCATATTTTAGAGATTTATTTAGATATGGTTGTGTCATATTGTTATTATTATCCTATTTTTATTTTTAGTTATATATACCTTACTTGCTTACACATGCTTTGTCTTTAAGAACTCGTTTCTTCCGACAATAAAGTATATCTTGATTGATTGATTGTTTTATCTCTGTACTTTTGTTTCTAATGGATCTGTGAAAGATTCCCTTCATTTATCTACAATTATTATACTATTATAATACAATCCCTAAGTTAATGTGAGGCATATGAATAAAATGTATTATTATGTATTATTAAATGAGTTGATCACCATCTCTTGATTTTCATGTGAAGTGTTCTGAGATCCTGCTGAACATTTTCATTTTCGATTCACTTCTTACAACAACTATACCGAGAGGTAAATATTTCAATAAAACTTGCATTGAGCAAAAGAGTAATTGTAGCCATTTATGAAATCTCCATGCAAACATATATTTTTACCCTTACAAAAGTATCTTTTACATTATTACTTCTGATTTGTTCCTTTCATCATAAGTCATCATAAGTCAACTTCTCAATCTCCAAACCTTTTGAGGACATCATTAATATTCAACCAGAATTCTTGAACTCACATTAACAGTCTCTATTCACTTCTAACGGCGAAACCAATGAACATCAGACAGAACAAAAGTAATATATCTTCTATCGCGTGCAGTTGTCTCTAATTACCATAATGAAACAATGAATAGAATTTAACTAATACTTATACCTTCTTAGATCCTTACATCGAAGTTGAAACTTCAACAAAGCATCAGAACTCGATACGTACTGAATAGTTAGGAAAGTTTCAGAATAGGTATTTTCTCTGAAAGCGTAAAATAACAGTAACTTTAGAGTGAGAGTGAGATGTATCGAACTTGTGGAAAGTTGGACGTATTCTCTGATTTGGATCTCCTCAGTATTATTGGGTTCCTTCACTGTGAAGTATTCAAAAATAGTACATAATATGTTAGCATATTATTTTACTTTTATTACTTATATCACTCAGTTGAAAATCTTGTTCAAATATCAAGAATCCACCAGTGAATTTTTATATTTGGTCGATATTGAGAAATGAAGTGTTGGTGATGTGATATTCTGGCGATGGACGTATAATATCGAGCATTGGTATACACATATGGTTTCCTTAACTTTGTATCTGTGTGAATGGAATTTAAGGCATAATTCATCTTGAAGGAGATAGCCGACACATTTATTCTGGGAAAGCATTGGAAACCATTTCATAAAATAGCATTATTATTTCCATCTCCGAGTACATATCGCGTCGATTGTGCCATCTCGTGAAAACATAAAATAGCTCGAAGTTATAAATATATGGAAATTCACGTTTTTATATATTTGTAACGCTGGAAATGTAAATATAGTATATCGGAGAGCAAATAAAAAAATATTGCCTGTACAATACCTGTACGATATTCCTATGCAACCGTTATAATCGTTCTCATGATAGTCTTGAATTACTTGGTATTTTTCTTTACTATTTTCTATGTCTTCATATATTATATTACATTTTAAAATTTTCAAACTTTCGTTGAATAAATCTTGAACAGTTTCATTATATTTTTTTTCTAAATTTGCACTATGGAAATAAATTCCATATACGTTAGAAGGGTTGATTATTTCCTTCAATGAATCCTTCATTTCTTTTTTCTTGACAAATACGATCAATTATTCTATAATGTATTTTATGAACTGGGGTTTCATTATTTTTTGGTTCACACGGTACTCTGAAATGTTCGAAGAGTGTCATAAGTTATTACAATAAAGATATTTGCAGATATGTTGTTTTCCATATCAGAAGGAATGGCTGATGTTGATATTCGTAGCAGTGTTTTGGGTCACCCCACTTCCAGGGAACAGTGGGATCCAAGGAATGGTTATTTTGTTTCGTATTCTTTGCTATAATTTTCGATCTCAGAATATTGTTTGTAATGTAAGGAAGAAGTTATCATATTTTTCTATAAAACGACAATCCAAACTCATTTTTTGTATTTATGAAGAATAATGTTCTCAAGAAACACGTGTATAACATGAACATTGATGTTTTTTCAGAAGAGTGACTACTTGTCTCACTTCTACAGTTTTTGATATGGTTATGATTCTGTAAAACTGGTTCTGCATGGAAAGAATGGAAAGACGCCAAATTTTTTAATGATTTTTTGAAAATTTTATACTTCATGAAAATTGCTGCATCCACAAAAACTCAGATGATCACTTTGCACTTTTGAAAAATCTTGAGGGTATAGTGCAGATCGATAAAAATTAAATTAGCCAAAGACCTATATTTTCATATTATATCATGTTCCAAATATATTATTTACTATAGTTGGCACTAAACTTCCCACGTAGAAGAGTAATTTGTTATTTTCAGAATGCGATATAGTTTCTGGATGCAGTTGAGGAAAAACTGCACCAATAAAAAAGGTATCGAAAATATATTAAATTTGATGAAAATTGTTATAATTCATTCCATATCTGTGCCATTTCAAATAACTTTTCAGAAATGTTACTGACGAAATGGAATAATTTCATTCAATACAGCAGTCTCCAAAACGCAGTCTGGATGGTGGAAATTTCCAAAAAGATATGTCAAGAATATTCTCCTCAAAATCAAACTTTTGATCAAAACTTTTCCAAATTATACGATTGTAGATATTTTCAAAAATAGAAGTGCTTTATTCTTGAGCTAATTCCATTCATATTTATCTGATTTTTCCATGTGCATTGTCAACGTACGCGTTATTTCCCTATTTATGAACTCTAAGTTCTTAATTTTAGGGTTAGGTTTAGTTCTTAGGTACGGGTGCATAAATCGACCTTAAATGTGTATTGCAGTAACGGTTCATCTTGTGTCATTAATGTCACTTGAAGAGTTGAACCGTCAAACTGACGTTTCTATATTTATAGTGAGTGTTGTAACTATGGAAACGTTTAAATAAGGAAGAGGCGAAACACCGATTTGAAAATACCACGGGCTGGAGACAGTGTTTTCGAAAAGTTCTTTCTCATTCATTTGAATTTGAATTCAAAAAATTATGGCATTTGATTAGTTTATATAATATGAGGAAAATCGTCAGAAAAATCAGTAATCACTGATGTAGTGAAACTTTAACTGTAATTAATGATAATAATTGTAGTGATTATCTCTATCTCTAATCTCTACCAATCTCTAAACTTTCTAAGATAATCAGTTTCAAGTATTTATTACAAAATGAAGGAAATCAAAATCAAGATGGAAAATATGGTTTTCTGCATATGGGTAGCAAATGTTGAAATTATTTTTTCTTTCATAAAACTATTTCAATATTCAGTTATTATCTTTTTTTGAAGGTTCTACCTTTTCATCCTAGGCAAAACTTATTACAAGAACCACAAGCTAATTTAAGGATTTAATATGTCGTTCAGATCAGGATAAATTAATTGAACTGCTTTTTCATGTAGCTTTTTGGATGGAAGGTTATCTATTACAGATTCACATTCATTATTAACCATAATTTTTTTAATAATGTTCAGTTCTATACTTTTGAATATACGGCGAAATATTGAACTATTGTAAGCTGCAACTTTATGCTAATTTGGATGGATGTTTATTGATCACAATGGTTATTCTTGGTATAGAGATTGCAATAAATTGTCATTTTGTAATTCGATTGTGAAATTAATTGACAATAGTAAAAAAAAAACTGTAGTGTTGTACACTCAAGAAGTGGAAATTATCAAAGTTAAAGTTTTATTATTAAAAATGTTAACATGGTTATTCATCAAGTATCGGCTATATCTAGTCAGTAATCAATCTACACTTAGAACATTTTAAAAACTAATTCATATTGGGTAATTCACCTGTTCGAATGTGTGCAACACGACACAGAATGAAGCAAATTTTACATAATTTATGATATATTATTCGTATTGATAGATTTGTCGAACAAATTTCTTTCCTCAGCGGCTAGAAGTTAATACAGTTCTTTCAATTCATCAAGTTTCAATCTTTTTCGATTAATACTAATAATAATAATAAAAACTCTTGATAATTCACCGAAATCAAAGACTCACCTTATTGACGGGCCCCCTACAGAACTACTATCTTCACTGACCGCTCGTTGCGCCAAAAACCTCGGCAAATCTCCAGGCTCCGAATGCTCCATGAGGGCGCACATGGGCTCATCTTGGCTACAGAAACCCACCACCCTAGCTAAGTTGGGGTCGCGTAAGCCCGCTAACCAGCTGGTCTCCCTCAGGAACTCGTGTCTGTAACACAAACGAGCTTGTTCATTTTTGAGGGGATACAAATAGACGGGAATCAGTAGGATAGAAAATTGAATTAATTGTATGAGATACATATATTTATACAATAATTATCTCGACTTATATCTTAGATTTTTTATCAATTTCACACCCCATCAAATCACCTTCTAACATAAGCGCATACATTTTTCCCTCTGTGTTACTTACAATTGAGTTTTACAATATTTTTTATCTATACACTATCTTAACTTTTGTCCCTAGCTTAGATAATTTATCAATTTTATACCATAACCATTAACTAACTTTTAAATCATCTTTTACTTTAAGCATACATTTTTCCCTGTGTGCATATATTTACAATTGAGTTTTTCAATATTTTTTATCTATACAATAACTATCTCGACTTTTATGTCTAGCCTAGATTTTTTGTCAATTTCATACCCCAACAAGACATTTTGTCTTATTTTATTTACCTTTTACTATAAGTATACATTTTTACTATTTTATTTATTCTTAAGGACTGCATTGTACACACTCCACACATGTTTCGACTTTTGGAGTCAATCTGTGTTTTTTTGGGAATGTATTATCTGATTTATACACTGTTAACTAATGGAACAATAAACAGAGATTCTTTAATACTAAATTGATTAATATTAGTGCCAAAGCTTGCATCATTTTCCAACAGTAGTCAAAGGTCTGCAGGTATCAACTCAAGTAATGGTTCCTATGAATGAGTTCTTACTTAGGTCTTGACCAGAAGTTGAGATTAACTCCACTTCTAGAACACCACTTTGTTCAATAAATGTATGTTTTCTCTAATATCAATTCACGGTTTTTTATTGTATTGTCATAGTTTATTATATGATCTTGGTTGACTACATGATCAGAGAGAGCGCAAGAAAGTTTCTGGATTCCACAGACATTTTCAAGACTAGAAAAACGAGATTTCAAAGTGTTACTCGTTTGTCCAATGTAGTTTTTGTTGCAGGAATTGCAAGGTATACTATAAACTATATTGCTTTTCATCGGTTCACAATCTCCTTCTTTCAATTTTGTATATGATCTACTTATTGGAAGGATATTTATTCGTGATATTTTAATACTGAATTCACTTTAGAACAGTGATAATTTTGGGAGACAAATATGTATTTGAGATAACATCTGCTTTGCTTTAATGATTATTCCTCAAAATCTTCAACTTTCCCATTAGTTTATTCAATTATTTGCAAATATTTGATAGATTGTGTCATACTATATACCACTTAGGGCGAGTTGTACATAGCAGGTTCACCATCAGTTTAGCCAAGCTCGGTTCAGTTGCTAGAGATTAGCCAATGAAATTTCTAGTACCTTAGCAACAGGACTCAGTTCAGTTGAACTGTTGGTGAACTTGTATTGTACAACCTGCCCTTAGTAATTTTTTTTTCACGTATTCGGAAAAGTTTCCAATACAGACTGAAGACAAAGTTATGTGTTTTTATGGATTAACTAAAATAAATTTTTCATCTATAATATTGTTATGTATTTATTTTCATTGTTTCTCAACTCTACGACGGAAAAAAGTTGAACCACATTCTCTGCATGGTACAAGGAAGTCTTGGATAACTTTATTCACCGATAATTTGAATGGATATTTTTCCACAGAAAACTGGGTAGTTTTATTGTTTGTGATTTTTGGTACATTACGATGCATCTTTAAAAAAAATATATTGTTCTCAATATATTGATGATTTCTTTGCTGAACTTCAGGACAGATACCTTAAAGATAACGATATGCAACTGCATGACTCATCAGTAGTGTGCATTATGAATGAGTATACCGTGCGCACAGAAACAGCCACGTGGCAGTATAATTGAAAAAAAAAACAATGAAAACACCATATAGGAATATAAGCCAAAGAACTGCTGGGATATATTTGTAAACATTAGACGGTTGCACGCTATTGTTTCACTATTCAAATTTTAGCGAGCAATTTATCATAAAGTGTACTCATCGATTCGTCCATTGATCGCGTATTCTGAAAAAATTCAATTGTTCATTAATAGAACTTAGTTCTATGCACTAGAAACTAATAGAAATGACGTCTTCACGTTTCAAAGCTTCCTTCCTGAGTGATACGATAGTAGTTAGTAATATTCCTTTTCTTTAGTTTTTTGGCATCGACTGCTATGGTCATTAGCCATGTGTTATGGGTAGGCCTTGTTACTAACTCCATACGCCACCTTAGGAGCAGCACTGTTAATTGGAACGCAACAGTGAATCGTGCAGGACTCAACCCAGTCGAGCCACGAGATTTTAATAATTTAATAGGTCAAATTAAATTAAAAAATCCCAGCCGTAACTGGGGCTCGAACTCCGGACCTTTCGATTCGGAGCCGGACGCTCTAACCACTGCGCCACGCCCCGACATTAGTAATATTATTATAATCATCAGTGGTAAATAAGGTAAACCTCATGAGAACTGTTGATGTAACAATTAAATTAAATAAAAATAACTATTAACTATTGAAAAATATTTTCAATTTTGTTTTGTTTTGAAGGATGGTTCTGTATCCATTGATGATTACAATTACATTCGAGGAGTCCCCAATATCAATTTATTCATATTTTGATTAATACTACTACAAATAATACTATTTTATTATTCTTTTTTCATTGGGTATTTTATCATAGAATTGCAAAGCTTACAATTAAAATTTTATTTGGTGCTCTTCAGCATTTTATTGAGCACAGAAATATTCAATTATATTTTGGGCCTTGAGGTGCCCCATGAGTAAAATGATCGGTATCAGAAGCATGGGTTCGAATTCCAGCGCAGTCACCGGTCTCGTGAATGGCATAACTCATAAAAATGTGAGGGCTACGTCTTCTCTAGCTCGCAAAAGTGTCTAGAAGAATTTTGAGGGTTGCGCCGGTTGACGGAAATAACAATTTTAACAAATTCTTTACATTACAATTTTAACGATTTGTTCACAAATAACAATAACTATATTTTTCTCATTTTATTTGCATTAAAGACCACTCAGTATAAAGAGATCATTAATTTCATTGTGAAGATAAGAACTTAAACAAAAAAGCAGATACAGTTTAAAATTGAACTTTTCCAAAGTCTTTCGTTTTCTCCGAGAACACAAAATAGTTATTTTTGTATCTAGTGCGCGAAATGCTACTTTGGTGATCGAGAACTGATTTTTTTTAACGAGGCGCAGCCGAGTTAAAAAATTAGTCGAGATTACCAAAGTATTTCGCGCATGAGATGCAAACAAAATTTTTTCTACAAACGTCAAACATATTGTTCTAAAATAAGTAATAACTATGAAAAATAGTATTGAACTGGCTTAAATAATTTTTCCAAATCAAGTAATTACTATAACTATGGAAATAAAATGGCATTTGTTGACAATTATTTCAAAGTGACAGTTCTTGATAATTATTTTGGAGTGACTTTTTATTCGCGTCAATTTCGTGCGTGATATTTATTATTGTAAAAGAATGGAAATTTCGAGCGACGATGAACTAAGCAGTACCCCACCTAACTTGATAGATGCGGCCAATTCCGTAATTTCCAACCTTTTACCGGAGAAATCGAGGCGGCAGTATGAAAATGCATATCAGCAATTTAAAGAGTGGTGTGAAGCAAATAAAGCCAGAAAATATCTCTCACAATTTGAAAACCTTAATTATTGTTCTACATTAATAAATAAACGATTTCTTGTTTTTTGCTTGATTGAGGAGTTGAGGACCATATAGGTTAGAATATGAAAATCCCATATAGTTTACATGTAGTGTGCGAAATATATTTCGCACATTACTTCGCGCACGGTGTCATGGTAACGAATGAAAATGAAAAAAAAGTGCCGCTTCGCATACTGTTGTCAATGCGCGAACCTTGTCATTTTTTGACGTTTGTAGAAAAATGTTACTTCAGCACATCAGAACTACAACATATAAGAAAATCAGCTCACAGAAAGCAATTTCACATGGAAAATGTGAGGGGTCCTTTTTACTAATTAAAACTTTAGTTTCTTCTGTAATTTGACATTTCCCATACCATGTATTTGTGATGTTGCTAAAACAAATAATTGAAATTTTTATCATTAATAATAATGTGGTTGTGTGTTTCCATAATTTCGAAGAAATACCAATTCTGTTATTAGTATAATTCACATATTATATTATAATCATTATATATTATATATATTATATATATTATATATATTATATATATTATATATATTATATATATTATATATATTATATATAATATATATTATATATTTTATATATAGTTTTGATAAAATAAAATTTCAAATTTCCTTATTTTTTTTTTCTCACATGAATTTGTCCAGAATTTAAATTATTTTCATTGAAAATACTTTCCAAATATCGTTTTTGTGTAACTTCCCCATTTTTCAAATGAATCTACTCCTCCCCAACTCAAAGTACTATAGCTGAAGAATTGATTTTGGGAAGTAGAAATCTTCAAGTTCTCATCAATAAATATATTATATATTGATATTTTGCATATGCCTATCGACCATTGTTCGCCTTCATTCGAAAATACCTAAGGACAAATCTTGTAATCAAATAAAAAAGTACACAAAATGATAAAAGAAAACCCCGTACTGTGAATTGAAAATGATGTAATGGGAATTGGTGAAATGCTAAATTATCCAGAAGTAACAGTGGTCACGAATTTCTTTTTTCTTGAGATAACTAAAGCTAGTACTCCATTTAGAATATATAATGGTATTCAGAATAAAAAACTGCTTTCTGTAGACAAGCCGTTAATTCCTATGTCAAACTATAGGAAATGCCTAAGATGGGTTTCAGTATGTTTGAGGTCATTCAGGATCATATAACCAGTTTGTTTACATTTTCGTTCTCAAAAACACTATACCAGTACTCCCAGCATACCAAACGCGTCTTCATAATTGGGTTTGCAGATAAATAACTATGAACATACCAAGGGAGAAAAATAAAGATGTAGTTATATATCAGGTAGGTTCATTGGAAATTCGCTTTTTATGAGGAAATACTATTGATAAATTGGAGAACTATACGAATGATTTAAGTCGTTGGGTTTTTCATTTCACCTTTTATATTGAAGTTTTACTGAAGAAAATAATGGAAGTAGACGCTTACATTTAAGATTTCCATAAATCATTTTACATAATGTAAGTATTACAAAACTCAGAGGGACGTTTTTTTTTCCTTTTCCTCCTTTGTTCAGTAGTCAAAAATCAAGTTTTCTAGTGAAGTAGTAGAAAATATTCTATTCATTACCAACGATTTCAGTCGAAAAAAGTGGTAACCTCTGAAAATGAGGTAAACCATCAATATGTCTGAAAGTTTCATACTATGAATCCAAGACATAAACAACAAAACCGCCCTTCAACTTCGGCTTCAAGACTAAACCCAGAACACAGGAATCGATGTAATCAGGGGTCGCGCCACTCTAATTCAATCTTTCAATGTGAATCATAATCAAAGTCAATAGAGAGGCAAGTGTTGTGCGGAATAGCGAATTGATAAAACTGATCAAATTCGATTTAAACATGGGGGATATCGGTGATTGAGATTGAAGAGCTTATCTCCCGACTAGTTCGTTGGGGATGAGTGGATTGTTGCTGACGTCATTCATGGAATCAGGTGCGGGATGGGATATTTGATTTCTCGTCTCCCACGATTACATATTAATTGTGATTGAGTTGGACGATTTCATTGGAGCATAATTTAGTAACATTTCTTTCTTCTTTATTTTCTGTGCTCATTACTGAAATGGAGATAATCCCTACTCAGATTGTGTTTTGGTAGTACATTTCAATTATTGCCAAGTATATAAATTAGAAATACTCTAATTAAAATTAAGCACAATCAAAGTTTGTGAACAGGAAATTAATTTCTTATGATAATAAAGTATATTGTCTCTCTCTCTCTTCCTCTCTCTAATATCTAGTGGTCTAGTGGGGTTACGTGTTTTTGACGCAATAGGTAGCAGGTTCAATAGTGATCAGAGAATATTTGTCTTTTATCGATCTGTCATTTCAAAAGTTCAAGAATAAGTACTTAGGGTAATGTTTACCATATTTTTTTACATATTCGGCATAATCGATAGTTATTCATTGTGTGTCAGAGGACTGAAATTACATTTTCTGAGCACATGGAAAATAGCATGAGAAACAAAATGGTAAAAATTTTCATAGAATTATCTAAAACTTTCCAACAACAAATTTCTTCCTCAGTTTGTGTTTTTCCATTGCAAAATTGGTAATAATCATACTGTTTTATCTATATTTTATAAGGTATGAAAAATATATAAAACGTATGAAGGTAAGAAAAGTGTGAAGTTTTTAAACACTATTTGATATCTATAGAAAATCCATGAAAAGAAATCTAGTTCAAAATACTTAAAACCTTAAATACAGGTTTATTCATAAATACAGATACATTCCCAGCATTGGACGAGAATTATCAAATTGCTTGGTAGAAGTGCTTGCATGTATGGTATCTTTGGTTGCATGAACTACCGGCATTGCATGACCATAATTTACTACATCATTAATTCTAACAACTGATTGAGTAAATCACATCTTGGAACGATGTGATTGACTAACTTGTTGAAGAGTTGAAATTATACTTGTCATGATGTTCAACTATCACAATATTTAATATTTCATTGTAAGTATGAGTGACATGAGTTAAGTTAAAGGGCGATAAAAAATATACGAGGATGTATTGATATCTAGTTAGCCTAGACCAGTTACCTGCATAAACAAAATATTGCGTTACCATAGCAACGAACAATAACTTAATAGAAGTGTCAGTGTAAAGTTTGACGTCAAAAAAGTAAACCAGAGTTACGTAATAAATTAAAAGAAAAAATGTGTCCACCGAAATTGCGAAAATCGAAAAATTGAAGTATCGAGCCATCATCAAGTACCTGTATTTAAAAGGGTTAAGAGGTAAGCAGATTTACGAAGATATGCTTAATACCCTTGCCCGCCTTGGTGATCAATGTCCTTCGTATGCGACCGTGAAAAATCGGACTGCAAGCTTCAAAAGAGGTAAATTTTCCATTGAAGATGATGACCGATCGGGAAGGCCAGTTTCTGTGTCAGTCCCCGAAAATATCGATGTAGTTCATGACATGATTTTAACAGACCGTCGAATTGGGCTAAAACGGATATCTGAAGCGCTGAATATTTCATACGAACGCGTTCATCATATAGTTCACGTCAATTTGGACATGAGAAAAATTGCTGCAAAAGGGATCCCCAAATGTTTGAATGTTGACTAAAAGCGTGCAAGGGTAATAGCATCGCGTTCGATCTGTACTCGATTTGAAAACGATGTAGACTTCTTAAACCGAATTGTTACTATGGATGAGACTTGGGTACTTTTCTACGATCCTGAAACAAAGCAACAATCGATGGAATGGCGACACTCCGGTTCTCCAAGACCTAAGAAGTTTCGTGTCCAAAAATCTGCTGGAAAAGTTCTTGCTTCAGTTTTTTGGGATTGCCATGGAGTAATCATGATTGATTCTTTGGATAAGGGTAGAACAATAACTTGAGATTACTATTCGACATTACTGACCACTCTACGGGAAAAAATTAAAGAGAAAGACGCGGAAAGCTATCCAAAGGTGTTTTGTTTTTGCAGGACAACGCCCCTGCACACAAATCTCATGTTGCCATGCAAAAAATTCGTGATTTAGGGTTTGAATTACTAGAACACCCCCTTATATACCAGATTTGGCTCCGTCCGACTATCATCTCTTTCCTCAACTGAAAAAATGTTTAAACGGTCGTAAATTTTCTTCCAACGAGGAGGTAATGAAAGCTGTGGAGGTCTGGTTTGCAGAGCAAGAAGAAACATTTTTTTGAAAGGTCTAGAGACGTTGCAGGTTCGCTGTAATAAATGTATCCAATTAAGAGGAGAATATGTTGAGTAATAAAATATTTTGACATTGAAATTTTGTTTGGTTCTATGGTAGGATAAGAATTTTTCAATATATCCTCGTAGGCATATTTGAAAAATTAAAGGATAGCAACTGTACTTTTAGAATTTGATGTATTCACGTGACAACGTAATAATTACTTTGTCCGATTTTTTAACACTAATGGTTAGACTACGCAGGTAACAAACAAATGAATGTCAATAACTGGGTTGCATAGAAGATAAGTAAACAGGTTCAATGGTCTAAGAAAATGATAGATCCAGTTATTAAAAAATTAAACAGAATGGTCGAAGAAATAAAGAAGAAATTGTGAAGATTACTTGAGAAATTTTGATTTTCAGTGCTAGTTTAATACATAAGTATGGTTGTCGGATCATAGGTGTTGAGACTTCAATGATTCCTACACCAGTATTGGTTGTATATCAAAAAATGTGAATTTCATGAGAAGTTCACAGGTCTAGGTTCAGTGAAACACTATTGTTTCTTTTTATTCTTCATTAGACAGTCTTATTTCACAAATTGTGAAAGGCTTTCGCGGCCATCGTTGAATGAATGATGGTTTTTCGGGTTTTTAGGCCGACGTTTATTTAGAGAAAAAATAAAGAGTTTTTCTCTAAATAAACGTCGGCCTAAAAACCCGAAAAACCATCATTCAGTCTTATTTCAATTTTGTATAATACTCGTAACATGGTTTAATTACACTTTAGCATTCTCAAGCGATTATCATAGTGTAGGTAGGTACTAATCCAATATTATAAATACAAATCTTTACTTTACACTTTCAACAATTTTCCTATGAACTGCTTGAAAATGTGCACGTTTCAAACAGTCGAAACGAATACAACACCAACTTTAAGATTAGTTACGTTCTATAATTAATTAGTTATTACCTCATATAGAATAAATAAAACTATAGGTACTGAGCAATTACTAGCAACTTGTGGAAAAACTGCTATAAACTTGGCATGAAGCGGGGTACACGTTGAGTCAAATGATAGGTTGGGTCAAGAAAAATAGTGGAACTACCACAGAAATCAATGTGTGAGATATTAAACAGTAGTGCCAATCAATGGAACGAGAATGGTGTGCTAATATGACTATGAAATGGAATGTGGAAAAGTGTCCAGTGGAAAAAAAGAGAAGAAATCTACCAATAAAACACGAACGAAAGGGAATTGCGGGGTGCTAACTAAATGGTACCAGTTGCGAGGAAATCTGTAACATACCTAAACATAAAATATACTGAGTAGGTCTATGTCATTGAACAAAAATAACTAAAGTACTAGAAATTTTTTAATGAAACACCATCCATTTCATTCCATGCTTATAAAAAGAAATTTCTTATGTATACTATCATTCACAGATTATTTCAATAAGAAAAGCGAAGTCAATTATTCTATTGAACTTAATGTAAGATTAGAATTCTTTAGAATAATAAATAATGTAGATGAGAATATGAAGTTAATATTCAAGTGATGAACATGACATCTCACCGTTTAGCATCTCCGCAACCTCTCCAAAGACTCTTGACGACAACCAATTGCTTTTTGTGGAAAGATGAGGCGCCATTGAAATCTGGGAGTCCCTCTGCTTCACAAAGATGTACCTGAAAAAAGAAATACACAAATTGGTCAGATTAAACAAAATAAATTAACTGAGATATTTTGGAATGAAAGTATTCTGGGGTTTATCTATTGATACAATAATGATTCAAAAAATGTATCCAAAGCCTCACAGCAGATAATAATAATAGTCCTCCTCTACCCTACATAATATGCCTTTGAGTACACTCTTCCAGTGTTTATGAGGAAGTATTATTATTGAGGACATCAGATCAAATCAAATCAAATTTATTCATCCAAAGATCACAAGTGGTATAGAACATGTCAAGATTTTGGACTATGGAGAAAATACAAAATTACAGAGTAAAAAGTCAAATATTGAAAGAATAATTAAAATGATAAATACAATTTCACACAGAATACACTAAAAATAATTTATATATTAAAAAATTCTTCTAAAGTATAGAACATCCTCCATAAGTGCTTTTTAAAGCGACTTCTTGAATATGAAATAGGTAGGTTCATCTCTAATCTTTTGAGGAATTTTTATTGAAAATTCGAATTCCGATGCTTAGGGGTCCATTTCACGCTTGATTCAATTTATTTAGAGGAGTATTCAGCAAATGCTGATTCCTGGTGGAATGACTGTGAATATCATTACGACAGAGTAAAGCGTTTTTACGTTTGTAAATGTAACAGGCAGTTTCCAACATGTGTTAAAGTTAAATTAGGGGTAATACTTGTAGCTACTAGATTCTGTTTGAGGTTTGCGAAACATGGCACGAATGCACTTTTTCTGGGTAATAAAGAGACGTTTGGCAGCAGGCGATTGTCCCCAAGCTATAATTCCAAATGCCAGTCTAGACTGAATTTCTGCATACAGCGTATTTGAAATATTTTAGTGTTAATATCTTTTATTACAGAAGTTATGTGGGTTTACCAGTCTATTGTATCACATTACTGTTGTTTAAGGTCAGGTTGATATTTTCAATTTGTTTTTGTCTTGTATGAAAGATAAGAAATTCGGTTTTCGCCGAATTTAAATACAGCTTATTTTTTGAAAACCATTTTGCAATTTTTGACATCAAATCAATACCAGCTTGTTCATTCAAATCATGCGATTCTTTAGATACCAAAATTGATAGATCATCTGCATACAAGATAACTTTAAATTCTAATTGATAGTTCACAATGTCTGCCACATACAGGGAGAACATAATTGGAGCTACTATACTTCCTTGAGGAACTCCTACTTTCACAGGTAATGTACTGGAATAGTGTGACATGAATGATCGATAACTGTGGAAAATATAAGGAATCAATTCTAATGATTAAAATCTCTTGATACAGTGATTTCCAAATAAAATACCTTGTGCAAATGAGCGATGATAATATTGGAATGGTTTGAAAAAATGATTTAGTGCTGGATATTATACTGTGGATATTATACTACAATCGATAACACTGAGAGGTATAACTTCATGAAAGAACATCGAAGTTGACTTCATCTCAATTGCATATGATACCGCATTTGTTGTGACAAAACAAAATTACAAAAAATTGAAGGACTTGAAGGGATTCAAAAACGTATAATGAATGAAACTCATTCATTACGAAAAATTTTGATTTTCCTTTAATGATGTGTGTGCTTCTCAAAAAATCTTGTACACCATTTACTAAGACAATTTTTTCGATTCAGACATCTGGTTTTTCAGAAAAAAAGCAATCTAGTGGCGTCCGAATCACATTCAATAAAATATAATATTTGAAAGAGACATCATTATGTTGGATAAAACACCACCTAAAGATTACTCCACTATTTGGTACCTGAATTTTACTACAATATTCCCATGGTAGTCAAAATTATGAGCACTATAGAAATAACTGGAATCTGATGTTTTCATTCATAATGAAATATTGAAATTGAAAACATTTTTTGCCACATTATAAAATAATCGATTTTTTTTCTAGAAGATGAATAAAAATAAAAATTATACAATTTATCGATTATTCCATTACTTTGATGGATATCCAATACATTTCAATGTTATGTCAACGTTTATAACTCCATCGGCCACACAACATAAAACTGGTTTCGATACGCTCCATCAAGCCGTATTACTTCGAGTGAATATGAATCAGTTCTCGCATTAATCTAGATCACACAGTTTGACACAAACACTCATTTTATATTGTATATAATCACCATTAGCCGTGATCGTCTAGTGGTTAGGACCCCACGTTGTGGCCGTGGTAACCCAGGTTCGAATCCTGGTCACGGCAAGGTGATTATTTTTGTATTTTTTTTCATTTTGGGGAAAAATATCTCGATGGCTTGAACATAAATTATTTATCTAAGTCTCCATTCCATTCCATTTATTTAACACGGCAAGGAGATTTTCATTTTTTTTTTCATTTTGGGAAGAAATATGTGGATGGGTAAAAGATAATTATTTATCCAATTCTGGAAAAATTTATTGGAATTAAACAAGCATTTAACTTAATTAAAAAGTTGAAAATTTTCAAAATTTTTTTTTTGTAAACAAGTAATATAGATATCCGTTCATCTAAGCTGTTAACATGATTTTCACCGACTGCTGCAATTCACAATAAAATAAAAAGTTTTATGAATGAATTATTCATATCAGAAATACTAAAGTGCCTATATGAATGCTCCAAAGACACTTTTATTACCTTGAAAGTGATGATACATTTCATTTTTCCTTCTATAATGAATCTCAGAGAGCTATGACGCGACGCGCTGGTTGCTTCGGATAATTATTTATTTTTCTTTGTTTTGCTGGAAAAGCTGGTGAAATTGTATTAATTATTCTCCTATTTTTGTCGCAGTAGAATAAAGCCACTTCATTTTACATATGGATAAAATGCCACATTATATGGTTTAAATAACAATGATAATTGCCGTTTGTGTCTTGTTTGTGGATGAATAATGTCATAATCGAAAAGCTTACTTACTTACTTTTTCTGACTTATTGTACGTCGCTGCTTTATTTGTGACGACTTGATGTTGTCCGACCTACCCCTGTACTGACGAGAGGCAAGAACCTCGAAAAATGTATGCAGGTGGTCATGCTCAGGCGAATAAGGATAATCCATTGTTTAACCCTCTATAATTAGTATTGTGAACTGCGGTCAACACTGAATTCAACAGCTAATAATTTGTTGAAAATACAATGAAGGCCTATAAACTGGCAATCTCTACCTCACGTTTCTTTGTTTTTCGCAATTTGTACATGAATTGTCATCTATTTTTTAGTAATTCAACTACTGCTCTACCAGTTTTCAAGTGGTTCTGAGAGAACGTTATAGTTGTGTCATTTCGGTCGATTCCCAGGTGAGTTGTTTTAAAATTCTCTAAACAAAGATTATACTTTTGCTTTGAAAGTTGGCAGCATTTCCTGATATAAATAATAAACACGCTACTTTTGTTGAAAATAATTTATTTGCGAGTTTGAAAACATAGTAACCTTCAGTTCACATCCCCTCGAACCCTGATTTTGAACAGTGTCAATGACAGTTCACATTTCCTGCTACAAGATTGGTAACTTGCAGTTCACATAGCCGAGTTATGAATCCACCATTTCACCACCTTTTTTTGGAAATAGATACTTATCTGAAACATAAACACTTTTTCAAAGGTTCATGGTACAAATAGTGGCTCTAGAAATAGATTATTTCCAAACTCAAGGTCTGCCAAAATTTTATCTTTGGCCCTCATACCTCCTGCTGAATCAGAATCTGAAAAATCCGATTGTGGGATGAAGAGTTTCTTCTGCGAGTGGTAGCCCCAATATACAAAGAATTAATGTACCAGTGGTGCCAAGAGCACCTGATGAAGTGAGGTATGAACTTCAATTTACAGTTTCCATTTATCTTCAATGGCCCTTTTACTTGACAATGTTTACTGAGATTCACAGAGACACATTTTTTTAAGATATGCTTTTACTAAATCTAAGTCTATTCTGAAGATAAACTATTTCTATTCCTATTCCAAAATAATCATCAAAATAATTGTCATATTCCTCAATAAAATTTTCCAATTAGATAAGCACTTATAATTGGGTTCTCTTGGAGGAAAGTTGCACAATTATCTGTCAGATGTAGTTTAATGTCCGTCGAGGTATTAGCAAGGAAATTAATTTTTTTCTGTAAGATGTTTTTGTTGGAAATATTTGGAGAGGAATTATACTTCGATTTTATTCATATCATGGTATTATCTCGATTTCGTACTCGTTTTTGCATTTATTCATTACGTAGAAGAACAAATTTGGACGTTTTTATTTTTTTATGCTTTCAAGGTTTTCACTAGTTTATTGAACACTTTTTGTAGTTTATTTGTAGCCCAACATTGTATATTTTAACTGAAAGTTTGGTGTTTACTTCTTCTACCAGAGAACATACATTTTCGATGGTATTTATTTCATTCTCTTCCCATTTGTTTTTCTTATCACCAGACGGACATTTTGGTATTCACTTTTTACCCATGAGCCAACTTCCCGCACATTCTATTTTTAAAACGTGTTTTCCGCAATTTGTTCGACCTTGTAATGATAAACTACCGAAGATATATTGTTTGTTGAAAAGAATTGTAATGACATTCCACTGCTTCTATAATTTCTATGAAAATTTTCACCATTCTTCAAAAATACTTGTATACTAACGTTCAAATTACACGAGTACACAACTAAAAAAGTTGCGAAGTATTTGCGTAAAATCCTGTTTAATGAACCACTAATTTCTTTAGTCATGATTGACCCGTGTTATTCATTTTTCTATTGAGAAGAAGAAAATCGTCACCCGACAATTCACTGATATATTTCACTAAGCTTATTCACTATCAATGAGAAGCATACTATTATCGCTTCTATCATCTGTTCGTGATTTCAATCCCCCTTTAAATCCATTAGCTTCTCGAACACAACATGAAAAACGCCAAATGTATATCTGCGGGCACAATTGGTATCTTTTTCACCCCAACAAACAGCTCCGTGTCAATATTGACTTAGAGGAGCAGAAAGAGGTAGAAATGACAATTTCATGGGACTCTTGTGCCCTGGAGGCTAGCAAACGGAACCAATATGGCTTTTTGTATGTTGCATTTTTGGCTACAAGAAGGGACGTTCAATTTCTTGTCCTTTTTTGTTCGGAAGATGTTCTTTTTTCATGCAGAATCCTTCAATGAAATCTTGAGCGGGAATTTTGAATTAAGATCCATTCGTGGATCCGACCACTGAATTTCCCATGCATTTCTTATGGGTCTAAAAATTACACGAAACTTACGCCTGTTTTTACATGTTTTGGCAAATTTCTTATGATTTACTTCTACTGAAATAGCGTCAGTGAACCTTTGTCGACAAGCATCAAACAAAATTTTACAAGAAAGTTGGATATGAGTAAGGTTATTCTGGACTTTCATGGTCTAAAAAAGAACAAAGAAAATTCAATTCTCTGCAATTTTATTCCCGACGTTTTAACTGTTGAAATCTACGTCGTGAATAAAATTGCAGGGAATTGAATTTTCTTTGTTCTTTTTTAGACAATGAAAGTCCAGAATAATGTTATATTTCAACTGTTAAAATCTACGTCGTGAATAAAATTGCAGATAATTGAATTTTCTATGTCGGGGCGTGGCGCAGTGGTTAGAGCGTCTGACTCTGAGTTGAAAGGTCCGGAGTTCGAACCCTGTTGGGCTGGGATTTTTTAATTTAATTTAACCGATTAAATTATTAAAATCTCGTGGCTCGAGTAGGGTGAGTCCTGCACGATTCACTGTTGCGTTCCAATTAACAGTGCTGCTCCTAAGGTGGCGTATGGAGTTAGTAACAAGGCCTATAAAGAACACATGGCTAATGACCCATAGCCGTCGATGCCAAAACACCAATGAAAAAAAAATTGAATTTTCTTTGTTCTTTTTTAGACATTGAAAAATAACCTTACTCAAAATGAAACATTGTCAACCACTTTCAAACAAAATTGGATATGTTCAAACCGATTAATGAATATACAATTTACGGGCAAATTCAATGGACGTTTGTCTTAGCTTCATTGCGTTACTGATTGGTGGAGGCAGTTTGGAGAGAAATTTAAGGTTATGACTATAGATATTACATAAGAACTCAGATCTCAGACTCTGAGTTCTGATGGTGGAGAATAAAACTTGATATAATGCGTTGTTTTGCGCCTGGCTACAATCACATACACCCAAGTAGTTGCAATTATTATACAATGCCAACAAAAGAAGATTTCAATATGTGGATACAATACTTGGCATGATAGGCATCAAATACATTAAGGAGATGTATTAAGGATACTTACTGATTTGAACATGTATTTTCAGCCGAATTTATAAAAAAAACATAATAAAAATAGTCGTAGTGTAGTTGTCACTTCACTTTTCCTTTGATAATGCGTAATCCAGGATCGAAATTACACATTTCTAAATGTACAGATGGAAGACTGTTTCAGCCCGTTGAATGCATTTCATATCATCCTGAAAGTATTCATTTACAGCTCGATGATTCTCGAAGCTATTATATTCACAACCACAACACAAATGTCACAAATAGTATCATAACCTCAATGTGCTGGACGACTTATTGAAATCTTTCGAAGAACACTGGCTCTAAATGTAATGTAAGAATATACAGGGTGTCCCACGAAGTTTTGGACAGGGAATATCTCGGAATTCGAAACTAGTGGAGAATTGTAATTTTGGGGTTCTGAATTAAAGCAATTGGTGCAGCTTTTTTTGCTATTATGATACCCAATAAGCTTCTTGTTTTCGGTCACGTGACATCAGATTCAAAATTATTAACGGGACACCCTGTATATTTTCATGTTTCTCACGATAAAACAATTTCAACGAACTATCACACTTGTGGTCTGAAACGATCAATTCAAGAAATACAGGTACTTCAATATCCTTTGTTCCACGACGATTTTTAATAAAATATGGATGAATAATATAATTTTGCCTTGTTTTAACTATTACAGAAAATGAAGGACTGCCCAAATATACAGGGTGACCCTAAACCTAAATAATTTGGCAATTGATCGTTTCAGACGTCGTGGGACAGAGGATATTGAAGTACCTGTATTTCTTGAATTAATCGTTTTAGACCACAAGTGTTGAAATTGTTTCATCAGGAGGAACATAAAATTGCCAAAATATACAGGGTGTCCCATTAAAATTTTTGAATCTGATGTGGAATGGACATGAAAAAACGCACTAATGATGGAGGCACCCAATAGTCGATGTGTCTATACTAACATTCACTTTCAAATAGCGTGTTTCATCTCAAAGTTGAATCTCCATAAGACTCACATGTTAAAAAATTCGACTATGGATCTTCCGCCAAGAGAATGATTCTAACCTAACTAATTTTGTCTATAGGTATTTTTGTTGGAAAGGGTCCAAGAGAAAACAACTACTGTCTGATTTAGGGCGGGTATTATTAAACTATTTTGACAGATAACTAGAAGTTAACTTGTGGATGACGTCACATGTTATAGTTAATTTCAAAATGTCGGAGTTAACTTCATCGGGAGGAAGGGGTGTCAGTTAAAGTTATTCTTTGTAGAAAATGATAGTTTTCGACAGTTCTTTCATCAATTATTTAGCATAAAACCTCAATTTGATTGTTTTTTTTCTCGCAATGTCAGCAAACGATATCCTGGTTATTTTCGAAGAACTTTTGAAACGATGAAGGAGATCCTATTATTATTAAGGCCCTCGACGTCGAAGGATATTTAGAAATCGGTTGAACCATTTCATCTTGTGGAACAAAAATAATTTGAAAACAAAATAAAACGGAATTCGATCATCAAGAAAGTCTCTATGCTTGAAGGAGCACATATAGAGGCAAATTTGCAAAGACCAACTAATAAGTCAACAGTTCTAGTTCTAATTACTGTGGAATTATAAGTATTTTCAATTTTAGAAACCACCTTCTATTGATAGTAACACAAGTGTTGATTACACTCAGATTTCATGCAACATGTTCATTCTTGGTAGTTGTTAATTGGAGATTTTGGAGGATTTTCAAATCTATTATTGCAAGTAGTTTTATTATTTATAAGAAAATTAGAAATGTCACTGAGGCCCATAAATAAATGAAAAATTCTAGGTTACATAAATTTGCCTTCTTCTTTTTTATTTCAAAAATGAGACTTTTATAAAACTGCCATTTCAAAGCTGAAGTTAACTTGACTGTTAAAATTAAAGGTAACTTCGAGACATGTCTATAATACCGGCACTCAGTGAGCGTTGCAAATTAGTTCTTGTGCCAAGTATCTAACTCATAAGGGGCAGTTTCTTTCCAGTTGAAGACTAGCTGAAAAAAATAATCATTATATAGGTTTACGCGCAAGATTGTATTAATAAATCCCCTTTTCAACATTTGTAAATGTTATTTCATCAAGTAGGGTCGTCCATCCCTTATGAAAAACATCCTCAAGGTCTTCTAAATGAGTTTCAAACCCTTCTTACATTCCGCGTCTGACTGGATGTGACGAAGTCCTTCAGACAGATTTCATTCAACACTTCGTATTTGTCTCACAGCGATGTCGTAGCACTCCTCCAAAATGAATAATGTCTCTAGTATCTTCACATGTTTCTTGTTAACAGTCATTTTATTTCTATACATATTTTTTCTCCATTAAAATCAATTTCGAAGCATCCCCAAAAGTACCGCTCAACGAAAAAAAAAACTCCTCTGTCTACAGCTAATTTCGACACTGTTACTCACTCAGTCGGAGTCACGGAGCTCATGACAGGCATGATATTTTTGTATTTATTATCCTGATGGAAATGAATGATGTGTGGGTTTTCGTATGGGGCCTATTAAATAAGAAATATTCCACACGAAAGAAATGCATCCAATTTGTCTGTAGAAAGCATGAACACTCCTGCTGTTCGATCCTGATTGAAACATAATGAGAACGTTGATTCTACACAAATAAATCAAAAATCAAGATGGAGATCGTAGTTCACATGTTGTTAACTTTGTGGTTGCACCTAATTGATATTTATGATAACTCTGCCAATGATATTCCTTTTTTTAGCCGGTATCGAGTCATGAAGGTTTCAACATGAAGCAAATTCATGTTATGCTCATATATTGTTTGTCGAAAAAGTAGATTTAATTATTGAGATCGCACAAGTTGAAATTGTGATGTTTCTGGTCATTACATAAATGAATTCGGCATTCAGTTCAAGTTCCTCGAATTTCAACCAATCAAAAATTATTCAATTGAATAACTAATAGTTCATACATCTTATACGATAGGAACTTCATCGGATGTGAACAGAAATATATTGATGATAATATTAATCCAGTAACCTTGTCATGAAAAGGTGGGCCTAATTTACATCAAATGGTGGTGGAAGGTTTCGTTTTATTTCTGGTATGGTATGTGACTGAGATACAAAATCCAAGTTTGGACCTCGGCAGCCACCCGGATCACTTTTGAATATCTCAAGAAATGCTAAATTTTCGCGCCTTTTTAGTTTTTTCCCATTTTGACCATGAAAGAGCATGTTTTCGAAGAAGATCAGTCCATATATTTTTAAACTTAATTAAATTTGCTATAATATGAGATGAGTATGGGCTCGGTAGCGCATTAATAGTTTACGAAATACAGTTTTTCAATATTTGGCGAATTTTCCAAATTCAAAAATATTAGACTTATTTTCATTTTTATATCTTCAATAACCTTTCTTATATGACTGAGTGAAGGAAACTTTTTTTCAATTTGATATTTTGAAGGGGAGGGGGCATAAGTATAGGAATGATTATCCATAATGAGAGATAGGAACCTCACGAGGATTTCTGTGAACCTAATTTTATAAGTGGGTTGATAAAATAAGTGATTAAGGATGACCTTGAGCTGTGTTCCTTTTGATGCGTTCTCTCTTCCCCCTAGTTAACCAGCAAACAGACAGATATTATTTTGAAATACAAGGAGAAGTTTACAGAAGCAAGTGTTAAAAGTCACATACTCTGTTGATTTTTTTTGCTGTTTTACTGCCAATTGTGTCATCATTAATGCTCAGGTGTAAGCTGATAATGACATCTACCAAATATATTATATTTTCTCTTCATTTCAATTTTTCTAAAACGCACTGAAACACATGAAATAACTCAGCATTCTGTTGACTTCTCTTTGTATTTCAATGAATCATCAATTGCTGAAGGAGAAATTTAAAGCGAAACACATTGAGGTTTTCCAGGCTGATAAGATGCTGACACGCTAATCATCAGAACAGCTATCAGAAAGGCCTCAGATTTTCAGGTACTAGTTATTGCAGGAGAGGATGTAAACTTGTGGTCATCCTCACTGTTCTCAGAGGTCCCACAACAGGAACCATATACCTTCAAAAGTGTGGAAGAGGCAAAACGCCAGACATCTTTTACTCAACCACCTCAACATCTGCAGACAGTCAAAGAATCACTTTCACCCACACCTTTAGTGGCTGTGATTCCACCTCGTGCTTCTTCGTCCAGGGGAAATTCAAATTACTTCAAATACTACAGAAATATGTAGATCTTGTAGAAGTTGAGGAGAAGAATTCTAATTGAGCTATCCAGTCAAACCCTCAATGACCTGCGCTACCAGCTCTCCATAAAGACTGCAGTTTCAACCTGGCTTGACTTCCTCCCACGCAAGATGCTGCAAAGCTACATTCAATTCGCACATACCACGAGGTGCAGCAGTGGCTAGGTTATAAAAAGAATCCGCTCGAATGGGGATGAGTTGCTACAGCCCAAGGCCTTGCCCCAAGGATGATGTTAAGGGAAGTAGCCCCATCAAACCTGCTGATCATGATTTCTTGCAGTTGCAAGAATGGATGCAGAAATGCTTACTGCTGCAGAAAAGCAGGTTTGACGTGTTCACTTGTATGCGTTATCTGTAATAGTCAATCCTGTGAAAAACGGACCAAATTTACGATATATGTTGTCACCATCTACGATTTGGACGAGCTCGACAACAACAACGAGATGGATAGGCTGCTCTACTACTCAGTCAGCCACGTCGCTGGAAATATTTTTGTCGAAATACAATATCAGGTACTTACACTCACACTCGTATTGTTATTTATTAATATCTACCCAAATCTTATAGAACCATTAGTTCTATCAATTAATACTTAGCAACATGTGTTCATTCAAATTATAAATTCTTGAAGGTTTCACCTTGGGATACTCAACAAATTGATATTTACATTACATTTCAGGAGATACAGGTCGTTGAATACTGAAGGAGGCGGAATGGCGTATTTGTTCGGCCCTGGTCCTTTGAAGAGAAGAAAACACCTTTGATTAATTTTTTGGATGTAAATGTTTGTTGCATAAATTTTGTATTTCAATTTCAGTCGTTTCGGTTGTGAACAGTGGCCTCTCCCCCCTCCCACCAAACCTTACCCCTACTCCCCTCACCCATTGAATAAATTTTCTCCACTGACTAATACCAGACAGGTTATTGAAGATATAAAGACAATTGCATAATATGACAAAAAATGAAATGCATCTTAAACTTTGAAAAGTTGTATCTCGGAAACTGTTAGGTCTACCAATCCCATTTTGATATTATGTCGTAGCAAATTTGATCTTGTTCGAAAATGTATCGACTGGTCTCTGTTGAAAACGTGCTATTTCAGTCACATCCCAGTCACATCCTATACAAGGAAAAAAAGAAACCTATTACCATTCAATGCAACTTAAGATATACTAGGTTACTTTAATGTTCCCTTTGACAATATACAATAATTGCATAAGACTAATAGTCAACAGAGAACAAGTAGTGTTCAGTGATCGAAGGTGTAAACATTTCTCTTGAAAATGCCAACCACTCGTGGCGAAACGTCGAGAAACGTCGAGATTTTCTCTAAATAAACGTCGGCCTAAAAACCCGAAAAACCATCATTCATTCAACGATGGCCGCGAAAGCCTTTCACAATTTGACAGAACGTCCAGTTATGGAATGTTATCAAATTTAAATTAGAAAATACATAGGTGAATAGTCAGTATGAAGCCTAAAATTAAATGAAAATAACAAACATTCGAATGAAAATTCCTGAATAAAGAGTTCGTTTTCCATGTTCTTGTTTCACCTGGAAGTACTGGTCCCAGCATGCTAAGGAATTTTCTGACTAGTATCGTCACTCTGAATGGCTGCCCTGCTTAGAATTCAGTGTAATTATTGAAAACCTATTGTAATAAGAAAAACACTAATTTATATCACAAAACACTCTTTACTCAAACTGAGACTGTCTGTGTTCAACTGTAACTATATCTGCCCTCTATTATCATGAATCTCTAGTTATATCCATGTAGTTTTCTTTTCTGGATCGTTCGCAAGTCTCTAGAAAAGACGAGAGAAGCCGAGAGAGGCCGCACATGCCACTATTCAGAACAGCTTAATAGATAAAACTAAGAGGAACGTAGAATAAGTAATTCAGTAAACTTTCAGCTCCTGAACCTGCCATCTTTGTTGAAGAAACGCGCATCGACTGTGAGTTGGACGTAGTTTTGGTATTTGGATAGTTTTTTTTTGACTGCCGTTTCGAGATTTACGCAGTCATAGTTCTGTGGTTCTGGAATTATTGATTTTGGACACTACCACAACTTGGACAAGGACAGATTGGAGTGGTACAAATTTGATGATAGTTTCGTGAATAAAATGTTTTCTTTCGAATTAGACCTTTTGGAGCCTTTATAGACACGATTTCTCCCATTTTTCCGGAAAGCCGATATTCATAATTCGACGGACCTTTTTAGGAGATTTCATTCAATTAATTCCAACTCTTCAGATGATGTGGTGTTGTAGGATTCCCTGTAGCTATATGCGTCACCAAATCCATTTAAGCCGCATCGGAGCGACGATTAATTAATTTTCTAATTTTGTTACATTGTTGTATTCAATACTTCAGTGAAGTATTTTTTTAAAGAGCTAATGAGAATCTGAATATACCGTGATGTGAAGATATTTTAAACAACTCTTCTACAAAGAAAAATTAGATGAGCACTAATGAGCATTTTATGTCCATCTTGTCCAGCTACAAAAGACAACCTCGCTATTATAAGTTCATGTCACAAAAATATTTTGTGATTACAGTAAGTCCACATGGTTTCTTTTGAACTCTCTTTGTTGGATAACAAATTGCGATTCTGATTTCATACAGTTTTCTATTTCTTGGGCAACCCACAGTTATTACTTTTCTGGAGTTTGAAATAACATGACAGAAACCATCTGGAATCCAATCGACCATATCTATTTTCAAATATACAAGAGAGAAGCCCTATGTCAACATAAGAAATTCAATTATTTTTATACGGTATCGCAATAAGAGTTTTTAATGGTTTCTTATGCCGAGTAGGTATTCACTTCTGCTAAAAGTACTGAAATATATTCCGCAGCACGTAGAGGGAGTTTTTATAGGTCGATGTTATTGGTATAGGACTTGTATCTCATAAAGTGTCTAGACCATTTGGCTAATCCAATTATATTCGAAGTAAAAAAAGTGTAGCGACCCCGAAAAATATATGTTGGCTCATTTCGAATAGGTTTGTCTTTCATCGATCTGAAGATCTTGACTAACAAATCTCAAACGTGGTGATTTGTTATCGGCGTAGGGAATAAATTGGACCAGGCACGTTTTCACTCTTTTTTACGATACGGAGAAAAATAACTGCGGCGGCAGAAAAAAAAGCATGTATCCAATGAATGAGATTTTGAAAGAGTAGGCAATCCTACAGATTTTCACGTAATAAGATTAATGTACGTGTTGATTGAAAGTTTGATTTTGTGGAGGAAATTCGCCGCTTGATATGGTCTTTTGGGTGTTTGAAAAAATGTATAAATTCAAGGAAAATCTATACAAGTGTAGAAGGGCAAATGATCAATTAGCAATTAGATCTGGGGGGGGGAGAGCAGTTGACTAGAGTTGAAGGTTGAAGTGACCAAAAGAAGAGATGATGAAAGGAACTGATCAAACAATAACATTTGTCGAAACAATCTGTAATACAAGCGGATAACTACAAAATTGTTATTGTTAAAATTGTTAATTCCGTCAACTGATTGCACCCCTACGCGCAACCCTCAGAAGTCTTCGAGAGACTTGTGTGAGCTAGGGAAGACGCAGCCCTTACCTTTTAACGTGTGATGCCATGCACGAGACCGGTGAATCGGTGGATCGAACCCACGACCCCACGCATGCGAGGCGAACGCACTACCAGCCGACCACCACGGCCCATACAATACAAATATAGTAGCAAGTAGATCAAGTTACATGTTTTTGTGATATGAATGAACGTTTAATGCGATGTAAATACAGATACAAGTTATTAATAAACGAGAGTAAGTACCGCGCGTTTGGAATTCATTTGTTTTATTTGACCAGGAATGGTGGCATATATTTCAGGGCCTAAATAAGTGTGACATCTTTGTCCTATAGTTTCAACTGTCCTTAGTACATGAAGTACATTGTTGGGAAATACTTCATTTTTATGTTGATTCAGTAGTATACGCTGAAAGTGTATCTATTTAATATCAAGACTTTTGGCAATATCATATAACTTTTCCCTTGTATATACTGAAAAACATTCTGGGGGATTGTCAAAACTGAGCTAATATTTAAAAAGTTGCAGAATCTTACTAACGACTTTCAATATAGTAGTGATAGGTGAACGAAATTCACTGTCTTAATTAGTGGTATTTAAAAGAAATTGTTCCATCTCGGAAGGCAGTCTTACTATTTGAAGAGATTTTAGTGTTGGACAGTTATTATATCCATTAAAAATTTTATAGCATATACTGATTATTGCAATTTTTCTTCTAACCACTAGACTCTCCAGTTCTAATTCACGTCTTAGGGCCGGTTGATCAATGGTCAGTTAAATGTTTCTGCTACGTGACTAAGGTTATATTGATAAACTGGACCTTAAACTGACAGCTCTACTGGTATTATAGTCAAAAAGTTATTGGGTATCACCCTCAAAATGTTCCGCAACCGACCAACCGTAGACACGTGTTTCGAGCTTAAGCTCTCATCAGTACGGTAAAATCAAGTGCGAAGATGTACAACACTTGGATGTAAAAATAGAAACAAAGGAAGTCAACAACAGGAAGCCAACCACACATTTGTGGCTTCGGTGACTGGACCCGAATATTACAGAATGTCAAATGACAAGCTCAGCTGTGACCAAGTTAGTATACCCACTTCCTATCTCAAAAACAGGTATCAATGTGTAACTGAATTGAATTCTGATAGTCATTTCATATCTGAAAAACTACTGATTTCTCGTGGTGTACCTCAAGGATCAGTGCTGGGCCCCCTGTTGTATATACTCTACACCAGTAATGTTTCTGAAGTAATTAGTGAGCATATGGTTCAATATGCTGACGACTGCTCGATTATATTCAAATCCAATGATCTTGAAACAACACAATATAAAATAACTAATACTTGAATACACTGTAGGAATATTTTACAATGCAAAATCTGAAGCTGAATAACAGTAAAACTAAAATAATTCCCGTTGCTCAAAAAAGTAATTTTGTTATTTTCCACCATGACATAACTTCCTTAAATCCAGTATCTAAACTTTCTTTTCTTGGTATCACGTTCGATTCGAAGCTAGATTGGAAGTCATATTAGTGAAATATCGAAAAAGCTATCAAGGTACTGATATGCTTTGAAAGTAACTTCTCAAAATATATCCACAGACGCTGCATTGCCAGCATGTTATGCCTATGTACAAAGTCAGATCAGATATAGTATACTTTTCTGGGGAACTTCTACGTATGTTAAGAAGATATCCATACTGGTGGTCGTCGTGCGGGTAGAGCGTTCGGTTTTGGAGCGAAGGGTCGAGGGTTCAAAGCCTCGCATGGTCATCGGTCTCGTGCATGGCATCACACGTTAAAAGGTAAGGGCTGCGTCTTCCCTAGCTCACACAAGTCTCTCGAAGACTTTCGAGGGTTGCGCGTAGGGGTGCAATCGGTTGACGGAAATAACAATTTTTTTTTTAACAAAAATGTTGCTTAAGGAACATATTCAATATTCTATTAAGAGATAGTTGTAGGCCATTATTCAGGGATAAGAAGATACTTAGTCTAACCAGTGTATTGATCTATGAAGCAGTTATATTTGTAATTGAAAATATGGAACTATACACAGGTTACGACTGAAATCATAGGCACAATACTCGAAAAAAAGCAATCTTCTAAATATGTACAGAAAAACATTCCCTTTTCGATCATAATAGTTATTTGTATGCTAAGGCCGCTAAATACCTTTTTAACGTACCGAAAGAACAGTTATCGCCGAGGCCGCTTGCGGCCAAGGCAAGATAATCTTGAGGTCGTTAAAAAGTTTCGCGGCCATGGCATACACACTATTTTTCGTGCAATCGTTAAAATTATTAAAATAGATAGTTGTAAATAAATATATTATTGCTCTAATATCAACAGCAGTTCAATTTATTTAACAATATCACCGTGTGCTATGGAAATGATATGTTTCAATATATACAAAATATTTTGACAGTTCTTGTCAAAACGCAAAATGTCTGATACTGATAGCGATATTTCAGTACCTTCCACTCCTCCTGAACTCAAAAGCGTTGTAAATTCGGCGCTTTCCGTTTTAATACCCGAAAAATCTAAACAGAATGTTAAGACGATGTCTGAAAACATTTTTGAAAGTGACGTTTGGTTTCGCGGCCGTTTTATCTCTCTCATTTTATCTATACATCTGATTTAATTTATACATTTGATTTCATTTATACATTTGATTTTATTTATACACTTGATTTTATTTATACATTTGATTTTATTTTTATATTTGTGTGTATGCATGTGTGTATTGTATGTGAATATATATGTATATGTATATATCTGAGACTGTGTGTAAATATATATTGAATATTTGACTGTGATAACCATGTTATTTAATTTTTTTACCATTTAATGTATCCACGCCATTGTTTTTTATTTTAATTGTAATATTATATTACAGTTTTTTTTGTAATACTTATTATATTTGACATTTTATCTTCCACAGCTGATTTTATTTTTATAATATTGTATTTCTCACATCGGCTGTGACAATCATGTTATTTTGTTATTGTTCCTTGTAATATTTTATAATGTTGACATGTTCTACACCTGAAAATGTATTTTATTTGAAAGAACTTATAAAGGAAATCTATCTATCTATCTATCTATACAGAGTGGAGCAATAGTGAGTCAGAGTCCGATTGCTCGAGTTCTATGAAAGCTAGGACAAACCGAGAAAAATCTATTTTTTTTCAATGGAAATCCTTGTCTATTAGTTCATTATGTCAAAAATTTTAGTGACCTTCATCCACCTCTCCAGTATTGGTGATTTTTTTTTTGAGAAATGATGCTATCTACAGATGTATACCGACAAAAAACTGTCGTCACGATTATGGGATTTGAGAAGGAATTATAACGATATTTAAAAGATAGATGTGGAATATTTTTGGTCCATTCGCATGGTCTTAAATCATACTCGGTATGATTTAAGACCATGCGAATGGACCAAAAATATTCCACATCTATCTTTTAAATATCGTTATGACTAAAAATTATTTTTCAATTCGGAACTTATTGATTCGTGGCCGTGGTGACCGTGCCTTTGGACCGCGCCTTTGGAGCGAAGGGTCGAGGGTTCAAAGCCTCGCATGATCATCGGTCTCGTGCATGACATCACATGTTTAAAGGTAAGGGCTGCGTCTTCCCTAGCTCACACAAGTCTCTCGAAGACTTCCGAGGGTTGCGCGTAGGGGTGCAATCGGTTGACGGAAATAACAATTTTAATAATTTTTTTTTTAACAATTGATTCTATTTTTTCTTATTTTTCAAATGGAACACCCCTCATATTTTTCGACCGTATTATATATGATAATGACAGAAATATTTTTGTATACACATCTCTATGGCTATTTCTAGTCGATTTCAATTTACTCAATTTTGAAAATTTTGCCGCGTAGGATTATCCATATCAGTGAACGTGCCAAGAGCTGTTTCACTTAATATATGTAGATTATGGTCTTCGTGGGAAGCAGAACATAAAAAAAATCTATGTTCCTGTGGTAGCGTTTATATTGGAATAACAAAATGTTCCGTTAATACAAGAATCAAAGAGCACAAGGACAGTTGTCGGATAGGACACACGAAAAAAGGACACACGATAATCACAGAGTGAAAGTTGAAGAATACCAAGTAATCTCTACAATATCTGCATTTTACCCAAAACTCTTGCGGGAAGCAATTGAAATCCAGAAACACCACAACAACTTCAACAGAACCGAAGGAAAATTAAAACTAAACAAAGCTTGAAAACCAGTTCTCAATAGTAACTGAATTTCCTACCCACATATAATAATTGGAGCGTTCCATTGTATGCACAAATGTTCTACTCGTAGAAGTAGAATTTGACATAGCTGTTTTTTTTGACACGAAATATATCTACTTTTCCTAAAATTCCTTAATCGTAGTAGAAATTGACATTATTGACATTGAAACTAATTTCTGTTCATTTCAGTTTGGTTGTATTTTGAAGCTCAAATTATTTCATTTGTTCACATCAAAATGATTTTGGTAGTGAATAGCCTCTAGTTAAATTGAATATGAGTGTTATGGACGTAATTGAAGTTATAGATGAAAATGTTTAAATACACATAGGTTGTACGAGTTTTATTTATATAATAATGAAGGTGGGTTCATATTGATTCTCACTTCATTGTAATGATCTGTTGAACTTCCTTTTCAAAATTATATCCCAAAAAAATATACAAGAGGATACCAAAATAAGAAGATGATGACCCCGAAAGTAAAGCGTAAGTTTAAATACAACAGTGGGAAATGATATAGAAACATTGTGTCTAATCGATTTATGTATGATGAATAGAGAAAAATTGTCCATATATATCAAAAAAATAATTTTTCGTGCAATCGCACGCGAAGTCAGTATTTCGCGTTCTCAGCACAGTCCGCGAAATTTAATTTCGCGGCCGTTACCCATAGCAACGGCCGCGAAACCAAACGTCACTTTCAAAAATGTTTTCAGACATCGTCTTAACATTCTGTTTGTCACACCAATCTTTAAACTCGCCGTAACATTTTTCATACTGCCGTTTAGATTTTTCGGGTATTAAAACGGAAAGCGCCGAATTTACAACGTTTTTGAGTTCAGGAGGAGTGGAAGGTACTGAAATATCGCTATCAGTATCAGACATTTTGTGTTTTGACAAGAACTGTCAAAATATTTTGTATATACTGAAACATATCATTTCCATAGCACACGGTGATATTGTTAAATAAATTGAACTGCTGTTGATTTCAGAGCAATAATATATTTATTTACAACTATCTATTTCAATAATTTTAACGATTGCACGAAAAATAGTGTGTATGCCATGGCCGCGAAACTTTTTAACGACCTCGGCCGCAAGCGGCCTCGGCGATAACTGTTCTTTCGGTACGTTAAAAAGGTATTTCGCGGCCTTAGCATACAAATAACTATTAACTCCTATTTGTTTCCAACATTCGAATATGCTCTCATTTTCTAAAGATAATTCTGGCTCATTTGCTAGTTCTCTCAAAGCTGCCTCGAAAGTGTGAATGCTTAAGAATCACTTCTTCAATTTTCAAATTTCTGAGTGAAAATTAATCAAGGAATTCACATATATGATAAGTTTATTATTGCACTTGAAACATTCCCGCCTAGATCTAATCTTTGAATAGATATAATACTGCTCGTGCGTTCTTTCATTGTCAATTTGGGCTATGGTAGTTGTTAATGTAAGCGAATTATTCATATTGAATGTATTATTATTTATAATAATGAAAACTGTAAGTATCAAACTTTTTACAGAGATTTAGGAAATTTTAGAATTATCTGACTTCTATTGGAAAGACTGAAATTACGTTTGTATGGGACTCTACTGCTTCTATTAGTAGATGTAAACTCCTAGTGGTCAATAAAACGCGGCTAAGCATGTGTGGTGATATAAACATGTTTTCAAGAGATATACATTATAAAACTTCATACCCAATTTCACCTGGTAGTCTTGAATTTTCCAAGACGAAGAACCCCAAGTGACAGTCCAGACATTTCTCATAACCTTACACCATAAGAAACGTGACAATGAAAAAGTAGAAACAAAAATATTGGTGTCGTACGGAAACTGATGTCTTATTTGATTCTCATCAGAGTAGAGAGTTCAAAACAGAGTATTTCAGCGTGAAAATGCAAAATCCTTTCCATTGTTTACTAGCGGCAAGCCTAAGGCGCAAAATAGGCCACACGCGTCACTCCAAATTAGTCCCAGTTTGAATTATTACTTCGTCAAACTTATTGTTCTTGAGCCTGCCGCAGCTTCACCCCAAGCGCACCCCCAATACCGAAAGATAAAATTACCTAGTCCCCCTGGAACACAAAAGGGAATTTCCTCGGAATCATTAGACGAGGCGCATTTATTCTACCATAACTAATCCTATCGATAAACGTTCGTTTGTTTATCAGGGCATTACATACCCAAATTCATGTAACTCGAGGATTGCATAAGAAATATAGTTTTACATTTCCTTAGCCGAAGTGGTTTTATGTTCGAGAAAATTCGATGTATATATTCAAGTGGGGTTGTAAAATGGAGCGTTGCCGGGGCTACACCTATCCAATAATGTTTTTGACGAAGTTTATTACGTTATAGCTATATCTTCTTGGATCCACCTCACAACCGAGTTCTGCTCGATTCATTACGGTCTGGTAAGGCCACAATCTAGATACGGAATGGAATCAGGTTTCTGTGGAAAAACGAAGTACAATGACGCACATATTTTTTTGAAAAGTGTTAAAGAAGTATTATAAATCACTTCTTAAATGTTTGTCAATTTGTATTGATTGAGTTTTTCAAACAACGTTTCATTTCGACAGGGCTCTCAACTTGCGCCCTTTTCCACGTGTATTATCTCGTGTATCTCAGTTCGGGCACTTCTCAACGATTCTACGCGCATTGACAACAGTACGCGAAGTAGCACTTTTTTTCATTTTCATTCGTTACCATGCCTCCATGCGCGAAGTAATGTGCGAAATATATTTCGCACACTGCATGTAAACTATATGGGATTTTCATATTCTAACATATATGGTCCTCAACTCCTCAATCAAGCAAAAACAAGAAATCGTTTATTTATTAATGTAGAACAATAATTAAGGCTTTCAAATTATGAGAGATATTTTTCTGGCTTTATTTGCTTCACACCACTCTTTAAATTGCTGATATGCATTTTCATACTGCCGCCTCGATTTCTCCGGTAAAAGGTTGGAAATTACGGAATTGGCCGCATCTATCAAGTTAGGTGGGGTACTGCTTAGTTCATCGTCGCTCGAAATTTCCATTCTTTTACAATGATAAATATCACGCACGAAATTGACGCGAATAAATAGTCACTCCAAAATAATTATCAAGAACTGTCACTTTGAAATAATTGTCAACAAATGCCATTTTATTTCCATAGTTACAGTAATTACTTGATTTGGAAAAATTATTTGAGCCAGTTCAATACTATTTTTCATAGTTATTACTTATTTTAGAACAATATTTTTGACGTTTGTAAAAAAAATTTTGTTTGCATCTCATGCGCGAAATACTTTGGTAATCTCGACTATTTTTTTTAACTCGGCTGCGCCTCGTTAAAAAAAATCAGTTCTCGATCACCAAAGTAGCATTTCGCGCACTAGATACAAAAATAACTATTGATCCTCACCCTTATGTACTTGATATTACAAAATATATTAACAAAATCGAAATTTTTTTAGATGGTTGGGAAGATAATTGAATTCTTTCTTTTCTCAACGATGTACACCTGACACCCCCAAGTCATTCGAAATTGTCATGCCCCCCGCACCATCTACCAAAAGTAGTATCGGGGATAATACCACAAGAGCTCAGATTTAGTCGGATATTTTTAGTGGTTGTTTTTGAATGCTTTCTTTCATTGGCAGTTTAACGAGTTAAATTACCCATATGAAAGTTGATCTGCTAGATCTGAGCTCGCGTGGTATTTGGTAAGACAATTCCATGAATAGACAATTCAATTCAACTAAATTTTATTTTACAAACTGAAAGAACAATAAGTGTAGAAGAATAATGTTTAGAAGGAACAATTTTATTGTTAAAAATACAATTATATACAATTGTTCCTTTACTGATGCAGATTTTGTTGTTGACTTATACATGTATGTTGTTGTCACTGTGGCTAATTCATTAAAAAAAAACTTTATGTGAATAAATGATGCCCATTATCAAGTTGTAAATGAGGCTTTATAGACTTGGAAGAAGAATGTCCAGTTATTTTAATTGATTCTTGTTCATCAATACCTGCTTCAGCTAAAGTTGACACGGCGCTTGATCGATGAGAATGATTAGAAATTTTCTTATTTTTTGTTTCCTGCCCAATTTTTTCTGCTGAAATTTTCGTCCACTTAAGAATATCGTTGACTCCTATAGGAGCATTTTTGTACTAACTTTTTGATGAATTATTTTTCCAAAACAGATTGGTAGTTATAAATAATCTATCAGTTGTAATATGGTTCAGTCTATGTGAAAATATAATATTTTATGAAACAATATTACTGGGCATATGCTAGGGATTTATTAGGTTTTTTATTAACCATTTTCTATAGCAGCACTTGTTTGAGCCACCCTGACATGTTTTGGAAAAAACTGTATTATATTCAGTGCGACCAGTTAGATCACCATTCTTTGATTTTTCTCCTTTAAAATAGTGTATTTAACAATTTGCAGCTTCACCTCCTCGCCAAGCTAATTCAGGACAGTCGCTAGGGTTTGAACCTTCGACTGGCTGCCAAAGTAGCCCCTGTAGTATCCTACCCTACTATAACAGGAAAGATCAAAACGATTGATAAAAAGTTTTTTCAAATCGAGAAATGATATCAAAATTTGATAATGCTCTAGGTAGAACTGATCGAAAATGACAATAGATAAACAACAAACAAATAGATAAACAATGGGTTGTAATTCATTTGGCAGGGACAAGACAACTCAAAGTTGTTGGACCCACCCTTGCACTGATGAGAGGCAACAACCTCGAAACATGTCTGCAGGTGGTCATCCCCAGCCAAATTAAGGATGATCTTTTGTTTGTCTACAATAAGCACTTGCAACTGAGTCTTCCTTGAAGAACGTTGCACAAATATCTGTCAGATGTAGTTCAATATCCGTCGTGGCATTAGCTAGGGAAGTAGTTGCTTTATGTCAGATTTTTGCCTCATATTTTCCACTTTGTGGAAATATTCGGAGAGAAGGTTACTTCAACATTGTCGATTGATTCATATCAAATAAAATTGAAACAAATTTACTGTGATATCTTTTTTCTGACAGCCTTCATGAAACAAACAAAAACTTTCCATTTATTTTCTTTGAACAATTAATAATTATATTAAAAATAAACGAAAAATAGATATATTGAGCATACTAACGAAAAAACTAAATAATTTTTGTGAAAACAAAATGATTTATTTCATTGTCCTTCCTCAGGTCTACAAAAAATCATATATATTTTCCCATAACTATAATAATACTCCCTCATAAGTTCTCGTTGAGTGCACCCAAGGCATAAGCTGTACGGATAGCGGAAGGGTATTATTACTTGTCTTGGCGCTCCGGGGCGAATTACTGGTTTTTGGTGGAGAATTCACTTTACAGCCGAAAAACCTACACCAACACAACTTGAAAAATAACAAAAAATAAATCGATAAACTTAATGAAATGTTTTTGACAAAATTTAAGACTTTCGTTTCCCAACTACACCACGTAGTTGTAGTATTCAGATTATCGGTAACATATTCAGAAATAAACTGGAGTTCCTCAATTGAGAAGTAGCATCAATAGAGTCGTATAGTATTCCAAGCACAGGTGACCAATGATTTTTACCATTTTCAAATTGATCGGAAGATTGGAAGGCATTTTGAATAAGACTTACCTACCGAAGTCACAGTTGAGTCTTAGGCTGTGTCCTAATTAGACAACCATCGCGCGAGCGGGCGTCCGGCGATGATCGGTCGCATCGCGTCTTGATGGGGCGATCACAATGGGTGTCCTGATTGCAAACGTCAATTCGTGCGAATAGACGTCGCCGTCGGTCCGATCAGCACACCAACGTGCATAGTTGATTTTTTCCCAGTTCCGGTGTCTATGCTGAAATGGCTTCTTGCAGTACCTCCTCAGAATAAAAGGAAATAGACCAATAAATGTTATAAGAATTGATCTAAACTCGGAGAGTTTTACCATCTGTATCATGAGCTGTGAAGTCAAGAGGACACATTTTATCAGTACACCAGAATGTCGGCTTCAACATTCGACTACATCTGCAAGGAAATTGAACAGGAGTGGAGCTTCTCTGCCACACTGTCCCACACAAAATCCATGCAAACGTCGTATAGCGCGATCAAAATCAAACAAGTTTGTTTTTGAGCGTTCAGGCGTTGCTATGTCGCCTTGACTGTACGAAGTGGGTACCTGATTAGGACACACACTCTCAAGAATAGGTTTGTTTTTGCAGCGACAGAGCGATGTTAGCGACACGATTTCAAAACAAACCAATGCTTGCGTCCTCTTGCATCGCACGAGCACATTCGAAGTTCAAACAGGACACCCTGCTCCATTATTAAGGTTTGCATTTTTCATCGTCCGAGTCAGCGACCATCGCCGACGCCCGCTCGCGCGATGATTGTCCAATTAGGACATAGCCTTATAGTATTTACATAAATCGCTTATTTCTAGAAAATACATCGGAGTTTTCTAGCACTTCAACTTCTAGGCTCTTCGAAAATCTACGTTTAACTATAAGTTTATAGAAATTACAGATCGATGAATGTTGACGATCGTTTCCTGTAGTTGATTTCAATTTTTCCTCCCCCAATCTCCAGTTCCTTGGAGCTCTCTACACACTATATTACCAGAGCTCTTCTCTCCATTTTTTTAGGAGAATTATTTTCCGAACTACCTAATATAGTCCAGTCGCTACCGGAGAATAAAGGTGACCAACCCCACATTAAATTAGGTAGTTCAGATTTTTGATGTGTTGTTCGGGATGATTGGAGAGTGAAACACTCAAGTTCTCGTCAGTCCCAACCCTCTGCTTTTTACGCCATATTGCAAAAAACCACAAAAAAGGCAATTTATCTAGTTTTTTGCTTTCAACTCCTAACCAAATTTGTTTAATATTTATTCTTATAGAAGACGCCATTCATTTCATTATTCATACACATGAATATGAGTGAGGAAGTAGTTGAAAAGTAGAATACTTAAATGAAAAGTAATGCCCAAATATTTCTGGACAATCCGACAAAAAAACCTTTTTCACTCAATTTTATATCTACCCCTAGATATTGGCGGCAGAAATCTTTTTAGGGCATGCAATTCAAAGGTGACTAACATCTCCACAGCTTCCTTGATTGCATATTTACTAAAATTAGTTATATGATTTAATGTGGGTGTTGGACTTTTCTAGCAACTATACTAATATGAGAGTTGGAGTCATTTCTGGAGGCTTCAGTATGATTAAAAAATTCCGTTCAGAAAGCAACACAAGGTTCGAAACCACCGAAAGCTAATATTTCGCCAATTTATATGGCCTCCTACAACTTTTGCTCTCGTAGGCGAACAGATTCGAAGAAGAAGAATTGAATCGCCCTTTCACGGTCGCAGGAAAGAAATTGTCGTTATTTTCGTACGCCCACGGTGCAGACGGGAGCGAAAAGCAATCAGACGTGTCGTAGTTCGTTGCTTTTATGTCCTTTATTGGTTCATAACTGGCGGACAATGAGGAACGAGCATTCGTACAATGGGCTCGTCACTTTGTTCCTGCTGAGAGTACACAGTCTATAGATTTTCTCACCTACGTCGAATGAATCGTTGAAATTGAGGCATCTAGTGCTTGACTCACTATTGTTTACCGTCAAGTGGCCCTTGAGAGGGTGATACCTGACATCCTAAGTGAAAGAAGACCCTTAGTTGAATTTTTTGCAGTAAATAATTTCTCTTTCAGTTCTTTAATTTTTGTATATTTCCTCTCTGTTTCTCTTTTTACTCTCCTCACCATCTCTCCCATTTCCTCTCGATTTTTTTTCCTTCGCTATTGTACGTCAATTACCTTTTGTCGTACGCTACTGTGGGAACATTCAAATAGTTGCTCTATTCTACTGGAAAGATATGTACAGACTAGTAAGGATGACTTCAGAACTGTTAGAATGAAAAAGGTAAGAAGAAAGTTCTTAAACATCAAATATCAGGGAAATAACGCCCTGATATACTTGTCACTCTGTTGCTGACTCAAAACCATTAGTCTGGGTCATATGCATAAAGTTGAGTGGACTTTCAGAAGGAGCGACTCCATACTGTAGTGAGTAAAACTTCTCCTCTTAGTGAGCGCGAACTCCGTTTTGGTATGAATAAAATATATAACGAAAAACGGAGATGGTACTCGGGTGTAAATGAAACAGTCGAGTGGGCACTCTGATTTGCAGGTTTCGACTTTCTTTCGTGGCTTCCCGAAGTCGCGTATATCCCTGTCGTTCAGACATTTGAAATTTGTACCTCGGTTATGTAGATATGTTTAATAAGTTGAATACGAGATGTCGAGCTGTTCTGGAGAGGATTCTTCTGAAAGTCAAACAGTATTTGTGAAGATAATCTAACATCTAACATCTAACATCGGTTGAAGAAATGAAAGAAAAGTAAGAAGGTGAATTAGGAGTGAAATATAATGAAGGGCAGATTTGGAAGACGATTCCAAACATAAAAACCAGATTGAAAGCGAATACAGGCAGAAATCGAAGAGGAAATAAACTAATAAAATTGAAAAGATAGGAGCAAGGCTCAGTCCCTACGTTCTTCACTATCTCCAAGAGAATAGTTAGTTATCCACTTAACATTTACTCTGTTGTGCACCGATATAAGGCACGATACTCTACTTGTCTCGATTCCCTACGAACCTTAATCACCTTGGTAGGCTGATACATTGGCATAAATTCAGCCATCGCGCACAGGCATCTACTTCTGATGAAGCTGAGTCTGCTACTAAAGAGCCTCACATGTTTTTGAAGTAGATACTCAGTGGACGGAGCTGACGCTCACAATTATGCATGTAAAAATAAAAGCCGGTACTTAAGGAGGACATCCTCAAGGAAAGAGTAGACACTCACAAGTTGGAGCTTATACCTACATTTTTATGCATATCAAATGGAGTAGCTTCTTTAAAAATGTGAGTAAAAAGTAGCCACTCAACTTTATGCATATGACCCAATATATCTGGAAAGTACACCTCTGTATGTTCTGGTTTCCACGGAAAGGGAAATCCAGTAATATTCGGAGAACATCGTGAAAGCCAAGGGAAAGTAGGTAGGAATTGGTGTTTTCTTGAATTTCTGCAGGCTGTATGCCTCAGGAAACATCTCCCGAGGCAGTGAGTTCAAAAGCTTTGCCATTGGTTGAAAGAACGAGTCCTGGGAAACAGATATTCGCCATGACTCCAAAGTAACGACGAATGAATTTGAAGACTGAGGCTAAAGAGTCAGTCTGCGTCTGCATGGGACCTCTAACGGTGGAACGATTGACGATATTTCAGAAGAGCATAGTCCGAGGAAAAATCTGTGAGGCAAGAGCAGGCAAGAGAAGGCAAGGAAGCGTCTTATCGCCTCTGATATGGGCAACCCTGGTGGACGACCTCCTCAGAAAGGCATGTATTGTCTAGGACACTCAGATGATCTCGCAGTCGTCATAAAGGGGCTTCACGATATCTTCAGAGCGAATGCAAAGAGCGCTAAATATAGTAGACAGATGACACGTGCAAAAGCAACTCTCAGTCAATGCCCACGAAACTACTATCATAACGTTCACTAGGAAAAGAGCACCCAAAGGTCTACATCCACCATTCAAAGGTCCACAAGTACCCACTCAATGGATTGATAGGACCTAGGGACTTGTAGAAGAATATTGGTAAGAATTGGAGATTGAATCCAAAAAATTACCCTATCGATATACACGAGACTGATATAGGCAGCATGAGAGCATACGGTTCGGTAATGTAGTAGATCAAGATACAACAGTTGAGGGATCAGACTGCTGAGTGCCATCCAAAGGTTGGTGTGCCTAAGCGTTACCGGTGCCATGAGGATAACACCAACGGCACCTCTAGAGGTCCTACTGGACCTACCACCATTACACACTTTCATTCAAAGAGGAGCTAGGTCTGTGACTCATTGGTTTCTGCAGAGGCAAACTCAAGGAGACTTAGGACACAGACGGCTCAGAGACCAACAAAGGAGGCCGAGTTTGTATAAACGGGGCAAAATGGAGAATCAGTACTTCAAGCAGAGGTAGAGGCCATAGAATACTGTGTCAGATACACACCCAGGCAGGAAGCTGAAAATAAATTCTTTGTTGTTGTAATGGCCAAACAGCTATAGAAGCGCTCAGCATGTACCAGATCAACTCTAGGCTGGTATGGGCCTGCATGAGCGCCCTAGATGAATAACGTTACCACAGCAGAGTACTGTTGGTCAACACCAGGACATTAATAACAATTTGGTAACGAGCAGACAGATAAAAGATATGGAAAACCACCTGCGCCTCGTTAAAAAAAATCAGTTCTCGATCACCAAAGTAGCATTTCGCGCACTAGATACAAAAATAACTATTGATCCTCACCCTTATGTACTTGATATTACAAAATATATTAACAAAATCGAAATTTTTTTAGATGGTTGGGAAGATAATTGAATTCTTTCTTTTCTCAACGATGTACACCTGACACCCCCAAGTCATTCGAAATTGTCATGCCCCCCGCACCATCTACCAAAAGTAGTATCGGGGATAATACCACAAGAGCTCAGATTTAGTCGGATATTTTTAGTGGTTGTTTTTGAATGCTTTCTTTCATTGGCAGTTTAACGAGTTAAATTACCCATATGAAAGTTGATCTGCTAGATCTGAGCTCGCGTGGTATTTGGTAAGACAATTCCATGAATAGACAATTCAATTCAACTAAATTTTATTTTACAAACTGAAAGAACAATAAGTGTAGAAGAATAATGTTTAGAAGGAACAATTTTATTGTTAAAAATACAATTATATACAATTGTTCCTTTACTGATGCAGATTTTGTTGTTGACTTATACATGTATGTTGTTGTCACTGTGGCTAATTCATTAAAAAAAAACTTTATGTGAATAAATGATGCCCATTATCAAGTTGTAAATGAGGCTTTATAGACTTGGAAGAAGAATGTCCAGTTATTTTAATTGATTCTTGTTCATCAATACCTGCTTCAGCTAAAGTTGACACGGCGCTTGATCGATGAGAATGATTAGAAATTTTCTTATTTTTTGTTTCCTGCCCAATTTTTTCTGCTGAAATTTTCGTCCACTTAAGAATATCGTTGACTCCTATAGGAGCATTTTTGTACTAACTTTTTGATGAATTATTTTTCCAAAACAGATTGGTAGTTATAAATAATCTATCAGTTGTAATATGGTTCAGTCTATGTGAAAATATAATATTTTATGAAACAATATTACTGGGCATATGCTAGGGATTTATTAGGTTTTTTATTAACCATTTTCTATAGCAGCACTTGTTTGAGCCACCCTGACATGTTTTGGAAAAAACTGTATTATATTCAGTGCGACCAGTTAGATCACCATTCTTTGATTTTTCTCCTTTAAAATAGTGTATTTAACAATTTGCAGCTTCACCTCCTCGCCAAGCTAATTCAGGACAGTCGCTAGGGTTTGAACCTTCGACTGGCTGCCAAAGTAGCCCCTGTAGTATCCTACCCTACTATAACAGGAAAGATCAAAACGATTGATAAAAAGTTTTTTCAAATCGAGAAATGATATCAAAATTTGATAATGCTCTAGGTAGAACTGATCGAAAATGACAATAGATAAACAACAAACAAATAGATAAACAATGGGTTGTAATTCATTTGGCAGGGACAAGACAACTCAAAGTTGTTGGACCCACCCTTGCACTGATGAGAGGCAACAACCTCGAAACATGTCTGCAGGTGGTCATCCCCAGCCAAATTAAGGATGATCTTTTGTTTGTCTACAATAAGCACTTGCAACTGAGTCTTCCTTGAAGAACGTTGCACAAATATCTGTCAGATGTAGTTCAATATCCGTCGTGGCATTAGCTAGGGAAGTAGTTGCTTTATGTCAGATTTTTGCCTCATATTTTCCACTTTGTGGAAATATTCGGAGAGAAGGTTACTTCAACATTGTCGATTGATTCATATCAAATAAAATTGAAACAAATTTACTGTGATATCTTTTTTCTGACAGCCTTCATGAAACAAACAAAAACTTTCCATTTATTTTCTTTGAACAATTAATAATTATATTAAAAATAAACGAAAAATAGATATATTGAGCATACTAACGAAAAAACTAAATAATTTTTGTGAAAACAAAATGATTTATTTCATTGTCCTTCCTCAGGTCTACAAAAAATCATATATATTTTCCCATAACTATAATAATACTCCCTCATAAGTTCTCGTTGAGTGCACCCAAGGCATAAGCTGTACGGATAGCGGAAGGGTATTATTACTTGTCTTGGCGCTCCGGGGCGAATTACTGGTTTTTGGTGGAGAATTCACTTTACAGCCGAAAAACCTACACCAACACAACTTGAAAAATAACAAAAAATAAATCGATAAACTTAATGAAATGTTTTTGACAAAATTTAAGACTTTCGTTTCCCAACTACACCACGTAGTTGTAGTATTCAGATTATCGGTAACATATTCAGAAATAAACTGGAGTTCCTCAATTGAGAAGTAGCATCAATAGAGTCGTATAGTATTCCAAGCACAGGTGACCAATGATTTTTACCATTTTCAAATTGATCGGAAGATTGGAAGGCATTTTGAATAAGACTTACCTACCGAAGTCACAGTTGAGTCTTAGGCTGTGTCCTAATTAGACAACCATCGCGCGAGCGGGCGTCCGGCGATGATCGGTCGCATCGCGTCTTGATGGGGCGATCACAATGGGTGTCCTGATTGCAAACGTCAATTCGTGCGAATAGACGTCGCCGTCGGTCCGATCAGCACACCAACGTGCATAGTTGATTTTTTCCCAGTTCCGGTGTCTATGCTGAAATGGCTTCTTGCAGTACCTCCTCAGAATAAAAGGAAATAGACCAATAAATGTTATAAGAATTGATCTAAACTCGGAGAGTTTTACCATCTGTATCATGAGCTGTGAAGTCAAGAGGACACATTTTATCAGTACACCAGAATGTCGGCTTCAACATTCGACTACATCTGCAAGGAAATTGAACAGGAGTGGAGCTTCTCTGCCACACTGTCCCACACAAAATCCATGCAAACGTCGTATAGCGCGATCAAAATCAAACAAGTTTGTTTTTGAGCGTTCAGGCGTTGCTATGTCGCCTTGACTGTACGAAGTGGGTACCTGATTAGGACACACACTCTCAAGAATAGGTTTGTTTTTGCAGCGACAGAGCGATGTTAGCGACACGATTTCAAAACAAACCAATGCTTGCGTCCTCTTGCATCGCACGAGCACATTCGAAGTTCAAACAGGACACCCTGCTCCATTATTAAGGTTTGCATTTTTCATCGTCCGAGTCAGCGACCATCGCCGACGCCCGCTCGCGCGATGATTGTCCAATTAGGACATAGCCTTATAGTATTTACATAAATCGCTTATTTCTAGAAAATACATCGGAGTTTTCTAGCACTTCAACTTCTAGGCTCTTCGAAAATCTACGTTTAACTATAAGTTTATAGAAATTACAGATCGATGAATGTTGACGATCGTTTCCTGTAGTTGATTTCAATTTTTCCTCCCCCAATCTCCAGTTCCTTGGAGCTCTCTACACACTATATTACCAGAGCTCTTCTCTCCATTTTTTTAGGAGAATTATTTTCCGAACTACCTAATATAGTCCAGTCGCTACCGGAGAATAAAGGTGACCAACCCCACATTAAATTAGGTAGTTCAGATTTTTGATGTGTTGTTCGGGATGATTGGAGAGTGAAACACTCAAGTTCTCGTCAGTCCCAACCCTCTGCTTTTTACGCCATATTGCAAAAAACCACAAAAAAGGCAATTTATCTAGTTTTTTGCTTTCAACTCCTAACCAAATTTGTTTAATATTTATTCTTATAGAAGACGCCATTCATTTCATTATTCATACACATGAATATGAGTGAGGAAGTAGTTGAAAAGTAGAATACTTAAATGAAAAGTAATGCCCAAATATTTCTGGACAATCCGACAAAAAAACCTTTTTCACTCAATTTTATATCTACCCCTAGATATTGGCGGCAGAAATCTTTTTAGGGCATGCAATTCAAAGGTGACTAACATCTCCACAGCTTCCTTGATTGCATATTTACTAAAATTAGTTATATGATTTAATGTGGGTGTTGGACTTTTCTAGCAACTATACTAATATGAGAGTTGGAGTCATTTCTGGAGGCTTCAGTATGATTAAAAAATTCCGTTCAGAAAGCAACACAAGGTTCGAAACCACCGAAAGCTAATATTTCGCCAATTTATATGGCCTCCTACAACTTTTGCTCTCGTAGGCGAACAGATTCGAAGAAGAAGAATTGAATCGCCCTTTCACGGTCGCAGGAAAGAAATTGTCGTTATTTTCGTACGCCCACGGTGCAGACGGGAGCGAAAAGCAATCAGACGTGTCGTAGTTCGTTGCTTTTATGTCCTTTATTGGTTCATAACTGGCGGACAATGAGGAACGAGCATTCGTACAATGGGCTCGTCACTTTGTTCCTGCTGAGAGTACACAGTCTATAGATTTTCTCACCTACGTCGAATGAATCGTTGAAATTGAGGCATCTAGTGCTTGACTCACTATTGTTTACCGTCAAGTGGCCCTTGAGAGGGTGATACCTGACATCCTAAGTGAAAGAAGACCCTTAGTTGAATTTTTTGCAGTAAATAATTTCTCTTTCAGTTCTTTAATTTTTGTATATTTCCTCTCTGTTTCTCTTTTTACTCTCCTCACCATCTCTCCCATTTCCTCTCGATTTTTTTTCCTTCGCTATTGTACGTCAATTACCTTTTGTCGTACGCTACTGTGGGAACATTCAAATAGTTGCTCTATTCTACTGGAAAGATATGTACAGACTAGTAAGGATGACTTCAGAACTGTTAGAATGAAAAAGGTAAGAAGAAAGTTCTTAAACATCAAATATCAGGGAAATAACGCCCTGATATACTTGTCACTCTGTTGCTGACTCAAAACCATTAGTCTGGGTCATATGCATAAAGTTGAGTGGACTTTCAGAAGGAGCGACTCCATACTGTAGTGAGTAAAACTTCTCCTCTTAGTGAGCGCGAACTCCGTTTTGGTATGAATAAAATATATAACGAAAAACGGAGATGGTACTCGGGTGTAAATGAAACAGTCGAGTGGGCACTCTGATTTGCAGGTTTCGACTTTCTTTCGTGGCTTCCCGAAGTCGCGTATATCCCTGTCGTTCAGACATTTGAAATTTGTACCTCGGTTATGTAGATATGTTTAATAAGTTGAATACGAGATGTCGAGCTGTTCTGGAGAGGATTCTTCTGAAAGTCAAACAGTATTTGTGAAGATAATCTAACATCTAACATCTAACATCGGTTGAAGAAATGAAAGAAAAGTAAGAAGGTGAATTAGGAGTGAAATATAATGAAGGGCAGATTTGGAAGACGATTCCAAACATAAAAACCAGATTGAAAGCGAATACAGGCAGAAATCGAAGAGGAAATAAACTAATAAAATTGAAAAGATAGGAGCAAGGCTCAGTCCCTACGTTCTTCACTATCTCCAAGAGAATAGTTAGTTATCCACTTAACATTTACTCTGTTGTGCACCGATATAAGGCACGATACTCTACTTGTCTCGATTCCCTACGAACCTTAATCACCTTGGTAGGCTGATACATTGGCATAAATTCAGCCATCGCGCACAGGCATCTACTTCTGATGAAGCTGAGTCTGCTACTAAAGAGCCTCACATGTTTTTGAAGTAGATACTCAGTGGACGGAGCTGACGCTCACAATTATGCATGTAAAAATAAAAGCCGGTACTTAAGGAGGACATCCTCAAGGAAAGAGTAGACACTCACAAGTTGGAGCTTATACCTACATTTTTATGCATATCAAATGGAGTAGCTTCTTTAAAAATGTGAGTAAAAAGTAGCCACTCAACTTTATGCATATGACCCAATATATCTGGAAAGTACACCTCTGTATGTTCTGGTTTCCACGGAAAGGGAAATCCAGTAATATTCGGAGAACATCGTGAAAGCCAAGGGAAAGTAGGTAGGAATTGGTGTTTTCTTGAATTTCTGCAGGCTGTATGCCTCAGGAAACATCTCCCGAGGCAGTGAGTTCAAAAGCTTTGCCATTGGTTGAAAGAACGAGTCCTGGGAAACAGATATTCGCCATGACTCCAAAGTAACGACGAATGAATTTGAAGACTGAGGCTAAAGAGTCAGTCTGCGTCTGCATGGGACCTCTAACGGTGGAACGATTGACGATATTTCAGAAGAGCATAGTCCGAGGAAAAATCTGTGAGGCAAGAGCAGGCAAGAGAAGGCAAGGAAGCGTCTTATCGCCTCTGATATGGGCAACCCTGGTGGACGACCTCCTCAGAAAGGCATGTATTGTCTAGGACACTCAGATGATCTCGCAGTCGTCATAAAGGGGCTTCACGATATCTTCAGAGCGAATGCAAAGAGCGCTAAATATAGTAGACAGATGACACGTGCAAAAGCAACTCTCAGTCAATGCCCACGAAACTACTATCATAACGTTCACTAGGAAAAGAGCACCCAAAGGTCTACATCCACCATTCAAAGGTCCACAAGTACCCACTCAATGGATTGATAGGACCTAGGGACTTGTAGAAGAATATTGGTAAGAATTGGAGATTGAATCCAAAAAATTACCCTATCGATATACACGAGACTGATATAGGCAGCATGAGAGCATACGGTTCGGTAATGTAGTAGATCAAGATACAACAGTTGAGGGATCAGACTGCTGAGTGCCATCCAAAGGTTGGTGTGCCTAAGCGTTACCGGTGCCATGAGGATAACACCAACGGCACCTCTAGAGGTCCTACTGGACCTACCACCATTACACACTTTCATTCAAAGAGGAGCTAGGTCTGTGACTCATTGGTTTCTGCAGAGGCAAACTCAAGGAGACTTAGGACACAGACGGCTCAGAGACCAACAAAGGAGGCCGAGTTTGTATAAACGGGGCAAAATGGAGAATCAGTACTTCAAGCAGAGGTAGAGGCCATAGAATACTGTGTCAGATACACACCCAGGCAGGAAGCTGAAAATAAATTCTTTGTTGTTGTAATGGCCAAACAGCTATAGAAGCGCTCAGCATGTACCAGATCAACTCTAGGCTGGTATGGGCCTGCATGAGCGCCCTAGATGAATAACGTTACCACAGCAGAGTACTGTTGGTCAACACCAGGACATTAATAACAATTTGGTAACGAGCAGACAGATAAAAGATATGGAAAACCACCAATCTGCCTAGAAACTAACATAAGAATCCATGAGGCGATTGAAATCCATATTAATGGGCATTCGAAAAAAAATTATGACGTAGCTCTTAACAGAGAACAATCACCTGGACAGACACCTGACCCTCATTGGCATCGTACATGTTTCCTTCGGTAGGTGATACCTGGAAGATGACGAAACTTCATCACATCTCTTCCCAAAGTATCCTGCACTGGTGCATAAGAAGAAGACCGTGCTTGGAAACGGTATACCGAACCCAGAGTATGTTGAAAATATTCATCTAAAGATGAGTGTCAATATAGTTATTACTCAGAAACACTAATGTTTTTGCTTCAACTTCTGGAGGAAATATATAATAATTAATACACAAATGTAGGAGAAACATTTGTTTTGGTGGCCATTGTTATGGGTAACGGTCGCAAAATTAAATTTCGCGGACTGTGTTGAAAACACTGAATTTGCTTGCGATTGCACGAAAACTATATTTTTATGACTTACCGAATTTAATTGGAAAACTTTCTGAAAAGTCCACCACTTGATGATAAACTTGACGTAGTTTTACATATTTTCTTACAGGGTGACCCATTTGAAAGCGGACCACCCCTTCAAAATTGTTATTTACTATCCGACTTTAGTGCTATATGTTCAAAATGAAATTCAAAATTTCAAGGCCTACTTCGAATTTATTTTATCGCAAAAAATCCAAAAAAATTATTATAATTTTTTCAAAAGAAATCTGACTACTCTACTGGATTTACTTACAATTATTTCAAAAGGGTTTTTGAAAAATATTAAATCCTAACAAAAATATATCATGTTAAATTTTTACTACGTTATCGAACATGTTAGAAATTGTTGTAATTTATAATGCTCTATTAGATCAGTTTGAATATGAAAATTTCCAACGAACAGTTGTTTCTACTATTGTCAATCTTTATTTCTTCTAAACACTTCTTAGATAAAGTTTCATATTAAAAAGGGTTCGAAGGGTACTCTAACGGCTTATAATAAAACAGTTTTTGTTATTATTCTTCTCTGTAATTTCTGTTCCACTGGTTTGAAAATATCACAACTCCAGTAGCGTCGATTTTTGGCTTGGATAAAAAGTTGAAGATGGCCTTGACATTTGGTATTTTATTTTAAAGTTATGGTGGCTTAATAGAGCTATATCAAAGCTATTTTTATTATAAAAAAATCGGACTACAAATAAAATAGTTACAGGGATTGCCCGATTTTAAATGGGTCAGTCTGTATATTGAAGTGTAACAAAAATATAGAGGGTGGTGCGTTTTCAAATTGACACCCGGTATGAATCCCGGCAGAATCTAAAGATGTTTACATGTCTCTTCAGTGCCTGGAGATTCCATAACAAACATTTGGATTTTTAAGTAATGCAGCCTAATTAATTGCGAAATGGAAAGTGGTTTAATTTTTTTTCGCCTACCACGTATTAACATGTCTGTTTAAAATGTTCTTCAGTGCAAATAAAATCGACTATTAATGACCCCTATTGATAAGCGATTCATTATTGATGGATGATTTCGAGATATCGTCCATTATTATTGGTCGATTTGTCTATGAACGCATGATTGTTGCATAGGCAACCAAACATAAACGAATTCAGATGTTATGAACGCTTAAATGAATATTGACGATAAATTTATGTTGCCATCTTTAACTTTATTGTCAGAAAGAAATTTGAGTTCGTTCATTCCAACAAGAGTTGGTATACGGAAACTTTTTGTAATTTGTAATCGACTCTTATATTAAAATGGGCACTCGCTTCGCTTACGCGTTAAAATATCTCGATCATTAATCGCCTTCATTGATACACTATTTGATCAAATAATTATAATTATATATATTTTACTGGCACCCTTTCTCTACATCACCCTTGTGGTATTTTTTAAGTCATTCCTCGATATGCTGAGATTGTTTTAGTTTTATTGAGTGTAAGATCATCATTTTACATCCAGTTGGAGATAAGTTCTGCCCTTCAGCACCAATTATACAGTGTAGCATTTATTAGCCCTCCCCCCACCGCACAAACATGGACATTTTGAGTGGTTTCACCGATACTACTTTTCGAAATGAAAGACACTGTGATTGCTTGATAGAGGGGGTGGGGAGACAGATCAATTTAAAAATTTCAACTGGCATGGGAGGTCAAGTGACACATCTTTGAAAATATAATGGACCTTTACATTTACGAAAATTAAATTGCAACATTTGTTTAAATCGATAGTTTCTAGCCTGAAACGTCCATTTAACACAGAGTTCCACTACAATTTTTTTTATTTTGAAGAAATATCACATTTGAAAGTGTGCCGCTGATGTCACGTTCATTGGAAACACCCCCCACCATAGTCCATGTTCCGAAACAAGCAATACCGTTCTCCTTAAAAATATAGCTTCTAGCTTGATATAAGGCATTGGGAAATAATGAAAACTTTGACACTTGCTCAACTCAGAGAAAAAAATCCACATATTACCTAATTTTATTGTATTTAAAGCTTTCAAATTTTCTGAACGTACCTTCCTTTTGATGAAAAACGAGCATTGGCAATACCGCAAATCATAATAACGTGCTCATTATTCATCGGCAGAAATCAAATCAGATAAAGCAATGTCTAGGATTTCATTGTGTCTTTCATCTCTTTGAATTTGGTTTTTCAAGTAAATTTTTCTGAATCTTCACTAGTACCTAAAATTTTTTGATAGTTCAAGATCTTTTTTGCAATGACTAAAATTTTAAATCTTTCTTTGAACTCTGCTTGAATTCAATAATAACATAGGTAACATCAAGTACTCACTTGGAAATTTTCTTCAAAATAATATATAATCGTATTTCCGCTTTTTACACAGGGTTTATGCACTGCTTCGAAACACATTATACGACGCGGCTTTATCGTCAGATGCATAAATAAATTGTTTATTAGAATTTTCACTGGTGTTTACAAAGCATTTTTTCGACATGTTCACAGTTATTGCAGGGATACAGATACAGGAACAAAAAAAATTTGTAGAATACAAACAACAAAAACTTTCAAAACTTTGAAAACCGCATTATAACCCCAAATAAAAAATTACGTAGGGCATGTTCGTATGCAGCATATATATTTGATGGAACTGCTTTACTTGTATCCAATTTTAATGTAGGCGAACGAGTTAAACAGAGACAAACGATTCTTATTGGTTTGCTCCGTGAAACAGACGAACGAACCCATCTGGTATCAAATGACAACCGTCATACGACACATAATATTTGACTGAGAAATTGTAATTCCATGCTGCACAACTTTTACATTGTTGCCAAGTCTAGTTTTGATGAACGTGACGTCACGAATCACTTTTCTTCTGATTAAAACTAGCGGTCATAAAACTTTCTCATCACAGTGTTTTCTCATATCTCGTGGAAAGGTCCATTAAATTATCTTTTCAACCACATGAATTTTTTTGGATTTCGTTAATATTTTTTTACCGTATGTACAAGAAATATCAAGTGCGGATCTGAAGTACCCTTCCTTATCTCAATACATTTGAACGGTTTGATGTTGAGCAACGGGACAAAAATATTTTGAATGGTATTACCTATACTACTTTCTGAGAGAACATACATTGCAATTACTCGACAGATGGCGCTGGTGGCACAACCGTTGAAAATTGCAAAAGGCAAAGAAATCGAAATTGTGAAAATGAAATTTGACGGAAATTGAAAAAATGTATATGTTTGAGAAGAGAATTGAATTCTCTTTTCAACGATGTGTAATTTGTCCCCCCATGTGATTTGAAATTTTAAAATTAATGTACTCTCCCGCGCCCCCTCTTGGGTAAATCGCAATTTTTCAAAAACTAGTATCGATGATACCATTCAAAATGGTTTTGTTCCATGTTTTTACGTCGAACCATTCAAAAGATGACAGGGTGGGGTACTAAAAATAGGTGCACTGTGCTCTACTACCCAATAGTGAAATGGTTTCACAACACGGAAAGTTTAAAAACATGTGTTTGGAACATCCGAAAGCAGATAGTTCACCGCCTTCCGGTAACCCGATAATAGGATAATGGGATTATATTTACTCACCATGCCGAAATCTCCTTCGCCGAGTTTTTCCAACAGCCTAAGCCGGTGTCTGGGAAAATCCAGCAGATGTGCGACGCCCTCTAGCGGCGGACCTTCGGGCAGTTTGATTGGCGTGAACCGGCCGGGAGTGAAATGCTGTTCCCTTCTTTCGCCCTGCAATGAAAATGCATTATTTATTTCACGGATTGATGGCGTCGATTTAGGCGGAAAAGCTGCGTACGAGCGCTAATTCGTTTCTCATAGAAATTCAATTAGTTGGGAAAATTCAGGAACGGCGAACGAACTGGGAGTGTGTGGATGCTCGAGGATAATAAATTAGGGAATTGCTCAATTTCCTCAGAGGCTGAAACAAAACTTGTTTCATATCGAATTAATTAAACGTAATCATACGGGATGGAGCACACACTTGACACAATAATGATCCCTACATTGCAGTAGGCCACGTAAATACCTGCAACATAAATGCTTTTTCCGCAAATTGCTAGGAAATTTTGACATTCCTGATAAAAATTCTTAAAGAAAAAGTCAAGACTTCCTTACTGTGGGGAAATGTCATTTCCTTACTGTAAGGAAATAATATTTCCTTACTCTGAGGAAATGATATTTCCTTCCAGTTGTTAGTGTTCTACATAAATGATTGAAAACACATTGTTTATTGACAGTAAGTACAATTATTGAACATTGGAGAAACATTATTAGAACTATGAGAAACATTTTGGACAACATGCGGGGTTTTGAATATTTTGTACTGTGAAAATTTTATTCGCCACCTCAATCTTATTGTTAAGTGATTCTTCGATATATCATTCAGCAACTTTTGATGACATCCATCCGCTATGCCTCTTTAAACTAGTTATGACGGCACCAAAGTCAACCAATATTGTTGCAGAAGTCCGACAAAAGCAGTGGCCAGTATATTCTGTCGGATTTACCAAGTTCAAATAAGTAGCAACTATTTTAGGCATTTTTATAAATTGCTGAATTCTCATCACTTGTCTACAACCCTTACCGCTTTGATATTTGAAGAAAAATCAATCACTGTTCTTATTTTCTGGTATTAACGAAACATACTTTCAATAAACATTCAAATGATCTGGGTTTTTTGGTCTTCCAATCAGGTATGCTAATTGAAAGCTTAGATTCTATAGGTCTTCTATATCGTGTGGAGCCATTCGGACTAACTTCCATTCTACAGACCCCAGAAATACCAAATATCAAATATTGAAGTCACCTAAAAAATAAATAAAAGTGTAATCTAAATAGAAATTAAAACCTTGTGAATTACCTTAATCAATAAATTTTCTTTATCTGAAGCTTCCTGGATAAACTTTTCAATTTCTTTCTTTGTTAAAATCTTAGATTTCTTTGCCCCATAACCTTGAGCTTTTACCGTTTGAATAAAGAACGAAGTTTTGAAAATGTACATTGTTGTAAAGAGAAACATTCTCAATTGAAAATTGAATCAATACATGACTCCTCTGGAAATGGAAAAACCTACGATAAATTGAAGTTACTTTTTGTAATATCTAACAGAAAACAACTACTTCCCCGGCTGAAGCCACGCTGGACATTGAACTACATCTGATAGATATTGTGAAAGACCCTATATAACTTGAGAGAAAAAAATCTACATTGTGTTTAATTGCAAGGAGTGACTTCAACATTGAATAATTGGCCCATAATGTTGAAGATTTCATCTTCAAACAAAGGTCTAGGATCATTACAACATTTTCTGAGAGAGAACTCGTGTCATTTTCGTACTTTTTTCTTGATTTCTTTGGCTATAATTCTAATGAAGCAGTATTCACTGCCTCATCCAGCTCTGGAGGAGTCCCAGGGAATGGAAATTTCATCATCACTTATCATTTTACTTTCGAGCAATGAAGTTTGACAATTCAACCTTAATACGTTTCCATAGTAACCCAAGTATTTTCATTACGAATTTCAAAGCACTATTAATTGATCCATTAACCCCCACAAAATGGTCATAGTACCATTCACCAGGAAAAGGAAGCTGGAGCATTTAATACCTCCTTCCATCAGTGGTATAACAATTCCTTTTGCGAGTGAAGCAAAATATCTGGGAATAACCCTGGATAAAAAACTTAATTGGCACTCGCACTTGGAAAATACTATCCGGAAGGCTAGCCTATCATTATAGACATGCCGCAGAATATGTGGCAAAACATGGGGCACGTCACCAAAACACGTATATTGGTTGTACGTGACCATCATACGTCCAATGATAACGTATGGGTCTATAGTCTGGTGGAGCAAGGGTCATAGGAAAATGGCCATTGCTAAACTTAACGGACTACAGAGACAAGCGTGCCTGGCGATTACTGGAGGCATTCGCTCCACGCCAATGGCAGCAATGGAAGTCCTCCTTGGATTACTTCCTTTCCACATAGTTCTGGAGCGAGAGACAAGATGGGCAACGTACAGACTTTACCAGGCGGCCATTAGTCTACCGCAGGCATGTGTCATGAGAGGCAGCAGCATGCTGGGGGGCATAATAGCTCACAACATTCTAGGAATGCCCTCAGACATCATGCCTAAAACTATCAACCTTCACACGTCCTACACTGTGGTCTTTCCCGAAAGAGAAGACTGGGTCCGGAATGAAACCAACCTATGTAGGGCAAATGAACGTTGGTTCACCGATGGTTCCAAAACTTTGGAAGGCGTCGGAGCCGGAATATATGGGATGAACCCAGTAGTGAAACGCTCGTTCAGTATGGGTAAACTAGCTACGATATTTCAGGCAGAGGTATATGCCATTGAAATGTGTGCCAGGGAGCTGAAAAATCAACACCACTTAAAGCCCTTGAATCCAACACCTCAAACCGACTGGCGCAACGCAACAACGTTACCCTAGGTCACACAGGCCTAGAAGGAAACGACATAGCGGACGCCCTAGCCAAAGGGGGGGCCGAAACAACTTCACTGGACCAGAACCGGTAATCGGTTTAGCATATAGCACTGCCAAGAATGTCATAACAGCTTGGGCTGACAATAAAAGACTCGAGTACTGGCGTAGTCTACCGGGCCTAGCCCATTCCAAAGCATTTAATGCTTGTACAAGAAAAAAAAACAGGACCCTGACAAACTGCTAGAACTCAGTAGAGCGCATCTCAGAGTTATAGTAGGTTTGCTTACTGGCCACTGCAAACTCATACATCACATGCATAAAATCGGACTTGCACAAGCTGCAGAGTGCCGGTATGCATGGAGGATGATGAAACGGCTAAACACATTCTGTGTACATGCCCTGCAGCGGCCAGAACCAGATTCTCAATATGATATGACAGTAAGGCCAGAAAACCTGGTAAATTGTTCTCCCAATACATTCCTCAATTTCGTCAAGATATTGAATATACTGGGAGAAATATAACCATAGGGTGAGCCACAATAGGCCATTGACCGCAGTGGAGGGCCTGATACGGGCCCACTCACGTTCAAACCTAAAACCTAAAAAAACTATTAATTTATTTGTGAAAGAAATTATTCGCGATTTTTTCAAAATTATCAAATATCTGTCGAATTTCCTAGCGATTTGCGGAAAAATGGTGTTTACCTCGTAGGAAAAGCCACATTCCTGGACTCTTCACAGTCGCCCAGGAATGTTAGGCTTTTCCTACCCCATATACTATTTTCAAACGTATTTTTAGTAGCAGAATAGCTATTTCTTTGCATCATAAGGTATTTTCCTACGACTGTTCATTTATGCCCAATTTCCCTCATGCATTTCAGTTTTGAAAGTGTTAGCCGCTCGAGTACAGGAAAATAAAAATATGTCAATTTTAACGTAATTATACAGTGTGTTTCACTTTTCATGGAAACACACTCGCATCTTCCGTAATTTTTGACGTAGTACCATGAAATTTTCAGGATCGATAGATACACTAGAAATGGACTCACTGCACAAGAAGAATCATCCTACATGATATACACTTCACGCCAGCAGCGATGGAACCACCACTTTTTCTGGAAAGTTATATTAGGAGGCAAATTTGGCCCGAAATTCCTTAGGATTCGTGTTCAGGATCCCCAGATTACCACTAATACACCTGTCTCCTGGAAAATGTTCAGTCCTGAAAAACTCTAATTTGTCTTACTTCTCGTGGAAACGCCCCCGAATCTTCCATAATTTTCGACGTAGAACCATGAAACTTTCAGGATTGATTGATACACTAGAAGTGAACTCACTGCACAGAAGAGGTCATCCTACGTGATATACACTGCACGCCAGCAGCGATGGAATCACCCATTTATTCCATCGCTGTTGGCGTGCAGTGTATACGACGTAGGATGACCACTTTCGTGCAGTGAAATCATTTCTAGTGTATCTATCGATCCCAAAAATTTCATGGTTGCACATCGAAAGTTACGGAAGATACGGGGGCGTTTCCATGCGAAGTGAAAAAATTAGAATTTTTCAGCACTGAAATTTTTTCGGGTATTAGTAGCAATTTGAGGACCCTGAACACGAATCCGAAGGAATTCATCCGAGAACTGGATGATTTTTTCTGGTGACCATCCGATCCAATGAAGTGAAAAAGATATTTTATGTGATCCCTTATGCTTTTTTGAAACTTACAGTTGTTTCTTAGTACTAATTTTTGTTTATAGAAACGGATGGATGGTTTGAAAAATGGATTTCGTGAATTTTGATCTTCTCATCAAAGATTTATCATCTTCTAGATGGTTTTGAACTTCTCAGGACTTATTATTATACTATACTTCAAAAGATTGAAACCGATGTGTGACGAACAGAATTCAAGTATATTCCTACAAACATAAAAATAGGCACGAGGTATATTACCATACTATTTTACAAGAAAAAGTACTTTGGCAATTTTTGCACCTAATTGCAAGGGTTTCAACATTGAAAATTTGACCCACGAAGTTGTATCCGAAAAGTTTGCCATTTTACCAATTTCTAAGAAACTGTATTCTATTATTTCAACTATATTCCATGAAACGATTCTGAGCATAATCATATTCATCTTTTGATTTTGTTACAGTTTACTTCTTGTTTTTAGATCATTTGAAAACGCGGAAAACACCATGGGAATACGTCAAAAAATGTACTTTTCATGCTTTGTGTTTTAAAACAAATATTTCATGGTATCCTTGTGATTAAAATCAATAATGCTAATTTCAAAATTTTAACTATTCGATTGTTATAATTTATGTCTTTTGAATAATTTTCGATTTTTGGAAAAATCTATATCTATATCTCGTAGGCGAAGACTCCATATTGTCAGTGTCGACTTGCGCTTCGACAGGCAATCTTTACAATCGTCTGGGAATAATGACAGATATTTATTCAAACCACAAAATCACAAATGTACAGGTACATAATAAATGATGAATAGATATCGGGTGCATCGACACTTGCTTCGAATAAAATGATGAAAGTTAAAAATACTAAAAATAATCAAATTCAAATTATAAATCATTAGGAATATAAGAACAATCACCTAATGATGTATTATAATATACGAACTACACGAGTTAAAATTTACAGTAGAATCAGCTATATAAAAAAAGAAAAACAGTCAGTCAGTTGAAATCAAAGAATATAGGTATACATATAATACTAGGCTAAGCAAGACATTTAAAAATATTACCAAATTCCGGCATACAAAGATTTAAAAATAGTAATCACACTATCAGTTCGGCAACTTTTTCCCAAGGTTGGCTGTGAATGAAGATCTTCAACTCTTTCTTATATAAAAACAAATTATAATTTTTTTGTATATAGATAGTTAGGTATGGAGTTATACATTTTCGGAGCCATATAGTGGTATGACCGCTGGCCAATAGATTTTGATATTTGTTGGATTTTGTGAAAATGTTTTTTCCGAGTTTGGTAATTATGGTAAGATTGAATTAATATGTTTTTCGCGATGGTATTTTATGCTGATATTATTATAAAAAACCTGACGTATATCGAATGTGCTTCACGAAATAGTGCTTCAGTTGAATATTTATAGTCTTTGAACATTTTCAGTTTGACAAACCTTTTTTGCAGTATTTCTAGAGGATGAATATTTGTTTTCAATTATCAGATTTTCCTACAAGATATGCAATGTACTATTATTGTTTATCACATTTTTCAATAACGAAACGCAGATAGGTATGGGTTTTCTGACGCCATCATTGTTTTAATAATTCACATTTATAATTCTAGGTTGCCGACTTTTATAGGCCACGATGATAAAACTGCCCAAAATTCCCATTTTCCGTTTTCTGAATTCAGTTGAAGCACTTACTGAATTTCGCACCATCAAGACGTAGAATGCCTATATGCCATATAATATAACCCCGAGCTATAAAATATAGCAATTTGAGGGAGTAAATATCCCATTTTACGTGCCAAATAAAAAATGAACAATATATTTTTGGGCCGCTTCAGCCTCGCACGAAAGAGAAGACGCAATAAACTCTTTATGTAGTATCAATATGGCTGTAGTACATTCCTTCGACAGATTTATGAATATTTTCCCCTGAACACGGAACAGTACAGGTGGATATAGTATAGGATATAGTACAGGTGGCAAACAATGTTTTTAATGGATAATATCAACGAAAAGTGGCGTTCCTTACAGATAATAGTGTCAGTTTATTTGATTCACACGCACCATATGTGACCTATATTCACAAATTCATTTTCAGTTGTAATACCACAAGAAAGTGAGAATAAAGTGAAAATAATTCGAAAGAATTTTCGAAAACTTGTTGCCAGGCAATAGACACGAGAGCCCGAAGGGCTCGAGTGGCTATTGCCAAATGGCAACAAGTTTGAGAAAAAAATGTGGAGAATTATTTTCTACTTTATCGAACTCTCGTGTGGTATTCAATAGATTATTTTTTGATGCCCCAATCATAGACACATTCTCTATATAACATTTTTATTCATTACGGTTATCTAAATTCATTTTTCAATTTGCATGCAAACTGATGACAGACGTCAAATCAAAAGTATAATTTGTTGTCACACAATAAAAACAAAATACCACGAATATTCCCGAGGCAATAATCTAAGTAGAAAATTCCCACTATAATAATGTTGTGATTGGTTTGAAAGGACATCATAGCTTTAAATTGATGGTTTTTATTGGTTGCAAGATATGTCGAAAAATAATCACCAAAATTAAAAATCAACATGAAAAATGATATCTGCGCGGGACAAAGCCAAATATCCAAGAATCCTGCACACTGGCAATTTTATAAAGATCTATGGAATAGATAGATAGAACAATAGAAATATAATAACCACAAAAGACACTCCGTAGTTATATTCTGTTATGTTTTCGGCTCGCAACTGTCATTTTATTCATTAATTTGTTATAAATATTTTTAAAAAATTATTGTTCTGCTTATAAAATGAAAACAGAGCAATCTGGTTGGAATACGAACAGAATGAGATATTTTACGACCCGAACGGATCACTAGTAAGTAACGGAGAAAAATCGGAAAACCCCGAAAATTTGGCAATTTTTTAAAATTAATGACTCCGCTGTTTCTCAAAAAGTAGGGTTGGCCCTTCTCATGAAAGTATTGAATCATGTTTACTTTATGTGTGCACAAAACAGACCATGTCGAATCATTAGTTTTGGTACAATTGCAATTTCAATTTTTTTTTGTTTCAATACCTTTTTTGTAATAAAACTTTATGACAAAATAATAAATGACTGTTGCGAATCGAAGACATAACAGAATTTAACTATGGAGATGGCATGGTCAATTTCCTACTAGCCATTTTGTTAAAAAATCAATCATTTATTGATTGATGTATCTCAGTAAGTTTAAATCCAAACTGGCGACTCATTAGATTCTATTTGGGTGGTTTGTAAAATAATCTGTGTTTGATTTTCCTCTTCGATTTTTCAAAATATGTTTGGTTACTGCACTAGTTTCTTTCATTGTTTTGTTAGTTTTGCTAACGGTGGTTCTGTCAAAGGAAAGACGATTTGGATGTCTGTGATTAAATATCCTAGCCTCTTTCATCATGATAATTGTCCCCAGAAATTCTCACAATTTCTATTCATTCTTCTAATGATAATTGCAGAGCCATTACTAAATGCACGTAACTGAAACCTATTATTTTATTTATGATTGGATGTCAAAATCACAGCATACTATTGATTAAGTACAATACCTATACATAATTTATTCCTCAAATTTCTCAAATTATTGATACCTTCTCTGAAAGCTTGTTCTACTTCAGTCTTGCAGAATTTCAAGGAACAATGTTTGTCCTCCTTTCAGTTTCATCATTGAATAAATAATTTCGATACCCTAAAACTTGTTTCTGTACATTTTATTTTTATCGGATATGGAAGAATTTACTAGAGCATAACTTGAAAATGAATTTTTAATTTTCTGTTATTTTCAAATACACTTATAGCCCACTCTTGAATAAATGATTTCAAGGGAAAATAAATTACAAATCACTCACATTACCATACTTTCAGGAGTTGTAACTGTAGAACAGAATCAGCTATCGACTTCGGATTTTTACTTTACAAGTTCTCTGGTGTTCTAGTTTGTATTGACAGTGATGCCAGATTTTAAGTGTCTATAACCTAAATAAAAATTATATTCAAAAACTGTTCCAAAGTTAAATTTGTTGTTAACCAATATTTTTTTATGAAATTTTGATGGATTTTATTTATAACGACTACGAATCCACTAGTGTAGTCAAACTTGAAAACCAAAGTTGCCTAATTAACAAAGAAAAAACCATAGAGTTGGAAATGATGCAGTTAGGAAAATTTGTGTCAAGATATAGTTTTTGATGCAAGATTTTGAAAAAAACTGAGATTGATTGAAATATGCGTATTCAAGGATCCAAAAAAAACAAAAAAATTATTTTCTACAAGTTTTTGTTATAGTTACATTTTCAGGAAAGAATAAAACAACAGCAATGAGTGAAGATGCTGGATCTTGCCTCTTGTTAAGAGTACTTGTCCACCACTCCAGCGATGTTGTTTGAACACAGTCTTCTACTCATATATAACATGATCTTTGGATTAGAAAAATATTGATAACGGTTCTTTCAATAGGCTCTTCATCATATAGCAGAAAGCTGGTAAACACATCTGAAACATCGATTCTCAGAAAGAAGAGTTTTATATCAATCAATATTGACAATAATTTGAACTTTTATTAAAATATTGAATACAACAATAACAAAGAAACAATGAAAAAAGTAATCGGCGCTCCGGAGCAGCATAAATTGATTCGATGGCGCATTCGCTTTTACATCAACACCACGCCATTTCAAAAGTTGGAAATAATTGAATGAAAACTCCTGAATAGTCTGTTTCGGTGAAATAGGATGTATGGAGTCTACAGATGCTTCAGAAGCTCCAATTCTATGTAGGCAACCGTCACCAAATTCGTACCAGTCCGTTCTATCCTTGTCCAAAGTGTAGTAAAAGGCCAGAATCAACTCCTGAACCACAGCGAACAATGACTGCGTAAAGTTCCTAATTGGGTTTGACAAAATAGATACTAGTAAAAGATCCAAAATCCAGTCTACAACAATTTAGTCCCGTCAGAGCTAATTGCCCTTGTATTTAAAATAATGGATGTTTTTGTTTAAAGCTGGCACTCCCTTACTGTTTTCAAGAAATGGGGCATAGTCCTGTTCTACACAATGTTTCACAGTGTACGTTTGTTTTTTTCGAACAAATGATGATATTATACCGGCCGCAAAACAACTATGTCGTGGGACGTTGCCATGAAGGGAATTCCTGGATTAATAAAAAATCCACATGGGAAACATCTTAAACCTGCATATCCGGTTTCATATTTAGTTGCAGCCGCATCCTCCAAACCAGCTTTCATGGTTGCAGTTAATACTTCTCATTTAAGTTCTTTAGTTTTCGGTAATATGTGAAACGTTTTTTTATAATACTACACATTCTAGAAAATGGAACACAACATTTGTAACAGGCTCAATTTTTAACCCATAGCAGTTTTTGCAGATATTTTTTCAATACAAATTAAAAAATATGAATTTGACACTTGATAGTGTTGACACATGTCAGTGTTTCAAACATTTAAAAACAAAATTTATTACCAACCTGACAACAAAAAACGATCACCGATAGCTTGTGGAATATTGTCAATTCTCAGCCAATTCAACATAGCTTCGGAGAATTTTCCAAACCACCCTCGTAAGCGCCCAGCCTCAACTCAAATACAAGAACGTTCCCCACCATTCAGCCCGGTTCGCGAAGCCAAGTCGGCATACCGACGCCACCTGAGACCACAGAAGGACGCATTAAGAGGAAATATCGACAGCGAGGGGGCGTCCCACGTCGCCGGTCCACGTCGCGACGCCTAGCGAAAACATCCGCTTGATTGAAAGTACACAACAGATGCGGCTCGCATATTGGACAAGACCCTCAGACACGCGGGTCTGAGGGTTACAGGGTCGCTTTTCTCCTATAGGCGAACTTGCGGACTTCGAAGTACATTTTCGTGTCGAACGCGTCAAAATATTATTCCATTGAAACTTTGCCAAGTAATTTCATGGAGACGCTGATGGCCGGGGCTGTCTTAGCAGTTGTGTCTTTGTGGTATGAAGTGCTCTTGATGCGAGGGGTGTGCCACTTCTCCACACTTGTATACCTACATTGAAATTCAGATATAATTTGTACTTTCAAAACGATTGTATGCCTTTCATGGTACTTTTTGAAAGTACATTTACTTTTTTATACTTTTTACAACTTTTTTTACATTTTTTATAATTTTTTCTACTTTTTCACAGCTTAATATAATAATAATAATAATAATAAAAATAATAATAATAATAGGTCTTTATTTTCCACATATACAAAAAAGAAAAATGAGAATAAAAAAATTATGTGGGAAAACGCCGAAGATCAGTTGGTTTCATGAACATGAAGTACATGAGACCTCTGTTATTATTCTTAAGCGTGGGAAAAAAAACTTTGTTTCCATTTCTATGAAGAATGACAAATAAACAAATAAAACAAATAGAAAAAAAAACAAAATATCTCCTAACAATTCCGAACATATGAGTACCAACTAAATTCCATCAATATAATAGCCTCAAATATGTCTCCTTATTTATATTCATTTGTTCGTTGAGTAGATATTTCTTCAGGTTCTTTTTAAACAAACTGTTATTTAATGTTTTTATATTTCCTGGAATAGAGTGAAACTTGATAAGAAAAGGACCGCCTGAAAGTATCAGTTCTGCGAAAGGGTGGTGTAAAAGTCCCTTTGTATCTGATATTGAGGTTGTGAACATCCTCACGAAAGGAAATTTTTCGTGACAGATATTTGGGTATCTTGGAAGTGACAATTTTATGGATAGACACGCTCAATGAAGTAATTGCCTTCTCTACATATTCAACCACCCAATCTAACTCAGTTTGTGCGAAATGTGTTGACCCCTCCTGATCCCATATATCAGTCTCAAACATGAGTTCTGCATGACTTGTATACGACGCTTATCTTCGTAATCCAAACAAGGACTATAAATACTATAACAATAGTTGAACCTAGAAAGTACCAATGAATCACACAAAATAGCTCTCACTTTCTGACTCAAATACTGTCTATTGCTGAATATAAGTTTCAAATTCATGAAGGCTAAACGACGAGCATTTCTTATATGCGATTTAAATCGTAAGTCGTCATCGAATATAGGGCCCAAATTTCTGGCACTCCTAACAGGTAATATTTCATTGTTCCCGACCTTCAACTTCACTTTCTGTGGTTACGAGGACCGAATAATAAAACCGAAGTCTTTTCTGCGTTGAGCTTCAATGAGTGGTTTTGAGACGTAGTTATGAGAGAGGATAGATCTTCAGTAATTTTGTCAGCAGCAGTATCAATGTCATCGGGCAGAAAAGATAGGTGAAGTTGCGTATCGTCTGCGTAAAAATTGATGTTACAATGGTTTACCGAATTTTCGAAGTCGCAAGTGTACAAAGCAAACAGGAGAGGCCCCAAAATAGATACCTGTGGGACACCACTAGATACTTCCAGTGAGTATGACAGATTTTTACCTAGTTTGACTTTCTGACTTCGACCATAAAAATATTTTCTGAAGAAAGAAAGTGTTTCATCGCATACACCAATAAATTTCAGTTTATTCAACAGTAAAGAATAATCTAGGGTATCGAAGGCCTTTGAGAAGTCTAGCAATATCAAGAGTGCAATTTTTTTATCGATACCTCTCAAGATATCATCAGTGATATTCAATGAACATGTTTCACAACTTAATCCGTTTCGAAATCCAGATTGGCTATCAGGTAATATGTTGAACTCTGAAACGTATTCCCTCAACTGTGTGTCTACTTCCCGTTCTAAAACTTTAGAAAGGGCTGGCAATATACTTATCGGTCGAAGGTCTTTCAATTCACTTACAGTGTTCTTTTTTGGCAAAGGCTGCACATACGTTTTTATACTTTTTCTTACTCGTTTATACTTTTCTGACGTTTTTTTTGTTGACTTAAACCTGCGATCTTCTCTCGAATCATTTTCTATGACAACTATATGGCTACTGCAAGTGGTATTTTTGGACATAAACGAAACAATGGAGTATTAGGAGAGAAAAATGTATGAGAAAAACCAAGGAAACATATAATTATATTTTATTTAGGAGCAACAACACTTCTTCCACTTCTGATGGTAATATGACCAATATAAGGCACCCCATTATTTACTGCCAGATCCTCTTCTAAATCCGAAATGTAACTGAAATTCAACTCATCACTTATTCATCACTTCGGGTGTTCCCTTTTGAGTCTTTTTCGGAGTCTTCCTTTAGGACTTCAATGCCTTCAATCTTTTTTTGGTTTCCCACTCCTTTTATTTTTACGGGTATCCTCTTCAAACATATCGAGTCCATCTATGAAACAGGGATTCTCGACGTTCAAACCTATAATTTGCAATCTTGAGAGGTTTATGTAAGTTAGATAACTATATAATACTCTCTTTCCATTTTTAAATTCATACCATGTTGACTGCATAATATTCTTATTGGATACTTGGTATCTTTTCCCTTTTTCATAAGTACAGAAACCTATCATTTACTTAAAAGATTCTCCACACATCAATGAATAATTCTATTTCTTTGGTATATTGTGATGAAATTTTATTTCCATTTCGACTCAGCCTCTAAATCTCACAAATCTGTTTGAACTGAGCCTATACTTATCATCTTGCAAAAGCCAACATAAAAAATTTGTCTTGACAACCATGAACTTTCCTTTCCCCAGTCTTATTTGTAACAAATGCTGTCTTTATAATTAAATAGAGCATTATCACAACTGATTCGACCGAGCGGAGTCGTTTAAAACATAATAATAATTTGGAACGTTGGGCTATAATTTTCTAGGAACCAGGAATCATACCTCACAGCATTTAAGATTTTAACTCACCTTACTTTTTCATCAGATGATCTCGACTTTCTATACTCGATGCTGGATTGAGAACTCGTTGCGAAACTCACTTTAGCACTCAAATTTACTTACTCTGTTCAACTCTAAGTAAAATATTTTTCTCTCAAATCAAAAGGATTTTTGTAAACTGGAATGTGAACTTTTGAGAATAAAAAGCCAGAATGCATAACACTTATATCTATTAACAAAACAATAAAGAATAACAACAAAAGATGTTTGGGACATTTCTCAAATTAATTGATAAAGCAACTTCTGATTTTAACTGATAATATAATCTAAACAGGAAAAAAGGAGAATGAGGCCAGATGATATACTAATAATTTAACAAGATAAACTGCAAAATACTCGAAATAATTCAAATACAACAAATACTAAGAGTTGATTAGAAGAATCAACTTTTTAGAGACAAGTGGAAAAGATCGACTTTATATATATTCAAAGAATGAAAATTAACGATAGTACCCAGATTGAATATTGTGTTCAACTCTGTTCAACACAATATTCAATCTGGGTACTATCGTTAATTTTCATTCTTTGAATATATATAAAGTCGATCTTTTCCACTTGTCTCTAAAAAGTTGATTCTTCTAATCAACTCTTAGTATTTGTTGTATTTGAATTATTTCGAGTCTTTTGCAGTTTATCTTGTTAAATTATTAGTAAATCATCTGGCCTCATTCACATTTTTTCCTGTTTAGATTATATTATCAGTTAAAATCAGAAGTTGCTTTATCAATTAATTTGAGAAATGTCCCAAACATCTTTTGTTGTTATTCTTTATTGTTTTGTTAATAGATATAAGTGTTATGCATTCTGGCTTTTTATTCTCAAAAGTTCACATTCCAGTTTACAAAAATCCTTTTGATTTGAGAGAAAAATATTTTACTTAGAGTTGAACAGAGTAAGTAAATTTGAGTGCTAAAGTGAGTTTCGCAACGAGTTCTCAATCCAGCATCGAGTATAGAAAGTCGAGATCATCTGATGAAAAAGTAAGGTGAGTTAAAATCTTAAATGCTGTGAGGTATGATTCCTGGTTCCTAGAAAATTAGAGCCCAACGTTCCAAATTATTATTATGTTTTAAACGACTCCGCTCGGTCGAATCAGTTGTGATAATGCTCTATTTAATTATAAAGACAGCATTTGTTACATTGGTGTCAGTGATCTGGGGTATTTTCTGGAAAGTAGATATATTTGTTAAATAGGCTTCTTAAGGTTGTCTGGAAAATAAATAGATATTTTCATTATCTAATCTGTTTTATACATGAGAGACATCGGAAATATAGAGTAATTATATTCTTGATGAAATCAGAATTCACTTTTTCATTCTTCCTATAATATTGTCAAATATGCTTTGATTTAAATCGAAGATATTGTTGATGAATCTATTTCTATAAGTATGTTGTATTTTATTAATTCAGAAAGAGACAGAGTTTTATTATTTTAACAGAAAAACGTACCTATTTTGAATCCCATCACGTGCATTTTCAAGTAATTCGATTTCTAGTCTCAATTGTCATGTAAGCTCTCAGTTAAATTAGAATAATAGCGAAAATTTGATTTGATTTGATTTCAGAGAAATTATACATTCACAGATATTATATTAGATCAGGTAATTCAAATTTCAAAGGCTCGCACAAGAGAATACTTGAGAATTGTACCTCCACATGAAAAAAAATAACCTTTCTTTCAGCATCCAGTGGTATTTTTTTTGAAGAATTGAGGAATGAGAACGTCGAAAAATAATGTTTAATTGTCAATTATAATGCGCATTCAAATGACTCGAAACGAAGGCTCCGGCTATAGGCCGTTAAACATAATAATTTGACAAATTTGGTAGGGAAACAAAGTTGAAAAATAAACTCAAAATGATAACAGAAAAAATGAAAAAAAAAATTATAAATGATAGCGAAAGTAATGATAGCAAGAAGTAGGTTCCAAAATTAGTCAAATTATTCAAATATCACAAATTGTTACGTAATAAATAGAAATAAATTGAATAAGAAAAGGGAATACAATGAAATTTAAAACAGCATAATTATATTTTTTTAATTAAAAATGCAGATTGAAAGACGAATAGTCAGGAATGTGATTTTTATAAAACCGTAAATTTTGGATGGTCATTGTACAAAATACTGCATCTTTCAAACCTACCGCTGAGGGTAAATTTTTTGTTTGTTTGGATAGCTATTGAAATCGTATTGCCTTTCACTACTTTCGACCCAGAACAAGCTTGTAAATTATTGTTTTATTCGGCACTAAAGGCCGAATAAAACAACATTTATTGCCGAAGGGTCAAGAGCATTCGTACGAAATTTTGATTAAATGAGGTATAATAAACAAATGAATAATTATATTTAAAGTTGAGACATTTTATTAAGTTTTTGGTTTGATAATTAGAGCAAAACCTATTATACTTCCTGTGTTTTTGTCTTTTGTTTATATCTTCAATAATAGTTAAAGTCGTCAAAATATTGTTCTATGAGAGACGTGTCAGAAGTTATTTGTTCAAGATCTAGTTTTATAGAAATATTCGAATATTCAATTGTATAAAAGTCAAGAAAAAAAAACACCCAGAGGTGTGAGGAAAATGCAATATGATTCAGAAATAAGACAAAAATGGAAATTAAAGACTCCCACGAATGATGGCTGTAGTTTTCGAAAATTTCGTGTCACAAAATAACGAAAACCGTTTATGAACGGAGAATTTAATATTTTAAAAGGTCAATTGTTTATAAATAAAAAGCAGATTGCGTCAATTGTTGATATTTTTGAACAAAGAAAAGCATTAGTCAAATTATATAGATTTTCACATAATTTAAATGATGTATAGATGAATTATGATTTAGGTAATTTTGGTACTATATGCTCTGATAGGAATGGGTCACATAAAAGGACGAACCGGGTTTTTAAGTATTTTTCTTGTGTTACGAATTTAATAACTCAAATAAAGTCCACTCATATTTACGATAATGGATATTTTCCAGGTAAAACTCACCTAAAATGAACTGTAGCACAAATATTTTAATTAGTAGAGTTGAACAGAGTAAATAAATTTGAGTGCTAAAGTGAGTTCCGCAACGAGTTCTCAATCCAGCATCTAGTATAGAAAGTCGGGATAATCGGATGAAAAAGTAAGGTGAGTTAGAAATCTTAAATGCTGTGAGGTATGATTCCTAGTTGCTAGAAAATTAGAGCCCAACGTTCCAAATTATTATTATGTTTTTAACGACTCCGCTCGGTCGAATCAGTTGTGATAATGCTCTATTTAATTATAAAGACAGCATTTGTTACATATTTTGAATTGAGGACATTTTTGACAATTTTGAATTCTTTTAAGTTTATTGTTCCCTATTGTGAGGAATACATTGATTTGAGAACTGACAAATTATTACCAGTATCTCTATCACCTAAGAGTTCTTTAGCTTTTAATAAGACATCTAAAAGGTAAATAATCAATCAATAACTAGAATAACCTCACACGGGATCGTAAATAAAATGTATGAAGTTATTCAATTCATTTCAACAAGAATGAAGTATTTATAGAGAGAGAAATATAATAATAATAATACACGAGAACGGTGTTGCTCCACCCCTAGGTATGTATACCTCTCCCTCCGGCATCAAGGTTGTGGAGGTTACGAGCTGAATATCCTCTCAATATTTCTTGCATCGTCCTCTTTTGATACGAATCGTGGCACAATTGTCGATCACGAATTCCATTCCGATGGCATGCGTGTACTTTTCCACCACCCTTAAGGATCAATATTGTTAAATTGTTGTTAAAATTGTTATTTCCGTCAACCGATTGTACCCCTACGCGCAACCCTCGGAAGTCTTCGACAGACTTGTGTGAGCTAGGGACGACCCAGCCCTTACCTTTGTACGTATGATGCCATGCACGAGACCGATGACCATGCGGAGATTTGAACCGTCGACCCTTCGCTCCAAAGAAATAATATACCATTCCACAAATAGCAAAGTTTATTTTCCACCTCAACTTATGGCAGAAAAATCATGATTCCGACCATAAAAACCTCTACATGCCAATTTTTAATAGGATCGGACGATGAATCATAATTCTTTGGTAATCTTATTTTTTTTATTGAAATTTCATGATCATCAGTTGATTGACTGACATGACCACTAAACCATGAAAGCTTCTAATGAGTGCCAATATTACTTTAATGAATCGAAAGAAACACAATTTTGTCTTATTTCCACTAGTTTTTTATATTTACGACCGGTTTCGACGACCGGTTTCGGGCTTTATCCCGAAACCGAAACCGGTCGTAAATATAAAAAACTAGTGGAAATAAGACAAAATTGTGTTTCTTTCGTTTCATTAAAGTGATCATGAATTTCCACAAAATAAACAAGTCATCAATTACACAAATCAGTGCCCATATTACTAAATTGAACTTGATATTTCTATACAGAAATTATAATTTGGAAATATGAAAACATCTTCATCTGAAATAAATATTGCCCTGAAACCGAGCCTGAAACTCTCAATGAAAAACTTTTCCAAGTGATGCATTCAATATGGACTCAATATCATTAAAAAAACGTGTGGTGTTTTATATCAGTTATCTTTTATAACTAAATGCTGTGATTATGAAAATGTTAGTGAAAAGTACTACATGCTTTTTTAACACAAAAGTTAATTTCTAAAGATAATTTTTCACTTTTTAGCCCATAATGCTATAAAAGCGCGTGCCTTTAGTTTTTTCAAGACCATAATATATTTTCAATTTTTAGTTTCATCGGTCCTTGATATATGTACTTAATTTTAGGTTATTCGGACAACTGGAAATGGGGAAAAATCAAATTGAAAGATTCGTATTACTATTATTATTATTACACTATTATTTTGAATTTCTTGTATTGTCCTCGAACCTTGATAGGTGATTATTTGGAGGGTTAGATATCGGTGAAAATTTAATTTAAAAATTATTATCATTATTATTATTATTTATTTATTTGGCTTAGAAACAAACAGACATCAATAGTCTAATTATATGTTTCCATCTAATTACATGTTTCCATTATTAGCACATTGATATTATAACATTCTTATATTATCGTCGTTCCTTGACAAGTGTGCCAACTTTCAGGTTATTCGAACGACTGAAGTAAGTGAAAATTCAATTTATTCGTGGGGAGAGCACACTGTATAATTATCTGTAATTTGTCGTAGTTCAAATGTTACCAGGATGTTCCTAAACTGCAACTACTTTTGAGGTGGCAGCTATTTTTTCGCAAAATAATAATAATATTTCTACTAATAGAAACCATGTAAATCAAGCTGATTTCATTGAAAATATGAACAGGATGTTCATAAAGTCAGTTGTGGAATCATCTGCGACTGAACGTTGTAATTTAGTCGCTATTTTCCATAGTACAAGATAACCTCTCTTGGAAGGGATTCATGTTTTAAAGAGAAACATTCTCAGTTGAAAATTGAATCAATACATGACTCCTCTGGAAATGGAAAAAAACCCTACGATAAAATTGAAGTTACGTTTTTGTCTAACAGAAAACAACTACTTCCCCGGCTAAAGCCACGCTGGACATTGAACTACATCTGATAGATATTGAGAAAGACCCTACATAACTTGAAGAACAAATCTGAAATTGAAAATTTGCATTTTCATTCAGATAGTTGATTATTTATTAAATGTCCAGTTTCAATTGGAGATTATTATCTATGATGATAATGTTATTCAGAAGTATCACTCACAGAAAATCGCTCATTCCATTGATGCGTGAATTGCATCTCTTTCGCTAGGCCTCCAATACTTCATTTTCTTATATTTTCATAAAAACTTTTCGATGTCATTTCTTTTGGTTGGGCAGCGGTACCTTAATAGTTATTCATGATACAAGTTCGTAAAGTAGAACATTTTGTATGAGCGATTTTCTGTGAGTGATACTTCTGAATAACATTCTCCCTTATCTCATTTATAGATAAGAATCTCCAATGGAAACTGGACATTTTGATTGGCTATAGAATTCAAACATTGAGATTTATAGCATTTTTCAAATGAAATTTCTATTGGTACCATGATGAAAACGAGTAGAGATTTTGGCTGTAAAATGGATTAACTAGAGCAACTTTGACATATTTGGGTGATCATTCCCAACCAGAAGAATGATATTCATTGTTTTATTACAATTATCAATTGTCTTTCTTGAGGAACATTGCACGGATGAATGTCAGATGTAATTCAATTTCCGTACGGGAAGATAGTTGTTTTCTGTAAGATATTTGCCTCATATTTTCTACTTTGTGGGAATGTGTGGAAAGAAGGGTATTTTGACTCAGTAGAAATTATTCGTTTATAAAAAATTGTCAAAACACGGTTGTAGGTGGATAGGAAACTGAAAAATGAACAACTCATTCATTTGATTTTTCGAAATTTTGAGAAATAAACAATCTCTTTCTAATTATTTTGTGGTTTTAAGCACAAACTGTCCATGAACTCCAAAATTATAAACTAAATAATAAAAAATGTGATTACTACGTGGTAGGAGATCATCATGAAAAATGAATAATAAAACTTCGTATATTATACCACCTCTATTGGTAACTAACGTTACTGATACAGTTCCGTCCTTTATGGACATTATCATATAGTATGTCGTGTATTAATGTCCTTATATATAGGACGAAATGGCAGTAATAGTATATTCTGCAACGAGCGTTTTCTCTATTATTCTCGAGGATAAACATTCCGAAACGAGCCGAAGGCGAGTTTTGGAATTATCCGAGAAAATAATGGCTATTATACGCGAGTAGAAGACTATACTTTCTCTACGACTATACGATAGTCAGAGTTTTAATGAAATCTAAATATTATTTATGAAAATAAGTATATATTATAAAGTAATATAAGGTAGAATAACAATTATACACGAATAATCGGTGTTCATTCATGAATGAATAAATGCCTTAATTGAAAATAATTTTTAAAAAACTTCCAAGGGTGGGATTCAAACTCACGCCTATATAACTACCTTCGTTATACATTTACTTCATGAACACGCTTCTACCAACTCAGCTATAACAGGCACTCGAAAATGTGTGAATGAAATACCTACTAGAGAAACTCTGACCAAGAACTGAGAGAGTGTGAAACGTTCAAGTAAAAATTGTTTGACATACCTTTGTTGCAAGATAGATTTCATCAGGAGCTTCATTGATAAATCCGCTCTATTCATTTTTATATTAGGTACTTGTTACACAGATCAAAGTTAAACCTAAGAAAATAGTCAATCTGACATTCGCGGATGCCAAGCTGTGACAAAAGTGCAATCAAGCAAAGCCTTCTTGAGAAATTTGTTCGTTAAACCTCTCAGTTCCCGTGGATTCTGAAAATTGGCCTCACATACTATATTCACAATTGGTAAAGCCTACTGCTAAAACTATTCAAACCGTACCAATTTGGTACGTTCAAAAAGTAGCCAAAATAACAAGATTCGTTTTTCGTTATTTTGGATGAGTCAAATAATTATATTTTGATGTAACCCTAGACTGACGGACTTTTAAGATACCAAATCAAATCCAATTTATTCAATTCATGTCATTCAATCGGTTACATGTTCTTCTAATTAATAATACTAATCATAATCACAGATAGCATGTAGTTGACAATCTGAGGCCACCTAAGCTATAGGCTTGTGGCGTGGCCGTGACAGATTGATACTAGTTATATAATAATAATGAAAAGAAAAATAGGACAACTGGTTATATTCTTTTGTCAACCCTACTAAGTTCAAAACAGCATGGAATGAGTGGGAGAAGGGGAAAGAGAAAGAGAGAGAAGAGAATTTAGCTTAATCATTTCCAAAAATGTCCTGTAATTGATTATAATGATTTCTGACGAAAACTTTTATTTCTTTTTTTAATTTACTATAACTACTAATATTTTTCATATGAAGTGGTAGCTGACTGTAAAATTTAGGGCCAAAGTAAGTGACAAATGTTTGATTATGACTCAAACTGTACCGTGGTATCGTAATTACCTGATTGGAAGTCATTCGTGTATTATATTTATGCGAAATGATACTATTGGGTTTACTACAAATTCATAGTAAACATTAATAAGCATATATTTTTCTAACTTTCAACAAACCTCTTTGTTCATATAGTAACTCTGTAGAATATATCCTATCCTTCTTCAAAATGATTTTGATAAGTGTGTTTTATGTTACGTCCAAATTATGTAGTGATGTTTTGAGTAACCCACCCCATCCAATAAGGCAGTATCGAATTATAGACTCCACCATGGCACTGTAAACCAATAGTAAGACATCTCTACCTGAGATACTCTTAAGTTGACAAAATTTACGAATTAGTTTGCGAAGCCTTTTCACCGTATAATCTATGTGATCATTCCAGCGTAAAAATTGGTCAATCATGACACTCAAATATCTGATAGAGTTTGTTTATCTTATTCGAGAACATAAACAATGTTGGTTTTCTGCACATGTAGATTTGTGTATCGTAATGAATTTCTTATACCGTTAATTCTTACACGTCCAGTAATTACAATCACTTGCTATCATTGGAGTTGCAATTCATTCAGATTCTTCTTCTTGACAAGTAAAGCTGAAAATAGGTACCTCAATTTTTACGAAGATCATTTGTTGAACTGTCATCATTTACTATCAATAAAATGGGGTTCATCCGTGTTTGAGGAAACCATAGGTAACTTTTGACATAAAGGTGCACAATAAAACGTTTTATAGTCATTCCTGAAGACATTATCCACAATAATACGGCTATAACGAATGAAACTCGTATTTGCGATTTACGGTCATTTATTTACTATTTTTCATTAGACATAAAACGTCAAACATCAATATTTCATAAAATAAACCAAAATTTATGACAATTCCTTGTCTATTGTTTTTATGGTAACAATAACATTTTCATTTTTTCCCGTTAGAGCTGAAAAGTATGTCACATAGGCTAGGGTAATAACCGTCATGTTATTTATTGTTTGTACGCCCATATCTATAAATGTCAAAAATCGCACCGTCAACATTCCTTGTAAATGACATATAACAATAACATGCACGTAATTAGATCACATAACATACACGTGCATTTTGAGAAGAAAACTTAAACTTCTTGGTTTAATTAAATTACAATCAAATTTTCATTTACGTAAGACTTTTTAGACAAATTTAGACAATTAAAAAACATTAAAACTTTTAGCATTAGCGAGATATATTTAGGATTGAAAGAGTGATGCCCCTAAATGTAGACAGCACGTTATGCAATTTCTTTAAGTAGCATGCTATGAAAATTAATTTATATTGTCTATTTCTTGAACAAAATATAATTGTATCCGAACATTTTCTCAACTTTATCTACGAATATGTCTGATAGTAGTGGAAGTGATGAATTATGAGCACTCCACCGAAGATTTTAGAAAAATTTCAAGCTGCCACACATAATTTGTTACCGCTAAAATCCAAAGAAAGGTACGAAATTACCTATAAAAAATGTATGGATTGGCGACACAAGCATAACGTTAAATCCTTTTCGGAGAATGTTTTACTGGCGTATTTTGAAGAAATATCAAAAACTATGAAGCCATCTTCTCTATGGGCCATTTATTCGATGCTAAGAACTACACTAAACATTAATAATAACATTAAAATAGCAAATTATCCAAAACTAATCGCTCTACTGAAGCGGAAATCGGATGATTTTAGAAATAAAAAATCGAAAATCCTTTCTACTGAACGAATTAATAAGTTTCTGAAAGATGCCCCAGACGATTAACATTTGTTGTCAAAGGTAACCAATTAAAATGTTGTATAATTATCATCACATAAAAATGAGTTTTTGTTTTTTGTTTTCAGGTTATCCTCATTATTGTATTAAGCGGGGCTTGCCGTAAATAAGAACTTAGAAATATAAAAATGGATCAGGACACAGGAAAATCCTTGATAATTGATACTCCAGATTCTGAAACTAAAACGTGACGTTCATTTGTAGTACCAGAAACGTTTTATATCACATGTCAAAAATACATGAATTTGCGTCCTGCTGAAATGGAACTTCCTTTATTTCTTAATTACTGAAATGGAAAATGCATAAAACAGGTTGTGGGTATAAACATAATCGGTAGTACACCACGTAAAGTTGCTAAATATCTTGAGCTGCCGGAACCAAAGCGATATACTGGCCATTGTTTCAGGAGATCATTAGCCACTATATTAGTTGATGCAGGAGGTGATATGCTATCATTAAAACGACTTGGTGGCTGGCAATCTTCTACAGTAGCGGAAGGCTATGTGAATCAATCTCTTAAAAATAAAAATGACAACGCATTACGAATATCGGAGGCAATTACCAATTATCAATCTTCGTCTTCTGATGTACCGAGCAGTACTACAATTATAAATAACCGGTCATCACCATTAAATAATAAGGCACAATCGATTTACAATAACTGTTCAATTGTTATTAACAACTATTATAATAAAGTTTAAATGATTGCGATGTTTTTTATTTAATGAAAGAAAATGAATGGGCGTAGAAAAAGTATAGTACGTTACACGAGTTGTAAGCCCATTACGCACTCATGAAATTTATGTACACGCCGCTGCGCGGCTTCGTGCATGAACTTTTTTATTTCGTGCGTAATGGGTTACTTACAACTCTTGTTACGTAATAGACTTCGTTTATCTGGACGATCTCTATCCGCTTCAAATTCAATAGCATTGAGTCGAGTGAAAGCACCCTTCAGTTTATATCGCAATATTTAAGTGGATCGAAGAATCCTATTCTTCAATCCGATTGAAAAAAGCTAACTTCACAGCAAAATGACGAATCCTTTTCCCATCCATGAGTCCCAAAATATGTTTTTCCTTAATCAGCTGAATGAAAAAACTGCTCTCTTCTTTGGACCATACGTTTCTTTTCTTAATTATTATTTTGCTCTCCATTTTGAGAAAGACAATTGTCAATATAAACCACTGAAATGAAATTATAATATGATCATATTATAATTTCATTTCAGTGATATAAACACTAATCTGAATTTGTCTACTTTTACCTGTCATTTGTCAATTTCAAACTCGTTTATCTCGTAAATTCACTTCTCTTCAAGGCGATCGGTTGGATCCAATCCTATATTTTATGGAATTGACTTGAGTGATTCAATCCAATCCGAACACTGTATATATCGATTAGGTGTATCGGATCCAGTCAAGTCAAACCCATTTTGAGCGGATCCAAAGTTGTGAGATAAATGTAGTCATATACTATTTCGTAATCCCACACTGTTATTTTGATTTAACGGTATCCAGGTGACAATTGAAAAGAATGTAAAAAGCCTCCGTCCGTTAAGAAATCACTTGTTCAAAGATTTTTTTCAAAACTTTATTCTGCTTACGATAGCAATAATTATATAAATACTATTTATCCACAATCACCTTATAATTGAAGTTTTATGCACACTTATGAACCGTATAAAGTACCACTTTATCCACTAGCAGAATAATGAAATTACTTTATTCCACTAGTGGAATAATGAAAAATACAATCTTGAATATCAATCACATTTTACTTATTTTCACCAACTACACAATTTTTTACAAATGGAGTCGATAAACAATCGAAAATACATAGCAACCATTCAACACCTCCCGATATTTTTGTATGTTATTTCAATGATTTTTGAGCCGCTGTCAGAGCAAAACGTCAAATCATTTTGTGATGAAAAATTTCCGCGATTCTGATTCTAAATGAATGTGATTGTGAATAAAACATTGTATTGCATGCGTGTTTTAGATACATTTTATTTGCTTAAGAAATTTAAACGCTCGAGCTTCGCTCTTGCGTTTAAACATTCCTGCGCAAATAAAATGATATCTAAAACACAATAAATAACTTTATATATTTGAAAACTTTTTTGACAATTGTTATTATGAAATTTCTGTTCCATCGATGAGAGATTTACCATCTATAGCACCAGTATTTCGGTGTGGCCTCATTACTATGAATTTAGTTACTTCTTCTTCAGATAAAATGTTTCCTTCTTTGGTGTGTATCCATCAGACTTTCGTCTCAAGAACAAAAATAATTTTCCAAATCCGAAAATACTATTTCTGTAGGTAATACTCTAATATGGTGTACGATTTAAAATAAATGTCAATGTTTTCATACAATCTTGGTCCACAGCGAGTTAGGAGAATAAACCTCTGATTTTCCTTTCGTATAGGCAAATAATACATCTTCATTACCGTTCCATTCTTGCTTTTACGGCACTCTTCAAAATTTTCACATTCTTTTTGATATCGCTCTTGGGTTATTTTCGGCAGTAAATCAACACTGGCTGCACATGATTCTCCCAATATTTCTAAAGAAATTTGATTTTGTTCCTCAATTTTTTCAATTTCATCCATGGTCGTTGTTAAAGCGAACTCGCGTACACAAAAAACTGACGTTGTTTATAATATTGTTGTGATATTGTTAAGCTGTTCCATGACAACACGATGTTGGGATTTTTCTGTAGAATTAAGAGGTACGTGGTTTGTTCGTTCCTCGGAATTAAAATGTAATATTTCAGTGGGATTACGAAAAATCTTGAACGACTCACGGCCGATACGCAAATAACGGATTCGGTTGTTATAATCCTCGGCTGCGCCTCGGATTACAATATTCAACCTTGTTCGTTATTTGCTACATATCGGTCTTGTAACGTTAACAACTATATAACCAGTAATTCAAATTATAGGGCGATCATTTGGATCTGGGAAATAGGAGATACGAAGATGGTTAAATTGTAGGAGCGTTTTATTGTAGACAGAAATATTTAACTCGTAGGAGTAGAATTTGACATGACTGTTTTTTTGACAGCGAATCCATCTACTTTTTCTACTTTCGCTACGATCAAATTTGAGTGTAGCAAAAGTGGATAATTGGTTGAAAAATTCCCTATATAGTACCAAGAAATTGACACTATCAACATTGATGACAATTAAAGTTTCTGTTCATTTTAGCAGTTGAAGAAAGTTCAAAATATTTCAATTACCTCACATTAAAATATCGTTTCTGCTGGTGAACAGCCTCTAGTAGAAATGAATATGACTGTTGTGACGTAATGAAAGTTATAGACAAAGATTTTCAAATACATACAGGGTGTTAATTAAGTACGTTGACAAACTTCAGGAGGTGATTCTTTGGAGGTTTTCAGGACGAAATGTTCATATAAACATATGTCCCAAACGGCTTGGTTTTCGAGATACAGGGTGATAAAAATACATTTTTTTCAAGATTTTTTAGAGTTAACTTCGACATTTTCGACAATAATCAGTTCAAATTAGGCAAGTACAATCCATTCAATAGTACGCACGATACAAAATAATGCATTTCTCAAATAATTCACAGGGTCCTCCTTTTTTCAGAGTCAAGCTTTGTTCAACCCTTCAGAATTTTTTTTTCCGCCGCCACTGACATATTATGAAAAAGGAATAATGAATGTTGTTTCATTTAACATCTTTTTGCTCTCTTGATGTTTTTCATTTACTTGTACGGTTCAGGAGTTACAATGAAAATATTAACGCAAACATTTTCCAGTAACGCATAACATAAAGAAATTTGAGAAGCAAATAGTCTAACAAACTTGAAGGGTGATTCTTTGAAAGGTTTCAAGATGAAAAGTTCATATAAACATGTCCCAAGCGGCTTGGTTTTCGAAGTACAGGGTGATCAAAATACATTTTTTAGGAGTTTTTGGAGTTTACTTCGAAATTTTCGACAATAATCGATCCAAATTAGTTCAAATTGGATGAGTACAATCCATTCAATAGTGCGCATGATATAAAATAATTCATTTCTCGAAGTGTCATTGCCAATCTCCAAAGATTAGCGCGTGACGCAATACGTCATTTTGTTCTCATTACACAAATAGCTATTTTCTGCTCGTGTAGAGAAAATGTAATGTTATGGAGCTCCCATACATTTTTTACCATAACTCAGGTTGAATATGTATTGCACAAAGTTAATTATGGCAAAATAATTTTGGACATTTTCAATAGTGAATAACTTTATTATCAAATACTAGAGCAAAGTAACATAAATTACCTAGGAATAAAATTAAGTTCAGAAAAGGACCATTATTGAAATTGATATGTCAGAGCAGCTGCTGGAAATGGCCACCGCCAACTTCAATGCATGCGTTTATACGCCTAACCATAGACTGGCGGACACGCTCAAAAATACCAGGAGTGTTTCTTATAATTCCGCATGACTCCTGTATGCGATTCCTCAGGTCTGCTTCACTTTGAACTGGAGTTCGGTACACTAATGATTTAAGGTTCCCCCAGAGGAAAAAATCAAGTGGATTCATATTGGGTGACCTTGGTGGCCAAATTTGTGGCCCACCACGCCCAATCCAGCGATCAGAATAATTCTCTTCTAAATATTGGCGTGCAACCAATCTGAAGTGTACTGGAGCACCATCATTCATAAACCAAATTCCAATTCTTTCCCTAAGAGGGATCTCTTCTAGGAGTCCAGGTAAGATGAATTCAAGAAAATGTCGATAATGGTCACCATTGAGTCTATGAGGCAGAAAATGTGGCCCGATAAGGAAATTCCCTACAATTCCAACCCAAACATTCACAGAAAACGTCTCTTGAAAATGGTTTTCAATCACGGCGTGTGGGTTTTCATCAGCCCACATATGATTGTTGTGAAAATTAATAATGGCTTTACGGGAAAAGCATGCCTCATCGGTGAATAACACTTGAGATAAAAACCATGGAATTTATTTCGAATCCAAGTGCAAAAAGTTAATCTCTTTGGAAAATCCCTTGGCAGAAGAGCTTGAACACGCTGCATGTGATAGGGATAAAGTTATTGCTCTTTTAAAATTTGCCATACCAATACATAGGTTACGTTAAACTGTGCCGCAATTTGTCTTGTACTGGTGTCTGGATGCTGCTCAATTTCGTTAAGTACAGCTTCTTCTATCTGAACTGTTCTAACTCTCCTGGGTCTTCCTATGAGAACAGCAGACCTCTTGAAAGTACCCGTTTCACGAAGACGGGAGTGAATATTGATGAACATTTGTGTGCTGGGAATATGACGTTGTGGAAATCTTTCTAGATACATTCGTCTGGCGGCACGAGCGTTACCATCAGCCATTCCATACATTAAGTGCATGTCTGCCATTTCTGAATTTGTATATTCAACCATTTTATCCAAAGGAATATTGAATGAATCTGCTTTATAGCTTGTACTAATTAAGAATTAACAATGAGACAGTTTCTCAACTTTCGATAACTGTCAAGTTGTTGATATTTAAATAAATGAATTAATATCAAAGCCCACTTTGCTATTTTTATGAATTCAAATTGATTACAAAATTTCTGCGTTACTGCAGAAGAAAAAACAAACCGAAATTTCTGATAAAATAATGTACTCCGTACGGAAACAAAAATTTGATTTAGTTTTTCGGAGTTATGACCAGAGATTCATAAATGAAAATCAAATGTGTAATGATCTGCGACTATTAGATAAACCCTATTAACTATCTTCCATTACAGGATTACCTATCGGAAGTTTTTTATGTTGAAAAGGAAACGTTCAATTGAAAACTAAAAAATATCTTTTTTTAAAATAACAAAAAATTTGTATGAGTTCTCTATCAAGACTGATGGGTAAAAACATTTTTAATCAAATATCTCAATGAAAATGCACATTTTTACCATCAGAATCTTCAGGTTGAAAGTTAAGGTTTTCCCAATATCTGTCAGATCTAGTTTAATATCCAGCGTACCGCAGTGACGGGGAGATAGTAGTTTTCTGTTAGATATCACAAAAAGAAATCACATCTTTATAATAACAAGCTTTTATTTAGCTTCACTTGTAACTAACTAACAAACAATTTAATAAAAGTTGAATTTGACCCACTTCTAATACTCTGATTAATTTGAAATTTGGCAGGTTTCCGTAATTCCGGTGACAATGCATTAAAAAATGTTTGTTAAAAAACAAAATGGCGGCTCCAATATGGCGGACGAGTTTTGTGATTATGATCCGATTCTGTTCAAAATTGGTTTTTGGGTTGGAGATTTTCAGTTTCACATAAAAAATAATCTAAAATGTTAAAAACGAAAATTATGAAAAGAAAACATTTTAAAGTTTTTATACAATACACTGAAAAGGAAAAAATAATTCATTTCATTGTTTGATCTAGGTAATCTTGTATAGAAAGATTTTGATACTCATAGAATAACCTACAAAAAATGAAACAAATTATTTTTTAATTTTCAGTGCATTTGTATAAAAGCTTGTCTTTATATTTTTTATTGTATAATTTTTATTCATCGTAGATTTTTCTAATTCTGAAAAAATATTTCCATCAATTTACAATAATTGAAAATGTTTAATTTTCAAATTTTCTAATGTTATGCCACACTGGAAAATGTTTAAATTAATATTTTCATTATAGCCCCTGAACCGTACAAGTAAATGAAAAAATGCAGGATATCAAAAAGATGTTAAATGAAACAAAATTGATTATTCCTTTCGCATAATATGTCAGTGGCGGCGGAAAAAAAATTCTGAAGGGTTGAACAAAGCTTGACTCTGAAAAAAGGAGGACCCTGTGAATTATTTAAGAAATGCATTATTTTGTATCGTGCGCCCTATTGAATGGATTGTACTTGCCTAATTTGAACTGATTATTGTCGAAAATGTCGAAGTTAACTCTAAAAAATCTTGAAAAAAATGTATTTTTATCGCCCTGTATCTCGAAAACCAAGCCGTTTGGGACATATGTTTATATGAACTTTTCGTCCTGAAAACCTTCAAAGAATCACCTCCCGAAGTTTGTCAACGTACTTAATTAACACCCTGTATATAGGTTGGATAAGTTTTATTTATACAGGGTGTCCGGTAAACCTTGTACAATATTGGAACTGGTGATAGACCAGGTCATGACTGTTCAGAATATCGGAATTTCACCTCAGTAAAAATATCACCGTTTTCGAGATAATGGGCATTTTAACAATTTCTGGAAAATCACTACCTAACCTTGGATTTTTGAGTGCCATGTATACAAATTGGGACGAATCCAAATATCTTTGCTGCTGAAGATTACTGATGAGTGATGCTTTCAGACGTACGAAACAGTTTTTCAGAAAACAATACAATTTTTCAAGAAATGAGGGTAAAATGACAGATTTGAGTTACACCAAATTTTTTAACAACAGTTTGACATTATTGTTTGTAAAAACATAACCAAGTGGAACTGGATATTCGTTAAAAAAGAATGCCCATTTTGTCCAGAATTTACTATGGTATAAAACATAAGATCATTATTTTTAGAAGGAGTAGAATTTCGATAATATTAGAGTGTGATGTTATTCTGAGCTAAATTCAACTCCATTAGATTTTGTCAGTAATGTCTTTTATTTTTATCCTATCTAGATGAAATAATTAAATAATTATGAGCAATAACGAATCAACTGCTTAGAAGCATTCAATGAGATATATTGAAGTAAATACTAATTCAACGTTTTTTTTTAAATCAACATACAGTATAAACCACAATAACGATTATTCAACATCGCACTGAATAATATTACAAAAATGTTATATTCCATCCACTCCTACGCATAGACGAGATATTTTCAAGAAGAATCTTTTCAAATGCGTTATAGGTTAAAGCCCCCAAATCAGCGATTCTATGAGCAGCATTGTGCAATCGGATATGCATAAAGCGCTGCTGCAGCAGTAGCACTACCTCCACATTCACTATAAATGTAGTGCATATGCACATATTCGCAGGGAGTATAACGTAAGTACGGCACGACAAAGAAATAAATACCACTGAATGAAACAAGCGGAATAATTTCAAAAAACTACGATAGAAGTCACAAGTTGTTCAAACAAAAGTTCTTAATTTTCGACAAGGATTCATCTCTTAAAAAAGTTTGCATTTATTTGGTTACACCCTGTATATCTGTCGGTTTCTGAAACTTCGTTGGAATCTGGATGTTGGACAATTGCGACATTTTTCACAAGAATTCGTATTAATCGGTGCCATGTCGGATAATCGACATTTCATTTCGATAATTTTATTAGGCCTAATTACATGAAAAGTTAATTTTATTGACATACTATTTAAGCAGTATATTCTTTATTAGTAATAATTATTTCCTCATTTCATCTTGATAAAATCTAAATAAAATAATTTTTGTGCGTAAGTATAAAAGTTCATCAAATAAATGAATATTTTGGAACCTTTGGTGTAAATACAATTCAAGAAAAAAATAAAATAACCAAACACCAAAACTATGTCACAATCTTAAAATCTTAAAAGCTTACTTTTAGCTCCTGAAGATGCTAACTTTGTTGGCGAAACGCGCGTCGAGTGTGATTGTGACGTAGTTTTGGTGTTGGGTAGTTTAATTTTTTTCTTGAATAAAAGTTGGTAGAAGCCTAGATCAAAACCACGCCTAATTAAATGGAAACCACTTCTTCCAAAAATAATTATAGTTTGTTTTATACTATGGTAGAATCTGGACAAAATGAGCATTCTTTTGAAATGAATGTCCACTTCCAATTGGTTATGTTTCTTTCAGATAATAATGTCAAACTTTTTTTTTTAAATTGATGAAACTCAAATCTGTCATTTTACCTTCATTTCTTGAAAAATGTTTTTACTTTCTGAAAAACTGTTCTGTACGTCTAGAAGCATCACTCATCAGTAATCTTCAGCAGCAAAGATATTTGGATTCGTCCCAATTTGTATACATGGCACTCAAAAATCCAAGGTTAGGTAGCGATTTTCCAGAAATTCTTAAAATGCCCATTATCTCGAAAACGGTGATATTTTTACTGAGGTGAAATACAGATATTCTGAACAGTCATGACCTGGTCTATCACCAGTTTCAATATTGTACAAGGTTTACCAGACACCCTGTATAATAAAGAAGTTGGGTTAATATTGACTTCAAATTCATTGAGTCCCTCTGTTGAACCTTTTTTTAATAATCATTGATTTATGCATGATGAAAAGAGTAAATTTGCAGAGTGCTAAGTTTAACACAAGGCAAATTTTTGAAGAAATATCAGATGTTCTCATTGAGAAAGCGCATCAGTTTTCCTCTCTGCAGTGCGTTCATAACTATTTCGACTGTGGCAGTTGTTAATGGAAGCCAAATATTCATATTCAATCATTATTTATAATAATAATGAAAAATTAGTTTCAAACTCTTTAAAAAGTTTTAGGAAATTTTAAAATTATTCTACTTCTATTGGAGTCCCTGAAATTACGTTTTTATGGTACCATACTTCTACTACTAGTAGATCAAAATTCCAGTGGTCAATAAAACGCAGCTTGTGGCAGAGTATTTCCAGATACATACTTACGAAAAAACTAGTGAAATTTGTAAAGTCTTCAATACATATTTCATACAAATCGGACCTAAAAAAAATTACGGAAAATCCAATTCAACTTCAATGTTTCTGAAACCTGTTGATGAAGAAGAAATTGATGATGTGAATGATAGTTTGGACAACAAGAAACCTCCGAAATCTGATAATATCAGTGTCAAACTAAACTAATAACCATTCATTTCGAAACAGGAATCATCCCAGAAAAAGCCAAAATTGCCAAAGTTGAACCAATTTTTAAAGGTGGTGATAAAATTTGTATGGAAAACTATTTATAGGCCTATATCTCTGATTTATCCGCTCTCTCCAAATTTATCGAAAAAATCATGAATGTAGGATTATGTGATTATTCCAAATCTATCGATTATCTTCACAGATATCAGTAGGGTTGTCTCAAGTATTGGGATACGGAGTCAGCAGCAGTAGATGCAGTAACTCATTTTTAGATGGAATTGGATTCCACTAAAACCTGTGAACTCTTGTCATTTTGTTAGAGAAAGGCATTTGATAGTGTTAATGATAAAATAATTATTGGGCATTTTATATGATTAATGGAAAATGGGACGTGTACACCCGTGGTTTTTTTATTATCGGGGGTAATACCACGAGTGCTCGCAATACGTAATTTTATCAGAAATCGACTAGACCAAATTGCTTGGTAACACGAGTCCTTTAGGACGAGTGGTGTTACCTCAAAGCAATTTGATCGAGTCTAAGATTTCTGACAGAATTTTCGATAGTATTGTGAGCACGAGTAGTATCCACTGAGATCATTTCACGAACCAACAAAGTAAAAAGAGTTCCATTGTCGTGAATTCTTCAATAGTTATACAGTGTGTACATAAAGTAAGGAATAAATTCATTATTTCTGAATGTAAAGATATTTCGGAAAAATCCTCGGACAGGTCGATTTTCTTTTCCGATGGGCCAATTTTTGAACCCCACCCAAAATATATAGGGTTATCCGCAATTGAGTAAAAATGACCTTGGTGATATTTTTAAATTGGACTTCCATATTTGGTTAGGGATCGTCATTACGAATCCAGTGATACCAAGTTTGAAGGGATTATGTCAAACGGCTGCGGAGATATGGCCAAAAAACTTCTCCATATACCCAATGAGTGCGACAGAGACTTTTAACCTTCTGAATCGTGTGGAGTCTCGCAGTCATACTCATTAGACATACGAGGAAGTTTTATGGCCATATCTCCGCAGCCGTTTGACATAATCCCATCAAACTTGGTATCACTGGATTCGTAATGACCAAATATGGAAAAATATACTGGGTGTCCAATTTAAAAATATCACCAAAGTCATTTTTACTCAATTGCGGATAACCCTATATATTTTGGGTGGGGTTCAAAAATTGGCCCATCGGAAAAGAAAATCGACCTGTCCGAGGATTTTTCCGAAATATCTTTACATTCAGAAATGATGAATTTATTCCTTACTTTATGTACACACTGTAGATAATGCCTGATAGACATGAAGTCTAACAGACTGACATTCATATTAGTATAAAGATGATATATTATATTCTCCGTTGTTGTTTGGATACGTGGTTGCCATGACAAAGTGTTATTACCGGCTCGCAAGTAAGAAATTGCGTATTATCGAGGATTTCATATGGCGAGTGAAATTATCTGAGTAATATAAAGCTGTTTGTGTATATGGGATGAAAAATGGACCCCAGTAAAACTGTAATATGTGGCATACCACAAGGATCAATATTAGAATTAGAATTAGAGAATTAGAATCAAATTTTTATCTTCATAAATTCCAACTATTATCTTGTATCAGAGGAAAGGCGGATTTATTTGCTGACTGCACGCCATTTATTTATTCAGGAAATAATGTGGAGGAAAATAATGGAAAAATATTATTAAATATATTGTCACCATGGCTCTTTCCATAAACTAATGTTGAATTATTCAAAATCTTCATATACAGTATGTTTCATTTCTCATGGAAACACCCTCGTACTTTCGTCATTTTTGACGTAGAACCTTGAAATTTCCAGGATCGATAGATACCCACGAAATTAATTCACTGCACAAAAAGGGTCATCCTACGTGAAATGCACTGCATGCTAGCAGCGATGGAACCACCTATTTTCCGGAATGTTATATTAGGTGGCAAAATTGGCCCGAAATTCCTTCAGGTTCGTATTCAGGATCCTCAAACTACTACTGATACACCTGGCTCCTGGTTAATTTTCAGTACTGAAAAATTCTTATTTGTTTCACTTCTCATGGAAACGCCCCCGTATTTTCCATAATTTTCGACGTAGGACCATGATATTTTCATATTGAAATATCAAAAATAAGGATACTTTCAATGATTGGGGTTCTCTATAGAATTCGAAATGTGGAAGCCACTCATCACTCAGCTAGATCGATTGAGATTTCAATAAAAAGCTCTGTCTCAAGACCTGTCAAGATCGGTTATCAATAATAACACTCACCAAAAAAGGTCGTTGTAACACATTAATTGACATTGATGACCTGAGAGAGACCCCACGAAGATCATAATTACCTTTATAGTAGGTACATTAGTTGCATGCTATATAATAAGTATCCGAGATATCTTGTCGCATTCACACACTTGATAACGACAGTAGATGTTAACTGTTGAAACGTCGTGACTCAAACACATGCAAATAATTTATTTTCTTTGTTTCTAGACAATGGAAGTCCAGAAGAATTGTACTAATACTTTTTTTATTGTTATTATGTTATGGTATTATGCATCAACAATATATTAGTTAATTTCAGTTGATGTTCTGTTTTATAAGCATATCAATGTTTTTTGGGAATAATAAAAGTTATTATTAATATAAATACCTTAAAATCACCAATGTCATATTCGAATGAATAACGTAATACCGTACTGGTATAAGAGTTTTCATACAGTCTAGAAAAAAATATTGAGCCACGTTATATATACGGTAATGATGGAAACAGATGTGAAAATTGCTCGAACCAATTTTCCGGTATCACAATCGCGTACAATCTAGCGACATGCCCTCATATAAAGTAATGGCCGAACTACCCTTGTACTCGTACATAATCACATTCCGTATGAAAAAGTCAAACAGTCGTGCAGCTGCTTTATACGTTCTATCCGCTTCTGCCGGAAAAAATTTAATCTGCACTTGTATTCATCTCCGGTGAACTGCCAATAAAGTCTCCGGGAACGGAAGCCGCGCAAAAATGCACATGCAGACGGAATTATTGTGAAACCAGTAATAAGCTAAACTCGATTACGTTTAATTGTGTGCTCTGTTACAGCAGCTATATTGCCGATATGACAATAAAAAATATATTTGTAGGACAAAATTTCGGATGCACTTGGAATTATATATTAAATTATTATTTTAATGTCTCGGTCCATGCACTGATTTTTTTAAAAATCGATTATACAGGGTGTTGCCAAATAAGTGCGAACGTCTTTAATGTAATCAAAAACTCTTAGACTTAGACATGCCCTTGAAAAGATACACTTCCAAAAATGAAATTGCTGAGGAGTTAATGACATTTTATGGACGTGATCTACCAATGAAAAGGCTATATACCTGTGAATATTAAAAAAAAAGTTTGATCTTTTGAAGGGGTGAAACATTCCAGTTTGTACCAGAACTTTTCAATGAAATAAAATTTCTAAATTGAGTTTTTTTTTCCATTTATGTGATAAAATATATCGTCAATGAATATTATGAACAGAAGTGGCCCAAGAACTGATCCTTGGGGCACTCCCGAGAATATCGATTTACACACCGAAGTTTTGTTATTGTGTAATACGTTTTGAGTTCTCTCAGATTTATATGAGTCGAAGAATGAATAGTCTGACCCTCTTACATCATAGAGTTCGAGTAACCCTTGATGCGTAGCGTTAGTGCAGTTTGTTTACCACTTTCAAAGCCCTCGACTATGTCAGTCAGTTTACGAAGAGCTTGAATTGTGGAGCGGTTTTTTCTGAATCCAAATTGTTGATCGTGTATGTAATTGTTACTGTCAAAATAGGATGTCAATCTTGTTTATGATAATTTCAAGAGTCTTGCCTATAACTGGAATTATTCAGATTGGTCGATGATTTTTGGTAGATCAATGTTACCGTTTTTGAAGATCGGTATTGATTTGCTTTCTTTGAAAACCCTCCTACAAAAGCATAAATTGAATAATATGTGAGTGGGTCAGCAATGTTATCTTTCATGTTCTATATGATTAAACTGCTCAAATTGTCGAAGTCATAGCAGTTGGTGTTTTCTAAAGAGTCAGTCGCATCAAGGACCTCAACTTTGCAAACAGGAAATAAGAAAAAATAATTTTTGTAACTTGGTAATGTATTGAGGAAAGAATTTGCATCTTCATCAGTAGCCGTCAGACTTTCCTATATTAATTCAGCGGCAGAGAAATAATTGATGGATTGTTCAGCTGTTAAGTTACACTCAGAAGAAATAGATTTTGAGTTTTTGCTGCGTTCAATATTAATCAGCTTACAAGCATCTAGCTGTCAAGTCGCTTTGATTTTTAGGTGGTAGTTGAAAGTTCATTAAATTGTACTTTTCAATCATTTCTATGAATAATTACGATAACACTGAAATGGCCGAAATGATTAGCCAAAATGATCAATTTTTAGAAAACTTATTATTATGACGAATTCAACTTTCGAATTAAGGAATTACAAATTTTCATAGCAATCATCTTAACAGCTGATGATAACCCAAAATGAATTCTCACTTAACGTGTAGGTCAGAATTAATAGCACAAATAGTATTGGATATTATTTAAATCATTGAGGCTAAATGGTGCATCCTAAACAATCTTTCTCCGGGAGCAGCTTCCCATTTACTTGAAAATTTTCCACTAGCTATTAGACCATGAATGTGGTTTATGCACGATGGTTTGCCTGCTTATTTTAGCATAACTGCTCGTCTGTACTTATGCGACGTATATCCAAATCATTGGATAGGCCAACCTCTCACATATCTAGATTCAAACCACTTGGACTTTTGCATCTGAGGCACCTAAAGTACTTGGCTTATATGACTCCCATTAAGTGTGCACAGGCTGCAGACAATACCATACACTCCTGGAATGTTGATTTCGTTGAAAATATGAACAGGACGTCATAAAGTCAGTTGTCATCTGTGACTGAAAGTTGGAAATTTAGTCGCTATTTTCCATCGTATAAGATAACCTCTCTTGGAAGGGATTCATGTTTTAAAGAGAAACATTCTCAGTTGAAAATTGAATCAATACATGACTCCTCTGGAAATGTAAAAAAAACCCTACGATAAAATTGAAGTTACTCTTTTGTAATATCTAACAGAAAACAACTACTTCCCCGGCTAAAGTCACGCTGGACATTGAACTACATCTGATAGATATTGAGAAAGACCCTACGTAACTTGAAGAAAAATCTGAAATTGAAAATTTTCACCTACATAACTTGAAGAAAAATCTGAAAATGAAAATTTTCACTTTCAGATTTTTCTTCAAGTTATGTAGGGTCTTTCTCAATATCTATCAGATGTAGTTCAATGTCCAGCGTGGTTTTAGCCGGGGAAGTAGTTGTTTTCTGTTAGATATTACAAAAAAGTAACTTCAATTTTATCGTAGCGTTTTTTTTCTATTTCCAGAGGAGTCATGTATTGATTCAATTTTCAACTGAGAATGTTTCTCTTTAAAACTCCTGGAATATTTTAACATTCGCGCCAATCTATGAGACGAAAACTTGATTCCTGTCTGATGGTTGGATGTGGTAATTTCGAGTAGTTTTTATAACCCTGTCCCGTTTGACCTTGTTTTGCTTTTTTTTGTTGTAATCCATAACTTTGTTTTGCTTGTAGTTTTAATTTGATATTACATTCAAACAAAATAGTGTACCTACTGGTACTCGCCTATATTGAAAGTGGAATTACTTGAAGATAATGAAAACGGAGTCATTATTTGTGCAAACAGAACGTGATAGCCACCTACTAGATTTTTTTAAATCCCTTTACAGAAGATTTGTTCATGCACGATGTTTTATTTATTTTTTTTTGCAAGAAAGTATTGCTTTCATGGAATAGTTTTGCAATGAATCGTTCTCTTCAAACAAATATTTTTAATGTTTTGTTGAAAAGTTCTCGTAGAAAATGGAGTAGAGGTTACATTATTCACCCCTTTGAAAGATCACAACAAAATTTAAAAAAATATCCATAGGTAGCATTTTTATTGGTAGAACACGCTAGCAAAATGCCATTTCTGAAAATCTTCAGCAATAATTTCAAGAAAGAAAAAACTTTTTTTTTCATTTTTGAAATGGTTCAACGTCTCAAGACCTAAGAGCTTTTGTTTAGATGAAATAAGGCCTTTGATTTGTGACAAGAAATCATTTCCTATAAACTTTTGCACTCGTTTGGAAACACCCTGTATAATGCGATACAATGTGATGAAGTGGATGAATAAGAACAAATAATTATAACGTTTATTAGTTTTGAAATTATTGATAAAATCCGTTTATTGGAGATTCCATTATCTAACTGTTACGTATATTCAAAACAATCAATCATATATCATAGACTGTCAAAATACAATATTTGAACAAAACTTATTTTCTGATCAGTTAATCAATAGGTGTTCCCCAAGAATAAGATTTGGGGCCAATCCTTTTCATTTTTTATAGCAATGAATTGCCACCTGTTATGCCAAAATCATTGACTTGTCTCTATGCTGATGATTATTCCCTCTAATTGAAGTCAAAAGATTTAATTGAGTTGCAATGTAATATCAAATCTGACCTTGATAGCTTGTAAGACTGTTTCAGTAATAACTCATTGTTTTAAATGCTTCTAAAACGAAAGCAATTATATTGAACAAAATAAAAACATTGAAACACTAAGTATAATTGCTTGAATACATTGGTTTCCTTGGACAACTAAGCGATATTGATAAATTTAAATTTATGTATAAGTGAATACCTTAATGATATCCGTAGCAGCGTAGTAGTTCTCCGAAGGAATAGCTCCATTTTGTGTCAAGGTTCCATTTTGAGCGTCGTATGCTGGTGGTCGAGAAGATGGCGGAGGCGGCGGAGTCAAATTGTAAAATGTCGGAGGCGTGTATTTTATGTCCTCTGGAAAGCTGTTGACGCTCGTGAAATCTGGAACAGGAATTTCTATTTTGAATGTTAAAGATCCATTACACAAGATATCAAATTGAATACAGTTCTACAGAAGAATTTGTTGCCTTAGATAACGTCAAGAACAACAAGGGTGTGATGGTTGGAGAAATCAGGGAAAGAATTATATGAGAAGTCAATTCAAGAAAGGAAAAACAATTGGAAATAATGCGTACACTGAAAATAAAATATATAATGATGCATGACGGAAATTGTTAACAATATCAAGCATTGAAGTTATTCTATGTTTTCAACATTGATATATTCTAGATCTGAACAGTTTGTTGAAAATAAGGCCACTCCAAGAAAAAACACTTCATTTCTGTTTGTCGGTGTTATGATTCTATATTCAGTCATCCTCAGGACTCTGTCGATACGAAATAGTATATAAGTGGAAATTAAAGATGATACATGCTCAAATCACACTTACATACAATGGTTGGTTTTCCACGTTGCAAGGAAAATATTTTATGAACATTTCAAATTGCTACAAAAGCAAATGAAACACAAAATAGGGATATTTTTTGCCGGCGACAATTGAAAGGGCACTGCAGTGCGAATGGTTTTAAATTGTTTTGATGTTTTTTGTTTAGTTGGAGATTCAAATATACGCCGCTGAGATTACCTGTGTTCTTTCTGCAATTTACTGAGACGCATCTGAATATATTAATCATTTCTTGAATTTTTTTTTCAAAATTTGTTGTACAATTTTTTCACTGTAACAATCAATTTTTTTTGATCAACTTTGGTACGTTATACCAAAGAAGTGCTATCTATATCTCTTTCGTGTTTTTTGATACGCGTATTTATACAGTGCCTTCCATGAAGAATTTAACATAAGGAAAACATGTTTATTATTGGAGTATTGGAAAAGAATATAATGGGTGAACACTGGTTTGGCAGAAACTTGAAAAAAATATAATGAAGAAGCCAAAAGTACAGAAGGTGGCAAGATACCGTATAAAGTGATTTTAAAAAGTTACTTGGAATTTAATTTTATACTCATATCCAGAGTTTCGAACAGTAAATCGGAAAAATTAAAACTAACATTTTTTTTGGAACATTTTCCAATTTTTCTTCTGAATAGTTTGACTGTATATTTGTACATTACAGAACTTTCTTATTTCCTCCATTCCAGATGGCACTGGATTGAAAAAAATGGTTTTTGCCCTTGCTGTTACATTGGTTCCTATCTCAGTTATTTCAGAAGTCTGCGACTATTGTGATGATATGGAAATCTAAATACATAGTACTTTTTTGATCATAATGTGCGTCAAATTAAAGAGGCTTAAAATTTTCAAGGTAATCTGCGAAGCAAAACGATCATTGATCGAATCTTGATCATACAGGAAAACACTATGTTTTCAGATTATCATATTATCACAACAGTCGTGGAACTCTTATATAACTATTACGAGCAGCGGAGGACCTGACAAAAACCTTTTTTTATTTGGTGCTATCTGGTATGTTGATAACGGAAAAATGCTGTAAGTTTGTATTATCGAAATACATATAATATGAATACAATCAAGCCATTCATAAGGAAAAGATCAGATATTCGCGAAGAGATTGAAGAATATTCAGAAAAAATTGGATTTTTCATGAGTATGAAAATATAAATTCTGAACAACTTTTTCACCTAACTTTTTTCAATATTTTGCTTCACTTGTTGCCTCTTTTAACAATGTTTTTTTTTTCAATTTGCCGCCATACCAGTTGTAAAAATCGATTTTAAAACTGTAGGACATTCACAATCGATCGCACAATTTTTTTCTTCAATACTCCAATAATGAACTTTTTCCCCAATGTAATGTATACTTCATGACGGACAATGTATATATATTTTGGTATTTTGGCTAGTTGATCAGAAGGTGTTTATGTTTATGCAAAGTTGATGGCATTTCCAGAAACGCTAAATTTCCGCCATTTTGGATTGTAATGTTATCAACTCTGAATTGGTTGCGACTCTTGTACCAAATTTCAGAAAATTTTGTTCACGAATGCAGAAGTTACAGGGGTGGCCAGATACCCTGTGTCACCTGGTATACATACTTGCTGACAAACGAGGAAAATTATTACCTATCAATTTCCTGGTGAGCACTTATGGGTAATACAAATTTCCTAAAATGTTGCTGTTGTCCTAGAGATATTATCAAATTGAAGCTTCTGATTAGTTTGATCTCGTGGTATGAAAATTTGTATAGAGGATAATCAATAATAAATAATTCCAATAAAAGAAAAACTCCTCTATTCCATGACCCACTTTCTGTTTGCTCAGCAAATATCGCGTTTTTAATTGCGTCTCATTAACGTATTCTGTAAAAATGAATTTCCATGAGTGTACTCCAAAGCCTATCGAGTTCGATGAAAAACCCTCAGGAAGTGTCCACAAAAGTAATCCACAGTTGCAACGTGAAATCAGATTTTCTCTAATTCGTTCGAATACTCATCTTAATCAATCTTCTTTCACTTTATCGCGTCACGATTTTTCGCGATTTGTTTCTTTCATTCCGTTTCCATTCGTTCAACGATTTTAAAGTTTAATTATTTTACATTCGCTCTCCTTCGATTTATACAGACTGGCAATAGATACTAGTCAAATAATTGAATGTTCTATCACTTTTGATGGGCACTTGCAGTACCGGTTTAAGATAATTTCGGTTCCTGTGCGCAGATTTACGTGACCCCTGGCGGATCCAAAGAGAGGTGCCCCTGGATCCGCCCCTTGGTGTATATTATTTTGTGGGGAAGGGATAGTTCCCCACAAAATAATATACTTGTATATTATACTTCATACACGTAAATTATTAATTAGGTTCAAATATTATTTCTAAACTCCTGTATAATCTAGCTGAGGTGTCGTATCATTAAAACAAACCAGGAATTTCCTACTCACAACATTTTACTATTAAACAAATTGCTTTCCTATAATCCGGTTTAATAACTACCGGTTTTTTACAAAGGATAATCTTTCGGCAGTTTTATTCACGGGTTTCAAGACGAAATAAATCCTTTTTTCCCAAGAAGGTTTGGTCTGGGATTTTCCGGTTAGAAACGGTCAGTCACAATCAGTCAACCATCAGAGACAGTTCATTCTTCGACTTCAAAACTTTCGGTCGTCTATCAACTGAAACCCCACAACTACATAGAGATTCATCGTTATTTCAATAAAGGAATTTATTTAAGTTACCGACGAAAAATACAAAATAGGTGATACGGTCCTAAAAGGCCGATATCGTCAGAATTCGATTTATAATTTATCATAAGAAACAGTCTTCTTAATTAAAAAAAAAAAAATTGTAAAAATAACAATATACAAAAAAAAATTATAATAAAAAAAAATCGTTCGCTCGACTCATTAGAAATAGGTTTCGATAAATGAATTCAATATATTCGACAGGACAACCTCAAATTTTTCATTCATAGTGACTTTTGTTTAAATTTTTAAACAATTCCTGAAAATAAATAAATTCATTTTGTAAATATCCTTTGGTTTCGTCAATATTGTTTCTATTTTTCTCCAGGAAATGTCTATTATATTTTGATTTTCTCTTTGTCTAAGTTAGAAAAACGTTTGAACGCTAATGTTACTTCTACGTTACATTTAATTCTCTCTTTCGCTTTTAAAATTATTTCTCTTTCAGCTATTTCAAGAAAAAATATTTTCTTCTCTTTCTTCCTTCCAATATTCCTGAACCATACTCTTATTTCAGCAGTCAGGAGAGACGTCATCAGTGTACTCCAAATGATTCGTTTAGGTTCACGGTTTCTGCAGTTTTGGTGGTTGCATTCACTCGTCCCAAAATCCTTATCCACATCCATATCAATTATGTTTTGAAAGTGCCCATTTAATTGTGCAGTGCATTAGCTTAATGTCTAACTGCAGGATTCTCATCTGTATAGTCATTTAATTGAAAAAATTGTTTTTATTACCTTGCCGTTTCCATGCCAAGCGTTTACTGTTTCGAATTAGGCGGACCATCTAGTTTCAACCAATCATTTTACAGAACATTTATAGCTTTACAGTAATTGCCTTCTTTGAGAGAAAGCCGTAAAGAACGTGTAAATACTTGGAACAGTGGTGCAATAGTCAGTTACTTTCTAGATGGATTCGCTTGCAAATTAAATCAAAAGATTTAATGAATAATATTCACGTCAAACATGAGTGTACGTAATGAACCAAAGCAACGGTCTTTCGTCATTTTTACTGAATTGAGGAAAGCCGGTATGGTTTTGAGGTTTATTAGGAACGAAGGTATAATATACACGAGAGTCCAGAGTAATGGGGATAGGGAAGAAGCAAGATTTGGCTTACTCAAATGAAAACAACAAATCATCCGGCACCCAAAGCACTCCTGAAATGCATTTCATTCAAGTGCAAGAAGGGGTGCGGAAGCCTGTAAGCAGATACTTTAAAAATAGAACGACAACGAGAATGGAGACCACACAGTTGCGATATTGTTTGAAGCCCGAAGAAGACAACGGAGATGTAGACTTGGAAGAGGATGAGAGCAATTCGCAAGAGGATATTAATGTCATGAGCTTGGACCATCTAGTGCGTCCACACTACTGGAGATACCAAAGAAAAAAAACAAGCGTATCTCATTCTGCGTCCAGGTGCGGTGCGGAATTGACTGAGGAACAGTTATACGAATTAAGTAATCGGTATATACGGAAAATTCGAGAAACTCCACTGTAATTCGTAAACAATTCATCTAATTGAAAAATATCTCCCAGAAAAATTACACCTTCTACAATTTTTGTGCAAGCTGTTTTTGACCTAGGTGGTGCTGGAGAAAACATGTTCTCGAAAAGCTGGTTTTTAGAACCATTTTTCCAATATGATCGTTTTAGCGGCGAAAGCTCAAGGTCGTAAACCTCCCACCTTTAGACATCACAGTCATGGGGAGGCAAGGATGGGTGCATATAGACTTAAACAAACAGGTAATTATATAACCGACCACAAACTCGGCACACCATTAATCATCCATGAAGTCAACATCACAGAACTGGAAATGATATCAGAAAACACAGCTCAAGTGGAATGAATGAGACTCGGTAGTGGAATCACTATCATCTCGAAACATAATCTGTTATACACATGTTTTATAAACAGATGAAGGAACAGGAGCAAGAATATATGGGATAGGGCCAAAAAGGAACGCAATAGTCCCACTTGGCAACATCACCACAGTATTCCAAACTGAGACACATGCCATAAGGTCATGCATACAGATGAATCTAGACAGAGGGTACGAAAAAAAACACATCAACATTCTATCTGAAAGCCAGAGCGCAATAAAAGCTCTGAAGTCAATACAGATAAAGTCAAGGCAAGTTTCGTAATGCCTTCAGAGGCTCAATGAACTGTCAAAACACAACAATTGAAGGAAATGAAAAAGCAGACCAACTTGCAAAACAGCATCTGGATTACCATTCACAGGCCCAGAATCAACGTTTGGAATTAGCAAAACCCAATGCGGAAACCTTATCAATGAGTGGAATGAGTGGAAGAAATCACACAAACATATTGTGACCAAATAAAATGGCATCCACATAGCACAGCCATGATGAGGCACCTGAGCCAAACACTGACTACTGACACCCTCAACCTCAACAGATCTGAGATACGCACAATCAACGGCTTACTAACCGGACACTGCGGCCATAGAAAACACCTACACAACATGGGAATGAATAGAAGAACCGTGGAGTGTGGACTCTGTGGTGACGAGGAGCAAAGAGCATCTCACATCATCTTTGAATGCGACGCGCTACTCAACATACGCAACAAAACTTTCGGACAGATTAACCTAGAAATCCGAAACACCTAGTAAATAGACTACTAAACCTGGTGAAAAACACAAGCCTATTCAAATATGAACCAATGACGACAGAACAATACAGTAGAACTCAGCTGGTCTCAGTGTAAAGGGAAACCTCAACGGTATATCGCTCGTCTGACAGACTTCATGTTCATCAAACATTAACCATTGAAGAATTCACGACAATAGTTCGTGAAATTATCTCAGTAAATACAACTCGTTTTCACAATACTATAAAAAATTCTGAAATCTTGAACTCGATCAAATTGCTTTTAGTCCATTAGGACTCGTCGTGTTACCAAGCAATTTGATCTAGTTGATTTCTGACAGAATTACTATCGATAGAATTGAGAGTACTCGTGGTATTACCACCGATAGTTCATATCGATTACTAATAGCATACTCTACTCATTACCTCCCTTAGGAACTGTTTATCATTATTATCACCATCACTGATGTCAATGATATATTCAAAGTTACAACATCGTCGACCTTCCATGAAATTCTTTCGAAAGCCAGAAACGATACGGCCATCAGAAAAGTAAACCCCGAACCGATATGCCGAAAAAACATGTCTCCATATCGAAAACATCAACATGGCCGGAGAGACAAGGTATATACGAAACATATTGGCATAGACAGAGGAAAGCCGCAAGCAAACATTTGTGTTTTCCTCAAATTGGTTTCCGAGATAAGCGGGTATGGAACGAGCGTTCCCGGCTACGGACCTTTTAAAGTGAAAGACAGCTGGCATTTTTCACGTCCCATCTAACACGAATTTCTATTAAACACGAATATCTCGCACAACACATGAATATCTTATGATTTACATCCACGGAGAGCACGGCAAATAAAGCAATGCATGATTTGATGTCTTCAAGCCTTTGTTCGTATTTCTTGTTGTAAAGGAGCAATTCATCTCTTCAAATTGACAATTTGTTATTATTTTACTCTCAATAAAACTCAGGTGAATCAAAATCAATCATTCAAGAAATTATCCTTCCTTTAGCTGGGGATGATCACAACTATAATATAGGAATAGAATTTCAATAAGCGCTTGCAATTGGGTCCAATAGAAACTTAGCAAAAATATGTGTCAGATGTAGTTCAATATCCGTCGTGGTATTAGCCGGGGAAGTAGTTGTTGATTTTTTCCTCATATTTTCCAACTGGTGAAGATATTTGGAGAGGAACGTATTTCGACAGTGTCGATTTCATCATATCATTGAATTAATGATAACAGAAAACTCAAAAAAGGAGTCATTCCGAGTCAAAATATTGTATTATCGGAATATCAAAAGACCCAGTAATAGATTAACAGAAGTCAAAAAATATAATGTAAAAATGGGTTTAAGATATTTCTTATTTCAATATGTTTGTACCCTATTCAAAGTTAATTTTAAGGGTCATGTACTTTATTAGTCATTTTGAACAGAGCTGATTGCGAATAAGGTATTTATTCGCCTTTTTGCTTGAAAAATTACTTTGATCACTCAAGATACCTTATTATATTTATAAAAATGTAATTGAGTTTTATATGAAATTTTAGGTTGGAAAAAGAACACCCAATGGAGAAAGAATCTGAAAACATGCCAAACATGGAAACATTTTTGAAAAATACAGTATTTTGCGTCAAATATAACTCGGAATTCATATCATTAAACATCCAAATTAATGATATAATTGCTACAATTTGGCAATATAATAACTGTCGAAGAAAAAACTTTGTATGAAACACTTTCGTAAAGGGCTTTGTTGTACTCGCGTGTTTGTTGAATTCGGCTGCGCCTCATTCAACAAACTTCACGCTCATACAAAAAAGTCTTACTTTACGAACTTATATCATAAATAGCTATTCTTACAACATATCGGAATATTTGTCAACCTCCTCAATATTTTAATATGTTGGAAAAATCGAAATAAATAAAAATAAAAAATCAGAAGTCCCAGAACTCGAATTCACGAGTTCTGGGACTGGTATGTTACCATACTTTTTCTGAAATCGTTCAAGAATGCCAACTTTTTCGGAGCAACTTCAGGCCTCAAAATACGCTAATCTAGTATTTTAGTCCGTTGCTAAGCAACGAACTTTCTCGGACCGTTTTCGGACCTAAACGGTACGGGAAAAATATTCCCGTATCGAAAACGATACGGGAATATTTTTGCCGGCTTGTTTACATTTTAGACAGTTATTGAATTCACGCAAACAATATGTAGAATTCCTTAGTTTTTGATAATGCTGATTGCGATTTCAGAAAAAATAGTATGTGTACCTCGTAGTAAAAGCACATTCCTAGGCTTCAATGCTTGTTGGCCTCGGCTTCGCCTCGGCCAACAATTTACATTGTCGTCCGGGAATGTATTGCTTTTACTACTAGATACACAATATACTCCTCTTGCATGTTTCTATTGACAGGTCAACTGACAAACAAACTCATCCTCAAATTTATAATACTCTACTCAGATAAGAGTTAAGGACTGAAATAATTTTTGCAAAAAACTGAAGATAAGTAGGTACTCTTAATTTGTTGAATATTATGAGTATCGTTCTCAAGCCATCTCCGATTGATGTACCTAGGTGAATATTATCCAATCAGCATGTTTTTGATGAAGAATGATGAAAAACTTCGTGGATGTCTTATGCGTTGATCAGTGGTGTACTGAACCAGGAACTAGTCTGAAAGGTTCGAATTTGCAATTAGTTATCACGAATCGAAAGACATTTTTTAGGAGGGTATAGTCACATACCAATGTATCTACGACACTAGTTTATGAGAATTGAGAATAAAAATCCAAAATCCAGAATAAAGATAAGGGGGTTAAGGGTCTAATTTGAAATGAGTTAAGGATTCTTCCCCTTATTTCGAAATGAAAAGTTTTCATATCATCTAAGAGGAGTATTATGAATTTGAGGCTGGGTTATTTTTTCATTAAGCAAGAAAGTCTGGTCACATATCAGTGAATTTATGACATCGATTCCATTTAATTATGTAACAAATGGAAAAAACGGAGTTTGTCGGTTTCATTCTGACTTGTTGTACTACTATGTTGTGAATACTCGTAACATTAAATAATGTTTAGTAGGATGAAAATTATTCCTACATGTTGTAAGAAAGTTGCATTATGTGATTATTGCACACAGGAAATTATGTCTGTACTCAGGACATATCTTCAGTTTTTCTAAGAGAAAAATAACGTTCTGTTGAATTTTTATCGTTTCTTAATTTTTTTGTATTCATTGAATAAACGATTTTTATTGGTGAAAATTCCACACCTGTAATTTTGAACCAATCAAAATACGTTATTTTGACAGATCACCAATGGCAACGGAGTTATTTTAGTGAAAATTTTTTTCTCGTGGGATACCCAACAGCGAATTATACTGGAAATTTTTTGACGTTCACAATAACAGACCATTTTTGACAGACTGGTTTTTGTTTGTTCACATAATATTTAGTTTTGATACATTTTAATCACAAAGCTAAGATGTTTTCCATACTCTTCGGACTTTGAATGTTTTCAATTCAGTGTCTATGTCTAATAATATATGAAAATAGGTAATTCGTGACTGACAATAACTGTAGAATTGAAAAAGTCTTGAGGTTGCAGTCTGATATTGGAATTAAAGTAAACTCTTTGTCATCTTGCCAAGCTTTCGGAAATGTTTATTTCCTTTCTCAGGACAACTACTACAGAAGGACAATTCAATAAATGGAAAAAAAATATTGAATCTACTTACATAACTTGAGTAAAAATAGATATTAGCATCAAAAAAAGAATGTTGTATATAAAAATATTGGGCAGATAAAAATTTGAAATAAATGTCAATCAACTTCAAAAATGATGAAAAACAATCAAGTAACTCTACTGGGTTTATTAGCATTACTATAATTTTTCAACTTATTTCTGTTAAGTTTTGAAATATAAGTGTAAATTTTACTCAAATTATTGAGATCAGTTTTTTTATTTAGGTTTGTCCTTTTAAAAATGTTGTTTTCTATTCCAAGTACACTAACATTATCAAAACTCATTCGATGGTCAAATTGAGTAACATGTTGAGCCAATGCACATGAATTCATATTTCTTTTACAATCACTTTTATGTGAAGTTATTCTACCTTACAAGAGACTAGATGTTTGTCCAATGTATACTTTATTACAATCGTTATAAGGAATTTTATAAACAACATTATAATATTGGGTTGTTTCTAGGGGAGTTTTCAATTTTGAAAAAAGTTGACTGATGGTCTTAATGTTTTTGTCCAATTTTGATATTAGTTTCTTTAATCACAATAATCAATTTAGGTGTTAATTCTCTAATATGTGGTAAAGATCGGTATTTTGTAATTGATTGTAATTAGTCGGTATTGTTCTCGTTAGATTGTTACTGTCAATTTGATGAATAAAAATATACCAGAGATGTTCAATCTTGTCACTTGGTAAGAAACCAGTGGAAGAATGAATACTAAACGGCACTGGTACTGGTAAGGATTCTGTCAAAAAAAAACACGACACAAGAAAGGTTTTGCCTCCAGCGGCCAATTTGTTACGATTGACAAGACGGAACGAAATAATGAGAGCTCGTTTAAAAATGAAAGAAATGTTTTATTTCACAACGCCAGACACTCATTTAATTAAGAACGATTCTGTAAATACACGACCGAGACGCGGAAAGTAATTTCGACTTATAAACCCTTCACTGTTATCCGTAAGACAGCTACATCCACTTAAAAAATACTGTTAACAGCAGCAGTTTTTTTGTCGGAAACAAACAATGCATTAAACGGGAACACCTCGAGTAAGCAAAATATTTAATTAAAATGTAGGATGCCAAGCAGCGTTGAAGTTTTATGTTTTGGTCTGAATTTCTGAAAAAGCGGACGGAACGAAAGGCCGTACTTAGAATATTTCTTATCTCGATCATGCAAGTCACGATTTTCTTGCTGAACGCGTCTGTATCATAGGATGAATGGACTTTTTTGTTCCGAGTTTTGTTGAAAGTGAAATGAAAATATCACGTCCGAATCTTCAAATTATTCATGGTTGAAATGAATTGCTGTTTCTATAAGTCTGTCCCAAATATTATACACATAGTACAGTGACCAGAGATTTCTTCTGCACAAAAAATTGGAAGTCCATGAAATTGGGCATGAGCTTAGGTTAATAATAGAGGAAAAGGTTTCGAAAATCGAAAAAAAAATCCAGTGTAAAGAATTTTCCGACGCTTTTTCGGCTGTAACTTGAAAAAACGTGGAAATTGAAAAAATATCAAGGAATCAAAAATAAAGCTGTGAAAATTTTGAACAAAAAAGGTTCCTGTTATTTTTTACCAAAAATCAAAGGTTTTCGCTGAAATTACTTTGGAACGTCATAGCAACGTTATGTTAAAACTGGCTCTGCGGAACGGATTTTAATAAATCAAACGGGGAATTGAAGGGTAAGACTGGAACTTTCAGAATCCTTGGTATAAAATATGGAATACATTCTTCCATCTCCCAAAAACTTATATGAATTTCCTAGTACAATTGTTTGAAGGACCTATACAGAAAATACACCCAGTAGCTCATGTATTCCCTTACCAGTTTTGAAGCTCATACTATGTTATTTGATTTCAGCAAACGAAACTCTGCCCCTCTGATCTCATTTTTGAATAATCGGTCTCTGGCATTCACTGAGTAAACACACTTTTTTAGGTTACAATTTCCCTACTTTTCGAATGTTCTTTAGAAGTGGAAGATGTTTGCGAAAATTTTGAAAAAATTCCAGGATGATCCGAAATCCATCAAGTACTATTTGTGATTTTCACCATGTGAAGTAATAGCAGGAAAAAAATCAAATAATTAATTTATTTAAACATTCAGCTGAAAATCCGTATTTTTACTTTTTCTCCGGGTTATTTTCGTATTCAACTATTTTGAATACGTTCTCGGTGGAAAATGAAAGCAGAACTCTCACTCTTCAAATCCCATATAGTGATATATCTTTTCGTGCATTGGTTTTCAAAGGCCAGGTGTTTCTTTCGTGTCGTTCAGGGAGTATTGGGGCGGACTGGAACCACGTTTTTGAAATCTCGGACTGACGCGTTCGGCGCATCCATCCCCTTTCCGGTTGCAGTTGTGTGAAAAGTTAGTTCCGAAGTGGGTTTTTAGGTTCTTCTCAACCAAGATTTAGGTATATATTTTAGTTTTGGCAGTATTGTGTAGATTTATAATAAAAGAACTTTTAAAGTGGATTCCTGTATGAACTCAAATTCATACCATCAAAATTATTGTGAATAAGGTAAGGTTCATGCTTAACTGATGAAGTGCATATGCTGGGGTATCCATCCCTGGGAATAAGAGAAGTGATGTTTTTCGGAAGAAGATATTGAAGAAGAGCTAGACGATCTCGATGATTTAGATCCCGAGACATCTGGCGATGAAGAATAATTTAAAATAAATCTATTGAGTTTCTCAATATAAACCAAAATTTTCTTTTGAAAATGTAAAAATGTGAAAGAAAGAATGCATTTTCGAAATAATTTTTATCTTTTACCTTGATAAGTAACTCAGCTTAATGCAACTTTCGGTTCCACCAGAAGTGACATAAACTTTAGATTTTCAAATGAGTATATTTTCACTTAGTTTTTTTCCCTATAATTTACTGAACAATCATAATGTTACTTGTCACTTTCTGTAACCCAATTTTATTTTAATTTTGAAATCCATTTTTTATTGAGAATAATACAACCTCACTGTTTTTGATCAAAATGTGTCTGCTATGCAAAACTTTGGATTAGGAAAAAGAGCATTGGATTGCGATTACTTTGATACTGCACATCATTCGGTTTCAAACAAACTTCCGTTCAAAAACTTTAAAAGATTTTATAAGAAATTTCTGAAAATAAAGGATCCTAAGAAATTGAAATAATGTTTAAGGCATCGAGCAACCTGTAACCAACACCACTGATTAAACAAAATGAACAATCCAAAAGATAATTACATATCATTCAAAAATATTATCATTAACATACGAGGATGTATTGATATCTAATTAGCCTAGACCAGTTCCCTGCATAAACAAAATATTGCGTTACCATAGCAACGAACTATAACTTAGAAGTGTCAGTGTAAAGTTTGACGTCAAAAAAGTAAACCACAGTTGCACAATAAATTAAAAGAAAAAATGTCCACCGAAATTGTGAAAATCGAAAAATTGGAGTATCGAGCCATCATCAAGTACTTGTATTTAAAAGGGTTAAGAGGTAAGCAGATTTACGAAGATATGCTTAATACCCTTGGTTATCAATGTCCTTCGTATGCGACCGTGAAAAATTGGACTGCAAGCTTCAAAAGAGGTAAATTTTCCATTGAAGATGATGACGGATCGGGAAGGCCAGTTTCTGTGTCAGTCTCCGAAAATATCGATGCAGTTCATGACATGATTTTAACATACCGCCGAATTGGGCTAAAACGGATATCTGAAGCACTGAATATTTCATACGAACGCGTTCATCATAAAGTTCACGTCATTTTGGACATGAGAAAAATTGCTGCAAAATGGATCCCCAAATGTTTGAATGTTGACCAAAGGCGTGGAAGGGTGTAGAATCGCGTTCGATCTGTGCTCGATTTGAAAACGATGTAGACTTCTTAAATCGAATTGTTACTAGGGATGAAACTTGGGTACATTTCTACGATTCAGAAACAAAGCAACAATCGATGGCGACACTCCGGTTCTCCAAAACCTAAGAAGTTTCGTGTCCAAAAATCTGCTGGAAAAGTTCTTGCTTCAGTTTCTTGGGATTGCCATGGAGTAATCGTGATTGAGTTTTTGGATAAGGGTAGAACAATGAGTGGGGATTACTATTCGACAATACTGACCACTCTACGGGAAAAAATCAAAGAGAAAAGACGTGGAAAGCTATCCAAAGGTGTTTTGTTTTTGCAGGACAACGCCCCTGCACACAAATCTCATATTGCCATGCAAATAATTCGTGATTTAGGGTTTGAATTACTAGAACACCCCCTTTATTCACCAGATTTGGCTCCGTCCGACTATTATCTCTTTCCTCAACTGAAAAAAAGTTTAAAAGGTCGTAAATTTTCCAACGAGGAGGTAATAAAAGCTGTGGAGGTCTGGTTTGCAGAGCAAGAAGAAACGTTTTTTTTGAAAGGTCTAGAGACGTTGCAGGTTCGCTGTAATAAATGTATCCAATTAAGAGGAGAATATTTTGAGTAATAAAATATTTTGACATTGAAATTTTGTTTGGTTCTATGGTAGGATAAGAATTTTTCAATATATCCTCGTATTCTTACGATTTGCAGTCTATAACATCCTGATTCCAGTTTTTTTGTTAATGCTAAAATTTGCTCGTCACAATTCAATTTACCATCGATGATTAAGTTTATTTTCTTAATCGAAATGTAAATGCAGAAGGAACAACAAAACATGAAGAATGCTAAGTAAATTAGTTATGAAAATTAACCCATTTATTTAGATTTAGAGTTTCACAAAAATAACAAGATTGTGCTATTCAGAGAACACTGTAAAACTCAGAAAACAATGTTATTCAAGTTAATAACATCTATATCAGAAAGCATGTTTATTCAGATCAAATAAAATTATTCTTTGTGGATTTCTGAGTACGTGGAACAGAATAATGACTCCATGATTCATTTCTTTCCTTCGTTAACAGTGACGCACACTGATCTATCATGCAATCAAAACGTCTACCCTAGCACAACAAAAGCACACGACTTTGACATGAACTGAAATGATATTGCATTGTTTCGATACACAATTGTCTCCGCGTCCGAATTTTCGCTTGACTGAAAATTTACATAGAAAATGTCACTAATGGCACTGAATTCCCGTAAGTCTTAAACCCATTCAAATCGTTTATTCTCCACCTCTTCTCCCAAAGCGCAAATAACTGAATTCGAGCTGCGAAACTCTCCCGGCGGCTTTTCTAATTCTCAATTAAGTAAAAGAAAGCATACCAACTGTCAGATGTTCTAAATGTAAATGCAGGAAACCTGTAGATCTCTTAGGTAGAACTGCATTCTACTAAAATGGAATCACGTCCAAGTGCTCAAACACTTCGGGGTCTCTTATGAATATTCCTCTGTCTATTCGGGGACGTTTTGTGTTCTAGTCAAAACTACTTCAGTGGCGTCGTGATAGAAAATTCATTGTACAGCAGAGTTTGCCTAACGTAGTGCCTAACGTAGTGCATTAAGTAATAGACCAACATCGACTATTTTTCCTATATCCATTTTATAATTTGTTTTATGAATAAAGAAAACTTATGACTACTGGCTGCCTGGTTGACTGAAAGTCAAATCAGAAGCAATGGTACTGGAGATTATCCAATATATTTTCAAAATGTTTGAGAGAAGGCTTCTAGAATTTTGATTGTTGGAAGCTGTTTTGAAAGGGTGGTGTTAATGTGTTATTTGGGAATGGTGACTTCTGAAAATTGTTTTGAGAGATCGAGGGCGGAAAATTATTTTGAAAATTAGGTCTCGACTGATGAGGGGATGAAAAGTGGGTTGTGTTGAACGATTGTTGAGCCTGCTTTGGTTTAGAATTAATGGGGGTCATTCTTTGTAGGGGCTTGAACGAATTTCGAGTATTTAGGGTGTTACCCCTGTGTTGGCTGTAAAGAAAATTTTCTTCCTCTATTACCAGAGACATGGCTTTTTCTAGACTATCAGGGTTTCGCAATCTTATGTTATTTTGCAATTGACCATTTAAACCTCTAATAAATGTTTTGAGAGCTAAATCGTTATAATTTTGAAGTCTAATTTTGATTTCGTTTGCTGTGATATTTAAAGAATTTAATTTTGAAATAAGAAGGCTCCTGGTGTCTTAGACACGCATACCAAAATTGTATGGTGCTTCGTTTATGAATGGAAATAAAGCGATCAAATCTTGTACGAGACAATCAATATTCCGTTAATCTCCAAAACTCAATGTAATCGCAGCTTTAATTTCTCGCCAAGTTCTCAGTTCGGATCTTGAACCAATCAAGCTGAGTGCTCTACTGGTTAATTTGTTACAATGGAAAAACAATAAATTAATAATACTTTTAACAAAAAAACTCAGACCTGAATAGAAAATGAAAAGAATAATTATAATATTTCTGATCGAAAAACAAAAATCTTGCCTTGTCAATGAACAGTAAACCAAAACTTGGAAAACAACAAAAGAACAAAAGACATAGATACTGTCAATATTTAATCATTCATCACTTAATTACTCATCCTATAGAGATCTCTTTGAATTTTTATCACACAAACTTGACTTTATCCAGCAGAAACACAGCTACAGCTGCAGCAGATGGAATCATTATATTGGGAATTTCAAATAATTACAATGCTGTCTAAATCTCGGAATGAAGGGAAAATACCCTACCTACTTTCTGATCTGTTTTCAGGAATACATGAAATATACTTCCAATATCGATGTCATATACCTAATATGATTTTTCAATGATCGAAAATAGTTATCGACAAGAAAGATCCACTGGTGACCTTCTTGCCTACGTCTCCCAAGTGAGAATGACAACTATCCTCTGAATACATATACGTCAAAACTTTTGCCTTGGCAAAAGAAATCTCCAAAGCATTCGATCGAGTTGGACACCAAACTTTTTCCTTCAGTTGTGTGATCTGCTTTAAAATTTTCTCTCAAGCAGATTTATCTGTTGAAGTTGACGCTGTTTCATCTTATACTTCAGCTTCAAACGCTATAGTGTTCCGCACTGATCCATTCCAGCACCAACATTTTATCTATTTCACATATTCCATTGGAGAAGTTACCCAGAGCAGAGCCATGTGGATTCCTGTGTTTTCTTTGAGACTTTCTTTCACAAATTATTCGATTCTTACTAGTTCTTTATTGAAAAAGAAAATTGTAATACTTGTTTTCTTTATCACTATAGTGTTCTGTTGCTTGTGCCTATTGAGACTCCGTTGGACAGTACCTCAGATGATATGTTTTTGTCACTTTATTCAGAGCTCCATGCGTATGTCCGGGATTTAACCCAAACTTGCACGAGTGGCCCTTTATCCAGATTCTCTCCGAAGGCGAAGGTACGATTGTCAAAAATTTAATGATTTGTATGCTTATTATTAATTATCCATGCTTCGCCTTGGATGAAGATGTGTAGAGGTGAAATGCCGGAATATTCTACATCGAGCTGCACTCAAAATCGTGGTTATGACCCCCTTCATATGCCAATCAACAGCCTAATCGCATGGAATCGTTGCGGGGCTCTGTTAAGCATAATCTAACCCAACTATAGAGTATTTATTGTACCGCACCACACTCCTAGTTTAGTTTATTTGATGATATTATATTATGAAAGTACATGTATGTCAAGTCAAAACACTAGTAAATACAATAGTACAAAAATAGTAACACATTGGTAGGTCAAAGTAGAGAAACTAGAGAATGGTAACAATTTCGATGTAGAATAATTAATTATACAGTGAGGACGTAAAAAGTCCTCTCCCCCTTAACTTTTGAACGGAACAAGCTATCGAGATCGGGTAAAATTCAGGTAAAAAGGTACCACTTTTGCTACTTTGTGGCATAAAAATGATTGTGGTCACGTGGCCTAGTTTTTTTCAAATGTAAAAGTGGGTCACGTGGCTCCTGGTTCTATCCAACACTTCTTTGTTTGTGAAAATCGGCAAAGCCGTTCGTTCAACTGACAAGCGTTTGAAATTTGCTTCAAATATTTTACAAATAAATTAAAAACCTAAATAACTTTTAATTTCATCAAAATTTCAAGTAACAATTGCAACTATTTTAACAAGTGCTCAAAATGTTCACCGTTCACTTCTTGACAGAAAAGTCGGTTGTGGAATTCATTCCGAACGTTTGTTTGAATGTTTTAGACGATGTAGTAACTTGATTACTTATATTTCGGACGTCCATCATCTTAATGGTTGAAATATTTCTATCTCTTTCAAATTTTTTCACAACGTTTCAATTGCTTGAATCCGCAATCGTCTTCTGGTGAATAGTGACAAAAAATCAGATGCTACGCGACCTTTTATAGGTCTATAATTAAGTGTAATTACGCGCGGTCTTGTGGCGCGCGTGGTTTCGCGCTTTTTCTCCCTCCAAAACGGTCCATGAGCGGTTTCCATACGTTTTTAATTTCCACGCTTGGTTGACTGAAGGCACCATTGGCTTCTATGTAGGTGGTTTCCATAAATTTCCGTTTGAACCAATGCTCCTCTCTATGAAGAACACTAGCTTCGTCCCAGAGAATTCGGTGGTGTTTTGTCCAGGCGTGGTCAGCAATTCCCGATTTTGATGTTTCCCCTCGTTGAGTCCACTTTTTGTGTTCGGCTATTCTTACTGATAATGGCCTCTTGGTCTCTCCGATATAGGAATCTCCACATTCACATGGGACTTTGTAAATACAGTTTTTGCTGGATTCTGTTGTGTTCTCTGGTTTCGTCTTGGTGAGGAAGCTTCGTAAGGTACTGCCGGATTGAAAGCAACTCTTGATGTTGTATTCATTTCCGATCCTTCTGATCTTCTCGGAGATACCCCTGATATAGGGAAGAATGAGAACGGGGTTTTGTGGTCTTTCTTCGGTAGTCTTGGTCTTTTCGAGTTGTTTCCGAACTTCTCCTATGAGCTTCTCGGAGTATCCGTTTCGGCGTAGGTCCTTTCTTATTTGGTTAATTTCCGCCTCCAATGACTCCTGGTTGTTGCAAATAGACAATGCTCTCTCCACCAACGTTCTTACGATTTCCCTCTTTGTGGAGTTTGGGTGATTAGAGCCGTAGTTGAGGTACTGCCCTGTGTGTGTCTTCTTCCTGTAAACAGAGGTGAGGATTCCAGTGTCTGTTCTTTCAGCTTTCACATCGAGAAACGATAGGGTACTGTTAGTTTCCTTTTCCATTGTGAATTTGATTGAATCCCTCATGTTATTCATTCTGGCGAAGAATTCCCCAAGGTGTTCATCTCCATGGTTCCAAATGATAAAGGTGTCGTCTACGTATCTTAACCATAGTTTTGGATTGTATTTTGCCGCTCTGATAGCCAATTCCTCGAACCACTCCATGTATATGTTGGCGATTACTGGAGAGAGAGAAGATCGTCAATAATTCTAAACACTTCGTGGACATTATCAAAGATGTTGAACTAGGGCCTGAAGATCGTTTCATCAGCTTTGACGTGGAGAGCCTTTACACCAATGTCCCCATAGAAGAATCCCTTAACATCATCAAGAGGAAACTGGAAGAAGACATCCAGCTTCATGAAAGGACTGACCTCCTCGTACAAGCGATATTGGAACTTCTGCAGTGCTGCCTACACAACTCATACTTTCAAGAAAAGAGCCGTTTCTTCTCCCAAGTTGATGGACTGCCGATGGGATCTTCTCTCTCTCCAGTAATCGCCAACATATACATGGATTGGTTCGAGGAATTGGCTATCAGAGAGGCAAAATACAAACCAAAACTATGGTTAAGATACGTAGACAACACCTTTATCATTTGGAACCATGGAGATGAACACCTTGGGGAATTCTTCGCCAGAATGAATAACATGAGGGATTCAATCAAATTCACAATGGAAAAGGAAACTAACAGTACCCTATCGTTTCTCGATGTGAAAGCTGAAAGAACACCTCTGTTTACAGGAAGAAGACACACACAGGGCAGTACCTCAACTACGGCTCTAATCACCCAAACTCCACAAAGAGGGGAATCGTAAGAACGTTGGTGGAGAGAGCATTGTCTATTTGCAACAACCAGGAGTCATTGGAGGCGGAAATTAACCAAATAAAAAAGGACCTACGCCGAAACGGATACTCCGAGAAGCTCATAGGAGGAGTTCGGAAACAACTCGAAAAGACCAAGACAACCGAAGAAAGACCACAAAACCCCGTTCTCATTCTTCCCTATATCAGGGGTATCTCCGAGAAGATCAGAAGGATCGGAAATAAATACAACATCAAGAGTTGCTTTCAATACGGCAGTACCTTACGAAGCTTCCTCGCCAAGACGAAACCAGAGAACACAACAGAATCCAGCAAAAACTGTATTTACAAAGTCCCATGTGAATGTGGAGATTCCTATATCGGAGAGACCAAGAGGACATTATCAGTAAGAATAGCCGAACACAAAAAGTGGACTCAACGAGGGGAAACATCAAAATCGGGAATTGCTGACCACGCCTGGACAAAACACCACCGAATTCTCTGGGACAAAGCTAGTGTTCTTCATAGAGAGGAACATTGGTTCAAACGAAAATTTATGGAAACCACCTACATAGAAGCCAATGGTGCCTTCAGTCAACCAATCGTGGAAATTAAAAACGTATGGAAACCGCTCATGGACCGTTTTGGAGGGAGAAAAAGCGCGAAACCACGCGCGCCACAAGACCGCGCGTAATTACACTTAATTATAGACCTATAAAAGGTCGCGTAGCATCTGATTTTTGTCACTATTCACCAGAAGACGATTGCGGATTCAAGCAATTGAAACGTTGTGAAAAAATTTGAAAGAGATAGAAATCTTTCAACCATTAAGATGATGGACGTCCGAAATATAAGTAATCATTCCGAACGATATTAAATGTTTCCGGGGTAATACCGTAACACACATCTGTTATTCGGTTCATAAGTTCCTGGACTGACTGTGGCTGCGTGACGTACACCTTAGATTTTATGCACCCCCACAAAAAAAAGTCCATAGGGTTCATATCAGGTGACCTAGCTGGCCATTCAATGGGGCCACGTCGGCCTATCCACGTCCCGGAAAATTCTCGTTAAGCCATTCTCGGACAGGTCTGTAGTAGTGAGGGGGTGCACCATCTTGTTGAAAGGTTACATCCATGGTTAATTCATTTGGGTTTGCCCCAACCACTTTTTAAAACTGTGATGGATCTGATTTTGAAGCATATTTAAATACAGATGCCCAGTTAAATTTTCTGCAATAAATATTGGACCTATGAGATGGTCACCCAAAATACCAGCCCATACGTTGATCTTCTATGGAGTTTGAGTATGAACCTCTCGAAAAACGTGCGGATTTCCGTCTGACCAATAACGCACATTTTGTCTATTTACTGTTCCATTTAGAAAAAACGTACTTTCATCACTAAAACAAGTAGAGTTAATGTAACCGGGATATTGGGTTATGCGATCAGACATAATCTCACAAAACTGCATTCTTCTATCTGGGACATCTTCTGTTAATTGATGCAGAATTCTTAATTTATATGGGTGAAATTTATGTTTTTTAAAATATTTTTTCACTGAGGTCGTAGATACGTCACAAGCCGTGGCTACCGTTTTCGTTGTTTGTTGCGGATTATTAACAATAGCTGCCAGAACGTCGATTTGCTGATCTTCTGGAATGGATTTTATTCCAGATCTTTTTTCCTCGTTACGCAACCAGTTCATTGAAATTTACTGACCAATTCCCTTAAGTAGGTACGAGATATTGGATTATTTGGGAAGCGCTCAGTAAATATTCTTTCTGCTTCATGGTAATTACGCCCAGCTTCAGCGTAAATTAAAATTGCTTCGGTTTTTTCTTCTAAAGGACGAGGACGAGGCATTTGAAAATTATAAAGAAATGCTGAAATCTGTGAAAACTGTCAAAATTATTAATATGATTAACGTCATATTAGACTGAGATTGAAATGAAATACTATTTGGAGTCTCCAGCAAAATAACTAAGGTATAAAAAACTGAAACAAAAACCACAGTGTAAAATACCAATAATATGTGCACCTGTTTCACCACAAAAATTGGCTTTTCGGCCAGAATCAGTAACGGAGGTAAAATTCTGCTACAATTAATAGTTAAAATAATTTCTTTGTTAAATATTTGAAGCAAATTTCAAACACTCGTCAGTTTGAAACGGCTTGGCCGATTTTCACAAACAAAGAAGTGTTGGATATAGAATCGGAAGACCTTCAAAACCAGGAGCCACGTGAGCCCCCTTTACATTTGAAAAAAAAAGTTGATGGTGCCCTCTTGACACTAGGCCACGTGACCACAATCATTTTTATGCCACAAAGTAGTAAAAGTGGTACCTTTTCACCTGAATTTTACCCGATCTCCATAGCTTGTTCCGTTAAAAAGTTAAGAGGGGGGGGCTTTTTACGTCCTCACTGTATAATCCATTCTCTAGTCACTTCAATGGATACATACATACAGGTCAAGCTTCGAATATAATTCCGATGTTATTCACAATTTTTACGGATTTTTCAGAATTTACTTTCGCAACTTTTTTCGATAGGAAAAGGGGTCCGAGCCCCCAACCGACATTTTCTTTTCATCGTACTTCTGCGGATCCGAAACCGTTGGAAAATTTTCCGAATTTCTTTGAGTTCTTTATCTAGCTTTCAGGGGGACAGGTGGTCCAATTTTTTGAAATGAAATGAATCTCATTATTCCTACGGATTTTTCCGATTTTATTTTCTCGAGTTTTCACAATTGTTTTCGAGAAGGAGGGGGTCCGAGCCCCACGATTGACGTGTTTTTTACCGCAATTGTCTAATCCCAAAATCATCGGAAATTTTCCAGATTCCTACGTGTTCTCTATTTAGCATTGAAGGGGACAGGGAGCTAATATTTTTAGAAATTAGATTACTTGATAGTACGATCTTTCTCACTATTTTATTTTCGTCAATTTTCGCAAAAAAATTTAAGAAGGCCGTGCCTCCTCACCAACTTTCTTATCTCATCTAGCATTTGGGAGAGCATTGTGTGGTTATTTTTTCTTGAAATTTTTGGGTCGTCATCCGTTCGTCATACGTTTGCCAAACAGCTCAATCGGATGCAATTCAGTGTTTAAAAAATGTATTGCAAGTTTTGAACCGAAAAGACAAACAGGCATACAAGTTAAAATAAAAGCTTGTTGAAAGAGCATCCAATCCATCAAAACGTTGAGGAATCAAGACTGAACGCCACTGTCTTCATTTCTGTCTCAACTTTGATACTAGCTTTGCATTTAATGTACTGAGAGCGCCAAGACATTCCTTGAAACATTACACAATTATTCCGAAGTGTCTCTCCCTTATTTCCCGTCATGAATTAAAGTTCTTCAGGGACTCCATTCAGGTAACAGACACAAGCCCCATTCTTGCATTTCACATGCCGGTGCATTTTTATGAAGCCCGCTCTACTTTTGAAATGGATAAAATAAGTAAACCTGTTATGCTGTTTTTGTTGGAATAGAACAATTTCATACCAGGATATAAGGGGAAATGGTTGCTTTTGCATAATACTTGCTTAGCTTCACGTTGAATCGATTCAGCACTTGACGGAATGCTAGTAATGAATGAATTGAATGTTGAGCAAATTGATTCAAAATTAAAAAATATGCAAGCTTGCACACAACTGAAATTTCACCAACAAGCATTTATCAAAACACAATGTGAAGATTATACCTGAATAACAATAAAACAAAGTGGAAAATATCTGAAAGAAAACAAATACTTTCCCTTACGGACATTGAATTATACAACTTGGCAAACATAGCTGCAATTGTGAGAATATGCACGCCCATGATGCGCATTAGTCGTACGACGGACTATCCAGTGATAATCACGTGATTGTTCGCGCAAGAAATGGGAACTTCACAATCTCAGCTATATTTGCCAAACTGTAACTATCATCAATGTGTGCAAGTTCCTCAAGGAGAACCCAATTGAAAGTGCTATGTGTAATAAAACAATGGATAATATTCTTAATTTGAAAATGACCACAGGCACACATGCATGTTTCAAGGTTCTTGCCTCTCATGAGTGCTAGGATAGGTCAAATAACATTAAAGTCATCTCGTTCAACTTAACGATTGACATTAGTCAATGCCGCGACTAACAATAAGTCAGTCGCAGCGCCGTCTGTGAGTAAAAAGCAAGAGGCAATCCTCGGTAGCACAGATTTCATGAAGACTAAATGCATCAAATCGAACAAAATTCGAAAAGTATTCTGGTGAGTTCTACTAAATGAAACGAATAATTTCAACGAAGTCGAAATACCCATCTCTTCACACATTTCCCCAGTGTAGAATATAGGAGGTAATTTTCAACTAATGAAGGATATTATTCAATGTTTTATCACAATTAGCACTTGCAATCAGGTCCTTCTTGAAGAACGTTGCACAAATAGATGACAGATGTAATTCAATGTCCGAAAGGGGTAGTCATTGTTTTCAATCAGATATCACTTTGTGAGAATGTGTGATGGGAAGGGTATTTCGAATCCGTCAAAATTATGCGTTTCATTTAATAAATAACCATGTGAATGCTTGTAACAATTTAATCTGATTTAAATCTGGGGACGCCTGTTTCAGAGTTATTGTCCATCATCGGTACAGGTAATATCACATACGAATAGTGACTAATGTAGTACCAGATCAAATCGAAAATAAATTTCTTGTTTTGTGAACAACTGCCATGTTTAGGAATTTGTGAAACAGCAGTACAGCTATCATCACCGATACTTAAATAACATATGACGTTTGAATTTCTATTATATGGAATGATTAAATTTTGAATAAATTTGTTCAATGTGAATGAATGTTATGTTGCCCGCTTGGATGAATTTATCATTGAGCATGAGATGTTTAAAAAGAAAATTTATGCATGGCTGAACTAATGCCATTTTTGGCATTAGGCTATGAAAAATTCATCACCGCTTGGAACTGCATTTTATGAAGAAACTCTTTTCAACAACCTCTTGAATTTGGCCAACTTAGACCTGAAAATAAGTTTATAGCATCCTGTCGTAATTTAAAAATATGAATAATAACATATTGAAATACACATATTTACTGCTTAGATGCTTCCACATGTTGAATACATTTTTCTACCATCTTTGGTAAATATAAAAATTAGATAACTAATTACATATTTTTTAAATATTTTGCTCTACTGAAATTAGTTATTTTTATTTTATTCGGACTTGAGTTATTTCTAAGTATTACTAATACCTATTATTACTGTTTAGGTACTTTTACCTGAAAAATATATATCTTTTACCAACTTCAGTAAATGAAAAATATTAAATAGAGATAGAATAAACTCCGAATTACAATATTTTTATATTTTGCTCATTTAGCCATAATTACAGACAGACATGTTATGATTTTATCTATTTAACAATGACAAGCAAAAAAAGTAAATTTTAACATTAGAAATCAAAGGCTCAATTGCAATTGTGGTAATATCATTTCAAATTGTCAAGTACTTTTTTCTATTTTGATAAACATATTTATTTATCATTTTGAAAAAATAAAGACACGATGAAATAAAATATCTTTCAAGAGCGTAAAATACTATTTCCGTATCCATTTCAAGTAGTCTGAACTTGAATACCACTTCACAGAAATCCTTCCAAAGTTATAATAATAATAAACGCATACAGGGGGTTGTTCTCCTTAGCTTATTGAGCCTATTCAGTGCACATAATGTTGGAACCAACTGACCACTTGAATGGGAGAAGTAGAATAATAGGTTATATAATCTAGTTGTCTCAAAATCTTGATTTATTCAATAATCCAAAGACAAACGCTTATGGTAAACGTTAAAACACTGCACAAAATAATGATACCTTCGATAAAACAAAGAAGTCCAACTTGCTTGGCTTCGAATCGACACTACCCGACTTCACAGTTATAAGCACCGATCCCTTTTTGCATTCAAACAATTTTTATCCAATCTCTTCAATTCTGAGTCTAGAAAAAATTCACACCGACAAAAATATTTCTGCTCACCTGTATATTCTCCACTCTTACTGGTAGAAATGCCATCTTTTTTCAACAGACACCCGTACTCCTGTTTGCCGTTCGGAAGTAGTTTGTAAGGTTCGTGGTATACCGAGGAGTTTTCGCTATCGGATTCCTCACCAGTCACGTGACCATATAAATTGCATTTCTTCTGTTTTTTGGAGGTGTCGCTGCCCAAAGTATTTCCTTTGCTCTTGACGGACAACCTGGATCTCGAAAGGCTGTTATTGATGATCGGAGTGGACATGGGGTTCGTCTTCAAGTCTTTCATATTGATGGTCGTCGGTTTGGTGCTACTGGACACCAAAGCAGTGTGCTTATGGAGAAGAGCAACCTGTAACACAACACGAAGCTGAAGAAAGTGTTTGCTAACAGACTATTAACTCCGTTTGGTGGCGATACAAAGACTAGTGATAAAATCAAGCTAAGGGATGTTTAGTAACATGCAAAAGAAACGCAACAAGTTGATATTTGATAAAGTTTGATTTATCATATATTTATTATTATTTTTTTTCCTTGGTGTTTTGGCATCGACTGCTATGGTCATTAGACATGTGTTCTTGGTAGGCCTTGTTACTAACTCCATACGCCACCTTAGGAGCAGTACTGTTAATTGGAACGCAACAGTGAATCGTGCAGGACTCACCCCAGTCGAGCCACGAGATTTAAATAATTTAATCGGTCAAATTAAATTAAAAAATCCCAGCCGTAACTTGGGCTCGAACTCCGGACCTTTCGACTCGAAGTCAGACGCTCTAACCACTGCGCCACGCCCCGACATATTTATTATTATTATTTTTTCCGTAAGGAATATACCAGTCTGGTCTTCAATGTTGTTGAAGAAAACTCCATGCATTGGCTTATCCGTATGTAGCTGTAGGACGACCCCGGTCTCCGCAGCTTGGATGTGAGCTCCTTGCTGAAAGGGTTCCAACTCGGTGACAGAGTTTGGGTTAGCCTGCTCAGTGTCGAAATTTATCGGCTGCACAAGTTGCTGCCTTAAAAAGAAATGCTCTAATCCTTGCTTTTCCATAGTCGCGGACCATGCAGAGAAGGGGATCTGAACTCCTGATGACTTTACGGGCTTCATCCAGCACCATTTTGTTATGCAGACACTCCAAACTTAAAAGTCCACAGCCTCCCCGTTGTCGTAGAAAGTATAACAGTGGAACGGACGATTTATGATGCAAGCTCGTATTGAGATGCATCATTTTGCGGGATTTAACATCGAGTTGTCGCAGCTCTTCCTGAGTCCACTTCATCACTCCAAAGGAGTAGCGTGTACTCTTCCACCACCCTAAGGGACAGATGTAGATCCCTTTTCTCCAGAGGCATTTAATTTGAGGTCATCCGTGTAAAAGAGATTGATGACTTTATGCCTCCGGTTGCTGGGGGTGCCGCAGTTGTAGCCACGGGATTTCCTGAGTGCAACGGACAATGGCAATAGAGGACTGAGGGAATCTACCTGAAAGACGCCTCTTCTAATGATTATCTGCTCTGTTTGGACACTGACTCCACCAGATCTTATGGTGAAGCGAGTCTTCCAGAGCGACATCAGCTGTCCAATACATCCCACTATTTGATCGGGTACCTCAAGGCATCTGAGTAAATGCTTGATTAGCTCATGCGATGTTGTATCAAATGCCTTGCGTTAATCGATCCGGGCCATCGAAAGGTTACACTGATACTGCACGGAATCCTGCGTGATACATCTATCGATGAGCAGGTTCTTCTTGCAGGCGGCGACCCCTTTCTTTGGACCTCTTTGCTCAGATATCCGTTCATACACCGGATCAACTGCGGAGACAATGCGCGGATATAAGATCCGCGTAAACACCTTACAACATGCATTCAAGCATGTTATCGGTCTGTAATTCATTGGATCAGACAAATCTCCGTTTATTATTATTATTAATTTGTCCCGTTAGGAACAAATTTGTCATATTCATTTCAGTAGTGATAGTTTAGCATTACAAACTAAACTTAGAAACAATCATTTTAATTGGTTCATTTTTCAACATTCAACAATTGCCTTCTGAAGTATTCAATCATTGATTCTTCTGACAACGAAGAAAACTGAGATTGAATATCATAAAAAAATCATTCACCTTCTTCCTTCCTCTCCTGATCATCAAAAACACAGTACACGCCAGCAGGAGAATGATCATAGCCAAGGCTCCAGTAATGAGTCCTATGTATGCTTGCGTACTATTGGTGGGGCTAGTAGCTGGGGTAACTTCCTTTCTTGCATGGGTAGTTTCACTAGGAATACCTGGTGCAGTTGTAGTTGCAATCGTTTCAGGGAGGAGGTAGTACCTCTGTACATCATCTTCGGTGAGGTTATTTGTCAATCCAACTGAAACAAAACAAGGATTATAAATTTGAGCAGGTATATAAATTGGATGCTCTTAATTGTTAGTGAATTGCATAGGCCACGCAATGGGCAGGTTCTCGCTTTCAAAAGATCAAGGAGAGCTGAAATGTGTACAGTTCAATGCCCTAGTTAATATTCAGAGTGTGCAACCTTGAGCGAACGCCGCTCGCACCGCCACATTGAAAAAGATATACCAGAAACCATTTTTCGATTGAATTTCCTTTCCAGCGCCACCTAGGTCAAAAATAGCAATTTTAAAAGTAATAGAAGATGAAATTTTCATTTAGATGGATATTTCACGAGTTACAATGGAGTCGAGCTCAGAAAATATCTACAGTTCGCCAAACCGCTATTTTTGTTCTCAAAATTTCAGTAAATACCATATATCTATTAACTACGAATATGGATAATAAAGATAGCCTATGTGATGCCAAAAAAAAATGAGCATCGACTTCGAATTGGACGCTGTTAATTTAATGCGTTTGCGCAAGAAATTACTATTCAAAGACACGATTTTGTTTTTACATCTCTTTCTAGCATGCATGATTCGGCAGCAACAATTATCGAACATATGAGAAGCATATCTTTCCAACATAACCTCATAATATGGATAAGTTTACAGAGAGCAAGTGTAGATTGTCCAATCATTTATAAGAGGGTGGCACTATATGGGTTTTATTCCTGAGAATATGACACAATTTATAAATTTCTACATTTCTAGATTCATGCCTGAAGGAATTTAAGATCGCCCCGTTGTACTTGGAGTTCGTGTTCAGGGGGCAAAAAATACATCACTACCAGCAAACTATTTTTCTCGGCAGTTATGAGGCCGATGTGGAACGAGATTTGGCTTTTCAAACAACTGTCTGTCACATACCCAATCCATATTTCTTCAAGTTTAGTGAGTTTTTATCGGCTTTTGGCAGAAAATTCATTGATGAAACTCTAGTAGCAGGTAACAGACATTGTGTTACAAATGGATCAATGAATCGTTTTTTTTTTAATGACACGAAGTTTAATTGACCGTCTAGCATAATTCCCATTCTTCATTTATCCACATTATAAAAATGTTAGCCCATTTTCAATATGGGACGGTTGAAAATGTCAAAAGAAGCATAACCTTAAAAATGTATGACATTTCCCGTGATTCAGAATTCGGCATGCGAGGCATGCGCAATAGTTTCCCAGCCCCCGTTTGAGAAAAGGTAAGGTAGATATTTCTGGCTTCAATTTGATTACATTGCGTCTTATGGCGTGTTATCAATATTTGAAGTTAATAGATATATGGTAAATACTGATTACTTAACTCGTGATACCGTCCTTATTTATTTCCGTACCACCATGAGGTAGGGTGAGAGGCACTTTATTATGTGATATCCACCAGTAGGCCTGATCTACGATTTGTTATTCATCCCTTTCGATGCCCTAGATGATCCAGGATGAATGATATCAATTTATTCTTGCAAATTATAAAATAGAGGTGTTATCTATTCACAATTACCTGTTCCAGATTCCATTATCCCAACTAGTTTTTATACTGGATGTCATAACCTGAGTTCCAGTGACCAAGAATTGTCCAAATTCACAGAGTGTTGGGGTCTGTTGTTTCAATGGTTGGTAGATGAAAGTCACGCGTGCCCTAATTTGTCAACATTTAGAGGATAATTCAGATTCCTATCTGGAATCTTCTCGCACATGAGAGTCGCACAATATGGCATACCACTTGCAATACGACTTGCACCAAAATTGCATTAAAATATCTCAATTTTAGCATAGGCATTATGTCGTTTCAGTATTTCTGATAACATTTTGGATATATTCGTTCAGTGATCTACTCAATGTTGATTTTGTTATAATAAGTACAATTACATAATCCATCAGAACGGTAAATTGTCAAACTGTATGAAAATTAAAAGGATTGAACCAATAAAATTCAGTTATGATATTTTAGAAAACCGAACTAGATAAGTATTCATTTTAAAGAAATGGAAAATTTTCAAAAGACGATTTTTTTTAAACAAACAGATTATAAGAAGTTCTTCAAATACAAATTTTCTCAGGTATTATCATATCGGACTTTTGAAGAAACAAAAATAAAAAAACTGAAAATTACAAGAAGTTAAATCTGCAATACAATCAAAGGAGAATTAACGAAAATGTAAAAACCGGTATTCTAATAAACCAACAAATTACAAAAACAATATTTTGTTAAAATGATAAAATATTATTACAGAATTATGAAAATCAGCAAAGCGTCATATTTCCAAGTCATGAGTCATGAGAAATAAATTTACAAGACCTAAAATTGACAAATTGAACGTTATCAAAAGTGTAAATGGTAGAACCGAAATGTACTGAACCGAAATCTATCAGAAATTGGAGAGAGGATGGCGAATAGGAGATGGATAAATTCCCATTCTAACATACTCATTTTTACTTCTGTCTCAGTTACCTGTTCATACCGGAGCAATATTTCCAAATACCGGAACATGAACACAACACTCGAAAAAAACAACACTACATCATTACATTCATGTCCAAAACTCTTATTGATATTGATAATTGAAAAATGGAAGAATTTTACTTCGATAATTTTAAATACCTACTACTTTACGTTTTTCATCCTTCTGCTATTTTACTAAACTAACCTGTATTCTAAACATTTACTATTCTATACTATATATTTGATTATTTTTCGACATGTCTTGCAACCAATAAAAACCATCAATTTAAAGCTATGATGTACTTTCAAACCAATCACAACATTATTATAGTGGGAATTTTCTACTTAGATTATTGCCTTGGGAATATTCGTGGTGTTTTGTTTTTATTGTGTGACAACTGATACTTTTGATTTGACGTCTGTCATCAGTTTGCATGCAAATTGAAAAATGAATTTATATAATCGTTATGAATAAAAATGTTATATAGAGAATGTGTCTATCATTGGGACATCAAAAAATAATCTATCGAATACCACACGAGAGTTCGATAAAGTAGAAAATAATTCTCCACATTTTTTCTAAAACTTGTTGCCATTTGGCAATAGCCACTCGAGCTTCGGGCTCTCGTGTCTCGTGCCTGGCAACAAGTTTTCGAAAAATCTGTCGAATTATTTTCACTTTATTCTCACTTTCTTGTGGTATTACAACTTAAAATTTATTTTCATATTTTATACCTATATATCTAGAATTATTAATACTAGTACTATTATTATTAAACTCCTATGTCCTCATACACAGGTACATTTATCGGGCTTTGCTTTGCTTCACAAACGTGATAAAAATTTTAATTTGAATTGTGTTTGAGTCACTTGAGTATTTATTTATTTTGTAACTAAAGTGATTTTATTATTATTATTTGACAAGTATTATGCCAGTGTTGCAAAATCAGTTAATGATGGATACATAGGTATTTCGAATTTTTTATAGTGTCCATCATCTATGCTTGAAATTTTCAGTTGTGATGAATATGTTCTTGAGAATATTGGGTACAACTTCTGAAATGTCATATATTTCGAAATGCATCATTTTGTACAATTCTGTTCTCAGAGACCACTGAATATATAATCTGTGAGTGATGTTTAAATTTGTTCAACGGTCACAAGTCAGGAGCATCTAGGAGAAAATAGAGTAAGTTTTATAAGAATGCTGGTTCTTACTGGATCATCCACTCCCCAATTTCTGATAGATTTCTATCCGATTTGATGTCTTACATATTTCATTTCCATGTACTTTAGGCACGTTCGGTAAATGCAACTCTGGCAGCTCGATTCAATCTGTAGGCGTGGTTTCCCTATACTTGTAGTGGAAAACGGAGCAGACAGATTGAATGGAGCTGTCAGATCTGCATTTACCGAACACGCCTTTTAAGATACAACAGATCAGTTTTCGGATAATTTTATGGTTTTACGTTTTTATATATAATTGAATTATGTTTTGATGAAATTCTATATCGTCACTTTTCGAGTTTGATGATTTTATATTATGAATAGCTTAGGATATTGAGATTGACGATTATTTAGTTTCTGCATTTCAGTTACATTTCTTTCTTAATGAATTCATATCTACGAAATATTGTTCTACGGTTTTCGCATATGATCCTTTATAGATCCTCATTAAAACACCTTTGATGAATTGCTATTTGAATACTGAATCATATCAATCCATTTTATTGTGCTATTTTACAGAATTTTATTCTGAAAGATGACTGATTCTCCATTTCTTCAACGTAATAACGGTTTTCTCATTTATCGTTATTACGAAAATAAATCTGCTATTCTGTGGCCCACCATGAGTACTAATTCAGGGACGAATATTAGTATTGTTGATACCTGCCGGACAAGTTGGTCAACTTTTTCAAACCCTGTTATCCTATTGTATCCTGACCATACATATATCCAGAACCCTTTCAATCCTTTCTCATTCATGTATTCGAAACATTCCTCCACACTCACCGTGAACGCACTAGACATTCCGCTCAGCTTTGGGAGGATTAATGATATTATTTGTTGCACCTCCTTAAACGCCACTTTCCGCGTTTTTGTCCCATTTCACTACACGCTACGGAACTAGTTGAGTGAATTCCGCACGTTGGTTATTTGATTAAAATGCTCAATTGTAATTTGGCGCGAGTGGATGGGTTGGAAGAAGAACATGGAGCAGTCGGAATGGATGCACTTTCTCACCGGTTACGACCGTCTGCAGTTAATCTTCCGGAACGTGATTGGCTTCTTTAGTGATGTTTGTACCGTTAATGACCTCTGATGTACTTGTAATTGTTGGAATAGCCAAACCGTAGATAGTGGCCTGACCATTATTCAGGAGACACTTTGTTGAACTTATCCATGTCTATGATGGATCCATAATCCGATGAGACCATTCATGTGGATCCCTTCATCGATTTTTTTCGAGGAATGTGAACATTTTATTTTTCAATTCGCACAACACAACATGGAACAATATTTACAGTAGCTAAATTATAAGTGTCGGTACTCAAACAATGCATGACTCAACTCTCAGACTTCTTCATCACGAGGACCAATACAATTCATATAGAAGGGAAAGCATCTATGAATCAATATTAAACGGGTTATGGTCGAGACAATTTTTTTTAACACTGATGATAAATATTTGAGAAGCTATATTTGGTGATTCTTTGTTGATATTATAGTGATAACAGTATACATGAATTTTTCATAATTTCTGTTTGTACCTTTTTTGCCAAAAAACGCCACTATGCCATTTTGTTCAAAAGAATATCTATAACTTCACTTTTTCTAATCTTGTCCAGATATCGCTCTGAAGCCCATTTTATTGTGGCGGGTTCATTTTGCACTTTGGAAATCCTTTTTGTTTTAAGATAAGAATTTAAAGAATTTTGTGTCGATTGTGATAATTTCGATTCTATATTCCGTTGTTTCAATAAGATCTTTGTCCTAGTCATGTATATCACTTTTAGAATTTCAGTTCAAATACTCTCCTTGGTTCTACTAATTTGAGCATACATGAATTGATGTAAAATTGAAAGTTATTAGTACTATCTAATGGTTCGAACATAAAAATTGTTCGAGTTTCGATAAGGTATACAACCCGCATCTTGTAAATATTAAATGACAGTTATTAGCCGGAAGTCTGGAACATTTGTTGCCAAGCAACGTGGAGCAAATTCTCCAGCATTTACACAACAGCGACAACAACAACAAATAAGAGAAATTGTATTGTCAAGTAAACAAGTTTTTGTTTAAACAGAAAGTTAGTCAGCAATAGGTGAGAGAGAAGCTTGGTGTGACAGAAAAGAGTAAAACAAAAAATAAGTTTAAACGGAGGAGAAAAGGTAGGACAGAGAGGAGGTCATGAAGAGCATGAAGGGAATACTGGAATGGAGAGTAAGATACAAATTTTAATGCAATTCATAGCTAACAATATGGAGAGGATGGAAAAAAGTATGAAAGATAACTAGGAAGAATATATAGAAGGAGGCAAGCAAAATATAGAGGATGTGAAAGAAAATTTGGGAAAAATGGAAACTAGAATGGAAACAAAATTAGAAAAGAAAACAAACAAGAAATAACTCAAATATACAGAGAATATGAAAATTTAAACGAAAAAGACAATAGGAGTACTATGACTGAAATTTAACATATAACTTTTGCATTGGAAGACAAAGACAAACAAGTAGATGAAATCAGGGAAGGAATAAGTGTATATATTCAGAGAATGAACCACAGAATTCCACAGACAGGTAGACATACAGCACAGAAAGACTAACGAAACAATAACAAAGGTAGAAAATAAAAATAACAAGTCAAATGAAAATGGGGAAGTGTTTCAAAATAAATTAAGGTCAAAAGTGAAAGATTTAGAAGAAAATAGACGGCTGGATGACTAATCGTTGCTCTGTAAACATATTTTTGGTAACTTTACTTCTCTGAAGTGAGAACACAGAACCTTAACAAAATTTTCTCTCGTTTTTTATGCAATCAATATTGATTTTCCGAACGTTATTGTATCCTTTGAATTAACTTCAGCTTTTTCTGGTTATTCAACAACATACCAACTAGGTGGAAAATAACAATTCATTTATTAACAAGTATGGAGTCCTAAGAGGTGGTTCCCTCAGATTATGACATTTATGTTCAGTTAGCAACCCTGAATCTCCTTGATGTTGTTCAAACAAATATATCTGTCTAATTGTGCATTTTGTTCCATACAACCAAACATCATTATTTGCAAATTTAATAATTTTTGAGATGCGATAATAAATCCATAGAATCATAATATTTATATTTCTTTGAATGAAGTTGTCATCAATGATCTAGTTCGGATTTTACTGATGTTCTGTACACCTATGCGGCCTTGGCGGGTGACTGACATTTCCGTTTTCATTTTCCAGCTTGACATTGTTCTGATGATATATACAAGAATTATTCCCACTGATATTTCACCATTCGAATTATTCCCATTGATCCTCGTTCATATTTTGGTGGTTATGGGATTATTCATTATGCGAGATGTTTCCTCGTGCTGTTTGCAATTGACGCTGTAGCTTTTGTTGTCTAATATATTGAACTTGGGATATCCAGGATATAAGTGCAGGTATCATACTACCAGATAAGTATAGATCTATAAGTTCAGACAGCCCATAAGGTATCTTCTCATTTAAACCCACATGGGATAACTTGGTGCACAGTTGTTAGCTATCATGGTGACGTAACCTGCATAGCCCTCACTGAATGTGTGATATTAATATATTAGCTATCATGGTGACGTAACCTGCATAGCCCTCACTGAATGTGTGATATTAATATAATAAACAAACAATTTGGTTCACCCCTTTCAACCACATCTCACAAATTACTACTAATATGAATTTGTCTTCTTGGTGGTGTGATATCAAATTTTTTTGCAAACTCGAAAGAAGTTGAAGATAGGTATATGGAATTCTTAATTAACTCGCCCTACGATTCAATTATCTATCCTGTATAGCTGTAGAACTGAAACTAGGTAGAACCTGAATTCCATGTTTCTAATCCAATTTCGAAAAACTTCTAATGCACGGCCTAGTAAATCACGACTTAAGGGATAGACGTAGTTAGGTTTTTCCACAAAACTGCGGGTGTGAAATTTCCTCGTGGCATAAATTTTATGTGAAAAACTTCAAAATCAGCCAATTCAATATTCATTCTGAATAATAAACGAACGAACTACTAATTATAATTTCCATTGGACCATTTTGTGATGGTGATCAGTGGAGCATCGTCAATTATTTTGGACGCTGTTGAATATTCAAAAAGTTCAAACGTGGAAGCTTGGTTTGACTCAAAAATAACCCACACAATTGACAGTTTCCTACACAACTAGGGAATACCAGCCCACTAGCTCATGATAGCGCCAGTGGCGGTTATTTGAAAAGAGGTGATGATGGAAAAGTTAATTTTGAAAATACAGAATTTTATCTCAATGACTGCATGAATTAATCAATACACAATTCACCTCGCTACTACTAACTTTAAACCGTTTTTGCTAAATTTAAACTATTTCACACTCCCTCCGTGCTTTCCGCAGAGATATTTTTTCGGAAAAAAAGCAATTAACGAACCGTCAATGTTAAAACACGAACACTAATAATGATGTTTCCTTTGAATTCCAAACAAACCAAATGGCTCAGTCAATCGTGTATGTTATTTGTTATTTGCGTAGGAAAAATTTGCATTGTTTAAGTGTCACTTTGGTTCGTTTACTTCTCCCTCTGCTTTTATGAGCTCGTTAGTCTCTACATATTGTCATTTATTTTGTAAATAATCAGTCATGACTTTGATTGCATTGACCGAAAAACCTACGAAATGAAGTATGGAAAGCGGGACCTGGTGGTTTATGATATCAAATGCCTTAGAGTAATCTAAAAGTATCAGCACTGTTATTTCTCCTGAATATACAGAATTAGTCAAATGGATGGACCTGCCAATTTTTCTCAGTTAATGAAAGGGTTATCAAAAAAAATCGAATGAAAGTTGAAGGGTATTTCACTCTACACTTTTCAATAAATTCAAATATTTTTTAGATGTGCCATTGGTGGCGAACTGATGTCATCGGCATTTTCTTGAAATAGAACCATATGTCATGTTTAGTATCGTTAGAAAGTTTATATTATTCTCATTTTATTGGTACCAATATAATTTCAATTCTCTCGATAGGTACAGTGTACAGTGTTTCGTATTATTCTGAACCCGTGAACTAAGATGAATTTTCTGTAACCATTACTTATCTTATGAGGCGAATGTTAATTGTCCTTTAAACCAAGTAGGTATGCTAAATTGACACTTAGGTGACAGAACAGAGTATTCTCCGAGTTTGACTGAAATTTTGATTATAATGCAATTATCTGAGAAAAAGCGAATTGAAATTTTGACGATGGTTGGATATGGTGATAGAAAGAGATCGCATATTTTGGTTGCTGATTTATTCAATAACGTCCATCTCTATGAAAAGATTTCTAAAGGTTGTTATATCGACCCATGATAATCCAAATAGTTCCGAATATTTCTTCAACCATCAATGTTTTTATACTTGAAATTATCCCAAATATCGTAAGTGAAAGTTTTTAATGAAACAACTGTCAATATGTAGCACATAACTTTTTTATCAATACTTACGTACGCCTCATGTTAAGTGAGAAAAGTGGGCGGGTCCGTACATTTGGCGAACTCTGTATACATTAGGAAAAGAGTGGAGAGGGATAGACGACTGCAGGCAATCGAAGCAGATGATATTGGGGCTCGACAGGGCAAGGACGGCCAAGATACTGAAGTTAAGCCGCAAAGAACTCCGATTCTTGGTGCAAGTTCTAACCAGCCACTGCGGCCTCAGGAGGCACCTGGCTCTCATCAGAGTTGAATGCGCGGGATGTGGTGAGGAGGACTCCTTCCACTTCCTGTGCGAATGTGGTATTTATGGCAGGCTCAGACAAAACGTCTTCGGAGCTGTCAATATCAAGGACGACGAATTGCACTCATTGCAATGGAAGGACATTTCGACTTTCATAAGAAGGTCCAAGAGGTTCGAGCAGGTATCCGCCATGGAATGAGTGAACATGCCGGGGATTGCGAAAAGGGCCCACTGGGTCCTAGTCGCTGACGCTTGCGTCCCCCACCCATTACCATCTCCAACTCTGTATAGCCCTTAAGATATCGTCTACAATATGGAGTAAAGCTGGTGTGCAACTGTAACTCTATTTAAACCCGAATTGTTCAGGTGGTAATATTGAATTTTATTCAAGTTGAAGCCTCATGTGGTTAGTCAGTTTCTCAACAATTATAGACAAATACTTTACTATACCTACTGGGACCCAATTTTTGAAATCGTCGGAATTGAGTCTCTCATAAAACATTGCATAAAAAAATCTTTGAGTTTTTCAACCTGAAAACTAAACTGCTAGGAGAATTTTCGAGTTCTCATGCGTTGGTTATTAGGAATTTCATCTGTCAATATCAAGAGAAATATTTCTCTTGTCATATTTCTCTAGAGAACCAATTCCGACAACTCAAAAATTGGGTCCCTGGTCGGAGATCCTTGTTAGTTTTCAGTTTAGGTTTCAGTTTAATCTTGTAAACATATTTTCAGAATATTTGTTAAAATAGGTAATTTAGAAAATAAATACGAGAAGATAAAAAATCGTTAGGGGTCAAAAATAGAACGTCAGCAAAAAAAATTAGGACAACGCAGCTGGCCTTGTAACATCCCTGAGAAACTGCGTAATCTCAAAATTAGAGAGAGTAACTATTACACATCCAGTGTGCGAACATTTTCAGATGCAACGCATCAGATTTATGGCAATCAATTTTCTTTCACATTCTGCGAAATCCCCCGTAACAACTTCAGCACGTGTCGGTTGCAGCCAGATTAAAAGAGAACTTCTCTTTATGGCACAATCCATCTTTTGATTCCTTAAAACTGTAGAAAGATCAGCAGCGAGAGAACCGACGAGCTCCTAGCGCCGTGCGATAGATAAAAGCTAAACGTGTCTCAACTTTTGAAAAGTGTAACAAGTAAAAAAGTTGTGGAAGTTATCTTGTGCAACTTGGGGCTTTTCTGGCTGCTTTATCGCGCTCCGCAGCCGATTTATCAAGTGCGAAGGTATGCGGCAGTTCCATTCCGATTTTCCTTCGAACAGAAGGGGGATGATAATCAGGTCTTTTGCGTTTAATAGAAATATGAATTAGAGGAAAAATGAAAGGGTGATCAAGATACTATTGTTCTTAAATCATACTTGGCGGGACTGAGGTTCGTTGTTTCAAGAATTGTATATTTCCACATGAACGAAAATGAATCTATTGTTACAAATACATGATTTGTTTGGGTGTCAAGAATGAATTGTACATTTGTATCTCTTTTAGAGTGAAGATTTCGACTAATCACATCATGAGCAAATTTTATTTGGCGAGACGTCAAGTGACTACTAAATTATAGTTGAACAATTTTATCTGAAATCTAGAAAATGAAGCTACTGAAAATCCCTTATTAGCCAATAATTTTCCCTGCAAGCAAAAAATGATTACTTAAAAAAAAAGATAAATGGAAACGAGAATAACAGTACACGAATGAGGGAAACAGAAAAAGAGGCATGATCGAACAAAAACGACAAATTTGAAATAAGCCAAATAGGAATCGAAACGGTACAATTGTGAAAAAAGCTGGGGAAATTTCAAACATCTTCGTTAAACACTTCACTGAGATAGGTAAAGAATTAGCAGGAAAAATGAGAAACGATGCCTAAAAGAAACCTTTGAGAACGAAGTGAAAAATTTGATTAAGAACCTAAAGAACAATAAGACACCTGGATTCGATAACATAAGTGAAAAAACTCTTAAATGAATTGCGAATGTTATTTCAAAACCCCTAACGCACTTATTTAACTCAATCTTATGCCAAGGTCACTGGCCTTCTCAAATCAAAATTTTGGTAATCAACCCGGTGTACTAAAATGATGATAAACTGAACTGTAATAACTACAGACCTATATCTCTGATTTCAAACCTTGGAAAAATACTTGAAACTATTGTGAAAGCGAGAATATCGGAATTTTTCAACAAATATAAGATCCTTTCTCCCAACCAATATGGTTTTCGGGAGTGTAGATCCACAGACGATGCAATTAAATCACTGACAACAAAAATGTATCAAACTCTCGAAAAAAGCCAACCCGCATTGTGCATATTCGTTGACCTCGCGAAAGCTTTTGATACAGTATGTCACCAGAAGCTTCTGAAAACCATTGAAAATGCAGGGTTGAGAGGAAATGTATACAAATTGATGAAATGTCATTTGGAAATATGGAAGCAGTGCGTAAAGATCGACAGTTAACTCAGCTGCTTTGAAACTATAGAAGGCACGGTATTGGGCCCCATACTATTCAACATTTAACTCAATGGCCTGTACAATGTTGATACTAAAGGATACGTGATCTGTTTCGCGGATGACACCGCAATCTTTTATTCTGGAGAAAACTGGAAACATCTGTTTGACAGGGTTCAGAAATATTTCCTCAAAATAAAAAATGGTTCGATTCGAAACTGTTGACTATTAATTTTGAAATAACTAAATGCATACCTTTTTCAATAATCAAATCCAAACTTCCAGATATTCGACATCTCTCAATTACCGACAATAACAACATCTTCCCCATTCCTCTAACCAATAACATCAAATACTTAGGAGTCTACTTATAGACAGCCACATATAAAAAAGCTCACTATCAAATTGGGAAGCCTCATCGCAAAGTTCAAACATATCAAAAAATTTCTTGAAATAATATGCTTGAGAATTTTATACTTTGCACTAGTCGAATCACAACTGAGATACGGGATAATAGCCTGGGGACAATAATCAAATGAATGGACTTGATGTAGTTCAGAAATGGATACTGATGATAATATACTCGAAAGATCGATTATACTCCAGCGATACAAAGTATCAAACGTATGTCTTAAATGCTAAACAATTATTTTTTAACGCTTTAGTTATGAAGCAGAAAGAGACGGTTCTAAAAATTACCACTTCCACACAAAGGAGACAACTACCTCGCTGTTCCATTCGTTTCTAATACAATATCGCAACGTTCTTCAAATTATCTCAAACCCAAAACATACAACTCAGTTCCCAATGAATTGAAAACGATCAACTCGCTAAGCATTATCAATAAAAAAAAACTGAAGAACTGGATTTTAAACTCCCTAGGTCATATACCCATCAATTGATAGATATAAAAAATCACTCCTGAAATTTTGCAATAGAGTCAGAAGACAGTTCTTCAGTTCAGTTCTTAGTTCCTAGCCTAGTCTAGTTTAATTGTGTTTTCTATAATGAAACAGTATCCATACAATAATTTTTGGATTGACGTGGCCTTTACTTGATGGAAATTCATAGTATATGACACTAAGGTAAACACGATTAAATTTCCACAGATTTATTGTCTTCGCGACATGTTTCGATACACTGTATCTTTTTCAAGCGAATGTAATACATTAAATTATTCTACCTTGAACATTACTTAAATACCCTTCTTAACAATTGAGGTAATTAGGAGCTACCTATGATAAAAATAAAATTGACAAAACAATGTAGGTAGATACCTGGAAATCTCAAAACATATCTACTACTTAATTAGTTGAAAAGGTTCAACAAAGGGGAACTATTAAGGTCCAATTGATCATTTTGATCAATTCGAATTGTTTACTAAATGATCAATTGGACCTTAATAGTTCCCCTTTGTTGAACCTTTTCAACTAATTAAGTAGTAGATATGTTTTGAGATTTCCAGGTATCTACCTACATTGTTTTGTCAATTTTATTTTTATCATAGGTAGCTCCTAATTACCTCAATTGTTAAGAAGGGTATTTAAGTAATGTTCAAGGTAGAATAATTTAATGTATTACATTCGCTTGAAAAAGATACAGTGTATCGAAACATGTCGCGAAGACAATAAATCTGTGGAAATTTAATCGTGTTTACCTTAGTGTCAATAATTTTTGAATTGCAATATATACATTTATGTGTTGTTTGTATACTTATGTTTATGTATGTGTATATATACGTGTGACTATATGTATATGTGTTTTTGTAGAATTCTACCCATGTTTACACATTCAAATTATATTTCTATGCATCATATTTCAAATCTGTAGAAAAAATTATATTATTATTATTATACTATATAAGTACATACAGTGACAATCAAAAAGAACGCTTCAAATGCTTCGTGATTATTCAGTTTCTTGAAAATGACCATTTTTCAAAATTAGCAAAATCTTAAAAGTAATATTTTTCGAAAAATAAGTAACATTTAGATGAAGTTTTTCGAAGATTCTTTTGTTGGCGCACATTGAATATTATCAAGGCGAAAAAATTTTCAATTTTTCAAGGATTTCTACAATAATCGATTTTTTCAATTATTTGAATCATTAATAAATTTCGCACATCAGGAATAGATTTGAAACCATTTGTTTTTTTTTGACGACCTCAGCGATTTAATGGTTGGCAAATCCATTGAAAACTGTCAATCATTCCTTTACATTTCATAGAAAACAATCGAGAGTAAATTCTGTGCAAAAATGTTTTTGGATTGGTTTCTGGCGCAAGGCACTTTTTTGCAAAATACCTTCCCAAATGGCTTGTAACAACTCCAATCTCTTCAATAAATCACTATCACAAAAATCGTGAAAATCTGCTTTACAATTGACTACGAAATAAGGAATCTTCGTAATTCTGCGCTTACACAGCCATGTTAATTGACTAGGTAACATAATATGAGATGAGTTTGACAATTCGATTGAATCCGTTAATAGAAGTTTCCTTGAAGTTATTTTTTATTTTGAAACTTACATAAAAAATTTAATAATAAATTGAACAATGAAGTGAAAATAGAGCTTGTTCTAATTGTTGGTGAACATTATAATACGTACAGGGAAGCAGCTGATATTCAACGAACGGCATCGTGAGCAGAATTTTGATAATATTCAGAAAATAAGTTCAAAAAACAAAGTATATAATAAATGATCACATAATTGCCAGTGGTATGGGCGAACGAAGATAAACATTTTGCCATAAAGGCACCAATATTCATTCAAAACTGAAGTCTGGTGTGGTATATTCTACAACCAAAACATTGGTCCATTATTTTTAAGAGAAAACTGAAATTCTGACTCTACTTCAAACGCATCTACTTGATGATTCAATAGAGGATATGCCATTAAATCTACGCAGAGGAATGTAGCTATTTTCAACATTACGATGATACAGCACACTCTGCAGTTAAAGTACGTGATCTTCTTGATCATTGGATTTCTCGTAAATGAATCGTACAATATTCAGTGAATTCATGGCCTCCTAGATCTCCCGATCTAACCCCATGCGATATCTTCTCATTGGGATATGTAAAATCTGATTTTTGTAAACACGGACCTTTCAGAGAACAAGGACACCTCGAAAAATACGATAAGAAAATGTGTTCTCCAAGTTTCGCCATGGTTACGTTGGACAATCTTGGTTATATAGAATGAACGTATTATAACCGTTTTGTGTTTTTATGTATTCACTTTTTTATTCCATAGTTACAGCAATGTGAAGGTTTGGAGTGAAGAAAGTAATAAATTTCATGTTCCACTTGTTCTGAAAAATGACGGATTGATTCATACATTTCCAGCAGCTCTAGTTTTATTGATAATTGCGTCCTACATTTTTCAAAAATCATATTCAGCCGTCCTTCCCAAAATTTCAAAAACCTCACTCCTATCAGGAAACGAATCAAGATATTCCACCACAAATATATATTTGCCATTTTAACGTGTCAAGCAAGTAAAATGCAAATGATTCTTCCCGCACAAATGGATCTCAAGATTTAATACCCTCTCAGGGGCACGAGAACGCCTTTCCTTTTGGTGCAGAGATTTTACATCTTTCACAATCGATACCGATACCTTTTATCGAGGAACAATTTTTCACACTCAAACCAGCAACAGTTTTCAGGTTTGCCGGTTGATAAAGTGAATGAGACGTCTATAAAATATAAGAATGACATAAAATACAGCATTTCTTTTTAAAAATCGTTCTGTTTTTTGTACTTTCTGACGTATCTACGTACGGTATCGCAGATCTCGAAAGTTTTTAGGAGTTATAAAGAGAATATCGTGAATGAAATCGGTGATAGACATTTTCTTTTGATGATTTCATGTGAACGTAAATATCAGGTTTATTTCACTTAACAGACATCAATTTGATTTCGAAACGAAGCGAAGCGATTGCGAATAGATAAAAGTTTTTAGCTGAACGTTGTCGTTGAATTTGAAGATTTTGCATCTCTTAATGAAACTCAGTATTGATTATTTTGATGAATAGGGAAAATAATTGTGTGATATTATGATAATCAGTCTGAGTTGGAATGTCTGTAGGCTGTCTAGATTTTTGATAACGTATTCTTAATTTAAATAAGTATCCACAAGAAAATGTTGAATATTGACATATTTTAACTTTAATATAATTATTCAGTTAAATTAACTAGGAACTAGTGAAGTGAGCTGAATTATCTAATAATCATTCTGTAATAACAACAGTTGATTTCTGGCTACCAACATCATCAATCTTCGCACATATCCCAGGTGGATAATTTTGATTTTTATTGGGCCAATATAACAAAAATATTTACTCAATATGGGTGAATATGAGAAAAATGATAGTATATTAATAATAATGGCGGAATATTGGCTCAGCTTATTTGGAATGTAGATTGTCACATATAATATTGGATCACTGTTAGTTTAATATTGGTTGAATAATTTTTACAAATACCGATAAAACAATATTGTCCACATATTGTGCTATAGATCTGGAATCAATATTGCAATCTCAATGTTCCTCTCATTTCGATACTTGAGGTATAGAACAATATTGTGTATCCAAGTTTGATAGCACATTTGATGGATATTATTTCGCGAATATTCAACAAAGTGTCTTCCCGTATTGATAGATATTGTTATTAAATCCTCTCACCAATATTGAAATTATAATATTGATACAATATTACAAAAAACGCTATGACCATTATTGACATTTGAATATTGGTGGAACGTTCAATAAACAATATTGAAGTAAATTATGATCAATAGAAATAAGAAACCGCTTGGAGGCTCCACAAATAGAATTTCAGCTAACCCTAAGAAAATGTATCAAATATATTGAATACTCAAGTCATTACGGGATCAAAAGGCAGACTCTGGTTATTCGAAATTTTTTGAAACCAATATTCTCATGGCAACATATTCACTTTGAATAGTCTACCAACTTATCCAACTGATATTATTGTACCAATATTGCTGAATATTTTGAGGCCAATAATGCTTCGAAAATATTTCACTAATGCCTATCAAAACTGTTTAAAGAAATATTGGACCAATATTTAGGAATGTTCACATTTTTTCCTTGCCAATATTACTTGGGTACTTAAAATATATTTATTTTGTTCAAAATTCTGCCAGACCACAACCTTCAGGCTTTAGACTTTCTCGTTGTAAAATGGTAGAAGAAAATGCAGAGAATAGAGCAAACGTGGATGAATATTTCCTTCGAACTAAGAACCAACAACGCTTAGGTGCATATTCTAAAAGAAAATCTAAGGTGTTGAGACGATTCCTTGTCTGTAAAAATGGGTAGGGGGATCACTGAAATTGCTGGCTTAATGGAGTTTCGGAATACTTCCACAATATAAGTATAGGAACAAAAGTCACTGCTGACTCTTTTCGACCACTCATAAGCTAGATAGAGAAGAAAGACATGAGGATAGATGCGAAATAAGTAGAAAAACGAAGAAAACATGAAGATGTTCGTTACATTCCTTCTGAACGGAAGTCTCAAAAAGGAAAAAACAGAGAAAAATACTGGAAATTCCTCACGAACTTTTCGGAGAATAACCATAAATTGTCTCTAAGGGATTGAGAGGGTCAACAGTTTTTCTTCTTAAAGCGATAAAAAAATGAGAAAATTCCTAAAGCAGGTTAATTTTCTAGACTCTTAAAACATCGAGTTGATCACTTCAAGTAGGTATGGCAATGCCATAAGGCAATGATTGAATGGATACAGGAAACCAATTAACCAATGATACACAATCAATTAGCAAAGAAATAAAATGAAGAAGGGGAGAATATATACATTTATTCGAATACGGCCCTGTGTGATAAAACAGAAAAAAAAAATAAACACCGTAATTCAAATAGATTTTTATCCGTTGGGTGAGCGGGTGAGCGGGATTCAACATTCTGGAATAATTTGGAGTATTTGTAGAAAAATATATTTCAAACATGGAAATGGAATGTGGAATTGATACTAGATTCCATTTCCGTGTTTGAAAGATCTTCATTTATTGTTTGAATAAACAATGAATATTAATAATGAAGTAGTTTTACGTCTGTAGTTGAATTAAATTAGAAAATAAATTTATGGTATATCAGACGGGAAAATGCAAATCAGAACTGAATTAAAAAAATGTGGATCAACCGGGATTTGAACCCGAGTTTCATTGTCTCCGCAAAGTACGTTAGTCCGAATGTTATTTCTAAATGTTACTTTCATTCAAACATGCTCATGTTTAGTAAAGACTCGAGTCGAAATAATGTATTGCAGGAATTTTTTGAACGATTTCATTAGAAATATTTCTACTTTATCAGCTTGAACAGAAATGAAATGAGAAAAAAAATCACTTTTGGTAATCATAAATTAAAGGACAAAAAATAAGACTCGCATATTGAATACAATATTGCTTATTCTTGTATGAAACTAACGAACGTAAGAGAAAAGATTGACCATTACAGGTAAAACTGTCTGAAACTATTTTATTTCGCTTCCAACACATGAAATGGTTTTTTCTTTGCAATTATATTTGCACCCCTGACAATAATAGGCCAGTGACCTTCATTATTTATTTGTATAGCCGGAATTGAAATGCATTAATTTCGCGAAGAATAACTTCAGCTTGTTGAATGTTGGTTGGTTGGTTTAGGGCCGATGAACGAGATAAGTACCCGGTTTCCCTTGAGGAACCCTCAACACTTAACCTGCTGGGATCTGTTGTACTGTTCTGTCGTCAGTAGCTCCTAGTTAGATAGGCCTTGCGTCTTTCACTAGGTTTAGTAGTCTGTTTTCTAGGTGTTTCAGATTCATGTCTGTTTCTAGGTTAGTGTTCTATTGCGCCTCTTATGAAAGATGATGTGAGAGGCTGTTTCCTTCTCGTTAACATAGTGTATGCACTCCACGGTTTCTCTATGAATTCCCACAGTGTGTAGGTGTTTTCTTAGGCCGCCTTGTAAGCTGGTAATTGTGGCCGGTGTCTCTGAAGTTAACGTTGAAAGTGTTCTTAGGTGCCTCACCATATATGTGCTGTATGGATTCTCTCCGATTGGGCCTCAATATGTTTGGTATTAGGTATCGGGATTTGTTAATGCTAAACACGCTTGTGCATGGTGTTTCAGATGCTTGTCTTGCAAGCTGGTCTGTTTTTTCATTGCCTTTTATTCCCCTATGTTCAGGCACGTGTGTAACATTGTTGTGTTTAGCCAGTGAATTGAGGCTCTGAAGGCATACCCAAACATCGTTTGAGTTTTTCTGTACTGAATTCAGATCTTTTCTGTGCTCTGGTTGTCGAATAAAATGTAGATATGTTTTCTTTCCTAACCATTGTCTAGATTCATCTGCATACATGTCCTCATGGCAGGTGTCCCAGCTTGGAATACTTTGGTGTTTTTACCTAGTGCTATAACTTTCCTGCTCCTGCTCCTGATCCTACATTCCAGTTCATTTCACTTCAGCTGTGTCCTGAATGGTTTTTCGTAGAGTATTGTAGCATGTAGTCTGATATAATTTCCAGTTCGGTAATATTGACTCCATGATTTTGGTGTGCCCAGTTTGTGATGAGTTTTTCAAGTACATGTTTTATAAGTCTGTATGCACTCTTGTCATCTCTCTCATGACTGTGATGTTCAGAGGTGGACGGTTTAGGGCTATTTTCATAACAGCGGTTGGATTGCTAGTCTCTAATAGATTTCGCCAAGTTTAATGCATCTTTCATTATATTTAGTCACTCAAGTAAATTATTTTCTAAAAATACTGCCGAAAACAGCCCAAACCCATAAAACTGTTTCCTTCCCTACCCTCGTGAGTTCTATAATTATGTAACGAAATATTCATCGAACTATCCACGACATTTTTCATAATAACATTTCCGAATTTCACAAAAAAATTACGTAACGTTCTGAATGTATCAGCTCTAAACTGCTATATGCGCATACATTATCAGTCCCCGACACATTATTCAGATTTTCGTGAAAAATACTTGAAATATTTCTGGAATTTATTTAGCCCGGGCGTCTCCACAAATATGCCGTAATACAGTTACCCATCTGCGATGCAGATCCCTCTAAGCTAATGTAAAAACCGTTTTGCACATTTGTTTCGGGGTGAAATTGGTCTTGACAGCCGAATAAATGTAAGAGAATTTTCATCCCGCCATATTAAAATTTCATTTTACCCCAGAGACGAGAAAAGTACTGTAACAGGTTCGGATGGACATTTCGAAAACAAGATGTGTCTCGGCGGCTTTTAGTCGAATAAGATGATCATGAATAATGCATTTTTTGTCCCACTATCTCATTTTGTTCGAGGACATTGCGTATCCTGGTATACTTTGATACATTTCCAAGCTTGTTTTAAAATATCAAGACACTCCGGGGTGAAGTGAAAAATTAAAGAAATGGTTTAAAACTTTGAGGCACGACTGAAATCCGAAAAAAAACCTAGGTGCACGTGAACAAAAATATTTTGAAAATCAGTTATCCTCAGTATATTCCTGCTGTTGTATATGCAATAAGGCAAGTTTGGTAAGATAATTGGTTGAATTTTATTTTTGTCAAGAAAACAGTTTGGTACATATTTGTACCACCATGCTTCAAGTGTTGAATACGGAATGACTGAAAACAATTTCTATTTTTGGAAACACATTGTGTTATTATTATAATCGAGATGCAGATGACTCAATAACCAGCCTATATAGGAGTCATGGAGGTCAGGTGCAGATGACTAGTAGTGTATAACTGGGGAAACGTTTTATTCCCATGAGGATATCAATGCCAAGAAGCGCTGTAATCTCTTTTTCTGTAGTTGGCTCATAACGACATCCAGATTCACTTTGAAATTGCTCGGCATAAAAATTTGTTTGTAAAGAAATATCACGAATTAGGTCATCAGAAATAAATCAACGGGATTATTTATAAGGGGAGTCCAGATCATTCGCAAAACCTGGTAGACTGCAATCTTCACTTATTGGAACAGGTCCTCGTCTGTTGCAAATATTCATATGAACTATCAAATAGTTCCTCGTGGATCATTTCCATTAATTTGAATGGCAATTCGTTATCCACCTTACGTTAAAAAATGAATAAATATGCAATTGTAAAACCATGGTGCACGGTGGTACGAATGAGGAACTGTTCATAGAAGGATCATATTTTCAACGATCTACGATTTTTATACAAATTTCACTATTCAGTTAACCTCAAAACAGCTGTACACTTATTTGCAAAATCTGCAGAAATAATCACAATACTGAGATATATATATATATATATATATATATATATATATATATATATATATATATATATATATATATATATGTAAACAATAATAGAGCTAACTTTGATTTGCTCAAAACTGAACACTGAATGAATGAATTCTACTATTCCTAGACATTGGCGACGTTCAGATAGGCCACACCTGCCAGAGGTGATAAATTACATAGTGACAAGCCAGTCCATGCTGATGGTACGCCAGATATGCTGGCGTGCTGATTAGGGTCTAAATTTGAAAATGTGGTACACTATGCATAGTTAAAAAAAAAAAACATTTTTTTTTTAACTATGAGTACCATTGTGCATCACAAGATGAGAATGAAGTGGTACAAATGTTGTACCGCCTCAAAGAGTTAACCTTGCTGTTGATCTGACTGTTATCAACTCATTTACTAATGTGAAAGCGAACTGTTCAGAATACATGTTAAAATATCAATTGAATCACGGTTATGGCTAATTTTTCAATAATATGACAAAAGGCTCATATTTCCCAGTATTCAATTTTCAATGAAGGACAAGGACAATTTCTCACTGGGACTCAATATCTGACGAAGCACAACGCTGCTTCCTCTATAGGATTCAACCTCTGATGAGGCCCAAGGCCGACATTATGCAATCTTCGATGAAGGAAAGGCCAAAAGTTAAGATTTAGTATTTGATGAAGAACAAATCTCAGAGGCGAGTATATACTTAAGAAGATATTTCTTTTCATTTAAAATTCTTCACTATGGTTCTAATAATTTTTGGATGCATTTTCAATATGTTAAGTTTAAAAACAGATAGTGATATTAAATTTTGGAGATGATTTTGAGATTTTCTTCATCGTACATCCATACCACTCCACTAAAAACATTGTTCTGAATTCATGATTTTGGTGAATATACATTGTTTTTTATTTGAACAGGTGTTTTCTCACTTCTGATGCGAATAATGAACTGCAAAGTTGCAATTTTTCTTCGATATGTTTTCGACACAGAGTGATTTTCAAAAAATTGTTAAAAGCTTCACGAAATTCAAATACATACAGTAAAATGCAAACTTTGTTAGAGAAACACGCGTCGAGTGTGATTTTGAAGTAATTTTGGTTTTTGGGTAGCTTTTTTTCTTGAATTGATCCATTTTTGTCGCGGAAATTCACCCGTCCTAGATCACGAGCAAATTGCCTTTTCTATTCATCAAATTGCCGAAGGATGGCGTATTGTTGTAATTAAAAAATAAGATATTTTTGATGCACCAAAGTTATAAGTGAGTTAGAGTACGCATGTTGTGTTTTTCAAATGAAAAGGACTTTCAGATTCATATAATCACGTAAACGGCAAACATTTTTGATCAAACTGAAGTTCGTGAAGTTCGTGAAATGCATTTATCATCGCCTTATATAAGTTTGAATCGTATCCACTAATCAATATTAACCTAATCACTGATATTCCAAATTCAGTTGGTCCAACTTTTGAAACAATATCTTGTGACAAAAATAAGCGAGTCTGAGTGAGAGATTTTTTCTGTTTTTGTTGTCATCACATGAAGATGGGAGAATGCAGGGGTGTTGCTTTAGGAAAACGTTATTAAGGCAAGCACTTTGTTGTAAAAACAATTGACCCTCTCCTTGTGGGAACACAATGAAAACAAGAGGGATAATCGGATAATTGTTATTCACTTTGGGGGAATCTTCAAATAGTCGGTAACCGAAGGGTCACACTTCTGTGGGTTCATCTTGAAGGTGCACACTATTCATGTCTTTACAGAAGGCAGTTAGAAAATAATCCCATCATTATTTGTTTGAATGGGTCAAATAAAACTTTCCATACAATACTTATTCATCATAAATACTGGTAAAGTATAGCCTGTGCGGGTAGAGGACTGTTATTATTGTTTGCCATTATACACTCACAGACAAAGACATTTTGTTTTAAGCCTTGATTTCATCTTCATTTCTATTTGACTGAATGCTTATGCAGTTTTCATTGATAAATGGTTTATACTGAAGTATTCAACGTATATTTATTTCCAAATAATCCAGTTATTGAAACTTTGTAACACACTTGTAGAAGAAGTAATGGAATAGACTAATTTTGGTAATAATAAAACAAGCAACAGTGACTACAAAATGAAAGTTCTTCGAGGCAACATAATAACAGTTCAGTACTTAGTGTTTCCTCCCCTAGCTCTAACGATAGCCTGCATCCTCCTGGGCATACTCCGCAAAAGGTATTTGATGGTTTCTTGTGGAATTCGATTCCATTCTTCCTGTGCATCAATTCTAAATTCTGCAATTGGGTTAGGAGCTAGATTTCGTTCTCGTATATGTCTTCTCAGGATGTCCCAAATATGTTCTATGGGATTTGCGTCTGGACTGTTTGGTGGCTACTCCACTGCCTCAAGTCCAACAACTTCAAGACACTGGGTGACTGTTCTTGCAGCATGTGCACGATCATTATCATGCATTAGCACGAAATTGTCGTAACCAATGAAGCCGCCGTAAGGTAAAACATGCTCTTCAAGGATGTTGCGTATGTACCAGTCAGCATTCATTCTTAAATTCACCTCTATAAGCTCGGTGCGACTGTCCCAACTAATGCCACCCCACAACATAATGGAACCACCACCAAAGCTAACGTTATGTACAAGATTACAATCTGCGAAACGTTCTCCAGATCTTCTGTATACTCGACCACGTGCATCTGGTTTCCATAACTGTATTCTTGTTTCATCTGTGAAAAGAATTTTTCCCCACTGATGTTCATTTCAGTTGACATGGGCTATGGCAAATTGCAACCGTTTAGATTTGTGACGTGGGAGAAGCCTAGGAACTCTGGCAGAGCGTTGGATTTAAACCAAGTTCTTTGAGTCTTCTCATTACTGTTTTGACACTTATGTTAACTTGTCTTGTGCGCAGTAAATCATTTCTGAGATGCTCATATCTTGGCGTTGTACATCTCTTACGTCATTGACTAGGCCGACTTTTGTACTCCCCAGTCTCATTGTATCGCTTCACAATACGAGAAACAGTCGATTGATGAATATGCAATCTCCTTTGGCTACATCCCCCATTGACCAAAGTAACAATTTTGACAGAAACTAATTCGCTCAAATGCGGCATCTCACTAAGAAAACTACAGAATCAAGACATAAATACTCAAAATGTCATTCTGACTACAATAGACATCAATAGTGGCAAAGGCACACTATTCAAAGTTTGTAATTTGTACCATTATTTTACTTATTCAGCTATAACGGCTATCCAGGCATTCTTTAATCTATACTGAATGGAAATTTACGTAAAATACTTTGGCATTTGAATATTTATCGATAAAAATAAATAACCAGTTGAGGGAAAAGAAATTAACATGAAAAAAATCTTGAAATAAAATATGCAATATTTTTCTCCGAGAGTGTATAATACAATGAATAAATGATGAATCGCAAAATAAGTTTGTGGTTATATCTCCTCAATATTTTCAGGAACTACCACGAATATAATGAAGAGGCTTTGAAGTTTCTGAGTGAAACTAGATTACTGTGGAATTTATCGTAATTGGTAGAGAATTTTTTTCATATTTTCCGATACGACGCGATGAAAGCAATCGAAAGCTGTGTAAAATACGGCAAAAATGCCGCTGAACGTTATGAAAACCAATTATCGCTGGAGGTTGGGTTTATTTCCCTCGGAATGATTCGGATATTTTAGTTGTGAATATTTTTGCATTCAGCATCCTTTCTGAATTCTTTTGATCTTGGTTTTTCGATACAGCTTGTGGCACAAAGATGTTTGAATTTTCCTTACAAAGACGAAGGAAGGAACAAGTAGCAAATAAATTCTGCTCTACCACACCCCTAGCATAAAATTCTCACGCAAATACATTAGGAGTCCTCAAGAATATTTCCCATTGAGATTGTATTACTTCTGTGGTTTGTATTTGAAAGAGTTTTTCACGGTTGATGGTATTCAATAAGTTAGGTACTGAAGAACCAATCAACATATCATTCTCAATATCGACACAACACGTATATTTAATCTAGTTAGGATTTTTTTTTGATACAAGGAAAAATTTTGTCATTTTAATTGTAATGCGCAGTACATGTTGTGATTTTCTAAATACTCGTTCTGTTCTGAGTTAGTGTTTCCTCAATCTTTCTAGATCCGTCTGGAAGAAGCAATTGATTCAGGGAAGTTTTTGACAATAAAATTGATCTCTGTTTTGCCAGTGCTGCAGAAGATATTTGATATTTTAATCATACCTTCAGAGAGCAATATTGTATTCACATTACCTGACGTAGTTTGAATACGAAAGATTATTTCGAAAGATGAGCGAATTGTTGCTGATATAGATGATTCAAACATGTCAAAAATTATGCCATCTGTTGTAGCATGTCAAAAATGATGCCATCTGTTGTAGCATTATTTAAACAGAAGTAAGATAGTAAGTTAATGCCTGCGGAAGAGGTATTGAACCCAAACGCGAGTGTCATATAGCGTGATTAGTTAGAAACATGAATATTTGACGTCATTTTAATGCAGGTCTTCAAAAAACCCTGATTTTAATGCTGTCCCATTGTTTCAATCAAGTAAAGACATGACTTGGAGGTCAGATCACTGAAGTAACGGCATTCCTTCAATGCGAGATCACTGTCGCCATCTACATGACGACATCCATTTGAATCCAAAATGAATCCCAGCATAAGATTGGCTGACTATCTTACTTCTATATAAAAAATGGTTGTAGTATGTCAAAATTTATGTCATCTGTTGTAGCTCGTCTAATTTATACCTGATTCTTTTCTTGGAATAAGTTTTTCAGGTTCTCATAGTATCAACTGGTTGACCATTTTTGGCAGTGCCAACATCTAAAACTATTGGACTATATGACCCTAAATCTACGAACCTGAAGTCTGATCCATCGATTATCATAAATTCGATTCAATTATGGCACAACTTTCCGCAAAATTTGGATATCACGATTTACAAAAATCAGGGCCCTGAGACTAGATCGGAATATGTCAAAGCAAGAAACATTTGCAAAGCGACAATTGAATCCTCTAAAGAGACTTACAATGCCAAGATACGATAAAAACTCAATGAGTGTCTCGACGGGTCTGGCTTGTTTTGGTCTTTAACAAAAGCTGTGGGAAAAAATTTCAGCTCAGCTCCTTTTCTTTCCTAACCAAGGAAGTTGGAACACTAATGACGATCGTATAGGAAAAAGCCAACATTTTTTGCAAACATGTTTGTTGCAAATTTTACCTTGGATTCATTGGGAAAACAAGTCCAGAGTATCACTTCAATTGGCAGTCATATGAATCAAAAAAACTTTCTTTTTGTCTCAACACTCTCAACACCAACAAACCTAGTGGATCTGACGGAATTCTGCCGAGCATTCCCAAAAATATGCTCATGAGCTAACACCAGTTTTTCCCAAAGAAAAAAAATACCCTAGCAACTTCAGAACTATCGCACTGCTATCTCTTATCTCGAAGATTATGGAAAAAGCTATTAACATCGAAATATCTAGAAAGCGCAGGAATTGTGAATGATCGACAATATGATTTCCATCATCAGAAATCCTGATTTCCTGCTTGCTTATGTCTCATATATACGGCAGCTATCTATTGAAGAATATGATAAAACTTCGTCCGTAGCATTAGATAATCCCAAGGAGTTTGATCGCGTTGGTACCAGGAACTCCTCGTCAAGCTTCCATTTTATTGCTTGCCCCGACCGTTGTGTTTTTTGCTATCTCTCAGATAGATCTCTCCACTTGGTGGTTGACAGTTCCATCCATAAATGCTGGTTTTCCACTGGGACCCATTGTAGCTCTAACACGTTGTCTTTTCCACATAAATGCTTTCTTGGGAGCTACCTAGGCTAATCAGTGAATAGCCTTGCTGATATCAGCCAGTAAAACCTGAAATGAACTGGGAAGAACGTGAACGATTCAAATATGGACGTAGCGAAAATTCTAAAATGCTGAACCAACAACTTGTCTTCCAAGCATGTCTTTCCTCTAGAAAGGCAGATCTCACCAAGGCCAGTGTAATTTTGCCAGGAGTATCCTACATTTCAATGCTCGGCATTGGCAGTATTCTTTCATACAAAAACCATGAGAGGTTCATTTCCAAAAGTGTCTCTCAACAACTTGGTTTTCTGTATCATGCCACGAGCTATTTCACTTCCCAACAACTGATTAGGATTCATAAGACACAGCTCCAACCTATCCTGGAATACTTTTCCCATATATGGAGTACAAGGAGCATCTAAACACACAATGAAACTTTTCGATTCTATCCAAAAAAAAAGCTCGCTCACTTCTCTTGAACACTGTAGAAAAGTTGGCGACCTGAAATATCATCAATCGTTCCATCCTCCGCGGTCCCATCGAGACTGACCCGTCAAGCTCAATCGTCACATTCCTTTTATCGCCCCTGTGGAGAAATGTCGAACATTTTTTTCCCAGAACTCGTTCTCTTAACGAACGGCAAAGCTTTGGATCTCACTTCCCCGTGTGTTGTTCCCTGAAGCATACAGTCTGCAGAAATTCACGGAGAACACCAATTCCTACCTACTTTCCCTCGGCTCTCACGATATTTTCTGAACACTACAGGATTTTCCCTTTTGTGTGAACACGAACAATGGAAAAACATAATTTTCAAATACTTATAATGAAACTTTTACTGGTGTGCAGCATCAAGCCAACTCAGTCTTATTTGCTCTGACACACAATCATGTCCTTCAACAAGAAAAATCTATTGCCAAACTCTACTAGAACTATTCAATAATGAACGAGTTCTCCGTCCTTTTCAAAACTTCCATCTTACGTGCACTGAAATACTCTCCGAGAGGGCCAATTTCATTTCACAAATAAAGGAACCGGCTGCAATAATATAATTTTCCCCAGTTTATATGCTTTGGGCGGCGCAAAATACTAGAGGTACCGACCCAACCTGAATCTCTTCGGTCTTGTTTTGAACGTTATTATTCAAAGCACTTGGAGTTTCAAGTCGAACTGGAACACTTACAAAAACTATACAGGTTGGCGTCTTGCCTAAATTGAGCGAATGGAGAAAATAGAATTGATATTGTCGATATTGCTTGACTACGTTTGGACTATGGCTACGTGAGAATCTGGAGAGCTGTGTCATAAGGAGTCAGGCAGACAGAGATCAGTGTTTTTATAAACGAAAATGCCTGAAAACAAATGAGAACTCAAAAATAAACTTTTGCTTCCGCCATTCTTTGAAAAATATTTTACATTGACTATTTGATGTGATTTTTGGTCAGATGCAGATAGAAAGTGGTCGAGCTCAATCATTAACAAACACATAGTCGAGTTCTTACATTTATTGTCTTCCTGATGTCTAACGAATTATTTTACCTTCAAGAGGAATGCTTCATTAAAAAAATTTGGGAAAGTTTCTGTAAAAGTGCACATAAATTCACAATTACTCTTATAGTGAAATAAAGAAATAACGATTATTAACGGTTATTTGAAAAAATTACAATAAGTAAGTAAGTACTGATTAGATACAACTGGGGAACAAATTGAATTATTCGGAACAATAAAAATTTAAAGTAAATTGGTTACTGTTACAATTTGTAAATTGTAACGGTGTTTGCGAAAGATTCGTCAATATTTACTCGGATGCTGCTTGTAATTATGGTGCTCATCGAAGAAGTTGAGGGTTTTAAATTTATGTTCTCTAATGTGGCTGATTGAGTATCAGTGTCTTCCAAAGTTCCAAGCACAGCGCTGACAATTTTAGTGGCGGTGTTCATTCTGTTGGTGTGAGAATCATCTATATACCCCTCAGCGACAGCAGAGGATTTCCATCTTACGTGTTTCTTGAGAGTGGTGATATCTCCTCCTGCGTCTATTAGGATCGGAGCTGAGGATCTTCGGAAACAATGACTGGAGAAGGTTTCTGGATTCTCAAGTTTTAAAAATATTGCTACTAAGGTGGGTGCAGACCCCATTTTGTTGATACCCACCACTTGCTTGGTGTATTTTTGGTGTTGATAGTTGAGAAATAGTCTCTTTTCGTGGGTTGCTGGTCTTAATTTATCATTTTTTTTATTACTTTCATAAAATTCATCAGTAATATTGAATTTTATTTCTATTTTATTTTTTGTATTTTTAATCTTAACTATTGCTGCTGAACCTAGATATTTCATGTCGTCTACAGTAATTTTTATTAACTCTTGCTTGCGACATGCTCCTGATATACCGAAAATTAAAGTAACCTATAAGTTGACATAATTCTATTAGTGAACTAATGAATATCACATTGCTTTAAACTCACCTCAATGAATAGAAATTGATCATCAGGAGATGTTGTAATGAACTGATTTATTTGCTGGGTTGTCAAGATCATTAATTTTTTTGGTTTATAAACGTCATTTTTTCTTTTTAAAAAAGCGTTCACCTTAAGATATTTTGAGATATCTACGTTATGATGAATGTAAAGTAGTGCGCAGCATAGAGTACAGAGACAACAGTGTATTTGGTCGTACTTTCTTAGATAATTCATTTATGTATGCTTGAATCACATTTTCAGAGAAGGAACTTTTGATTTCCTTTATTCTTCTTTACTTGGAAAATTTATTATAAGCTCGTTCATATCTATCTCTAGACTTTTCTGGTAGAATTTGTAAAGAGGTTATTTTTGCTGCCTCAATGATTTTTGTTGTGGTGCAATACAATTAATTTTCAAACTCCACAATTATTGACGAAGCTATATAAAATGCGTGGGATAGGTAATGAACTAAACTAAAACTTCTATACAACTATGAGATTTGAAAAGGTACCTACTATGTACCTACTATCACGAAATGTATATTTTTTGTGGTATTGTGTCGAGAAATTGTTTCAAAGCCTACTTAGCTTTTTAAATTTTCAAATAATTTGCCCGCGCCTGGTTCTTTGGTTGCCTATCTTAGATACAGGTAGTTCGTAATAAAACCAACTACTGAAATTATTATAAATTAACTTAAGCTTTCGTTGCTATCCCTCAATTACTGGAACTTTGTTTGAATAAAATGAAAATACAAGAAAGATCATAGATAAGTTAATGTAAATCTACTTACAAGATATAAGTACATATCTCTGAAAACGTTAATTCAAATCTGAATTAATTCAGTTGAAAGAGTATCCGGTATGATGATCGAAAGATTGTGGGTTCGCTTATCGGCGTCAACATTGTTTTTCTTTTTTCTTTTTTATATAAACAACTTTATTTATTACATAAACTATAAGTAAACGTGAATACAATACAGTATTGAATGAATAAATAAAACAGAGAACACCGACAATATTCAACATTGGACATCATAAATTGTATCTCCTAGGATGTCAGCATTAGGCAATGAACCGATTACAGATGCTGCGTTGCCGCGGGCTATCTCAATACTAAGACGCTGCATCAGGAAATTTGTCGACCGCTTTTCTCCAGTGATATCTTTCATTTTTCTACCGATTTCTCTTATGATCTGGAGACAATTGGGTCCGAAACCGCCTAGCGTATTAAGTTAAATGCCATGGGTGATACAATGTAATTATGTTCGAACGATTGATATTTGGTTCGCTTGCGTTCTTCTGCCTGTTCCGCTAATTTCCTAGGGGCTACAAGGGCTTTTCGAATATTTGATTTTGCGGAAAGATCGGATCATGTCACGTCTCATATCATGACTCGTCCTCTCGACCGTGGTATCAAAGTAATCCCGTTTGGATGTTTTCTGTCTTCATCAAAACAGGTCCCATTCAGTTCTAAATTAGATGGAATTTCAGCTAATGCCAAAGCCCGCTTGACTGTGTCGTTGAGAGCATGATGACGCGAAAGACGCCCCGAACTGAAAGGACAACTAAGGCTATGAGTCCCCGAGCCATCAACATGTGCTCCACAACGACAACATTTGTGAGGTTCAAAATTTTGTGCTCCTAAACGAAGGGCTACTGAAATACGAAGACTATCTCCATCCAAAAAAGTACCTAACTGGGATGAAGGAAGAACTTGCAGCCATTTTCCGGACTCCTTAGCAGAAATTGCTTGTAGTCTTGTTCGATGTCATCTCATACCTTCTTGAACAAATCCTTCTGATGATTGGTTGGTCCCAAAAATAATAAAATAATTAGTTTTTAGTCCAGTTTTTATGTGAATAATTGTTATTTCCGTCAAGCGATTGCATCCCTACGCGCAACCCTCGGAATTCTTCGAGAGACTTGTGTGAGCTATGGAAGACGCAGCCCTTACCTTTTAACGTGTGATGCCATGCACGAGACCGATGACCATGCGAGGCTTTCAACCCTCGACCCTTCGCTCCAAAGGCGAACGCTCTACCCGCAATAAAAAAGAGCAATCATTAAAAACATCTGTGAATCTTACAGGATTCACGGGAAAGTACTTTCCGCACGCGTGAGAATAAAGGTCACTTTCCATGGGAGCAGAACGTGCGATTTGTTTTACTTTCCAATATGGTCGTAGGAAATAGCTATTTGTATTAATAGGGAGGATAGTGCCACTTTTCCTCCCGCAGGATGTAGTTTACTGCCCGACGCGAAGCGAAGTGCAGTAAACATCCAAGGTAGGAAAAGGCACTTTACTCCCATGTAATACATATGATTTTTCCTCCTACCCACTCAATAAAACCTTTTTGTGACTTTGTTTGCAAATAGACCTATTCTTACTTGATGGAAAGTATAGACAATACAGTCATGTATATCTGAGAATCTGCGGTGGTGCAATGGCGTCTTGGGCTTGTAATCCGAAGGTCCCGGGTTCATCTCCTGGCAATTACAACTTTTTTTTTCAAGAACGTTATTTTACTTTTTTCTTGTTAGTGATTTGAATTATTGGACATTTAGATAGCTTATACATTTCGGATTGCTATTGAGTGATTTTCTCATAACTAATGTTATGTGCCTATTTGAATGAAGTGTCGATAATTTTTTTTCTAAGAGCTGCGCTTGTAGAAAAAATAATGTGTGTATTTCGAGCACAAAGTGTCATTGTCGTTCTCCAAAGATTAATCTCTTTGTCGAGCAACAATCAATCACTTTGCGCTCTAAATACACAAATAGCTATTGAAGAACTAGAGTAGAAGTAACATTCATGTTTGATTTTTACCAGAATACAGGATATATAAGATGTTCTAGAAATTACGGAAACAATTTGATTAAAATCGATTCACAAGTTTCATCGTTTACAACTTACTTGAAATGAGGGGGAGGAAAAGTACTTTCCTCCCTAGGGAGGAAAAGTATGAGTTTCCTTCCTGGTTTGAGGGAGGAAAGTGTGTACTTTCTATAGGGGTAGGAGGAAAAAGTATGATTACCAGTACCAGAAAGTACCAGAAAGTATGAGTGCCACCCGGTATATTTCATCGACACAATCGAAATAGACGGATATCCCCGTACATCATCTCAATGCTATTGCTATTATAGAGCGGCTCATTGCGGAAACATAATTAATAATTAGTACACCCAAAGCTAGATGTTGTTACAGTTATAACGTTGTTACCCCATTAACAAACAATTACATGGGGCGGTTCACTTCAATTTCAAAGATAAACAGTGACGTGCGTTCCAGCCCGCGCGCTCCCGAACAATTGCCAACCCCGAGGCTGTTTACCGCCAACAATTCGATTGTTTCGCCTACTTCGACATAACTTCGTGTTGCCGTTATGCCCGGAATACTGTCAGTATTTATTCATTTCTGACCACGAGAGAAATTCCGCTAAATTTGGCGTGCCGAAATTAAATGAACCGGTAAATAATTTCAGGTGTGCACGCGTATATTAACAATATTTGCTGTCAGGCAAAACATTATTTTTTGCGTTATCATCGCTTCAGTTCGAGTGGGCAGTACAGAAGTCATGTAAATTTGGGGTCGAATTTGACCCTTATTGCAAGCTTCCTACTTTTACCGTTAGGCAGATTATTTGATCAGAATGCAGTAAAGGATGGGATGAAATAAATTAACAACAATAACGTTATGATTGAAATCTCCGAGCAATAAAAGATATAGAGAGAGCTTCTCTATCTCTTTCTTGAAAGCAACATACCCGACGTTGTTTACAAACTTCAATGCCCGAGTCGTGTTAAGAAAGGGCATTGTCGGATATTTCCGTTTGTACTCCTTAGGCTGGAATTCCGTATTATATTCACTCTTAACGATCATGTTTGCATTTGACTCGTTCATCGCCTTGTCAAATCAAACCATGGGCGTCGCAGCAAGGTAATCATGACATGAACCATATTTAATTAGCATTCCGTATCGACCTATTTAGTGGTATTGAATGAGTTGACTTTTAATGAATCTACTGATTTTTAAATGAAAAAGCTATAAAAGAACTTTGTTACCATGTAAGTCAACGATTACATATCAATAATTAGGAAAACTATTTAAAAGCAAATTCAAATCATAAGCCACTAGCTATTACAGACTCAATCTGATGGGTACTGGATTATCACAGGGATTATTACGTAAGTTTTGGGTTTATCAGAAGTTTTCCATGTTCCCAATTGACTAAAATTCTGTAAACATGGAATATCACAAATATCAACATGAATAATCGATCTGGAATTTCTTCAGTGGCGTAGCGCTTCCGGTTAAACCGGACGTGGACACAAATTGTAAATGGAAAACTGTAAATCAATGAAAGTTTAAAATCATATCAATGGGTTGAGTACTATTTTTAATTTTTTGAGAGAGCCCATACTCCCCATTCCAGGAGATTTCTCATTGAATTCCTTTAATCCGTAAATGAAAAGTGATGGACTCCAAAATTGAAACTTACTTTATCATAGAAGGCTATGAATCTCTATATAAAACTTTCTCTCAAATACATGTATAAATCACTTCTCCAAAGAGTTTTTTGTGTATTGTACTTCTAATTTATCAAGTCGCTCTTAAACAAATGAAAAAAGCACAGTTTGGATAGTGAATTTAGAGTTTGAGAAGATGCAGGATTTTTTTTTCAAGAATTACTTTTTTTGAGGAATTCCAAATAGGTATATAGGATTTCCTTTCTGTATAAAAACAATTCTGGTTACTGTATAGGATTTATAGCCTCAAAGAAAAGTGCAAGCCATAGATTTGTTTTCCAAGCTATTCTATTCATAACATTGTCCCTAGTTTCCATAAAGTTTGTGAAGATTTGTTGGAATGTGTTTCTAGTACTTAATACAAAGTTCAGAGATATTTTTTTAGTTTAAATTCTGCAACTATAACAATATAATAACTTGACAGTTATGTGTGGGTGTGTGTGTGTGTGTGTTTGAAATGTATGCTATTTTAGAAGAATTCGTCATTGTGAAACCGATGATACACAGATGATAAGTGCAAGCCATAGATTTGTTTTCCAAGCTATTCTATTCATAACATTGTCCCTAGTTTTTCATAAAGTTTGTGAAGATTTGTTGGAATATATTTCTAGTACTTAATATAAAGTTCAGTGATATTTTTTTAGTTTAAATTTGTTGGTCATGGAATTACACTTACACTTACACTTACAGCTATTTGCACCGGTTCAACTTAAGGTTACCTTATGACTTAAGTGGGCCTTACATTACGATTATGGTTTGCACCGCTATTTGAGGACAACATAAGCCTTAGTCAAGATAAGCCTCAGATTTGTCAAGCTTAGGTTCTACTTAACGACTTAACCTCACTTGTTTACACAAAATATTTTTATATTTCCTAGATGTTTAAAGTTTTTGAGCTCCTTTTTCTGGATTTTGCTGATGTGATTGTATTTTTGTGGGTATCTGATTGTATCAGGTTTGAAAATGTCACGTACAATATTAGATGCTGAAGACCTAGAATTTCAATAAAAATTGTTATGATATGCCTAGACATGTGCACGTGAGGGTACATAATTTTTTTTCTGCGAATTAATGCGACCAACCCTACAGCTCTATATACACTAAACCTGATTGAGGCTAAAATTGAATATGACTACGATGTGAAAGTATAAAAATAATTTTCAGATTTAACACTGTACCTACCTATATCCTAAAACAAAATGTCTATTGGTATATTGTTAATCTATATTACTTACGAACTTAAAATTAATCTTTTGCTTTGTACTCGAGGAATGGAATGACGAGTCCTAAATTTTTCTTATTCATCCAAAATTGTTAACATCTTCATGTCGTAATCATTTTGGATGGATACTATTTTTTATCTAAGGTAGGTCAGGTTAGGGTGGGTAATAAACTACTCATTTTAACTAATATGCACGCAGCTCTCTAGGCGATATTGTGGCTAGTTTTCTGGTAGAGACAAATTTTCCAAATCACATGCCATCCTCCCGCCAGCCTGTCAAATTAGAATGAACTGAAAACTTTATTTATCGTCTCGTGGTTGGTTACGTGATCATTTTTACGCTGTTACCAAACATTTCTAATACTCAGCTAAGGTTCAGGCCAGGAGTCAATGGTGCAAACCATCTTTACCTCAAGGTGTACCTTAAGCTGATCTTAGTCTGTCATTAAGGAGAACCGGTGCAAATAGCTGTTACTGTTCTGTAACTATAACAATATAATAACTTGACAGTTATGTGTGGGTGTGTGTGTGTGTTTGAAATGTATGCTATTTTAGAGGAATTCGTCATTGTGAAACCGATGATGCATAGATGATACTAGAAGAAAGTGTTTAAAAGTAGCAACGAGAACTATAATCCGTCGGGTCCAAAAAATTGGACTACTTCAGCAAAGGAATAGAAGAAGGCAATCCAAAATTTTAATTTGCTTCAAGCTGGACAGACGATTTACAATAAGCAAGTCACCGCTCCACCCTGTGACCAAATCAAATCAAAATGGAGCTGTTGTTCACTTCGGCAGTTACATTTCTTTTTTCAGTATGTATGACCTCATTCTATGCTTTGTCAGCAGTATTCTAATTCTTCGCACAATAAAGTACTTGTGATTGACATCTTGACAACACTCATGCTTTCCAACCAGGCATGTGGTCGTCTATAGATAAAAATATAACATGAAAAAAATGTATCAGCACGCCGCCACTGGTTCTAAGCTTACGTCTGAATGTCATCTCCCCCTCCGAACTCGGAGGATACTCCTCACCAACAAACTATCACAAATGACAGTGATATGCAGCTTTTATAACAACGTGTGTTGTGCTTATAGAAATGGCACCTCTATATCTTTTGCTCCGAGATTAACACATGATGGGGCACTTGAATGGGTTGATAAATATTCCTCTCCCTCTCAAATATCTTGAACAACAGAACAAGTTACAGTACAACAAATCTGGAAAAAGACCTCACTATAATAACGAAACTATATTGTGCTGCTGAAATCAAGTAGGTATCGCAAATCTATGTAGGGTACCACAAGGAACTGTCTTGGGTTCGATTCTTATTATCATTTACATCAAAAACTATATGAACAACATTGGGGAAATATTCAGCTTCGCCGATGATACCGCAAATATCCACTCCTTCAATTCCTGGGTGAATGTATCTTCAACAAAATTGCATTGTTATACTTTAAAACAAGACAGGAATTCGCTCATATATGACACCAGTACCAAACTCGAAGTAACACCAACAATGACCCCATCATTCCAGCATCATTTGAAACTGTTGGACAAAAATGTCATTTGTTTCTAGCTCCGAAAGTATATAATTTTAAACCCCACGATATTCAAACGAACACCTCCCCCTCTGAATTAAAAAATGCCTTGAAGAAATTCTTATTGTCAAATGACAGAAAAAGGGAGAGAAATTCTGTAGAGTTAAAAAGTTAACAATAACTTGAGAAATGGAAGAAAAAAATATTTATTACAGCCAGACACATGCTCCATTATTCGTAAATCAATCTTCTACTTGCTAAATTACCATCATGATCTAACAAAACCCATAATTGTAGAATGTCTTCATCTCGACGAATTCAACTAAATACTTTAAACTATTCTCTGAAAATGTCATTACTGGATATAGATATGATTAATTCAGATATATTCATACGTCGGACAGTCTTTGAATTTGTGGTTCTTGATTATATTATGAATAATAATAACCTTCGCTGATGCACATCATGATTTTGTGAGCCCTTAACTTTTCACCTATTGTTAGTATTACCTATTGATTACCTATAGAATATGGTAAAATAAATGTTATTATTATTATTACTTCTGAACATTTCAAGTCGAAGAGTTCATCCAGTACCGAAATAATAGTTGACCAGAATCATCTCAAAATAAACCACAGTGCATTATTGAAGTGAATATTGGTCCTGAAGTGCATCTTGAAATACTATTTATTATTCTTCTGGGAGAAAAGTATTGTTGTCATATCTTCATGAAGAGTGTTCATAAATGGAAATAGAGTATAAAGTGAGACCGGACAAATTGGTCAAATTGATGAAAATAATGTTGGAAACGATATTTACAAGGTTGTCACCAAAAATAACCATAAAAATCAAAAATATTTAACTTGTTAATTTGTTAGATAAATTAAACTTCATTGGAAAAATGCCGGAATCTAACATACAAGAAATAGAAACGATGAAGATTAGATTAGATGTGATTGAAAACAAACTGAAATCAAAAACATTGAGAGTAATAGAACTCAATGGAAATCTGCTAAGTAAGGTAAGCAACCTAGTTAATAACGTACTAACAGTGTCATCTCAAAGAAACATTTTAATAGAAAAAAAACTGCCATCACATCAAATTCAGGATCAGGGCATTTTTCTCCATTTCGCGTAAACTGTTACTAATTAGCTAAAAATTAAAAGTAGTTCAAAAATACTATAGCATTTAACAACTGGTTTTGTCCTCAATCCCTGAACCACTAATGATTTTTAATCACACTGATATATTTCTGTCGTTTCACTTGATACTGGAATCCGAGCGTAAATCCTTATTAACACTAATATACCAATTTGTTTCAATCTTGCCTAATTCATACAAATTTGTGTCTGTTTTCTATGCGACATCCAACCTAATTGTGAGTAATTGGTTCACATAAAAAAACCTCATAGTTATTTAAATCGCGGGTAAAGCAGTGGAACGGCAAAACGGCATATTTGAACTGATCCGTGAAATTTTTTAATTATTTTTTCAGGATTCTCAAATTAATGAAGACGAATGTGGTTGTGAGACTATTTAATGATAATTGAGTTTGTGTTCAATCTTCTACACTAATTTAATTTTGATTCAGTTACTAAAATTATACTTGAAGACGTTTTACAGACGTTTGAGGACAGAACACAAAGTTCTTTAGTTAGTTAACAGATTGCCTCAAAGTTGTCTATATTGACCTAACTCTAGACTAGTCTGCCCTGATCAAAACAAAATTGTGCCACTTGCTCGTACATAGCGCACCTGTAAAAGTGTCCTGGACAATGAGGAACATTGCACACATATTTGTCTGGAGTGATTCAATACCCGTCTCAGTATCAGCCAGGGGAGGAGTTGTTTTCTGATAGATACTTGCCATAACAGCTTACATTGTAGGTTTTTTAGGAATGTCAGTGTTGAACGTTCTTTCCAAAGCATTTTGAGGTATGTGCTGAAATATCCAAGGGCTCGCTCACATTTCCAGTGACGCATCTAAGCAGCATTTCTACCGCCCTACTACCCAGCGACTACGGAAGAGAGTAATGCGACTGTGGCGCTGTGGTGGCGCTGCTGTGGCGCTGCTGTGGTGCTGCTGACAGGGTCACTAGAAGACTTTGGACCTTCTTACTGGTATGGCCAATGGGTGGAGTCTAATAGTTCCAATGTCTCAGATAACACACAATTTTGGAACAAAAAATTATGCCCCATATTGTGAACTACTGTGAACTAATGACACATGTCAAATGTCAATTTTTATGTCCTTCCTTGGAAATGTGCAAAGATTTCGGACGTTTTAGCAGATTGTCCCAAAATCTCCCGATGACCCCTGCTGTCACCGATCCAAAATAGGAATATATTGTTTACTTTTTTACTGATTCATATTTTTTTTCTTGGAAATTAATTATTGTGCACAGAAGGAAGACATACCGTTTTGCGGTATTGTGCAGTGAAAATCTACAAGAATACCGACAAAAGTAATAAATGATATTGTATTCCCAGAGGTGAATTCAAGATGAATTTGTTTATAGGTTGTTAATTATACTAGAGTGAAGAATACATTTTTCCTCACTAAAGTTCCAAGGCAAATGGAACCACATATGCAGATAAGTCCATTTTTTTATTAAAATTTTATCAAATTGAATAATTTTTTTGATAATTTTTAGCAAAAATAAAAAAGAAACTGAAAATGTAACTATCTGAACTTGAGCATATTAAAGTGATATTTCATTTAATATGCTTGTATAACTAGTGACAATGTATTACATGGCCTTTCAATATACTCGTAGACTACCAATATTTACACTTCCTTTTTCATCATTATTCTATACCTACATCTATTTATGCGAACACAATATCAATAAGGACTTTTTACTATACAAGTTGCCGAAACATAGTTGTCTATACAAAAAGTTCAACTTCTTTCTTGAAATTCTGATGAGATTTTCATTCAAGTTTATTTTTCAGGACTGAAGCGGAAAACCTTGAGAAATGGCTTTCACTATTGAATAACAGTGGAAAATTGTGACATTCGTGAGTGCAGTGTAAATACTGATATTTTTGTGTTCACTAGGACTGGCAATTTTTTTCTGAATTATTCAAATCATCAACCCATTTCATCAATTTTGAAATCAATTTTCGAACTAATAATTTCCAGAAAAAGATCAAAAGATGGTATTTGAAAAGAGAGGCTTATTCGAATAAGCATCTATAGGTGAGAAAAATTATAAATTGCAAAAATCGAACCTTTCCTTTCGTACAGAAAGTTAAAAATTCTCTATTGACTTTTATCGAAAGAGGTAAGTGTTAGTATTTTGGTAATATCCTTAGAACAGCTGTTTCATCGAAGTAAATGTCTATATTTTCTTGTCTCAACTATGCCATGTGGATGTCATACTTCAAGTTCAGATTTTGGAGATATTTGTAAAAAACTTTTTTTTATTTATACAACACTATATTTGCAATTTATGGTAGAGATAAAAAAGAAGTATCCATTATATAAAGGAACTTGTTTAATCATGTTCATGTTCATGTGTTTGTTTTGACATGTTCAATAGATTAATTGTATTACTTATTTTTCTACTTTTATACTATCTAAAGCATAGCGAGTTTTTACCCACAACCGAAAATTTTATTTGCTCCCCGCGTACATTCATTTGTTCCGGTCGCAAAAACCTCAAGATCGTAACTTCTTTACCCGAAAAGAAAAAGACAGGCGATAAACAGTGAGTTTTCGTACATTGCTGGCAGAGCACAAAATTCGTTTGCATCTCCCGCATTTTCCATAATTAATTTTAATTAAATTCTTGAAGCCAACTACCTATACTTTGTGGCTGAGTTAGAAGACTCTTAGATTTCATAGCAGCATCCAACATGGGCTTGGAGGCAGCAATAGCAACCTGCGTGACATTCCGACCAAGAAAAATATACACTGACTAGTAGAAGAGATTTCAGAGCAGCATCCAACATCGTCACGGAGGCAGTTATATAGCAACCTGCGTGACAATCCGATCGAGCCAGCATTCACTTGTTGTTTCCAATTAAGTGTTGATCACCCTTTCACTTAACTATACCCTTCTGACCAACATCAAAATTCCTGATACACGTGTCTACAGTTTCTTTTCCAATTGAGGGCAAACCCGATATCTCATTTGCATTTTTTTATACCCTGTCATTAGCCCACTTTCATGTTTATTCTCTAATCTGATTTATTTCATAATGGAATCATTGCTGTTTTGCTGAATACAGGGTTATTCCTAAGTTGATATTATTTTTCAACTGTGTATAGCACTCGTTAAAATGAACAACTATTTCCAAAAACATGAAAAATAAAACAGTTAGGTACATTATTACAAAACGTGTCCAATACGGTCCTGTCTAACTTAAAAAATGTGTTCAAAAACCCCCCAAAAAAGTCACACGGATTTAGGTCTGGCGACATTGGTGGGTGGTCCTGAAACTAGTCCATTTCGACCGATCCACCTATTTGCTTATTTTTCAGTTTTCTCAAAAAAGTTATTTGAAAAAGCTGTTTATTTTAGCGAGTTCTATACACAGTTAAAAATAAAGTATCAACTTAGGAATCACTCTGTATATTTAATGAAAATCAATCCCTGCAAGGCCCTCAACACTGGAAAGAGTGCCAAGTTCGAATAACTTTTTTGTTTTGAGCCGACCGTTGACCCATGAATGATTAACGCTCTCAGTGTTTCGACAAAACGCTGACCCTACCATCATCCGAGGTAGATTATAAACAGCCCCCATAAATTAGCTCGCGAATGCGCCTGGTAGAAAGCTCATTAGCACGAGCGTCACTAGCTGCATTATACCCTGAACCAACACCTGTGTTCGACCATCACACCTCATTGTTTATGAACGAATCATCGATTAGTTTCACGTGGTCAGTTGATGGAACTTGAGGATCCATGGAAATTTCAAACATCACCGGAAGACGGAAGTCAGGAGTTGGATAGAAAGTGATTCAATAAGAGAACACTGCCTGAAGTATTCATCACAAACTTCAATATTACTGTTGACTGTGAGATCGAATTCTTTCCAGATATGTATGCATCCAATTTAGCTGAAAGCTGACAAAGTCTTCTGACAATTTTCACTTGTTACCATTAGAGGTTGAATTATTTCCGGAAATTTTTTTGAGCTCATGAATATTTTAAACATTATCCCGAATCGTGATATTCGGAAAGAAATTTCTACACCAGATTGTGTTTGAAAATTAAATAATTCCATCATAGTTTATAGTAGAAAGAATATTGTGCAGTCAAACGAACGCAAACTTTTTTGTTTTAAAACAGTATCGATTTGAAAATCATGCTGTATGTAAAATATGCATAAAATTGTCTGAAGTAGGTCAGGTTTGAACGTGAGTGGGCCCGTATCAGGCCCTCCACTGCGGCCAATGGCCCATTGTGGCTCACCCTATGGTTATATTTCTCCCAGTATATCCAATCTCTTGACGAAATTGAGGAATGCATTGAGAGAAAAATTTACCAGGTTTTCTGGCCTTACTGTCGTATCGCCAAATATTGAGAATCTGGTTCTGGCTGCTGCAGGGCATGTACACAGAATGTGTTCAGCCGTTTCATCATCCTCCATGCATAGCCGGCACTCTGCATCTTGTGCAAGTCCGATTTTATGCATGTAATGTTTGAGTTTGCAGAGGCCAGTAAGCAAACCTACTATAACTCTGAGATGCGCTCTGCTGAGTTCTAGCAGTTTGTCAGAGTCCTGTTTTTTCGTTGTACAAGCAATAAATGCTTTGGAATGGGCTAGGCCCGGTAGACTACGCCAGTACTCGAGTCTTTTATTGTCCGCCCAAGCTGTTATGACATTCTTGGCAGTGCTTGTCTGAAGTAATGATGAACCACTACTACTACTATGTCTTATTTACCCGCATCAATAGAAGATTATGGGTTATATTTTAAAGGAAGAAAATTTATTTCAAATCGTTTAGAAATATTTTCTTCCAAACTACCTACTCAAAATTAAAAGAACTAAATGAAAAAATGGTGAATAAAATGGTGTCTAAATATTGTATATTTTTCTAGACAGAAATTTAATTCATTCCTTTTTCGCCTTTAAGAAGAAAGGAGGTGTCCGAAGAACATAGAAAACATTTAAACTATGTAATTGAAATGTATCAAAAGTAGGTAAAACGTCAAAAAAGTGTCCGATTCATTTCGATATTGGGTACCCAAGAGAAAGTGTTTGACACTAAAATACATACGTTGCCATGGTGTTCTGTCAAACAAACCTTATTTGAATGGTTAAAAATTACTGGATTTTTCTGTTGAATTCTGTTGAATTCAGTTAATCGAAAGGAAGAGAGTGAGAGCGAGAGGGGTGGCAGAGAGAAGAAGAAAATCGGACACAGAAAGTTTTTAATCAATATGGTGGAATATCTTTCAACGTGTTTTTTGTATAGTATTATTAGTGGGTGTCTTACCCAAACAGAATATTCTCATTTGCAGTTGGGAGTGTATTATTCAAAACCTTGTGTTTTATTTGAAAAAGTAGTATCGTGTATACCATTCAAAATGGTTATTGAGGAAATGCAACTATATTTGAAACTTTTCAGAAAAAATTTCATACTGCAATTTTGTTACATTATTATATTTTATGTATCTACAATTTCCTCGAAAAGTGCATAATCTACGGTATCATAGCTATCATAGAACCCAGGTAATCGGACTCTGACGCACTATTGCTCCATCCTGTATATCCTAGCCAAAGCGCCTTCAGCTTATCAAATGTAGAAGTGAGTAATGTATGAAGACGATTTATAAATACTAGATAAGCGAGGAATTATCCCTGTTCAAGATCATGGTGCGTCTCAACCATGAAGGAAATTCTGGAAGTAAAATTCCAGGATACATGGAAAGATACACCAGGCATGAGGCAATCGAAACTCCATATCGGAGGCCCTTCTACCAGGAGGACCAAGACTCTGCTCACACTGAGCAGAAAGGAAATCAGATTAGTGACAGGGCTCCTGACGGGACACTGCCACCTCAACAGGCACCTCAACATTTTAGGTTTCACGGATGATACCGAATGCAGGTGGTGCTTGGAGGATGAGGAGTCAGCCACTCACATCCTCACGGAATGCCCGGCAGTGGCAGCAATACGGGAAGCACACCTCGGGAGCATCGTACTGAACCCGGAGAGTGTGAGGGTGGTATCGGTCAGAAGGCTGGCCTCTTTCGCTCGCGAGATAGGCTACCTTCAAAACTGAACCATCTCCCAGCAGTAGTGGGTGCATAACGGGCCCGATTGAGAGGCCTACATGCTTATGGCTTCGTCCGCCCACATACCTTGTTCTATCTATCCCAGTTCATTTCCTAGTTCATTTTACACAAACAAATGTGGGCTAAATGTTTGATGGATTAAATGGAGATATTTAAAACTCATATTTACGTTACACCAGCCGAAATTATTGAAAGATTTATCAATTTGGGCCTGTCAGAGAATGTGGTACCAATATGATGGTACACCCGCTCATTTCCAAAGAACTATACGTGACCAACTGAACATCAGTTTTCCTAATAGATGGATTGGAAGAAGACGTCCAATAAACTGGCCGGAACGCTTTCCCGATCTGAACCCATTTCAACACCCTGTAACTCAGTTTATACTCATTTCAGGGTGGGTATATGTTTATGGGAACTTTTAGCCTCAGAAATGAGGTTTCCCATTGGAGTTTGTCCTCTTTATTCATATATTTTATCCATAATCATAATATCTATAATATTTTGATTCCAGAATACAAATCTTTTTGTAGTGAATCAACTTCGATAGAGTTTTAGTGAACTTGGAAGATTTTATAGATTGGATAGATATCAAATGGTGATTCTCAAGTCTGGAATTCAAATTTGTTGTTTCTAGAAGTATAAGCTTAGTACAATTTCAAACTGTAACACAGATAGTGGAATCATACTTATAGGCTTTTTACAGAGAAAGGTTCTGCTAGACGTTTGAGCACAAAGCTCAAATTTTTTTTGGGAGGTCGTCAGCCAGATTACCTCAAAACTGCCTATATTCGACCTATATCAAAACTAGTCTGCAGATAGTCCCCATGTAGTAATGGAAGTTTAAAGTACAAGTAACCGATACATTAGGAATTGTTTCACTACAACAAAAACTGATTGATTGTGGGAACAATGACGTTGACTTGTGATTAATTTTTACCTTCATGGAATCACACCTCTTTCAAATAAGACTTTTTGGCCACAATGTTGATTGATTCATCGTATCATTATCCCAAATGGCCAGCATGTAGCCGAATGGCAACCCTTTTAGACCGTTCAGCGGGCAGGAAGCGCCTTATTAATAAAAATGACGCCGTCAAAAAATCAACGCAAAAAAATCGTCGTCGCGCGAACTTTCACAAAGATAATGTGCAAATTAATGGCATTCAAAGCGGCACCGTCATTTAGTATAAATATCATCAGGCAGCTGAGACATTTATCATTATATTAGAGAATAAACGCTCTACGGCTTTATCTCGAGCTAACTTACAAGATATTTAGAGCGATGTCGCCGTTATTCAGGAACAGGTTGAGGCAATGCATCATCCTGAATTCTCACTTTGAAATACCGGCAGGCATAATAATTAAAGAAAACGGGTTTGACTTTGAAATATCCGAGCAGGATGTTGGAAATGCGTATTCGAGAAAATGCTTCGAGTGGTGACGGATAAAATGTGCCATGATATCAGTGACGTTTAAACAGGGTCATTATACATAGAGACACTCGAGGGCTTGAGCCTCCGTTGCAATTTACTTGTACTACTACTAGGCAATAATACTATAGAAAGTAAAGAAACTACAAAATTTCCTGGACTCTATTGAAATTCAAATCTTAGCAAAAAGCTGGATGCTATGCAATGCAATGAATGTCTATGAGCTGAAAGTTGAATCAGATGAAAACCCAAACTAAATAAGGTTTCACAAAAATCAGTGCACACCAAATATACTATACAAACCCCAAAATAACGGTTGGTAATGATACTGTGAGCACCAAAAATTAAGAACGGATAGTCAACCTGTGCACAACATGACGCCACCTCTCAGAATGCAACAGAAGCGCAGTTAGTTGTCTTCTTGTAATAAATAGTCCAATAATATAATTATTCTATTGGTTTCTTTGTTATTTTGTATCGTTATGAGTTACAATGTATCTTCAGTTTTACATTCGTTAGCTCTTGTTGATTTATACGTATTACTCTGGAGACAGAGTATAATTGATGATTTTAGTACATTTTTATGTCTGTCTTCTTGGGGCTAAGTTCATTATTATTATGCCGATTCTTGTTTATTTTGGAGTTATTTAGTGTTTAAGAAAGATTTGTGGTGTCAACATTAATAAATTCCTGATGAAAACTCAATATCTTGGGGCTCAAAAATAACTGATTTGGTAATTGAATTTTGGTGCTCAACTACGATTTTTGGTGGCACAAAACAAATATTTGGAGATCACATCATTATCACTTTGGTGGTCGGTTAAATACAACCCATGTTTATTTGCTACGATATTTTGAAATACACTCAGTAGTGCCAAAGACAATTGAAGATCTAATTGAATTTTTGAAAGGCAATGGGTCTGAATTTGATTTTTCTCGTGCTTTGAGAACTCTCGTAATGTTTTTCACTGTACCACATTTTGAATTTGAAGAACTTGTTACTACTTTCAAACCGTTCATAGAGTTTTCATAGCTTACGCCTTTTCATGCAATCTCGAGATCAGATTCATCAATTGCATAATTTTTTCTTTCGTTTAATATAGCTGATGAATTTGTTTACAAAGTTAAACTCATGACGAAAACAATAAATTCTGTATTCAGTCCTAACGACGTACTCCAGCAACGTACAGGGTGTTTCTTAAGTACGTGTAGAAACTTTAGGAGCATGTTGCTGACGTCGAAATAAGAAAAAAAGTTCTCATAAACACATGTCTGGCAAGTTATTCGTTTCTAAGATACAGAGTGTCAAAGTTTAATTCTTATATTTGTTTTTTGTGAATAAATTCCAAAATATTTGTGATATTCGAGTAAAGTTTGGTATCTGGGTTGATTTTTCAATGACAAAATCAAATTTTATGTTATTTGTGAAAAACTATTTTCTAATTGAATTTATTTTAAATTTAAAAATCTTGTCATTCAAAATCACTTGCATCGGTTATTTCAAATCTCAATAACTCGAAAACAGTTGCTCGCAGTGACCTCTACCAAGAATATATTTTTTACACAAAGTAAATAATGAATATTCCCAGATACCAAACATTACCCAAATATCAAAATTATTTTGAAATTGTTCACAAAAATTAAAATAAGAATTCAACTTTGACACTCTGTATCTCAGAAATGAATAACTTGCGGACATATGTTTATAGGAACTTTTCTACTTATTTTGATGTCAGCAACACACTCCTAAATTTTCTACATGCACTTAAGAAACACCCTGTATAATAAACTGTCATTTGAAAATCAGATCCTCTAAATAATGTCTTTATATATTCTTGAATATCACGACTATTGCACATTCAATCGTGCAAAAAATATTGTAAGCATTTCAAGTATTATTCTTCTACCAAACACTTGAATATAGTCTCAACTGCAAAATTTCAAGCTGATATAAACATCTCGTGAGTTTTACCGTTTCCAAAATTCTCATGCAGAATTTCCAGATAGTTCTTATTTTTATTAGTGTCATTTGTTTACGTTACAATATACAAATACACAACCTACCCATACCTACTTTGAATTCAAATCAGGAAACGGAAGTCCATGTCTGCATTGAAACCTATTCCATTCCGTAACTGGAACTAGGGATTGTCGAAATACTAACAATTTCATATTTCATGTTGTTCTTCCTCTCTTTATGTCTGTATTGATTGTAGAGTAAAATTTTTACGGAGGTCCATATACCGGGTGATTCTCCAAGGTGGCTCACCCCTATAACTTTTTTATTATTGAAGATAGAAAAACGAAATTTGGGGGTTGTGTATTATAGTTCAATTTACATTTTTTGACATATTAACTTGCTTTATCGTACTTCCGGTTCGACCGGAAATGAGCATAACTTTCGATTTTTAAATGGGACATCCTATATATTTTTATTTATTTCGATCGAGAATGACATTCTAAATCCAACAACACCTCACTTGTCAATATTTGACAAATGAAGTAATTTTTATTTCAATTTTCATTTTTTGATCTAGAATGCCATGGATCGTGTAAATCGCTTCATTCTTGATCAAGTAACATGGGAAAAATACGACTTTGAGGCTTTTGACTTCACAGTCGTTGAAAGAATTATTCAAAAGTCTCAAATATGAATTTTTCCAGTTAACGTGAATTTTTCAAATGGAAAGGGGGTGGCTCGTCGGCTTTTTGTGAAAGATCATTTTCTTACGAATAATTTGATACCACACACTTTCACTTTATTTTCACTATTTGAGACTTTTGAATAATTCTTACAGCGACTGTGAATTCAAAAGCCTCAAAGTCGTACTTTTCCCATGTTAGTTGATCAAGAATGAGGCGATTCACACGATCCATGGCATTCTAGATCGAAAAATAAAAATTGAAATAAAAATTACTTCATTTGTCAAATATTGACAAGTGAGGTGTTGTTGGATTTAGAATGTCATTCTCGATCGAAATAAGTAAAAATATATAGGATGTCCCATTTAAAAATCGAAAGTTATGCTCATTTCCGGTCGAACCGGAAGTACGATAAAGCAAGTTAATATGTCAAAAAATGTAAATTGAACTATAATACACAACCCCCAAATTTCGTTTTTCTATCTTCAATAATAAAAAAGTTATAGGGGTGAGCCACCTTGGAGAATCACCCGGTATAACTGTATTAGGTGCCAGTCTTTACGACAAAATAAGCTTAATTCGGATCTGGTTTATACCTGTTTTCCCGATGCTTCATGATTAGATCCATAAAAATATGCCATTCAATATGGGAAACATATCAAATGAAACAGACTAAAGCTGTGTGTTTGACGATCTTTGGGATTTGGTTTGATGACGACGAAATCTCAGAAGGAGTCAAGATGATGTGAGTAAAAATTCAATTTGGTCAAAACGACCTACTCTCCTCGCAAATATTTTAATCGATCGTATTGAGATTTGATTGTATCTTCATGTTATGGTGATGATTTTTCGTGTCAGGATCACTCCTATAATTTTGGAATCTAACTAACGACTATTTGTGAACAAATTGATATTGAACAATGTGATAAATATGGAGACAAATGGATCAAACATACCAGCGTAGCCTGTAAAACATTTGATTTTTGATAAGCACATTAACTTGAATAGTTTCATACTGAACTCCGAAGCGAGCCCTATTTAAGTTTCGAATTTCATAAATCAAAAACAAAATTCAACTTCTACATGTTCTATTAAACTTTCCTAGAATTATGTAATGAGGCCAGCGCAAACCACTGAGTGAATCGATTGATATGCAGTGGCGCATCAAAAAATAAACCTTCAGTAGAGAATAAGAAAAAAATAATTGGTGTGTTCTTTCCCTTTATCAAGATTACTTACTTTCCAAACTATCAATATTTTTTGTAATAGCTTTTCATGCTAAAAAAATAGTTGATGTACAGAAAGAAGGTCAGTTCTAGAATATTCTGTGACCCAGAAACGCATTCGACTGCATCAACCAAGAAAATTTTAATAAATCTGGTGTCGCTAGAATATACAGTAGAGTGGCGCAGCGTTCCGTTCCTGACCCGAAAAACGATCTATATATACGTTAGAAGAAACAATTGTTTTGTTAATTTCTAATTGTAATAAGCTTTATATGTAATATTTAATATACATGTTAACAAAGAGGTTTCATTCGAGAAATAAAAACCCAAACACCAAAACTATGTTAATTTCTACTCGGCGCGTTTCACAACAAAGTTAGCACCCTATTTCAAATTGTCTGATACAATTACTCTCCCTTCTAGTTTGACCAACATATTTTTTCCAGTACTCCTTACATCTAATTTCTTAAATCACTGACTTTTGATTTTCTTCTGTCTTATCTTTGGGAGTACTCAGGATATGTTATAGCCTATACGAAGTTTTGTATAACATCTTTATATTTCTTCTTATTTTATTTTATTTCTGAAAATGCCTTCAAAACCCCGAGTAACTATAATGGGATAACGACATAATAGGAAGGATTTTCTTCTTTTTGAAGAGTTACGAAGTGTTTTTTCAATTTATGTTTCCTAATTAGTTTGTCCACCAAGTCCCCAAAATAACTGTTTAGATCAGCCACAACTCTCATAATCATTTTCTCAGTTATGAATCTCTCTTTGTTGAGTGGAGACGACAAGAGTCGATTCACCAAGGTATTGAGTCCCGCCATTTTATGCTGTGTACAATGGTGGGAAATCTTAGCGACGTATTTGAAACTACTCGTGTCCTTACTGTAGACATCGAATTCAAGCTGATTTTGGTTGTTTCTGAATACTAACACATCTACAAATGGCAAGTTATTAAATTCAGATTAAGATTTGAATTCTTACTGAAGAAAGACAACTTTCAAGAGGGGAATGTTTGACATGGTAGGGATTTCATATCAACCATTTAAACAAATTTGTGGACTAATGGTATCTTTATAAGATATTTCGTCGAAGTCTGAAAAAAATAGGCAGAGTTCGTTTACTTGAATATACAGAGTATATCTTCACAAGTTAACGCTATATATGAAGAGATCTAAAAGTAGCATTATTTTCAAAACTTATAGAGACGTTGAAGGAAACATTTAAAACCCAACCATAATATTTATTATTATGGCTCGGTGATCCCAGGAGTTACGTTATTTATGTTATATTCAGTTAAACCAGTAATTTAATTTTTTTTTTGACTCCCTCTCATAATTCTGATTCAAATTCGTATATCATACCATTTTCCCAAAATGGACCGTTTTTGAGTTTTTTTAGAAAATTTGACAGCAGCAGCCTATCGAATATATGTCATTTTCATGTGAATTACAATTTTTTGTGATAAGCACTGACTGAATCATGGATATTGAACTCTAAACGGATCACTCACCAAAGTCACATACACTAAATAATTTACAGGGAGTGCATATGAAAGTATTTTTTTAGAATCCCTATTTTTCCTGACACGATTCAGTTCATTAGGAAAATGAGCCGTTAGTTCGAATTGTCTCATATCTCTAGTATCCATAGTTTCTAAGATATTGCATAATATTACTAATTTCTTCAAATATTAACTGCCTGTAATTTTGATTTTTCTAGTAGCTAATGACTTTTTCAAATGACGAATCTGACCGTAAATAATTTCACTTCATTTGTAGGTATATCAGACTGGTGCCTATAATTTTGTGGAAAAGAAAAAAAAAAGTAACAGGTAAGGACTATTTGCAAAATTTTGTTGAGGTTTCAACTTTGAGGAAAAAAATATTTAAACACGAAAACACTCAAAATGGTGAAATGGGGATGCAGTTTAGTGGTTGAAAACGGTTTTTGTGATTTTCGGCAAAACGAGACCTCTTAGCGGAAAATGTTCAATGGAAAAGTTTTGGATGATAAAAAAATCGGAAACTTTTGTATTCAACACTTGCGACAACCTCAAATTAACCGTCAAAATGTCGAAAGAAAAACCGATTTTTCAGAATTTAACCCTGCGTTACATACGTGGATAATTGTTACATACGTTGGGTGTGACAAACCCCATTTCCTGAAAAATCGTATTTTTTTATCTTTTTCTTTTTCTGATATTACGTTGTTCCATAGTATCAGGGGATCATTTCGGAACAATAAAAACACGCAAGAAATAATCAAATAGGCTTTATTTCAAGAAATCTGATATAAACTGATAAAGGCTAGTTTTTCATGTACCAAAAAACACACCGCGACAAAAAAAATCATGTGAGATAAATGAACATCTCACCCCGGAATGAACATTCGGAAACTAAAATTTGATTATGATGAAATACAAAGAAAATAAATGCAGATTGAAAAACAAAAAGGAAAAAAATTAATAGCTGTCTGAGCCATGCAATTTTGGCAAGTAATCACACCCCAGAGCACTTAAGTTCCCTATAACTTCACTCAGTGTCTACAAGCATTGTTTATATAGAAGTAAGATAGTTAGTCAATGCCTGTGTAATTGGTGTTGGACGCAAACTCGAGTGTCATTAAGCGTGATTAGTTACAAACATGAATATTTGACGTCATTTTAATGCAGGTTCCTTCAAAAAACCCTGATTTTAATGCTGTCCCATTGTTTCAATCAAGTTACGACATGACTTGGAGGCCAGATCACTGAAGTTACGACATGACTTGGATGCGAGCTCACTATCGCCATCTACATGTCGCATCCATTTTGATCCAATTATAATACCATAAGGTTGACTAACTATCTTCTATATTAACAATGCTACAAGATACTGCGGAAATGCCTGAATTCGATGATGCGGACATATTTTGGAAGCTATTAGGAGGGGCGAACGCATAAGTTTGCGCTTGGCATATTTTCAAAGCGATATTCGGCGGCTGGGGTACATCACGCCCCACGTATGTAACGCAGGGTTAATTTTCTTTTCGTGAAAAATTATTCATTGTACATGAAAATTTGTAAGACGACTAGTTTTCGAGTTGAAAAAAAGCAATTTATTTCCAACAGCTAGGGGTACCCAGTTACAGGAAATGTTGATATAAATTATATACTGTCTTCTAAGCGACAGCAAATAAGGAAAGTATCTCGAAGTAAATGTTATAAATGCAAAATACAATAATGTAGTTAATTACTAAATATTAATATTGGTGAAAAACAAAAAAAAGTATTCAAGTAGAATTGACTAACATAATCATAACGTAAAATTACACGATTATTATAAGTTACTAACAATAAATGATATAACAGCGTTCAAAGGGTCAAAATTAATATCACAAATCTTACAAATTTTGTTGTAGCTACTGCACATGAAATTCACAGGTGATCGTATCATAGCATTTGTTCGTGATGCTTGGCAATAAAAATTCAAACCATGTCGACCTCCGATTTTAGGTACTGAGAAATTTATATCGTTTAGAAGAGCCCCAATATCGATATTGTTGTTAATTAATTTATGCAAGAATTTTGTACCAAGTATAATTCTTCTTTTTTCCAAAGATATCATTTCAAATCGCGAAAACAAAATGTTATGATCGATACCTCTAACAGGATATTGTCCATCGACTTTTAGACATAAATATTTCTGTATATCTGTACACTTTCAATTACTTTTTTTATTGGGTTCCCTATCAAAGAGCCATTTTCTAACTTGGATCTGGCATAAGCAAAATAGAACAATTTCAATGTGGCAATATCTTCGACGTTTTTACTATTTCTGTAAATGAAACCAAGCATCCTATTCGCGTGTGCAACCGTATATTTTATATATGTGTTGAATGTAAGTTTACTATCATATGTGATACCAAGGTCTTTCATCTCTTGCACGCGGTTGATTATTTTGTTGTCAATTGCGTAATCATATATCAAGGCGCTCGAATATTTTGTAAATGATATTATGTTACATTTCGTCACATTAAGTTGTAGACGATTATCGTTACACAGTTTGATTGACTCTAATTCAGACTGTACTCGCTGACAATCAGTAATGTCATCGATTTTATAATCTAATTTGAGATCGTCTGCGAAGTGAGCTAGAAATATTCAAAGAGGTTGCCAGGTCATTAATAAAAATTAAAAACAGAAGAGGTCCCAGATTGGAACCTTGTGGCACGCCGGACGTAACTACGTATGAAGCAGATGTAAAAGATTCATATTCTACAAATTGTTTTCTTTCAACTAGATGTGATTTCATTAAAATTAGCAGTTGTCTAGAGAAACTCAATTTTGTTAATTTATTTAGAAGAATATAATATTTGATCGAAAGCCTTTTGAAAATCTAAGTACACAACATCAACTTGCTTTTGTTTGTCCAGATGAGTACAGAGATATTGATTTAAATATGCAAGATTTGTTATACATGATCTTTGTTGAACGAAGCTATGTTGAGTAGGTGAAATAACTTTCCGAACATGAGTTAAGTATATGTGATATTACTTTTATGAGTTTTCAATATCACGACAAATCTATTGCATACCACATCCAAATGATGATTATTTCAATTATTATTGACTGCTTCATCAGTTGAAATGTTCAATTTCAGGTTATTATCAAAAATCTTTCCTGTAGTGGTATTAGGTTCAGGGTGAATATAATTTATCCAATATTTTTATTTACCACTACAAATGATAGCACGTATGAGATTACTTCCTGTGATGTCAAGATTTACCACTACGAGGAGTATTAATCGAATTCCGAAAGAAGCCGAAAGATTCCGAACGAGCACGCGATGCGCCAGCTCCCGATAATCGATATGATCCGTCGCCATTTCCTGTTCTGTTTGCCGTATTGCCGTTCGTGAGTCATGACTTTTATACCCATTCTCATTCTTTTAATATTGCACTACTGTTAAAAGTTGAAGTTTAAGGACTCCATTCATTGGAGTCATCAAAGTGTTTTCGTGTTCTTGGGTTGAAGTTGATGGTGTATTATATAGAAACCAAATGATAATCCTACTCGATAATAAAGAAATTGAAAACTTAGATTTCGAATTTGGACAAATAATTGGATGATGCTAATGGGTCAAGCCAAAGTCAGCTAGTTTCGTAAACAATATCAAAATAGTTCAGTAGATCATGGAATGATGAATTGTGGCTTAGAACTATCGTCAGTGGATGGAGACCCCTTGGTTGTATCATTTTTGCTCATTGTAGAATGACACTTTGGCGATTCCAGTAACTGTAATTACTCAATTATTGAAAAATGTGAATTGAAATTCTAATTTGTGACCAAGAAGTTTTATTGTATTTTGTAAATATACAAATTCAGGTTTCGATCATCATTATCACAGTTTTGAAGTTGCCAAGACATCAGAATTAGGATTAGTCAATGTCAAGTTCCTATTTAGTAATATTTCTTGCTCGTTATTTGATAAGGGTAATATGAATTTAGTAGTTCTTTCTTGTCGCATTTGAATTCATTTATTAATGTTGAAATGAGTGTATTTTTTACCTTCATATTTCTGCTGAAATGATATTGTGATGAAACAAAATGAAAGAAAAGAATATATAATTATTTTTGTACTTGTATTTGATTATCCACCAAAAACCTGATAATATCATACATAATAACCGAACCGAGAAAGTACTTGCTACTCTATGCTTCAGTATTTATTATTGTTTGAATCATACTATTTTGTACTGGTAATATTTATTAAATGTAGTGATTGTCGCCTATTTGACCACAACGCTTAATATAATATAGTCATCTTTCGGTATTCACAACGTATTATTTTTCACAGTGCATGTTAATTAAATCATTTATACATGAAAAAAAATGCTGAAATATCGGTTTTTCGCCATTTCGAGGTTATGTCGAAAAGTGTTCATTACAAAAGTTTTTGTTTTTTATTATCTACAACTTTTCCATCGAACATTTTCCGCTAAGAGGTCACGTTTCGCTGCAAATCGCAAAAAACATTTTCAACCCCATTTTGAGTGTTTTCGTGTTTCCCAACAACATTTTCCACCTGGTCCTTACCTGTAATTTTTTTTTCTTATTTTAAGAGTTTAAAATTCGTTTTGGCACCAGCCTAGATGTACAAGCTGACTAGACAAATCAAAATGTCTGGTAGGGCTCATTTCCAGAAAATAGGGCTCATTTCCAGAAAAGAATTGAATCATGACAAGAAAATAGGGGTCTCCATTTGAAAAAAAAATCCTTCAAACTGTAAAGCCCATCTGGCAGACTGAAGTTGAACAACGATGCGTTCACTGAAATGAAGTCATTGTCATTCAAAGGGCAACATATTCGAATGCTTCTTTCTCTGCTTATAATCATCGCTTGAATCTACTGATTCCAACTCAAACTGGTGCCACTGGTCATTGTTCGTGTTCCAGATCCCGTTTCTAACTTCGAACGATACAGCTACGGACCGTATGCAAATTGAAATCGCTCCACAATTCTGGATGTTGCACAAATGTTTTGTCGCCAATGACCCATATGGAATTACAAACTGCAAGCGAACGTCGTATTTTGGTTCGATCTGCACCGGACGAGAATTCGACTCCAAATTGCAGTGTCGGACTAGGTTGTATCTGGGTCTTCGGCTACAAATATCCAAATGTTCCTCATTGAAAATATCAGAGCTGTGGAGAAATATTGTATTTTTTATGTTGTCGGTAAAAAATTGCTTCAAATTTAATCAAATATTTTTTCTCCTTTTCAAACGCGATCTATCTGCTTGCATTCATATTGAGCTTGTCTTGATTTTTTTCAATTTTGATGATAATAACTGATTTTATTTCCCATTGATAAATTCAATCTGTTTATTTGTAACAATTGTTATATTTTTTAATTCAATAATTAGTATTAAAAATATTTTTTATTAATAATAATTCAATAGAGGACTTCGGATAAGGGTGCAGTCATGCCACCACACAACTTTTGGCTTTAGAACTACTGGCACGTTTTCCGACATTTTTTCTTCATGTCAGGGTTTCTGGCAGCCTCAGGAACCCCGTAATATGATTGAAATTGCTCATAACTACGGGAATATTGGGATTTTCCATAAAATACAAAAGACTAGGGACTTTAATTTTGTTTAGGGATTTTTCTTTCAAAATGGCGCTAATTTCAAAATATATAATTTTCCTGAATTTAAAAAAAAAAATGCGTATTAAACTTATCCTAGCTGCCAAATAATTAATCGATCTAGAAAATATTCCAAGCTTGGTAACTTTTACGGATAAATAAACCTTATTACCTTTTTGATGCTCTCGGCCTTTCATTCAATAAACTTTGAGGTTACATCACAAAACTTGTATCAGTTTTATGGGTATGTGTTAGTCATAACAGTTAGTTAAAATGGTTCAATATCATTTCTACATTTGAACTTTTTTATGGAACAAATGTACACTGACAGAGAAATAACCCTTCCAATTAGCAAATTAGCCAGTAAGTAAATGCTACGGGCTCCGCGCCTGGGGGGCCTCGCGCCTGTGCGCAAAGTAAAAAAAAAACTATCAAGTAAGATATGTTTTTATACGACCTACCGAAAATGAATAAAGTTAGAAAAGGGAATAATGCATGACTATAGCGTGGAATGTGGAATGAAATTCTAGAACACTTGCAAGCGACTAACGCATCATTGCAGTCGTCCGATCAAGATCTTAACACGAGATACGCTCGTTATAAATCATTACAAGGCTACTTATAAGCAATACGATCCAAATTTTCAGATATAGAGTCAAAAGCCAAAGCCCTAATTGGCTGTGAAGAATATCAGCAATCGACTTTAAGAAAACGCAAGTGAAATACAAAGTACGACCATTTATTTCAGCGGCAGCTCTACTCTCAGACCTCATAAAAGAAGGCACTACACTCGAAGAAGTTGTAGAGCATCAAACACCTGGACAACGTTTTGAAATTCATGTTTTTATTGTCGTGATTGTCTACTTACCATCAAGTGACTAGTGTATTTGGAATACTTCGTCAGAAAAGATCTTAAAAAGAACTCCAATTATCGTCAATTCTTTCCTAGATGATGTGGAAGACCATCTGGGCAATGAACTGGTGCAGTTTGCTAAGCTGTGGCTGCTGATATTGACAGCAAAAAGAAACAGCACGAGGCTCAGAAACTTCAAGTTTATAAACTGTTAACGGAAAATTCATTGGAATCGTGTTTCCCAAATGTTGGAATAGTGTTTTGCATTTACTTGATTTTGATATGTGTTAAGGAGCACAATGGGACAAGAACGTCAAACGACCTCACTATAATGAACATAGAAAGTTATTAAATATAGATTTGAGTGTTATCTTAAAATTTGCCCAGATTAAATCATGGAAAGTCTTTTTTAAATGTGCTGGTTTATTTCATATTTCATATTGATTTCAAGATTTTGTTGTTTTATAGGTTTTTAAATTGGAATTTACTTTCAAAGATCCTATATACTATATTACATACTATATTACATTACGAGTGTGAGAAATCACTTTCGCACAAGTAATGTACACTATCTTTCCTACGACTACCTATTTTATTAAACAAAATGTAAATATCAGGTCGTGTGTATTGAGTTGCCTGACTAATCTTACGTTTTATTTGTGACACTCTATATTTGAATATTGTTTCTATAAAAAGTGCACATGAATTCACGATTACTTTTATAGTGAAATAAAGATGTAACGATAATTAAGATTCTAAGCTTTTTAAATTTTGAAATAATGTGCCCGCGCCTGTTTCTCTGGTTGCTTATTTCAGATACAGGTAGTTCGTATTAAAACCAACTACTGAACTAATTATAAATTAACAGTTTTAAGCTTTCGTTGCTATCCCTTAATTACTTGAACTTTAAAAATAGCTAAATTTTGCTTTAATAAAATAAAAATACAAGTAATATCATAATTAGATTAATGTAAATCGACTTACGAGAAGTACGTATCTCTGATAACGAGCATTCTATTCTGAATTAGCTCAGTTGGAAGAGTATCCGGTATGATGACCGCAAGGTTGTGGGTTCGATTGTCGGCGTCAACATTTTTTTTCTTTCCTGTATTTTCATAAATAATTGGATTTTAGTACAGTTCTTATGTCAATAGTATCAATAAGGAAGAGCAAATAATAAATACATCTATAAATCTTACAGGATTCACGGGTTTGACGGCTTATTGACAGCCGTGCGGAAAGTTAATTACTTTCCACACTAGTGCGATTTACGTTCCAATGTGGTCGTAGGAAATAGTATATTGTGCAACAAGTGCAGAAAAGTGCTAATTTCTCACGAGTTTGAAAAAGTTGCGGCACGAGCGCAAGCGAGTGCTGCAATTCAAACGAGTGAGAAATTGCATTTCTGCTCGTGTTACACACTATACTTTTTCTACAACACCCTTTTTGCTAAAAATAATACTATACTATAAGACGGAATGAAATGTCAGTGACTCATTCTTATATTTTCCTCTTGAAGTTGAAGGTAGTAAATTCAATGACAATGAATTAACTTGTTCTCTTAGTTCTGGCGGAGTATTTTCAATTTCAGAACTGTCGCTATCCATTTTAGTTCAATCTGATTAAAAAATGACGGGACAAGAATATTTTACGAATATTTTATGCTTGACGTTTGTTGACATTCAAATGATTCGATAGATGTTGCTCCGTTGCCTAGCAATGGATAGTGTGTATGTGGGTATTTGAGACAGCAGTAGTGATGTCTATGATTTTTGTTCAGAATATTATGAATTTGTACGACAATTTCCCTCATATTATATAAACCAATAGACTTTGTCTATTCATTCTTGAAGTTGCCTGATCGAATATCCCTTCGAAATGCAGAATTTTCAAAATATACTTTCACCTTGCTGTCACGAAAACTGTATTGCTTAGAAATTAGGTACTGAAAAATTTTGGCACAGAAATGTCACTTTGTGGCACAGAAATGTCACTTTGCGGCACACTAATATCAAATTTCAATTATTGTGAGAAATAATCATGTTTGCAAACGTAAAACTATGCGGAAAAGCATGTTTTGGAGTGTGGTTGTAGAAAAATTATATTTTCCGTATTTATCATCAGTATTATGAACATCAGTTCCGTGAGAAAAATTATGAAGGAGTTCTATACACTGAAGTGAGTTCGGTGTTGATACGGAAGTTTCTATATATTCTGTGTAAAAGACATTTTGTAAAAGAATATTCCTAATTGTTACTTTATAAGTATTTATACTCGTGTCGAGATTCTGTAACTCATTTAATAACGCATTAAAAAAATTTTTGGAGATAGATATAGATAAGAGTTTTGCGATTTGCCTAATCTGTATTTGGGTAGCCTTGCCTTAAATTTGTTTTGGTCCTAGTATCATGGTGGTATGTCCTCTTGCGTAGTCACTTTATTTTCACCTTTCAATTTTTTGACAACAGAAACATTCGTATTTTTTTTGTAAAATTTGTTTTTACGAAACTCCCAGGTTTTCGGAGAAAACCCCTCAAAAGCAGAGCTTGTGCGAGCAAGGGAGATCCGGGACCTACAGTTTAAATAAAAGTGGAATCCGAACCACTTCAGCTCAGTGACACACGACCGGGGATCGAACCCGGACCGTCTGGGTGGAAGCCAAACGCTCTAACACCTCGACCACTTCGCTATGAAGCAAGATCGCCAAGTTAATATCTGAAGATTTTTAAAGATAGGTTTGCAATGATCGTCGTATACAGCCTTTGCTATGATTTTGACGACTTTTTTTCATAATTTGAATACTGCTAACAGCTTTTGAACTTTAAAATGTATCGAAAACATTTACTCTCATGTAATTCAAATCTCTGGTTTTCGTCCTGGTGAGGGCTCTACTCGCTTGAATGCCCTCGGCGATCGCCGACCTGGCCAGTCCGACACTGTCAATTTCGCATCGGGGACCGAAACTCCTGTAAGAGCTCGCCCGCTAATACAAATTACAGAAAGTCGCCCCATATTTCTACTTCACGGGCGCAACGCTGATGTAATTGGAGATAAGTGAATTCTTCGGAGATTGTTGAAGAGAAGTTACGGAATTCAGTGGAAAAATAATTGAAAGCGCTACAGGCCAAGTCTAACGCGAAGGAGTATTTTTATTCGGATTTAACGTATGAAGAAGGAGAAAAACAATCCAATAGTCGTGGAAGCGAAGGCATTTTTAAAAATATTTTTGTTCCAACGAAAAATAAATTCCTGTAATGATCAGAGAACATCTTGGGAGCAGATACAGGTAGGAATTGATGTTCTTGTAGAATTTCGAGCAGGTTCAAGCAAGATAAATATAATCAACAATTCTGATTCTGATTCTGGAATGAATGCAGGATAGTTTTTGGTTGCTAAAAAGGGTTTATAGAAATGAACTATGCGATAGAAATCTGTTTTGAAAGTCGGCAATAATATTCAAGCCAGTGAAGGGCCATAGGAGGATTTAAAAAACTAAGAGATAAATATTAGACCGTCAGATAGTGACAGATTTAGGTGCCCCATTTTCGCATACAATTTTTGAATAGGGTTGAAAGGTACATCGATGTTGAGTAAAATGGAGGGAAATTTAGAAGTGGCTCCTGGGAAAATTCGTTTTTCCAGAACAGAAATAAAAGGAGTATGTTGCCCTTATTTTCACGCGAGCCGTTTTCACCTAATCATTAATTAATAGAACCTGGCTTCGGAATACCAAAGGCTTGAGTGTTGCAGGTGGCTAAAGGGTTGAAATGAGGGCGTAATCATGTAAGGAAAAATCGAGATTTTAACAGATTTTCCCACACAAGCCCATCGAAACTATGAAAACTTACATCGTCGTCACTAGACCGAAAATCATAATGGCTTGAGTGGCGTGGATGGATAAGTAGATTTTGTTGACGGAAAATTGAATGGAATTTTTTTTTGATTTTTCCATTTGTTCTCCCCAGGATTCACTCGTAAATTTCCCTCCATTTTACTCAACATCGATGTACTTTCCATACCCTATTTGAGGCTTGTATTCGAAATTGGGGCACCTAAATCTGACGATCTATATGCCAAAAGAACAGCAGTTATGGAGAGCTGCAGGATTGTACATTGGCGTCAATATTACAGAAGAAGTACAGATAAGAGGAATTTTGAATACCTATAACCTTGACGGAATATATTTGGTATGACAGTGCCAGTCGCTGTGAACTAAATATGCTCAAGAACAAAAGTGATACTGTATTGTACATCAGAGAGGGTTGGGTCCGTAAGGTAAGAATTTGACAGATACTGATGTGGATGACCGGTTCAATATGAATGCAAAGTATTCAAAAGTTGGTAAAATAATATCTTCCCAACATAGACAAAAATCGCGTGCTTATTCAAGACTGAAAGTAAAGATACTATAGTGTATTCACATTTCAGATACTTACGATGTAAACACTGATAAATGCATGCTTGCCGCGTGTCCACCACGTGATCACCAATTCTCGCAACGCTATTGGTCCACAGAACATCAACCTGACCAGACAATCCAGACTTTGGTGAGTTGTATTCAGTTTGGTTGCATTACAATTGATAAAACTGCGTTTTGTAGTTGCCGCGGTGATTTATTTTGTGTTTTCTAATTACATTTTTGATTATTTACCTCAAATATTTGTTTAGTGTAAAGTTTTGTGTTGGTTTCGGGTGACGTTAAACATTCGTTGGTTTCATTTCACAACGTACCTACGAGTTGTAAGCATAATACGCCTCTGGTCTAGTTTGGCATTCAGGTGCTTTTGTTGACATCGTCCGTATTTGCAATGTGATAATACAGTATGGTTCCAAAATTAGACACACTAGCTTTGAAAGAACAATTTAGTTTCTAATTGAGCATGATCTATTTTTTTAGGAAAAATAAATCAATGGAAGTTTTAGGAACAAAGAAATTCGGAAAGAAATATACCAGTGATAATTTAACAGCAGCTCAATGATACACAGTTTTGAGATTACCACCGCACTATTATGTTTTTAATCCAATCGAAGTGATATGGAGCTAACTCATGAAACGTATACATCGCAACAAAACTGCTTCAAAATTCATTAACTGGAAGGGATCAAGGAAGAAATTGACAAAATGACTGCAGTCGTCTGGAATAAAACAATCATGAACAATGGGCAATAAAATATTCTGAACTGTACGCATTCCATAAAGAGGAAAATTATTTGTAATAAATTTAAAGATAGTGATGAAGATACGTTTGAAAAAGTTCAATGAGATGGAGACGACAAATAAATAAAACAATATAATTTTTCTACAACTACCTATAAAGAAAAATGTACATTTCAAGTGCGTCCTCCATTAAAAAACTTACAATGTTGTAATACAGATGTTTATTTCCTACGGACTAGTGAAAGCAAAAGTAAGGAGGGAAAGTACCGATACTCCCACATAATACATTTGAAAATTGTATTTTTGATATATGCCCTACAATGATCAGTGATTAAATAATGCGAAAGTATGTTGCATGAAACTGAAAACCCATGAGTTGCGGGTAAAAAGAAAACAAAAAAGAATTGCATCGGCCGGGAATCGAACCCGGGCCGCCCGCGTGGCAGGCGAGCATTCTACCACTGAACCACCGATGCCTGTAGAACAAAATCTGCTTTCTTGTGAACAAAAGTTTAGGCTGAGGAGCACGAAAGATCATGGAAGAAATTAATGTCATATGTCATCTGTCACATAGAGTTATTAACAATTCAGTTTCGTCTTGTGATGATTACACTACCGCGTCCATTTCGTGGGAACCAGGAAGAACTCATCCGCAAAGCTATGAAGTGAGACACCAGGTAGCTCTAAAAAATCATTGAAGTGAAGAAGAAACAGTGTTGAAATAGAGTCTAGAATGGATTCCTGCGGAGCACCAGAATTTAAAGGTAAGGTGTCGTATGGAACTCAATCAACCCCACTTCTGCTGAGAGAGAGCTAGGTACCATGGCATACTACTGAGAGAGAGAAGATTGGCGAGGAGTCCCTGTTGTCAAACGATGTGAAACTCTTTGGAAATATCTGATGCCACGGCCAGATTTTCACCTCATTGTTCAACAGATAGTTGTCATATACAGGATGAACTATGACCAATTACGGAAAATAAAATAGTGTGTTAGATAATGAGCTGAGCGTTCCATAACAAATAGCAAGCAATCCGATAGGTCTGTAGTTTCTAAGTAGGGTTTTTCAAAAGACGCATATATTATATAGATGTTTCAATAATGAGATTCTCGCTCACAGCTTTCTCTGAATCATATTTTTCATCCGTCCTATTTGAATATTGCACTTTGAGGTGTGTTTCAGTGTATATCACAAAATGAAATCACCAAGAAAATGAAGAAAAACTTCCTTCAGTTTTTAAATTTTCCAGTCATTTCAATTTATTCGAATAAAATCATTTCATGTATATACAGTGAGCACGAAAAGGTTCAACAAATTCGTTAAAAGCTTGATATGGCCATTGGGGAAAAAAGCTCAGACACGTCGATTTTATTTTTCAGTTGCGCATTTTTTGGTCTAGTCAGATTTTTGATGACGTCATCACTGTTCGAGTTATGACGTCATCATTACCCTATTTTGATAATACCTTAAAAAACGCAGTTTTCTTTGTATGGATGTCATATTTTTTCTAACGTTACATAACCGTATTTTCGAGAAATAAAAGATATTTCATTTATAAAAGGTCTGTTAACGTAAACTTTTCACTTGAGGTATCCCCACAAAAAAAATCTATTGAGATTAGATCAGAAGATCTAGCTGGCCACTCCAAAAATCCTCGAATGCGATCGAAATCCGGAGTATGGGGGAATTTTTCTCAAGTACATCAGTATCGATAGGCGACCTCATACCTTGTTGTGAAGCAAGTGTGATGTGAGTTGCCTAGATGCCAATCCCGACGTCTGGTGTTTGCTCAAAGTGTGCAACAGATCACACGGGGTGGGGCTGTAGGTTTTTCCGAGATTTCCTGCAGCTAAAAAGTGAATACGCCACCAAAAATAAGAAAGTCGCTTGGGAGCGCCACGGCAAATGATAATAATAGCCATCCTCTATCCGCATACGAGGATTTTTAGAGTGGCCAGCTAGATCTCCTGATCTAACCCCACTAGATTTTATTTTGTGGAGATACTTTGAGTCAAAAGTTTACGTTAACAGACTCAATATCACATTATTATGAATGAAATATCTTTTATTTTTCGAACATACGATCATCTAACATAAGGAAAAATATGACATCTATACACAGAAAAATGCGTTCTTTCTGAAAGTATTATCAAAATAGGGTGATGCCATTTAAAAGAAATGATAATGACGTCATAACTCGAACACCGATGACGTCATCAAACATCTCAGTAGACCAAAAAACGCGCAACTACAAAATAAAAATCGACGTGCCTGAGCTTATTTTCCTTGATGGTCATATATAATAATAATAATAATAATAATAATGTTTATTCACATAAATATAAAGACATATTATATTAACAATTGTATAAATAAAATTAGTGAATAAACAAAATATCACAGAAGCAAAAATATGCTTTTTTGTGATGTGCTAGATAAACATTTGAGACATGAGATATAGAGTAAAATATAATATATATAATGTAGAAATCGGTATGACCAGATCGGGTAAGTATACTAGACATAATTTGGAAAGTATCGACAAAAGCAGGTAGGTATTGACAAAATCATGTAAGAATGTACAAAATCAAGGTATTAAGTATAATTATGGACAGTATAGCATTTAGACGAATTTGTTCCAACCTTTACGTGTATATTACACAAATTAAATGTAAATGTAATTTCGTGTGGTTTCTTAGGTTGTTGTCAAAAATTTCGCAATTTAAAGTCAAGTAAAACGCATAACTCCATATGCTCAATAGCTGTATACAGTGTCATCTTCAAAATATGCACCATATCCATATGGGAAACTTATTAATATGGGTTTTTGGAGAAAAAGTCACCCTTGATAAAATGCACATACGAAATGAAGTAAAACACATGTAATCTTCGAAGCACATAGGAAAACTTGATTATGAGCCAATAGTAAAGTACACTCATTTTGAAAAATTTTATTTGGAAAACTTATAATCATTATCAAAAAGTAAATAAATCCTTGAAATGTAATGGCTATCTAAGTGAAGACTTATTTTTGACCCATTTTTTTAATGGAGTATTTAAAAATTAAATTTATTTAAAACGATGAATAAACGACATTCTGTATACAATTACTGTCAATTGAAAAACCTCTTAATACTACAAATTATATTTTTAAAGAAAATTTGCTTTTGAAATTAAGAAATTATTGTAGTAAAGTTTTTTTTTTGTTTTATTTCAATATTGATGTTTAATCTTTCGATATTAATAAACAGTATTTTCTTATTACGATACTGTATAGTTATGGACTAAAAATAAAAAGAAATTTGTACCATTAACATTAACATTATAGTTTGGGCAATATTGCACGCTTTTCAAAAACCCGTTTCATATAGGATGTCGTTTATTTATCATTTTGAGCAATTTTTTAATACATTTTAAAAAGAGGAGGTAAAAAATAAAACTTCACTTAGATGACTCCTAAACTAAATGAATTTTTTGATACTGAACAACGTTTCCAAATAATACTTGTGGATATTTTCCAAAATAAGAGTAATTTACTCTTGGCTCAAAATCAAGTTCTCCAATGCGCCTTCTAGATATATTACGTGTGTTTTGTTGTATTTTGTTGGTGCATGTTAAGAGCAGGGATTACTTTTTGCCAAAAAACTCATCATAATAAAGAAGTTTCCCACATTGTGGTGGATGTGACATCGTATATTTCAAGTGATCTCACCCAGTATGAATACAATAAGAAAGCTTCAACATTTATTTCTTGGTGTCACTTTTGACAAGGTCTTGAATCTGGATATTTTATCAAAAGTGGTAAAAGTATCAAACTTGGGATGAGCCCCAAGAGTGAATGGAATTAATTATACAATGTTGTTGAACACATGTTGATGAATATCTAAAATAACATAAATTTTCGTTGAACTTAGCAACTTTCCGACCATCCCGGTACAATCCCTGTCGACCAATTCCCCAACCGGCACCCAAACAATCAAGCGTCTATCGACTGACTCCTTTCCGGTCGACTTACCTGAATCAAAGGCAATCTCGCTGATCAACATCCACTTGTCGGCGAAAGACAGTCGCAGTCTGACGAATCTGGCCAGCCGACCGCGGAGCCGAATGGTGATGTTGCGGGCGGATTCGCGCATACGGTCCGGCGGGATGATGGCCCGCACGCTCTTCGGCTGATAGCGATCGCCGTCCAAGCTGAACCACACTTCTGCCTCGGCGAAGACCTGCGGACAACGATTGACCGATATTGAATGTGGATTGTAGAGATTTGTTACCGAGTACCAGAGACGGTATGTCACATCTTCAATTGTGAAAAATGGCCGTATCTGTGCAATTTTGAAAAAGGTGATAAGGCATTACTCACTCTAAAGAGCTAAAAGGGCTAGTACATTTTAGCCTTTTGGTAGCAATTCCATTGCCAGGTTTTTTCTGGTAACCACTGCACATGTTTTTCAGAATTTTGACTGCATCAAAAAGGCTGACAAAATTATATTTTATATTTCTAGGTAAATCAAAGTTTTAAGTGGGTACAATCGTACCTAAACCAGAGAACCCAAATTTTAAAAACACATAAATTATCACGCACTAGTGTAATTCGTTGTGGTGATCCTCAAGGCTCGATGCTTGGTCCAATTTTGTTTTTACTGTATATCAATGACCTGGCTACTATTACATCAGAGGGTTTCTTTATATTTTCTGCAGACGATACAACTATTTTATGGCATGATAACAATGCACCTGCATCTAAAAATGGTACGAGATATATCCAAGATAAAAGATTGGTGTAATGCCAATTTACTCTCATTCAATATTAAAAAAAACAATTGTTTATCTTATCAGTGTGTCCTTCCACATATTCCTTTAGGAAATGAAATGATAACCAATCTGGATATAAATAAATTTCTTGGGGACCATATTGACAAAGAAAAAAAACTTGCCTCAGGATGTTATGCAGTACGTGTACGAGTATGGCAACAGCTAAAGTGGTTTACCATGCACTGATTGAGTCTCACATTCGATATGGAATTGCATTCTGGGGAACTTGTAGTAAAGAGAACTTCAACTCAATTTTAGTCATGAAAAAAGGAGCCATCCGTTACTTATGTAAAGTAGGACCTAGAGAGTCGTGTAGGACTCTGTTCAAGGATTTAACTCTTCCATCATTGTTCATCCTTGAAACGACTTGTTTGGTTTTTAAAAATAAATCGTTGTGTAAAGTCAATGATGGAACCACTCTCCAAAGAGATAATGCGTCCAAAATATTCCATAATTCTCAAAATACTTTCACCTTGCCAGTCGCTCAAACTGTGTTGCTGTACAAAACACCACTCGAGCAAGCTCTCGTTGTGTTTCTAAGCAACACAGTTTTCGTGACAGCAAGGTGAAAGTATTTTTTGAAAATTCAGCATTTTGTCGGGATATTACTACTGAAAAGGCTTTAACGTGTTTTGAATGTGCATAATAAATCCTATAATGAAATTTACGACTTTGTGAAATTATCATAAAACGGTCATTGCGGATTGATGATATATTTTTTATATTTCAATTAAAATTAATATAATTTCCCACATGAAAATGAAATAATGAGATGAAAAGGAAGAATAGTTTTCAATATTGAGTGCACGATATGGTTCTGTGTTCCTCGTATGAAGGACGTTTGCACTGGTTTCACTGAGTAGGCGGTACTCATACTGTCGCGTACGAAATTTTACGATGAAGTGCGGATTCAACATAGTAATTTAGAGTGCACAAACACCTTCCTCCGCCTACTTGTTCTAGACACCCACCAAACAACCATACATAGCTCATAGACCTGTAAGTGCAATTTTGACCGCAGAACCACTTTTCTCAGCGCCTCTGAAGCTAGGAGATATGGCGCGAAATATGAAACAGTGGGTTTTCATCTTCTCCTTTATATTGTTTTTGCTTCACCGACGGCTACGATTTGATTCCACAGTTCAAAATTTATTGGAAAATATACCTTAACTTCATAATAATCTATAGATGTGCTATTCAGTAAAACATTTAAACAAAAACTTATGCAAGAGTATAACATGAACAATATTGAAAAAGAATGAACAATAGAAAAATGGCGAGAAAAAAGTACTTGTTTTTCCACTGAACGTTGTATCTGGATCGAAAACATCTCATGAGCAGACAATGTAACAATATCGATAAAAACTCCATTTGGCAAGGTGCTCAACAACGTAATGATGTGGTAACAGTGGAAAAATTACCTAACCTTATCTTACTGAAGTGTCTGTCACAAACACGTGAGTTACGATAAACCGTCTCGTTTATCGTAACTCAATGTATACATTGTATGATGGTATACAATGTACATTGTATACATTGATCACTTCTTTACTGTTGATTTTCTTGAGCCAAATATCAAAAACAGCGGACTCATTTTTGGGAAGCCGATGTTGGCCACAACATCTTTTATTTCCTGAGGTACTCACCATTTCGGTAAAGAAATATATAAGACACTACACAAGAAAAAAACCTATTATATAGCAGCCCAAAAAAAGACGCAAACTAATCAAATTCAAAACAATTGTGATGAACTGAAATGATGCTCGCTCAGAAAGGCACGCGGAGAAAAACTCGATAGTGTAGTCATCTTTAGTTTGGCTGTGGCGTAACTTATAACCATTTGACCTAAATACTTCATGTGTGGGTGTTATGTATAGACACCGACTGAAGAAAAGTTGTGGATGGACTAAAGCAATACATTTTTTACAAATTATGATCTAATAGGGACGCGCCCTGTGATTGGTTCAGATAATATGTTTGCTCACCGCGCTCTATAAATTTTGGATAAATAGGCGTTATAACGGACAGTTTTTGTATAATTATTTATTCAATTATACAATTTACGCTTTTTCAACACAGTTTGCATGCAGCAATTTGTGGGATGCCTAAACTGAATTTTGGATAAATAGTCGTTATATATCGGAACAATTTTGTATTGTTATTCTGTGTTACGGGTTTATTTTGCACTAGAAAACCCTTGTCGTTTTAATACAATAACATCAGAAATTCTCTGTCATTGATATACACTTTCCACTCTGTACGCCACTGTATCAAAATGACAACTTGATCGTTGTCATGTATAGCTTGTTCCGAACGTTAGTATTCACCTTTGCCGTACTAGTTCGAGCGGACATGAACCGGCCTTAAGCTAATGACAGTTATCAGTTGTTCTATTTTGCGGTATGACAGCGTTATTTTGTAAACATACTTTTGGTTAGTCTATTGTTTTGTACTCAGAACCCAAAACCGTAACATTCCTACTCTATCTCTATCTTGTGTCATTGAGGTACCTATTTCACATTCGAATACTTGACCTTTTGTTTGTTTGGTTCTGAGATTGAGAGGCTGGCGTTTTCGTGTTGTTTCAGTTGGCAACACTGATTCTTAAGGTGTTCTTTTCATAGCTCCTAGTAGCTCGAGGTAGTTCCTGCACTGATCCCACCGAACACTAACGAACAAGAAAGCGCTTTGTCAGATATTGACAGTTTTGACTTTGACGTCTAAGAGATATTCTCTTCTTCCTTATTTGATCTTGATGAGTGACTGACCTACTTTGAAGATTTCCAATTAAAGTTTGATCATCGTTGATGGATCTTTGGAAAATTCATATCAGGAGAGTTTCTCATATTGTTTGCGATTTTTGACGCTATATATATTTTTGAGAAATCTCCGTTCGCTTTGCGGATTTTTGAGGTTAGAAGTCACTTCATCATTGTGTGAAACCACTGGAACGAGAAACTCGCTATCAGACAGCATACAGACCATCAAAGCTGTTATCAGAACCCTCCCACTTAATAGAGGTTAGTATTTGCATTTGGGCTCTACTTATGGCCCCATACAAGTGTAATCAGAAGTCAGACTGGTATTGTATATTCTAGGGTTCTCTGCTGCGGCTACCACTCTGCTACTACTTTGCTCCACTGCGGATAGTGCTTGTTACCACTCTGCTACTGCTCCTCTGCGACTACCACTCTGCTACTACTTTGCTCTGTTGCGGTTAGTCCTGCTACTACTCTGCTACCGATTATTGGAGTTCCACTAATGTGATTGTTCCACTGTTTCGTTGCTATACGATTGTCTTTCCACTGTTCCACTACTGTGATTGTTCCTGCTCGACTGTGGTTGTCCCGCTCTATATCTGTTGTTCAGCATTCCTTCGCTATTCGTCCCAGCTGTACATGTACGTTGATTGATTGTGTCGTACCCACTGTGCACCTGTATACACCAAGGCACTGATGAACTACAACCACAATAATTGGTGAACTTGCATGCTTGAGAATATCTACATAGTATCAGATAAGTTTGGAATAAGACTGCCCCTAAGGCGTAAGTATCGATTATTGTAAGCTATCATCGTGACGTCACAGGCATAGCCCTCACTGGAGGTTTCATATTATATATTCAAACAATACCATACTCTCAATCACAGCATTCACTTGAATTCATCTTGGTGGTTGATATTTACATTAATTTCATTTTCTTTTGTACGGTGAGCTGAACTGTGCACATACAGGGTGTGTAACGATCAATATATTTTATTAGTAAGGGACATGACTATTTCTTTTATTCTGGTCCAAGTTATCTAAGCGTAAGGGAAGACAAAACCTCTACATAGTTATATATTCTTATTATACCATTTACAGGTATCTATTTTTTTAATATTTTAGTAATATTAGTGCAGTGGGTTGTCCCATTCCATCAGGGTGGTTTCGGATTTTTCACTAGCGATAAATCCGTGGCACTCCGGAAAATTAACCCCATATTTCAATCTTATCGAAATCAATTTTTATTGTCGAATCCACGCCTACTGAGCTGCTGGGTATATTAGAGGCGTGACACATCATTGCACATTCACTGCTCTCCTTTCCTAAATTTCGCCCCTAACATCTGTTTACGTGATGTTAGTCAGGTCAGGTGTGATTGGCCAATAATTTACGAATTTTCAACTCAGTTTGCATGCAACGGTCTTGTCACTTAAACTTCCTGCCATTACAGTGACCAATCGAAAAGCACGTTCCTATTACATTCTACTGTCGTCTGAAAGCGGCACCCGAACAACACCGAAAATGTTCATTCGACAATTTCAATCCTACTAACGATAACTTGAGGAATGAAGGCAAATTTCCATGCTGAAACTTTTCCAAACATTTTGATATAGTTATGGATCGGATTCGACTTCCGGCCATGGTGGAGGACAGACGGCATTCTAGGTTGGAAGTCAAGTAAATGTGTGTAAAATATGTTGAAAATTAGCATTATGGTGCATCGTCCCTAAGTGTTATGTGAAAATTATCTAGCTTTATTCGCCAGTATCCAGGCCGGATGACAACGGATTTGTCGGAGCTAGGGGACATTCTGTTATTTAAACCTACTAAAAGATATAACATACCTGATCTGGATACATTGATTTCATAGGAAGTCCAAGAAACCGAATAGAAGCAGAAGAAGATATAGTTACTAGTTACGTATTGTTTCAACAAAGGTCTGTAGAAAAGAAATCTGGTTTCACTGGCTTTTATGGCGTGTCTGTTGCGTTTCTTATCAGAATCAGTGTAGGTATTACAGTCTACAAATTATAAAATATAGCCTTTAAAAGTGAAAATTTTAGAACACGAATCAAGCATAGTTATCATATGTATACCTACTATTCACTTGATATAACTTATTCCCGGGGAACTCAGTATGCAGTGGCAGAGATAAAAGGGACTTTTGTCTTATGATGAATATGCATTTATTGTGTTTTACTGTTGTATTGTTCCATCCCATTATTCATCACGAAGACTGTGGTCGTACTGTGGGTTTTTACTGCAGTTGAAATAGCAAATGAGCCGCCTATATTGCCAAGTCCCCCTATATATATATGTCCATAAAGTAAACCCCCCTCCCTGGTAACTTTTGAACAGGTTGGAATTTTATTTTGAAATTTTTTTGTTAAATTGTAGCTACTTTTTGACAACAAAAAATTGTCTATCCTTCAAAATGGCGGCATTATGTTACGCCATTTTGTTTTGGATTGATATTTTTGTTTGAAATTATGCTGTCGTATAGACAATTGAAGGACGTTTCGGATGAGGTATCACTAGACCCCCATGCCATTTAAAAATGATGATAGATTTTTTTTAGTTGTCACAAAGTAGCTTTCCACCAAACAGGAGGGAGGATTACTATATGGTCGCACTGTATGTAGTATGGATCATCATGACGGTCATAACGGTAGTAGTCGTGGCAAGACGTCAGCCGAGTCCAATATCACAGCGTCCATCTAATGATCGTTTATAATCCGAATTACATACAAGACTTTATTTGCCAGCATCCATAAATAATGTTTCAAATGAAAAATTTAGTTTTTTTGAAAAAACTGATTACAGCTATTCAATCATTACAAAAAATAGTGAGCGAGCTGTGAACCTCACCACTTCGTTGACAATGCAATAGCAAATTATTGAATCACTGTCAAACAATGATGACAAGTAGAAATGAATTTGTAGTAAAATCTTTGATAATTCACAATAGCTAATTGCAATATTTACTCTTTCATAAAATATAATAAATACTTGAGTTGTGACGATTTAATCAACTTATAACCATTACTCATTAGAAAAATTTACCATATACACATATTCATAGTTTTAATATCAGACATATTATGAATATACTTGCAGTATCAAAGATTTTCAACACCTGTATCACTAAGTAGTGAGAATATCGAAAATCAACCATCATACTGAAAGCTCGAGTAATTCTTATTATTGATCATAAAAACTTTGCTCGTTGGGTTTACCCAGTAGAGTGTGAGGTAATTCGGCAAAGTTTCGTGTTACCATATACGAAGTATTGACCTTAGGGTATATAACTTCTGGCTGAGAACTCCTGAAAAGCCTGAGTCACCGATAGGTCGGACGTTTTCAGGTAATCCTCGCTAAGAGGCTGAAAGCGCTCCTGTTTATCGCAAGTTCGTCGAAGGATTAAATACCAGACCAGTCAACTCCATCGGTGAGAGGTAACTTTCCTAGAATAAATATCGTCTCAATCAGGTATTTCATTAAAAGTTTCTGCTCCGGACCTTTTCAGGGTTTATTTGCATTGGGATATTTGTTTTGCTGATGTGTTTGCAAGAGTCAAGCGGGATTCGACTTCTGTATTTTGTCTTGTTTTACACAGTGTTTGATGGGTGTTTCTTAAATTCCTATTTTTGAAGTTTGGTTGATAGATCGAGTTACTTAGAAACTTGAACAACCATTCTTTACTTGTTTATAGAATTTGCTATATTTGCATAAGAAACATTATGACACTAAATTTCACTCATTGCAGTTTATACTCACTTATTCAGATAATGCATCCAAAAGAGAACACTAACAAATTGAGTTAATTTTTTTAATAAGGAACGCGATGACTTTTTAGTATGAGATTCAGGATAAGGTGCAATACTGTTATTTTTACCTAAATATGTTCGACTTGGTTAAACGAAATTAAGACTTGTTAATTAGTTTTTGTTAACATTACAATAAATTCTAATAGTGAATAATCAAAATGTCTACTACTTGAGTCAACACAATCGTTCAGACGATTGCAAACATTCCAGGCATAGTGCGATGTTATGCTTACTTCTACCGCATCCTATATTTTTGGAGAAAAAAAGGAAAACAGACAAAATCCTTACTATGCTCTAATTGCACCTATACATACTCTTGCGCAGAGAAGGGACTGTGCGAATAAAATTTTTTCTGTAGAACAAGATTAAGGTGTATTGTCTCTTTGTACACTGTATCATTCTGGTGGCAACTCTGCTTATATATTTTCTGCAATTAAATGCACCTTACAATATTATATATAAGCCATGGCCAATAGACCAAAAAGAAGAAAAGAAAATTCCGATAAGAATGTATCGTGTGAATCGGGTGATACATCATCTGTTCGATTGTCAAATAATATGTTTGTTATTGGTAATATAATTAAAAATGTATCTTTACCAAATTCAATCTTTTCCACACTTTTCAGTATACTCAAAGCTCATAATTATTCATTTAATAGTGACTAAGAGGTGCCGAGAAGGCCGACTGAGTAGTATTGTTGAGGAAGTCCTCAGAAATACGGATAAATTACAAGCAATCTCGATTTTCCGGATTTTTATCTTTTTGTCAGATCCCTCATTCGGGAGCATAGACACTTCTTGTGTTTTGAAAATGTTGGAAAAATAAGAAGATCAATCCACACAAGTGTTTCTCAACAAATAGCATAAAAATCCGCAGAAAAGCGAAGTCGAAATGTTCCAAATCACATGGACAGCTAAAACTTTCTTATCTTTAAAATTTCCAGATATATTTTGGCCCTCTTTCCTTGGTGTCAAATGTCTAGAACGACGGTCATTGATCTGACAGAATCTGGCAGTTGATGTTTGGTAGGTTTTATTCTGAAAATGTTAATTCAGCAGTTTTTAACCATTTGTTCTATTCTTTTAAGTCAACTAACTGATATTTTTTAAATTTTGACATTCTCTCTGGGAAAACTAATAACACTAGTTATCACGAACAAAGAATCCAACTAACCATTTCCATGAACACAAACAAATGTCGACTATTCTAAAATATATGCTTTCAGGTGTGTGATGAAAACATGGAATATAGTGTTGAGGAACTCAATATTAAATTATTTTCCAGAAATCTATTGTTTGGGATAAAGTAGTTCAATGTAATAATAGACGAAATGTAAACAAGGTACAATGAATGGATATGTGGAGCCAAGAAACCTATGAAAGATAGATGAACACCAGGCTTTTTTAACTCAGAGCTGCGAGTGTTCTCAGGTTAGTGTGATATGTTTCGATAAGTTTTTTTCGCATGGCAGCTTTTTAGATTTATAGATTAGGTTCATTTGTGTTTTCGTTCGAATCACGTGTCATTGGTATTATATTATTCGTCTCAGATGAATAATAGTGAGACTTGGAGACTTGTAGTTTTATTAATGTAAAAGGTGAGCCAATTATAAAGAAGTAGAGAAAACTAATATTGTGAAGAAGTACATTACTTTTCCGTAAAATTATTTTGAGGCATAAGTATAGCAACCGATCCTTCTTTTTATTTTTTCTTCAGATACGGAGATATAATGGAATGCAAAATATTGGACAGCCTATTCATTGAAAAAAAAAGAGAAATTTGCATAAGAATACAAAGCTCCTCAAACATACCACGAAAGTGAAAGCGATAATGAATTTTATGGGATAATTAGAAAAAGATAACAAAAGAATTAGTTGTGGATGAAAATCTAAGTAATAACTCATGAGATTCAAGTATCGGTTCCCTGCAAATATTTGTGATTAATTTCAGGAATCTTAAAACTTCAAATAGCAGAAAAATCGATGAAACTGTATTATGCGTACAGTTCCAGAATACTTAGCATGGTTCATTAACAGGCATTTGGATTATAAAAATCAACCATTATAAGCCTCAACTTTTATACGACGGAAACTGTACATGGGTATCAAATGTATTTGTATAATATACACATATGTTTTTAGAGAAAATGATACCCAGATAAAATTTCCAATGTAGACGTCATAGAAGAGGACCTAGAGGATGCCAAAAGAGAATCAGCAATTGAAAAAGTTAGCATAAATTCAGATTATGTTTGTATACCTACTGTGTCGAAGGTTCGTATTTGTACCAATTTGTTGAAATAAAATTCAAAATAAAATTGAACGATAATTGCATTTCCAGAAAGAAAGAACTGGAGGAGAACGAGTGACTCATGAAGTAGATGAAGAAGGTTCTAGCGGTCACTGCAGACCAGATTGCACCATTGAAAAATCCTAACTTTCTGTAATATATACCTTAATTTGGTCTACTTCACCTTACATAAAACTAATAACGACAATAACAAAAAACAAAAAATGTCGACCATTTTGACAAAAACTTAGAAATAATCAAATTATTTGGCGGAATTCTCTTTTGTCAGTTTCTGGTTGTTGCTCAAATCAGTGCCTGCACGTGAAGCCTGTTTGTCATATGTCAGTTAGACGCGAAAATTCCGTATAATATATTATTGGCATTTCATACTAAGCGATACGCACTCTGGTGGCTTTAATGTAAACTAGTTTCTGCGACATTGTTTTCCAACCACACTTTCGTATCGTTTGTTTACCATTGATTTTTTATGAATATAGAGCCTTTCTTTGAACCGTTTTTATTTCATCTTAATTTAGTGATGAGAAATTGCCTTTTTACAAGTAAAGCGACCCTTCCGGTCTTATAATGGCGGCTTATAATGGTTATTGTTCTGTGCCACATTGCAATTCCTAGGCCAAAAGAAATTAACTTTTCAAAGATATCCCGAGGAAAATGATCCAAAGGTTTTTTTTGAAACGGAGATGGGACGAGAATTAATTTCAAGAAGAAAAGCCTGGATATTAAAGGTTCGGATTGGCAAACCAATAAGCAAATTTATGAAAGTGTGTTCGCTCTATTTTAAGCAAGAAGATTATATTAACAAAGGTAGGTAGGTATCTTGTTTTTATTGACTTATTTACATTTGCATAATTTTAATATAACCATCTATAATTCTGAGTTCTCCACTCACTTGAGGAGGCTCGGATTGCAGAGCGCTTTTTTCACTGAAGAGTTCCATTTATTTTTTCCATATAATATTATATGGTCTGCATTGAGGACTTCTTCACCTTCTACTACACACCGAGAACTTTCGGTCCCTTCAACATACCTCAGAAATTCTAATAAACTTAATTTTAATTGGGCCATTTGTCTTTGTTTATAAGAAGAACATTGAAGTATTTTATCACTGGCTTTTTTCTAACAAGGTAACTATTAACACCTTAACACTAATCCTTACACCAATAATCATTTATTTAAATGAACATTAATAAAAGGTAAAAATCATCGAAATCACAGTTTTAACAAGGTTTAAAGGGCCTAAACCACGCTTCAAATACTCAATACCCGTAATAAACAAAGTAAACAATGAAATCTATATGGAAGAAAAAGTAAGGTTATAAATCAATGTCGTAGAAAGTACTTCATCGCCCGCCGCCGGTAGCGCTACAATCTTAATTTGAAATCCCAATAGACTAAGTCCATATAACAATTTTGGGGGGTCATTTGACCCAGCATGAAACATATTCAGAACGATACTGCTATATGAGAAAATAACTTTAGTCACTATGCCGTCAATTCTTGGTGGTGCAAATGACTGTAATAATAATACTAATTTTTCATCTGAAGATGTGCTTTTCCGACAAAATATTCCTGTACTGTACCTACTGCCGTACAAAAATAATGGGACCGGAATCCAGGATTTTTTTTATTTTCGGAAATTGAAAACTTTTCCTGGCTTCCAGTCCCATTATTTTTGCACGGTAGTAGGTTCTAGGAGATTATCATTTCATAATCTACCAACGTGAGGAACGCCGTACATGATTACTTTGTCAGAAAAGCTCATCTTCAGATGAAAAATTATTATTTTTATTATTACAGTCATTTGCACCACCAAGAATTGACGGCATAGTGACTAAAGTTATTTTTTCATGTAGCAGCATCGTTCTGAGTATGTTTCATGCTGGGTCACGTTCTGAGTATGTTTCATGCTGGGTTAAATGACCCCTCCAAATTGCTATATGGGCTTGTAGTCTATCAGACTCATGTACTAATTGATTGCCAAATATGATGTTCCATAGTTGAATGGAATAAGCCGGCTCTGATCTTCATTCAAATGACATGTATTCAAGTAATTTTGAAGTAAATCATTTTTCCGCGAACAGCGAGCTTTGGAGTCAATTAAAAACAGTTTAAAATAGTAGTTTACCGAACAAGTGCGGAAAGTGATACTTTTCCGCAAGCGATTGCAGATGGTTGAAAGACGCGCCAGCGGAGTTCGGCCAGCACGGGTTAGGTACACTATTTTTTGTACTAGCATGCGGAAAAAACCCAAAAGTTAATATAAAGAAACATTTATCACTAAATACATATCAAAAAATTAATTATTATTAATATTTATATTGAAAATGCAATTTGTAGCATTCTGTAAATTAATTGCAGAGGCTAAAATTTTATCCAATGAAGTCGGAGACTTGAAGGTTGGGTTTCCGACGTTTTGGTTTTCACTGCTTTGTCACAAGCACTAATTGTTGCAAACATGGCCGTTTGAGTAACTTGGCTAGAAGAGGTCATTTTTGAAGGCTGCTATACAAGTGGTAGGGCCAGCGACAGCGTCACTGAAGTTTAATATTTGATTGGATAGACCCTTTTGGAATCTTGGTGAGCTCTCCACATAACCTTCTGCGACGCTGGAAGATTTCCAACCTCCGAGGCGTTTAATATTTGTTATTCCTTCTCCGGAATCTGCAAGCATTGTGGCGGCGGAACGTCGGAAACTGTGGCCCGTATATAATTCAGGATTTGGAAGCTTCAGATAACTTGCAATCTCTGATGACATTTTCCAGAAGGGGTTTATTCCGATACATTGTACAGTGCAAGTTCCTTTCTTATATTTCACGAAAATTCGCTTGTCTGGGGTTTTAGGCTTTCTTGAACTCACATACTTTCTGACCAAATTGAGCAATTTTCCATTTCAGCTTCCTCAGAAATCGCAAAGTTTCTGAAAGAGTGGTTTTTTGTGTCTGGTATATTTATCAATAGAATATTTCCTTTGTCATCAAAATAATCTGAAGACATCTTCGTTAATTCTTCTCGCCTACATGCGCCCGCCAATCCAAAAATCGTAGCAGCTTTTATATGAAGATAAATTTCGTCAGGTGCTTCATTTATAAACTTAAAAATTTCTTCTTTTAAGAAAATTTTAGCCTTTTTTGGTCTAAATCCAATGTTTTTTATATATGTCGTGACCTTGAAAAACTTAATCAAATCGACGTCTTTTGTAAGTTTAATTACACTTTTTAGTACCTGGCCAAAGAGTGTTTGGCTTGCATGCTTTGGAAATTTCAGCGAAATAAGCCAAAAAAAAAGAACGTATTCTTTAAAAGTTTTAATTCCCTTATTCTGGCACCAGTTTTCAAACAAAATATACTCCCTTTTATACCTATGAAGGGATTTTGATGGTAGTAGATCCAAGTTTGCAGTTCTAGCCGCTTCCAAAACTGACTCTGGCAAATCTTCGTCTGAAGAATCCTTGAAATATTATCTTACTAGAAAAAGCTGCGACGGTTAAATTTGTTTTTGACAAGGTAGTGTTTTGACTGACAGCTTTATTTTTTCTTTGTTGATACGGTGATTCAAAGTGACAAATAAAAAATGTCAGATGTTTATACTATTTGACATTCATTTGATGAGGCTTATACCAGGGCCATTAAAAAATTATTGAAACATACTTTTCTCTTTGAAATTTATAGCAGAATTCTAATAAACTTCATTTTTCAGTCATTTTGTAAACTACAGCCATACAAATATATACAGGGTGAGTCAGAATAAGACCGACAAACTCCTACTACAGATTCCTTGCCTCATTTTGAGATGAAAAGTTTCTGTCAAGGTATGTCCTAAAATGCATCCCCTCTGAGATACAGGGTGTCAAAAGTGCGAAAAAAATTTAGATTTTTTTTTTTTTTTCTCTAAAACTCCTGGAGAAAAAAATTTCAAACTTGGTGCACTAATCAAAGTTTATCAACGTGATAATTTGAAGTTATAATTTTTAATTTTCGTAAACCAGTGGCGTAGTTACGATGGTATGTGATCATATTTTCCTTCATATTTTCTTTGGACAACTGAATTGACAAATGAGCGTTTGACATCAGTTAGGCTCATCCATACTCAACCTAAAAGTCGAAACATTCCATTTGCCTAAAAGTGGAGGTTTCTGAGATATTTGCAAAAAACTGAAAATATGTCCTGAGAAGAGACATAACATCCTGTGTGCTATAACCGCATGATGCGACTTTATTATAACTTATAGGAATAATTGTCAACCTCTTGAACGTTTTTTAATGTTGGGAGTATTCATAACATAGTACAGGTAAGTCAGAATTAGACCGACAAACTCCGTTATTTTATTCGTCATAATATTTGAACGAATCGATTTCGTAAATTCACCGATATGTGACCATACATTGTTGCATAATGATTATTCTGAAAGATCCACTGACAAACCCAGCCTCAAAATATAATACTCCTGTTAGAGGAGAGTTAAAGCCTAAAATAATATTTGCGAAAAACTGTAAATAAGTACTACTTTTAATTTGTTAAAGTCATTTCATACTGAATTATCTAGGAAAACATTTTCCAATCATCATGTTTTTGGTGAAGAAAAACAATTATTGTGTATTTATATCTACTCAAATGATAGAAACGGTTTGTAGGGTATACAACATAAAAACAAAAAAGGCTCAAAGTAAATGTTCAAATGCACCACCATTTTGTTCATTGACTGTCGCACGCTTTGGAATATTCCTGGTGTATCCTGTATCAACGTACATGCTGCTAAAATTCTTGACGTTAAATCTTCTACATTCTACAGTACTTATCTTCGGTTTTTCGCAAAAATTGGTTCAGATCTAAACTCTTATTTGAGTGGAGTATTATTAATTTGAAGTTGGGTTTCTTTTTTTTTATTATTGCACAGGAAATTACATTGATGCTCAGGACATATCTTCAGTTTTTCTCAATTATCTCAGAAACCTTCACTTTTATACACATAGAATGTTATGACTTCTAGGTTGAGTATCGATGAGTCTAACTTATGTCAACGACATAGTGGTCCAAAGAAAATTCGTTCAAATAATATGACGAATAAAAAAAATGGAATATGTCGGTCTCATTCTCACTTACCTATACTATGTTATGAATACTCCCAACATTGAAAAATGTTCAGGAGGTTGACAATTATTTTTATAAGTTATAATAAAGTTGCATCATGCGATTATAGCACACAGGATGTTATGTCTCTTCTCAGGACATATCTTCAGTTTTTTGCAAATATCTCAGAAACCTTCACTTTTAGGCAGATGGAATGTTATGACTTTTAGGTTGAGTATAGATGAGCCTAACTGATGTCAAACACCCATTTGTCAATTCAGTAGTCCAAAGAAAATATGAAGGAAAATATGACCACATACCATCGTAACTACGCCACTGGTTTACGAAACTTGAAAATTATAACTTCAAATTATCACGTTGATAAACCTTGATTAGTGCACCAAGTTTGAAATTTTTTGTTCCAGGTGTTTTAGAGAAAAAAAAATAAATCTAAATTTTTTTCGCACTTTTGACACCCTGTATCTCAGAGGGGATGCATTTTAGGACATACCTTGATAGAAACTTTTTATCTCAAAATGAGGCAAGGAATCTGTAGTCGGAGTTTGTCGGTCTTATTCTGACTCACCCTGTATACTTCAAATATTCAAATGCCAGTATAGTCTCCAAAAATTTAACAAATTTTCCGCACTAGTGCGGAAAAGTGACACTTTCAACACTAAAATGAGTGCGGAAAAGTGGACATATCTGCACGCAAGTAGAAAAAGTATTTTTCTTGTACAAATTCAGTCATATTACTGACTCAAATTAGGAAAATTTGAGTCATTAAAAGATATGAGGATAAAAGAAGCCCCCTTCATGAAAGGTACTCCTATGGTGAAAACTCAATTTGGTCGATACTGCACAAAAATAACCTTCAACGATACCGATTCGTAGAACATTCAAAGCAAAAAAAAGACTTAACTCATTTCCTGTCACTCACGCTTGCCTCGGTCAAAGGACGCACATTGGAAAAAGGCAATTGTTTCATTTCCTTTGTCATTGCACTCTCATCAATCACTCGGTCAATTTTCCTATCGAGAAATGTCATCACTCCAATCCTTCCATATCGATGAAAATGGATGTCGATCGCTGAAAGCGCGTTGGCGATATGGTCAACCGAACATTAGCCGTATTTATCGAAAAATAAGGAGAAAAACGTTCCGTCCCAATTCGGTTATAAATCCATTCGGTATGCAAATTCCGTGTTTTGCCAAAACGGACGAAAACGCATTGTGACGTTTTCATTATGGAGCGGATATTGCTGTGGACCGCAAAACAAATTCCGCTGATGACTATATTTCCCGATGAATGTGAATTATTTATATTGAAATGGAAAAAGGAATCAAAGTAGCAGCTGTTCGTTGAACGAATGTGTATCGACGAATCGGATGGGCATTATGATAGTACGGTCACAATCAAAGTTTTCTCAACAACATATTCCTGTTTCTTTCAGAAAACAACTGGAGAATAGTAAGTAATTAAGATGTGTGAAAGATGTCCATTTGTCGAAAAAAAATTACAGTTGCAATCACTTGATTGTGAACAACATGTTAGATAATACAATTTCTATTCCTGCATATTGTCCGGACACCCTGCAACAAATGAACAAAATGAAGGTCTTGAATTCAAACGAGTTTCTCAAAAGAAAATCAAAAACATGAATATAGCTCCTTTCATATCTATTGTAAAACTTTGTTTCCTTTCGCAGGGATTGTCTGACATTGTGACTCTGGGAGTACTGCAGCCAAAAAAATTTTACTCGCTAACAAAATTTTACATACTTTGAGGATTCCTTCCATTCCATCTTAGTATAGGTTGCACAGGATCAAAATATTGATATAAAAATTTCAAGTTCATTTGAAGTTTTCCACAACTATCACGGGAATGCTTTTTAACGGTGCAAAAAACTGTTGAGCCTTCAGTTCAGATCTACAGACTGAAAAATCAGGAGAATATTATCAAAAAAAAATCCAGAACATATTTTCCATTCAAACCACAAATATGAATACAGTGGAACAGTTGGAACAGGTCGGATCAGAGCTTTGAAAGAATGTGAATAAAGTTCCTGACATCATTTTCCTTTTTCTAAAATGTTGACCTTAATACCTTTCCACTTGATTTTATTATTTATTCTGAAGTATTTCAAAATAGATAAAATTATCAAGAGGAAAAAATAATACAAAAAAAGCGTGAAGTTGGTAGTGATGGCTATAGAATGAAAATTAAAGAAGTAACAAGAAATAAAGTACTATATGTTTCAAGAAATTTGATTATATTTTGTTCAAATAAGTCACTGTTTCCAAATAGGTTTAGTTGTTCCCATAATCAAAAGTTGTGATGAATATCTTTTTGAAAACTATCGTCTTATCTCGAAACTATGTACAAATTTCCAAACTTTTTGAGTCAATCATTTACTATATGATTTGTAAAACATGTATCCATAGTTTCACCTATAGTGAATATCTCATGATGAATATGAATAAGGGCTACCAGGCTGATTTCACCCAAATCGATTTCAGCAAGGCATTCGACAATTTTACTTGAGAAGCTAGCTGGAGTCGGTGATTTGCTCAGATGGATCAGTCTTACATTACAAACATGTCGCAGGAAGTTAACGTGGGAAAGTTCATCTGTTGATTCGTTAATATTACGTCCAACTTTCCCCAAGGGTCCCACATGGGGCCTCTCCTCTTCAATATTTATGTCAACAATATATTCAGCTGATTCTCCTTCTGCGACTTCCTAATGTAAGCTAACGATTTGAAAATGATTCACACCGTGACCCGTGCTAACAATTCGCTCTTCAATGACATTGATACACTTGTGAAATTCTACGAGGATAACTATCTGTTCAAGAAGAAATAGACTACCCAAACACCAAAACTATAAGCTAAAAGCTTACTGTAAGCTTTTAGCTCCTGAAGATGCTAACTTTGTTGGCGAAACGCGCGTCCAGTGTGATTGTGACGTGGTTTTGGTGTTTGGGTAGTTTCTTTCTTCTTGAATGGTATTCACACCAAAGGTTCCAAAATATTAATTTATATATATTAATAGATATATTTCATAACTACCTGTTCCTTGATCTTAAAAAATGCCATTCTGTCAGGTTTACAAGAAATGTACAGAAATATATATCACAATAGTGCCATATAAACAGGCAGCAGCTGAAGAAAATGTCAGAAGTCAAGGAATTAGAAGTTTTGTACGACTCCAAACTGTTATTTGATTCGCATGAGTTTGCAAAAAAGCTAACAACGCACTTGGGTTTATGATCAGGACTTGCAGCAACTTCCGAAATACTAAATCAGCTAACACACTTTAGAAGCTTCGAATCTATCAAATGGAACCCCCAATATTGATCCTATATTGATACACTAGAATCTATACAAAATAGACTCGTCACCTCCATCGACAAAAATGCTCTCGTAACATAAAAAATCCTCAACAAATCAAAAAACCACTAATACCCAAAGCAGATCGGCGTCAAATATAAGACATCGAGGTCAGTATTTATAAAATTATAAATAATAGTAGTGAATGTAGCGCAATCTTGAACTTACTTTTAATGAATGTATATCTTTATAACACCAGACAGAGAATCATATTCATTCCAAACGAATTAAAGTCATACTAATTACTGTTTGTACTCTACATAGTTGTTGTTACAACTCTATAAAGATATATCCCAATGAACTGAAAATTACATAATTTACAATTCTGTAGCCACCTTCACCAAATCTCTTCAACTTGCTACAACCATGTTAAATTATTATTGCATCCTGTTACAATCCTTGATTAACAACTGTTCATAACACGATGTTGCAATGTATGTAATACGACAAAAATTAATGTTATTTTCACTTCACCATGTGTGAATACTCTCATTGGGTTCGTCCTGTTTTTTGTATTTGGGTATTATATGTTTAGTGCAGAAAGTTATTACGGGTTTATTTTACACTATGAAAACCCTTTCTGTCTTAATATAATAGCGTCAGAATTTCTCCGTCATCGAGATAAACTTTCCACTCTGTACGCCACTGTTTCAAAATGATAACTGGATCATTGTCATGTACAGATCTTTTCGAATTTTAGTACTTACATTTGCCCTACTAATACGAGCAGATATGAACTAACCTTAAGCTAGAAGTAAATAACGTACAATGTTCAAGTTCCAATAATTTATGCAACCCGCATTTTACGGATGACAGTTATCAGTTGAAATATTTTGCAGACTTATTTTGTGAACATACTCTTGGTTACATCTCTATTGCTTTGTGGTTATAACACAGAACCGTAACATTTCTCCTCTATCTCTATTATTACCATCGAGGTACATCACTTTCGAATACTTGACCTTATTGTGTTTGGTACGAATAGTAAAACAAAGATGGAGCGTTCTCCGCAGATTGCCGTCTTGGTTCAGTTGGCAGCACTGAATCTCTAGGTGTTCTGTTCACCTGCGTCGCTTTCCAATTGTCCCAAGGAGTAGCTCGGGGTGGTTGCTGGAGTGATATCACCGATCACGAACAATCTGGGGCAACAAGCTCGCAATGGAAAAGAGGCTTTGGGCGAATTTGATGTCTGAGTGACAGTTTTTCATCTCCTGTTCAACTTTGATTGAAGAAACGTCTCTTAACCTATATTTGAATTTTTCCATGTCGAAAATATTTTGATCACTGATGGGTAATGGGAAAATTTATATACGAAAATTTCCTCAAATTGAGGAAATTTCCTTCTGCAAACAAACCAACAAAACCTGTCACAAAAACCCTCCCACTGAGTAGAGGTATACAAGTGTAATCAGAACTCAGACTGGTATTTTTATTCTGGGGTGCTCCTGTCCATTATTGTTCCTGCTCCATTATCCCTGTCCCTGTTGCACTATTGTTCCTGTTCCACTATTGCTCTACTGTTCCACTTTTGTTGTTCCATTGTTCATCGGTTGTGCAGTGTTCCTTCTATGTTTGCCCCCTTCGTTGGTTTGAATCTCTGAACCTCCTGCTTTTTATTGGTATTCGTCCTAGCTGTACTCATACTATGTTCTTCGTTTGATTGTGTTGTACCCACTGTGCACACCTGTACTCACCAAGGCATTGAATTGTAGAGTACAACTGGCATTCTACTCACTATATCAACTCAGATAAGTCTAGATCAAGTTTGAGACGCCCCTAAAGTATATTTAAACTCAGTGCACAATTTTAACCTATCACCGTGACGTCACAGGTATAGCCCTCACTGAAAGTGATTCACTACTCTCAATCATAGCGTACACATTACACTTGGAGTTCAAACAGGAGCACTGACCATTGTGTGCCCCTGCTCACATACATATTTTATTAGTAAGGGACATGACTATTTATTTATTCTGGTCCAAGTAAACCATATAATCTATGTACATAAGTGAAAACAAAATTTCTATATATCTAAATATTATATTTATACCATTATAATAGTTTAGTAACATTAGTGCAGTGGGTTGTCCCATTCCATCAGGGTGGTTTCGGATTTTTCACTGGCGATAAATCCGGGGCGCTCCGGAAAATTAAAACCCTCATTTCAATCTTATCGAAACCTATTTTTATAGTCGAATCCACGTCTAACTGAGCTATTGGGTGTGTTACGGGTGTGAAACATCACTGATCTCCTCACCTAAATTTCGCCCCTTACAAAGTTAGTGAGAGCACCAAAAAACATAGGACAATGCACTCCACCCACGTTATACGAGTATTAGGCGTTATACCAAGTGCAAGGCTAGAGAAGATGCATTTCCGAAGCTCATTATACGAAGCAAACCGAAGAAAAAGTCATCTTCCTTTTCCTTTTAGATGAGCACATATTGCCTGTCATTTGCAATGGTAATATATGAAATATTATTCACTTTATCATATCCCACTGAACACCCAATACCCATCTATGGGAGTATTCTCATTATGAGTCATCGGTGGATAAATAACTCATCCTGTGTTTCCTATAGCAAGAAATGAACTACACCCACGCACTCGAAATAAAATTGGAGCTAAACCTCTGCGAACTACAACATTCCGTTTGAAATTTTAATCTACTGATCTGTCTAAAACAATATTTATTCATTAGGTTCTCGAAGCTTCTGATATTATATCTTCTTTGCAGTTTTTAACACAACTGTCTCGAGCAGATATTTTGTATAACACAATGCTCTTCAGGTTGAAATAAAAGAGTTTTCTGACATTTTTGTTCGTTATTTTAATATAGTTTATTTTCTCCTTTGAAACAGACAAGCTGAAGTCGAGGCAGAAGTTTGGAAAGCTTATTTAAAAGTTGTTTCGAATAACAATGTTGTGGGGAAACGAGGAATCATGTGAAAAATCTTTCAGGAATTTCATCATGTACACATAGCGAGTGAAATATAAGAGCTGAAATCAGCCACGTGGAAAAGCAATGAATATTTTTCATGCATTTCAGATGAGTTTTTAAATAATGAAATTGGCAATGAAATGGGTCACAAGAAATCGAATGAGTTTTTAAAACGAAGCATAACTTACCTCCTCTTATTTCATATGATAGGGTGCATAGAATTTTTACACCGTTGGCTCACACTGTCCCCATTTGGGGTCATGCCCTAGGGCACAAAAAATTGGAAAAAATCATAGATACTGTAGAAAAATATTCAGATTTTTATATTTAAAATTCATAATTTGTGAGCGAGAGGGTTAATCACTCAAATATAAATTGATTATTAAGTGTATACGAGTGAATTGAGAATAAATGGAATTATTCCAAAAAGCTGTGGAAAAACTTAAATAATATCATGGAAATTCCGAAAAGTAGACATTAATTACTGAAAATTAATTAAACTCGTAGTTTAATGAGGTAACCTTAAAGAAATGGCAGAAAGATCCAACATTTTTTTGCATGGGAAGGACTTTGCTCATGAAAGATATTCCAAACAATACTCATGAGTAAACTTACAAATAATAAATGAAACGAATAATTTTGACAAAGTCGAAATACCCTTATTTTCTCCACACATATCCACAAAGTGGAAAATATGAGGCAAATATCTTACAGAAAACAACTACTTCCTCACACAGATTTTGAATTTTGTGCAATGTTTCTCAAGGAGGACACTATTGCAACTGCTGAGAAAACAATGATTATTATCATTCATTTAAAGGATATTTCGACTTTGTCGAAATAATTCGTTTCATTTATTTGAAACTCTCTGGCACATCTTTAGAACTTAGTTTGAATTAATGAATTATAAATACTAGTCTTCAATTTGAAATTTTTAAAAACCTTGGTTATAATGGTTTGAAAATAGATATTAACCCATATGAATTTGACCTAATATTTTCATTAAAAACCATTTTTTTTACTGGGAGACATTCCTGCTTAATTCAAGTTTGAAAGTGGAGAAGAATAAAATGTTATGAAAGACTCATCTGCTCCATCTCTCTTAGTGGAGTGTTCGAAAATATCATGAAAGTGAATCACTTTTGGCACAATATGACTTTCAAAATTGATAATTCTTTAACTAACAGGATACATCAAAGTATAACAAAAAGTGTCCCATCAACAGACATTTTCCTAGACTTGTCCGAAGCTTTTTACACCGTTGAATATTCTTTACTTTTCGATAAACTAGACGACATTGGTGTTAGATGTAAAGCTTGCAAACTAATCATTGAATAAATATCTGCCAAAAAAATGGTGATAATTCGAAATAAATTGAGTTCTGAAAAAATAATTGGGTGCCTTGATGTACTAGCTAGGCCTGTTTTATATAAATGATCAAATAATTTTCACAAAAAAGTGATGGAAAAATTATCAGTTTCGCTGACAATAATGTTATAATATAAATAGCTGAGATTTGGTTTAACTAGAAAATAAAAATTGAAAAGAGTTTAGCAAATTAAAGAATGTTTTTTTGACAGCAGACTATCATCTTTCAACTTCAGTAAAATTCTAGGTTGGGCCACCATCTATTATGTTTAATGAAGCAATGACGATATACAGGGTGGGTCACGGTCGATGGTACCTTAGACGTTTATGAAGAACGGGAAATAGGATCACTCTGAAAATTTGGTTTCTCAAGTAGTTGCTCTTGGTCTATCGATCTAAAATATTTTCAGCAATGCAGCGATACCGCTTATACCAGAAAGTAGCAGCATCTTTTTTATTTCAAATGGGTCACCCTGTATATTACCGCATTTTTGAACTTGTCATTCCTTTCTGATTATTTCTGCCTAATACTCTCCTATACCTATCTCTAACGGTTTTTGAGATATTAGTTATTTTCCAAATTTTTTATCCAAAACATAGCTCGAATTGAATGTTTATTTCTGCGGTATTTTGATTCTTAGGAAGTTGCAATTTTGTGTTTAGTTCATCAAGATCATGAACATTGATTCTGTATAGAGAAGTTTGTTCTGCGTTATACAGGGTCGTTCAAGATAAATACGTACGAGATAAATTTACGGCAATTAATTCAAGCACGAGGGGGATTCAGTAAGAAAATTTTACACCGAGAAATGAAAATCATCCAACAATTCATAAGAAATAACTAACAATGGTTTCACCTGAACTATTTATAACCTCTAAAATATTGATATGTAAAATACTTAACAAAATTTTCATCAATAAATGTGTTTAAATTTGAAACAAAAATAAATAAAAAAGTTATGTTCTTATCGTGGATTGAACCATCGACCTAGCGACTCATAGGCCACAACACTACAGCTGAGCTACGGGACGAGAAAATATTTTCAGACACATTCCAAACATGTAGTAAATACATAATTATCTCCTTTCATATGAAAACTAGACCTCCATTTGTACATTAAAGCAAAATATCAACTTGTCACATGTCAAATGTTTGACAGAAAAATGTCCACTTATTAATTTCGCCCAGGGTACCCAAGAGGATAAAATTTTCCAGAAATTTTTAGGGTTGCCATGGTATCTAAAGAAGAACGAATTTTTTGATTGGCTACAAAAGCGAGGTGTGAAATTTAAAAATAAAATCGATTTATTTTTCTCATATTCATCTAAGGTGGCTATTAAATGCGGTAGTGTTTCGGCCTATGAGTCACTAGGTCGATGGTTCAATCCACGATAAGAACATAACTTTTTTATTTTTTTTTGTTCCAAATTTAAACACATTTATTGAGGAAAATATTGTTAAGTATTTTACTTATCAATATTTCAGTGGTTATAAATAGTTCAGGTGAAACCATCGTTAGTTATTTCTTATGAAATGTTGGATGATTTTCATTTCTCGGTGTGAAATTTTCTTACCGAATCACCCTCGTAAATTTATCTCGTACATGAATTTTACCCTCGTCGCTTCGCGACTCGGGTAATTTTCAAAAAATTCATGTGCTCGAAAAATTTCCGTCGATAATTCAAGCACTTGGGAGATTACAAGTGAAAATTGATATTATCTCGGAATTCTGGCTATTTAGGTATAGGAACATGATATTTCAATTCGAAGGGAATTGAGTAATCTTTCAGGATATTTCATAATATACAGGATGTTCAATTTAAAAAAAAACGCACTTTCAACCCTTTTCGTATCTAGCAGTAAGACCATGAATTTTGAACGACCCTGTATAACGCAGAACAAACTTCTCTATACAGAATCAATGTACATGATCTTGATGAACTAAACACAAATCCAAATACTGCAGAAATAAACATTCAATTCGAGCTATGTTTTGGATAAAAAATATGGAAAATAACCAATATCTCAAAAACCGTTAGAGATAGGTATAGGGGAGTATGGAACAGAAATAGTCAGAAAGGAATGACAAGTTCAAAAATGCGGTAATATACAGGGTGACCCATTTGAAATAACAAAGATGCTGCTACTTTCTGGTATAAGCGGCAACGCTGCATTGCTGAACATATTTTAGATCGATAGACCAAGAGCAACTACTTGAGAAACCAAATTTTCAGAATGATCCTATGTCCCGTTCTCCGTAAACGTCTAAGGTACCATCGACCGTGACCCACCCTGTATAATGTATTGGTTTGAATAAGTGATGGGTCCCCTTATGGAAAAGGCAGTAGGGCGAAGATGTTGAAATGAATTACATCCTGAAATACAGAACTATTTTCCTAATCGATAATGGTAATTTCAAAAAGCAGAAATAACGGTATAACTCAAAGTAATGCGAATTGAATTGTACACTATATTTTCGAAAATAGTTATTTATTGTATGAGTATCTTATTACCCATATAAAACAGGAAAAAAACTTAGGGCAGGAATTTTATATTCTTCATAAGACGTTTCCAAAGGACCCCGCACCAAATACATAGGAAAATGGCTATCAGCCAATTTTGATAATTTTTTAGGATATTGTAGTACAAGTCACTAGAAGTTACACATGCAAGTTTAAATTAGTTTCTATGTCCAGTTTCAGAGATACGAATTTTTGAAAATTATAAAAATTGCTTTTACCAAAACACAGCAAGGTTCACTCATCCAAAAGTATTACTTTTTAGATGATTAGTAACAAAATAGTAGCATTGCTGGTTTAAAGAAAGTCGAATGTCATGTGAGTTAGTCGGTCGTTACGATAGAAGAAGCCACCTATTATACAGGGTGGGTCAAAACTAGCGACAATTTAGGATATTTTGCCAATCTTTATCAACGGTCCCTATGGTAAGACCGAGCATTTTTCATTAGGAAAATACCTATTGGGATTCTCTTCTTACGACAAGAAGATTTGCTCTAAAACTTCAGACTTTTTTACAACACAGTAATTTTTTTTCAAAAGTTTATTTTTTATACTATATGTTTTTAACAATAGCCACACAAAATAGCCTTTTTGAGTCAATAAATCTGCTTTGAAGCCAAAAGTATTTGACAAAGGCTCAAAGTAATTGCTCAATATGATCAGCTGCAAAAAGATACGATCACATTTTATACGGGAGCTGTTTACAAATATTAGTTGAAATCGGTTTTGTTATGTTTGTTGATTATTTTTGAATGGATCTCCCAATTTGAATCATATTTTTCAGTTATACTTCCAAGTAGATTACCCTACACTCGGGTAAGTTTTATTCATTTCCTATGTCTGGTTTTTGAACTATAAATTAAAATTGATATTCTATAGAAGGTATTATCCAATCTTATTTCTTGCTGAAAATTATAGTTCAAAAACCAGACATAGGAAATTATCAAAATTGGCTGACCCATTTTCCCATATATTTGGTGCGGGATCCTTTAGGCATTATGACTTTGTCAGATGCCAGCTGTGGAAATCTTTAAATTATAGGTAAATTTCGAAAAGTGGGTACTCTGACAGCAAATGCATGTTATTATTATTGAACAAAGGATGAGAGCGTCAATCGACTACGATACCCCCGAGAAAAAAATGGAAAAAAAAATTGTCGCCTTCGGAGAGCTCCATAGCCCCAAAAGAGCTCGAATTTTATAGAAGTTCGCCCTACCCTTATTACCGCATCAGGCCTTAGTGTATTTTGCCTGCAGTGTCATCTTACGCTACGCTTCAATATAGTTTCCCAAGTTTTATACAGTTCCTTATATCGTTCACGTACAAAATAGTCTAGCTGCCTCAATTATAATGCTTACATTTTGGTCCTTCGAGCCGGATCATTTATTGGTATTTCATTCCTCCACGTCTCCCAAGAATGACTGGATGACAAATTTCCGTGCAACGGAGCAAAACAACAGGAGGGTGTTGGAACTTACCGGATCCTAGTTAGTAATCCAATCTCAAAGTTGTATAATAAAACGCTTCCCAGGTAGCACATCATATCGGCTGAATCTTGGTTCCATATTGGGCCAATATAGATATATTGTAAATGAAAAATCAATATTGGTCCAATATGGGTGAATATTCAAAAAATAATATTATATTAATAATATTGGTGGAATATTGGTTGAACTAGTTTTGAATGTAGATTAACACACGGAATATTGGGTCAATATTGGTTGAATAATTTCTACCAATATCGATAATACAATATTGGTTATATATTGTTTTCCACATCTGAATAAATATTGCAATCCAAATATTCCAGTCATATCGATTATAGGGGAAAAAACTATATTGTATTTCCAAGTTTGTTAGAATATTGGTTGAATATCATTTCCACTTTATTTGACAAATTGTAATAACTCATATTGAGTCAATATTGGTTGAATGATATCTACCAATATCGATAAAACAATATTGTCTTCACATCGTTATTAACATCTAGAATAAATATCGCAATCCCAATATTCCCCTCATATCGATTCTAGGAATATAAACTATATTGTATATCCAAGTGTGATTACACATTGGTTGAATATCATTTCGCCAATATTCAACAAATCTTATTAATTAATATTGGGTCAATATTGGTTCAATAATATTTATCGATATTGTTAAAACAATATTGTCTTCATGTTGTTTCCTACATCTAGATTGAGATGAAATTTGAATATTGGCCGAATATTCAATGAAACATATTGAAATTATATCATGATCAAACCTGGATAAAAATCCGCTAGGGGGCTCTACATATAGAACGTTTTCTAAAATCTACGAAAGTATATTGAATATACTTCCCAACTTGGTTTCAAGACAGCTCACTCAGTGGTTATGGCGATCAAAAGGCAGACTCTGGTGTCACCTTCATCAACTAAAAGACATTTAATAATTTACCAAGGTGTATTGACATCTACCAATACATCCAAATGATATTGTACCAATATCGATAAATATTGTTCCAATATCGATAAATATTTTGAGGCCATTATTGCTTCAAGAATATTTCACCAAAACTATTTTTAAAATATTCAAACAATATTCGACCAATATCGCAAAATGTTCACATTTTACTTCTCGACAATATAACTTTTGAATATTGTGCCAATATTGTTAGAATATTGTATCAGCGATATTGTACCAATATCGCCGAACATTTTGATGCCAATATCAGTTCAAGAATATTTTGCCAATATTATTCAAGTAATATTGGACCAATATCGCCGAATGTTCACATTTTTTTTCTCGCCAATATTGCATTTCAAATATTTCGCCAATATGTTCACAATATTGTACCAATATTTTACCAATATAGGTGTGCTACTTGGGTTCCGGTGAAATAGAGTTTCATCACAGCTGATACTATTAATTGTTAGGCCGAGCGGTGCCTTTGTCACGATTTTAATTCAGCGTTTATATAGGAACACATCTGGAAAATTATACATTTACTTACATATCAAATCTCATCTCCGGCAACCATATCAGGAAGCTGCTACCAGTTCTGCACACACTCTAGTTTTAATTCATCAATTTACTTTATCTATTATTATCTTTAACACTGTTCTGGTTTTCAATCTTTTCAAATTAACTTAATAAAACAAAGAAATCGGCCAAAATCATAAGAAAATAAATTAAAACGCCGGAATAAATAAGAAGCTTCAAATTTATACGTTCTTAAACCAAACCCAATTAGAATCAGTGAATTGAATGAAATTTGATGATATTTACGTTATTAAATCATTCAAAGAGTTATTATTCTTACTAAAACATTAAACTGATATTTTGAAACAAATCATTTACCAGAGAAGGCCACGTTGCTAGCAAAACAACCATCTAACTCTTTCAAGATTCAAAACAGGACTGAAATTTTGGAACATAAAATATCTGTCCTCCAGTTAGCCTGGGTCTCGTAATCCCAATTTCTGTTTAGGCAACAAATATAAGGGTTGTTCGAAATTTAAATAATGAATTGACTCTCTTTTTGGTTTCTTCTACAATCTGCTTGTGCATTAAATATTTTATAACTCACATATTCCGACGTTACGAGAAAAAAAACACAATGCAAATTTTTCGCATTATGAAAAACACTCCTTATATCTAAACAATTAATCTTATTTCTACTTATTCTCTGTCATTGGTCTTTCTGTAACACTCGGTTAAGGTTTGAATCAATGGAAATATGACGTTGAATTCATAATGGAACTGATTATTGGATACAAAATATTTGGTTCGAATTTATAAATTCCCCTCGTCACTCTGAAGTCGGTATTGAAATGATTTTCATAGCAACCACATGGGCGAAGGTTTTGGTGTCCTTCTCGGTATTGTAAATGCAGAATTTAATGGCTCCCGGATGTAGATTCAATGTTTTTCAGGTTTCGTCCTCTGTCGTCCTTCTGTTAAATTAATTTCAAGATTACGTTTTGTTACAGTTGTCTCATAAAGTGTTAGTTTAATTTGTAATTGTCAATCTTTACAAAAATGAAGAGATATGTTTCTACTGCATATCATTGTTTAATAGGACAGAAAGCAAGTGTGACAATAAAATAATTATTAATACTGTTTTGCTGTTCACATTGGATTCAACTGCACCACTGTAAAAACACAATTTCAAACGTGAACTACTGAAAAACAATTTTCAACGTGGGGCCATGTTCGAGTTCAAATTGTATAGAAGTTGGCCATACCCTTCTTATCGAGGTTTTTTGCCCGCAGTGGCAGTAACTATCCGACCATCTTATGATTCGCGTCAATTGTACAAAGATTTATAGCATAGTTTCTCAAGTTTTACACAGTTTTGGATTTCTAAAGTCCACCAAGCAATAACTGAATTATAACGCTGACGTATATAAAGAAGTATCTGTTTTGGACATAAGACAACTGTTTTGCTTGAGTATATTAAACAACATAAAAAAAAGAAATATTCAACTAGAGCAAGTTACTCACATCCACAACTCAAGAAACAAAACAAACCTCCTGAATGTTCCTCGCTCTGCAAAAGCAATTGGACAAAAAATGTATCGTATCTCGGACCGCGACTCTATCAGATTTTACAACAAACGATAAAAACTATCAGAAACCAAAAAAAGGTTAAAAATAAAATAAAAAAAATGGATTTCGGACACAGGAAGATTGTTTTTTCGGGACTTTGTTGGTCAGAATGATCTCAACTAATTATTTAGAATTAAATAACAGTCAATAATAAAATCGATCCGGAGAAGTTAATATCGATTTTGATTTATTATAAGTGTTTTATCATCGTTTTATTGACTGTTTTTCATTTTACCATTCTATATATTCACTCATAATCTACATGCTATTATTAATAGCATCTAGCCCATCACTAACAAACGGTAATCACCTCACTGCTTTAGTGAATAACCTGTTTATTTGTTTGAGCTATTTCACAGTTCTGATTTCATGTACAAATTATTTATGGTTTAACAAATAAACATTATTATTATTATTAACTATAAACGATTAAAAAATTTGCAATTTTTGTACGACTATGTTTGACAACATGTATGATCAAGTTTCTGGTATTTTGTCACATAGTTGAAACAATACGAAACAAAATACTTTCACGACCACTCTGTTTGTACATACTTTCATTTGCATTTGTTTTTGAGCAGCAGGTTTCATGAGAAGGAAAACACCGACCCCGTTCAAATGGTTGTTTTGGATTAAAACGCTTTGTTCCCAAACAAAAAACTGAGTATTTAAATTAAAATAGAATGGGGATTTTTATTCAATCAAATTCTTTGAGCAGAGACCACCCGGGGGCATTGAAATACAAGGTAATGGAGGAATACAACTTTATTTTCAAATGCGCGATATATATATATACCTATTGCCGAGTATTCCGCTTATGAAGGCATAAATAAAATTTCATTTCTGTGAGTTATTGTTTGAGACAGCAGAAGATGAGGATCGTTTAGGGCTCAGTTTCAATTTTCCTGTTTGCAATTCTCTCTAAAGGTACAGAATTGGATGTATATCATCATATTCTCCAAGCCGTCTCAGACTTCATTAATGATATACTTTCTATTGTTTGTTAGGCCCAGCCGAACAAGAAAAGATGAAAAAGAAAAGCATTGTTAGGAAGATTTTTTTTTTCAACAGGGGGTAATTTGAAGTGGCATAATTGAATATTCTCCTTAACACATTTCAACTTGAAACATTTCTTTTTCAGGTCCACAAGCTGTCGAGTTTTTTTTTCTGATGTGATCTTTCTCCAGAAAAGGATCATTCGGTGACTGAAATATTCGATGGGTTAAAAATCGTGATGATTTGGTGTATGATCCAAATTACAGTGTATTGTTTGAAAAAAATGGAAACCAACTTTGGTTTTTGATTTAATAACAAATGAAAAAAAAAAAACTCAAAAAATGTAACTATTAATATAACTAGATATTGACTCAGTTCGCACAATTGCGGTATGGAGAGTAATGTGTAAAATAATCGAGAAAATGTATTTACCCTCTGGTTTTTATACTCCCTTCTTGTTAAAACGGTTCGACTCAAACCTGGGACGAGAACTATTTCGAACAAAATCACCGATTCTACTTTTTGAAATGAAAGACAACGTGATTGCTCTATAGATGGCGTAAGGAAACAACAACTTAAAAAATTTTAATAGCATTTCAAGTGTAATATCGTTAAAAAGATAATTCTATTCTATTTTCAACCATACATTTTTTTTTTCGAATTTTGAAGCATTCATCGAGGTAAGTGTACCATTCAGATCCGCACTTATACTTGACATTTCAAATGAATATTGAAAAAAAAACCGATGACGGAATAAAGAAAAAATTTATGGCTGAAAAGAGAATTGATGCCCCATGCTAATTGAAATTTTTAAGTTGATGCGCCATCTACAGTGCAATCACAATGTCTTTTATTTCAAAAAGTAATATCGGTGCTATCATTCAAAATACTTTTTGTGGCGCTCTGTATAAGCAAAAAATATCCTTTCTTTCGAAGTAGAAGGTCAAAACAGAACATCAAAATGGGTTTCTACCGGAAGATCAACGGAGAGTATATCTATAGCGCTATTCAACTATATTCATCATTGGATATGAAGAAGTATTTAGGTTCATTAGTCTCTCCAAAGCTTTAAATTCAAGCAAACTACTAATAACAATTAGTAATCTAGGTGAATTGGGCATCCGAAGTAAATTTCTCTCATGCATGGTTTCATATCTTGAGGTCAGAAAAAGAATTGACGATCTGAGACGTGGATGCTAGTATACCTCAAGGATCGGTTCCTGGTCCTCTGATTTTCCTATTGTGCGTCAATGATCTTCCTGAATACGTCGACATAAAACAGGCAACTAATGCAGACTCGCCTGAACAGATCATTGCAACAATGAATGATTTTCAAGAGAATTTACCACGTGGTGAGAGAGGAATTACTGATAATTACTTCTGATAAAACGATTTTTATGCAGTTTTTCAAGAAAAATAAAAAATCTAAAAATGGTACCATCACAGTAAAAGATTACTGAAAATCTACCAAACTTCAAGATGTATTTGTTGTAGACAGTAATATGGGTTGCAACACTGACACTAATCATATTTGTAAGAAATTGGATAGCAGTTAGTTTGCTATATTACATTTGAATGATGGTTCTATGTCGAATCAGTTGATCAGCATCTACTATGCTATTGTTTATTCCTACATTTCGTACAATAATATTCTTTATTTCTGTTGCATCCAGAATTTTCATTTCTCAAAACAGGAGTAAACGATTATTCTACAACTTAGACTATGAAGAAACAGTTATTTATTTCGGAGAACATGGAATTCTCACACAATAATCCAAATGCATTATATAGGGTGGGGCACCGAAAACGAAACAGATTGAATATCTTCAAAACGCATGGGTATTGAAAAAAATGCAAAAACACGTCGATTTTTAATACAAGAAAGACATCTTCCAATCACTACCTCAACTGTCATACCTATCCCCCCACCCCTTGGTCACCATCACCCAAAAAATTTGAATCCATGAATTAAGCGCAGACATGAATTCTGAACTTTTTGTATGCGATATGCATCTGCTTTTCGTAGAAGAGGTCATATACTGTATCACAATGGTTAAAATGTGACAACATCAGAGAATCACTTAACATTTTTTTCGTTTGTATGTTCATGTCATTTCTGTGGGGATACAATAATTTAATAGAAGAATACGCTATTCCGATTTTCTCAGTGACATGTTTATCAAACTTAAGCTTTGAGTCCATATACAGACCTAGGTTTTTGACTTGGTCACTGTAGTTCAGTTGGTCATCTCCGATGAAAAATTGTAGCTGGTTGGATGCCAACGTTTTCTGACTTTCGTTACCAAAAAGAACAGCATGAGACTTTGATGAATTTATCTTCAGTAGATGCTTCTGGGATAATAATTGGAGGGTTGATACATCTTAATTGATCAGCACATTTGCCTGTTGAATGTTTTTGAATTCAAAAGAATAATATAATTGTGTATCATCAGCGTACAGATGATAACTACAGTGGGAAAAATGACGGTGGAAGTTAGACGTGTGAAGTGTGTATAAGAGAGGGCCTAAAAAACTACCCTGTGGTACGCCTTGGTCTATTACCAAACTTCTTGAGAGATCATTTTCTATCTTGACTTGTTGCACACGATCTGAAAGATATGATTCGAGAAATTTCACCGCTTCGGTACTAAGCCAACGTAGTGTAAAATTGACAATAAAATTTCATGGTGTAGTGTGTCGAAAGCTCGAGAAAAGTCGATTAAAATCAATACACATATTTCATTTTTACCCAACGAATGCAAAATGTCATCAGTGACCGCACTTAGGGCCGTTGAGCAGCTATATCCAGATCTAAAGCCAGATTGATTCACAGGTAACAATTTTCTTTCAAACACATATTCTCTAATTTGACGCTCTAAAATGTTTTCAAGGACCTTGGATAGCGTTGGTAAAATACTTATACTCCTAAGTTGACTGAACTCAGTAGGATTTGATAATTTTGGTAATGGTAACACGTAAGATTTTTTCCAGGCAATCGGGAAATAGCTTTCACTTATACAATTGTTGAAAATATCATAAAGAAAAGGCACAATGAACGGACAACATAGGGTAATGAGCTGAATATTTAAATTATCACAGCCATAAGCTTTAGTTTTGATACACTGTATAATATTGAGAACTTCTTCATCGGTAGTATGTTTGAAAGAAAATGTATCAATGATATTTTCATTAACATTATTATAATAATAATTTAATAGGTCATTTTCAGGTGAGCCAACATGTCTAGATTCATTTATAAGAAAATTATTGTAAATCACTATTTCGTTTTCTTGTAATATTCAATTTCTTCAGTTCCTTCCAATTTTCTTTGGGAAATCACTTGGAAAGTTTGAAGTGTAGATACGGTTTTTTTTCTCTTTTTATAGCGGAGGATATGAAATTTCTCAACTGTTTGTAGAAGTCCCAGTGTGCTTGTAGTTTTGACTTTCTGTATCTCCGTAAAGCATTATCTCTCAGGTGCTGCAACTTTTTAATAGTGTCCGTGGGAATAAGAAGTTCATCCACAGAATTAAATATAGTGCCATTCAAATAATCTATTTTATTATCAATACTACCAAGTTGGTAAAACAAGTCCCATTCTCTCGATAGAAGGTGTTCAAATCAATTCTAGAAGAATCACGATAGGTGACGGTTTTAGTCACTATCGCAAATATTCGTGCTCAAAAGGACTCATTTGATTGCGTACACGAAAATCTCTTTCGTAGCAGAATTTAGAATTGATTTTACAGAACAACATTCGAACATTTTCTTTCAGTTTTTATTAATTTTGTGCTGCAAAAAGTATTCATTCATTCTCCTAATTTCAAGTAAAACATCACTTCTAACCCCACCAGCATTGCTGTCACTCTGAAGTATGATAAAGGGGAATGAAAAGTGAGTCTGCAGGGATCCACGTCGCATATTTACACCCATGGGCGGCGCATTCCTAAAAATTAATAAGGTTATTTTCTTTTGTCCAAATTTTACTTCCTTTTGGTTTTTAACTTCTTTTGGTATTTCACCCTGTATGAATCTTATTGGGCCGGGGGTCCACCATGTGCCCTCGGCGTCGGGCGAGGAGTGCTCACGGCGATTCCAAACACCGTTGGTTGAAAGCCGTGGGTCCTCATCCAGTCAACATGGTAGCGGCTGAAAAGTCACGAACGGTCACCCATCTAACGTAGGCTGGAGGGATCCAGTCTGACATGGGTATGCAGTATGGGTGAAAACGACTGCAGACGGTGACCCATCAACGTTGTCGGAGGAATCTGACTAACATGGGTACCTAGGGGGAAGGGGAGCCCCGTCAAGGCAACTTGGCGCCATTCCATAAGGTGTTGGCCTCTAGGGGGCGGGGTTTTCGCTGGATAGGACAATGGAAAACAATACCGTAATTCGGTAGAGGTGGCCAATGCCCTCACCCTTAGGGTTGGGGTGGGAGGCAACGCCCACCTCGGCGGGTGAGTAACGTTGAATTTGCTCGGGCACTGACACTACAGAGCTAGTAGTATGCTTCAGTATACGGCCTCACCATTGGTAATATGCAAATGGTAGCTCGACTTGTGTCGTCTCCGGATTGCACAGGACGAAGCGCGTTGATCTGGCGTATCCAAATCTCCACACAAAAAACGGATAGAACGAAAGTTAGGCACCGTGAGCGGTGGTGGGGCGTAGTGGGACCCGGATGGCGATCCGTAAAATCGGACCACTCATGTATGAACCTTATTAAGACAAGATCACTTATTAGCGGAATCGTGCAAAGGTTACGACACCTACTTTCAAAAATATACACTTCTGGAATGGGAAAAAAAACCAAGGCGCCATTAGAATACGGGTGATTTGAGTAGTAAATAATTACCGTTTTCTAAAATAGTTTGCCGAAGTTTAGTGAATCAAAATACTTCCTGAGATTCGAATAATGAGCAGCAAGTGCAAGAGGTATTGGCCTGTGCCGCAGTGTAAACAGTATAAAGATACAAATGTATCAATACAGTTTCCTAAAAGATTCAAAATTGTGCAAGACGTGGCAGAACTTTTTAAAAATTGGAAAAGCCATGTCCAAATACGTATATGCTTGTTTGTAGCAGGCACTTCGTAGGAACAGATTTGGAGGTAATTTCCATAGATCTCGTAATGATGAATATTGGTAATTTCACTCATGTCAAGGAAAAATCGGTATTGGTTTTAACTTATAATGTTATTTTTATTTCAGTTGGTTTCATGAGGCTTCGATGTTGAAGCAGAAGTTTGTAGAACCAGACCAAATATCTCGAGTTTCTCTACATGTTTGACTTGACACAAAGTAACTTTGAATACCTGGTCGCCTTCCACACTATCGGCCGATTTCTATCGCCAATATATTCGAACCTGTCCACCAAAAAGATCTTAACAAGTAGCATCTTTCACTATTCACCTTTATCGCACAAACTTCAAGATAGAAATGATTTGATTCATCATTGAACCAAATTGGGTTCATATTAATTTTCCCATTCCATTGACAGATACTGCGGCAACAACTATCAGAAAATTTTTCGCGAATACCAATGAATTTGGCCTCCATCCATTCGCCTATGGAGTACCTTTCGAGCGGAATGAACCTATATTTGAAACTTATCTAGCATAAACAGGTTTGACTTGCAATTACTATAACCTAGGAATAATCATGAAAGGATTACTAGTACAAATACTGAAAAAAGTATTAGTAGGAATAGGCCTGACGTTTTTTGATCATTTCAATACTCTACTATAATCAATAGAAATGTTCAAGCTCAATCTTTTTCCTCATGAATCCTTGCATAATTCACAGAAATACTTGAAACCTTTGAAATCACCAAACTCTTCGCATCAACGAAACCCTTAACGTCGCTCAAAAATATCCAATCATCTAATAGCATACGGCACACAGATACGGCCATTCACAAAACTCGTCGTCTTTGAATTCGTGCTGAAAGGTCGCTAATTAAGAGGATTTACTGACCTGGACTCCTCTCGTAAACATATTGTTTGAATGGAGATGTACTGCGTTGAACTCCCTCACGGTATCGAACTCGAATGTGATGTTGATGGGTTTACCATTGTGCGTGTCGTTGTTCCATCCGACCCATCGGCTACCTGAAAATGAAAGAAGTGTCAATTAATGGGAGCTACTTGAAATCTATCAAGAAAGAATGATCACTATTTTCGACTTTTTATGTCGACCCACTCTTATTATTTTACAGATGTTGTGTTTCCACTTCTCTGGAGTTCCAATAGATATACCATTTACCCATTGAAAACTCCGATATAAACGATTTTTTCTTCAAAAAAAGAGATGAATAGCTCTATTATACTGCCATAACTTTGAAAAAATCGAAATGCTAGGCCTTCTTCAAATGTTTTTCAAAGCAAAAAATAAATCAGCAATTTTTTAAAATAAAATTACACTACTTCATTGGGTTTCTTTGTACTTTGAAATTTACAAGAAAAAAAAAATATTACTTTACTTCTTCGTTTGTGTACTTGCGGTGAAATAAACTTCTCTAATGACTTGAATACATTTGACTGTTCTGTTTTCGTATTTTACTTTGCTGACTTATCATTTGTAGTAATATAAGTTTTGAACTCAGCTATTGAATTTTTTTATATGAATATGTCTCTGAAGCGTATATACTGGAATCAAGGTTGACAGTTTCTTGAATAACTGGTGTTTAGAAATTCTAACAATCTAAACGGATAGCGCTCGAATGGAGCATAGAAAATAATAAAAAAATTCGATTATCTGAAATATTTCGATAACCTAATTTTATTTTCAATTATGTTATATTTCGGCCACGAATTGAGATTTTTGTATAAAATTTCGGTAACACCAATTTAAAACTATTGCAAATCCAAAAGTGTAGATTTTGAGATTTTGTATTAATAAAGTTTTTCGATTTCTGGCGATGAGAGAAATTCGAAGTAGGCCTCGAAATTTTGAATTTCATTCGAATTTATGGCACTTAACTGAAACTGGTGTTGGAAAAATAACTTCTGAATCGGATAATATGTATGAATTTCAGAGGGGTGCCCCGATTTCAAATGGACCACTCTGTATGAAAAAAAAAACTATATCGAATATCTGTATCATCTGTTTCTAATAAGTCACCTCTCTCTCAAATATTACGTCACCATGTCTGTTGTTTCTATGGTAAAAAATCTAACCACCAGTATTTTCCCCGATGAAATAATTTTCTTTGTATCCACTAATAAATATACAACTGCAGAAATTCGTGAGCAGATAATACTTGTTGATACAACGCATTGAAAAAATCTGGGAATCAAGATGCAGAGTATGCACTGAATAAAAATGAAACGGAAAAGTTTGTTGTTTTTTTTTTTGTAAAATTGACACATCACACATTGTTGCTGTCAATTTATTTGGCATGTTTTCATAGTATGCGATATTAATCAAAACTCAAAGATTGCACGATTGGAATGTATTATATGGTGGATGCGCAGGGTTGCTGTTTTCCATGGTATAAAATATCCAATAGAATTTTGTCAATATATACAGGGTGTTTCTTAAGTACGTGTAGAAACTTTAGGAGCATGTTGCTGACGTCGAAATAAGAAAAAAGTTCCCATAAACACATGTCCGCAAGTTATTCGTTTCTAAGATACAGAGCGTCGAAGTTCAATTCTCATATTTGTTTTTTGTGAATAAATTCCAAAATATTTGTGATATTCGAGTAAAGTTTGGTATCTGGATTGATTTTTCAATGACATAATCAAATTTTATGTCAATTGTGAAAAAACTAATTTCTAATTGAATTTATTTTAAATTTAAAAATCATGTCATTCAAAATCACTTGCATAGGTTATTTCAAATCTCAATAACTCGAATACAGTTTCTCGCAGTGACCTCTACCAAGAATATATTTTTTACACAAAGTAAATAACGGATATTCCCGGATACCAAACATTACCCAAATATCAAAATTATTTTGAAATTGTTCACAAAAATTAAAATAAGAATTCAACTTTGACACTCTGTATCTCAGAAACGAATAACTTGCGGACATATGTTTATAGGAACTTTTCATCTTATTTTGACGTTAGCAACAAGCTCCTAAATTTTCTACACGTACATAAGAAACACCCTGTATACTCTCATATTTGGTTATTACAACATCTTGCTGTACTCACAAAATGAAGCAGAAACTGCTCATCTGTATTCCCTTTAGCGACAGACAAAAAAGTTGATTTTTGAGGTTAATACTATTAAGTAGTGATTATGAGTATTTTATTTTATTTTGTAGATTCTCAACCAATTAATCAAATTAATTGAGTAACCTTATCTTACATTATTATACATAGAGTAACTCTACAATCCAAAATTTTAAATTTTTATACTAGTACATACAAAACAAAATGCGCAGTAGAATTTTGGCATCATTTATCAATAGTTAGAAAATGTCTTGAATCAGAAATTTATGTAATTGAATTAGTACACTGTTTCTCAAAAAATATTAGCATTAAATACAATTCGTCCTTCAAAAGAAATTCATCTCAAGCGTCCAGTACAATTTGTTCAAAAGTATGTTCTTCAACATTTGTTCCTTACGTCAACTGCAGTCTTCGAGAGACTTGTGCAAGCTAAGGAAGACGATGCCCTTACCTTTTAAATTGTGATGACATACACGGGACCTGAGACCGTGCTGGGATTTGGACTCACACCCTTACGGCCTTTGTAACAAATTAATCTTTCATCTCTGCGATTTTAACTGTCAAAGTGACACTCATCGTTATCACAATATCTACTGCTACTTCTGACAGTGAAACAAATTTATTCTCTGAAGCGCAGTGTTGTATGTTTTAGGATTATTCAACGATATTATTCACAATGAGTACATTAATTTGAAGTTTATGACACTGACATTTATGATATTTTGTAAATTATTACTATGGATACAATGTATTTCCATTCCAATGCTTTGTAAATGGCAAAGCAAATTCAAACATTGCTGCCCATAATCTCGCAGAAAATCATATTTCTGAACATGATCTTGAGATTCTTCATGATAAAAGAAAAGGGGTGAAATTAAATCTGCTTGAGAGTTTGGAAAGTTCTATCATAAACGTTATGTTGAATAAATTCCCGGAAATCTCTTTTTCAATCATGCAAACCAAGCCTTCCATCTGTCAAACTGATTATCGCAATTCGAAGAGCTGTTTCAGCAGCATCCCATTCTCTCGACCTATATAAAAAAGAAATACAATTGTAAAACGTGTTAAATCAATTGCGAACCCCAACGCCTATTAGGCAAAACGGTCTGTATCAGAGTGTGAAAAGCGGATCTCAAACATTGTTAACGCTGCTACGATAAGCCGAAACGCTTCGTTTAATATTCCTATCGAAAAAAAAGCGAGTATAAAAACGCAAACACCTGTAAAAAAATTCACTTGAAATTCATGTATTCGACAATGGGTTAGATAAACCTTGTCCTGCTCTAAGCAGATAACGCCATTTTGGCGCGTCTTATCGTCGGATCTGGCTTCAAATTCGTTGGGGGCATGTAGAGACACGTTCCAACAAGTTCTCACGACGCTTATCTGGCGTCAAATAGGCCGAATCGTATAATGAAGAGTAGTAAAAGGGAGGTTATGGCCGGGTATAGGCTGGTAGTGTGATTTCGGAAAAATTAAAGTAATAGGAAAGGGTATATAGATATGATATTTTCAGATTTTGCTCGCCTAATGTTCTGAATGAACTTAATATATAGGTATATTCGATTTGGACCTCATGAACATTATTAGAGATATGATAAAACTATCTGAATCAACAACTCTTCGTCATTAAACTCTAAGATGTGATCAGTGGAGGAGGAAAAGGGGAATGCTAGAATACATTCACAATTAAATATATGTGATATTTTGCGAAAGATTTGAGCTAGTATACCATTGACTATGTATGCTCCAATTTTATTATAGTCTTTCCAGTATCACTTGCAACAACTCGTATAGGTTCAAAGGAAACGCCGCGGTCCACGTGACCTCAATTGACGTGCGGCAAAATGTAAAATATTTGGCTGGAGAGTCATAAATCATTATGTAAATGAGATGTCGGCATATCAAACGAAATTGTCGGTAAGGCTTTGAAACGAGTTTTTATGACCTGCAATTGATATTGGAAAGACTATAACTCTGATGGTATTGCTTCTGATACTCCTGCAGGTCTCTCTGATCATGAATTCTTTTCATTCATTCATTCATTCAAAATTCTAGGAGAAAATACGGTTGAACAAGAACTATAAAAAAATTCAAATACTATATGAATCAACACGTTGAGAAAATACTTCTAGTCCCACAGAAATTCCGAAAATATTCCACAATCAGCTGTCTAAAATTGTTTATGAATGTTTTACAGTCCGAATAATAAAAAACTCTGTACAAAAGACATGGATAACCAAAAGTTATCATAATATCAACAAGAAATATCAGATTGGTTCGTACAATATTTTTTTCAAATCGTAAATTTTCTGAAACACATCACAACAAATACAGGAAGGTATATAGGAGTGTAATAAAATGTCATGAAGAAAAATATTACCAATATATACCTAATTGAGAAAGCACAGAATCGATCAAGTGAACAATGGCAAGTAGTAAATGCCTTGATAGACCGGGGGATAGTGACAGATTTTGGGACACGATTTTACTCAGTATGCCTTTTGTACGACAGCATTGTCCGAATATCTTCATGATAATAATGCATGAATCAAAGAGTCGTCGTAGGTTCTTCATATTAAAATATAATAATAATAATTTTAATTATTATTATTATTCGGGTACGATTTTAATCAGACTGCCATGTGTTTCGTGATAAAATAATAAAACTAAAATACTCGAAAAACGATTGGCAGGCCGTTAGGTTGGGTCCGAATGGTTGGTATGGTCACGTGAAATTGTATTTGGAAAAACGAATTCTCCGCCCATCCTGATGATATGCCAATAGTTTTTCGAGTATTTTACGTCTATTACTTTATTACAAAACACACGGCAACCTGATTGGAATCGTACCGAAACACATAATTTTTCGAAAATATTATTATTATTTTTCAATATGAAGAACCTACGACGACTCTTTGATTCATGCATCATTATCACGAGGATATACGGACAGTACTGCCCTCCAAAAGGCATACTGAGTAAAATCGTGTCCCAAAATCTGTCACTATCCCCCGGTCTATGAGGGGAAAAACCAATTGATTATCACCTCCTATGATATTTATAGATGATACTACTCTCAATTTTTTTACTTCTTGCAGAGAAACTCTACGGTAAACATGTAACTTTGCAATTATCATTCATATGATGGTTTTCATAGCATGTTTTCATCGCATTGTGATGGAAGAACGTAACCGATACGTACCTCAAAAGTCGATCATACTCATGAGTATATGATAATAATAGGTCTATCAAAATAACCCCATTTCACTCCAAACGTTCCACCATTTCAATCATGTTTTAAACCTTGATGAAATTGAACGATGAAAACTGCATGATAATGAATATATCAATTGAAGATTGCATATACACAACTTTTTTATATACTCTTTGAAATATTGTCTTTCTAATAATTTGCAGACATCAAGAAAAATATGAAAATTTCACATTTTTCATAATATAATCGTGAGTACATCACGTCAATATAATCAATTTTATACCAAATAACTACGTATTTGCATATTTATTGTGCCAGACCTAGTCATATGCCCCAAAAAACATACAAAATGATTGATCAAAATAATAAGTGAAAATTATTTTATCATTAATATAATATTTCTTGAGTGATAATAATTTTGAAAATCGAATATGAAATTATTTATATGTGTTTCTAAGTATCGTCTCCCTAAAGTTTTCCTGCATGGCATCAGTCAAAATACGAATATTTCCCATAAGTCGTAATATAGCAATGAAAATATACCCAATTCGATCCATTTTACGACCAAATAACTATGTATTTTTTGCAAACTTTGCCAGACGCGATTTAAATATATGAAGAAAAATGTTCATTAATTGATCAAAATAATCAATATAAACTATTTCATAGTGGGTATATCTCCTGGTTGATGATAATTTTGAAAATCGAATGTAAATGTATCATTTATACATGTTTCCAAACATTGTCTCCCCAAAGTTTTCCTGGTATCAGACAAAATATGAATATTTTTTGTTTTCCATAATATAATGATAAAAATGTTTTATTCAGATTCCAAAATCCCCAACTTTGGTGATTATTAGATATTTTGAATACTAAATATCACATTGCTTTCTTTGGCAACGAAAAATACTTTAGTCTTGACAAATCCGATCGTTCAATCTTTCCAGTAAAACACAAGGATGACTACAACCGCAAAATTATTGTTTGCAAATGGAAAATATATTTCTTTAGGAGATCAGGAGTAAAATAAACTGTGGAAAAGGTAACTTATACAATTGAATGGAGGTATCAAATGTAAAATTACAAATATACCTATCACATTTTTCACGAAGCTTCATTACTTTTTATTTGTTAACAAATATTTGAATAAATTCAGGATAATGCTCAGAAATGGTCTTTATGAAAACTCATTTTTCTGACATAACTATCTAATTTCTCATCATTGAACAAATTCCTCAGCATTTTTAGGAAATATTCTCCAAGAAAAAGACAAGACGCTGAAAGCGAAAATTTAATATTGTCTCGAAGACCTATGCAAATAACATTTTTGTCGTCATATTGCTAAAGGCAACATCTAACGTATACAACGAGCTCCACAATACACACAATATTGTGTTGGAGTTGCACGCCATAGGCGGAACTCCTTTTATCAGACGGTTGTATTCTTTTATTTCAATAGTCGCGAAGTTTTCAAACGAAACAATAGATACCATTCTACGAGTAATTTCAGATCTAACAATTGTCGTGGAGTCCTTGATGACTATGCTTATAGGGATATTAGTCGATACGTATATCCTCTTAACTAGAGTCAGAGGAAAGCTGCTCGTTTGGTTGGCGATGTTGTCATGACCACTTATATGCCATGTTTAAAACGACAGAGATGTGAGGTATTAGTTGGAGGATAGACACATTTTCTTAGTCTAATAATAAAAATGGATAAAGCAATCCAGACTTCTGCCTCAACCTATACAATAGGTAAAATCTTCAGAAAGTCTCCAAAAGAAAACAACTACTGCCCCCTACGACGATTGAATTATATCTGTTCTATTCTTGGCAAAGTATTCTACAAGAACTACTTTGCAATGTTCTCCCAATCTCAACGCCAAAACATGTCTCAACTCACCTGGGGAAACACCTACGGACCGGTTTGATGGTATTGCCAATCATCAGCGCAGGGCTCACCCAACGCAATCGAAAAACATCTTGACCCCAAGATTCAAAGAGCACTCCGACTATGGTGTCGACTTCGTCTGAAGCCAAATAATTTCAAAATAAAAGATTCCATGTTTTCTTTTGAAAATATTCTTAGGTTATGATTTTGAGGAGTTATGTTTAGTGTTTTTACAGTTCTTTGTTTGTCTATATTATGGCGTTTACGTTGCTCCGTTTTCTATTTCTGATTCAAATTCGGAGCTCCGAAGGAAAGGTGGTGTGCAAGGATGTTATCAGCGTTAATGGGTGTAGTACTAGATGATTTGGGTCAATATTATTTCAAATCAAATCAAATTAAATATACTTTATTGTACGAAGAACATTATTCTCATTTACAAAAGTGTTACTTACTTACTATTCACACATTATGAGTCTGTAAAATTGTGGTATATATGTAGAAACATTTAAAAAAACAATTATAAACTTAGTCTTAGTCAATATAAATGAAAAGTATGAGTAAAAATAATTGTGTATATACATGCACAGACATCTGATGCCTAGACCAGGGCCAAATCGATTTTAGATACCCGAATTTATGAAAAATTCTCAGCATAATATGGGTAGTCGGTTAGGGTAGGTTTTAAGTTAACTAAGAAAAATCAAGGCGACTCAGTAAAAGTTTCAGAAAGGGGTTCGGGGTAGCTATATATATACGTTTTCAGGGTTGGATATTGGTTAATTACTATTTGTGGCTGAAAAACAGCATTAAGCTGACACTTCACCATTTCATATCATATGAAAAAAGGCGATTTATTATTATTAAATAGGCATCCTATCAAAATTAATCAAAATTAACGAGAAGAAGGCTGTAACCATTTTTATGTTTTTAATTTTCATCATCTTTCAAAACAAATTAGATAATTATGAAACTTGGTGGGAACATTATTTTCAATTCTCAACTTTATTAGTGGGCATACTCATCGTTGAAACCATGACTTTATGATGGCTTAAAAAATATTGTTCGTGTAGAAAAATATCGATAAAAATGCGAAAAATTAAAAAACTGCTGTTTCATAATCGATTTTTCTGTAATCTTGAGAATTTCTTATTTTTCATAGCAAAAAAAGTCTGAAATTGATAAAAAATATTAGTTTTCATGTTATATAAATTTTCCTTTCATTTTCATGTCATTTACATTCAATTATGTTGAAGGTTTTGAAATTACTGAAAACATTGTTTAGGAAATAATCGAATGTGTAAAAACAAAAGCTGTTCATTCACCTTTGAAAATAATTATATATGAACCATAAATGATGCAATTGTCGCTTCTTAAAAATTTAAATATAAAATTGTTTCATTATAGTCAATTATAGAAAAATAATTAGTGGGTAATTATTTTTAGCCCGAGTTGAGTATCATTCCAATTTAAATTTATTGGACAGTGTGCAATGTCTCCGTCTTCGATGTCCTCGGAATCAAGAATTGTTTCTACGACGGTTTTTCAGTATTGGAACAGATTTTGGAACCATTTTTACAAAATAGTATTTGAAATACGAACAAGAACGTTCTCACCAGTTTGATAAAAAAAGATTTTTTTACTGAAGATAAAAATAAAAGCAAAACATGGTTTTTAGCGTTTTTCTCGTTAATTTTGAGGATATGTTGAGAAATGATTGAAAAGTTTTAGATTTTTCAATTATTCACTACTTTTTTTCCAGTTTTTTCCAATAGGATGCATATTTCAGCCACAAATCGTAAAAAAAACAATATCTAACACTGAAAACATATATTTAGCTACCACCAACTTTTACTGAGTCATCTTGATTCTCAGTTCACTTATAACCTAACCTAAATTCTCCACTTATGCTGACCATTTTTTGTTTAAAAAATGATTGGGCCTTCTCTAACCTATCAAACAAAAAAAAACGCCATTTGGTTTTTGAACCCTAAACTCATACCGCGACTATTGAAATCATATCTGATGATCAGCTGAACTGTCAAATTAGTCTGCAGATAGTCACCTGCTTTGATTGATTTTTTCCAGATGTTACAGGGAGCATTTCAAAGTGTATTCTTGTAGAATAACTTTGCCAGGTGATTCGGCAGTCATAAGGGATTGTTGGATTATTTTCTGTTCGATGCTTGACGACCAAACTTGCGAAAGGCTAGATTATTTATCAATAATCTATTTTCATTTGATGTTATTAAGAACAAGTTTTGAGTTATCTTTCCAGTTGTTGCACTAATGGGTTTTCGTTTCTAGTAGAGACCTTGAGAACATTTTCCTTTTTAAATTCAGGGATTGATGGATTTTCATCTGAAACGTAAAATCGCAGTAGCCAGATTTGTTCAATTTCGAATTGGATTGGTATGGTTTTCGACAAAGAACCAATTACAGGTATTGCTACTATTCTTTTAATTTTGCGTTCCAATTTGACTCAAATCATTCAATTGAATAGACAATACGAGATTACGCTAAAACATCAAAACAATGAGAAATGCGACGAAATGGAGAAATAAATCGTTTTGTAATAGCTTTTATGTCATGATAGATATAAAATATTTCAAGTGACACATTGTTTTTCTTAGAGTTTCCATGAGATATAATATTCTCAGTATCTTCCCCATTTTCATGGGATCTACTGCATTCTCCTGATACGCGGAATAAGCCGTTCGTATTTCTAGAAAAAAAAAGGGAAACGGCTTTTCCGACAACGGATCGCAGAGATAATCAAATATTCACCTGTTGCAGTAAAAAGTCGAGAGCCGAACATAAAGTATTGCAGTGAAATGTTGTTTTGTACAATTTGTGTAGTCGTTTCTTGATCTTGTCGTAATAAATAAGAATTTCCGATCGACAAAAAGGCCGTAGAAAGTCGTATTTTTGGATCTTGTCTGGTTATAAAGTAACTTTATTGTGATCCGCTGTAATAAAACTCCTGAAATATCTCGCAGCTCGACAGATGAACACCAATGTTTTCGCATCTTTGTCTTTTCTGTCTCATTTCAGATAGATTATGAATAGCATTTCAATAATACACCTGAAAGATGGCGATTCAATTTGAATGTCAGAATATTAGGACTAAAAAATTACACATTCAGTTTGATTAATTTTCAATTTTATTTTTTGAAACTGTGAAGTTTTTTAAAGATCATATTATGACGGGATTAAAAAAATACTATGGACATTTAGATCAAATTTTCTTATCGTGTTTTAATAGAAATTCAGAATTATCCGTCTTATTTGTGTAATTGATGACTTGTTTATTTTGTGGAAATTCATGATCACTTTAATGAAACGAAAGAAACACAATTTTTGTCTTATTTCCACTAGTTTTTTATATTTACGACCGGTTTCGGGCTTTGTCCCATTATCAAGTATAAAAACTAACTAATACAATTGTACTCTAAACCTAGTTATATAGGGAGTTTGCAGGTAAACTGGATGGAGAGGTAATTAAATGAAAATAAATGAAATTAAATGAACATGGGTGAAACGAAATAAAGTCAAAACTGTAGGTTATGGAAATTACCTGGGTTGTCAAAATCACAAATTCAAAAGTGGAGACCTACATAAATCGAGTTGCTCGTTGAGAGTTCCCGTTACCATCTTCAAGTCTTTCTTGTCTAACTCGAGAAGCTGTTTAGCTTTCTTTGGCGATAGGCACATTAGTCTTTTCGCTTGTCTTTGTCCTGGCACTTTATTCCAGTGAGATTTCATTTCATCGGTTTCCCAGCGTCGGAACTCCTCTTTCAAGTGGGCTTTGGAGAGTCCACAGAAGGGTTCTGGACCGGGAAATTGTGTGTTTGCCCCTTCTTTGGCAAGGCAATCTGCTTCTTCGAGCGCTTCGAGTAACTTATGCATTATTGGTAGAGTATTCACTTTTTTGTTGTAGGAAAACCTGGGGCTCTCACTCACGTCCTATATTAGAATTGGATCGTTTTATAAATTACCAATTTTCCTTGAATCTTGACTGAAAAGTAGTGGCATATTCTGTTATTACCTGAAGTGTTTTCGTAAACGATGAATATAAATTGATATTGTGATAATGTATTGCACCACTATACTAATTATTATGCATTTGATATCAAATTAAAATTACTTTATGAATTTTCAAATATTGGAAATTATGAACAAAATCGACAGCGTACGGATTAAAAGTTGACGAACCATGAAGCAGAATATATCTAATTAGTATTTGTTGATGGAAATAATTTGCCTACCTAACAGTATAACATGCTAAAACAAACACGCACATTCCGTCATTTGAGAAATTTCGATCAAGAAACATTTTATTTCATCATTGACGAATATTCTTTATGACTTAAAACTTATGACTGCTGCATAAATCCACCATAAATGTCTTATGAATGACATTGATATGAAAACCACATTGGGAAAACTGGAAAACCATAAAAATATTATGCCCATATCTATTCCTGATCATCAGAGTAATATAGAGTATAATAATCAACTTTTCATGAGATCGGTGTAGTTTCCTCAAGATATAGATGAAACTGCTCAAAATACTATGAAGAAAATATCAAAGGAACTGTGACAGATATTTTTGAACTCTCATTTCCCAAACCTGATATTTTCTCATTGATACATGCTGTTCATTCTTGTTACATTTCATTTTACATTTAACTAATTTCAGAGGCTCCAGTTAATTCAAGATATCGTTAAACTTGAACTGAAAGAATCCTCACCAATTTACGTTTTAGTACATGTTCAAGAGGTAGCAAAAACTTATGTGACTTTCTGGATCTACCACTAGCCTTTCCCGATATTACTGATAACCAGTCTATGCAAAGCTTGATGTTTCATCATCTGAAGATAGAACTTTCAACAGGTGATGATCAACTATATTGCCAAATATGCGCCAAATTAACTAACAGTAATAAGACAACAAGTATAGCTGAGGCACCAGTCAATCTAATACTAACACTGATGCTTTTCCAACACGACTCAACCTCTGGCGAAAGCACCAAACTCTTACGAAGATTCGAAATAGATAAACACCTCAATCTAGCAAACCACTATTATAATCTTTATGCAGTCATTGTTCATTGTGGTTCTGGCATTGAATCTGGTCATTATTACGCATTGGCCAAAGGCAAAACAAACTGGTTTAAGTTTGACGATAGTTGTGTCACTAAATATTCTGACGATATCTTGAATTTACTGGAGCCTCTGGAGACACCCTACATTTTATTTTATGAGAGAGGGGACATTGGCATATCAAGATCTTCACATGATGTGGTCATCGTCCATAGATATACTAATAAGTCCGCTCACTCTCGCAAGCGACCCAAATCATCCCCTCCGGTCCTCGCGCGTCCCTTGCCCTGTCTGTTTGGCTTGAGCGCCGGCCTGGTGGGCTAGCCAGTAATTCAATTCAATTCAATTCATTTTTTTTTATTTTGACATTTTACAATGAATAGGAATAGTCAGGTTGTAAATACGTACACACACACATTCACGTACACACATTCACATACATAAACATATAAATACATATAAATATACATAAAAGTAAGTATGTTTAGATAGAAACTTGTTCATTTCATGTCAAGAAATTCATTGAAATTATAGAAGCAGTTGTGCAATAAGAGCTGCTCTAGGCTAGTAACAGTTCGCATAGCCGCAACGATGTCCGTATGATTTACGACCGCTCACAAAAAGAGCGGCACTTTTCGATCACATCAAAGGAGTTACCAGACTTATTAGTATATCTATGGACGATGATGTGGTGCTGCAGGTTTTCCCGGGATGTCCTGCAGCTGAAAAAGCCAATGCGCCACTAGAATCAAACAAGTCGCCCCGGAGCTCCAATTAATTTTTGTTAATGTTTTATAATTTGTATTGCCTGTTTTTTTGATTTTATCAAAGAAAAATAAATAACTCGAGTTGATTTTTATCAATTTCAATCTTGAATATAAGGTTATCCCTAGGAAGTTGAAACAATCACTCATAGTACCTATGCCAAAAACTAAACAATAAGTAGGGTTTAATGATCAACTGAAAGCCCATCTTTAGAAAAATTATATTCATTTTGGCTGTGCGACTGCGCTCCTAATGGCCGTTTTCACCAACTGATTCCTAAAGTTAGGAAATACCTAAATCGAATTTAGGAACGCCCAAGTACAATTTGCGTTTCACCAAGCGTTAAAGTAATGATTAAAAGTGATAGAAAATATCAAACGGAGGTATTTCCTATCACTCTTAAGCATTACTTAACGTGTGGTGAAACGCAAATTGCACTTGGGCGTTCCTAAATTCGATTTAGGTATTTCCTAACTTTAGGAATCAGTTGGTGAAAACGGCCATTAATGTAATAGATGATAGCATCAGAGCTGTCGAAAGAGATGAAACAACCATACTTTCTGTGATTGATTTCAGTAAGCATTCGATACCATTCACCGTGAAATTCTTTTTGCCATAAGTACTACATTTTATTGTATACTATATCATGATGATATGACAGCTTTACTTTTATTTCAAACTTGATAATTTTACTGGCATAGATACCATAAATTGGGAAATGAATCATCTTGCTAACCTGTCAAAAAACATGCTCTGAATTCAATATCAGCAAATATCCTTTCATAGTGTTTGGAAGTCCACATACAAAATCCAAATATAAATGGAACTGTTCTACCTATCGTAAGCAACACGAAACATTTAGGGGTGATTATCGAAGACGGCTTTAAATCTAGAAAATAAATTTCGAATTCAATAGAAAAATTAATAGAAAAACAAAAGATTCTCTATCAACATAGACTAAACATACAAACATAGATAAATATATTTCAATCATTCAAATCGCAATTACCAATATAAAATTAATAATAAAAAGAAAACTCAAATTTCAGAAGTGTTCCAATTGGCTCAATGAGGGCGAATATATAAATAATAAATACAGGAAAAGTCAAACTTCAGTATTGTTTCTAGTGGCTCAATGAGGGCGAATATATTAATAATAAAAACTGGAAAACTCATATTTCAGAACTGTTTCAATTGGCTCAATGAGGGCGAATATATAAATGATAAATAAAGGAAAACTCAAACTTCAGTATTGTTTCTATTGGCTCAATGAGTGCGAATATATTAATAATAAAACCTAGAAAACTCTAATTTCAGAATTGTTTCGATTGGCTCAATGAGGGCGAATATATAAATTAAAAATTATTTTTATTATGTTTCATGCATATGAATTTTAATTACTTAAATGAATATTTCAATTTTATCTGGCTAAGGCACTTCTACGGAATTCTATCTTATAAAAATAGGTAGTACGCTTACAAGCCTATTGCCAAAACAGCTATAATAGAAATGTATTTATCAGTTTAGAAACAGATTATTTAGTAGTATTTGAAGGTTGTGATATTGAATAGAAAAACAGTTATCTAGTATTTGTTAAAAAATAGTTTAGTGACAGGTACAAGAAAAAGAAAGTTCGTTACCTTTTGGCATCTTTTTATTCCACGCCAATTGTCTGGTATGTATTACCAAATCTGTCAATGAATTTTTTATTAATATTAGTATATTCAAACGGCGAGTTTTATAGCTAAATTAGGAAAATTTATTGAAAATAAATCCTATTGTTCAGTCTCTCCAGGTGGGTGGCTCCAAATGAATAAGCGATGTGCACGAATTAATCGATCAAGTGGAAAAAATCCGAACCCGTCAATCAGACAACTATATAAAGTTTTTGTGTACAGCCTCATATACATAATAGAACGCCTACCACCCAAGTGTCGAAATTTCTGACAAATTCATTTCGATTTCAAATGATCCAGACCCACGATGAAGACACAATGTCGCTATAAATAAAACAATCAGGCAAAATAAAGTAAGAAGACCTGGCCCCTTCTACGTTGATTCATTGTTCCAGCTGAACCATAAAAGTTAAGCAAATGAGTTTTTTGGCGAATTAGGGTTGAATAATTAATACCGCCGGAGGTCTTTTACATTTTTAATATTTTTATAAAACACTAGGAGCATTTCATTAAAACACGTTACGAGGAAAACTGGTCACGGTGAATTACAGCAGATTCGTTTCGTATTCATTCAAAATATGAAAAATGAAAAATTCGAAACTGAAATAGGATAATAAATCATGAAACGTTTCCATGGGAGAGGTTATACAGTGCGGACGTAAACTGTGCTCCCCCATCCATTTATCTTTCGAACGGAGCAACATATCGACGTCAGGTGTAAATTACATGAAATAATAACAACAATAATTTTATTATCATCAATAAAATTTGAACAAATATAATTGTTTTATGATAACAATGAAGAGTAAATAAAAAGTAGGGACCACAAAAGGATGTATCCTTGTATGTGTGCTATAGAAGTAGTTCATAAGAAAATTTTATGGTAGCTAATTCATAAATCATAAATTCCTCTAAGTGAGATTTCAAATAGACTGAAATATGAAAACTATTATATATATATATATATATATATATATATATATAAAAATATAAGTAGAAAAGTTATTGGGTATAACCCTCAAAATGTTCTGCAACCGTAGACACGTGTTTCGAGCTTAAGCTCTCGTCAGTACGGTAAAATCAAGTGCGAAGATGTACAACACTTGGATGTAAAAATAGAAACAAAGGAAGTCAACAACAGGAAGCCAACCACACATTTGTGGCTTCGGTTAGAAGACCTTGTGCTTACAAGGCAACAACTAACGTCGCCACGGAGGCAGCTATAGCTACCAGCATGACAATCCTACCCAGGAAAATACAAATAAGGATGGATATAGCGAGGGGCAATGTATGAAAATATAAGTAGAAAAGTTATTGGGTATAACCCTCAAAATGTTCTGCAACCGTAGACACGTGTTTCGAGCTTAAGCTCTCGTCAGTACGGTAAAATCAAGTGCGAAGATGTACAACACTTGGATGTAAAAATAGAAACAAAGGAAGTCAACAACAGGATTGTCACGCTGGTAGCTATAGCTGCCTCCGTGGCGACGTTAGTTGTTGCCTTGTAAGCACAAGGTCTTCTAACCGAAGCCACAAATGTGTGGTTGGCTTCCTGTTGTTGACTTCCTTTGTTTCTATTTTTACATCCAAGTGTTGTACATCTTCGCACTTGATTTTACCGTACTGACGAGAGCTTAAGCTCGAAACACGTGTCTACGGTTGCAGAACATTTTGAGGGTTATACCCAATAACTTTTCTACTTATATTTTCATACATTGCCCCTCGCTATATCCATCCTTATATATATATATATATATATATATATATATATATATATATATATATATATATATATATATATATATATGTTCGGAAAGGTTTCCGCGGTCAGAAATATGTACATTACTAAGTTCATGGGTTGAACCGCGTTGAGAGTTTATAACTCGACGTTTCGGCTCCTGCTTTGGAGCCATTTTCAAGAGTGTGACTGCGAGGCCTCTATCTGCCTACTCCTCGAGTCGTGGTCTTGAGAGATATCAAGGTCTCAACCTGCCTACTCCTTGATCTCAAAAGACGATCCGATGTTGGTTGCACTGTATAACCACCTATAAATACTACAGTGCAACCAACATCGGATCGTCTTTTGAGATCAAGGAGTAGGCAGGTTGAGACCTTGATATCTCTCAAGACCACGACTCGAGGAGTAGGCAGATAGAGGCCTCGCAGTCACACTCTTGAAAATGGCTCCAAAGCAGGAGCCGAAACGTCGAGTTATAAACTCTCAACGCGGTTCAACCCATGAACTTAGTAATGTACATATATATATATATATATATATATATATATATATATATATATATATATATATATATATATATATAAGTTTTGCTTAGAGATTTAAATCCAATGAAAAGTACAAATCAACGTTCAAATCAACAACTGTAATATGTCATATATTTTTCTCTATTAATAATTGATGGTTCTCCATTCTGGGTATAGTTTGAAGCCAATGTTTGATTTTTTTTTGAAAATTCCAATCGTGTGAAGTTGTCTGATTACCTCGGGTTTGTCTGCGATTAATATTGGGCTCAGATAAGTATAGCACCTCTGAGCTTTTGTTTTCTCCACTTTTAGTATTGCCGTGGTTTTCGCTTTGTGCCTTGTGTTGTAAGTATGCTCTATTTGTCTCAGTGTGAATTATTAATAATAATATTAATGTTGTATTATATTGTGTCTTGACTGTGTTGTTGATATTGTTGACTTTATTCATGTCTTTTATATTAATGTTTTTAGATTTCATATATTTTTGATTTTGACACATTGTTTCTACAAATGAATGTAGTATTAGCAGTTCTGCTAAGTAAAGAATTTATATAGAACACTTTGAAAGTATAATTTTCTTCCTTCAAAAATAGTACTCTCTCAGTATAGTTTCTTCGGAGAACTAGTATAGTTTTTGCAAATAATTTTCATAAATTTTTGAGCGTTTTCCAATTTTTTAAGATAGTTATTCGTTACGTCTCCCCATGCTGTAATTCCATACGATATATGTGATTGCACAAGATAATTATAAAGAATTTCAAAGATATTTAACGTCAGGTATGTTTTTGGAGAATTTAAATGTGCTTATTAATGACCTCCATTTTTAACTACTTATCTATTAGATAATTCCATATCAGATTGCTGTCAATGGTAACTGCCAGATATTTCTTTTGATTTGCCACAGGGGTAGTTTGATTGAACATTTGTATTTCTAGTTCCTCATAAGAGAGTAACATTGTGATAAAATGTCAAATTACTACAATTTAATCATTGGACCATCTTGCTGAGAACTCTCTCAGAAATTTCCTTGAGTACAGACCCAGTATCTGCTTGATATACCTCTACCGTATCATCAGCAAAGCTGACTATGCTGCCGGTCGTTTGAATGAGTCGTTCATATAGATTTCAACAAGGAATGACACTAGATCTGATCCCTGCGTAACACCGTAAGTCATAGTTGCTGTGGAGCTCAATCCTGCCGTCTTAAGCCCAAAAGAGGTATCTCAATTTTTTACATATGTTAGATTTTACTCTAGACAGGCTCCCTATGACCAAGCCGTTGACTTCAATAACAAATTTGGCCGGATCTCATCGTTCTATGCAATCCAAAAGATAAGTAAAGAAAAATGTTGTATTTTCTAAATACACCTAAAATTCTAGGATATATAGGCGTAAGTGACTGACTTAATATCTCTGGTCATTCTTGGGCTTAGGACGGCAAAATGTACCTTATATCATTGTTTATATAGAAGTAAGATAGTAAGCCAACCTTATGGGATTTATATTGGATTCAAATGGATGCGACATGTAGATGGCGACAGTGATCTCGCATCCAAGTCATGTCGTAACTTGATTGAAACAATGGGACAGCATTAAAATCAGGGTTTTTTGAAGAAACCTGCATTAAAATGTCGTCAAGTATTCATGTTTGCAACTAATCACGCCAGATGACACTAGCGTTTGGGTCCAATATATTTTCCACAGGCATTGACTAACTATCTTCTATTTAAACAATGCTTCTATGCTCAACTGGTATGTTCAATTGTTCAGATAGCTTGCCATCAAGTCATAGCATATTCCTCTGAATCCGATTTTCTTTAATGTAGGTACCAAGAAGCTTCTCATGACATAGTGTGTCTAAGGCTTTAGCAAAGTCAACAAAGATACAAATCGATTTGTACAGGGTGTTTCTTCATTACGTGTAGAAGATTTAGGAGCGTGTTGTTGACATCAATATAAGAAGAAATGTTCCTATAAACATATGTCCACAAGTAATTCGTTTCTGATCTACAGAGTGTCAAAGTTGAATTCTTATTTTTATTATTTGTGAATTATTTCAAAATAATTTTGATATTTGGGTAAAGTTTAGTATCTGGGAATATTTATTATATAGTTTGTGTAAAAAATTTAGTCTTAGTAGAGGTCACTGCGAGAAAATGTTTTCGAGTTATTGAGATTTGAAATAATCGATGCAAGTGATTTTGAATAATAAGATTGTTAAATTTAAAATAAATTCAATTAGAAATTAGTTTTTTCATAATTAACATAAAATTTGGTTTTGTCATTGAAAAATAATCCCAGATACTCGAAAATTACAAATATTTTGTAATTTATTCACAAAAAATAAATATAAGAATTAAACTTTGTCACTCTGTAACTTAGAAACGAATAACTTGCGGACATGTGTTTATGGGAACTTTTTTCTTATGTCGACGTCAGCAACATACTCCTGAAGTTTCTCCACGTACTTAAAAAACACCCTGTATAGTCTTGAAATGGTATGCCATTGAGTCTTCCGCTGACTTGCCATGCCTGAAGCCAAACTGTTCATCAGATAGTAGATTACGTTTCTCGAGAAAAATGGGTATTTTTTTATATCAATATTGACACAAATTACTAATGAGCCATATGACAAACTCCTCAACTTCGGTTTCATCCGTATCTGATAAGAACATCGATGTCTAAATACGATTCAGGAGAATTAAAATTTGGATCTTGAACTGCATTCTTTGATAATGGCATATCACCTATAGATGTTCATGAAAGTTTCTGCTATTTCATAGGTTGTTTCTTCTGTTTTTCCTTCCCTTGTTTGTTCTTGTTTTATTCTACTCTGATATGTTTTTATTCTCCATGCGTTCAATGCAATTCCACTGATTGCCGGGGCTGTTTTTGTTCTTATTTATTGGGTTTTTGTAATATTCATATGTCTTTAGGAGCTTTTTCAATGTTTTTGAATTTTTAAAATTCGCTTTATAGTATCACATTCCAGGATCTCTTTTATTATATACAGTTCGATTTTTGTATTCACGGATTTGACGAGCCCATTAGTTGTCCAATCGTTTCGCTTGTTTTTTTGACGTTTCATTTTCAATTTGCGACTGCAGTTTTCAACGTATGTTTGCAAGGTACTAGTGAGTGTTTCCGTAGCACTGTCTAGATCAAATTTACTTCATGCCACCTTTCGATTTATAGCGTTTTTGTCAGTTTTTGTTGATTCAGTAGTAGTAGTGAGGGTTGACAGGTTTTTCTTTTTCAGACTGGAAGTTGATTTGGAAAAAAGTGGATAATGGTCAGTCACATTCATCTGTGGATTACAGGAACAAAGTTGCTAGAGTCTATAAAATATAGGCGCTATTAATTGTTTTCACAAACAGATGCAAGAGAAATGGCATTACTTTTACAACTTTGTAGCATATCAATGACATGTCACTTGATCAACACCATAGAGGGCGTTGTCACAAAAAAATATAAGGGGATAGTGGGGGCATATTGACTACCTGACAGCTATGGGGGTTTGTTGGTTTATCGAATACTAGAACCAATTCAAAATACCACTGAAGCTTGTTGATTAACTATTCTACAAGATTCGCAAGGAACATTCGATATAAATGAAATCGTGTTTGGTTATATTAACCTTTTATAATTGACGATGTTATCTTTAACGATATTTTCATCATCTATAAAACCATACCTGAGTGTTCGCCTTGTAATTGCTTCTGATAATCATCATCACCGTAAAGTCCGTCGACCAACTGCCCAAGACCACCCCGCATCATCCTGCCACTGAGGGTACCATCGTAGCTAATATCTTCGAGATCGATATCTGGCTCTCGAACTTCTCCCCGCGGTGCTTCGTATTTGATGACATTTTCTGAAACGTAAAAGTTCTCATTACAATTATTTCACGAGCAAATTTATATTTATAGTTCCAAAATCAATTTTGCCTTTGACATTCTAATTCTTGTTATGGAAGAAATATTCCAAAACTCTTTCTGTCGTATGCATTTCGCATGTATTTCATTCCATTATTTGTTTTGGAATGAATATTTTATAACAGTTCACATAATATTCCATTACTCTGTGATTATTAAAGTTTTTGTAAAAATTGTTATTTGCGTCAACCGGCTGCACCCTTACGTGCGACCCTCAGAAGTCTTCGAGAGACTTGTGCGAGTTAGGAAAGACGTAGACCTTACCATTTGACGTGTGACAAAAAAAGTAATGTTATTGTGAAATAAAACGTATAGGTACTTTGTTCAGATTCATATTGCAATTATTTTAATTCATATCATGTGTGGTGAAAGTATAGTCTGAACCTCAGTTTTGGACCGAAAATTTGATGATTGTAATTCCTCACGCTCGCCTTTGACTATTCTGTTTCTTACTTTAAAAAAATTTTTTTCAACTCATAATAAAAATGGCATTTATCGTATAAGGATATGTACCGCGATACATGATCGAATAATCAGAGATTTGAATATTTTTGAAAATTACCATGGCAAGTCCGTGATTACACTTTAATTTCAGTGGTTAAACCTGACAGACTAGGCCTTGGTCTGTCATTTGGAACTGTCATGAAGACCTGATAGGAATCGACTCAAAAATTACAATTTTGTTGTTTTAATATGAGTTCGTAGAAAAACGACTAGAGACTCGTTTATTCATCACTTGTTACTAAAAGAACGTTTACAACACTTGTTACATGTTGATTTCTTTTGAAAATATGAACAAGCACCAGGGAGATTCGGAAGAAAAATTTATACCAATATGATTTGGAAAAGAAATTAAAATTAAAAGGAAAATTTTCACTTTCTGATTTTTTCTTCCAATTTATGGTGTTTTCACAATATCTATAAGATGTAGTTTAATGCCTAGCGTGGCCTTACCCGGGAAAGTAGTTGTTTTCTGTTAGATATAACTAAAAAGTAGCTCCAATTTTTTTGCATTTCATTTCAATTTTCAAATGGGAATGTTTCCCTTTTCAACATGAATACCTCCCAAGAAGTTATCTTGAACGATGGAAAATAGCGACTACAAATTTTCTTTCAGTCGCAGATGATCCTCCATCAGATTTTATAAACAGTTCATATTTTAAAAAACAACATGTCATACCTATGACAGGTTTTATGTCAACATTTTTCAAAGTGTCGCCGCACAAGAAGTAGTACCACAATTCCATTATTATAGAGTGAAATTGCTTCAGAGGAGTATGCTTCCCAATGCTTCCGACCTCCCTGATGATCATCGAAGAGTGAAATAGATTTTCGTATACCTACCAAAATTTATTGAAGGTCTGGCGAAAGAGATGAAATTCAAATTGAAAAGCAAATTTGCATTTTTTGATTTTTTCTTTTCATTAATGATATTTTCACAAAATATATCAGATGTAGTTCTATATATGGCATTAGGAAGGAAATTAGTTGTTTTCTGTTAGAAGTTACAAAAAATTGCTTCAATTTTACTCAGATTTACTCAGTATTTGTAGACATATAATCAAAAAATTATTTTGTATTATAATTTGGATTTAGTCAAATATTATTCATCCCCAAGTTCAAGTCTGTAGAAAATATGAATTAAAATTTAATGAAAAAAACAAATAGCCTCCAACCATGGCTAGAGAATATAAATTGCGAATGTTCAATTCTGATGCATTTAAATCATACATTTCTTGGTTGGATCAATTTCCCAATAATATCATATAAATGACATGAATTGAAAATACGAATAGACTCAAAAACAATAATGAATTACAATACGGTATGAGAATCAAACAATAAATCCTAAACATCGCGTTCTCAACATTCTTTAATTCTCACGTTCTTTAAATCACTTCCTTTTCTCCTCAGTTAAAATGGGCTCCCGTTGTTCCTAATAGATTCAGGAAGGGGAAATCTCATTTAGCAGGGGTGTGAGATTTGATTTGATCGCGATAATAAATGATATTTTCGTTACCACCCATAAGGAGCGTATTTGTTATACCGACCGAATTGAGGGAGTAAAGCATACGATATTCTTATCTCGTATATCTTATACTATCGTAATGAATAACATCAATCATGAAAAAATCCCACCCTGCATTCGATCATTATTAAACATTGTTAATTAATTTCGGTTTTGCCAGTGAGAAATCATTAATTCGAACACCCCTTGTAAAATAAAAGATATGCGTGAATCATGTTTGATCTGGCTGCCTGATCAATTCTTAAACTTTCATTTTTGTTTGGCAGATGAGTAATAACAATTAAATCCAAGATGACTATTTCAAGCAGCCTATTTTTCATCGAAATCATCTACAATCACAGTTTTGAGTGCCTCAATAATAAAAATATCATTAGAAAAACTCGAAAAACATTGAAATAAAGGTTATTTGAGTGATATTATTGATTGTTTTACTTTATCGAAAAATATCAATCATAAAAATCAAACTGAGGTAATTGTACAGTTGTGTGCAAAAGAAGTCGTACAGCAGTTATAGGCTATTGCGAGTCAGGCTTGTCAATCTTAATTATCAAAATTCTAATCGACTTTGAGAAGTAGTGTCAAAATGCAAACTATTTTATCAGTAACACGCTTTTAACATTTTTCTAGTGCAATTAGTGCAATATTTCAATTAGTGTCGTACCTTGTACAACTTTTTTATGCACATAACTGTACATTACAGGAAGCAGTATTTGGCAATATTTGACGGAATGCCATTAAACAAGTAATGAAAAATGGATGTATCTAACCCAGCTAGAAAATGTCAAAATTTAATTGCATTTTTGACGTTTTGAAATGATACATTTGTCATAATTGTCTGTTTTATTACATCACAAGGGACGTGATGAATTTTTGGGTAACTAAGAAAATATTTCATTAGAATTTGAGCCAATAAAATTCCCGGCAAATATATAGTAACGGGTCTATCACCGCGATGATAAAAAACAAAAGAATTTATTAAAAATATAGATAATATTATAGTAGAATATATATTATTAGGAGAAAATACTTTAACAGAACAAAAAACGAGTTACTAATTTTTCTAATTTTTGCATATAAAGTTATGTGTTGGGATCATCAGTAACAGAGGATGGAGATGGAATGGAGTTGAAGATTTTCCAGATTTTCACATGAAAAATTCATATTCATATTTCATTCATGTTCAAAGGCTCTTCAGATATTCGAAATTGAAAGAAATCTTGTATGTAACTTGTTACGAAATAATATTTTATGTAACTCGTCTAACTCGGTTCGCTCATCCCTCAAACATCTACTGAAGGTTTTCGTAACTGGCTACATAAATAGCTGTTATCAGTTATTGTTTGTTTGTATTTTACATCAACAACAGAAATACTACGAACACATTTACTAAAACTAACTCTTGAAGCTGAATATTTATTTCGTTCTTCGAAACACCTATTTGCTCGTTATACATTGGGCCTGATGGAATTATGTCGGTTGAAACAGTTACGTTGGAATGTTCTGGTATGTTATTTCAAATAATTTTGTGTTGGCCAAAGAATTTTCGAAGTAGCCTCCTGCCACAGTACTGGATTTCCAGCCCCTTGCTGCTTAAATTTTAAAATGTCTAGTAGGCATGAACGGCAGGATTTGGTGAACCAAGATGACGTGCAATTCATTTTGGTGAGGATGACAAAGTGGTATTACCAGATCAAAAGGAAGGAACTGCGTATTATCAAGACATTCGTCCCTTACTGGTACCAATATTGCAGAAAGGGAGGGTTTCATATGGCGAGTGATATTATCAGTATAGGCCAATCAACAGGGCTATCAACCTCAACTTAAATTGCTCCGCCGATAATTTTTTTAAATTATAGAACACAGTGTCCACATTACTTCTGAGAAAAATTATCACCTCCAGGGGGAACCCCCCCAAAAAACGCGTTGAAATTAATTTTTGAGGTAATTTCGAAATATCTCAAAAAATTTAGTTTAAATCAGAAAAATAACTTGATATTCAGAAAGAGCACAATTTTTTACAAAAAAACTGTCTCTACCAAAATTTTAAGAAATCGCACGATACTCTTGAAAAAAATTGTTGAATATTGTTATATGCTTTCGCAATGGGGCAGGTGTTGCGCCGGCTCCCGCATTTTTTCAACCAGCGCGTGAAGTAAAGTTCTATAACTACTCACATAAATGTTCAATTCGGATAAATCTTACGTCATTTTGAGGGTAAAGATCGCAGCTTTGTATTCTGATATTATTTATATTTATACGCGCAGTTGCCAGCTGCAAAAAGGCAATTGAAAATCTTACTGAATAACTGAAATAATGTCTTATCACTTGTAGCAAGTAAAATGAACAGTTGAGGAATGCTTAATTGTCAAATTGCATAACGTTTAACCGGTCCAAATAATGTTGGTTTTGAATACGAGTGTTTTCAATTCTTCGCATATTTTAGGTTACAAAATCTTGAGGAAGTTTATAAATTTAAATGCTAATAACTTAGAGATAAAACCACGTATCAACATGAGTGAAAAGCCAGTTTGAGTACATAAAATAGAGGTTACTCGGCATTTGATCACATAATTGTTCTATGGAAAGAAATATAAAATCAGTCCTTGATGGAATATGGGGATTCGAGACCGAGGAAGACAGTGCACCAAAGGAAACTGTCCCGAAGTGTACCTGCTTTAAACTCATTGAGATTCTAAAACCTGAAAAATATCGGCTTTGGACCTTGTCAATGCGGCAGCTAGCACGCCGCCGTATAGTATACAGCGGCTTGGTTCTGTCGGGCAGCAGTCAACGTTGATCCATGTAAAGGTCAGATAATATAAAAGTTCCTGTGCAGAAAACACTGAATACTGGGATAACATCGATAGTCGGAGACGAGGAAACATCTCTTAGTGCCTTGTCACTGTTATTAATTGAAAATGGTGAGTTTATTTTTGAAATATCATTGAAAAACACTCTCATATTTCGTTATCTCCGTTCCGCGTTTGATTTATACAATAAGTTGATCTTCTCTCGAATTTGCGAATAATTTTCATAACAGTACTTCTAAATCTCAATAACGACAGTTCTCAACGATTGTTTACCCACATTTGTATCTAAGAGTAGTAGTTTGAGAGTTTTTTCAAATATTCTCCCCCTTCCCTCTCACCCAAATGTTTCCGCGATGCGGGGGATATGCCCCGAATGCGGGGGCGGGAAAATTGTTTCTAATAATTTATACCTATTATTTTTACAAAATTTCGCTCAGTTTCATTACTCAGGCCTGACAATTTTACATATTCATAGAAAATACACCAAAAAGCACGATTTCGGGAAGGGGTTGATGCCCCGGGAGGGGTTTAAATTGTTTAAATTATTAATACCGATTCTCACTCATATTTATTGCCCAGAGCTGAAATGTCAAGAAAATACCTTCCAGAAAAAAGTTTTTACGATTTTGGGGGGGTTGCACCCCCCAGGGGGTGATAACTTTATTGCTAATTATTCAACCCCCCGTAACGACCGAATTGTAAAAAAGAAATCGGCGGAGCAATTTAAGTTGAACTTTTATGAGAAAAATTGCTCTGTTCATTGGCCTAGTAGTAATATCCCGAAAAAAGCTGAATTTTCAAAAAATACTTTCACCTTGCTGTCACGAAAACTGTGTTGCTTAGAAACACAACGAGAGCTTGTTCGAGTGGTATTTTGTACAGCAACACAGTTTGAGCGACTGGCAAGGTGAAAGAATTTTGAAAATTCTGCATTTTGAAGGGATATTCGATCAGACAATTTCACGAATACATTAAATTATTATGGACTAAATACGTATTGCAGGAACGGTTTATCATGTGTCATTATTGTCAGTTGAAGAGTTGAACCGTCAAACTGACGGTTCTCTATTCACAGAAATTGTTGTAACTATGGAAACGTATAAATAAGGAAGAAACGAAACACTGATTTGAAAATACCACGGGCTGGAGACAGTGTTTTCGAAAAGTCCATTTCTCATTGGTTTGAATTGAAAAAATTATGGCATTTGGTTGGTTTATATAATATGAGGGAAATTGTCTACTAAATTGTCTTCATATCCAGAAATTCTGCTACTTATGAACACAAAGTCCCGTATCACATTTATTTTGTTCTTGTGTTTGGAATAGTAATTCATCTATACAATATATCTGACACGCATCTGTCAGTTCCGCTTTAGTGTAATCACCGACAATTGCAATAAACATTGCCACCTAAAATAATGAATAGTTTAAAACCGGTAACGCTTGAATTGAAATGAACGTAAATTATATTTTTGCGAATGAAGACTTTCTATCATCAGCCTCTGTGATAAGTGTTTCAAAGTTCTCTGAAAAGTTATTTTGGTGTAATAAACCGTAGAACTTCGCTTCAAAAATGCTACTCATAAATAGGGTATATATTTTGATGTCAATGTTTCTTTTGACATTTATTTCTGAATTCAACATTGTGAGGATACTCCATACTGTAGATGCTTGATAGTTTTTTATTGTTTCGGAGTATGTTATTTGAGAATACTCCAGCAAAAACTGGAAGCATATGGCTTCAGAGGTATTACTTTGAAGTGGTTCGAGTCATACCTACCAAATCGTCATCAGATTTTTAAAACAAATCATTACCCCCAAATCCATTCTATTTGCTGTGGTGTACCTCAAGGTTCGGAACTCGGTCCTGTGCGTTTTCTATTGTAGTTTCACTTTATTCGCCAACGATACTACCATTCAATGTCATGATTAGAATGAGGCTAACCTATTTCAAACCATTTCTAGAAATATTGACCGCATTAAAGAATGGTTTGATTCAAATTCACTATCATTGAATGTATCTAAAACGAATATACTAAGCCTCCGTTGCAAGCTACCTGTACTATTACTTGTCAATAATACTATAGAAAGTGAAGATACTACAAAATTTCTTGGACTTTAAATTGATGCCACAATGAAATTCGATACACACATTTCAAATCTTAGCAAAATGCTCGCTTCGGGATGCTATGCAATGCGAATTATTTCCAACAATTTGGGATTTACTGCTACCAAATCAGCATATTATGCCCTTATTGAATCGCATCTAAGCTATGGCATTGCTTTCTGGGGAGTCTGTAGCAAAACACTTTTTAAAATAATATTCACTCTACAAAAAAGAGCCGTTAGATATTTGTGTACAGCAAAAATTAGGGAATCTTGTCGGCATTTTTCACGTCAAGGAATTATCACTTTCAATTCACTTTTTATTGTCGAATCAGTGAGTCTAATTCACAAAAATAGAATTAAATTTAAAAATAACTCATCAGATCATATAACTCGACAACAAAATCATATGAAATTACCTTCACCATCAACCACCTTAATCAAAGACTCGGTTATATATAATGGATTGAAGATGAATAATCGCCTACCCTCTTATATCAAGGAAATAACTGACAATAAAAAATTCAGAAAGAGTCTCAAACAGTTATTTGCTGAAAAGGCCTGTTATGAATCGGAGGAATATTTTTGTGAGGTGTTTTAGTGTTCATCCTTTGAATTTCAATCATTACTCCACATATTCGATCCTTTTTATGACAGATTTTATTTTTAACATCATTTCAAAATTGTATTATTATATGATATGCATGTTTGATATTTGTTATAATGTTTGTTACATATTTGTTATATTGTTTGTTGTATTTTTAGAAGAATAACTTTTCTTCTGACAATAAAGAATATTCTGATTCTGATTCAATGGGAATATTTAGTAGATAATCCATGAGATTTGTTCGAATGTCAATTCATTTGTATTTTTCTGGATTATTCGAACACGACTTGCTGTTTTTTGACGAATCTACTGAAATATCTAGAAAAAGGAAATGAAACCATACCAATTCCTAGATATAAATCACAAAGATTAACAAAACCGATATCTTGGAAGAGCTCAGCGTCGTCGGAACGTTAAAACAAACTCCATGTTCGCCATTCCGTCATGGGAAACAAAAGCTGACGCTCATGCAGAAAAGATCAATTCCGAGATAACCGAACCCCAGTTCCAAAACTTGAATGCCTACTCTGATATCCATAACCGAGGCATGACCTCACCATATTTCAGCAAGGACATTAAGAGAAACACACACATGTCGAGGGTTTGACGGGGCGCGCGTTAGTGGGCGGCATCCTCAACTTTTCATACATCAACGTTGTATGCAACACGTGCTATAAAACACCCCCATTTCGCGACGGAACATTTGCCGTATTCCGACGCGTATGTAGAAGGCCACGATTCCTCCAAGCGTATATATCTTCATTAAGGAGTCTGGGTCCTTCGGGCCAGGAACGCAGCGCCAGGGAGTTGTGTAGCCCGAAATTAGACGCTGAAAGAAACGGGAGAGGACGTGGTAATATCCAGGTAAAATTTTATGTTTGTTTGTTCAAAGCGGCATCGATTGTTTTGATCATTAGCCGCCTCTAGTGTATTAGCATACAGTCAACCAAACTTATATGGAATCACTCTGTATTTTGAACTAAACTTTTTGTATTCAGCTTTAAAATAATTTTTGTTGCAAAGAAACATGATAAGAAAGAAGAAACGACTGCTGCGATTTATTATCTTGTTAATTGTGTGTGCAGTAGTAAGATCACGATTCTCCGGTGAAAAAAATGCCTTATGTTGGACTACCAGATGCGCAGAGAGGAAGAATTATTGCTCTAACTGAACAGAGAATGCCCCGAAGATACGTAGCAGAGATAGTAGGCGTTACCCAGGGTGTTGTATCAAAAACATATGCCAGGTTCTTTGAACTCTCAAGAACAGGACCGCTTTGAGTGCCAAATTGTTAGAAGAAATCCCAATGTTTCACATCCAGAGCTGCAACGACAACTTCTGGTAGCTTCAGGAGTGAACGTTTCAGTTGAAATCATAAGAAAAAGACTTCGCACCCGAGAGTTACGGGTCCCACAGTTATCTAGGCAAAATTGACCGGCTAAATTGGTGCCTTGAATACCAAAACTGGACAACTGAGAATTGGATAAATGTTTTTTTTTCAGACGAGGCCAGAATTGGCCAAATCAAATGACCGTCGAATTCCAGTTCGCAGAGCACCAGGAAGACAAGCGAGGCTCCAGGATGCCAGATCTATTCCAAGAAATAAAGGAGGAACTGTGGTGTTCAGGAGATGTATTGTGGCGAAGCTGCGGGCGAAGCCGGACCTGAACGGCCACGCAGACAGAGTGTGAGCGCGAATTAATTTCGAGGCACCGAGAAGAATCTGGTCAAATCCAAGGACGTTCCTAAGGCTAACTAGAAATATCAAGAGCGTTCGGCGAAATGAACTGTGTATATAAAAAGAACCACGCAGCAGAGATGGGGAATCAGTGAAGCAGAAGTCGAACATAAATAGCCCAGTGATCGTTATATAAATTAGAGTATTGTGTTGAAGTTATGGAAGCATTGTATTCCGTCAAATAAATTATTTTAGAGTGAATTTGTGCTAATTTTCTACGGTGTCATGCTGGGAGCAAAAACTCCATTGTTTCCACTTCAACAGAGTTTAACAGGTCAGAGATATGTTGGTTTAGTGCTAGAACCAATCGTTAGGCTTTGGAGAGCTGCAATTGGGGATGATTTCATCTTCATACACCTCCCCATATCAGCAGAGTGGCTAGAGAATGTCTTGAAACGGAAGGTGTCACAGTTTTAGACTAGCCTGCATGTTCACCAGACTTGAATCCTATTGACCACTTGTGTGACCAGCTCAAGAGAAGGGTTCGAGCTCGTAGAAACAATCTAGAAAATGTCGCCCAGCTTATTGATGCAGCATTAGCAGAATGGGCAACATGCCCCAAGACAATGTTGGCAATTTAATAAGAAGCATGGAAACGCGAATAGACGCATGCATTAGGGCCAGAGGTGGCAACACGGATTACTAAAATTACTATTTATTTTTTGGTTTTGCTTTTTGACCATTAAAAATTTGAATCTCATTTCGTTTCAGACACCAAAACAAATACCGTTGTGCTTATTTTGTCAACTACTTGATTTTGTTTATTGATATGTGATTTTTTAAAAAAAGTCTTTGGTGAGTGAGTCTTATTAATAATCAAAAAAAGTTCATGGATCTCAAAAATTATGAAAAATACTATTAGGAAACCGATGAAAGAGTTATATCTTGTTATGTTTTGGACATGCAACTTATGTATTAGTTTTTTATAAACATTTAAATACAAAAAACACGTTTTTTAGTCTTTTGCTTATAAAATGAAAACTAATACAGCAATCTGGTTGTTCCAATGAGAAACATTTTAGATAATTGAAATACGAATAGGACTCGATAGGGACATGCCGAGAAATATTCAAAAGACTTAATATTCTGACCTGCACAGGTCTCTACATATTGGAAGTTTGTGTTCAAAAACAGGGACTATTTTCTTAGCAATACCGATTTCCTCGTGTACAACACCCGTCGTGAGGATGATTTACGTTTACAATCATCCAAAAGCAGAGTTTTATATGAAACTCCATCCAGAATTGGTCTAAAGATTTTCAATAATCTACCCATCTGTATCCAAATGTTGAAACATGAGAGTACTTTAAAAAAACTTCTGAAAGAATATTTGGTTGGAAAATGTGCGTACTCTTCAAAAGAATACTTTTAAGTTTAAAACAAACGAACTTACCTGAAAAACGTCACTATTAAGTCCGTGAAATAACTGATTTTTTTTTACCTTGTGAAACATAAAATAATTTTCAAAGTCCATTCAGAAGACTAGTAAAAGACAACTGAAAGGCCTAAGAAGATAAAATTAGGTTAATGCAGTTGTGAATAAGTCACACAGGTATGCTGCAAGGAATCAAACCCAGAACCTGTACTGATGAAGAAAGTATTTATAACCCACTAAAATATTCATCAGATTTTGCTCATTTAGAATCTTTTCAAACGTTTAATTTTTCAGTCCCAAGAAAAAATCCCAAAAAATTAGTCATTTATGGATAAATAATGTTATAAAAATGTTATTCAATGAAAGAACGTATTTAGTGAGATGATCGAAATATTTCAAATGGTTCTGCTTGAAATGTTCTAATTTAGCGAACTAAGACGTAACTACAATGAGAAAAACAAAAAGCAATTGGACATGTTTGATATGTATCAAAAGTGAAATAATACCGAAGGAATCAAATTTTCTACTTGAGAAATACCAACAACACGAACCAACCTCCGATATCTATGAAACAATTCAAAAAATGAGCCAGAAAATGGAATATTTAACGAAAAAAATTTAGAAATAGAAGAGAAACCCAGTAGAGAAGAGGAAATTTCGAAAAAATTGGTAAATATTTTGAAAATGCTAAGTGAACTTATAAACAAATCATACAAAAAAATTTATTTTATATGCATCTAAACATCAGCAAAAACATTTGCAAAACTGGTAAATAGAGAAATAAGTCTAGGATGGGAACAAGAAGACTTTTGTAAACTTTTGTAGGCGATCTTTTGGTTATGGACAAAACAACATCTTGCCAAGGAAAATAAATTTGTTCTTTTTGTATAAGAAATCATTAAATTGAAAATTGTACAATGGAACATCCATCTTGCATAAATATCTCCGTTGCAAATACAAATTCAATAAAATGATTGACTTTTATCACGAAGCCAATAGCCAGGAATGTCCCATTTATTTAAATAAAATCAAAATCTCCAACAAACAACATTATTCAGATTATTCAAATAAAAATAAACAAATACGAATTGAACAATATGAGTGATTCTATGAAGAAAAAAAGGCCTGATTCACCATTGAATAACTCGCAACACTTGTGGTCCTGTCAAGCTAAAATTCAGAACTCGATTCGGAGCATACGACACTAGAATGGAAAAAGCAGAAAAGTTGTCTTAAGGGAAGAGATTGAAGATTTAAAAGAGTAGCCCAAAAATGTGAATTGAATTCAAATTAAAGTATCGCAATACTCAGTTTGAGTTCTGATTGATAAAAGAAATCTGAAAAAGTATGATTAACATTTAAAATTCACTAAAAGATCACACAAAAACCACTTTCGATTTTGCCTATCCAAGTGTCACAATAGTTGTGAGTTCTACAAAGGACTAATTCATTTCAGAAACTCATTTCGTCTACTACTCAGAGCGAGTTCACAGTTTCTATGATCCTCTCGAACGTTGAATAATTCACCCTGCGAACAATTAGTCAACTGCGGTAACTGTGCTAATTGTTCGAAAAATTATTGAGGCCAACTTCACGCATCAGATAATGTGAATTGTGGACAAACTTTAGTTCAACTTGCAGACTCTTTACCAGCATCCAAACTGGGCCACACCAGACAATGGCTGTTCCAACTACCCACATTACTAGTTAGTTCCTCGTGAGCTGTCTAGACCGTCTCCTTGCATAAAATATTCAATCCTCGTAAAACAAAATCAGACATGTATCTATCAAAGAGAACTAACAGGGATCAGATATGACACACTATAAATTTTGGAAAGGTAATCTGTAGTAGTAGCTATCGGATGTCAGTGTATCATTAAGGCAAGGGGGGTGATTAATATCAGAAATAGAGTTACAGATTCTACGAAAACGGCTCAAATATCTCGAAAAACTGAAAATTGACAATCCGATATTATAAACATAAAAACACATTTACTGGGTGGCTGTGAGGAAGTACAATATCTCGCATGTCATAAAATCCACTTTACAGTATGCAATTTGTCTTGCATGCAATGGAAATCGTAGCAATTTCAATTGCAAGCATGCGCACAACCTGTTATTTTGATCAGCAGGTGCGATTTTTCTTGCATTGCAGCAAATAGCTCCGGACTCAATTTTATTACATTGCACGTGCAATTCTAGGGATAAGTTCAGTGAGAATCGTGGACCATCCTTAACAATTTATATAACATTCATTCTGAGAAAATTCAAATAACTTTGGTTTTCTCCAGACTGAATGAATTTTTCTGGAAGTTGAATATTTCCTTCACTTCTATTCAACCATGGTTTCTTGTTCTAAGTATTTGATTTCTCCAATAATAGTGCAGCACAACTAATGATGACTCCTACACATGCAGTTGCAGTTATCACCTCCACATGTCCAACATTTGAGTTATTCATTTTCATGAATATAATGTCTTGATGTTTATATGAAACGAATTGAAACCGACAATAACCAAACAAATGAACAATCAACTAATCGACTGTAAAATTCTGAATGTTTAGTGTTTACTAATATGCAGGTTGGCAATAATAAGTGTCAAAAGTCATTTATAAACTTGCAGCAATGACTTGCCAACTGTAAAACATCTTGCAATTACTATTGTCATTTGTCATGACAGCTGTTGCATGCAACTATCATTGCATGCAAGACAAATTGCCGGCTGTAAAGTCCACTTAAGGAATATGAAAAAATGTTTAAAAAAAAAATATACAGCCAGATTTGACACTCATTATTAAAATATTACGACATATATATGAAGTGTTTCATCAAAGCGGGGTAACACAAACCGAGGTAGCACCTCATACTGGCTGAATCTTGGTTTCATATTGGGCCGCTCTAGATATATTACTATTGTAAATGTAAAAATAATGTTGATTCAATATGGGTGAATATTGGAAAAACAATATTATTTACATGATGGTTCTTCGGGTTGTAAGGCCAACGTATGTTCAGAGAAGATCTCGACGTTTCGCCAACACGAGTGGTTAGCATTTTCAAGAGTTATTTTACAAGTTTCTGCTTTCTTAAGTCGCTGTCAAATGCTTGTAAAATAACTCTTGAAAATGCTAACCACTCGTCTCGCGAAACGTCGAGATCTTCTCTGAACATACGTCGGCCTTACAACCCGATGAACCATCATGTAAGTGACGATGGCCGCGAAAGTCGTTCACAATTTATTAAACAATATTATATTGATAATATTGGTGGAATATTGGTTCAACCTATTCTGAATGTAGATTGTTGCATATAAAATTGCGTCAATATTGGTTGAAATTTGTTTAGCAATATCGACAAAACAATATTGTCTACATATTGTTTCCAACCTCAACAATGAATATTGCAATCCCACTCGGATATATTCCAGGAATAAAAACCTATATTATATATCCAAGTTTGTGCACGTTGGTTGAATATTATTTCGCCAATATACAACAAATCGTATAAACGTATATTGGGTCAATATTATTTTTTAATATTTATCAATATCGATAAAACAATATTGTCTTCATATTGTTTTCAATATCTAGAATAAATATTGCAATCCCAATATTTCTCTCATATCGTTTCTAGGGATAAAAAGTAATATCTTCACCACTTGAAGAAGCTTTTGTAAAGCGAAACAATTGTCGTGGTTTTGTAAACCCTCTTTATGTGAAAATCATTTGAACCATAGTTTCATTATATCGAGTAAAAATTAATATTATATATTCAAGTTTGATAGCACATAGGTTTGATATTAATTCACGAATATTCAACAAATTATTTTGATCCATATTGATTAAAATTATTACGACAACTTCACAATAATATTGAAATAATAATATTGGTAAGTACAGTATTAAAAAGAATATCTATTGCCAGAATTGAATTTTTAATATTGTCTGAATATTCAATAAACCATATCAAGAAATATATTCTGATCAAACCTGGACAAAAATTGCTAGGTGGCTCTACATATAGAATGTCTTCGAAAACATAAGAGAATATATTGAATACTTTTCATAACTTGGTTTCTAAACAGTTTACTCAGTGGTTAAGGCGACCAGAAGGCAGACTCTGGTGTCACCTCAATTAACTGAAAGAGAACTGAAATTGTAGAAGTCGCGAGTTATTCGACATCTAATTATTCACCAAAGAATATTCACTTTTACTATTTTACCAATATTTCCAAATGGAATTGTACCAATATCGATTAATGTTTTGATGACAGTATTGCTTCAAAAAAATGTCACCAATATTGTTTTTAAAATGTCCAAACAATATTGGACCAATGACGCCAAACAAAATGTTCACAATTTGTTTTTTTGCCAATATGACGTTCTAATAGTTCGCCGACATTTTCTTAATATTGTACCAGCGATACTGAACCAACATCGCTAAATATTTTGAGGCCAATATCGCTTCGAGAATATTTCATATATATCATTCAAGTAATCTTGTTCCAATATCGCCGAATGTTCATAGTTTTTCTCGCCAATATTGGGATTCAAATATTATGTCAATATGTCGACAATCTTGTACCAATTTTCTATCAGTATAAGTCTGCTAATTGGGACCAATTTCTTAAATAGATCACCCTATAGATTTTTTCATCATTGAACTGAGCGATACATTTTACAGAAAATTTTGCTCCGTGTCAAGTTATTGTCGATAGAAGGAAAATCTACGAAAACAAAGGCCATCAAAAATGGCATCATAAACACTTTGAGCGATCAAACGAACGCTTTTGATTGGATATCGCATGACATAATACTTAATTGAAAATCTAAGTCACTATGGAATGAGAAGCAACACCTTAGATCTAATTCGTTCCTACCTCTCAGACAGATTCCAATATGTATAGTTGAACAACGTTAGATCTGACTTGAAAAAAAATTCAAAATGGTGAAACACAAGGTTCAATACTTGGACCATTTCTATAAATTGTTCACATTATTGATTTGTGTCAATACATGGCACATACAAAATGTATTTCATTCGCTGACGACACAACCCTTGTGCTATGATGAATCCTCTATCACCCTAGCCGAATACACATCTGATAGTCTAACGTTGGCAAAAAAAAGGCAAGACTCAAAATGTTGTAATTTTTTCTAACTCAGTGTAACAAAATGGAAATCATGTAACATTTCTTGGTCTTATTATCGACGATAGATTGAATTGGTCCAATCATGTAGATCACGTTGATCGAAAATAGTCAAGCATTCAGTTTTTACTAAACAAATTTAAACCTCTCACAAATCACGGCATTTTGAGAATGACATAATTTTCTTTTTTGCATTCTATGCTCTCCTATGACATTTTACTTTAGGGAAACTCAAAAAACGCTAGAGCAGTTTTCAAATGTCGGAAAAAAGCTATAAGAATATTGGCGAACTAAGGTTAGAGACCATTTTCAGAAACATTTTATTAAACTACTTTATAAATATTCACAGTCCTCTTAGAAATACACCAAGATGTAAGCAAATTTTCCAGACATTCTGACTCGCATTGCTATAACACAAGATCGGCTGATATACTGACTGTTCCTCGTCAAAGATTAGCTGTTAGAGGCAAAAATTCTTGAACCTCAACCTCTAGAATATCCTTGATAACTCAGTCAAAATATTGGAATCAAAAAAATTTAAATCGGTGTCTCAGCGGTGTCTCAGCGGTTTCTCAGCGAGCTCATCATGCATACAGGGTGTCCGGTAAACCTTGTACACTATTGAAACTGGTGATAGACGAGGTCATGACTGTACAGAATATCGGAATTTCACCTTAGTAAAAATCTCACCGTTTTCGAGATAATGAGCATTTTTTTATTTCTGGAAAATCACCACCTCACCTTGGATTTTTTAGTGCCATGTCTACAAATTGAGACCAATCCAAATATCATTTCTGCTGAAGATTACTGATGAGTGATACTTTTAGAAGTACAGAACAGTTTTTCAGAAAACGATACAACTTTTCTAGAAATGAGGGTAAAATTCCAGATTTGAGTTTCACCAATTTTTTTAACAACATTTTGATATTATTGTTTGAAAAAAACATAACCAAGTGGAAGTGAACACTCATTACAAAAGAATGCCCATTCCGTCCAGACTCTACCATGGTATAAAATATACGATAATTATTTTTGGAAGGCGTAGAATTTCGATTATATTAGAGTGTGATGTTATTCTGAGCTAAAATCAACTCCATTAGACTTTGTCAGAAATGTCTTTTATTTTTATCCTATCAGGATGAAATATTTAAATAATTATGAGTTATTACTCTCTGGAACTTCGTTGGAATCTGGATGTTGGACAATTGCGACATTTATCACAAGAATTCGTATTTTTATTAATTTTATTAGGCTTAATTACATGAAAATTTTATTTTATTGACTTACTATTTAATGCTACCAAGCAGTCTATTCCTTATTATTAATAATCATTTCCACATTTTATCTTGAAAAAATCGAAATTAAATAATTTTTGGGCGTAAGTATAAAAGTTGAAGGAAGCCTAGAACAAAACCACGCCTAATTCAATGGAAATCACTTCCTCCAAAAATAATTATAGTTTGTTTTATACCATGGTAGAGTCTGGACAAAATGAGCATTCTTTTGAAATGAATGTCCACTTCCAATTGGTTACGGTTCTTTCAGACAATAATTTCAATTTTTTTTTTGAAAGTTAATGAAACTCAAATCATTTTACCCTCATTTCTTGAATTATTTTTTCACTTTCTGAAAAACTGTTCTATAGGTCTAAGAGCATCACTCATCAGTAATCTTCAGCAGCAGAGCTATTTGAATTTGTCTCAATTTGTATACATGGCATTCGAAAATCCAAGGTTAGGTAGCGATTTTCTAGAAATTCTTAAAATGCCCATTATCTCGAAAACGGTGATATTTTTACTGAGGTGAAATTCCGATATTCTGAACAGTCATGACCTGGTCTATCACCATTTCCAATATTGTACAAGGTTTACCGGACACCCTGTATAATTTTGAACTTTGATGCATTTTTTTGTATTGTTCTGATTTCAACTCCATGAAAAAATCAGGATTGTACTTTTTTACATATCTTGTTTTTTAAATATTTTGTCGATCTCCGTAATATTTTGAATGTAAGTGTAGTCTTTGAATAATTTTATATTTCCATGTTTCAAATACCGTTTGTCATTTTTGATCTTGAATCATTATTGTTTTTGTGATTTGCCATAAATGTTTTTATATGTACTTTTATTAACAGAACTCAAGCAAAAATATTCGGAACTGGCAACTTCAAGAGTGAGTTGAAATGTCACTATGGACTGGAAGTTACATTTCTTGAATAGCCTCCCGAGACCTGATGTCCAATATATTGGACATCGAGATTTTACGGTTTTTCTAAATATGTCCTAGATTTCCGGCAGCAAAACCCTCGGTTGAACGTATTGGAGGTACGAACGCAGGCATTGCGTGCGAAATTGATGCAAGGTCATGTAAGTACTGGTTTTATGCATTTTATGCGTATTTTTTGTTTTAAATTACTGGAAAAATAGTTTAAGAATAGGTCTAGATTAATTTTAGTACATAACATAAGTTATTAAACTTACTTCATAGGTTATTTTCCCGTGTCCATTTAGTTGGACAGTAGGACGTACTCCCAACATTTTTCTCTAGATGGAATTTTTCTTTTTAGCAATATTTGGAACAAAAAAATGGATTCGCCCTGGAGAAGACGATGATAAAATTGAGCAACTTTTTGATGCCGACTGCTCCGACCTTGAAATTGATGATTCCTCTGACGATGAAGGTGGTTTTGACATTCCTGAAGTTCAACAAGATCTTGAGGAAACAGAAGACGCCACTGAGGAATTTTTGGATGAAGAAGATTCCGATGACGAGCCTCTAAGTGTGGTTCGAGAAAGAATACTCGCTTAACGGGTACTTGCTACTGGCCGATTAAAGTGGGAAAAATCGGAAAATTTCATTCCCCAAACTTCGAATTTCAAGAAGTTTTTGACGAAATCGAATCACGACGTGAGTGGAAAGTTCAAGACTACTTAAAAATGTATTTGAATGATGGAATTTTCCAAAGTATTTGTGACTGTACTAATGTAAGATTTTTAGAAGAAAAAGGGAAACAAATGAATTTAACATTACCTGAAATTAAAAAGTTTTTTGCCATTTCCTTACTCATGTCGTGCTTGAAATACCCCCAAGTCAGAATGTACTGGGCAAAAACAACCAAAGTTAATGTCATCGCTTCTGCAATGACTAGAGATAGATTTTTTTTAATCAGGAATAATTTGAAAGTTGTTATCGATAGTAACGTAACACTGCAAGAAAAATCGTCTGACCGTTTGTACAAGATTCGCCCTCTAATTAATCGAATTCAAAAGGGATGTTTGATGTTACCAAGGTTTCCAGAAGTCGCTATCGACGAACAAATGATTCCCTTCACCGGCGTTTGTAGATTGAAACAATTTGTCAGAGGCAAGCCAAACCCCGAGGGACTGAAAAATTTTGTCTGCGCTACCCCTGACGGGCTAGTACTCGACTTTGAAATTTACCAAGGAAAAAATACATTTTTAGATGAAAAATCAAAAAACCTAGGAATTGGCCCTTCAGCCACCATCAGATTATCTGAAACCTTAAAAGAAGGTACACATATTTTCATTGACAGATATTTCACTACGATACCCCTCCTGGAACACATGTTTGAGAAAAAGATCACGGTCACTGGTACGATAATGAAGTCAAGAATTCCTAGGAGTGTGCAGTTAACATCTGAAAAGACAATGGCAAGACTTGGGCGAGGTTCCTCTGAAATGTCAGTTAGAGCAGATGGTAAAATTTCTGTGATACAGTGGTTTGATATGAAAAATGTACTGCTTGCTTTTACAGGTTTACAGGTGGAACCTCAAGACGAGTGTAAGCGCTGGTCTAAAAAAGAATCGAAATACATAGTTATTCCAGGACCAAATGTTGTGAACAAATCCAACTCCTGCATCGGAGGAATTGATTTAATAGACAGAATGATAAGTTACTATCGCCTCAGTACAACAAGAACTAAAAAATGGACCATTAAATCTATTCTCCATTTATTTGACTTGGGAGTGGCTAACTCGTGGATTTTATACAGAGGCGATCGAAAAAAATTAGGAGATAAATCTGCAGACATTTTGAAATTCCTAGATTTTAAAATTTCTTATGCCAATTATTTATTTGAAGAAGCTAACATTCAAACTGCTGGTGAAAATAGATTACCCTTGTTGGAAACTAGAAGCAATATCTCCCTGTCTGTTCCGAGAAACCCTACGACTGCAACAAAACAGAAGACTCTACATCTACCAATTGTGGCAAGTGATCTCAAAAATGCTGTCAGATGTAAAAATCCAGGTTGCAAATTAAAAACAAAATTTTATTGCGAAAATTGTAACCTATTTTTGTGTCTAACGGGCAGTAATAACTGCTTCAGAAGTTTTCATTAACGTAATAATTAGTAGTGATCTCCAATTTATTGGACATATTTTTATTGTACTTTTTGGTTAATAAAAATTTTCTAAAAAATTCAGTGACGTTTTCGAACCAAAAGAAACAACATTTCCAAATAATAACTTCATATCACTTTAAATGTAGTCTCGGGACTCAGGAGGATAGGAGGTTTTATACGGAGGCATTAACAAAATTCGATTATCAAAACCTAGTAGGTGCCAGTCGTAGTATCAATTAATTCTAACATGTAGTAGAGACCCTACATACCATCGGTCACTCTTGACGTTGCTAGAAATAGCAGTAATAGGGAAGTACCCAATGAAGCTACGAAAGAAAAAATGCACAATCTTTACATTACTTATTATTAATATTATGGAAAATTAAATTTGGTCTGTTCTTGTGTACACCGAAATCCATTTCCTCTTTGAACAACTGTAAGTCGTAGTAGAAATGAGTCAAGCTGGGATATTGTTCATCTGTTGAAAAGCGACATGACTTGCCTTCAAGCTCACACATTAAATTTAGTGATTAATACAAGGCAGCACAAGACACGAACAGTCTCTGTGTCACAATAGAGCAAGCACTCTGTTGAATTGCGGCCTACTTTAATTTATCGCGCTCCTAAGTTACGTGCAGCTTACGTGTGTGATCTACTGAGTGATTTCTTAACGGGATATTTATGCTTGGTGTGTTTGGTCGTTACATGGGTGATATTTGCTCTAGGGATAATAATTGAGTATGATAGGTCAAAGGAGAGTTGAATATGCATGACTAGTGATTTTGCTATTTGCGACTTTTGTAATGGAAACAACTATTTACTTCAAAATTGAAAAAGACGTACTATTGAATTCTTTAGTAAAAACCAAATTTGCAAAATTTTTAAGTTAATGTTTATGTCAAAGACATAATTAGCCGATGAAGGAAGAATTGCATCTGATAGTAACATTTATCATTAACACTATCAATACAAATTTTTGGTATCCTTCATTTTCTAATCACATGAATTTTTTGGCTAATTTCATTTGACTTTATCTCGATTTTGTCAAAACATCTCATTATCTCCAAACCTGATAAAATTAGAGTTTTCAGCGAGGAATGACAACTAAGGAAAATTAAAACTCCCAAAAGACCATTCAAAGAAATGTAACTCTACAGGGTGATTTTGAAATGGGATGCTGAATCTACTTGCGAAAATGTAAACTTTCTATGAACATGGGTCCGTTAATGCTAATGGAATTATGGCCTTTTGAATTAATTTGAATTAACTGATTTTCATTCTCAGGAACCCTTCGATGTAAACAAATGGAAATCGGTACACGATATACTGAAATCAGCTAAAACCAGTTCTGCCCATAGGCGTGCCAAACCTGAAGGATTTCCGTTTTTGTCCGAGTTTCTGGGCAGTATTACGAATAATGAGTAAATATCAGATGTAGTTCAATATCCAGCCAGGCATTTGTTTTCTGTTAGGTATTGCAAAAAATAGCTTAAATTTCATCATAGTTTATTTTCCATTTCCAGAGGAGTCATGACAATTGAGAATATTTCCCTTTAACACAAAAATATGATTCTCTTCATAAATTGTTAAGGGATTAACCGTTAACGACAATATATATAATTAAATACTGCATCATGAGAATATCAAATTGAGAATAAAATTTGCTGAATTTACTGCTATCGGTGACGGTCTCAAACGATAACATTTTCTGTTTCTCTTCAAGAGTTTTTTTGTATGGTGTACTAGTGAGGATAACTGCGGACGCAGTAGTTTTAGTTTGCCGTCGCTGAATAGTTTTGCTTGTTCCAGGGACAGGTGCCAATTCATTTAAACTTTGATTCAACTTTTCTGGTGTGATTTCACCTGGTACTATGTCGGTATCAATAGGTGTTTTGATAACACTACTTCTAGAACTAGAAGAGTTGTCCGCTACTGTCGAATTTTCGATGGAAATAGCTTGATTAGTAGAAACGGCAGAGCCATCAGCTACTTCTTCTTGCTCGGTAAAATGTGTTTCAACCGCAGTGGCTGCAGCAAATAAATGATCCGCGAATTTATTTCGGTTGAGTGGCCAAATTCCAGCTCCTCTAAAAGCACTCTCGCTCACACCAACCGATGCAGCCTTTCCGTAGGCTCTATTTAACAAATCAGCTATGTTGTACACTGTTATTGCCTGACCAATGTGAGCTCGCAGCCAAGAATCTTGCTCTTGTACAAAATAAGTCTGTAGAGGTTTGAAAAATCCAACGTCTAACGGCTGGAGACGATGGGTTGTATGACTGGGCAGTTGCAAAAGGTGAATATGATGCTGACGACAAAATTCTAAAGCTTCCAGATTTTTGCTATGTGTGGAGTGTCCATCTAGCAGCACAACTACTGGTTTCTCTTCATTGGATTGAACCACACTATGGAAATGTTTAAGCCACTTAACAAAGAGTTCGCTGTGAATATAGCCACTATCTGAAATTTCAATAATGCTCCCAGTTGGAGCTCCACGAGCAAGTTCCGGTGCGAATCTTTTTCTTTTGAATATGAGTATAGGAGGAACGTAGAGACCAGCGGCGTTATAGCAACAGACCATTGTAGTGTTGACACCTCGCTCTCCACTAGATATGCCACTAACTTGTCGTTTTCCCTTCTTGGACACTACCTTTTGCATCTTTTTCTGGACCGTTCTGTAACCGGATTCATCAACGTTAAATATACAGCCGTATGCATAGTCAATTCCAGCGACTCGCCAGAGTTTCGCCGCTCGCTACACGAGAACTATAATGCACAGTGGAGCTCCAAAAAAGAGGTACATCGCCAGCGTTTCGCCAAAATGTGACTCATCACGTAGTTGTGACTTTTTTGGAGCTCGACTGTGCATTATATTCCTTGTGTAGAAAGAGGCGAAACTCTGGCGAGTCGCTGGCGATTGACTATGCATACGGCTGATAGTGTTTGCGGTAATTTTGTATTTGTCGACAAGTTTTTCTAATAAATCGAAAAACTCCATTACTTTGCTCCTCTCGAAACCTCGTGCTCTGGCAAGGGATGTTGATTCAGGCTGGCGAACAGATAATTCCGGATGTCTCTTCATAAAGGCGTAAAACCATTTTTTAACTGCAGTTTTTTTGTCCCGATTGAACCGATGGGGTAAATTGTGTTTTTCGGCCAACTGGAAAGCTAATCGTCGTATGTCGATTATTGTAAATCCGTAGAGCATTTCTTCAAACTCAATTATACGCTTTACTAGTGTATTTTCAGTTTCCGTGGAAAAAACACATTTTGTCCCCATCTTTTTTACGTTTTCTTTAGCTAGTGTATTAGTGCCCCTGAGGTGTCTCAGCAGTGTAGGTTTGCTAATATTATATCTTCTAGCACATTCATTCAAACCTGCCTCGCCAGCCCTATAAGCTCCAATAGCCATAGACATCTCCTGTTCCGTCCAACGGCCATACTTCCCACGTTTGGACATTGTTGATTCTTTTTCTGAAACAAGTATCCTAAATTGAACCAGTTCAATATAATAAACTAACAGGGGTCCATTTTAAGCACCACAGCGCAATTTGTTATTTTAAACAGTTCTTGAAAAAAAAAACAATATATTTTGATTCTGAATTGTCGTAAACTATGCCTAAATGAATGCTTTAAATGTGAACGTAATCGAAAATTACTTACTCGTATCCTCTTAAGAGATATTTACTTAGTAAAATCGTTGAAATATTACATTGAAGACACTCTAAACACATAACAACCTCTTCTCGTGCTTGTCGTTGACCAACTGAACCGAAATTCATGGCTAAGTGTTTGCGTACAATAAACTTTTCGTATTCACTTATAGATGGCGGAAATACACTGATTTGTTAAAAATAGGACCTAGGTTCAATTTAGGTACCAGTTCAATTTAGGCAACTCTCCCCTATATTTCAGTTTGTGTTTAAAAAAAAAAATACTCAATTTAATTTTTGTTGCATTCCGGTAGGGTTGATAAAATCAACGCTTACTAGAACTTCAATGGATCAACAGAAAATTTTTGGATTGAACAATATTTAAAAAAATGTATATAACAAAATACTGATAAGTGTAATGAATAACACTCACAAATTTGTGTATTTCTGAAATCCAGCTATGCTAGGAATCACTTGGAATATTTTCAGAAATTCACACCATTTTTATTGAGTTACTTACTTCCCTTCCTCACTGCATTCCAAAGTAGACATCGCTTCAAAGCTCAGTTGGTTCCAGGCGGGACAAGTCTACCGTTTCGAACAAATACTACATCACGAAATTGCAGGTAATTTGGATCAGTATTTAATGCTTTCACAAACATAATTTTCTCTCTCCGTACTCAGGCTGCGTTCATCAGTCAAAATGCTTTTAAATTAATTACGTCTCTCGTATCTGGACGAATTTGCGCAATTAGTCTGAAAGTTATCTCGTGATCTCGTTCAAGCTACAGCGAGTCTATAGGTTTATGAAATTGTATTTTGAAAACAAGACCTACTTGATATGTAATATTCAAAAAACACTCAAACGAAAGACTTCAGTGTACATAACTCGAGAAGAAATCAAGTCACAAAGAAATATCTTGAAACAAGGAATTATGTTTATGTTCATCTAATCCAGAAGTCACAGCCCCGTAACATTTTTATTCGAAGAAAAACCATAAGGTACCTAATACAGTTTTTGAAAGTTTTATTGAAAGCAATTGAATGTCTGATTCCAATTATCCACATTTTTTCACCTGTCATTTTTTTAAAAATGATTTGTCATATTTTTTTTTTATTTTGAATGATGATATAGGCAGTTTTTCTGAGTTCAAACATACGAAGCAGTATACATTTTCCTTATAATAACGTCGAATTTTACGGGGGTTGAATGGCATGCTCTGATACTACCTCAAAGAACATGTTAGGTTATCGAATACCTCAAGAAACGAATACACATCGAGTGTCAGACATCAGAGTCAGTCTCCGAAAAATAAGCACATAATAAGGTTGTAATGGATAGGATACAGACTGATACCTGTCTTTGATTGTTTTCCAACAATGATCACTGCTTGAATACCCAAATAAACTTGAACAGAGATTTCTTTCCCCTTCATCAAAGAATTACTATGTTGGCAATACTTCAAAATTTCAAATTTCATCTTGGACCACTCTTCAAGTTGGTACCATTATTTTTCTCTTGACACTTGACCTGACGCTCACTCTGTCACAAGGTGTCTTTCATTCATTTGACTACACACATGGCCTCAAGCTCTAACGTGTGTTTTCGTTAGTCCTTAGGCTTATTAAGCTATATGTATTTAACCAAACAATGTTTTCACAAATTTTTGATGCCTCCTGTTACCTGACTAGTAAGTACTCATTATCAATTTTCCAAATTTTCTATAACCTGAAATTTCACTTACAATTTTTCAACTTAGTTATTTTCAGAGTATTCAATTCCAGATAAGCACTGAAGATGACGTAAGTTGGAAGAGCCTTGCAATAAATATAATTTATACATTTTCATACAAAACCTTCGCTTCATTTATATTCATTTAGTTCAACAAGTCTATTGAGTCTCTAAACAGCTGTACCAATATCAACTACCACGAGAAAGGATAATGATTTCTTGGTCTCTTGATAACGACAACCCTGAAGTATACTTGAGGAGTACAATATATTCTAGAGAAGTAGGTATTGTAACTTTATGATATTTATACTTATTGTTTTAGTAGTTGTTTTATTTAATCCCATTTGTTCCAGAGGCAATTACTGAGTATTACTGATGTTGAGCTCAAGTTGAGATAGCGGTCGGGTAGAACCTGTGTAGAGGTGCCAGCGTGTGGACTTATGAAGTGCACCGCTTATCCAATAGATGAGAAAAAGCAATGATCTTACTTGTAGACTGAAGGTATTTAACTTCCAGTGGTCTATGAAATGCATAGGCGAAACAAGCAGCATACAAAGCAAAGCGTTAGAGCAAGCGGCAATAGTAAGTTCAGTCCTGTAATTTTTTCTGATCCTGATGGTCTTGGATGAGCTAGTCTAGTATCGTGGAAAGAAGAATGATACATGCTATATGCGTAATATGGTTTGCAACAGAAGCATGTAGAGTAAAAAGAAAGAGGCCTTGGATGGAAAGTGTCCTCGTAGATCTGATAGATTTTGTATATTTAATTAGATGGATCATCAACTATAATAATATTTATGGAATATTATAAAACTTCTCCTCTTTTGGTTAGAAAATCCACAAATTTGTGTTTAGCAGTAAAACATGCTTCACTCAAGGTTACCAAAAAAAATTGGGGTCAAAATATCTCAATTTGAAGCTATAATATCAGAATCTAGGCAAATTAACCAAGGTCGAATAAATATCATGATCTTATTTGAAATAATCAGTGAAAGAGATTAGTAGGACAATGAAGTAGAGTAAAGGAGAAAATCACTTAGAAGTTGGTCTTCGTTCACATTTTTATAGGACAAAGTCGAAGTTGAAACTTCTGAGGTTAGATGAAATGATTCTCAACTGTGTACAGGGTGTGAACCTTAATGATCTTTCAAGTTATTTAAAATGTGATAATATTTTCCTTTATCTTCCAGGTGCCATGGCCATAATCATAAGAGTGTGATGTGTTTTCAGATAGATCCAGCTATTCGGTTAATTGAGATATTGATCATTATTGAATAAAGTGAATGAAAAATTACTCAATTACTTTATATTCCAAAATAAAAATGAATATGAGATTTGTAATTATCACTAAATACAGTGAATGCAAATAGTCTTAAATTATCTTATATTCTAAATGAATATACAGATGGAATTGACCCGAGGCCGAGTTCACCAAAAGAATATTTCATTGCCAAGGAGTAGATGAAGCAAATATTGAACAATTACTATATAAGGGGAAATATCAGAATCTGTATTGATCATACGCTGAACTAACTACCTTGATCACAAACACCATTGGTAAGATTCAGAAGATTTTTCAAATACATTTCAGACGCCATGAATTGAATTGAGAGTTATCCGTTACAATGACACAGTAACGTCATCTAGGATGATGACGTCACCAGCTACCACTAGAAAAGTAGTTTACATCTGTTGATAGTCACATTCCAATATTCATAAGTTTGAGTAAAATTTTTGAAAAGGAACAAGGGGACTTTCGGCTAGCACTGTATATCCAGTATAATCACAACACGCATTCAAACAGTTAATCTCGACTTCTCGTCTGCGTGGCAAATCGCGCAAACGGAATTTGTGATTTTAAATACACAGACACAATATGCGAAATGATTAATAGCAAGGGACTAATCCATTAGGCTTTTAGAAGGATTACGAAAGCAAGTATCCTCCCGAATGTGTGTGTCCCACATCAGCCGCACATATTCATTTACTTTAGGTCGTAATCTGCATTACGAAGCCTACACTCACTAACTACGCTAAGTTATTTTCCCTCGCGATTTGTAATGAAGATATACAACGTTTTCGAAGAGCCCTTTACGTACATTATATTAAGCAAGATGGAAGTTGGAATAAGGAGATGGTGTTTTGGGAGTTTCGCCATAAAAACAGCGAAATGTGTAATTCAGTCTTCATTAATCCTTATGGGTGATGAAAGGTCGAACAAAGCTATGATGATTGATTAACTCCAGATAGATATATCATTTCCAATATACAGTGTGGTCCACTAAGAGTGCAACAAATGGGAAACTTGTTTATTATCGATTTATCAGAAAATTTAATTTTCGACAAAAGTTGGTGCATGTTCCAAAACTATACCAAGTGTACCTGAAATGGCTTTATGACAAACACCATACAGGATAGGCCGAAAAATATAAAGTTCGTTCAAGAGTAAAGTACCCTTATTTCAAAAAGTATAGAAATATGTTGAAGAAAAAAGTTACTTATAATTAAAAGTTATGTTCAGATACGAAGTCATGGCCTGCTATTCAAATTTTTTTTTCGTTTGGAAACTATTGAATTACCCCCGTATGATACATATTTTTACTATTTTGATTTAATGTGTATGTGAAGTAGCCACAATCAAATCAGTTTGGAGTATTTTTTTATCAAATTAAAGTGTATTTGTAAAGTTTACTTGGATTTGTATTTTTTTAGGTGACCGTCAACTTCATGTTTGTTGCAACGATATTTAACAGAACTCTAGAATAAAACAAATACTCTTTTTAACGAGGCAAATACTTTACTAAGTAAATGTTCACATGAATAAACTGTCAATAAAAGTATAAAATTTCTGTTCTTCTGACAACAATGCCTCAACTAGAACAGATATTAAAAAACACTCCAAAATCTATCGCGGATAGCCATGAACAAAATACACATACGCCCGAAAACAATACTGTAGTTTGATAGTGTGGCGTCTTGAAACTTGCCTGTCAAACGTTTTCATATTTGTCCTTAATTAAAAATGCCTCGCCCAGTAGTATTAACGTTAACTGAGAAGGCAGAATTAGTTTTAATCTGTGGTGATGGTTATAAAACAATGCGCGAAGCTGCAAATATTTTCAATGAGCGGCATCCAGACAAACAAATTTGCTATTCAAGTGTAAGTAGAATTTTAAAGAATTTCAAACAGACCGGCTCACTAGAATATAAACATAATACGGAGCGTACGAAACCTGTATGCACAGAAGAAATCCAGCTTGACGTACTTCAAGCAGTAGTAGAAAATCCTAGAAGGTCCACCCAAGAAATTAGTGATTATACCGGCATAAAAAAACCTCTGTGAAGCGTATTCTCAAGAAACAAGTACCATGCTTACAAACCTACATTCATTTGTACATTGCAAGAAAGAGACTATGATTTGAGATATGATTTTTCCATGTAGATTCAGGGTGAAATAGAAGAACAAAGAGATTTTCATCGATGTTTTCTGTTTGGAGATGAATCGACTTTTACAACAAATGGGGTTCTATCATCACAAAATTGCAGATGGTGGTCAGATGTCAACCCAAATTTTATTATTGACAACAAAAATCAATACTATCAGAAAACAAACGTTTGGTGTGGTATATTAAATAATACATTACTAGGTCCGTTATTTTTTTCGAGAGAATTTTAATGGTGACAAGTACTTGAACTTTTTGAATACTGAAATAGGAGAGTTTTTGGATGATATGGTACTAGAAGAACGGCAAAAAGTATGGTTCCAACATGACGGATGTCCTGCTCATTCTACTAGAAATATTTCTCAGTGGCTGAATAGGACATTTCGTAATAAATGGTGTTAGTACGAAATACCGATCCTCAATGGCCTCCTCGTTCTCCAGAACTTACACCTTTGGATTATTTCTTATGGGGATACTTAAAACAAAAAGTCTACAGAGATCGCCCCTTTAATAATGTTGCTGAGCTTGAAACTTCAATACGAGTTCATTGCAGAAATATTCCCGCTAATGTGTTGCGATCTACAGTAAACGAATTTTATGAGCGAACAATTAGATGCATCGAAAGAGAAGGTGGACATACAGAGACGCTTCGATAATTTTTATTATTAGCACATGTTACCTACTGTAAGTTTTTGTACTATCGCTTATTGGTTCTTTTTTGTTCATGGCTATCCGCAATAGATTTTGACAGTTTATTCATATGAGCATTTACTTAGTAAAGTATTTGCCTCGTTAAAAAGAGTATTTGTTTTATTCTAGAGTTCTGTTAAATATCGTTGCAACAAACATGAAGTTGACGGTCTCCTAAAAAAATACAAATCCAAGTAAATTTTACAAATACACTTTGATTTGATAAAAAATACTCTAACCTGATTTGATTGTGGCTACTCCACATACATATTAAATCAAAATAGTAAAAATATGTATCATACGGGGGTAATTCAATATTTTCCAAACGAAAAAAAAAATCGAATAGCAGGCCATGACTTCGTATCTGAACATAACATTTAATTCTAAGCAACTTTTCTCTTCAACATATTTCTATATTTTTTGAAATAAGGGTACTTTACTTTTGAACGAACTTTATATTTTTTGGCCTATCCTGTATGGTGTTTGTCATAAAGCCATTTCAGGTACACTTGGTATAGTTTTGGAACATGCACCAACTTCTGTCAAGAATAAATTTTTTTGAGAAATCTTTAATAAACAAGTTTCCCATTTGTTGCACACTTAGTGGACCACACTGTATACAAGCCTATCGCACTAATTATTAATTATTTTTTTTATTCTAGTGTCAGAATATTTTTTTTCTACAGCCCATTACGAAAAGACGCCATATTGTGATGGAACACTTTCAGCGAAAAAGTGATTTCAGTCGCAAGTGATACATAACATAAACTTTCGTTTCTAGTAACGAAAGTTAAATTTATATATAGAGGCTAAGTAAAACTCGAAGTCGTCTCCACAATATATATTTGACCCCTAAAGTAGGGAAGGGTGGGCTGTTATCAACACAGCTTCGGCATTTCTATGCTCGAAAACATGTTTTTGATGGTATCTGTTGATACAACCACACTTTTGACAAATTATTGCCGAAGCTGTGTTGACAACAGCCCACCCTTCCCTACTTTAGGGGTCAAATATATATTGTGGAGACGACTTCGAGTTTTACTTAGCCTCTATATACTGAAACTCCACTTCGAGAATGGACTATTTCCTTCACTTAAATTTATATTTTCAATCATATCCCGCCATCGTATATAATGTTTTGACGACTTTAAATTATTGATAAACAAAGACAGGAATCATTTTTATAATTTGAATGCCTTTCTTTACTTTCGTTTAATTAAAAAAATAGAATCTTAAAAATACCGTGAGATTTCAAAACAATTTATATCTAGTTGCCTGGTTTCATTAGTTTGACGTTCCTTGTTAATTGTTTAGAATTGTCAGTTTGCACTGAAAGCATTGTTAGTTTTTCAAGTTATCATAAATTCTGATTCTGATTTAGATTTTCCAAATACACCAACAGAAATACCAAACCAAGCTTGGGAAATTTCTATGGATTTACCACCAATAAAATCTTAAAAGAGATATGAAGAAATATATGCAAAGTTCATGGATCAGCGAGTTGATAATCAGGAAAATTCAATTTCCGAAACTGTGTTGCTTGCGTATTTTGGTCTATATATTAGATGTTGAGAAACACTTTATCGATTAAAAATAATATCGATATGAGTACCCAAGTCACGTCCTTTTTTGAAACGAAAATCTGATGGCTTCAAAAGTCAACATTGAACTGTTCTCTCGCTTACAAAATGTCACTTGTAAAAAAGTATACTATTTTCAGGCCTCCTTTAAGAAAGACTGATTTTGCATTCGTATATATCGTCTTGAAACAGTATTTTGCCTGCATAGGCGGGAAAGTGACAGTTTGTTTCACTTCATTGAATAACAGCCAGTTTCATAATCAGACTTTAAAAGTAAAAGTCGACTTTAAAAAATGTTGGTGTTTCATATTACTTTAGAGTGACTTTGAAGCCACTTCAAGTTAAAAGGGACGATATCCAGACTTCAATCAGCTTAATGTGCGATCTAACCTCACACATTGACTCACCAAGTCATAAATGTCTCATCATTTTGTTTTGTCAGTTTTCAGTTTCAATAACATTCCACGTTATGAACCTGTACCAAGGAATATAATCTTCAAGTTCAAGTTCATCTGATGAAGAAAATCCAGAAATATCATCTTCATAGAAAAAGAGAAACAGATTGGATGGTTATGATGGAGATAATGGATCATATGCAGAAAGTTCAGTGGACTCTCAGAAGTAGCGACTCCGTATTGTAGAGAGTAACTACTCCTCTTAGTGAGCACGAACTCCGTTTTGGTATGCATAAAATATAAAACGAAAAAAAAAAACTCTGATTTGCAGGTTTCGACTTATCTTTGTTGCAGATGTCTCCTCGAAGTCGCATACATCCCCGGCATTCAAACATTTAAAAATTTTACATCGGTTGTGTATGTTTAATAAGTTGATAAGAAGATGTCGAGCTGTTCTGGAGAGGATTATTCTTAAAGCCAAACCGTATTTGTGAAGATTATTAAACAGTATCCTGTTTTGTTAGAGAAATCTAACATCCTGGAAGTAAAGAAGAAACGACGTGAATCGGTTGAAGAAATGAAAGAATAGAACAGAATATTCAACTACGTTACACAATATAATGTTTGTGGCAGAAATCGAACAGGAAATAAACTAATAAAATTGAAAGGATGGGAGCAAGAGCTGTTTAATTTCTTGTAAGGAGAATCAAATCCTACTATTGCTGGATTACAGTCAGTATAGCAACATGAGTATAGTCTACTCTAAGGAAAATTGAACTTTTCTTGCCACTTATTTTTAGCATTCTGTAGATTTTCATGTGAGGATGGAAATTTGATCTAAACATTTGATTTTTGCACAATACGAGCTATGACGGTGGTATAACGGTTCGGGATACCGTCACCAATATATTCTGCTACTAACGTAAAAAAAAAACCTCATTCTTTCTTCATTACTCAAGGCTCAGTCCCTATTCTTCAATATTCCCAAGGAAATGGTTAGTTATCCACTGAACATTTACATTTACATATAAGGCACGATACTCTACTTTTCTTGATTCCAAACTAACCTTAAACACCTTGGTAGGCTGATGAATTGGCATAAATTCAGCCATCTCGTACAGGTATCTACTTCTGATGAAGCTGAGTCTGCTACTAAGGAGCCTCGCTTTATTTGAAGTAGATGCTCAGTGGACGGAGTTGACGCTCGCATTTATGCATATAAAAATAAAAGTCGGTACTTAAGGAGCGAGGACATCCTCGCGGAAAGAGTAGACACTCACAAGTTGGAGCTTACACCGACATCTTTATGCATATCAAATGGAATAGCATCTTTAAAAATGTGAGCAAAAAGTAGCCACTCAACTTTATGCATATGACCCACTGATACCTTTTCATAGCAAGAAACATTGTTGGTTTTCTTGTTTTCCAATTTTTTTCTGATTTTTTCCAATTTCATCCACCAAAAGAAGTTCCTCCTCTGTGGAGAAATTATTACCTCTTTTTGATTTAGTCATAGCATCAACGGATGAAAACGAAATAATAGTAATCACACCACTAAACACTGAAAAGTGAGAAAAAGCTTAAAGCTAACCTGAAAAATTGTCAAATTTTGTTGTTCTGTTAATTTTCGGCTGTTTATCGAACACATCGAAGCATCGACTGTACTTTAGTTAAAAGTTTGGATGGGTATGATTATGAAACACCTCACCTTTAGCTCGCTTTAAAGTGGACTTGAAGTAAAACTTTATCTTTAGTTGAAGTAGATTTTAAAGTCTGATTATGAAACTAGCTGTAAGGATTGTCAACGGAAAAAAAATCAGTTCGAATCCTTCCATCATTCGGTAAGTATTGCAAAAAGACGAAAATAATTTGTCTATCTGCGATATTTGAAAAATCAATTATTCATTTTCATCTATATATTTGTGCCAGCTTAATTTTTTTCCTTAACTATATAAAAAAATGTACCTACATTTCTTTTGCGGCTTCGACCATATAAGAAACCTACAAAGTAGTGATACAAATTTTAATTTTCTATGAGCTAGCTGTAAAGCAATGTTTCTTTCCAACCACTTTCATGACCTACTAGTCTGTCATTAGGAATATTAACAAATTTTATAGTAATCAATTATATCTATTGACGCATGTTTGTTAATAATTCTTTAACATTATCAAATTGAATAAAGATATTCTAAATTTGACTGCATACATGATATATTGTAGCAGTTATTTTCATAACTTTTCTTTAAACATCGAAGCTGTATTATTTACAACAGAAAACTCATAATAAATAATAAACAATTCTATTTGGATTAAAAAACATTTTGGCAGTTACTGAACGATATTATCCTTTTCTCATCAAGGTGAGTTTTTCTATATCTCCACTACTGCCTTCATACATATTATTCGTATTAATATTGGTATATTCAAAATTTTGGATGGTGATTGTGATTTTGTTGAAATTGTTATTTTCGTCTTCGAGAGATTTGTGTGAGCTAGGGAAGACGTGATATTATCACTAGTGTCAAAATTCATAGTAGCGTTTACACTACTGCCTTGCCACCATTTTTTTTTCAGTTTGCTTTTCATTATTCATTGAAGTATCTACAGTAATTCCAAAATAAGGTTATCCATCTTGGGGATATGTGAAGCGGTAATAGATACAGTTTTGGGTAAATGCAGACAAATTTGCCTACCAGAAGACCTATCTATGCGGATATATGAAATTTCGTCCGAGCTGAAACAAGATAAAACATACTTCTTCACATAAACTTTTTATATGCTTTCAGTTTTTTGTCCGAGGTTTCGTTATCGAACAACCATAATCATTTTTTTTTTTAATACGGACCTCTTTCAATAAATACAGATTTTTAAATAATTTTTCATTCTAAATTCAATAATGTATTCATGTGTCAGATGATCTGATCGAATTTATGAAGAAATTTTGAGTACGTGCCTGAATTGGATAAAAAATTGTGAAATTAGATATTCTCAAACGAAAGAAATTCAAAAGTTTGGGTTAATATGTTAAATGATTGAATATTCGTAATGATGACCGAAAAGAGCCCAAAACGCATTGAAACCGATATGAGTGATACATCATTAAATTCAGAAAGAAAAATATTTCAAAAAATTAAAATTTCAGATTGCCAACGTAAGTATATTTTTTGGGAATTTTAATATAATATTCTTGGAGGGGTCTGGTAATACTTTATAACCGACAAAAACCTCTGGAATATTTTTTTGAATTACATAAAAACTAAATTCAAAGATTAAAATTAAATCAAGTTGCCAAAAATATGTATTTTCGTAATTTCAATATGCCAAAAGGACTTTCCTCCCAAAATTCGTCGCCAGCTCTCCGACTAATATTGCCACAATGGCATAAAAGATTTGCGACATTGTTCAAAATGTACTTCTCAAAGTAAACTCAAATAATTTTTTTTTAAATATAATAGGTAGATAAATTCGTCATCTTGTGTCTCTCCTCCCTCTGGATGTATGCTTCTTTTTCTCATCATACATTCTTTTCAATTGTACATTCTTAGAGATTATATTTTGGTACTCATTAGATTAAGTGTAGGAGTAGCTTAAGCTAAACTTCGCCTAACATGTAATATTGTTGGAAATAAAGTCGAAATTATTATATTCATCTCCAAAACAAAGCCTTTTAGAAATCGCTCAACTTCTATCAGTCCTCCCTAGATTTGGGATAATAGCGAGTTCATCTAGCTGATTGAAACGTCGAATCGTATCCAATACACTTAACGGTGCAGATCCCATCAAACCCTTTCATAACGTAATTTGCAGGGGTTCGGCGTTAAAAACGTTCTGGCAACATTCAAAATTGATCCGATCATATCGTTTCGAGTCTATACACCTCTCTCACGGCAAACACGGCAAACATAAAAAGCTCGGGTCGAACTGCACGTTCCGAAATTGAATTTATTTATTCATAGTACGGAGTTGAACATCGAGCATTTCATATGGATTACGAGATAGCATCACACCTATTTTTTGACACGGTTTTTGATGAAACGCTTTCAACGGACACGGAATGATGTTACATCGACGCTTCGGAGCCTATCAATTTTTTAGGGCCGTTTGATACCTTTGTTGTGTATTTTCTGTTGCTGTTTTATCTGATCAGTTATCCATTCGGGAGGCTGAATGAGTTATTGGTTCGGATAATGCACTCAAACTGCTCTATTGTGAAAAATGCTGGGACGCACATCCAGAATGTGCCAGTCTGTTGAGCAATGTCAATGGAGAATTTTCATGCCAAAAGGCATCCATCAAGACTTCAGCGAATATAAGATTCAATCATTTAGTACGAACCTATAGAATCAAGATTGTTTCAATAGTCCTTTTTCAATCGATTAACACATTGATATCTCATGAAATGTACACCCTGTGTGTTATAAATGATTGTTTCTTCAGTTGGTTGATAATAATTTGATAACCCATTTCATGCACATTATATTTATGCTTGTATGGCAAGATTTTGAGAACAATTACTTTCAAGTGTCTTCTCAATAATATACAGTATCAGTCTTTATGAAGTGTATATATAGAAATAGGAAACACAATGCTAAATTTTATAGACGACAAACGTATTGAAAAAATCTAAAAACAAAATTATTTTTTTATGGAATTTAAAAAAAAATTATTCGCTGCTGTGACGTATGTGTGAACAAAATAGTATAACTCCCGAACTAAATAGCCTATCACGATGAAACAAGCTCCATAAAGATTGGAAGTAATAGGAGGTTTTTACAAAATGAAAATGGTAGGAAAACACTGCCCCCAATTGAAAGTAAACATGACTGTTTTTTATCATAGTAAAATGTTTCAATAAAACGCCTACATTACCTACCATTTTCACTATTCAAATTATTCTTTATCTCATCAGCTACCTGATAATACAACTTACATGTTTATAACTCAACCGTAACATTTTATATCAACTGTTAAAAGAGGGCTCTCTTAAGGCGTGCTTTATTTGGGGAGATAATTAATTTCTTCGACAGTAGATAGAAAATGTAGTAATAGAGTTTTTGACATCATATTTTCAACATTCGGTAGCTGATAAAAAATGTGCGTTTTATTGAATATTTTACAATTATTGTAAAAATTGATGAAACATAAACAGATTTTGGCCACATAAACATGATTATTCTCAATTGGGTGAAGTTTTTTCCGCCATTTTCATTTTATGAGGACGCCCAAATATTTCCAATCATCATGGAGTTTGTTTCATCGAGATAGATGATTTAAATCAATTCAAACTAGTCAACTCAACCCTAAACACTCATACTCGAGTAAAACATACAAACATGAACCTTATTCATTTGCTTATACGATAAAATGTTCATACAATGATAAATTATCGAAATTTGTTATATCTAGTGGTGGGGATACAGCCGAGAAATTTGTCACAAAACTTGAAGATGATTTGAGAAATATTTATCACAATCATCACAATCACAAGAGAGTTTTATTTTGCACAATTTTGTGGAATATGTGATAAACCATTCACGGGTGGTGATGTGAAAGTGAGAGACCATTGTCACATCACTGGGAAAAAAGATTACCTGCCGCCCATTCGGTATGTAACCTAAATTTCAAATTGCCAAATTTTGTTCCGATAATTTTCCATAAACTGAGTGGGTATGATTGTCATTTGTTCATAAAAGAACTGAATAGAAACAAAGACAAAGTGGATGTTATCCCACAAACTAAGGTAAAATACATATCTTTCACCAAGCATCTATTCACTCACTCATACACTGACAAAGATGGAAAATGGAATTAGATTTATTTGAAAATGAGATTTATAGGCAGTTTCAAATTCATGTTGAATTCCTTTCAGAACTTAGGCGTTAACTCAACATCCGATCAGTGTATTTAGATGAATAAACATTTACCACAAATTGACAAATTCAATTTGATGATAAAGAAAGGTGTTTTTCCATATAACTTTGTTGGCCATATTGACAAGTTGAATTATCCAACTCTTCCCACTAAAAATCAGTTTTATGACAATCCTTACGGAAAGCATATATCAAGAACGGATCATATGAGAGCGAAACTTGTCTGGCATTTATTCGAGTTTCAGAGTTTAGGGTAATACTCGGATTTATATTTGAAGTCCGATGTGCTTCTATTATGTGATATATTTGGGAATTTTAGAAACATATGTTTGAACTTCATGAAGACTCACACCGTACAGTAGTTGTATAGAGTAGAGCCGGTATATTGGTGTCCTGACCTTGTTGGATATTCATGTTTATCAGATTGGACAGTATGTTATAATGTATTCCAAGTAGAGTAACGTGAATGAAAGCTGTTGGAGAAGGCATTATCTGAAGGCTACGAAAGAGGGTGCGACAGTGCTCTCTAAACCCTTTCTTGGAGAATAAAATTAACATTTTATTAGCATGGCATGCATTACCCAATGAAATAATTCCCTTTGTCATATGACTATGAAAAGACCAAAGTACTGGATCTTAGAGTGCTCATACCCACCAAATTTTTCAAACGACGTATCAGACATGACGTAACAGTTGACCTGCTAGCTTGTTTATCTGACATATTCGTGATCTAAAAACACACCAAACAGTTTTTCGATTTTACATACTGTTATATTAACGTTCGAGGATATGAGTGAAGCAACTAAGCTGTCTACGTCACAATGGCTATCCAGTAATGTTGTGTGGTCGGAAAAATACACCTTTTTATAATATAATAATAATGATCATTAATGTAAATAATGAATAAAATGGGCCCCAATACAGAGCACTGAGGCACACCGTGTATTATTGGATTCAGCTCTGACTTGGCGCTTTTTAAAGTGTGGCATTTTTTAAAGTGACATTTTTCACACGAGTGGGAAAAATAACTTTCGCACTAGTAATGTACGCTATTTGTCCTACGACCACGCGATTATTTGACCAACTATGATGTTATTGATATGTGAGCAAGAAAATTGAACAAAAAGGCTGACTGAGAACCATTTCAATTGATTTAATCTATTTTGAATAATAATTTTGAAATGCAAAATATTGTTTTAGTGTCGAAAAGTTTGCACCATATGAGTAACATTTTTATTATTCATTTGTCAGAAAATATTGTGATTCAAACGGTTGGTGCATTGTAGAAAAGTTTCATTGGAGGCATCAGATTTTTAAATTGCCAAACGGTATACGGGAAAAAACAAAAATTACTCATTTTGATCATAAATAAATTACCTTCATTCTCGATAATATCAGATTTGTAATCACAGCCCCCTAAGCAACAAACTTTCTTTTACCCATTTTTTTTTTAGGTTTTTGGCATCACAAAGAGTACTAGTAACTTGAATACACCTTAGGGATCTCCCTACCATTACTTTTACAATATTTCGATGCGGAATTTGGTCTCATTTAATATTTGGACAAGATTATCGAAGTTTGTTGGCAATGGTTTTATGATTTGTGCAGTTTGTGCAAATTTGATATTTCAATGTGTAAGTATGTAAGGACATAATACTACTACCGTAATATGATTAATTTGTAGAAAATGAGCGAATTAAATGACTTATTCAAACTACACAATTGAATCATACAAATGAGCAAGTTTACGATCACTCAATTCGCATTTTTAAATTAGAAGGTAAAACTAAAAATTGTGTTGCTCGGGGGGCTCTGATTACAACTCTGGATATTGTTTTCAATTGTGAAAAACTTTCCTCAATAAACTGTTTTGGTATTATTGACAATAACGTTATATAATTTACTCGTGATCAAAATTCATTCTTCCTTGTATACCGACTGGAAATTTGAAAATCTTATGCCTTTAATAAGAGGTTTTCGCAAGGCAACTATTTTTTTTGATGAATATAATTTAAAAAGAGGATTAAAAAAGTATTTTCCATATGATGCACAGTTCTTGACACTCACTGTATAATACTTTCCGCACGTGGGACTGTACCGTGCGATATAAGTAATTTTCCTTTGCGGTCGTACTAATAAAACAAATTATAATTTTTTTGAAAGTGGTTGACAATGTTTCACTTTGAGTAAGGTTATTCTGGACTTTCATTGTCTAAAAAAGAACAAAGAAAAATTCAATTCTCTGAAATATTATTCACGACGTTTCAACTGTTAAAATCTACAGTCGTTATCAAGTGTATAAATGCGACACTCTCAAGGATACTTCTAATATATGATATGGTTAATTTTTTGTATTTGCCTAGGGGTAATTTGCCTTTGTTCAGGTAATCTTGTTGTTAACAGTGCCGGTACCCTCCGGTACAGCATTGCCAATTCTTATCGTAATTATGAACAACAATGTCTTTAGTCAAGCAACCATAGAAATCCATAATTTGTGGAAACCCTTAATTAGTGGCATGGATGAATTTAAATTGCGATAAGAATTAAGAATGCTGAACAAGCTTACCTAAACACAGGCAAATTACCCTTAGGCTAATGACATGACACAAAATTAGCCATATCATATATAAGAGGTATCCTTGAGAGTGTCGCATTGATAACGACTGTAGATTTTAGCAGTTGAAACGCCGTGAATAAAATTGCAGAGAATTGGATTTTTCTTTGTTGTTTTTAAGACAATGAAAGTCCAGAATAACTTTAACCAAATTATAATTCACTGCACAATACCGCTGCATGAAACTATATAAAGACAAATATCATATTCCCTTGATTGTCTGGCTTCTTTTTTACTATAGTATCAACCTGTACCATACTGATACCACTCACTATGAAGAGTAGCTGAATGTTGATGAGAACTCATTTGTGAAGAAAAAGTAGTTCAGAATTTTTAAAACGGGAGGTGAAAATTTTCCAAAATTGTTGTGGCTCTAAGAATATTAATTCCTTTTTGAAATATTTTTGTAACTTTAGTAGTTCGAAATTTCATCCCTTTTCTGTTGGGAATATTCAAGTACTTCAAATGAATAATGTTATGAAAAGTGGAGTTGGTCATCCTATGAACAGCGAATTTCTGATAACACAATAGAAAATCTCTTATTGAGGAAGCGTCATATAGGGTTAGTCTAAACTCTAATATTTTTACGTAAACAATCCACAGAGATTGTCGCTCTCATTTTGAATCACCCTGTAGAGGTGCTACTACAGAAGTTTCTGTAGAAAGTATTCCTTTACTCCGAATCGAGTTCCTCTGACGAGTTGGACCATACCATACATCACCTCTTAAGTGTGATTTGTTTAAAAGCAAACTTCAATTAGCGAAACGTCAGCGTCCTGGCGCAGCTTACTAGATTACTTGTTTAATGCGGGTTACTACAAACAGCATTCATTTTCTCAGTTTTTATCGTGCCTCGGGCAGCATCTTTTGTAGTTACGTTGTGGAAGGGAGACGAGACCTAATTAAATATAAACAGCCAACAATAAGGGCTCCTTTCATTCTCCATGATAAAGACCTTTCGCTGTGCCACACATCTGTTATGACAAGTTAAATATTCATTTTACGGTGGTTTCATTCGTTTTTGAAGTGGTTCGTACCATATCTGAATATCTACAGAGAGCACAATGGTGAGCTGTTTGCTTGGGAGATGAATTATTTTTTGTTGTCCTTAGATCCCGGGAATGAGAATGCCAAATATTGAAGCGGCATAATTGGCTGAGCATATTAATTCGGTAGTAGCAAGAACTCTCTATTGTTATTTCCAGGATCGATGCCCAATTCCATACGATTCATGAATAAATGGTCAATGGACATGCAGCAGATACGGCCTGCAACAATCGTTGGAAGTGAAAAGGGGAATATCTCAGAAAACGCTTGTTCAAATATATTGATGTGTTACTGGTTCATTTTCGAATTTGAAAAACATTTTAGTAGATGTCCGCATTCTTTAAATTGAAATTAGGTAACAACAATTAGATAACTATAAGATATTCAAAATGAAGAAGAAAAAAATAATAAATTACAAATTAAAATGAACTGTAAAAGATTAGTTCGGTATCAAATGTTCCCAGGACACTAATTGTGTTCCTCCTCTGATTTCTTCAATGAATTCATTTTCATTTGATCCAAATGGTCCCAAGGTTCCTGCAGCGATTGGGATAAAATGGTATTCGTTCGCTTTTCTTATTTATTTCAGCATTTTCAGCTGCGGATCCTGCGGAAAATGCAGTCTGAACCACATGTAGTGGTGCAACCGTATCCACAGTTGTAAAATACCAAAGGCACTTTCCACATGCAAACGGCACTATAGGCATACCATCAGGACGCTTTCTAACAGTGCTAGTATTCAATCCAGGTGGTTCTAATACTGGGTGGAGGTCGACAGAAGCCAATGCTCTGCTTGTGATGTTATTAGTTTCCCTGTGTATGGATTGGCGACCCTTACTGAACAGGCAAGATAAGCCATGTGTCCCAGACTGATCAACAATTTCTCCTCAACGGCAGATGTGTAGCTCGGTTATTTTGGAACCAAGTCTTAGACAAATTGCAGTTCTAATCAGCAAGGCCCCCAAGCTAGAGACAGGACCAAAGATTATTATTTTTTCCACAAACGCAGCTCTCAGACATAAAAACACTTTATTCAACATAGGCACATAATATTACTTATGAGAAAATTAACACTCAATAGTAATCCCAAGTGTATAAGCTATCCAAATATTCAATAATTCTCTAACAATAGAAAAAAAAAAAGGAAAATAACTTGATTAAGAAAAAAATAGTATCGATTGCCCAGATCGAACCCCAGGCCTTCAGTTCACTAAGCAGCGACGCTAATGACAGCACTACCACAGTTACTTAGAGTGCTTTGAATTCATTGTCGGTACTTTCCATCATGCAAAAATAGATTCGTTTTCAACAAAAACTGTGGAGATCGAGCGTTTTATCAGTATTTCTCTAGAGAGAAAAAGCTGCAAGAAAATGACATTCCTGGGAAAACGTCAACTTTGCATTGAGATTTCAAAGCGTCATGGCTACTTTGATAAGCAGTTGTAGAAAAACATCATTTGGAAATGTTGATCTTGTTTCCAGGAACGCAAATTATAACCTACACGATGCTGAACAAAAATATGTTCTGATATTGAAAAATATCATTGAATCAAGGAAAACAAGAACTGCTGAATAACATCAGGAATATATTCACAGTATAGCTGAATTACTTTATGTCAAAGTAATCCATATTCCGTAACAGTAAATTTATCTAGGAATTTCTAACTGTTAACACATCTTCTAATCAAGAGAGGTCGAATATTCCTTCTCTGTCCAATTATGACGTTGCGTGAAATCTCTCCGAGGAATATATTAGCATCTGTAATAACATTTCCACACCTGAATCGCATTTAATTGGGAAGACGATCATCTGATACCCGTCCATTAGAAATACCCTTGATATTTGTTCTTGGGGTACCTATATGAGTATGAATCTCATTTCCATCAGAAAACCTACGAATAGGAAACTATTGTATAGAGCGATTTAAAATGCTGTTTTTTTTGTGAGAACAGATGCAAATTTCGACCTAGTTAACCGTATATCTTCATCAGTAGTAGTACCAAACGTAAATATAAAGTAACCAGCCAACATTGATAACAATATTCGTCATCCTACTGCACCCTTCTGTGCAACCCTCAGAAGATTTCGAGCGACCTGTGCTAGCTAGGAATGACGTAGGCCCTTACCTTCCGAATCCACTCAACCGCAATGGGTTAGGAAAGATATGCTTCACCCACGGCCCATTATCTAATTCTCGTAATCAACTTAAATGATGTAATTAACAACTTAATTTAATTATGAAAATAGCAATACTTTCAAAACAAACTAATTACCTTTGCCGAATTGGCAAAGATCCTGATAAACCTCCAGTGGGCAGAAATACGGTAAATCGTATAAATGCAAACGAAACAGAAACAATCCACGTCGTGAGAAATTATGTGCAAATATTGCAATGTTTTTGTCATAATCATCGTTGAAGCTTCCAAACGGCTAGTCTGTCTGGACTTGACTATACCTAGGTAAAATATCAGGAGATGCCCTGTAAAAAGTGGAATCAAGCCGGCAGGACAAAAAACAGAAGAAGAAGTAAGGCTAAGATTATGTATGTGGAGTTAAGGAGAATATCTGAATGGTAAAAACTGCTTCAAAAAAAGGTGTTTAGTGACGGAGCTACGTTCAGCAAACTGGAATAGTATTGTCAAAAATGAATGGTTCTGTTCTGCGGATAATCCTTATTAGGTTATTGTCACATTATTGGGGAGAATCAATAAAATTCATATTGGGAAACACAATGACATTCAAATTCACTTTCAATAAAAATATTTATTTTTCTCGAATCCGAGGCATATCAGGCAGTATCCAATTCACATCGTATTGAGTAGTATAATTGACAAGAATTGCTGAGACTGCTATATCAGCATGATTGTGATTATTGACCTTTTACGATGGGAATGGGAATACGCTGATGAGGGATATCACCTTTGAATAAAAAATGACTAGATTATTTTTGTAAGTACCATTTTTATTGTTTTGTTTAAATGATTTAATTAGATGTGTTGAATTTACCCAACTGTTTTAATCACTCACTACCTTACCTAATGAACTGGGCTTATTACTTCACAGTATATAATTTTGAGTGAAACCCCCATATAAGGGAGTTGGTAATTAATTCAAAAGCCCCATGGCCTGGGGCGTGACATTATAAACGCAGAAGGTCAGTATTCCGATAAAATCAATGCATTTCTTCTTTGAATGAAATATATCTTTAGACATATAGATAAACGAGTTTAAGGACGCAATACAAAACTTTCCATAACGGAATCTGCTGAATTTGAAGTAATTAGATTGGTACATAACACAGTGGTTGGCTGAATAATAATGAGGGAAATCAATATTTCTCTCATTGAGTGGCCGCCAAGAACCCCGCACTTGACATAGCTTGATTTTTTAATTTGGGTTACTGTAAAGCAAAGTATTTACAAGTGCAGATCGCAGTCAGTAGAAGAACTATGCATCAGAATGATTACAGCTTGCGCAGAAAATACCTAAGAACAGCTGATAATCCTTATACTGAATATAAGAAGAAGACGGTGCGATGAGGATTGCAATGAACGGCGGATTTGATGAAACAACACGAATTTTATGAACGTTCATTTCAATTCATGTCTACGATAGTTTATTGAATATTGTTTCCAATTGTTTCATATTTTCCATGGGTTACTTGATCAGAATAAAAAATTTTATTCATTTATTTTATTTGCCACATAATTACTCGATATTTATTTTACTTTCAGTTCAATGAGTTACTTGAATTAATTCAGAATAGTAACTATTGAATATTTTTTTATATTTTTGGGTATACAACCATTTGAGGACATGCTCAATCCGATAGAGATTTTTTGTAAAAAAAATTGATAAAACGATTTTTATTGCAAGTATTGAATGAAAGTTTGTTTTTGTGGAGGATATTCGTTCCTGTACATAGGCTTTTGGTAATTTTAACCTTCCACAGTCTGAAATTGGAAAAATGACAAATTTTGTCCGATAACTTACTGCGTTAAGAAGACATGTCTTGAAAAATATTAATTAATTTTGTCAGTAACGTATCGTAATCTGAATTTGCCTATCTGAAGAAATCAAATAAATATCAAATTGACTAAAACTACTTCCTTTTTTCAAAATTCGGAGACTATATCTGCCTTCGTAATCAAGACTCGCTGAATCTACAGAGACTCTTCGAAGAGTCTCTGCAGATGGTAATTTGGAATAGTTATTATAAGACTATAGTCGAAAAAATTTATCATTTCGTCGTCAAGTTGAGAATGTTCTTAATAAAATCCTATTAATCCTATAATTTTTACTAATCTTTATGTACTTGACGGAACAAGTTTAGGCCCTCGTCTATTTTAGGGTTGCAGTTTCTGACCCTCACTGTGGTCCAGTTTGACCCGACAATTCAAAGGAACTGCGTTTTTTACGTTATTTATGATAAAAGTTTTCTATGGTTCCTTATAAAAAAAGTTCAATTAACATTTCAGCAATCTACAAATAACCTTACCTATCTGTAATAGGTTAAAAATTCTGGGTCAACACCAGCAACAAGCAAAAAAAATTAGGCCCAGTTATTGCCCTCCGTATTTTAACAACAAAACATTAGCACATTTTTTATTTTAGTATTTTATGATATTTGAATTAATTAAACATTGAATATATTGATTTATGTTCTCGTTATAGTTTATTTAATTATTCAAGTACATCATTTCTTATTGATTACTATTCAGACTAACAGAACAGATAATTGACGAAATTATATTTTTTCTCAAATTCAATTTGCCAAAAGGACCATAAATTCGTCGCCAGCCATCCAGCTATTGTTGTATGACTTCAATTCATCGTCGAAACAATTAACGTACGTAATCAGGTAGCCGTCTGTTCTTAATTAAGACATTACCGAATAGTGTTCCGGTCAAATTCCTCTCATTGTCGAGACGAGACATTCAATAATCTAGATTCTAGCAGAAAATCGTACTGCTGCTCAGCAGAGCATTCAGTCATCAGTTGATTAAAGCCTCTTGGTGTTTGTACACTGGACCGCAAGGTAACATTATCTAACGTAGATGCTTTTGTGTTAATAGGAAGGCGGTTAATGCAAGGTTCTACATGTGAATTTAATGTTTCCTAGTGGTTTGCAAATATTGCGCCACATTAATTACTTCCAGGAAATAAACACTTGAATGAACCTAGATTGTGGAATGGTTCTAATTTTCTTTGCATGAATCCTTATTCATTCAACATTGGCGGTTTCTTTGATCGTCTCTTTGAATTTGAGAACAATAGTATGGAAAATAATAATCCATTAGGAAGCGTGTTCATAAAATATAATAATGCAATCATGTAAGAGAGAATAGGAGAAAATAGTGGTTATCATAAGAAATATAGGAGAGCCAGCACAAGGAGGAATTATTGTAGCTTCCTTAGAAATACAAGAGCTCTAAAAACAGGAGGAATATTTGTAAAGATCATGGAACACAAAATTGTTAAAATTGTTATTTCCGATAACCATCGGCTGTCGCCCCCTTACGAACGGCAGCCCTCAGAAGTCGAAACTTGTGCGAGTCAAGGATTAACGAGGTCATACCTTTTTACGTGCGATTCCTAGCACTTTCTCGGGCCATCATAAAAATGTCTGCAGTCACTATGGTTGAACCATCGCAGTCAAAGTGATTGAAACAATGTCGCTTTAACCACTCGGCTACCTGGAGAGTAAGAGATGAAGATGGCTACTACAAGTATGAGAACTATGCCGTGCAGTGACGAGTACGTAGGGGTGTACCAGGTTGACGGAAATAACAACAATAATATATTCTCTCGAAACCCTTCTAGATGATGAGTATTTCTACTGAATTGGGTCTGGGATTGGATATTTGTGTTCCACAAAAATGCAAATGTAGTAGCGAAGTGAACCAAAAAGGAACACAGGGTTTGAGATGTAATGAAAGTGCATGTCGTTTACCCAGTCATTCCCAAGTCAACGATATCATTGACTGCTGTGTTAGATTCCCTACGTAGTAACCGAGATAATGGTAAACGACCTGTTGTTTTTATCTTATAACTTGGAGATGTAGTGATCCTGTGATGTGGAACTGTACTTGTGCTGACAGTTGCAGCCTCTCATTTAGCAAATACTTCAGTGATAAATTAAAAGAGCGAAAATACAAAAGTATTGTGAATAATTATATTTTTCATCCAGTGACTGTGAAACTTTTGGTGCTTTTGGTGTAAATGTCTGAATTTCATCCGAAAAATTGGAATGAGATTTGGCCACGCTACATAAAGTAACCGTTCTACCACTCTTTTGATAAAATCATTTAATCATCTTAATATTCGACGATAATAGCTTTTAACGAATCAATAATAGTTTCTCTATAACTTTCTTTGAATTATAGGAACAATGATCACTACGATTCTCCGATAGATAGGAGTATGCATGTTTATCTATTTTCACATTTGATCAAAGAGATTTGAAGAATGTAGTATAATTCTGTTTTATGTCTGTCGAATTCCAAGGTTTTGTGGAAATTCTTTATGAATGATTTTGTTTAGGAGATTCAAACCTTACTACGTCAAGAATAAGAGGAGATCTAGTAAAATATTTTACTGCTTTGATTGATAGTATTTGGTGACCTGATTCATCTGATAAAGTGGTGGATGCTTCACATTTAACACGCCATTTCAGGAAATTTACTTCTTTATTTGATAATAATGCCCCAGCCGATGCAAATAGGGTTCTAAGTTACCTTCTTGTGCTAAAAAATAAAAAAAAAATTTTCTTGAATGGTAATCAAAAAGCCTCCCAATAATTACAAAATTGTGGATAATTTTGCCGGCAATCGTTTAGGTGACTGATATTCAATGGCTTTTTATTTATATTGCAGAGACGGTTAAACATCAGTAAATTGCCTTTCAATTCACAATCATTGGATGCCTTAAGGGCCAAGTTCTGTTTTTATGATATTTCCGTAAGAAGTGATTGATTCGAGAATTATACAATCATCTTTTCCTCAACGAGAAAGTCTTTACTACTGCTCTTACATACATTAGAGATTATTACATCTTATGTAATATGTAAGTGAAATTGTATTGTTTGTGTACCGTTGGATACCTGTAGTCTCCATTTTGACTGCACCATATTTAATTTGTTGCAGAACTTGCAAGAAAAGGGTCGAAAACGATCCAGATCCAGAATAGACTACTGGAGTACCGAAATGTACAGCACGAAGAATTTTGGAAGACTGGTTCCTGGGAAAACACAAAGAATACTGGGAAAAATCCCAGTATTGATAGGGAAAAAATATGTCTGGCCAACTGGCGATACAGAACGATAAAGTGGTGAGATTTAATGGGCCAAAAGTGTCACCGGAGCCTAAAAAGGGGTGTAGTTTTTAGTTGCCTGAAGAGGAGACTCTCATAGAAGATTATGAGATATGAGGCTCATAACTTCTTCATATTGGGGTTCCTTTATCTCCGCAAGAAAAATAATTCACTGACCCTGTATAGAACGTGCAACAAATGTATTTAGCTGATAAATATATAGAAGCTGTTGAAAATCTTCCTTCAGGCCAATTCTAGTGGATACTCAATTTTGGAATTTCAATTTCTGTTGCACACATCTCTCACCCAAATCCGGATTTTTGTATAGACTTATATAAATTGTCGCATCCAACAGAAAATAACTACTGACCTTACTGACTGACTGACTTACTGACTGACGGCCGTTGGATTGTATGTGTTTGATTCTTCATATAATGTCTCTTAAATCCATCTTTTGTTCGTGAAAAATGAGGATTACAAATTATATTGGAACTGTTACTCCACCACCAAATTTTACTCACAAAGGAGGGTATGCTTTACTGCGTCCCATGCCCCGGGTCATAAGATTTTGCTAACTTATAGATCTATAAAAAAGAAACATTTTTCCAAAATTTTGACTTTCATACCATTTCGGAATATCTTCAAATAAGTTCTTTTACATCAGAGTTTATGAAGCCAAAAATGATAAATGAGACATTTTGGTTACACAGCTTATGTGCGTGTCCTGGGCTTCGATGTAATACATAGCTACTTGTTGCTGAATCGATGAAGTCATTTAAATAATTATAAAGCAATGTTGCTTGTTTGGACAATAATTGATAAGAATTCATTAAATAACATAACTCAATCCAGATTGAAATAAAAATTTAATTACATTACTCATTACTTCTACAGATACCAAGCAATAAAACAAGATTTATCGAAAACGCTCCCTCTTATGCAGGAATACAGCTATACAATAAATTACCAGATCAAATTGTTAGTGAAAAGAATTACAACATTTTCAAAAATAAATTGAGAAAACTCCTAGTGAGAAAATGTTACTATAAAGTAAATGAATTCTTAGGAGAATGACAATGATATCGGTATATTTCTGTTTTGTTGCTGGTTTAATATTTGTGTTAGCTTCTAATTGTGATATTTTTTAACCATTTTATATATTTTTTGTCCATATATTAAAATTTCTGCTTTTTTATGAATAATTTTACAATGACCAAATGAAATTATTTCATTTGTATATCCACTATATATTTTATTTATATATTTCATTAACGTAATTTTTAATATTGTTTTATATATATATATATATATATATATATATATATATATATATCAGGATGGATTTATCGAGGGGAAATATATAAAAGTATAAATAGAAAAGTTATTGGGTATAGCCCTCAAATTGTTATGCAACCGTAGACACGTGTTTCGAGCTTGAGCTCTCATCAGTACGGTAAAATCAAGTGCGAAGATGTACAACACTTGGATGTAAAAATAGTAACAAAGGAAGTCAACAACAGGAAGCCAACCACACATTTGTGGCTTCGGTTAGAAGACCTTGAACTTTCAAAGCAACAACTAACGTCGCCACGGAGGCAGATATAGCTACCAGCGTGACAATCCTACCCAGGAGAATATAAATCAGGATGGATTTATCGAGGGGAAATATATAAAAGTATTAATAGAAAAGTTATTGGCGACGTTAGTTGTTGCTTTGAAAGTTCAAGGTCTTCTAACCGAAGCCACAAAAGTGTGGTTGGCTTCCTGTTGTTGACTTCCTTTGTTACTATTTTTACATCCAAGTGTTGTATATCTTCGCACTTGATTTTACCGTACTGATGAGAGCTTAAGCTCGAAACACGTGTCTACGGTTGCATAACAATTTGAGGGCTATACCCAATAACTTTTCTATTTATACTTTTATATATTTCCCCTCGATAAATCCATCCTGATTTATATTCTCCTGGGTAGGATTGTCACGCTGGTAGCTATATCTGCATCCGTGGCGACGTTAGTTGTTGCTTTGAAAGTTCAAGGTCTTCTAACCGAAGCCACAAATGTGTGGTTGGCTTCCTGTTGTTGACTTCCTTTGTTACTATTTTTACATCTAAGTGTTGTACATCTTCGCACTTGATTTTACCGTACTGATGAGAGCTTAAGCTCGAAACTCGTGTCTACGGTTGCATAACAATTTGAGGGCTATACCCAATAACTTTTCTATTTATACTTTTATATATTTCCCCTCGATAAATCCATCCTGATTTATATTCTCCTGGGTAGGATTGTCACGCTGGTAGCTATATCTGCCTCCGTGGCGACGTTAGTTGTTGCTTTGAAAGTTCAAGGTCTTCTAACCGAAGCCACAAATGTGTGGTTGGCTTCCTGTTGTTGACTTCCTTTGTTACTATTTTTACATCCAAGTGTTGTACATCTTCGCACTTGATTTTACCGTACTGATGAGAGCTTAAGCTCGAAACACGTGTCTACGGTTGCATAACAATTTGAGGGCTATACCCAATAACTTTTCTATATATATATATATATATATATATATATATATATATATATATATATATATATATATATATATATATATATATATATATATATAAGTGAAAATAGAGTATATTTCGTTTTAATTCCGAGAGTTCTAACCTTTGACAGCTGTTTCGTGCTAACGCACTCATCAGAAAGGATTTATGGAGCTCTCGAAATCAAAACGAATCCACTCAAGAATTAATACCGTGAGGCAAGACAGAATATAACAGGAAGTTATTCAATGACATCTACAGTCACTAGTTGAAACTTAATTTGACACGAACCAAGGAATCCAAAAGTAGAGGTTTGTCCATTTGTGGATATATATAATGCTGACTATTTTATACTGACTCTTCCAATATCATGTAACAATGATCTTAATGGAAATAAAGAATTATTATTATTATTATTGAACATTCAAAAAAAATAATTTTTAATTCAAGAACTGCCCAATTTTCATAAGCATATCCTCCTTTATGAATATTTTGTGACTTGATACTTTTTGTACTTACGTTCCCAAGCACAGCCATACAACTCCACCCTCATACAAACGGTCCTTGGGTGTTCACTATACGGAATGAAGCGTACTTTGCTGGCGATGAATGGCAACTCTAGCCTTTGCCTAACCACTAAATATGTATTGCTGTTGCCTGTCAACACCTGAAACAATGAAAAAGAAATTGTTTTCAAACAAATCTTGACAATAAAGTATATTTTGACTTTGACAAATACGTTTCATTGCATTTCATCGTCTTTTCACAATTAATTGTTTTAAATATTTTACCGTATATTAATGAATAATAAACTGATATGATATTGGAGAAGGCAGAAAAAAAACTATGATTGATGAGAAAATTAATGATTTTCTTTCATTACACCTGCCACATGATGCCTGTCAAATCAAATGCAGTGTGCTAAATTTTCAAGATAAAAAAAAATCGTGTTTTAAAAGTTTTGCTAGGTAACAACGCGAAACTCTCAATTTAATGAAAAGAAATGTCGAACAAAGCATCCAAGTCAACAATACGTGACATCAGCTGTCCATTACATACTTGATTAGATGTTGAGAAAATTATCCTGATCTAAAATTCATTTCCAGCAATTTTTTTGAAGTCATGATCAAAAATATCATATGATACATATACATATAAGTGCATCTAAAGCACTTGCAACATTATGGGTACTCCAATCTCCGCTTCGCATGGTGCCCGTGAACTCGTTAGGCATGCATTAAAGGTTCACTTATACTCACTTTATAGATGCAAATTATGCCTTTACATAACGTTCACGCAACTGCTTAACAGCTTCTGTACTAAAGAGGATATATAACACTAATATAGTTGTTTGAGCCAAATCTCATGTATGCCAATATACTTATGGAGTATTTAAGCATGTACACGTACACGTACATGTACTTTATAAAGTATTTGTACAACAGATATTTTGTTTTGCTGGAGTTTTCTGTCTCAATAGAACTTCTTTATAGTTTATGTTTATAGTATTATTCATCCTGCAAATTCATTTGTTAATTTGGGCAAGCATAATTTTTCACTCTTTTCTCATTTGTAAGGAACTACACAGTTGGGCTTTTCCTCTGAATCGACTGGACTATTTTAAACATTGCAATGAAGAAAAATATATCATAATCATACTCCCTCATAAACACGCGTAGAGTGTACCCAAAGGTATATCCTGTACGGGTAGGGGAAGGCTATTATTATTAGCCGTGGCGTTCCAGGGCGACTGACTGATTTCTGGTAATGTATTCAAGTTGAAGTTGAAAGAAAACTTGAAAACATACAGCACCACCCCGGGTGGTCAAGTACATCCTCCAAGCTAGCACTAGACTTGAGTATTGGAATCTAGGCAACTCGCAACACAGATGCTTTCCAACAAGGCGTGCGATCGCGTATCGATTCCGATATAATATTAAGACCGCTGATCCACCGGTCAACCGTATACGTAGGTTATTGATTTTATAACACCCTCATGTGCATTTTTTCCATAAATTGAAAAAAAATTACAAGCGGTCAATTTCTAAAAGCAAAGCAATCTTGGCTACCTACTTGTATTGCAATAACACCACGAAGAACAGCAAGCAATACCTTTCATATAGATACTTATACAGCAATAATACAACAACGAAAGAGTCTCCAGTTGTTTTTGACGAAATCACAAATGTTTGGGACGGCGGCGACCTAAACGGCTTGTGTGCATACCTTAGAATAACTGTTTCTGTAATCTGAGGTGCATACCTAACTATTCAGGATGCAGGTGGGAAAATAGGCAAAAGCACTGAAAATAACTGTAAATTCATGGTCGATGTGATGAACTCAATTTGAGCCATTTTGACCCTCTTCAAAAATTGCCTTTTTGATAATTTGTCCACGCTTGATAAGTGGGCTTGTTCGAGAAGTATCTCTTATAAAGTTTGTATACAGTCAAAGTAATTTTTGAAAGACTTTTGTAGTAACCTCCTCCAAATTTGGCCCGTGGTGGCCGTACTGGTAGAGCGTTCGCCTTTGGAGCGAACGGTCGAGGGTTCAAATTCCCATATAGTCATCGATCTCGTGCACAGCATCGCACGTTAAAAGGTACGGGCTACGTCTTCCCTAACTCACACAGGTATCTCGAATACTTCCGAGGGTTGCGTGTAGGAGTGCAATCGGTTGACGGAAATAACAATTTTAACAATTTAACAACAATTTTTTTCAGGAAATCATAAATAAGAGTCGAAAAGAATAAATGACGGCGCTGCCATTGTTACCAGTTCAAGAGTTCCAAGTGTGTTTGATAACTTTTTCCCATTATGATATGACATTTTGTTGAATATTACTCATGAGGGAGGTATTGTAATAACATGAACATATGAAAAAATATGTAATTTTTTAAATACATCGATGTGCATGCAGACATTTAATTATAGAGCGTCTTTCAACAAGAAAATTTTCTGCGCAATGCAAATTTTGTTTTCCATGGACGGCAGCAGCTACTTAATAAATTATCAAATCTTCTTGACCTAGTTTTATAATATGTCAGCCACAACAATATAATTTAGGGCTGTAAAGAGAAACATTCTCAACTGAAAATTGAACCAATACATGACTCCTCTGGAAATGGAAAAAAACTACGTTAAGTTGAAGTAACTTTTATGTAATATCTAACAGAAAACAACTACTTTCCCGGCTAAAGCCACGCTGGACATTGAACTACATCTGATAGATATTGAGAGAGACCCTATATAACCTGAGATAAAAAATCTGAAAGTGAAAATTTGCATCTCCATTCAGATAGTTGACTATTTATCAATTGTCCAGTTTCCATTGGAGATTCTTATCTATAGATAAGATAAGGGAGAAGTACCAATAACAGAAAATTGCTAATTTCATCGATGCGTGAATTGCATCTCTTTCACTAGGCCTCCAATACATTTTGGTCGACAAAAATCTATTTCACTCTTCTAAGATCATCAGGGAGGTCGGAGGTGGAAAACATACTCTTCAGTAGCAATGTTATGATGGAATTGTTGGACTATTTCTTGTGCGGTGACACTTTGAAAATATTTTTATGACATAAAACCTGTTATGGGTATGGCATGTTGTTTTAAATTGGAAATATGAACAGGATGTTCATAAAGTCTGCGGCTGAAAGTTAAACTTTACTCGCTTTTTCCATCGTACATGATAACCTCTCCTGGAAGGGATTCATGTTGTAAAGAGAAACATTCTCAACTGAATAAATTGACTTTATGAACATCCCCTGTTCATATTTCCAATGAAATCAATAATTTAGGGCCTTTTGATAATATAATATATTCCGAAATCGTTTATAACAAAGCTATAATATAGTGCAAACATAATGGAAACTAAAACCTAGTAATTTTCATTTATATTGCTCTTTAAATCTTCATTTAGTTCTCATATAAATTTATGTTTGGAAACAACTGAAAGTTCCTGGATTAAATCGATTGCAAACTCTTTAATAAGGTTGCTTTAGGATTTTATATATCATTGGGTTCAAAATAGACTATTTCCTTGATTCAAAAACATCCTCCTCTTCGGAAAACAAATGAATCCTATGATGACTCAAATTATCTGAGAGAATAATTTTCGTCTTTCCATAAATAGGTGCCATCCCGTTTGGCTATATGACAAAACTGTATGACACGTTTTCCATTATAAGCATGACCAAATGACGTTTTACGATTGAATTCATTCAATTCACAGAATATTATTTGAAAATTTTCATTAACTAAATAACAAACAAAAATAAATACCGCAAATATTGGATTTTGTTATCGGCTTGTTGTTGCTCGACTGAGATCAATATTGCGCTGAAATGTCGAATATAAAAAGATAATTTATGTCTCGTTCACCGCGGAAATGAAAATATTTATACACCTCCCATGATTTACGTTCGTAATAACTTTAATTTATCGAACAATGAAAAGCCGAATGAAAATATTTCACTTGATGGAGGATTTGAAATGCTATCTGAAAACATTTTTTGTAAACGAGACCTCGTGAATAGTTCGTGATTTATGCATGGAAATGAATAGTAATCTGTTCGATATTGAACCAGATCGAACAAGGAATTTTTTCATTCAAATTGTTTCTATGGCGACGTCTCATGCAAAACGAAAGTTCCTTCTGTGTTGATTTTCTTGGTAAAAGTTGAAGATTTTATTATATCTCTTGTACGGCCCTAGAATAATTTACGAAAAAATAACTTGTAATCGGTGATATCTTGCAGATGAGCTCGCTTACTCTCTTGGAAAACCACAAGAGATTTGGCGACTGGTCTATCTTTTGTAGATATTCCCGATACTTTGTCATCAGCAAAGAGATAAGGTGGCCGTCTCTCTGTTATCCTCGGCCAGAAATACTAAAAATAAATTGTTCGAGACTATATCTGGGAGCGGAGCTGTAATAGGGTACGTCCACAAGCGGATTTGTTATTTAAGGAGCCCGTGACAACTAAATGCGTGTGCACGGAGGTACGGAAATCGGAGGTATAACAACAAATGCATGTACTCGGATAGTAGGAAGCAGGATGTTTCACCTCTTCCGGCTAGCTCAGTACCACCTATCCGAAGTACAGCATCGTCGCTTAATCCCAGCAACTCCGGAACTCTTCATTTATTTGGAAAACCAGCAGGAACGTGTCTGACATACGAATTCTTTTTGGATTGGTTGGTGTTGCCAACCAACGAGGTTTCATTAATTCGCATGCCAGGACGTAGATACCTAAAAAGCCAGAGATACTATTTACACGGGCACTTAACTCTACTGAGCCATCCAGAAGTGAGGGCTTCACCCCTGGAAACTGTCCGAGCCCTCGGACGACTCATGAATGACTGACTAAAACAGCCATTTGAGCCTTTATTTATACCATTGCCGAACATTTAAGTCGGCCAATGGCATCGCAGAAACACCGGTAGGCGGAGCCTATTAGAGCTCGCGCCTCCAGATATACTCCAGTGAGTATTTTCAAAAACTATCGTATTTCTGGAAAAAGATAACAGGTATCCACCTCATCCGGTGGGCTACTCTCCGCACACAGCATCGTCGCAATCCAGCAACTCCGGAACACTTCTTACTGGATCAGGCAGGAACAGTACGAATTCTTTTTAAATGTTGTTGGTGTTAACCAACGACGCTTCATCTATCTAAGCCAGGCCGTAGATTTCTAAAGGAAGCTATGACCTGGCCAGAAATACTAATGACACCAGAGCCATCCGGGCTACCACTCGGTAGGATAACTACGCGAGGTCTGTGGCTCCCGGACGACTGCCTAAAACAGCCAAAAAGGAGCTCTTAAATAGATAAAGTGTACATTTACTTCGGCCAATGCCGAAGCAAAGTCACTGGTGGGCGGAGCCTATCGGAACTCCGCTCCGAGATATACTCTCAAAGTAAACATTTTTATTTTAGTATTTCTGGCCGAGGTTGACACCCGATTTGGCTCTGAAATTCAGTCAATCAGTCATCAGGAGTGGTAGCCGGATTGCTATAAGCCTTTAGTTTAGCTGTTTCTACGTTTTTGGAAGTATTTCTGGCCAGGTCATAGCTCCTCTTGAAAATCTACTGCTTAGCATAGGAATATGGAACGTCGTTGGTAAACACCATTAAAAAAGAATTCGTACTGTTCCTGACTGATCCTGAAGAAGAGTTCTGGAGTTGCTGGATTTGCGACTGTGCTGTGCTCGGAGGGAGAGCTAGCCAGATGAGGTGGAATCCTCCAATTTCCGGAACTCCGAGTACACGCATTTGGTGACATCTCCCTTATAACCTGTTCTTGTGCGTGTAGTTTTGGAACTATTTTCATTGAAAAGTCCATTTTGTTGTCGTTTGAAAATGAAATTCAACAGAAAATAAAATAGTCTCCATATATAATAGTAATGATAATAATGTTTCTAATAATAGAGTCCCTTGGCGGTGTGATGAATTCGTTACTCACGAACCTGAAAATCATACCGGCATGTCGCAAGATGTCAGAAATCATAACCGGAAGAATACAGCAGGCTGTCATCCCCGGTTCATTACGTCTGCTCAGGGCACAAGATGCCCGGACCCAATAGCTGCTTACCCCATAGTTTGGGGAATGGTTATTGGGGTAATGATGTTGCCAGCGCGCCCTCTGAATGTATCGGAGACATGGCCCGACTGGAGAATTTTGATTCAAATCAAAAAATAATAATAATAATAAACTTCTCTATTCCTTCCATTATCCTAGCTTTATAAACAGAAGAGTTACATGCAGTAATAATAAATTGATACAATATTTCGATAGCGATGAAGTGAAAAGAAATTATTCAGTTTAGGAGAATATTTAAGACTTAAAAAATCTGAATCACTTCAGAAAGGCAGTAAAAGACTTCCTCATCCCAAAAGCATACTAGGACCGGAATACTATAATGAAAACTTTAGACCTCGATAAACCTATCCTACTGTATTATTATTTTATTAATTTTAATTTTTTAAATTTTGTATGTGTTATAAGGATCTAACCCAACTTGATTGTTTTGTAATGCACTGAATTCATTTTTTCCCTTTTTAACCATTATTTCAAGAATAATTATATTACAATATTTATTTTTACATATACATTACATTTTATACTTTGAATTATATACTTACATATTTACCTATATATAGATTTACATTTAACTCTTATTTATATGACACTATGGATTTTACCACAAGATATTGTACTCATTGGACTATTTCTTGGACAATAAATGACAGTTTTGATTGATTGATTGATTGATTGAATTACAGTATACCTACTGAAAAATAATGGAATTATCGAATTACCGGAATTTTTGGTAAAATGATTGTTCATTTATCATTCTAAGTACATTGTATCCCACTTTGAGCAGCAACATAACATCTTATTTCTTTGAGAATGAAATTATTTAAATTTTGTCTTTTTTCAAGTGAAACATCTACCTTCGTGATGATGACACATTCGAATAGCATTTTCCACAACTAGTTATGACCAATTGAAAAGTGAAAAATCAGTGAAAATATATTAGGGATTTTTTTTTATCACAAAACTAATATCATGTTCTGGTTCAGAACACTCTGAAACCTCCACATCTCAGTGGATCATTTGAATATATCTGCAGCTCGCAACATTATTAACTCATCTGTTTGGTTTGATTAATTTCCAAAATTACTGCGAAATAACCATCACTAGGAGAAAACATACCAGATATTTTTTTAATAAAAATATTAACATCAAATCTTGGTTTCAAAACCCTAAAACCCCAGATCTCAATTCTTCAATCATTCAAATATACAGGCTGTCATCTGTAACTGGCAAAATATCATCAACTCTTATTCATCCATAATGCTCGACTGATTTCGAAAATGTCTTCTCAATTCTCACCAAGTGCCCAGAAATGTTCCAGTAACACTGCCATCTCCACCATTCATCTGGTCAGAGATAGCCTTGAAAAAATTATAGTCGGTTATTCTTTGCAGTATTAATTGAATATTTTTGGGAAGAGAAGAAATTTTGGAAATTAACCAAACCAAAAGGGGATGAATATGAGTTAATAATGGAGCTACATGATACCCTGTTTATTCAAATGGTCCGAGCACTGAGATCTGGTGGAATAAGGGCGTTCTGAACCAAAATATGATGTTAGTTTTGTGATAAAAAAATCCAAAATACATTTTGATAAATCACTTTTTAATTGGTCATAGCTATCTCAAAACAGGAGGTTTGGATGGCTATGACGAAGTTCGAAAAGGATAGATGACGTCCACTTCAACTCTGCAAGGACCATTGAAGTGGTTATTCTTGACCTCCAAAAATGGATATCTAGAGAGATTGAAATGAAGAAATGATCTACTAATTGAAGGCATTCTCTGGCTTTCTCAATCAAAAATATTTCTTCTTTTCCACGTCTATGATCCCAGCAAAGCAGAACTTTCAAAGCACTCATAACCGGATATCAGCAGGGAACCTTCTTTGTGCTGTGGCCAAACTCTTGATAATCAAAGGAAGATGTTACAATTTCTCTGAAAAATCCTCAAATTCTACAACGTTCCATCTCGATCCTATTGTGAAGTTATAAGCTTAGCGTTGTTATTGTAATAAACTAAGTTATATTACACTATAGATAGAACATCTATCTATTATTTTGGTGGAGTTAAACTGAGTTTTTCACCCACCCAACTATATTATCTACAGCCCTAGCTAACAGAGGATCACTTTCAGTACAGGATAATAACTCAAGGATTTTTATATTTCCACTATTTCACCAATACCAAAATCTGGGGAGATTTGCTTTTATTGCGAATGATTGAATAGCTGATATTGGTAGAAATAATAAAATGGATATTGGATATTTGTTGTTTGCCACACAAAACCAGGATTCGGACACCGATATTGAATAAAAACCAGGTGTACTAAAACTGCATTTTATGCAAAATCATTCGTAGATAAGCCCACCAACCGCATTGCGGGGACTTTTTCCCCACCATATTAGAGCGGGCAACAGCTGCCGAAACCGATTCGAAGTGGATTTGAATTTTTATAACCCCTTATTACAGTAATCATAGGTAAAATCCCTATTTTTGTATTGATTGCCAACGGAACTGTGTTTTCCCTTTCATATAATATTCATTTTCAATTCGGTTATATGAACTCGTCTCAACTTTGCTTTCGATTTCCCGCTGTTTTGTGGTCGAAGATGCAAAGGAATGAAAAATAGGTTCCCTCAATTTCATTTTGTGTTATTTATATTGTACGTAAACACTTGTTTCACTACCTCAAATACTTGATAGTCCAGTAAAACATAAAAATAAATGTCCAATGAAAAAATAGGAAAAGTTATTTATTAATAAGCGATGAAAACAAAGATGGATTATCCGGGGTAAATAACAAGACCCCATCTTATTTATCAGCAAATACATTCAATGTTCACGAAAACCGTTTTGTTTGAAAATGTAACGAGTTGAATCAGAGGATTTATATGGAGCTTCAAAGCTCTCCTGTTTTATTCTTTGAACCTAAAACTTCCATTTTAACGAGATGCATTTTCTAAAACAAAAATGTTGGACTGAAAATTGCAAAGTTTGTTCGATTTGATAAACGACAGTGGAGTTATAATTGATCACATTATTTCCCAAACATGTCAGTGAACTAAAAACATCTATTCCACATGATGCAATGTTATTTATGGTGGATTTAAAGAGCAGTCATAAGTCATATGTTTTAAGTCATAAGGAAGAATATTCGTCAATGATTGGTTGGTCCGTTTATTCCAACCAATCATTGACGAATATTCTTCATTATGACCTAAAACTTATGACTTATGACTGCTGCATAAATCCACCATTAATGTAGTAACAAAAGTAAATATTTATGCTACAATGCCAAATTTTAAATCACGAATTTTCAACTTTAGGAAGAAAGGTCATGAAAGCTTTGTTGTTGAGAATGCAGTTATGAATCGAAATGTGTGATAAATTATATTTTTGAAATATTAAAAAAAAATATATCATTTTATGAAATATTTTGAAAACTCGACTGTCAATTTTGGTTTTGTCTTTAGTATTGAGAAGGCCATAGAAAATGCCACTCGAAGGCCACAGAAAATGCCACTCGTTTGCCCATGTTATTGAATTCGTAGCATAATAATAACGTAGTTGGCAGTGGTGATGATTTAATTTGGAACACCCTGTATTTACTACCCTATAAATTGAAGCATGTTACATCATTCTTGGTGAATTGATCCGTTGTTGCAGTGATGTGTTGCCCTCGAAATAAACATCAGGTATAAAATATAAAATATAACGGTAAAATTCCGAAAATTATCTTGCAGCTCAGAAATTCATCATCAACATTCAGATTATACTGAATTTTAATTTCCTTAACCCTTTCAATATCAAGACCGGAAAAAATAATACGAAAATTCTAAGTTTCCAGTAGTAAATCTAAAACTACCTTTTATACATTCTTTTTTGTCAAATTGATTTTTTTTCATCCCCACTCTTTATTACCGAGTGTACCTCATAGGAGACAAACAGAGTACCTGGATCAAAAATTGACAAAAAAGTTTGTGAAATTTCGTCAATACTTTCACATTATTTTTTTTCTTGTTCAAAAACTAAAAGGATTATCATACGCAAAGAAAGACAATTGAAGAAATTACTATCCTGAGAGGACATCCACATACTACATTATCTGATATTATCATTGAAATATGTATATTATGCTGTGATACAGTAGTATTATTATCATTACTTTATGATCACAGCGAAAAAACTGTATACGTTTTTTGATGAATTACAGAGTTCAACTATGTTTGTCCTTGGTGCGGTACATGAGATTTCAGCTCTAGTGTGCAAGCTAATGATGTTGACATGAATCACAAGAAAGGTAGGACAACGTAAAAGCATATTTATACTTGCCAATAAACACAGCAAAACACAATTATTATTAAAAGAATAATTGCTAAAAACGAATTCATACTGGCTTACACTTTGTCCACTTTCTATTATCTGACGTAAACTGTTTGAATTATCGGTTATTTCCGCCAACCAGAATTTTTCCAAATTCTAAATACAGGGTCGCTGATATGTATGGAAACGGTCGATTATCTCTTAAAGTAAGATGCTAGCGAAAAATGTTGGGATACAAAAGTTCTAGGGATTTTCATTCATTTCCTAAACTCAACCGTTTTCGAGATATCGAATTTTGAAAATAACTTGTTACTACTCTCATATTTATTAAAGAAAAAGAACGAAATAATGGATATTTATTATAAAAGGTGGAGTATGTGAATATGATTAAAATTTAATTATAATTTTTTTACAGAAAATAAAAAAGCATATTTGTTCAGGGTTGATAAAAATGCATGGAACGATAAAATGTATTTTTTAATGAATGTCTAGGATATTTGAAATTTTATGAAACAATAGTTATGCCAGGAGAAAAAGAGAGAAAACAAGTTTTAAGAAACAACAAATTTTTCTTTGGACTTCTATTTAATAAAGTTCACCATTTACTTCCTGACAGTAATGAACTCGCTGTACAAAATTTTGTAGTGAATCTTGCAACTCTTCGATATTTGGCGGCCTATTTTTGTAGACTACATTTTTTATGTGACCCCATAAAAAAGTCAAGTGGGGTCATATCGGGGGACCTAGCTGGCCATTAAATTGCTCCCCTGCGCCCAATCCATTTTCCAGGAAAAGTTTCATCTAGATATGCCCGTACCACACGTACAAAATGTGGAGAAGCACCATCTTGTTGAAACCATATTTGTTCTGCCAGCAAATTGGGATTGTTATTATTCGGGAATAATGGTCTAAGCTCTGGAATAATATGCTGTTGTAAAGGTGACAAATATCGTTCAAATTTCCGTTAAAAAAATGAGGTCCTATGACGTGTCCACCAATAATGCCACACCAGACATTCACTTTTTGTGGCCGTTGAGTGTGAACTTCCTCAATCCAATGTGGATTTTGGTCTGACCAATACCTACAGTTGTGTCGATTTACGTGCCCGTTCAAACAAAATGTAAATTCGTCAGAAAACAATATGTGGTTGATAAAGTTGACATTTTCATTTAGTTTATTCATAATAACTTCACAGAACTCGATTCTACGATCAAAATCGTCTTCACTCAATTATTGTACCAAATTAATTTTATATGGATGTAATTTTTGCAGTTTGCAAATTTTTTGAACGTAATAACGACTCATGTTATGATTCAAAGCCCTCTGTTGTGCTGAATTTATTGGATTTTCCACCACACCTAACATGACATTCAAAGAATTTTTTTCATTTGTAACGCTTACTGGTCGTCCACTTTTTGGTCGATCTCTGACACCTCCAGTTTCCTGAAGACGCTGCAATGTTTTTGAAACGGTTGATTTAGAAATGCATTCCCGATTGGGTGCAATTCATTAAAAATATCCACTACTTGGTAACAACTTCGTCTTCTATCACCGTATCCTATGATCATTAAAATTTCAATACACTCAGTATCAGATAAACGTGCCATTTTTGCGCGAAAATTATTTACACTAAATGTATTTTTGACATGTGTTGTCAAGATCATCACTGTTAGACAAAAGAACGACGCGGCGTTGTTATGGAGCTGGAAACTTTCAAAGACAACTTGATGGACTATGAACTCAAAGGACTAAAACATTTTTGGATAATTTATTAGAAACTTATTTTCAAAATACGATATCTCGAAAACTGTTGAATTTAGGAAATGATGTACTGGATAAATTTTGTTCAGAATTTTGAGAAAAATTGAAATGTGAAATAATATACAGGGTGTCCCCTTAGAGAAAAAGCAACTTTGTTTCGTCCTGACTTTTAGACTGACCCTGTATACTCAATTTGATAGATTTTGAAAAACCCTAGAACTTTTGTATCTCAACATTTTTCGCTAGCTATCTTACTTTAGGAAATAATCGACCGTTTCCATACATATCAGCGACCCTGTATATGGTTCAATATGAGATTCATCAAGAAGGATAAAACATCTTTGACGCTTAAAATGTTCAAGTAACTGGTGTACAATTGCGTCCTTTATGAGGGACAATTATAGTGAAAGGGAAATTATAGCTATTAAGTTTTTTCTATTTCAAATAGGTGAAAAATTATACTGAATATCGCAGTTCAGTTAACAGAAGCCTCCTCGTTGAAGCAATATTGACAAAGTACCGTCTTTGTCTATCTCATCCCTACACATGTTATGAAGACATCATTATCCTCTGTATCTGTCTTCCGGCATAACTGTTGACAATGTCCCACTCAATCACACCCTTCATCTGCTTATAAATTGTAACGCACTCGACAGAATTTTTCTGCGATCTCACCCCAAAGCTGACACACGTCATTTCCATAAAATACAGTAAAATAAGCAGAAACACAACTGAACACGTTTAACCCGTAACATCTTCGTCTAACCCCCATCATCGCGCGTGGAGCCATCTACCGTTAATCATACTTAGTATCATTTGTCAGCCTTATCACTGAGACGTCTTGTACAACCCTTGTGCCATCTTCTTCTCGACGGACGGCCACGTCATTTATTCATATCAAAGTGAAAGATGTTTCTCTGCTGATGAATCATCATCCCGCTGGATTAGACAATATATTCCAGTCGCTTTAAAACCAAATCTCATTTATATCGAGGCGGTTATTTGACTTTGAACTCGCGGTTTCTAAGAATTCGTCATAGAATGGGTTTTGTCACAAGAAATGCGGATCACTCTTAATTGCTCATTTCGGGATAAAATACGATGTAAGAAATTGGCTAGAAGGGTTTCGGGGTGAATTGTTAATTTGCGAGTTTTTTTAATTAAAAGGATATAATTATGCTTGATGGAATTTGAAAAAGGCCGGTTTTGTCAGGGTAATGGATGGCGGAAACGAAACAGTTGAAAAACGTTGCTCGATTGTTTCGAATGTTTTTGCTTGTGATTAATTTTATTTATGATTGAAGTTGAAAAGAATTGGGAGAGTAATCATTATGATTGTATCCATTTTCAGATGAGGCCATACTCATGATAAATAAAAACAGTATTAAATGAAATTTTGTCAGAGGGTCATTGCATGTCATCGCTTCATTCCAGTCGAGGGCATTGCAGTGATTTTTGAATTTTTCAATTTTTTTTTGCTATTTATCCTTCCTTATCGATAGTAATTCTGTCAGAAATCCACGAGATCAAATTGCTTCAGAACGAGTGGCGTTATCACAAAGCAATTTGATGGAGTTCAAGATTTCTGAAATAATTATCGATAGTATTGTGAGCACTAGTAGTATTTATTGAGATAATTTCAAGAACCAACAAAGTAAAAAAAGTTCGATTGTCGTGAATTCTTCAATAGTTATAGATAATGCCTGATTGACATAATTTCACTATTTGTGAAAAATCTTGGTCACGAATAGAATGTACGAGTGAACAAGTTCCTTCAACTCGTTATGCAAATGGTAATAAGTTTCTCAATTAATAACTACGAAACTAGTCACAGTAGGAAACAGAATTTTTGGGACAGTGTTGAGGAGAGAATGATGGATATATTAAATAATAAAGGAATTTCACGGAGTTAATCGTGAATTACAGGGTGATTTCTGAAACGTTGATATTTTGTCATTTTTAGCATCGAAAATTTTCTTGATCACCCTATATATCCCAACGGAATCGTGTTCATACGGTATCAGCTATCTTCGGAGGATGATAATTCACTTGAATATACAGGATATATACGAAAGAACCGGCCATATATTCCACCAATTTTTCAAATCACCCTGTACGAAATGTATAAATTGTGAATAATGATGGAATAAGAATTGTATATTGCATGCCAAAATGATTTCATCAATATTTAGCTATTACGGAGAATTTTCAGACATTACTAAAATGTTTTTATTTTTAACTCTGTACGTAATGATATATAGTAATAAGAACGAAAAAAAATGCAGCTGGCTCTTTCAAATACCGAGAAAATGATTAAACAAAATTTACTGATTTTTAACTTGAACGCCCTGTATTTAAAAATCTATCCATCGACGAACTTTGCGATTCTGCACGTTCAATCAGTACATCGAATACTACAATATACTAAAAATTCAGTCAATTTCACCGAGAACCATTTTACCTATAAAAAGTGCGAGGTCCTTTACACCTGCTGGAAAATCTGATTGTGGATATGAATGAAGAAAATTTGGATTTGGAAATATTTTGGGATGATAATTTCACTAGCCGTATGCATCCCGTATGCATCCCTCCTTTCCAGCAATATTAGGACCAATAAGGAACATATGCCTCGATAATACACAGTTCCTAGCTTTCGAGCCGGTAATACCACTTTGTCATGGCAACCACGTATCCAAACAACAACGAAGAATATAATATCATGTTGCTACTGATATGAATGTCAATCTGACAGACTTCATGTCAATCAGGCATTATCTATAACTATTGAAGAATTCACGACAATCGCACTTTTTTACTTTGGTTCTTGAAATTATCTCAATAAATACTACTAGTGCTCACAATACTATCGATAATTATTTCAGAAGTCTTGAACTCCATCAAATTGCTTTGTGATAACACCACTCGTCCTGAAGCAATTTGATCTCGTGGATTTCTGACAGAATTACTATCGATAAGGAAGGATACATAGCAAAAAAGAATTTGAAAAATTCAAAAATCACTGCAATGCCCTCGACTAGAATGAAGCGATGACATGCAATGTCCCTCTGACAAAATTTCATTTTATACTCTGTAATGTATTTGATAGAAGCTTTCCGCTCAAAACAATCAAGAATAAACCTGGAAAACCATGGTTAACAAAAGGTATTAAAGTATCTGCAAAAAATCTACGATCCCTTCATCTGATCAGAAAATTTGCCATTGATTATGTTTCCTTCATTTCATTCTACAGTAAGTATAGGGCAGTTTATAGAAAAACAATCATACTATAGGAACAACATAGAAAATGCTGGAAATAAGCAAATAGAAAGCTAGGCAGAAACAATTCCGTTTCTGTAAAAACAAATCTAGGAAGTGGTGAAATAAAATTATTATTATTTATTATTATTTTTGCTCAATTGCAGAAAATGTTTCCAAAGACATTCGGTGCTCAATTGACCCAATAAGTTTTTTAAATCAGATATCTGTTTGTGAATCATTCTTTTTCACGCCTACGGACATTGTAGAGATGAAACAGACTTTCAATGAAATTAAAAACAAAAATGCATCGGGTTGTGACGACTTATCTATAAAAATATTTTCATCCTTACCTAACGACGCTATTAAGATAATGGTTGAAGCTATCAATTTGTCATTTCTTACAGGAGTGTTTCCATCATGTCTGAAAAATGCAGTAGTTATCCCACTACATAAAGGAGGTGATACTGATAACCCTGCAAATCTCAGACCTATTTCAATGCTACCCACTCTCTCAAAACTAATTGAGAAACTTGTGAAAAAAAGAATAATGGCTTTTCTAAATAAGCACAGTATTATTAATCCCACTCAATTTGGATTTCTAAGGGAAAAAGGGACAAATGATGCAATTTTCAACTTTCTTCAGAATGTTTATCTGAAACTCAACGATAGAGAAATAGCAGCAGCGGTTTTTTGTGACCTGACAAAAGCCTTTGATTGTGTCAACCACGAAGTTTTGTTGCAAAAATTGGAAATATACGGTTTTAGAGATGTTGTTCTAAAATGGTTCAAATCGTACTTAACTGGGAGAACACAAAGCGTGTCTCTTAGAGGAAACTTATCGGACAAGTTGGAAATTAAATGTGGAGTACCTCAGGGATCAGTTCTGGGCCCGACTCTGTTCTTAATCTATATAAATGATTTAGCCTCATTTAATATTACGGGAAAGTTTACCCAATTTGCAGACGACACCACAATACTTTGGCATGGTGAAAACGGCTCGAAACTGCATAAAATGATAAAAAATGATATTGACAAGGTGGATGTTATGCAGTAAGGACAACTTCATGGGAACTGGGTGAAAATATGGCAAAAAGCGTGTATTATGCTCTAGTCGACTCCCAAGATATGGCATTTGTTTCTGGGGGAAGTGTAGTCAGTATTTATTCAATATGGTGTTTGCCTTGCAAAAAAGAGCAATAAGATATATGTGCAAAGCTAAGTGTCGCGATTCTTGTAAACCCCTATTCGTCAGAAATAAAATTTTACCACTTCCTTGTCTTTTTATCTTAGAAACAGTTTGTCTGATCAATAGTAAATTCAGTAATGAAATTCATAAGGTTGCACAATAAAGCTATTACTGGAAAGAGCTTTTTATTCATTAGAAGAGTTCTATGCTGAAAGCCTTTAATCAAATTCAGATTTCAAACTCAACAAGTTTGTGTAGAACTAGTTTTCACTGTGATAAAGGTGGCGATAAAGGTGGTGTTTATAAGAGCTAAATTTTCGTTTTAGCTGCTGACCAGCACAGTAATTGTGTATGTAATTATGATCCTTCCTTGTATGTATACACCAAATTTTATTTTATTTTATGACTTGTGTGAGTTATATGTAACATTTTTTATAATTATTTATTTTTGTACCTTTTTTTATACATAGAGTTATAGATATATATATATTTTCAAAGACTTTGTCAACAAGATCTAGTATTCTTCAGACAATAAAGCATATTTTGATTTGATTTGATTGATTTGATAGTATTGCGAGCCCTTCACGTCGAGCCAAAGTTCTTCAGTGAATAATATCACGACACTTTGTTGTCAGAAATTAGGAAATTAGGAAAATCCTTCAGAATGCATTTTGTTGAAATACCCACTTCTAAATGGAATAATCCATTGTTCTCTCTTAAAGTATGTATCTAACTATTTTTAGTGTCGCCCTGGTATTTCGATTGGTGGTAGTTGTTTTATATTTGTTATTGGGTGTATCCAACTAGCATTATAATTTCATACCCAAATCAATATCAACCATCATCAACAAATCATGTCAACTGGGTTTATAGGGTTGCAAAGATTTCATCATTGAAACAGTTAATGTTCATCTTGGTATAGAGTACGGTGTAACAGATTAGCAAGATTGGATTTTGGGGTGAATTGTTAATTTGCGAGCTTTTTTAATTAAAAGGAAATAATTACGCTCCGTGGAATTTGAGTCAAGCCCTTTGTTTTAGGGTTATGGATGGCGGAAAGAAAAAATCGAATCAGTGTTTCTTCTGTCCCTAGTAGTAAGGAAGGGAAGTTTATATTCCCTTCATTATAATGCTTTATAATAGGTAACTAGTTGAATTAGGTGAAAAATAATTTTTTTTTTTTGAATATGAAATAATAGGTTCCATAACTTCCCTGCTACTTAGTACGAAGATAGTAGCTCGGTTCTCTCTTACCATGGAATAAAAAAGTGTGGCCTCGCTTCCACTGACGCTAAGTAAAAGCTATTTCTGTACATTTTCATTCAATTTTCAGTAGTCCACCTCTGGTATCATATGGATTAATACCTATATTGATATATTGATAAAAAGGAAAACATAGAATGATTGAGGACACAAACTCAGTCTGATTCATTGGTTGTAGGAGATAGAAATGCATTATATGGGATCAAATGTGAATTTCATAGCATATGATGACTTGAGTACTATATGTATTCACGTAAGCAGTGTTTTTACAAAAGTATAGAAATACCTCCATTCATCTTCTTCGAATTGCTTGAATGTTTGATATCGTCTTGATCTTCGGTCGACATATGATATTATGATAACAAATAACATAAAAATTCCTTCATATCTATCGTTGATCATAAAATACATATCTACTTTATTGTAATATTTCAGAAAGACCAAAATTCCCATTATGTTTAGGAACACAGTCTAGCACCGGCTAAAGTATTTCTTATGCAGCGAAGTGGTCGAGGTGTTAGAGCGTTTGGCTTCCACCCAGACGGTCCGGGTTCGATCCCCGGTCGTGTGTCACTGAGCTGAAGTGGTTCGGATTCCACTTTTATTTAAACTGTAGGTCCCGGATCTCCTTTGCTCGCACAAGCTCTACTTTTGAGGGGTTTTCTCCGAAAACCTGGGAGTTTCGTAAAAAAAATAAATATCATATCTCAATACTTATATATATATATATATATATATATATATAAGTAAAAAAGTTATGTTGTGCAACCGTAGACACGTGTTTCGAGCTTAAGCTCTCTTCAGTACGGTAAAATCAAGTGCGAAGATGTACAACACTTGGATGTAGAAATAGAAACAAAGGAAGTCAACAAAAGGAAGCCAACCACACATTTGTGGCATCGGTTAGAAGACCTTGTACTCACAAGGCAACAACTAACGTCGCCACGGAGGTAGCTATAGCTACCAGCGTGACAATCCTACCCAGGAAGATACAAATAAGGATGGATTTAGCGAGGGGCAATATATGAAAATATAAGTAAAAAAGTTATTGGGTATAACCCTCAAAATGTTGTGCAACCGTAGACACGTGTTTCGAGCTTAAGCTCTCTTCAGTACGGTAAAATCAAGTGCGAAGATATACAACACTTGGATGTAGAAATAGAAACAAAGGAAGTCAACAACAGGAAGCCAACCACACATTTGTGGCATCGGTTAGAAGACCTTGTACTCACAAGGCAACAACTAACGTCGCCACGGAGGTAGCTATAGCTACCAGCGTGACAATCCTACCCAGGAAGATACAAATAAGGATGGATTTAGCGAGGGGCAATATATGAAAATATAAGTAAAAAAGTTATTGGGTATAACCCTCAAAATGTTGTGCAACCGTAGACACGTGTTTCGAGCTTAAGCTCTCTTCAGTACGGTAAAATCAAGTGCGAAGATGTACAACACTTGGATGTAGAAATAGAAACAAAGGAAGTCAACAACAGGAAGCCAACCACACATTTGTGGCATCGGTTAGAAGACCTTGTACTCACAAGGCAACAACTAACGTCGCCACGGAGGTAGCTATAGCTACCAGCGTGACAATCCTACCCAGGAAGATACAAATAAGGATGGATTTAGCGAGGGGCAATATATGAAAATATAAGTAAAAAAGTTATTGGGTATAACCCTCAAAATGTTGTGCAACCGTAGACACGTGTTTCGAGCTTAAGCTCTCTTCAGTACGGTAAAATCAAGTGCGAAGATGTACAACACTTGGATGTAGAAATAGAAAAAAGGAAGTCAACAACAGGAAGCCAACCACACATTTGTGGCATCGGTTAGAAGACCTTGTACTCACAAGGCAACAACTAACGTCGCCACGGAGGTAGCTATAGCTACCAGCGTGACAATCCTACCCAGGAAGATACAAATAAGGATGGATTTAGCGAGGGGCAATATATGAAAATATAAGTAAAAAAGTTATTGGGTATAACCCTCAAAATGTTGTGCAACCGTAGACACGTGTTTCGAGCTTAAGCTCTCTTCAGTACGGTAAAATCAAGTGCGAAGATGTACAACACTTGGATGTAGAAATAGAAACAAAGGAAGTCAACAACAGGAAGCCAACCACCGTGGCGACGTTAGTTGTTGCCTTGTGAGTACAAGGTCTTCTAACCGATGCCACAAATGTGTGGTTGGCTTCCTGTTGTTGACTTCCTTTGTTTCTATTTCTACATCCAAGTGTTGTACTTCTTCGCACTTGATTTTACCGTACTGAAGAGAGCTTAAGCTCGAAACACGTGTCTACGGTTGCACAACATTTTGAGGGTTATACCCAATAACTTTTTTACTTATATTTTCATATATTGCCCCTCGCTAAATCCATCCTTATTTGTATCTTCCTGGGTAGGATTGTCACGCTGGTAGCTATAGCTACCTCCGTGGCGACGTTAGTTGTTGCCTTGTGAGTACAAGGTCTTCTAACCGATGCCACAAATGTGTGGTTGGCTTCCTGTTGTTGACTTCCTTTGTTTCTATTTCTACATCCAAGTGTTGTACATCTTCGCACTTGATTTTACCGTACTGAAGAGAGCTTAAGCTCGAAACACGTGTCTACGGTTGCACAACATTTTGAGGGTTATACCCAATAACTTTTTTACTTATATTTTCATATATTGCCCCTCGCTAAATCCATCCTTATTTATATATATATATATATATATATATATATATATATATATATATATATATATATATATACATATAAAAAAAACATTCTATTGATCATTTGAAATGTCTTATATATTCACATTTATGTTTGCATTCATATCTTTTGATGGAAATGAACTGAATGAACATCATTATTGTTTGATCTCTGATATATTTATTCTACCTTTCTGTTAAGAGTATTCAAAATTTTTAATAAGAGAGATTTCAGAGTAGAAATAACTTAGTTATCCATCCATTTATGAACTAAATTCCCGCAATTGTTTTACAGACGCTAATTTTGAATGAAACACGACAATCACAAGATTTTTCGTTTATTTTTATGACTTTGGAGAAGGTATGTATGGGTTAAGATCTGAAAGTTGTTTACTAGAACTTATAGTCGAACTTGGTAAATACCTATCACTATTTTCACCAATGCCATCTAGGGAATCTCAACATTATTGGTAACCATTGTATTATAATCTGGAGTTGCACTCTTGATATCAATGAAAATCTTGAATGAAATCAAAAACCACTGTGCTAAAAAACATATTCATACAACACAACCATACAAAATTCTTGCGAAACTAATTCAAATTGAAATTTTTTCTCTCAAAACACCGCAGAGATGCCTGAATAAGAACAAAAGCAATTACTTTTTCCGCCATTTGAGAAATGGAACAGCAGCAGATGTGTTCTGGAACAAGTGATATAAATTTATAAAAGTACATGACACAAGTGTAACACTCTTTTGTTTTTGTGTCCCGGATAGCGCGATAAAGCTTCGTGTTGATACAAGTATTAAAAAGTGTTTGATCGCCTTCACGAATGTAAAACCAGGTTTGAATGCGATACATTCCAGTCGAGTCAGTTCTTCAATCGATCGGTAACAGATATCAAACCAGCCAAAACGTTTTTGCTGAATGATAAACATACTGATATTTATGATTCTTGGCAGGTGTAGAAGTAATCAGAAGAATAATAAAACCATTAAATGCAGGTTTATGATATTCTACTTTTCATTCCAACCAAAGCTATTAAGATTGATATTTCATTGCTCAGCATTGGAATCTCTGCTGATATAAAAGTTTGGGATTTGGTTGAGTTATAAAAAATTGTGATTAACGTTGAACGAGTGAAACAAACAACTACACATTTTCAACTAATAATAATAGTAACTTTTATGTCCGTATAGACAAGTTTTCCAGGACAACTGCCATTCTTCCTCCATATGGGTAAATTGCCAATGCATTATAGAATGGTGCCAAAGCGAATTTTGAACACTTAAAATAAGAAAAAATGTAACAGGCAAGGACCAAGTGGAGAATGTTGTTGAGGTTCCAACTTTTGGAAAAACCAAAATTAAACACGAAAACGCCCAAAATGGTGAAATGTGGTTGCAGTTTACGGTGAAACGTGACCTCTTAGCGGAAATTGTTTGATGAAAAAGTTGTAGATAATAAAAAATCAAAAACTTTTGCATTCAACACTTTTTAACATAACCTCAAATTAACCGACGAAAAACCGATTTTTCATTATTTAATTTTTTTTCTCGTGTATAAATGATTTAATTCACATGAAAATTTGTAAGCATATGTCTTTTTAGGTGTCAAATGAGCATAATTTTTTCGCAATTCAGAAGACGACTAGTTTTCTCGAAAAATATACCATTAACTTCCACGAACAATTGTTCTGGCGTATTTTTGTATTTTGAAGATCCATAAGTGATCATTTTAATTGTTGAAATGTCTCTTTAAAATGGTCTATGTAACATGGTGGTTTATTGATCTACGGGAAAAAATTAAAGAGAAAAGACGCGGAAAGCTATCCAAAGGTGTTTTGTTTTTGCAGGACAACGCCCCTGCACACAAATCTCATGTTGCCATGCAAAAAATTCGTGATTTAGGGTTTGAATTACTAGAACACCCCCCTTATTCACCAGATTTGGCTCCGTCCGACTATCATCTCTTTCCTCAACTGAAAAAAAGTTTAAAAGGTCGTAAATTTTCTTCCAACGAGGAGGTAATAAAAGCTGTGGAGGTCTGGTTTGCAGAGCAAGAAGAAACATTTTTTTTTAAAGGTCTAGAGACGTTGCAGGTTCGCTGTAATAAATGTATCCAATTAAGAGGAGAAGATGTTGAGTAATAAAATATTTTGACATTGAAATTTTGTTTGGTTCTATAATAGGCTAAGAATTTTTCCATTTATCCTCGTATCCTGAATTGAGCAGATCCCTATAAAAAATAAATGAATAAATAAAAACATATTTGGTATGTATTAAGCGTGAGAAAATATTCGAGAAATTATTTCAAAAGCTTAATTTTTACCTTACAGTACTCGAAAACTTAACAATCGATAAGAGATTAAAAGGGGACATCTAAGAACTGACTCCTATAACAAAATAACTCGAGAAAGTTCCTATACAGCATCCTCTTCTTCTCTCCTGACTAGAAACCGAGCACGGGCACAGCACACATTACCGTTTCATCATACTCTGTTCAGAGTTTCCTCCGTCCCCAAGGGAAATTTAAGGTATGATATTGCGGATAACAACGTTCGATGTTATAGGTGCATTCCTTCATTGTCGCGTTCTTGTTTGTTTCTACGTTTCCTGACAAGTTCGTATTGTCGGTAATTCTTAACGTCACTCATGATGTTCCCTGTAGACTCGTTTTTATCATTGAATTATACTTGTGTGAACGTCGTCATAAAAATAGACCATTATTCATTCATCTTGTTTAGAGCATCATCGATTCGATAGTACAATAGAATGATTCTACCGCAACATACAGAAAAGCTAAATCTACTGAAAAAGCCATAAATTTGGTGAAACAAACCTTTCAAATGTGATGTTTCATAGATGACTGAAATATTGATTTTCCTAAATGAAAGTATTTAACAGCATTTGAAATCAAGATAAAATGAAAACAATATTAAAGAAAAGAAAACAAAGTATTATTTATGAATTATAGAAATATTATAATATTCCATACAAACTGCGTAAACATCGCCGCGACATGCATGTTTTACCATAGAGCAAATGATAAACTGTATGGGGATTAATTCTGAAGGAATTGTCGTCTGCCGTCAGTATTTTCTTCGTCACTTGAAAATTATTTTCGGTTATATTCAACAAGCTATGAAACCATCCGCTCTTTTCTGATAGCTCTTGCACAGTTATAAGTATTTCTCAGCATGTTTGTCGACAACATCAACTCTACATTTGGTTTGGTTGTAGTCCATAATTATTTGAAGTGTACCACTCTCGTGATATTTTTTATCGAAAGCATTTTGGCACTACAAAGTGTAAAAAATTTGAATTCCAGATTATTTCGTTTGTTTTTATCGCCAAAAACTACATCGACTGCGGTCAAAGTTATTGAATATTTGCCAACTTTGTCAGTTTGACTTATTTCCTCCCTAGTTAGAATATCATCAAATCATAGGAACCGCAAAGGATACCAAAACGCTGCAATGTCTAATCGCGCTGCACTCAAATGGTGATTTTCAACCTCCTTTAAAATTATTAGGCCTAAAAGACCTTCAATTTTCATGTATGATCCATTGGCATAGAATAATAATGACATTTATAATAATTTATCTGCGTTATACTGAAGCTAACGTTTGGTTGGTTGGTGTTTCCTCCACATTGATTTTATCTCTTCCCATGGAGTACGGCTCACCGGTTCCAGTACTGAATTATCATCAGTTACAAACTCCGAACTTTCTTCATCTACGTCAACATGATCAACGACACTCTTATCTTTTTTGTCATCAAACATATTTTCTGGATCGTCTTCCTCAATGAACACTTCGTTTAATTCTTTTTCGTAGTATCCCATTTTTCTAAACTGTACTGAAAGTTATATAAATTCACCAGTTTCAAATACCATTCAGATTATAAATCGATTTGATTTTTTTCCGGAATAATTTTTATAATTGATACACTGAAGATGACGTCGGTCTCAGACAAGGAAATTAATTGTAGAACAAAAACTGCTTCACACACCAGACTATGAACTAATACTGATATCAAACTACTCGGAGTGACCATTAAGTCAGTCGATATGACTGGGCGCCACTACTGAAGGGTTATTTTATTTAGTACAATTGCTTCAGGTAGTGGGATGGGGTGAAACCCGCAGTGAGGAAATGAAATTGATACGAGTAGCACCACAAGGTTCAGTATTAGGACCACCCTTCTCCATGGATTAATCTAATATCAAAACTACAATGTATGCAGATAACGCGAGTAGAACCCTGGATCATTTCGAAGCTCCTCAGGATATTCTGACTGAGGTTTTAAAAAAGGCACGAAATTGGTTCAATGCAAATGAGCTGATATTGAACGAACATCAAACTGAATCACTGACCCTTGAAACTAGAAACATGGATCAAATAGAACGCACAGCTGTGAAATTTTTAGGTGTTCACATCGACCCTAATCTAACCTGGATAGACCACATAAACAACTTATGTAACAGGCTGAGTAAATCAATTGATGCCCTCAGAATAATTAAAAAACATCTGTGAACCTAAATGCAGTACTTACTTATCATTCACTGTTCCATTTCATATTTAGATATGGAATAGGTATTATCCTGGTGTTCAGCATCGAAAGTTCACATCGAAAAAGTATTTGTGATACAAAAATTTGCATGGAGAAGTTTAGTCTCTGCAAAGATTGATGAAACTTGTACACCAATATCTATAATTTGTGCCCAAAAGAGTATTGCGTCGGCGTACAGGAAAATCTCATTCGACACCAACATTATTTATTTCAACTTTCATGTTTTGCAAAAATCATTTACTGTTACAATTTTCCATCCACCTGTTCGCAGCCCTACGTCTGATGGAGGACGAAAGACTGATTGTGGCTGTCAACATGTTCATCAAGGGCCGGCGCTTTTCTACACATACAAAAGGTAATTTTTCTGATCTAAACTTACAAATTCCACTTCAAAAATGTTAAGGCTTTCGCGGCCGAAGTTTTCAGTGTCACAATTTTCACACGGGTGAAGGCCATACGGATAGGTATCTGCATGCTCTATCAAACCACCAACCTAGTCAGAAGCGGGTAATTATCTCCACACTAGCGGAACGTTCTCGGAGAATATGTGAACCTGAGCATCTACAGGATGAACTAGAACATCTCCAAGCAACCTTGAGATCGAACGAATATAGTGCACCCGAAATCAACAGAGCCATGAAACCGAGGACTTCGACGAGACAAAGTAGGGAGGAGGCTCAGATAGTTGCACGTGCGTATCTTCCATATATTCCTAAGGTCACAGACAGAATTAGAAAACTCTTGGTGCAACACAACATAAAAACGGTTTTTAAACCCACCAAGAAAATACAACAGAGCCTTAGTTCGGCAAAAGATAAAAGAGACCCACTATCTGTATAGCGGGGGTATATCGCATACCATGCACTTGCGGAAAGGTATACATCGGAACCACGAAAAGATCGATGCTAACAAGGCTGAAGGAACATCAGAAGAACTGCAGATTAGGCCAAACGGACAAGTCGGCAGTGGCATAACATGCGCTCAGTGAAGGAAACCACAAGATTCTGTTTGAGGACGTAAAACTTGTTGCCCCCAACCAGGGATACCATAGCGGACTTGTACGGGGGGCAAATCCAAATCCAGATACGGTAACTAGCGCACAGGACTACCTAAGTCAGAATAAATACAATCTCTGCAGACGGAATCTCCAGTCATCTGATATTATTCTCTGAAGAAGCTTGCTTCTCGCGCTAGCGAAACGTTAGGAAGAAATTCCAAAAATCGACGGCCTTCAAACCCGAGTGAAAATTGTGACACTGAAATTCCACTTCGTTTTCGTTTTTAGTCATGTTTCATTTCTTCATGCCTACTTTTTTATTGATATCCACAATGGAATAATTGCATGGGCTACACTGTTCAGAGTCAAGAATGTTTCTCGAAACTGTTTCCTGAAAATATTTCATTCATTATACTTTTCTGGACTGGTAAATTCGCAACGTCGCAAAGAGGTTGCTAGTTCTCAACGAGTTGATGACGGAGGTGGCACACTGGGACACAGTGTAGGTATCTCACTTTTCACTCTCGAGATCGATTAAACCCTCCTTCTGCGTCACCATATCCTTCCGACTTTGAGTAAATTCCAGATTATTCACGCCTCGGTCCCTATTCAGAATATTTACCGAAATAACAAAATTCAGCAATTAGGTCCATTCAGTTCGTGAGCATAGTTGGAACACACAATAACCAAAGGGCCGAGGCAGTCTCTCCAAGTATTCCCTAAGGGCCGGCCCAACTCTCTGGAAGCATAATCGACCACACAATTTGCCAACTTTCCATAAGCGGCCGTCTACAATTAGTACTTCCACTTTATTACCACCCATGGCTGCAATGTTTATGAAAATTGATGTTTTAAGTTTCTCTCTCGATAGAAAGGGTTCGGGAGTCAGGAATAAATCTTTATTCTGTCTGACACTATGAAGATTGATATGATAAAATAAGCGAGCGGAAATGTCTCAGTGAAATTTCATCGGAATTGAATGTGGTTACTCGAGAGAGTGGCAGGCATAATATCGCGTACTGTTACTGTTCGACAGCATTATTTAACACTTTCATATACCTACGAGCTTTAACTGCCTGCATCATCTTGCGAAATTTTCGGCGAATACTTATGTAAAAAATGGCCTAATTAAAACACGGAAACAAGTTAATCCCATAAGAACAGTAGTTTCTTACATAAACACTCCGGTAAGAAAACTAGGAAAACAGCTCAACAAGTTGTCCAAAAATTTTACCAATTTCGTTCCACAGCATAGCGTAAAAGTCCCACTCAATCTAATAGAAAGAATAAGTAACCAAACCACGCCTCACAGATCAATTTTAGTTTCATTCGATGTAAAAAAAAGTATGTTCTCTTACGTACCAGATAACGAATGCAAGTCTCTCATTTTTGTATTGTAAAGTAGACCATATTACTTCTTTTGAAATTTCGAGAGCTTTTGATGTGTGCCTAGATCTGAATTATTCATTGTTCAATAATTCAATAACAAATTTTATAAACAGGATGCAGGATTACCAATGGGTTCCCTCCCCTCCCCCTTAGTCCACTTTCAACAGATATATTTATCAATTTGAAGACTACTCAGATCTGGAAAAAAACTTATTAATTTTTGGTAAAGATTTATTAACGATATTCTCGCCTGCAGATTGATTTCTTAGACCTGCCTATCACTCATAATTGTAAAAAAATTGTGTACAATGTAATTAGAAAACCGATTGCAGATTGATTTCTTAGACCTGTCTATCACTCATTAATGTAAAAAAATTGAGTACAATGTAATCAGAAAACCGAGAAACACAAACAAAACAATCCGAAGTTATTCTTTTCATCCCGACAGTTACAAATTAGAAACATACAATTGTATGTTACATAGAGCGTTCTCATTACCTTTGTCTGCTAATAATATAGATAGAGAAATTGAAGCAATCATACAGATAGGACCAAATAATGCAGTAATTCAGAAGTTAGTCCGAACATATCAAAATTTTCTTACAAATAAAAAAAAACATTTTAGAAAATATATTACTGCCGAATGAATACTGATGCAGTGGGCAAGGATGGAAACCGTGGGGCACTTCTGGAGACCCTATGGTAACACTGATTGGATTTAAAACAGTTAACTAATTCACATTTTTATGGACTTGTAGTTGAGGAGACAACATATTACTATAAACAGCGCGGATACAATACATTCAATAAATACAGCTTTAGGCAGTGCCTGTAGAAATAATGGAGTTTTAGAAGTATTGCCAAACAAGTTGTCAACGTCAATAAGCTTATATACAGTTTCAATATGCCTTTCCTATTTCATATTGGTATTTAACAAACAAAAATAAGAACTGTGATAAAGAGTAAAGCAGTCTTATTTTTAAACAAGGTTATTCAGAAATGTTGTTCAGATTTGGAAACTATGTTAATTTTTCCAATTATATACAGTCAAAACATTTTTATTTTTAGTTTCAGGAAAAAAAGGCATAAAGAGTTCTGCATATTCTAGAACCAACTATCAAATAATCAAATCTTGTAATTTGCCAGTAGTATCAAAAAATATGAATTTGGCACAAGAGCAAAGAACCTTTATTTGTACCAATATTTGAAACTGTAATTATGAAAACTTGTTCAAATTGAAAATAACTTTTGAACATGAATCACACCCATGTACGCTGAAAATAAAAACGGGGTTTGACAGATTTTTTAAATTTTACTTGCATCATATTCCTTGTCAAATGCACTAAAAAGCGAGTGTAATTTTCAAGACCTAAACACTCCGTACTAGAGAGGTTGTTGCTAAGTACCATCGCCAAGATCCAGGTTTTATCATAATATGGAATGTCAAATAAGCCTAAATGTCAATAACGTGACATCAGATGCCTATTACCTACTTGATTAGTTCTAATGAAATATAAGGATGTCGGGGCGTAGCGCAGTGGTAAGAGCGTCCGACTGCTCCTAAGGTAGCGTTTGGAGTTAGTAACAAGGCCTACCCAGAACACATGGCTAATGACCATAGAAGTCGATGCCAAATCACCAAAGCAAAGAAAATATAAGAGGGACGTTATCCTGATCTGAAATTAATTTCCAGCATTTTTTTGTTTTGTTTTGGCGTATTGGATACTTCGCGTCGTACTCTTAAACCGTTGCGTATGCTTTTGAGACTCACTTGTATACCTATACTATTCAATGAAATAACTTTGAATTTACCCAATAACTACCCGCGTTCGAAGCAGCAAGCTTTGCTAGATTAAAAAAAAATTGTGTAGAAACTAAACGGGCAACTTCTCTTACTGTACAAAACAATTTTTTGTTTGTAAATAGTAGAGGTACGATTGCATATTTGATGATGATTAGTAATTCTGAACAGTATTCAATATAACAATTGTGTATACATATACTTTACTCTTATACCAAATTCATATTTTTTGACACTATATACCTACTCGAATACGACTGATAAACTTCAACATGAGATAATTCACGATTCTGTTCTAGAACATACAGATGAATGATTTGTTTAACTGAAACAAAAGATAAAAAAGTTTCCCATATGTAGCCAACTCAAGTGGATACACTGTATGTATCTATAGCCTTAGTAGATACTCAAATACACCTTAGGACTCACCCTCACTATGATGTAATTTTGAAGCAAATTTATTTTTTTCAAAATTATGGGATTTTTTTCAATCTTTACCAGTTTCCTTTGATCAATGTTGCTATTTCACCATCTATAATAATATGACAACTTGAGCTCCCTGAGAAAAAAATATTAATTTGATTGGATTGATTCATTAAATACTAACTTTTATACACTGCCAAAAAATAATTCTCTAGATTAGTACCTGCACTATTTCCTAAAAAGAAGTTTTTTCAATACTGGGATTTATCCTGCATTAAGCTTTTTGACATTCTGTAAGCTTGATTTTTCGGTTCATCTTTTTTACACTTACGTAAAAAATACGTCATTTGTTGGTTTAGTGTGGTTAATGAATTTTTCCTAATGCCGAGTAGAAGCGGAAAATGAAAATAATTATAATTTATGGTGGACAACATTGAGCGAATAGAGAAACAGCAGAAATATACAATGCGTTATACAGAAAATCCGGGTTTTCGAAAATTGTTTGCCACAGGATCGTTGAAAATTCAATGAACACATACAACAAAATGTAATGATAATGAGTTTTTAAATTAAACACACACGAAATCGTCATTTATCAAATATTCTGGACATACAAAGTGGAATGTGAGGTCTGAGGACCGATTCTTCCTCACCTTCCTGAAGAAATAAATAAAATATAGACGCAAATGCTCTAGACCCAGCCCCACTGCAACATTTTTAAATAAATAGGAATTATAGAAATCAAACAGTAAATCCATTCTAATCAGTTAGTAGTAATAACATTGTTTATATAGAAGATAGTCAACCTTATGGGATTATAATTGGATCAAAATGGATGCGACATGTAGATGGCGATAGTGAGCTCGCATCCAAGTCATGTTGTAACTTCAGTGATCTGGCCTCCAAGTCATGTCGTAACTTGATTAAAACAATGGAAAAGCATCAAAATCAGGGTTTTTTGAAGAAACCTGCATTAAAATGACGTCAAATATGAATGTTTGTAACTAATCACGCTAGATGACACTCGCGTTTGTGTCCAATACCTTTTCCACAGGCATTGACTAACTATGTTCTATTTAAACAATGGTAATAACATAGAATCCAAAAACTAAACGCGTTCCTGTATCACCCTCAATAGTGTTCAGTAAAAAAATCATTATAAAATATCGTTATAAAATAAATATCACCATTTGCTAATGAAAATTGGGATCTCTGACACCTCGTTTCTAACCCGACGGAATGCTTGTAGAAAATCAGAACGTTTTCTGCAAATTCAGACACCATCTCGGAAGTTTTCATAATGAACTTCAATATCCGACTAATTACAGTGTACAAAAAACCGCGATACGGTGTAATAACGTTAGAAATAAAGTTTGTAATTATATTTGCGAGATTAAGCAAGTAGAATCCAAGGACCGTCGTCAGCGACAAGTTGATTAAAAAGTTTAAAACTAATTTGTCGTCAGCAGGCATTGATATGTTCTTATAAACTGTCATAAATCTATTTGCTCTCAAGTTATATTTTACGCCCGTGAGTTCGCAACTTTTAATTGAATTCACAAGTACTTTCGACGCGTTACTTTTGTGGCTTCCGGATATTCTCATGTTATTGACGAATTTATTGCGTGGGTTGAGTGTTCGTGACGGATTCATGATTTTCAGGAAGTTTTGCGAGAGAATTAAAAGGAAACGTCGGCGTTTCCAGAAGCGACGCAATATTGAAAAGAAAATGCAAAGTTACCACATATTCATACACCAAGTTATTTTGCATTTCCATATATTTCCCCTCGTGAGTCCACTTTATGGAATAGAAATTGTACGTTGGCTGTTCAATTTGAAGTTTACTTTACACTCCTGCGGAAGTTACACGTTTTTTACATTTTGCTCATTTGGCTACATGGACCAGTCCACAATTTGCAACCAGAAAATTATCGCCAAAGACAATATGTGAAGCAAAATACATATATGTAAAAATAAATAACAACAATAATAATATTTATAAAATAAAACTAAATATGATATCAAAGATGTGATTAAGTGCCCGCCTGCTCATAGAATAGTACATAAGCTCTTCCGCTCACCATGGATTCTGATGGAATCGGGGAAACATGAGAATCGTTGTACTCGTGCCACGTGCCAGTATATGGATGCTTGCAGTGAGCAATGTAGTCTGTTATGGGAAGACCCGCTGTGATTCAGTAAAGCATATGTAATTGCTCATATCTAATCCTGCTAGATGAAAATCAATGGTGACATTTATTTTTTCTCGAAATCTGTCTATTTGAGAAAACCCTTTCAAGTGCATTACCAAAATTTTTGGGAATTTTTGAATCAATAGAGATTTCGTGCATTTCCTTCTATCTTTGCAAATCGAACATGTCGGTTTCTCATATCCATTCATAGTTTCTTCCTTAGTGAATGAATCTAAACATTGCGAGAGACTAAGTTGCCCTGTTTTCGTGAAATTGGAAAAGAAATGTCAAAGAATGGATCAAATGTGACGGACTGTTGACCACAAAATGTGCATTTCCATGTGAATTTCAACTGTCCAACAAAGTTATCAACTATCTTGGCGTTGTCCATCCTCAATTACCTTGACCATGACTCACTGGCCTTTTCCCTGTTGCTTAATCTCTCGACAATCTCGATCAAAATGTGTTTGGGCTCATCCATAACTATATTTACGTCTTCATGAAGTCCTTCCAGCAGATAACATAAAAACTCCTGAGCATCTTGCTGGGCATAATTGATGAAACCTGGTGCGAAACTTGGATTTGACTTCTTAAAGAACCTGTATCAACCACTCGATCCAAAGAATCTTCTGACCACAGTTCCTTGATCATTTCAACAAAAGTTTTGATTAAAGCTCCCTTCATATCAGATAAACTGGTGTTCATATCCCTAGTGTAGGCATCCTTCTTCAAATACTCCAGCAACCATTTAGTATTCAACGAACACTGGATAACACTATTCATAAAGCAAGCGTTACCAATGTTTTTCAACCCCTCAAGACCGAGTGTTTTTTCCGAAGCATATCTACCAGAAGAGCCATAGGTTTCGATGGCTATTGGATAAAAAATGTATTGTTCAATCAAACTGGAGTATTTTTTATCTTTAATTTTTCAGCAGAAGCTGCAGCACCACCAGCAAGACTTGAAGTTGATAAAATATGGAAGGGAGCAACTGTGTCTGCAGTCCCATACTAGAGGTTTTCCATGACTCCAAGGGATGAGAGACATACCGTCATTACGAAAAACTCCTAAAGGTTCCAAAACAGAAGGAATGTGAGCAGTTGATAAAGCCCGTTTGATTTGGTCGTTAACAGAGGAGTGTAGTGAGAAACGTCCATATCTGAATTCACAATACAAACCATGAACACCTTTCTCGTTTACGGTGGATCCACATCTGCTAGTTTGGCTTACACAAATTGAATATCCTAAGCGAAGACCTACTGAAATCCTTAAGGAATCATTATCCAATGAAGTGCCAAGGGAAGCAACAGGAAGGGCGTTAAGCCAAGCACATGCTCCTAAAATTTCTACACGTACTTAAGAAACACCCTGTGTCATTGTGTTGAAATTCCTTAAACGAGAGATGAAAAAAATAATTTTTTCCTGCAAACGGAAAATTAATCTTCCGTACTTATTTTCATTTTTTGAGCTCACTGGTTAAAATCCCAAAAAAGACAAAATCTGTCAGAAAATTTATCATTATCTAACGGTCACCGGTCTCGTACATGGCATCGCACGTTTAAAGGTCTACGTTTTTTCTAGCTCGCATATGACTCTCGAGGACTTCTGAGGGTTGCGCGTAAGGGTACAGCTGGTAGACGAAAATAACAAAAAAAAACAAAAAATTAACAAAAGCCCAAATTATTCAAGATCAGTCGCACTAAAACTATCTGACACAGTTGTCTAGCGATTTTTCTCATTAAAGTTGACTTTTTGGGTGACTGGATAAAAAAGTTATGATTGCTTGAATTTATGAACAACGTATTAATGCTTGATGATGTTGAACGTTGATTTGATCAAGAAATAAACTTTCATCCGAAAAGGTTTATAAGTCTTCAGTTCTTGAGTTTATGTCGAAAGTCAATATTCATTCAAGTCTTAAAATACATTGCTATTTACATACAAATATTTTGGGAAATTTCATTCAACTGAATTTTGAGTATTGTTTTCATTAATTTTCGGACAACCCCATTTTGATTTTCAACAGACGACACTGATAACCAAAAAAGCATGTTACTTCTCCAGAAGTTATTATGACCTGAAGGTGATTCGTTTCTAGATGAGGTTATTTTTTGCCGGAATACTCTTTCATATGCGGGATTACGATTTCCTCGAAACAGGCACTGCTGGAAACGCTATTTCAGGAGTTTTCTCTGAACTATTTATTACATAGTAAAATTTTCCGCATCGTTTGAAGTGCAGTGATTCAGATAATATAACATGGGATTCGAGTGGAATATACAAAATTTACGATAATTGTGAAATCTCATTTGCCTTCTCGGTTCAATTCCACGAACATTAATTGGTTTAATTTTGCAACAATGATTTCTGTTTATGGCAACCATTCGATAACCCGGTTTTATAATATTCAGTTCTTCATATTAGAGTATTATAAAACTTCCTAAACATCAGTGCAACCCATTTTTACTTACATTTACTTAATTTGGATCTTTCTGAACAAATGTTATGCTTCGTTCGACTCTTCTTAGAGGCCAGTTCTTTTGAGACGATCGTCTTTTTTTATTCATTTAATAATTGTCAATGAAAACATCAGACCATTTCTTTCAAAAGTTTAATATTTCAATCAAACGTTACCTATCAAGAGCCATCAATAGCGCGTCACACGTCGAATTTCTTCCTCACCCCGCCCAGCTAAGGTTTGTTGGAATATATTCATCAAGAGTGGAAGTGAAGATAATGAACTCGTTGAACATTGGCAACACCGCGCCTGACCGTTCTCGATTATAGCGAAAGTGAAATAAAATTTCCCGACCGTAGAATCGTTTTTCTGTAAAAAATAGTGATTTCATAATAATTCATAATTTTTTGTATGGACTTGTTGGTCCCATAATAATTCCATTTTTTCTGAAAAATCATCATAACTAAAAATCACTGAAGTTCCCGAATTTACACAACTGCTTTAAATCATCTGCTCAAAATGATTTCATCGTTTGCTCCTACTAAAAAAAATCAGTGGAAAAAAAACAAATTAAATTAAACTACCATCATACTAATATTACGATATTTAAATCTCTAATATGAAATTGTCACTGTGGTGAAATCTGCCAATTTTCTTTTTGAATATACCTGTCAATGATTCAAGACAATAGTCTGTCTTGACTTGATTTACTCTCCAATATTTTCCAATGTTTCCAGAGTGACGACTGCTTACGGTATAGCTATATGTGTGGCAGAGGATCTTCGAATGTTCAGGGGCATCGCTGTGGTGTTCTTAAGAAATTTGGCCAATTCCTAAAACTAGGGGAATGAAGAGTTCATGCATGGTGCTACAGTTGAAGAAACATCCGGGAAACATCTACTACAGTAACTACAGTGTTACCAACAAGCATTCTCAAGATAAACCGCCCTACGAAGATGTCTGGAAGAGCCTCACTAAACTAGGAGGTACGAGGGTGGACCAGAATCTTGTGGGTCTGAGTTTCCCGAAATTGTCTTTTGGAATTGATGGGCTGGGTTAAAGAGTATGTTGGGGAAGAGACTCAGATACAGCGGCGTCTAGATTTTGGTGTGTTGTGATGATTTTCTATGACCGAACTTGAAAACTGTGGAGTGTTCCTTTCGTCGAATCTCATGGTGCAGGAATGAATAATCTTGCCGGTATCGTCACACCCTAAAGATGACATTTTGGGGCATAATTCCTTCAATCCCTTCCACTCCAGTTACAGAATAAAAATTCCCCCTCCCCCTACGGGTGGGAATTTCGCAAAAAAACCGGTGGCTACGTAGGCAGGACATTTTCGCGAAAAAAAATGGGTCAAGAGGGGTGCTAGTTCCCTCTTAAAAAATAAAAAAATTCAAAACATAATAAACAAATATTGAAAAAGCAAAAAATACAGTATTGAAGGGGACCGTTTTTGATTTTTTTTATGGTGGGGGAAGGAAGGGGGCAGACAATTTTAGGTTTCAAGGAGATGAAATAAATTTTTCAATTTTTTTTTTTAATAGCCATTGACACACCCTTATTTCATTCTAGGAAGACTGAATATAACCCCTTTTCGGCGACCCCCTTGTTTTGTCTGTGCGCGTTCCATATGTGGACATTCTGTTACCCAGACTACTCAGTCAAAAAATACGTACGTGGATATCCTGGAGTGGAAGGGGTTAAGAAGGGGACAATGTAACGAGCCTGGAGCCGGACCTGTCGCACCCGTTATGTATTCACCGGTACAGTCGTATTGAACAAGAATTCTGAAAGATTCCAAACCGAGATTTCTATAAGATTTTAAACCGAGAATTCTAAAGATTTCACGCGAGCAGCAAAAAGAATTAGATTGGAGAAAATTCACCATTAGCTCTGATGTGCAGAGTGTTGCATACCAGTTGTGAATATAAATTATTGATTTATTAAATTATGATTTCTATAAAAATAAATTTGTTAGAAACGTTAAGAGCATTTTTATTGAAGTACATTCACTTGCACAAAATCTTTCAGAACAGAAGCAAGCTCACCTTTTCTCCCCTGGAGTCCTTATAAGTGACCCACTGGTTCAAGGTTGCTCTCCAGTACTCAACTAAAAATGCTTCGGCATACTCCTGGCCTTGGCCATTACCAAAGCGACCCTGTGTTTCGGTCCACGTCATCAGGTGGCTCTTCTGGAGGTCAACCTCGAGATATTCCTTGATCTCACTGCTGATCTGAGCTTTGGGACACCAGGCACCGCCGTTCTTCTCATTTCGGATCCTGAAACAATATTCACATATGAGAATTTTGTCTAAATTGATTGATATTCAGCTAAGGTGTGTAACTTTAGGTCATGGTACTCAAAGAAATAAGAATATTTGGTCCAAATGGATTGTAATATACTAAGGCGTAGAAAGGTCACAATTTTTTTAAATATTTTGTATTAATTTCCAACTCTGAACTTGGAATGTTAGAATTCTGACTTTCAGCGCAGAATATGATAGAATTCCCAGCTCAAAGTAAGAATTTATTAAAATTCTGAGTTCAGAGTCGAAATTTTCTATATAATTTCGAGTTTGAAGTCAAAGTTTTATAGCACTTGTTGATTTATACTTATATTAAATTCCGGATAAATCATTTATAAAGTTAGCATACTATCATTTTAGCATTCCTGTAAGCTGTAATAAGGTTTTCCTAAGAGTTAATCTTTTCAAACAACATTTTATAGCTGAAACTGGAAGATTTCCTTGGAAAGAGTGAGTGAAAGTTTATTGTAAATGTTTATAACGCTATTTTTGACATTACTCTGTATGCATGTATAATTACATTTTTCATTCCTAAAATCATTCTTTGTGCTTGTGTTATAGTTGATGAAAAGTTCTGATTTATTTTCTGTTCGAACTATTTCATGTTCTACAGTTTTACAACAAGTGCGCACATTTCACAAGGAGCAGCGTTTGAATACAAAACAGTTGCCACCGAGCAACCAATTCCATTCACCACCTTGTACTTAGATTCCAATAAATGAAAGCCTTTGTGGATGTAATAGAGAACACATCACAAAGGTTGTAGAAAATTGTGACAGTTTTTGATTTGTTCCTTCGTTGATGAAAAGTCAACTTTTCCGTTTTCGAATTCATTTTGATTCCAATAATAGAATTTCTGAACACAGCAAACTTCATTCGTTTGTTGTGTGGAATCAAAGAATATGGATTAAGCTAGAAACATTTTTGGTTTTCACGACTCGTAACAAAATTGTTTTCTCGTCCTGTTATGACATTTCAAACACAGCAGTTTGAAATTGCAGTTTCAAGAATCGATCGTTTGTGAAAAAATCATCTTTGAAAGTTAAATGTAACAATGGCTATCAATTAATCCATGAGTAGAATATAAGACATAACTCGAGCCGTAGGCGACTGTTAATTTTGTACAATAATTGTGCTATTAGCTATAAAATGACAGTTGCATACTACTGTACTATCTTGTTTTTGTAATGAGGATGACTCGCCAGAAGAAGAAAAAACAGAAGATTATAGAGAAAAGGTGAATCTTCAAAATTTGTAATGCAGAAGCTATTATCAAAAGTGACATATCTTCCAAAAAAATGATCAATTAAAAACTATTTTAGTGTTGATCTGTAAAGTTCAAATATAATTCATGTCTGTGCATGGCTTCAATGAAACTGTTGATATATAGGCATCTGTTACATTGTATCAATCACTAGAAAGTGTTGATTGAAACTTTGGTTTTGTCGAAGATATCCGTTTCAAAACCTAGTTTGACACCTTATGTGTGAAAATAGCAAATGTCAAACTGATGAATTATTTGGCAGATTTCATTTGACTATGTCAAAAAAGATGTTATTATCTCCAAACCTAACATAAATAGACTATTCAATTTTGATAACGGAGACATATATAGTTTCAGAAACGTTTTTTGAATTAGAGAAATATTTTTTAGTTAATTTCAACTTAACATTTTTTTGGATGGGCAAATTTCAGAAAACGGTATGCTACTGACGAAATAAAATTATTTTATTTAAGACAACAGGATCTTACCGGGGCAAATTGATTCGTTGCCCTTCTATACACTTGCAAAGATTTCATAGAATTAACTTTTTTTTTTAATTTTCAGACTGTGGAATGTTAAAAATTCCAAGAAACAATCCATAGAATTTGAACTTGAGATGATAATTAAGTAGATGTACAAACTTGTTCTTCCTATAAACAAACATCGGGCGAAAAACATCTGGAATCATTGAATTGTCTACTATTTACCTCTCAAAAGTTAGTTTGATGGAAATATCTGCTGTTCGAATATAATTCTCAGCTTGAAGCAGGTATGACGTTGAAATAAAACTGAAATGAATGCAGAGGTACACTCGTCTGCAAGGAAAATGTTACATCAAATAAACCTGAATTCCATAATTCGATCAGCTATGATGAAACGAAAACATCTGAACTATTTTAAAATTGGTTTTAGTCGGAATGAATAATAGCTACTCATGAGTTTTGTTCTTAAAATTTCACATAGTCTATATACGAGGGTATTCTGACAAAAAATCGGTCTAGGCAAAAAGAAACGTTTTTTTTTTTTGAAAAAATTCAATTAATTTCTCAACAAAGTCTCCTTTCCGATTCACTCGAAATAAAGAGATTTCTGAAAGCTTTTGTTGCAGCGAAGACTTCCTCAAATGACCCAAATCTTTATTCGAACTATTCATTCAGGTTTGGAAATTGATATTAGCCATAGGGGAGTAAATCTGGAGAATGTGGTGGACGGGAAAATGATTCGAAGCGCCATTCATATGATGTGTCCATTGCGAATGCGGAATCAAGTTATTTGGAAATAAATACCTATTATTCTTATGGAACGGTGCATTATTTTATTGGATTCCCTAAACCAGGCCTTCGATAATAGCTGGTTTCTCCAATTCACCGATATTCATAAATTTGGATGACATGCTCTCATCACATAATTTCATGACACAACTGAGCCCTGACACCACACTATTTTCATTGAGTTATTTTTCGGTGCTATTGTATCACAACATTTAATTTCTATGCTAACTAAAAATCAATTAAATACCCTAGCAGGAAGGAACCTCAATTTTATTTAATGTCATCGAATATAATATTTCCTTCAAAATTTGTTCTTTCTTTCTTGATCGTAGCCCATTTTTTTTTCAAATCACAAAATTATCACTACTGCGAGTCGAAATTATTTTTTAGAACTGATTTCTGATATAAAAATTTGAGTAACGGAAAAAAATGTAGGAATTGTTTCATATTCAAAGAGCCAGGCCAGTAACATAATATATGGATATTCAGAGTTCATTGAATGTTAGTAGAATACTTCGGGTAAAAAGTTATAAAGTTCTAGATACATTTTCAAAAAAATACTGAACGTAATTACACACTACTTTCGGACTTTTCACAGCTTCATTTACACAAAGATATCTCGCAAAACATCAATTACCCTCAAAGTTACCACCACATGAAAAAACGCTTTCTTTATGAATGGAATTTTTTGCACAGGGAGAAAATATGTTTGAGATCCGGAAGCTATTTAATTATCGTTGTGGAAAAAAGTTACCAACTACTAATTAATTTTATAACATTTGCTACAACTTCAAAGGCCAGAAGTTATATTATCTTGAGCAACTTCTGCACGGAATTGAAACAAACACTGCAAAACATAACTAGGTGCGAAGAAGATGTGAGGGAAAGTTTGGGAATTATTTATTAGTGGAGTATACGGTTCTGAAGAAGACGATGAGAGTATTTTTACCGAAAATAAAACTTGGCTTTTCCGCTTGAAATAAAATGGAGATGGTAGGGACTGGCTATGATCTATAAACAAAAAAACTTACATTCTTTCTACTTGAGCTAACAACTACTAATCTAATAAATACTGGTGGTTCCTTTTCTATATATCTGTAACCATTCTTTCCAAGTAATATAGAATTTCATGAATACTTTGGGAAGTGAATCTCTTTGGTCTTCTGAATATTCAGGCTGTTGCTAAATTCAGGTGAATAAAATCAGGAGGAGATTACTTTTTGTGAATTGTGGGGTCAGTCCTGAAAAATCATATTTTCAGTCCATCCCTTTAAGAGATACCATACTTACATTTAGCGGGTGTCCGCCGAAAGTGCAGTTGCCGGGTTCGAATCCCAGTTGATTGTCATTTTTTAAATTCAGTCCTCAATTTCTTTTTCCCGTTTGCTATGCCATAAACTTATTTTAGAATTTTATTCAACTTCAGACGTAAAACTAGTTCATTATTTATTTTTCAACTCGAAATTTATTTTTTATTCAATGGGGCTATGGATGGACTTTCAAGTAATTAAATTCATTCCTAAAATTTTGGAAAAAATACTACTGTTTCTCTCAGAATATCTGCTATATCAGATTTTCATTTTCATTTCATTTATTATTTCCGTCAACCGGTTGCAAGCCTACGAACAACTCTCAGAAGTCATCAAGAGACTAGTGCGAGCTAGGGAAAACGTAGCCCTTCCTATTTAACGTGTGTTGCCATGCACGAGACCCGTGAACATGCTGGGAATCGAACCCATGACCCCTTGATTGAGAGGCGTACGCTCTAACATCAAGACCCCAACGCCCATAATTGTCTCTTCTTCTCAGTCTTATGTCAAGTACAACAGAATCGATAGTTTGGAAAATTTTAGGTACTTTCAATGTTCTTAGAATGTTAAAAACAAAAATTACATCCGAGAACTCGGCGGTTTTACAATGGTTGCACGATAAATTCTAGTAATTGGTTGGAATATTGTATAAATAAGGAACAGACCATGTGTTTTCTAAAAAAGATGGATTCCTGATAGTCATTTCTGCATTTTTTGTATTATAACGGTATATATATAAAAAAGTATTTGGATTTCAAATGATCCATTTTCCAGTTCAGAGCAAACGATAAAATTTAAAAGTAACAAACAAGTTTCATGATTGAATTCACGTCTAGATCTCCAAACAAAACTAATTTCTCTAGAACACTCAGATAATAAGTATTCAATGTGCCCATCAGAGAAACTAAACACACCATACATCCCGAAATCTTTCATTTTATTGATTCTTTGCAAATTGGTTCCATCAATGAAATAGTCTTTAATAGTGGGTGACTTCTTCCGTATGAAACTCAATATTTTGCTTTAATCTTCGTAGAGAGATAGGTCGGATACTGAAAAGTAATTCGAGAGATTATTGAGATCATCTTGAATCTTACCCAGAGTCTTTCTCACCTTCGATTCTTTCAAATAGTTTGAAATCATCGGCATATAGGAGCAATTTAGAGCAATACCATTAACAAATAATACGAAGACGAGAGGTCCTAAAATCGATCCTTATGGAACGCCTGAAGTAGCGGTGACTTCGAACAAAGATACAGTGTTGAACCGTGCGAATTGTATTCTGTTTGATGCATAGCAGTGAAAGAAATCAAGAGTGTTGTTTGTGAAACTGAATGCTTTTAACTTCAAGATCAAAACCTGGTGGTTAACTCTAACGAATGTCTTGGCCAAGTCAGTGTAAATAACATCTATTTGAAAACCATTTTTCATTCCATCTCTAATGCGCACAAGTTGGTAATGGTAGATTTATTATGAATAAAGCCATGCAGTTGTTCGATCCACCTGAATACTCGATTATATCTTCGACAGAGCTGGTAAGACTGTTATTGATCAATAGCTTTTTATATCGTTCTTATTGTCGCTTTTGTGTTAGCAGCTTTTGAGAGAGCTTGGGAAACGATTTTCTCTTAGGAAAAGATTGGAAATCAAGGTCAATAGTTGTTGGTAGTATAGCGTTGCTAATGTATCTTTTTATTTAAGATACCAGGTTGTTGAAATGTTTTTTTTTGTGAATTGTAACCATTCTCTGTCAGAAAATGAAAAAAAAAAAAACTATCAAGAAACGAATTTCTTCCAGCAAACAAAACTCTCCATCAATACTTAGATGGTTGGTTCGAATGTTGGACAATACTCAATGAAGACTTGGAAAATGGACCCTGAAAGTGGTTCAGCATAGTTGTGAATGTCATCAAAAGATATTTTGATCGTCATAACTGATAAATTCAAAAACTATATTGTCTTCAGTTGGTACAGGAAAAAACAATGGGTCGATAAAATATTTTCCAATCAAAATTGAATTAGTTGTTTGATATAATGACAAAATTCACTGTAGACCCTGACCATATTAGCGAGTTTCTGAGAGTGGAGCCCAGTTGATAGAAACTTCAATAACTAGTTAGTAAAGTCCATGGGCACGTTAATATCGGGTCGTCAATAGGCGACAGAAATAGGCCAAAGTGATCACGTGATAGTCGTTCGAGTGGGACTCAACTAATAGTTCGATAAACACCTATTTGATTAGAGACTAAAGTGCACTTTCACAATAACACCAGTTGGTAATTCCGCAATTGGCAGAATGCTCGATGATTAATGGAAGATATTGTAATTTTGCACGACAATGATGCGGTTTATTGCGTAAATTAGAAATTGTGAAATCAATTCAACGATTGACAGAAACGTTTTATTGTTGTGTAGAAGCTGTCGATGGAGTATGAAGGTTGTTTTGTTCTGGAATTGGATAAATTATTTCATGTTAAAACAGTTCTGTGACTGTATCTGGAATGAAGCGGTGTTGATAACTTGATCTTTGATTCAGAGATATTGACAACGCAATCCAGGAGTTCTAGGAGAAACTGATTTTTTTTCAGTTTTCAAGTTCTCACAAAGAAGGAAAATTCTGAATGTTAAGAGACCATCGTGAGAATGGTGTTGATAAGGAGTCGATAATGAATTTATTGAGATCGTGAACTTCAAAATCAATCTCCCAAAAAATACTTTCCAATATTTTGCATTTATTTGAAAGGAAGTGTGCTGTTAGGTAACCAGGTTGAATTAAAGAACAACTCTAGATGAGGTTCGAATTGGCATTTCTATCTATTCAGACGACGCAGAAGATGAAGATGAGATGCATGCTCCTATAGTTTCTATTCATCATCCAATAGTAAGGCCATCAGGCCTCAGTAACCACTGATTCTGGAGTGTCACTACCCGAGCAGAGTTGTGGTGCTCACCCATCGAAGCAACCAGAGATCTCTGAACCCTCAACCCTTAGGTTTGGGGTCACATTAATGGCTAGTCACCTGTACCTGTCCGGTGTTGTTTTCCAGAAATCACGCCGCAGATGACTTTGCAATGTGGAGGGGCATCAAGGCTTCATGATGGAGATAAGAAAAACCGAAATTGTTTGTCTTATTTCTAGTAAAGACATAACTGTTTTACCTGATATACAAAGATTTTCGAAATGGCGAAGACTATTATGAGCCACGACTTATGTTTTGGGATTTGTCAAATTCATAAAAAGCAAAGTGAAAAATCAGTACGAACTTTCGGTAGACGAATTACATAAAGCTGAAAACTTAATCTTCAAGAATATTCAAGAAGAATCGTTTTCACGAGAGTTGAATATTTTGAGGAATGGTGGTTCAGTGGATCCAAAAAGTAGAATTTATATGCTGTCGTGTTTACTCTAACAATGATGGGTTGATTAAACTTGGAGGAAGGTTATCTAACTCCTTATTGAAAGAAGGAACGAAGAGACCCATTATTTTAGATCCAGTTCACAAAACTACAAAACTGATCATCAAAAGTTATCACGAAGCTGTTCATCATCATGGTCAAGAAATTGTTATCAACAATATTCGACTAAAATTTTGGATTCCTTGAGTTAGGCAAGCAGTGAAGAGCGTATGGAGAAATTATCTACATTGCAAATTGCCAAGACAGTATCAATGATGGGACAGTTACCACATTGTTGAATTGAACCAAATGTTCGTCTAATCATCAGAACAAGAATCTACTATTTTGGACCGATAGAAGTGACCGTTAAAAGAAGTAGAGAAAAGAGGTATGGAGTGATTTTTACATGTATGGCAACTTGTGCCGTTCACCTCGAAAATAGGTAACCAGGTTGAATTAAAGAACAACTCTAGATGAGGTTCGAATTGGCATTTCTATCTATTCAGACGACGCAGAAGATGAAGATGAGATGCATGCTCCTATAGTTTCTATTCATCATCCAATAGTAAGGCCATCAGGCCTCAGTAACCACTGATTCTGGAGTGTCACTACCCGAGCAGAGTTGTGGTGCTCACCCATCGAAGCAACCAGAGATCTCTGAACCCTCAACCCTTAGGTTTGGGGTCACATTAATAGCTAGTCACCTGTACCTGTCCGGTGTTGTTTTCCAGAAATCACGCCGCAGATGACTTTGCAATGTGGAGGGGCATCAAGGCTTCATGATGGAGATAAGAAAAACCGAAATTGTTTGTCTTATTTCTAGTAAAGACATAACTGTTTTACCTGATATACAAAGATTTTCGAAATGGCGAAGACTATTATGAGCCACGACTTATGTTTTGGGATTTGTCAAATTCATAAAAAGCAAAGTGAAAAATCAGTACGAACTTTCGGTAGACGAATTACATAAAGCTGAAAACTTAATCTTCAAGAATATTCAAGAAGAATCGTTTTCACGAGAGTTGAATATTTTGAGGAATGGTGGTTCAGTGGATCCAAAAAGTAGAATTTATATGCTGTCGTGTTTACTCTAACAATGATGGGTTGATTAAACTTGGAGGAAGGTTATCTAACTCCTTATTGAAAGAAGGAACGAAGAGACCCATTATTTTAGATCCAGTTCACAAAACTACAAAACTGATCATCAAAAGTTATCACGAAGCTGTTCATCATCATGGTCAAGAAATTGTTATCAACAATATTCGACTAAAATTTTGGATTCCTTGAGTTAGGCAAGCAGTGAAGAGCGTATGGAGAAATTATCTACATTGCAAATTGCCAAGACAGTATCAATGATGGGACAGTTACCACATTGTTGAATTGAACCAAATGTTCGTCTAATCATCAGAACAAGAATCTACTATTTTGGACCGATAGAAGTGACCGTTAAAAGAAGTAGAGAAAAGAGGTATGGAGTGATTTTTACATGTATGGCAACTTGTGCCGTTCACCTCGAAATTGCCCATGATGACCACAAACAGTTTCCTCAATGTTCTTCGTCAGTTTGGTTGTAGGAGAGGTTTTCCTGAGAAGATATATTGTTATATTGGTTCTAACCTCGAAGGATTAGATAAAAAACTTGCTGAACGCTTGAAAGAATTACAACAGGATGATATAATGAAGTTCTGTTCGAAGAAAGGAATCAAATATTTTAATAATACTCCACTAGCTTCTCATACGGGTGGGAGTTGGGACGTCTTATACAAAGTGTGAAGAACATTCTGAAAGAAGTTTTGAAAGCAAGATACCCTAATGAACATATTCTGAGAACTTTTTGACGGAATGTGAAAATATCCTCAACTCCAGGTCTTTGACTCATGTATCACTAGACTCCGACAACGCAGAAAGTTTAACTCCCAATCATTTTCTTATTGGACCATCATATGCTGCACTACGTTCACAACGTTCGAAGACGGATGAAAAGGACTTGAATATTATGTCACGCTGGCGAGCTGCACAAAAGTTACCAGTCTTTTTTAAAAGAGAACCAAATGTTTTGAAAACAGACGAAATTGAAGTTGGAGATGTCGTGATTATGGTAGACCCAAATAGTCCAAGAAATTTATGGCGAAGAGGAATAGTCACTCATCTTTATCCAGCAGCTGACGGAAAAATTCAAATCGTTGATGTCAAAAATGAAAATGGAACTCTATTTCGACGACACGTTTCAAGATTGATTGTTTTAGACGTGAAGAAGTAATTGTTGTTTTGGGAAAAAATTACTCTGGTGGGAGAATGTATTTATTTTGATATTGATGTTATGTAGCTTAGTACATGCTCTATATTTTGTGAAATGGTATTGACAACTCTAGCGACTGTAAAAAAAATAGATAAGACTATCAAACAGACAATTTCAAAGTAGAAAAAAGAAGTTTAATTTCGTTCTTCAGAGCTGAATAATAATAATAGCAATTACAGGTAAACTCAATCATATCTGTTTTCCCAAAGTTTTCGACAACAAATATCATCAACAAAAGTCAATTCTGGAAGGTTCCAAGGATTTTAAAGGGTTCTCAGAATATAAGGCGACAATTTCTAGGTTCCTAGCTGTTTTTCATTATTCATGAAGTTGATGAAACCGTCTTAAATTCACATATTGACATGAAATATATTTCGACGCAACCTGTGGGACATTCATCCCAAAATAAAGGACAAAAAGGAAAAAAGCTATATGTGAAAAATAAATACATTCAAGTAACTGTAGGTATATTGAAAAATGTGACAAGAGGCTTTCACAAAAAATAAAAATGTTATTTGAAGAAGGAATTTGACGAACCGAATATAGTTGTATTGGAACCCAAATTCTAAGACTAGAAGTTAAAATTAATCTGTTTTCTAATCGTAATATTGTGTTTCATTTACCTATCATTGGTTCACGTTTTGTGTGCATTTATGTTGCACTGGTATATTGTGGGATAATATTTATTTCCCCAATGTTTTCTGAAGACTTTAAGTATGGCAACGACCTGTTCAAATATGAGGAAATGTAGGTTGCCTATGTTTGACGTAGGTACTATTTTGATGAGAAGTGAAAGTAGTAGTGCTCGGTACCATCTTGGTTTTTGTACTTGGCTGTAAAAGTATTTGTTGATCGGCTGATCGGTTTTTGAGTAGAAATTTGTCCAGGCACTCTCGCTGATATTTTCTAAAGTGATAAGTCGATTAGAGTATCTCTTGAGGTGAACTATGAGACTAACAATTTTTACATTTATTTGTAAAATGAATGTAATTACGAGTTTGATCACTATCTTTGGGTGAGTTATTATTTACTGAAATTATTCAACATAACCTTGTTTTGGTAGTATAAACATATTATAAACGTGACACCCTTTTTAGATACAAAATTTGATTGTGTTCATCAAAGTCTGTTAACACTAATAAACGAAAATAGATACCATCCAAGCTGTTGTACAAGGTGAACTTTTATTTTCCCGTCCTCCACAACTCAGCTATCACCACGACCCACTGTTACACCTCATAGTCACACTTTTTCAGACAGAAAATGATCGTTTTTTTACTTTTTGTTCTTTAGCCTTTGTATAAAATTAACGGTATAAGTCTGTTATTTTAAGAATGTGTGGGATTAATTGAGATTGGGACAAGTGTTGAAAACATTTGTTGCAGAAAATATCCTCAATACAAGAAATGAGAGGTGGTAGAACTCAATTTTATCGTAGGTTTTTTTTTTCATTTCCAGAGAAGTCATGTATTGATTCAATTTTCAATTGAGAATGTTTCTCTTTAAAACATGAATCCCTTCCAAGAGAGGTTATCTTGTACGATGGAAAATAGCGACTAAATTCCAACTTTCAGTCGCAGATGATTCCACAACTGACTTTATGAGCATCCTGTTCATATTTTCAATGAAATCGTAAAATTTCACCATTCTTACACGTTATATTCATTAAACTTACACGTACAATATTATTCAGAGTATATGAAAGAAAAATTGTACTTGAATACTGGGCAGTTTCTCAACATCTTTCAAAATTGAATGATGCAATTTGCACTTGGAGAGAAATTCCAAATTGAAATATTTGCATGCTTCCTTTTCAACACCTAATAATTTCTTAAATTTTTACTGGCCCTAATTTTCCAAAGAGAATGGCGTTGTGACTTGAAAATTCCGCAAAACTGAGTCCCCCAAACAAGGATTTCCAGAAAGAAAACCCTTTCCTGCAATAATAACGCTATAGATAACTCTGCCAAGCAAATTACCCTAAAAAGCGCCCACGGCAGAAAGAAAGATGGTTGTTATTCTTCTTGAGTATTCAATCTATTAGGTCCATTAATTATTCATGGCGGCGTGCTCTTCGCTCTTCCGATAAAGCTCAGGCATTGACGATTGTTGCCGTTTTAATACACCGTGTACGCCAGTCGAAAAAGGAAAAGTAAACGCATGCACTCTAATTTGCCGCCAGGGTATGTTTTGGCTTCTTACATCGACTGACTGAATATACATGAATCGCGAACGCAACAAAGGGGATAAAAAAGTAGAAGGCTGTGACTGGATTTGTGAACAAAAAGATCATAATATTACTGATACTGACATTGATTATTATTAATATTGATAAGGATGATTACTATTTCTAACCTATCAAAAACTTCAGTCTGGCTAAGTTAGCTTACACATAAAAAATTTTAAATTATTTTTCCATAAAGTAATCGATTTCATACAAACGAAACGCTAAGTAAAGCTTTTGGCGTTTCTCAACACTAGTTTAAAAATTTGTTGTTTCAGGACTTTATCTACTGAATAATAATAATAATAATAATAATAATAATAATAATAATAATAATAATAATAATAATAATAATAATAATAATAATAATAATAATAATAATAATAATAATAATAATAATAATAATAATAATAATAATAATAATAATAATAATAATAATAATAATAATAATAATAATAATAATAATAATAATAATAATAATAATAATAATAATAATAATAATAATAATAATAATAATAATAATAATAATAATAATAATAATAATAATAATAATAATAATAATAATAATTAACCCCCCAGTAAACTCTACCACTCGGTTCCGAACGATCGAGGAAGAGGCCCCCACAACCGACCCCCTCGGATTAGGGGTCATAGGCAAGGTGGTGGGGCCAACGATGATTTGCCAAACTAGGACGACCGCGATAACAACGGACGCTTTGAGTGGACGGACGAATTAAGAGACGGACTTCTGCATTGCTACGAGAGCAGTGAGCCCGCCCGGAGAGGATACATGGCGAGAATGCATGCTCTGTGGTGTGAAAGACACCCAGAGCATGCAGCGTTTTCCGCACAAAATCTCAGGGATTATGTATCCCATCTTCGGGCTCGAGGCTACGTTAGAGCTCCTCCTCAGCCAGTTATCGAAGTGGCAGATATGCCACGTGTCGGTTTGGCTGTGGAGGAGAATCGCATTGTTCCACTGATGGAGGATATCAGAACCCGCAGGGCGCTTCACAATATGAAGCCCCTGAAGCCGCAAGAACTGGCACGGGTGGATGCGGAGATTGGCGATGTTCTTCCAGAAGAGGCTGACATCTGGCAGATCAATTCTGTCGTGTACGACGCCGCTCATGCTCTATCCCAAACGGAGAGGAGAGACACCACCGCTCTGGTAGGGAGGCATGAACGACGTGTACACAAGATGGAAGCCAAGATCAAGTCGGCGAGACAACACGCGTCTCGTATCCAGTGTGTGGTGGACTTCGTGGCGGCCAATAGGCCTTTCACGCTCGCAGTGCGGCGAATTGCCGCAAAATTGAGACGAGCTCACCACACATTAAATCAAGGTGTGCTGTTCACCATCAAACAGCACTGCCTTGATAGGATACGAATGCTAGTGGCTGCAAAGAAGTCACTAGTGAGGCGGGCAAGAGGTATCGCGGAAAACATAAAGTTCCGCGATAAACCTTCTCGCTTATTCCAAGAGCCTCCACGTATTGTCGATAACCCGCCGGCTGCAGATCGGGTGGAAACATTCTGGAAGAATATCTATGAGTATCCGCAACCACTCAACGTAGATACTCCAGCCCTAGCGCAGTTCGAAGCATTTTGCAGGAGGCTTCGGCAGCCTGAGCTCAATGATCTGCGCATTCCGATAACCACGGAAGAAATACGAGGGGCCCTAAAAGGCTCTAAGAATTTCGCTGCTCCAGGCCCTGATGGGTTGAATAACTATTGGTGGAAAAAGTTTCCAACAACCCACCGCCATCTGGCCAGAGTTTTCAACTCATGGCTAGATGGGGAGCAGCAGATTCCGGAGTGGTTTGTCGAGGGGCGAACCGTGCTCATCCCCAAAAACGGAGATTTGTCTGATTCAAAGAATTACAGGCAGATAGCATGCTTGAATGCGTGTTATAAGGTGTTTACGCGCATCTTATACACGCGCATTCTCTCCGCAGTTGATCCGGTGTATGAACGGATAAATGAGCAAAGAGGGTCAAAGAAAGGGGTCGCCGGGTGCAAGGAGAACCTGCTCATCGATAGATGTATCACGCAGGACTCCGTGCAGTATAAGCGTAACCTTTCGATGGCCTGGATCGATTACTGCAAGGCATTTGATACAACATCACATGAGTTAATCATGCATTTGCTCAGATGCCTTGAGATACCCGTTCAAATAGTGGGATGCATTGGACAACTGATGCCGCTCTGGAGGACTCGCTTCACCATAAGATCTGGTAGAGACATAGTCCAAACAGAGCAGGTCATCATTAGAAGAGGTGTGTTTCAGGGAGACTCCCTTAGCCCTCTTCTCTTCTGCATCTCACTATTGCCATTGTCCGTTGCACTAAGGAATACCCGTGGGTACAACTGCGGCACCCCCAGCAACCGGATGACCTCAAATTGTATGCCTCTGGAGAAAGGGACCTACATCAGTCCCTTAGGGTGGTGGAAGAATATACGCATGCTATCGGTATGGAATTTGGGATCGACAAATGTGCCACGGTTCATCTCAAAAGACGACGATGCGAGGAATACGGAGAGGATGTCCAGCTCGTAGACGGAAGCATCCTACATCATCTGGATGCCGGAGAGACTTATACCTACCTTGGGGTGGAACAACGCCGCTCCCAAAAGGTATTCGCAGTTAAAAACTCTCTCCGCGGCAAGTATCAGCATAAACTCCGACAGATCTGGTCATCAGAACTGTCGGGGAAGAACAAAGTTGCTGCAACTAATATGCTTGCCGTTCCGATCCTTCTTTACTCTTTCGGAGTGATGAAGTGGACTAAGGAAGAGCTGCGACAACTTGACGTTAAGACTCGCAAAATGATGCATCTCAATAGGAGCTTGCATCCTAAATCGTCCGTTCCACGGTTATACTTTCCCAGACAGCGGGGAGGCCGTGGACTTTTGAGTTTGGAGTGTCTGCATAACAGAATGGTTCTGGATGGGGCCTGTAAAGTCATCAGGAGTTCAGATCCCCTTCTCTGCATGGTCCGCGACCATGAGAAAGCAGGGATTGGAGCATTCCTTTTTAAGGCAGCAACCCGTGCGGCCGATGAACTTGGTCTCGTTTTCGACACTGAACGGGCTAACCCAAACTCTGTCACCGAGTTGGGACCCGTTCAGCAAAAAGCTCACATAAAAGCTGCGGAGATAGAGGTCCTGCTACAGCTACATATGGATAAGCCAATGCATGGTGTCTTCTTTCGCAACATCGAAGACCTTGGCTTATCCAAAAGCATGACCTTTGCCTTCCTCAGGTCGAGTGAGCTAAAGTCGGAGACCGAGGGATTCATAATGGCCTGCCAGGATGGTGTCTTCAACACCCTGGTCTACCGTAGTCGCGTGATGGGTATAGACGTCCCTGACACCCGATGCAGGGCATGTCGTGGGGCACCTGAGACCGTAATGCATTTGCTATCAGCATGCCCATCTTATGCGGTCTCAGCCTATATCCACAGGCATAACGCGGCGCTACGAGTGTTGTACTACCACCTACGACACTCGTACGGTATAGACGAGACACCGGTGTTGCCTCATGTTCCGGGAGATATTGAGTCCGTGGTGGAGAATGAGAGATGCCGAATCTATTGGAACTACTCATTCCCCACCCTCAGGCAAATACAAGCCAATAAGCCTGATGTTGTCCTCCTCGACCACCAAAGTAGAACGATATTCGTCATGGAGTTTTCCGCTCCAGGCGAAATGAATATCGTTCGAAAAGAGGAGGAAAAACGGACTAAATATCGAGATCTTCTCTTTGAACTCCGCAGGTTATATCCGGACCATTCTGTCAAAATGGTGGTTCTGATTATAGGAGTCCTTGGTGGAATGATGGACACACTGCTCTCTAACTTGAAGATAATACCGGCTTGCCGTAATATGGCAGAAATCTTAGCAGCAAGAATGCAGAAGGCCGTTATCCTTGGTTCGCTCCGTCTACTCAGGGCACACGATTCTCGGACCCAATAGTCACTCACCCTACGGACGTAGGGAGTGGTTATTGGGGTTAACGACACCAGCGCGCCCTCCGGATGGGTCGGAGCACCGGAGACAGGGCCTGACTGGTACAATCCTTAGGAGAAAAAAAAAAAAAAAAAAATAATAATAATAATAATAATAATAATAATAATAATAATAATAATAATAATAATAATAATAATAATAATAATAATAATAATAATAATAATAATAATAATAATAATAATAATAATAATAATAATAATAATAATAATAATAATAATAATAATAATAATAATAATAAGGATAATAATAATAATAATAATAATACATCAGTCCCTTAGGGTGGTGGAAGAATATACGCATGCTATCGGTATGGAATTTGGGATCGACAAATGTGCCACGGTTCATCTCAAAAGAGGACGATGCGAGGAATACGGAGAGGATGTCCAGCTCGTAGACGGAAGCATCCTACATCATCTGGATGCCGGAGAGACTTATACCTACCTTGGGGTGGAACAACGCCGCTCCCAAGAGGTATTTGCAGTTAAAAACTCTCTCCGCGGCAAGTATCAGCATAAACTCCGACAGATCTGGTCATCAGAACTGTCGGGGAAGAACAAAGTTGCTGCAACTAATATGCTTGCCGTTCCGATCCTTCTTTACTCTTTCGGAGTGATGAAGTGGGCTAAGGAAGAGCTGCGACAACTTGACGTTAAGACTCGCAAAATGATGCATCTCAATAGGAGCTTGCATCCTAAATCGTCCGTTCCACGGTTATACTTTCCCAGACAGCGGGGAGGCCGTGGACTTTTGAGTTTGGAGTGTCTGCATAACAGAATGGTTCTGGATGGGGCCTGTAAAGTCATCAGGAGTTCAGATCCCCTTCTCTGCATGGTCCGCGACCATGAGAGGGCAGGGATTGGAGCATTCCTTTTTAAGGCAGCTACCCGTGCGGCCGATGAACTCGGTCTCGTTTTCGACACTGAACGGGCTAACCCAAACTCTATCACCGAGTTGGGACCCGTTCAGCAAAAAGCTCACATAAAAGCTGCGGAGACAGAGGTCCTGCTACAGCTACATATGGATAAGCCAATGCATGGTGTCTTCTTTCATAACATCGAAGACCTTGGCTTATCCAAAAGCTTGACCTTTAGGTCAAGTGAGCTAAAGTCGGAGACCGAGGGATTCATAATGGCCTGCCAGGATGGTGTTTTCAACACCCTTGTCTACCGTAGTCGCGTGATGGGTATAGACGTCCCTGACACCCGATGCAGGGCATGTCGTGGGGCACCTGAGACCGTAATGCATTTGCTATCAGCATGCCCATCTTATGCGGTCTCAGCCTATATCCACAGGCATAACGCGGCGCTACGAGTGTTGTACTACCACCTACGACACTCGTACGGTATAGACGAGACACCGGTGTTGCCTTATGCTCCGGGGGATATTGAGTCCGTGGTGGAGAATGAGAGGTGCCGAATCTATTGGAACTACTCATTCCCCACCCTCAGGCAAATACAAGCCAATAAGCCTGATGTTGTCCTCCTCGACCACCAAAGTAAAACGATATTCGTCGTGGAGTTTTCCGCTCCAGGCGAAATGAATATCGTTCGAAAAGAGGAGGAAAAACGGACTAAATATCGAGATCTTCTCTTTGAACTCCGCAGGTTGTATCCGGACCATTCTGTCAAAATGGTGGTTCTGATCATAGGAGTCCTTGGTGGAATGATGGACACACTGCTCTCCAATTTGGAGATAATAGCTGCTTGCCGTAATATGGCAGAAATCTTAGCAGCACGAATGCAGAAGGCCGTTATTCTTGGTTCGCTCCGTCTGCTCAGGGCACATGATTCTCGGACCCAATAATCACTCACCCTACGGACGTGGGGAGTGGTTGTTGGGGTTAACGACACCAGCGCGCCCTCCGGATGGGTCGGAGCACCGGAGACAGGGCCTGACTGGTACACTCCTAAGGAGAAAAAAAAAAAAAAAATAATAATAATAATAATAATAATAATAATAATAATAATAATAATAATAATAATAATAATAATAATAATAATAATAATAATAATAATGATAATAATAATAATAATAATAATAATAATAATAATAATAATAATAATAATAATAATAATAATAATAATAATAATAATAATAATAATAATAATAATAATAATTTTATTTGTTCATATTTGTTCAGTTTTTAGATTCGTAAGCAATTTTTTTAATGACAACGTGTCGAGATAATTGTTTCTGAGTAAGTGATCATATTTCAGTTAGATGAGCATAAGTGTGTATTCCGCGGGTGATACAGCTAGGTATTGGGGTTTCTGCAAATTTCTCATTTGAGGAAAAAAACAGGATTTACCACATATAGTTTTCTAATGGTTCATTGAAAGTAATTGAATGACTGATTCAAATTATTCACAATTTGTCACATGTCAAAGATTTCTTTTCAAATGAGTTGACATACTTTTTTTGTTAATGATCATAGCGGGTGTTTTTCTGAGTTCAATAATACTATTTCCTTCTTCATAGTTACGTCGAGCAGTTCTAAGGTAAATCAAATCAAATCAAAACTGTGCTTTATTGTTCAAAAAATAAAAATTATTCAGTAACAAAGCGGTGAATATGTATATATATATCTAGTCTTTCTTGAAAATAAACAGGAAGTTGAATTTAAAAATTACACATTATTACACTCTCAGAGTTAATTAGAATAAATAAAAAAGAAAAAAAACAATAAACTAAATTAAAGAATGAAGTAATAAAAGAATAAAACGAAATCAATTATAGAGTTAAAATTCAAGTTATTATTGATTTTAAACCAGATTTAGAATGGCCTGTGTTGTTAAATTAGCATGATGGTCGTCTGATCTCACTCCAGTGGACTTTTCGTCTCTGTATCTTGAGAAGAAATCATTTCGAACATATGATAGAGTAATACTTGTTCTCGATTGTGTTTTTGATTAATTTGTGCATTTTGGTGGATGTTCCATATTGGTAGAAAGAATCAACGGCGGTCCTAGCCTCAAATTTTGGGGGGGTCCCGTTATGGGCTTTAAATTTTCTGATGGAACCAATTACAAGTCCTCATACAGTATAAGCCATACATATTCACGATTTGGGAGGGGGTCATGACCCCCTTGACCACCCCCTGGGACAGCCCTTGGAAAGAATGCAAAGGATGTTTTTTTCACAAATATTATTTTCCTCGTAGCTCTCAATCATTGTTATTGAAATAACTCATAAACAAACGGAGATAGGAGAAAGACACTTCAGGTCTTTCAATGATAGGAGTACAGCTTTGGTTAAAAGCTGTGAATTTTTTTATTTCTCAATGTGGATATTCAATGTGTTAAAATTATTTTTTTGTTCAGTCGGTTTTAGCGCTATTTTCACCCCTGAATCAAAATTCTAAATATTGGTGGCAGAGTTCCGGGAAGCAGGACTTTTTTTTAGGAAATTTCCTCCTCTTTCAGGATCTTTTTTCAACTTTTGGATATGTTTAATACTTTCCGAGTTACTTGCAAAAAACCAAACCCCTTCCCTTTTTTACTAAATTGTTTCTAACTTTTGCAATTTTTGCCAGAGCACCTTCAAATTTTTCAAAAAGTTTCTAGAGGTCAATCCGAATCGAATGAGCCCTGGATCATGATTTTTGGTGTCCTTGAAGAGGAAGTCACCAAAATAATTCGTAGGATGCGAATAATTATTTTCTACTAATGTGAAGGATATATATTATTGTTTATGTTTTTAGTTTTATTTTGTTACTTACTTGTCAAAGCACTATTGTGTAATTTAACCAATAAAGATCTATCTATCGTATAAGAAGATTAACATCCATTTAACTATAGTCCAGCGAAAACCATTGATCATGAATAATTTTTCCTGTTCCACTTCTTTCATTTGATGAGACATGGAAAATATAGTGCCACCTGTTATTTCATCCCAACTCCTTCAAATCAGTTAAAGCATGCCATGAAAGGAAATAGAAAAACTGAATATCATTTTCATCCGAGTACCTCATTACTCTCGGAGCACGTTCACTTTTTCGATGTTCATTGACCATAACTGTCATATTTATTATCTCCGTCCTCGAATGGTAATTGCGACAAAAACTAGTACGGAATTTGGATGGGATATCTTTTAGGATCATTATGTTCCGAAAGAAAATTCGTATGGAGCACGGGCCAAGTTTTTAGAGAGAGCGTTGCTTGCACCAAGAATGGAATGATTATAGATGGTCGATTGTTATCTACCTGTCATTTATCGAAGAATTGAAGAAAGTGTATGTTGAAAATGATGAACAGTCAACCACATTAATGTGTTTAAGAGTTCCTGTAGACAATGATTCTGAGTTAATGCCTTGCTGAGATACAATCGTTGATAATGTGCAAAAGTTTAATCAGGGTTGTAAAGTTTAATCAGTGTGTATGAATTTTCGAATTGTAGTTTTTGCAGACATGCTAATAATTCGGCGTTACAATTTTAAATTATATTCAAGTGGAAAATATCTTTTTACATTTCTTTGTCATCTAGAAAATGATGCACCTTTTCATATACAGATTGACTTACCATCACTTCCACAAAATTTGTCAGTGTATTCTCTCCACCAAAAGAAGTTAAAAACCAAAAGGTATTACAAATATGGAAAAGAATACTTGATTAATTTGTGGGAACGCGCCGCCACTGGATAGAAACTGCCCACGTGGAACCGTGCAGGCTCATACTACAAAATGGTAAAAATTTGTAAAATATTTTTGCAAATCACATGCACAGCACAACAAAATTATATTTTATCATGTTGAAGCAAATGTTTGAATGTTGCTCAGACGATTGGAGTTTGGAGGCGTCTATTTTCTCGCGTATTCTCGAACACAAGTACACAAGTATATGTTTGTGGTGAGTGGTATTCGATATAACTATATACCGTGAAAGTAGATGCATATAAGTAGAGGAAATAGGATCGATTGGAAGAAAGGGGTAAGACCGAGAGTGAAAGAGAGACACAGATAAAAGAGAAATAGAGAGGGCGAGAAAAAAAGGGGAAAAGAAGACAAATAGAGTGGGGAGACAAAGGAAGTATGAGAGTGAGTGAGGAAGATGAAAAGAAAAGAGATAAAGATTCAAGTTCAAAATTCACCATCATCTGGGGAAAAATCACTGATTCCTTTTCCAGAAGCAATCTGAGGTACTACTTCGAGATGATGGCTCGAACGGAGAGCGCCGGATCACTGATATCTGAAGTCAAGCAACACTAGGTGAGGTCGGGGATTGGATGGATGACCAACGGTCCGCCATTAAAGATTATTCTCGGATCATGCTAGGAATCGCAAGGAAAAAGGTAAGACCTCGTTAATCCTTGGCTCACACAAGTTTCGACTTTTATAGTTAGAGAGCTGCCAATATGATTCACTGACAGGTACAGAAACCGCCTGCTGGACATGAAATATAATTTTTGCTGTTACTCCAAATCGGCTGGATGTAATTTTCGAATTTCTTCAGGTCAAGGTCAAGGAGTGGGGGAGGGGGCGTTTGAAAACCACTCAGTTTGTGACAGTTTGCTGGTTTTACATTTCTGTCAAGTTTGAACCGCGAACGAGGTCAAGATCCAGAGTTATGCCGAAAAAATCCGCAAATTTCGATTTTTTGGCATAACTCTGGATATCGCGGATCAAACTTGGCCGAAGAAATGTCAGGATTATATCTACCGAAATGTGAAACCAGCAAACTGTCACGAATTGACTGGTTTTCAAACGCCCCCCCCCCCCCCCTCCTCCTTGAACTTGACCTGGAGAAATTCTAAAACTGCATCCAGGCGACTTGGGGCAACACCAAGAATTATATTTCATGCCCGGCAGATAGTTTCTTTACCTGTCAGTAAATCATATAGCTCTCTAATGTCTAATGTCTGCCGTTCATAAGGGGACGACAGCTTCTTAACGGAAAAAACAAGTTTATACAAAATTTTAAACTTAGATCAGCAAGAAGGTTTGAAATATCTCAAAATTATGGATTTTGAGGAATTTTGTGATTTATTTAATCTACATCTGTGTGATCTGGGATGCCTCAATCATCGTGAGTGTTATTTCATGACAATTTCAATTTTTACCCAGTTCATTATTTTCAATATGAATTTCTTGTTGTTGACGACGTATAAGAAGATAGAGCCAGGTAGCCGAGTGGTTAAAGCACCGCGTTTCAATCACTTTGGTTGCCGGTCGCTGGTTCAAACCCTAGTGACTTCAGAATGTTTGTAATGGTCCGAGAAAGTGGTATAGTAAGATACAATGGGCATCTGACCCTACGTGTTATTGGATCAGCCTGGATAGCTGGACGAGACTACCACGCACGAGGTGGAGTGTTTAGTGGGTATACCTGGGGAGATTCAATTTGGACTAAGGTGACTCCTACACTACCTCATGGGATGTGTGAAACAGGACCAAAGATATTCATCAGTGTGAGAGACAAAAATTTGCCTAACAGTTTTGAGGGTTCATTGGTTCTTGTTCCCTGTGAAGAAATAGTATATTGTGTATCTAGTAGTAAAAGCAATACATTCCCTGACGACAATGTAAATTGTTGGCCGAGGCGTTAAGCCGAGGCCAACAAGCATTGAAGTCTGGGAATATGCTTTTACTACGAGGTACCCATACTATTTTTTTCTGAAATCGCAATCAGCATTATCAAAAACTGAGGAATTCTACATATTTTTTGCGTGAATTCAATAACTGTCTAAAATGTAAAAAAGCCGGCAAAAATCTTCCCGTATCGTTTACGATACGGGAATAGTAATTTACGTAACAAGTCCGGAAATACTGTTTTCGGACGTGTTGCGTAGACTATTTTTTCGGCAATCATGTAGAATAACAAATCAATGAGACGCATTTAGTCTAAGAGACGAAGAGAGGTCAACTTTCACCCATCTGTTAACCGGATGAAACGATTCCAAATTTGAATATTTAGAACATTTCAGTTCTTATTTGTATTATATATTGAAATTCGAACAGAAGATAGGTACCAACAGAAACATTCTAATTCTTATTTATATTAATATTTGTATTAAAATTCGAGCACTTCCTGGCCTAGTCCGGGAAGTACGTACTTCCCGGACTAGGCCGGGAAGTGCAACTTTTCCAAAGAAAAAGTGTCCGGGAAGTGAACACTTCCTGGATGGTTGCCGAAAAATTACTTTCCCGTACCGTTTAGGTCCGAAAACGGTTCGGGAAAGTTCGTTGCTTAGCAACGGACTAAAATACTAGATTAGCGTATTTTGAGGCCTGAAGTTGCTCCAAGAAAGTGGGCATTCTTGAACGATTTCAGAAAAAGTACTTTCCCGTACCGTTTAGGTCCGAAAACGGTCCGGGAAAGTTCGTTGCTTAGCAACGGACTAAAATACTAGATTAGCGTATTTTGAGGCCTGAAGTTGCTCCGAGAAAGTGGGCATTCTTGAACGATTTCAGAAAAAGTTGATTTGATTTGTTTGCTCTCGTCAGGTTAAAATTTTTTGCTGCAAACCAATATTAGACCTTTCTTTTTCTATAGCATTTTTTTATATTTTCGAGAAAGATAGTGGTGTCATCTGTGACCATGAGTTAACTTTATGATGAAATTTGTTGTTCACGTATGTGATAAATAAAAAGAACCCCCCCCCCCTGAGCCATGCGTTACCCCATATTGCGTTGCTATTTTTTTGGACGTGTTACCATTCAGGCAAACTGACCGTCCTCTTCTTGAGTTATGAAACAAAAAGAGCTAGGGAGTACCTCTCACAGCGTCATTGGAGCAACCACATTGCTATATTCGTTTTTATTTTATGAGCAAAATAATTTTAAAAAAAACACGTTTTTTGTTATTTAAATGTTTATAACAAATTAATAAATGACAGTTGCGAGTCGAAAACATAACAAAATATAACTACGGACTGTCCTCCATGTGATGGCATAGTCGGTTTCCTACTAGTATTTTTGTTAAAAACTCACTCATTTTATGCTCTACTGCTTGGTGTATTGTTACACTTACCTTTTCTAGGGATGGGATATTTACTCCTCTCTTGAATATAATAATTTCTTATGGAAACCTGTTTTACACAGATCATAGCTTTCAGTTTGAATATGAATTTGTAGAACAATTTGCAGTTTATCGATGAAGCACTTGTACTTCAAAATATATTTGGCACTATAAGTGAAAATAGAGTATTTTTCGATTTGATTCCGAGAGTTTCAACCTTTGACAGCTGTTTCGTGGTCACCCACTCATCAGAAAGGATTTATGTGTATAAATTCTCAAATTTCTACAAAAGAGAATTATATATCAGTAATCAGTCAAAATAATTGTTAATAATCAACTTACGATTGCAGCATTCAAACTAGCTCTGAAGTAAGAATTCTGAGATTTTCTCTATCTGTCAAAATTTGACGTTTCTTGCCAATTAAATTATTGCTCCCATCAGATGCATTTTGGGTGACTTAAACCTCAGTAAATCGAGTTTTTCGGATTTCGTGCTCTAAATTTAAACAATATTAATAAGAAATGGAAGTATTTAAATTTTATTAATTTTTTTCAATTAATCAGTATGTTTCACAGGTACCGTTCCGGCACCTTAGATTATTCAAGTTATACATAACGTATGAAACGTGTAGTCCATTAAAATTTAAGTCAGTATTTGTGATTCGTGCTTAACCACTAGTGTATAAAATTTTGTATGTATATCACGTGCGTAAAATGCGTTTATGGCCTTCAGCGTGTAATGGCCCTCGGCTGACGCCATCAGGCCAATATTCACGCCTCACGCCATAAACGCCTACTTTACGCCCTTGATACATAAATAACTAAAATGTTACATCTATAATGCGTATATTATATTATATTATATTATATTATATTATATTATATTATATTATATTATATTATATTATATTATATTATATTATATTATATTATATTATATTATATTATATTATATTATATTATATTATATTATATTATATTATATTATATTATATTATATTATATTATATTATATTATATTATATTATATTATATTATATTATATTATATTATATTATATTATATTATATTATATTATATTATATTATATTATATTATATTATATTATATTATATTATATTATATTATATTAGTCGTAGATAATAGTTATTTATTGTATAAGTGTTTTAGATATCATTTTATTTGCGCAAGAATGTTTAAACGCGAGAGCGAAGCTCGAGCGTTTAAATTTCTTAAGCAAATAAAATGTATCTGAAACACGCATGCAATACAACGTTTTATTCACAATCACATTCATTTAGAATCAGAATCGCGGAAATTTTTCATCACAAAATGATTTGACGTTTTGCTCTGACAGCGGCTGTCACCTCCTCAAAAATCATTGAAATAACATACAAGAATATCGGGAGGTGTTGAAGGGTTGCTATGTATTTTCGATTGTTTATCGACTCCATTTGTAAAAATTTGTGAAGTTGGTGAAAGAAAGTAAAATGTGATTGATATTAAAGATTGTATTTTTCATTATTCCAGTAGTGGAATAAAGTAATTTCATTATTCTAAACTTCAATTATAAGGTGATTGTGGATAAAATCATATTAAATTATTGTTCATGCGAATACTTTTCATTCATTCAAGTTATCAGATTTCTGTAACTTATGTATATCGAACTTAGAAAACTATAAATAACAATTATGAAAAAATTATCTTGCGTTCCCACACGCATACAATCATAACGATAAAACGGCAATATCGAACGAATTTTTCCCTAGCGTTGTTTTCATGAGACCAGTGTTTCGGTCGTAAGTGCCAAAGGAAAGCAACATAAACGCACCCCACACGAATTTATTGCCATACCAAAATTATTATTCAAATTTTATATTTACGACCGACCTGTTATAACTGCGTAATGAGATTTATTACGCCGGATTACACCCGCTCTGGTCAAGTATGCATCTCACATATATTAATTTTGATATTAGTGATATATTATCGTGTGGCACAACAGCTTGTGTTTTGTGCCGAAAATTACGGTGTTTATATGCTCCTGAAGTATTACCTACTATAATAATTTTGAGTTTCAGCTTAGGGCTTTTTGGAAAGAAACAGAAACTATAATAGCCAAGTATAAAATCCAGAACTCATTCGTGAATTTCAAGTAAAATGCTGACAATTTTAGAGGGATTCTTAAATCCAATAAATAAATCATTCTAAGAAATCCAAACAAGATCATGAGCTATTCAGCTTTGAAACTTGAAAAAAAAAACATTATCATTAGCCTTCAAGGATGGCCTGATTTCTGAGTGAAGACTATCAATTATTCACCGAGGAACAAGTATCAGTAACAAGTATTTATGACACCAAAGGGCTCGTAAGTACATTTCAGCCTTTTCAATGCAAGTATATTGCTAGCAACTCCGAATTGCCAGCAAAAGTCTACATCGTACTTCATACATTGGCGCAACTTTATCAGCTTGATTTTATGACAGGTTTTATGTCAGAAAAATATTTTCAAAGTTTCACCGCATAAGAAATAGTCCAACAATTCCTCATTACAGTGTTAAATTGCTTCTGAAGAGTAAGTTTTCCAATTCTTCCGACCTCCCTGATGATCTTAGAAGAGTGAAATAGATTTTTGTCGACCAAAATGTATTGGAGGGCTAGCGAAAGAGATGCAATTCACGCATCAATGAAATGAACGATTTTCTGTGAGTGATACTTCTGAATAACATTCTTCCTTATCACATTTATAGATAAGAATCTCCAATGGAAACTGGACATTTAATAAATATTCAACTATCTAAATGAAAATGCAAATTTTCACTTTCAGATTTTTTCTCTCAAGTTATATACGGTATTTCTCAATATCTATCAGATGTAGTTCAATGTCCAGCGTGGCTTTAGCCGGGGAAGTAGTTGTTTTCTATTAGATATTAAAAAAGTAACTTCAATTTTATCGTAGGTTTTTTCCATTTCCACAGGAATCATGTATTGATTCAATTTTCAATTGAGAATGTTTCTCTTCACAACATTTTATCAGCTTGTTTTGACATTTGCGATTTGTGTTAACTTTTGAAAATTATGATATTCTTATTTTCTATTAACAAACGGGATTATTCCTATTGTATAGGATTATGGCAATGAGCACCGTCAAGGTTTCTTTCTTAAACGGGATTTGTTAAAAACTGACTGCTGATTTGGTGACATATTAATTACTTAATACAGAAGTAGGTGATTTGTATGTTACTTCTTGAATTCACAGATTATGATAGTAGTCTAGCTTGAAATGTCCTCAGAATGGACGAAGTCACATTCAATATATTACTGCTATCAACAGACATTTTACTATTATTGCTAAAAATTCAAAAAATAAAACCAAATTGCCCGTGAAATATAGAATTGTTCCTATAATTTCAGCCTTTTTGTGGCAGTCAATAGTCTGAAAGCATGCGCAGTGGTCTCGAGAAAAAAAATTGCCAGAAAAAGGATAAAATTTACGAGCCCTTAACACAGTGTTTCTAATAGAGCGGGTCCCCAACTGTTAGGGACCCGATCGTTATGCGGTTACTGTCATTTTGACAATTGTTTTAATTTAATTATTCTACATTTATATAGAAGCACTTTTTCCACCACATATGATCATTAGTTTGTAACCTTTTCTCGGTGAAGATGAAGGAAATGTGCTGATTTGTGTCCTCTGACTACACTCACACTATCAATAAAGATTTTATTTGGTGTAAGTTTTTTACCTACCCAGTAAGATCTCACCTCCACTGCATGTTATGGATCGCCTCCGTTGGATAGATTGAAATTTGATAGACCATTATCGTGAGTGAGAGATCCTATGAAAGTGAATTGTTGTGAATGATATTACTTTCTGAACAATCTAATTTTATGTGATCATTTTATCAATTTTTCAATTTTGTAGATTGATTTTATGTAGTGTTTCCAATAAATGGGCTGGGCCTTATTGACTACAGTAATGGGCTTCTCTCGCAGCTTTTCGCTTTCCTAAAATTTTACTGAGGCCTAACCTGGTTTTGTTGTTTTCTTTGCATTTTTTCGTCCATCTGTGATTCCGGAAATTGCAGGAGCCGGCACCTGTCCTCTTGTTAATCTTCATGTCCTGGGTTTTTCTCTTCCTGAGGAGGTTTGTCAGTTCTGCTCGTCATGTATTCATTTGAAATCTCTGTTAGTGGTCAAAATGACTGACCCCTAGATATCGACCGTATCAGTGCATCAGTTGCTACCCTGGTAATCAGAGCTCACCAATCAAAGCTGGACGCCCGAGGCACCGCAAGAGTCATAGAAGTCTGCTGCCGAGTCACAGTCCATATTTTACGCGCTTGACCGTACCTACCAAGGGGTTGTGAAATTTGATAGAAAACTACCAAATGAACGACCCCGAGTAAAAAGCGTTACAATATTATTGATGGCTATTTTTTAAAAAAGTTTCCATTTCCTTCTAGATATCTCTAATTTGAAAACATCAGAAATATACAACATCAGCTCTCAAAATTGTGATAAGTTTAGTCTAATGATCAAATGAAAAGATTAATACATATTTGCGGGAAGACAAATCTAGTGCAGCAGACCAGTTATTGAAAACACGCCAAAACATCAACCTAAAAAAATGGCAAAACATATTATTCACAAAGGAAGTAAGAGTATTTGGAAAGTACTGTTATTCAAATTCCATTTTATTTTCCCTCATACTAATTATATAGTATTATTGGAATTTTGGCTCTCCCGCTGTTTATTCTCACATGTGTAATAAATATTTCCATGGTTCCCTCTATAGATTCCCTCTAAAGGTATTTCATCATGCTCGACCCAGCGAGTGTAGTCCTCCCATCATCGAATGTCCTCGAATGTTTCTTCCAAAAAATGTTGAACAAGTTGACCAGGAATATTCTTAAAGATTACAATCTTTAAAAATTCATATTACTACAAATTCTCTTGATTCCTTCCCCACCGTCAGTTCTCAGTGTGGGTGAAACTATTTGCTTATATCTTCCATTTCCTCCACTCCTCACCCTTACAACCCGCCTATGCTGTTAATCTGCCACTCTTAGTATTACGTCTCCATTTGTCTTATAAATAAACGGCTTATTCAACCGAAGGTGTCCATTTATTTCAGTTTCCGCATCCCTAAGGAACGAGTAGACTTTCTTTCCCATTACCAAGCAAAAATAATCCTCGTTGTCATAACGACACCCCAGAACGCCGCTTCGAACTAGGGAGGCTATTAGTAACAACCGAATCTGGTCAGGGAAACTGCCGGTAAAAAACTGATTGTGATCGAAAACATAAGCACCCAGATTGCAATTGCGAAACACTCATTCGTTTTGGTTTTGTTTTCGAACAAGGGGATATCGAGCAACGGCGAAGTCATAATGGCCAGTGTTGTAGGGTTTCCATGAAAACTTCAAACTTGAAAATACTTTTTATTATCTATTTCAGATGTTCTATCTGAATGCTATAGGTACACTGAGAGGAAATATTGTTATATATTAACATTCCAATTTGTTAGAGACATGTATGATCAACAGAAATTAATAATATTTGTCCCTGTGATCATTTGTTGATCACAAATGAGTGGAAAAATACGAACAGCTTCCCTACGAATATTTCATAACTTTAGTATTTTTCAGGAATTATTTCCAACAGAATTATCTTTGTTGAAGATATTCAATATACTCACCAGAAGTATATGTTAGATATACGCGCAGTAGGAAATTGCTCAATATTGATAATATATTTGTTAAAACATATACAGGGTGTTTCTTAAGTACGTGTAGAAAATTCAAGAGCATGTTGCTGACGTCGAAACGAGAAAAAAAGTTCCCATAAACACAAGTCCTCAAGTTATTCGTTTCTAAGATACAGAGTGTCAAAGTTTAATTATTATATTTGTTTTTTTGTGAATAAATGCCAAACTATTTGTGATATTCGAGTTAAGTTTGGTTTCTGGGATGATTTTTCAATGACAAAATCAAATTTTGTGTTAATTGTGAAAAAACTAATTTCTAATTGAATTTATTTTGAATTAAAAAATATTGTCATTCAAAATCACTTGCATCGATTATTTCAAATCTCAATAACTCGAAAACAGTTGCTCGCAGTGACCTCTATCAAGAATATATTTTTTACACAAACCAAATAATAAATATTCCCAGATACCAAACTTTACCCAAATAACAAAATTATTTTGAAATTATTCACAAAAAATAAGAATAAGTATTAACCTTTGAAACTCTGTATCTCAGAAACGAATAACTTTTGGACAAATGTTTATAGGAACTTTTCTTCCTATTTCGATGTCAGCAATACGCTCCTAACTTTTCTACACGTACTTAAGAAGCACCCTGTATATTGATGTCAAACCAAAAAATGTGTTCCTAATCGAGATATTTAGTGTATATTCTTAAGAAGAGACCAATAGTTATTTTCACAGAATAATAATCAACACAATGATTCAAATAAATCGTTGGCGAACGAAACCGAATCGGGAAGTCACGGTCATAATGAGCACACGAGTTTTTCAGCACAGAGATGCCTATTCCAACTCCTCTTAGTAGTTTTTTTTCTTGGGTTTTCCGGCATCGACTGCTATGGTCATTAGCTTACAGTTTGTTTACGTGGTGTGATGACATGTGGCAAGCAGTTTGTACACATTCTCTAATTTTTCTTTGTCTTTTGTTTATTTGTCAATAAATACCTGTCATTTTTAACCAAGTGTTTTCATTTGAATTCCTAATCATTGAAATAATTTCACAATGAGCTCCTATTGCAGTAAACTAGGAATATCTTTTTTCCTCAAGTGGAAGATAGTGACGTTTTATCTTGTCAAAAACTACATGGAATGGGCAAATTATTGAAATAACTTGCCAGGTTCGCGTGGTGAGTTTGTTTACAGTATGAAGAGTCTAAGTAAGCTAATAAAATAAATTAACTAGTGAATCGGGCAAATATGTTTTTTTTTCTCCAAAGGTATTGCACCAATATTTTCATTTTGGATTTTAATCAATAGAAGGGTTATTAACGGTTGCCTAACATAAATTAGAATCCCAAACTATGAAATTTTGTACTTGCGGTACTCGAAAAACTGTTCAAAGGTTTCGATTTTCTCGAAATTTATAAAAGTGCCAATATCTCCAAAACTATCGATATTTTACTGAAGTCATATTGTTATATTCTGGTCAGTCATGACCCAGACTATCAGCTTTCCAAAGAATGACGTTGAGTTTTGGGACACCCTGTATTGTAACAAGCTGGAGCCGGCCCCGTTCACTAGATCTGATCGTTCTCTGCCGTGGCGCCAATTAAAAAAGACTGCATTTTGTCACCGATATCGAAAATTCTAGAAACCAGCTAGACGTGACTCTTCGACGAATCAGGATGTTCTGTCTAACCATGCAGATAAACGAATCCGACGCAGTAGCAAAGGGGACAGTTAGTAGAATATACAATTCACCGTGAACTTAGATGTAAAGAGAGTAACATGCACTTTTAGTGATATTAATATTTTGTGGAAATAAATTAGTAGTCATATTTCACAAGTTTGAATAAATGAGAGGTACAAACTTAAGTGAATTTTCACTTATAATATCACAAGAGCTTAAATTATTTCCGGAAATTTTTTCAAAGAAAATTTCTAGGAATAATTTAAGCTTGCGTGGTATTCGGTAAGAAAATTTCACACCATAATTTGGAAAAAAATTACTAATCCAATCTGACATTTTAAATTAATTTCACTGCTTGTCAAGTCCACCATGTTTCGTTAAATAAAAAATATTACTTAAAAATATTATTTAAGTAACTAATGGTGGTAGAAATGTATTTTTCGTTAAACTAATCCATAACACTTCTAATGTAAAAAATATAATATTAACATGGTTTGTTGCAGTAGGTGGCCGTGATATAGGCGGTTATGCTTTTGACAGATGAGGTTTATATTGGTAAAATACTATGACTACGTTTATCTGGACGATCTCTATCCGCTTCAAATTTAGCATTGAGTAAAGTGAAACCACCCTTCAGGTTATATCGCAATATTAAAGTGGATCGAAGAATCATATTCTTCAATCCGATTGAAAAAAGCTAACTTCACAACAAAATTTCGAATTTCATAACCTCAAATCTCTTGTGTTCTGCGAATTAAATCACGATATAATATGTTTTTCCTTAATCAGCTGAATGAAAAAACTGCTCTCTTCTTTGGACCATACGTTTCTTTTCTTAATTATTATTTTGCTCTCCATTTTGAGAAAGACATTTGTAATATAAACACTAATCTGAATTTGGCTACTTTTACCAGTCATTTGTCAATTTCAAACTCGTTTATCTCGTAATTTCACTTCTCTTCAAGGCGATCGGTTGGGTCCAATCCTATATTTTATGGAATTGACTTGAGTGATTCAATCCAATCCGAACACTGTATATATCGATTAGGTGTATCGGATCCAGTCAAGTCAAACCCATTTTGAGCGGATCCAAAGTTGTGAGATAAATGTAGTCATTGAGTTACTGAATAGTAAACCATCAAAAATATTCTTATGTAAAACATTTCTTGTAAGCATTTTTATACTTATCGTATAACCAACAGTATGATTATTCAAATATTTATCATGTATTGAGAAGAGTAAATGCACAATAAATCCTCATTCGTTGAACTAAATCATGCGAAGAACCGCCACTGAAAATAAAACATCGCAGATCTACTGTTTTTGTTGATTCAGAAAAAAATAAATACATTAAGTGATAAAAGTTCTACGCACTAATTTGAAATTAGCCGATGTAGTATCACTGAAGCGTTTGATATTATTTTCATAAAAATATCCAAATCACTTTTAATCTAGCGATGAGATGAGCAGTTCGTGATTTACCTAATACTAAATACCAAAACCAAGAACCCGTTTTTCAATCAACAATTAGTAAAACGAATTTAGTCTACAAAATCAAACTTTCAGTCAATAGATATAGGATGCAGAAAGCTTATACTGATCATTCAGTTGTTACTGAGAAACCTCCAGACCTAAAGATCAATCCACTGAATCAAGTTAGCACTCAACATCTTGTGTACATTCCCGAGAGAGTGACGAATTAAGGTGGACGAACGGTCAGCTAATTGGAGTCATTTGTTTTGCCGGTTCTGACATCTGGAATAGTGGCACTTCTTGGAGCTGCTCCCTATTGCGAAGCCTCGTATACTAAGAAAATTGCCGTCTGGTTATAACAAAAATTGCGGTTGTAAAAGATGGTTATTTCAGTCTTAATTTTTCCGCTCCAGGATATTTCTCAATTAGAACTTTTTTCAAAAATATATGTTTCTTAACAAAAAATGTTGCCAACAAGTTATTACACCAGAAAAACTGGCTTGAAAAAATTTCATAAAACAAAGGTTGAGCAATTTTGTCTAATGACAGTTTTTCGAGTAAAATTACTGATAGAAGAATTTTGAGTCGAAAGAAATTTATTTAAGGATAAATCAAGGACAATATATAAATATACAACAACAATTATCATCTTCATTGAAACAATTATTTGAAGGAATATTTATTAAAAACACACAATTGTTACAATGTTTGTTTTATGTGATTTGCTCGGAGAAATTCCCCTAAAATGACTCATATTGTGTCAATAATACTGAACAATCATAAATGACGCACCTGAAATTTAAGTGACCGTCGCTTACTAGATGACTTGATATTTTGGCGGCTAAAAGTTTTGGCAATATACCTACGAAAGCATTGTTGCCTATAATGGAGTAAAATCCACCCAAAAAGTCGTTCCGTTCTCGAAAATTTTTTTTTCGAGGTATAACCAGTTCCGACCTTCACAATACAGTGAGGTATATTTTTTTCTATTAGAATACCATTGGACGACATTTTTGAGTGGGGACGAACTTTTTTATTTAGAAAAAACTGAAAAAATAATGGTTTTTCTAAAACACGTTTCTTGATGAATATCACCACATAACTCTGAAACTACAGGAGTTATGGAAATATTTTTTTTCACAATAGAAAGAGAATTCTTTCCAGTTCCTCACGCAAGTATGATAACATGATAAATAATCATAAGTTTTTCGTAAATTGATTCGGAACGCAAGAAATCACTTTTCATGTAATGTTTTTTTCAGTAATCGACAAACTTCTTTGTTTTCAGCTATTTGTGTATATATGCAGCGAATGAAATGTTGACAAATAGCCATAAAAGTTGTTGAACTAACAAAAATTTGTATATGTAGCATAGATTTTGAGATATTATTTTTCAAAGATGTAGGTACGCACGGCAATGAATATTATGCCTGTCGCGATGGATTGTGCCAGTGCGACGACAAGGTGCAGTTGTAGTTTTAGTTGGGCAGTTTGCAACAATTCGTTCAACATGCAGTGTGTCATTTGTGAAAAAAGCGTTCCCTTTGATGAAAAAAATATTACGAAAAATCCACGGATACAAGGCTTGCTTTCGTTATTATCAGCAGTAGAAAAAAGGAAGGATATTTGTGGATCACGCATTCTTATGCAAAACGAGCTAATTTTGTCTGGAATAGAAAAAATTGTGTATCATAATGAATGTAAGAAGAGTTTCACCATTCCTAATATTCAAAGATTGTTGAATTTTAATGATTGCGAGAAAAATACCGAAGCGGGACCATCAACTCGGAATGCCAAAGTAATTTTTGATATTGGAAGTATGTGTATTAATTGTGGCCGTAGCGGAAAGAAGAAACAGCAGAGATAAATATCTGCAAAGAAAAAAATTTAAACTCAATGGAAAAATTCTCAAAACGTTAGTTTCTGGAAACCACTGGAAAGAGACAAAGTTGTTACATTCAAGGAAACCAAAATTACATCGAAAATGGCTCGCAAAGGTTCTTGTATCGGTTCAGAACTGATGTTTCGTATATAGAGTGATTTGTGCTGCGCGATCACAAGAGATCCAATATTTTATCATATGAACTTACATCAGTACCTGCATCTTTGTTCAATGAGGATGGTTCTATGAGGAAAACAGTTAAATCTGAATTAGCCAAAGAGTTGAAATATTTTTCGGAATCTCATGTTGAATGTGAAAATCTAGATTCTGTCATAATTGACGGTATGGTTTCTGTCCAGGAACTGATAGAAACGATGTTTGTTACATTCAATGATATGGAAAAAGTGTTTTTGAGTACAATTCTCAGAATAGGAAAGAAACATAAAGCTAAAAGAATGACTATAATCTTTGATAGATATGAATCTGGAAGTTTGAAAAATCAAGAACGTAATCGGCAGGAAGATAATAAACAGATTATAGAATTCAATGTCAGTGGTGCTAGAAAAGTACCAAAATTCCGAGAATTTCTGAAATCTTCTATTAAAAAACGATGTCCATTGATATTTCTCACAAATTACATAGCAGAAAATGGTGCACAGTATCTGGACGAAAATGAAAATATTATAATTGCGGGGGGTTTCCAAAATCCAGAAAAAGATATTTCAATAAGGAAATACGAGTGTGTACCTATGAGCCATCTATTTAGCAATCATGATGAGACCGATACCCGATTATTGTTGCATATTTTGGAGGAATGTAAATTCAGTGATACAATTTTGATCAAATCTGTAGACACCGATGTACTTGTTCTACTCCTTCATTATTTTCAAGTGAGTTCTGATTTGGGAAATCGCAACATATTCATTCAACTTAAACATAGTGCAAATAAACGGATTGTTTCAATTAACGAAATTGCCAGGAAATTAGGAAATTCCATTTGTAGCTGCTTACTAGCTTTGATATCTTGAGGAAGAATATTGCAAGTTTGATCGACTTGTCGAAGCTTCCTTATCTTCTTCATGAGGAAGCTTTGGCCGTATCTTTGAAGTATATGCTCCTCTTATATAGGAATAAAAATGATAATATCAAAACGTTGAATGATTTACGTTATCATTTAACGATAAATACCAATCGGTCTTCAAAAGAACTACCCCCAACAGATGATGTTTTTCAGCAACACTTACTTAGTGATTATCATTATCTTATTTCAATAAATCAATTTGTTACTTCCAGATGTATGTATCAATTGAAAATATGGTATTCATTCCATTTACCATATGGTCCAACTGAAAATCCGGCAGATTTTGGTTGGAAACACGAAAATGATTGTTGGAACCCTGTATTCACTAAGCAAGATGTAAGAAATATTCTGGCCATTCATTGTGCTGATAAAAACTGCACAAATAATAAATGTATATGCATTAAAGAAGGTTTGAAATGTTCTAGTGAATGTAAATGTAGAGACTGCCAGAATACATTCAGAGATCCTGTTGATGAAGCGGAATCAGAAAATGAACAATATTAATATTTACATTATTTTTCGTTTGCTAGATTGGTTCAAATTCTTTTGATTTCGTAAATTATTATTGATTTTGAAACAACTATCATAAGCACAATTTCTCAGCTCAACATTTTGCGCTAATGGGTCGGATATTGAGAGTAGGCCCTGATGGTATTGCGCCGAGCGCAAGCCGCCCGGAGACGCGGAATAACAGACATTTTCAAAAAATCATAACATCAGAACTATCACATATGAGTTGAATTTTTTTATCCTTAAACCTTTTTAAACTCTTTATCTCAATTTTCTTCGCTGCATGTACATAAATATTTCGAATAATAAAAAAGTTTTTCTTTCAGTGAAAATTTGATTTCACGGTTTCTACTATTTCACATTCTCTATTTATTCAGATACAAACGCGATTTTATTTCATCTTGCTCATGATATGTTGAGAAGCGCGAAATGATCCCCTTTCGATCAACAAAAAAAGCAAATCGATATCTTGAGTAGTTCTCGAGATATTGAGTGATATGTTTAAGAAAACACGTTTTTCGAATATTCAATTTTTTTCGTACTTTTTTTAATAAAAAAGTTCAGCCCTATAGAAAAATGTCGTCCAGCTGGATTATGTTGAACAATCACATGAAGAAAATTATCAGATAGGTCTGATTTGGTTATACCCTGGAAAAAATAACGATGGATTTTGGCCCCAGTTTTACTCCACTACTAACAATAGCACGACACATCTGCATAGATAAAAATCCATAGTGGTTTATCGCGTCTGACTTTTTATGCAGATGAGGGGTGCTTTTGATCTGAGGCAACAATGATTTATTATATTATACAGCCAAAATTTAGTCGTCATAATATTAGGTCGAGTTATATTGGTTAAGATAAATGCTCAGGAATTAATTCATTGCACAATATCAAAAGTAATACCAAAACTTAATCTTGACATTCAACAAAGAATGAAATATCAATAGCAATTTAATTAAAAATTTTATTTTATTAACAACAGTGAAAAAATAACAGTTTTTTGGGAAAATGCACTAGTGCATGTTTTTTTCACGAAAATTTCACACCTCTACTTTTTAACCAATAAGATGCCTCAATTTTGACTAGTTACCATGGCAACTAAAAAAATTTCCGGAAATTTTTTCGTAGCTTCGCGACTAGTGTTAATTTTCAAAATATTCGTGCCCTCAAAAAAATTTCCGGATATTATTTAAGCTCTTGTGATATTATAAGTGAAAATTTCATGGCATGAGTGCATTTGTCAAAGTTAAATAACTAGTAATAGAATTAATATACAAACTGTACAAGAACCAACTGTTTCTTTTTATTATTAGGAAATTAACTCTATAGGTACTCGTTTTGATTTGCAAAGTTGCAAAAATAGCTATCTGTTTAACTAGGGAGGAAAGTGTCACTTTTCCTCCTGCAAGCAAGGTTTGCTGCCAGAAGTCCCGTACAGCCCGAAGGCGGCAAACGCAAAGGGAGGAAAAGATATTTTACTCCAGAGTTGAGCAAATGATTTTTTCTAACATCTCCAGCATAAAACCACGAATTACTAACAAAGAATATAGTGTTTCAAATAAATTGAGCAATCTTACATTTTTCCATAAATGCAATAAATAAGCCAATTTTTGAAACACCCATTAACTCTCTTTTAGCAAATGCGGGAGGAGACATTTTAACATTGAAGAAACTGGTGGTTGGCGCTCGACAAGCATGGCGGAAGGGTAGATCATCAACTGTCAAAAGAAGTCATCATCATCATCGACAATTTATTCCTCTCTCATTTCTTTTGACTGCAATACTAATAACATACCAATTAACGTCAGCAATGTTACAAAGTGTACATTTAATTGTTTTAATAAGTCTTAAAACTGATAACTTTTGTTAATGTACTTGTTGAAAAATAAAATAAAATAAAAACCAAAAATAATACCTGCATTTATATGAAACTTTTAGGAAGGAAAAGAAATTTTTCCTCCCTTTTCTCCTCCTTCCTAGGAAATAACAGTGCCACTTTCAACCCTAAAATGAACGAGGAAAAGTATTTTTTTGGAGGAGGTGTTAGAAAACTATAATCACAAAACATGATGTTGGCCTCATCTACAGCATATTCTTCGAGAAAGTTAACGAAAAGTCCACACGTGCGAGAAGTCAATAAACGGGTTTCAGAAAAAACGTGTTTTCTGCCTCAACCTGTAAGTATGTACAGGGTGTCCCAATTTCGAGCCTCATCATTGGGATCTCGGAAACCAGAAGAGGTACGAGGTCGGTTAAATGGCGGCAAAGTTGCGCAATTTCGTGCTCATTGAAACGCCGCTTTCATATTTGGAAAATTCCGAATACTTCCGAAGGTTTTTAGAAAAAACCGATTATTCGCGATTTCATTTTTATTTTTTTGTGACTCTATTTGAATAGATATAACAAAACAAATTTCACATTCCCATTGCTACTTTTTCTGTTCTACAAGGTAGTGTTATCAGATTTTCAAACAGACGTTTCGTATTTGAGCTGCCATCATCAACTTTGTTTTTTTAAATACGGCCCTGGATTTGTTTATTATAGATTTTAAAAGTTTCTAATGTCCCAAAACAAATGATGTATCGCAATTATTCTAAAAGTTTATATTAATAGCATTTTCCATAAGAACTCATGTGTTAGAGAGAGAAAGAGAATAGATTTTTGGTAAGATCTTAGCAGGACATCGTTAAAATAATTTTTTCGAAAAAGAACGATACATCATTGTTTTAAGGACCTCAGAAGCTCCTGAAATTTGATATAAAACAATGTGTGATGTTCAACAATAGGCATGATGTTTTAATTATTCCAAAAACAGTCAAACAAAAACTATAAAATTGAATGCCCAATGAAAATTAAAGCAAATATTCGAATTGTTATCCACCTGCTTGAATGCATTTTCGTGTCAGTCTGTGAAGTTTATGGATGGCACGCTGAATGGTCCTTGCAGGGATAGCCCTGATCTCCCTTATTAGGTCTTGTCGTAATACTTCAAGATTTTGTGGCGTGTTTCGATGAACACATTTTTTGAGAAATCCCCAAAGAAAGTAGTCTAGAGGGTGTAGGTTGGGGCTTCTAGCTGGCCAACTTACGGGACCTTGGTTTCCAATCCATTTATTAGGGAATAATTCATTTAATAAATTTTTAACACATCTCCCATTATGAGGTGCACCGTCTTGTTGCCATAGTTGACGTATTACGCCCAAAGGTTCTTCCATTAAGGAATCCAATATATTGGTCCTTATTAATTATACATATCTATCGGAATTAAATTTTCCTTGAATAAAAAACGGGCCGATAATTTCATTTTGCCACATACCGACCCATACGTTAAATGATTGTCGTCCCTGAGGTCTTACTTCTTGATTCTGCCTTGGGTTTTCTATTGACCAATAGTGTTCGTTATGTCTGTTCAATAGTCCATCTGTTGAAAAACTGCATTCATCTGTCCATATAGTTTTATTTAGGAAGTCATCATTTTCATTAATTTTATTTTGCAACCAGTTACAAAATTCTAATCGTCTCTCAGCATCGCCAGGTCTTAGTGTTTGACTAATATGGATTTTGTAAGGTTTATATCCACGCTTATTTAAAGTTCTCCAAACTCTCATTCGCGGTAATCCTACTTCTTCTGAGAAAACTCTAACTGAAGCTCGAGGATTATCATTGGCCTTAAAAAATAATTTAAAATTATTCATTTTACTTTCTACTTTGTAACAGTTTTCAAACTTACAGTGTTCAAGATAATTTGTTCCTATTCTGGATCGATTCGTGTTCCATATTCAACCCTTGGCTTGACAAAACTTCCGTACTGACCTAAATTATTATCAATATTAGCAAAATAACTATAATGCGGCTGCCGTCTTTCTGGATATTCAACAAATAGCGATCACAAGCCGTTTTTGAATTTAGATTCAAAATATAATAAATCCTTATCATGTATCGTTTTTCTTCGTTAGAAAAAGTCATTTTCGTTTAATAAGCGTTAACGATTGGTGAACGAACAGTGAACTGTCAAAATATTGAATAATTTAAACATTAACAAATGAACTAAGATAGCCAGAATGCACGATGCACAGCCACTTTGATAAAATGCAATTATTTTTGTAAATATAGCCTAGGGTCTAGAGTTTGAGGGATGACACTTCACTTATATTATTTATTAACCACCCACTTCTATGTTAGTTTTTGAGTTTTATGCAGTGCGTTATCGGAAAAATTTTGTTTTAACTCTATTAAAAATCTAATTTTTGTCTCTCTCTAACTCATGAGTTCTTATGAAAAATGCTAATAATATAAACTTTTAGAATAATTGCGATACATCATTTGTTTTGGGACATTAGAAACTTTTAAAATCTATAATAAAAAAATCCAGGGCCGTATTTAAAAAAACAAAATTGATGATGGCAGCTCAAATACGAAACGTCTGTTTGAAAATCTGATAACACCATCTTGTAGAACAGAAAAAGTAGCAACGAGAATGTGAAATTTGTTTTGTTATATCTATTCAAATAGAGTCACAAAAAAATAAAAATGAAATCGCGAATGATCGTTTTTTTCCAAAAATCTTCGGAAGTATTCGGAATTTTTCAAATATGAAAGCGGCGTTACAATGAGCACCAAATTGCGCAACTTTGCCTCCCTTTAACCTACCTCGTATCTCTTCTGGTTTCCGAGATCCCAATGATGTGGCTCGAATTTGGGACACCCTGTACAACATAACTGATATATTCAAAATCAATCCATATTTTTCACAGAATATTAAACCCAAAAATCAAGAAAAATTCACTCGTAGACAGTATTTTCCATAATAGGCTTTATTCATTCAAGACATTCATGTAGCTCGCCTTGTAGGACCAAAAAAAAAATGAAGAAAGTTGCTTTTTTTGATCTCTAGAATGAAATATAAAAAATTCCATGTCCTTTCAACTGAAATCGATAACTAAATCGAAATCCAACGGTTATTGACAGAAAAATTAGTCTGCCTCTGGTTTGGTAAACCACCAAAGAATATTCTTTGAAGAAGTCTACAAAAAAACACAACAATTTTCTCATAAATTAAATAAAACTTTGTAAATTTTAATCAGCGTGTATTTAAGGTTGAGAGTAGCTTCACGTCATGTCAGCAAGGAAAGGGATTCGAATAAAAAAAATTCAATAATAGTTTGATATTTCAATAACATTATTACAAGCAGTAGAAGGATCATAGTCAGATACATGAATCGCCGAAACTACAGCTTCACAAAGACCTGTGTTCGATGAAAATATAAAGTAAAATTCCTAATTTGAATTATTCTACCTTCGCGTCTTTATCTGATAATCCAATATCCTGATGATTTCGTCAAATTTCGAAGATATCAGAAACTTTTTTCTCCGATTAGATATTGTTTTTATCACCACCCAATTTGACCCAAATTAGAGAAAAGGAGATGAGTTCAGAAAACTGCTATAAAAAAGAAATTCTGCAACTACCATCACAACAACTGAATTCATTGATTCAAACGACTTTTGTTTCCAGAGGTATCGACCCTTCATTCGTTCACTTCACTTTCTTCAAGTTTGATGGGGAACGATATAATCATTCGATAGAAAGGTTCTTGAACGCCGCAGCATCATTACCGGAAACAAAGCATTCTGTCTTTCTTGTTAAATTGTTCCAAATGACCCGAAATCTTGGTAATCGTCTACTTCGGCTGTTATTGATGACAGGTATTATCTGGCACTGGACCACGGATTTCCAGCTCGGCTATTCTCCACTGTTTTCCATTGGATTTTTCACCTGATAAAAAGCTTTCTTTCGTTACGGTACGGCATCCTACTCCCTTGCCATTATCCCATCGGAGTTGAGTGAAAAAGATCTCCATTAGATGAAATGATATTATTGGATAAGCGAATCTCCAACTGTCGATGATATTTTTTAAAACAAACCTGGTTTTGAGGAAGTTTCTGCAAGTAATGTGAAAACTATTCTTTCCTTTTCTTGATATACTACTTATCATATGGAGAAAAATCCTGTAAAGTTCAGAGAACATCTTGAAAAACAAGAAAAAGTATGTTGAATGAAGTGTCTATCGTTTATATGTCTAAGAGCGGCGTTTGTAGAAAAAATCATGTTTGTATTTCGTGCACAAAGAGTCATTTCCGCTCTCCAAAGATTTGTCGAGCGGCAATCAATCACTTTGCGCTCTAAATACACAAATAGCTATTTCTGGTAAGTACAAATATGCTTTTCTTCGGCCCATTTCTTGAATTTTTCTTTCGATTTTTGGGGTAACAGAGATTGTTCATTGTTCATTTTTCAAATATTATTTTATATTTTGTAGATATATAATAGCGTAACACACTTTTAAACTGTTAATCTGTCAATCGACCATAGCTATAATAATAATAATATAATATTTCTGTCCTAAATTCGAAGACCAGATGAATCTATGAATTCGAGTCAAATTATCAATGTAAAAAATCGTTAAATTGAAATAACAAGTTACTGATTTCTACCATTTTGCGAAATACAGGGTATTCTATAAATAAACGGTGAAATTTATACTTATATATACTTATATAATAGAACATAGTTCAGGGAGGAAAAGTTCGACTTTGCTCCCTAGAATGAGGCCAGGAAATGTATACTTTAGATAGAGGTAGGCGGAAAAAGCATTTTATTATTGTTAAAGACAATATAGCATTACTTTCTAATGGCCACCAGTCCAAGTAACAGTTTGAATGTCATTTGGATTTATCTTAGTTTTATGAAAGTATTTGAAGGTTTGTTAATAGCCTATTTGATCTAGTCAGGTCATAAATTGTTACTAATTCGCCCCAGAGCAAATAAATTCAAGAATCGGTTTCAAAACTCTCCTGAAGGCTATAAAATGAAACCATTTAGCATTTAAGTACATTTGTTGTTCTGAGGATTCTACAATGGCTGGATACATACACGATAAATCTTTTTGGTCATTAAACAATCCATATAGAAACTAACTTTTGTTATGGTTTCATAGCTCTCTTCAAGCCCAGTTCTACAATGAAATTATCAATGAAGTTTTATTGAGGTTTTGAAATGTACTTCTGCAAACCGCTATAAAACCAAAGTAAAAAAATATTTCTACTTAAATGTCAATATAGCTTCCACTAAACGGTAGAAAATAAATCAAAATAGCGGCAAATGTTTCATGAGATCCTTAAAACATTCAAATGATCTTTTCTATAACCATCATAAAACTGAACAGGAAAAAAAAATTAAATACACTGTTGCCTGAGGTTCTAGTGAACTTCCTTATATTGATATTAACTGAATGTGTAGATAAACATAATGATTTCCATTTAGTTTTTCGTCGATCCTTAGTTCGAGTGAAAGTGAATGATGAAAATTATTTTTGATCTTATGAAAACTAATTTTAGTATGATTGATGTCAATACCATAAGATTACACAGGATATTTTAGTTATCAGATCCAAATGTTGCTTCATACTTGGACGAGGAAATATATCGATTTGATCACATTATAAAAACCGAAAATGACATATCTTAGACTCGGAGCTAGCGACCAAAATTCCCACAGGACTTGTTGTGAGTATGGCATCCTTCCTGGGGTCGAATTACATCGTCAATGAAACGGAGTCATTCGCTGGATATCGGGGCGTAACCTCATGACAATTGATTAAACTTTGTGGAAATTTCATTGAATTCAAAAAAATTTTTAAACAATGATTCTTGAATTTCCGGTAGTAAATAAAAATAAACGGAAGAAGCGAAATGCCATAACGTTAGAGTGGGGCTAACACTCCGCTACACTTATTGAAACATGGTTATTTTTGCAATATTTGCAAACTCGTTTGTTACAATCTACATATTGTTTTTTCTTATATTTTCATGATTACCAATACGATGACGACATACCTGTGGGATGGATCACATACGTACAGTAACGAAATTGCAATATTTTATGCAGAATTTACAGGATGTTTTGTTTGGCACTTCTTTCCTGGAGGTTCGAGGTATGGAAACCGAAGACAAACGTCCAAATATATGTATGGTGGCAATCGTATTTTATATCATATATCCCAAATATAGGTTCAACTTCGAGTCCATTTCACCATGCCAAAAAAATACTCTCATTATTATAGTGCTTTCTATTATTAAAAGTACCTACCTATTTATAATGAATTTGAAACATTCACTGATATAAAAAAAATTGTGAAACGAAAATTTCATTGGTTATTGACATATCAGAGCGAATGTTGCAGTCTCCAGCCTCGTGAGAACAGTAGTTACGGCCTTTTTCTGTTCAACAAAACTTACATCAAAATGTGTAATTTGACCTCTTGTACCAGTAGTAACTTAGGAAGAAATAAAATGAGTTATTGAGCTTTCTCTCTCGCTCCCACGGACCGGCCTATGAGGCTGTCTCACTTTCACTCACGTCAGGACACGCACACTTCATGTTAAAAAGAAAATTCGCTTATTTCCTATTAGTCTCATTTTAGGGCGAATGTGGTAGTTTTCAACCCATGGTCACCGTGTGTTTTCTTTGGATCGTAAATATATAAACTAAATACCATACTACCACACTTTGATCTGGTACAGAGGATATGTTATGCACCTTCAAAAAATCAGTTTTTTAAGTATGGCACCACCTTTGCACTTCACCAGAAGTATGGCTCATATATTGACGGTCATAGCCTACCTACAATTTTCCAAAAATGCCAGTGCCATACTGTAAAAAACGAATTTTACGCCATTAAGAAAATCTGCGGCTTTGTGCAAATTCTGCACGAATTACCTTGTTTAATGAGTATGGAGGGATGTTAGCCCCTCTGCATCGGTATGGCATTTTGCTGCCGGAAAATACAATAATCATTGTGTAACAAATCTTTTGAAAATTGTTAGTTTTCCTTCACAATGATGTTACTCGACCCTGGTGGGGTGCCATACTTGAAACAAACCACCTGGGATTTAGGTCGCTGGATCTGGGTCTGTCAGCTGTGTAAGAAAACGTAATGTTGGAATTCATTTTAAATGGTGCTCGAAAGGAATAGACAATGAGTCTACATCCAGAAGCCATTGAATGTAGCATTTCGTTACAATACTGAGAAGGATCCGAACCTCCACATGTGTTGGCTATGGATATCGTTCCTATACAGACTCAAGAGTTATACGAGGGGAATTTAATAATCGAAACAAAATATTTTGTATCCAATAACCAATTTCATTATGAATTCAACGTCATATTACCATTAAGAGAATTGATTCAAACCATAACTGAGTGTTATGGTGAAACCTAATCTTAGGTACATATTTGACCTGGCTGGGTTTTTGATGTTTGAATGCATGGGCGTAAGTCGACGTCACTCGCACTCGATGATCCTCAAAAGGTTCAATTTGTGGCACAGGGAATAAGTTTATTAATAATTATGGTGTTTATTGGACGCCATCTGTAATGTTAAAATTTCAAAAACTTATTCCCAGGCCAATCTCGGTAGAAAGACCTTAACTATGCTGAAAGAAAGATTCAACCCCAACTTCAAACAAAAGACACATTAAAATATAAATATTTAATAATTTGAATGGTTAACTATTATAATAATAATAGAATCATTTATTATTGATATGTAACCAAAAGAACGGGTTCTACAAGTCGTAATTTAAGAAATTATAATAGTTTTTGTCTTACCTAGTCCGAATGCTCTCAAACCTTGCACAATTAGACATTTACTAAGGAATCACGACTTTGGTTTCGTTGCTCCCTTTTGGTCTCCATAAATAAATGTGGTTCCCTTTTGGTCTCCATGAATTAATGTTTCCACGAAAATCTGTAGCGTTGGGTCTGCTCCAATATGCTCTTCGGCTTTACAATACCATGACAGGCTTTACAATACCATTACAGGTTTTAACATACATCACAGGCTTTACAATACCACCACAGACTTTGCAAGACCATCACCGGCTTTACAATACCATGACAGGCTTCACAATACCACACAGGCTTTATAATACCATCACAGACTTCACAATACCATCACCGGCTTTACAATACCATGTGACCTTATATTACTTTGTTGAATTGGCCTCTAATTTTTAATTGGCCGATTAGTCCATATACTGTCTGTATATCTCTCAAAGTCTCTCGTAAATTCCTGGCATAGCAATGGCAAAAAGAAAAGGAAATTTTAAGGCGTGCTTTTATAAAAAAATATTTATATGTTTAATTCTCGTGAAGCGAGGTACCTTCAATGGATCTCTACATAACTAGAATATTCACCTCTCATTTGTGTGGTCCAGTAATATTAGGTAGGTTGTCAAAATTAATTAAACTCAAAATCAACCTCCAGCGAGCTCCAGCGTTACCAGGTCAGAAATGGAATAATGGTGTTTCAAACAATTCCGTCCTCTCCAAAATCGATTTTAATAAAAAAACATTTCCTTTCTTCTTTCATTGTTGCCACAACTATCATACGCTTGTCATTGAATTATATCAAAGAGACTAGCATTCCGCGATTTTAAAAACTACATAAAAACGATGACGAACATATTTCTCTCACTCTCTTTTCCATGAAAGTAGAACTTTGTGTAAACAAATTCAATGCAGTGAGCCTACTTTAACAAATCGAATCGTAATAGGAAGAAGAAGCGCTGTCGTCTGAATGCAGTGACCAGACTTTAACAATCGAATAGAAATAAGATGAAGAAGCGCTGTCTAAATGCCATTAACCATATTATTGTAAACATTCCTTCTTGATAACCACACAATTATGGATTTGATTAAATCACCAGAGATATCCGTGGGAACCAAGAGCTGTGAAATTGAAACAATTATATTTCATGTGAAATAGGATGGTATGTCTCTAGGAAACTTATTACATGTAGTGATCGACTGACAAGTGTTTGGAGATTTCACCTTGTGACCTTTTTATACGAGGAAAATAACTATGTACCGTAGTCAACGTTACAATAGAAAGATCCATAACATTAAATAAGTAAAAACAAGATTCACGTTTAGGAATGAAGAGTTTTTTTTTTATAATGCGAAGGATTTCCATTATGTTTGTTTCTCGTAACATCCGAATATCTGACCTATAGAATATTCAATGCATAAACAAACTGTAGAACTGTATAAGAAAACAAAGAGATTAAATTTTCTATTTAATTTTTGAACAACCCTTGTATCTATTGCCAGGCCTGAATAGAAGTTGGAACTGGAGAACAGCGATTTTATGTGCCTAAAACGGCAGTATGGTCTTAGATTTTGAGAGAGTTTGATGTTTGCTAATAATGTAACCTTTTCTGGTAAATGATCTGTCCTGAAATATCCGTTTAATAATTTAGCAAAAATAATACATTTTTGAATAGTTCAATAATGTAAATATCTATAAATTTCATTCAATTCATCGATTCTATTTGGGTTTGCTTTAAGAACTTTCAAATTGAAATTATTCTTGGCCTGAAAAGTATTTATAAAATTGCTGATTTCAAAAGAGAGTATGTTTTCGCAGGAAGAACTCTTCAATAAATATTAATTATGAACCAGGCCTCTGGGTGCATCCTGGAAACAAAAATATAAAGCTAAAACTCCAAAATCCTCCAGGCCCCGGTTCATTAGTCTGTCACGGTCGAGAAAATCTTGAAGTCTATATCACATCCTCAAACATCCCTAGCTGAAACTGTTCAAGAAATCGTTTAGTCCCCACCGAGAAAATAATCACTTAACATATCCTTACCCTTCGCTGGTTTTCAACAATGCAAAATTCCAAAAAGAAATTACGGGACGATATCACTTTCGAACCCTCACACAATAATAGCTCGATCCGAATTCTAAGTAGGCGGGAGAGAACACCTGAAAGTGCATCAAATACCCTCGAAAGGAATATCAATGCATTGAATGGAGAGAAACTGTGAGGAGGTAAAGGAAAATCAGTCTGCTGCGATGGGGTAGCTCTGAGCGATTTTCCGATAAAAATTGAAGAGTAATTGCGGTCGGGAATTGGGTATTATTTTTCGTCATAACAGTCTACAGAACAAGAAAATGCCATTGAGAATCTCAAATGGAATACGGTTCTCGGAAATCGCTTCTAAATGGATTAAAAAAGGAAAAATCGAATGATATTATGTTTCTTCAAAACCCAAGATAGTGAATAACGAGTTATTGTGGCTGACTTTCAAGTGGAAACGCATATTTTGTTTTTTTTTCAACAAAACGATACGTATCCACTAATTGGCTATTAGTGGTGCTACAAAATTACAATGTATTATTACGATGAAAGACAAAATAAATGGATTCAGGGCCAGTTTTTCAGGTTCTATATAAACTCCAGATCAATTAACTAATGGTTAGAATGTGATCCTTCCAACATCATTTAAAAAATGTCATTTACCATTTAAACTAGCAATAGAGCATAAAATGAGTGAGTTTTTAATAAAAATTCTAGTAGGAAACCTTCTATGCCATCACATGAAAGACACTCCTTAGTTATATTCTGTTGTTTTCGACTCGCAACTGTCATTAATTAATTTGTTATAAACATTTAAACAACAATTTTTTAAATAGATTTACTTATGAAATGAAAACTAATAGAGCAATCTGTTTGCTACAATAGAAGTAATTGTAAATAATTGAAATACGATCAAAATGAGATGTTTCACGACCCGGTCAGATAATTAGTAACGAAGAAAAACTGGAAAAACCGGAAAATTTTGCGCTTTTTTATTTAAATTCATAACTCCGCCATTTTTCCAGAAGTAGGATTGGCCTTCCTCATGAAAGTATTGAATCATGTGCTCTTCATGTGTGCACAAAACAGGCGCTGTCGGATCGCTAGTTTTACACAATTGCAATTTAATTTTTTTGTGCACCATCTTGCAGCGTGCCTGGATGCTCTAGTGAAAGCCCGATTTCAATTTCTCAAACAGATTAAGAAAGTAGAAGTATAGTACTACAAAACGTATATTCTCATTTTGCGCTACAATGGTGCGTAATGGGTGAAAAATGCATGCAAACATGACTGAAAACGGCCGAGCCCGCGTTAGCTGCCGAGTGGTAGGAGAGTTCGGGAGATGAGGGGAGTACTGATTAACGGGTTACGTGTTAATAATACGCTTCCCCTCATCTCCCGCTCACTCCTTCCACTCGACCGCTTCCACCAGCTTGGCCGTTTTCAGTCATTTTAGAGCAGAATGAGAATGTGAATGTGGTACTGTACTTCTATTTTCAAAATCTGTTTTATAAATTGAAATCGGACTATCACTAGAGCATTCAGGCACGCTACAAGTGCAATGCAAAAAAATTCAAATTGCAATATTGTGCTGAAACTAATGATCTGGCAGAGCCTGTTTTGTGCACACATAAAATGCACATGATTCAATACTTCCACGAGAAGGGCCAACCATTTTTCTTGAAAAAATGGCGAAGTTATGAATTTTTTAAAAAATCGTAAAATTTTCCGGTTTTTCCAGTTTTCATCCGTTACTAATGATCCGATCGGGTAGTAAAACATTCCATTTTGTTCGTTATTCAATTATCTACAACTATTTCCATTGGAGCAACCAGATTGCTCCATTTGTTTTTATTTTATAAGCAAAACAATTAAAAAAAGTTTGTTGTTATTTATGTTTATAACAAATTAATAAATGGCAGTTGCGAGTCGAAAACATAACAGAATATAACTACGGACTATCTTCCATGTTATGGCACACTCGGTTTTCTACTAGTATTTTTAGGAAAAAATACTCTATTGATTGGTCTAGTATGCATACTTGATTTAGATAAATAAATTTTTATAGTTTTAGTGTGAGTACTTCCATATGAAGAAGATTCAGCTCACGACATTTCAGACGTAAAAACGAGAAACTCATAAAATGTGATTCAGCCGGGATTCAAACACCGGACCTCTCGATTTCCAGTATAGTGCATTACCAATAGCGCCACCTGTCCCTACCGGTTGGCCCAAATTGGCGAAATTATTCTTATGTAAGAAATTGTTTGTGTGTATATAAGTCGAGTGTAACCTAGACAGGATTGGGTGGAAATCACTTGGTGGCAACGACTATAGTTGAAGTATAGACTGCGGTCATGTTTGACAGTCGATATACTGCCAGTTCAGTCTGAGGAATAACAAATCCTCAACCTGTTTTTCACTTTCTACACATTCACACAGTTCACTGTGTACCTATTGAAACTCGAACTTAACCCCATAAAAAGAAACATGGTGATTTTATTGTAAATACAAGTTGATATAGAATGAAAGATAACAAAAACTACATCAAAATACTAAGGAATAATAAACTTACCACAACTACTACCGTTTTCACAATATGACACTAATATTTTTATCCGGGATAGATGTTATCACAGCACGAATACTAGTTCTAGTAGCTGACAATTTCAAATAATTTCAGGTTATTTAATTCTGATTCGTACTCTTACCCGACGCGTACTCTTAGCCTACCCTACCCACACTCTCAGTGTAATTTTTCAAATCAATTCTATTATAAAATGACTCATGTTTACGAAATTCTAAATTGCAACAGTAGACGAGGTAAGGATGCAGTATCATTTCATGGATTCCTCACAATTTTTGATAACAGGAAAATTATGAATCCGCTTCCAAGAAAGAGATGTCAGCTGTGAATTTAGGAAACTAGAGGGGCAGATTTATCCTCTGATACACAAAAATCCAAAAACATGTTGAAATCAAGAAGAGATTCATTACTTAATTTCAATCGTGATTAATCTTATATTTGTACAAAGTTGAATAAATATTGTCTTGTTACTTTTTCCAAAGTGTTTCAAATCTATACAAGATCAGAATATACCTAGTAAGTCGTGGACAAACCCCAATTAAAGACAATTTTTATAGACTGATCCGATAAACATTCCATTATTCCTAACAAAAAGCAACAAAATAGAGCATGTTTACTCAACATAACCTATTGATTTTTGTGTATCAAATATCTTGAGTGACCTTTTCATTCTCGACTTTTTGACATGAATTTATAAAGAACAGAGTTGAGACTCTCGGCTATTGTCTTCGTTCAATTTCTTAGAAGTAAATTCTGGCAGTGTCAGATTATTTCATCATAAGAATAATACAGACCCAAAAATCGAAACGTAATTGCAGCACCCTCCAGAAGAGTGAGATCAGTGCAATTAAGACTGTGAAAGTGTAGATAATATTGACATTGAGTAATCGTTATTGGTGGGCAAGCACTTAACTTCTCTCGGATTTATTATGGGGTTCAATAGTACGCCTACTTAATCAAATTAGGTACATTATTTAGTTAGTGTATACCTCATTCTATAACTATGGATGGGTTCCAAAGATGCCATTCGAAAAACATCAGGTACAGTGCGGAATTTTTAGCCCCCTCCCCTGTTAACTTTCGAATGGTTCGATGTACAAACATAGAACAGATATCATTTTGAATGGTATCACCGATAATACTTTTTGAAATATTGAGCCTGTTGTGGAGAATGAGAAGTTCACAATCTATTAGAACTACTCATTCATTCCTCAACTTCATGGAAATACAAGGCAATAAGCCAGATGTAATCCTCCTCGGCCATCAAAATAAGACGAGTTTTCAGATCCTGGAAAAACGAATATCGTGCGAAAAGAGGAGAAAAAATGGACATCGGGACTTACCGATACTTAACTCCGCAGGCTTTACACACATCAGTCTTTCAAAATGAAGTTTCTGATCATAGGGGTCCTTCTGACAATAACACCGTCTTGCCGTAATACAGCAGAAATCTTAGTCGGACGCATGCAGGGTATATTATTCTCGGACGGCTATTATTATTAAGGACCTGGAGTCTTACTGATTTTTGAAAACCAGAAAACCAACAGCACATTCTATTATTCTAAGCAAGCACTAAGAAATAGACATGAATTAATGATGGTTTTTCGGGTTTTTAGGCCGACGTTTATTTAGAGAAAATCTCGACGTTTCGCCAACAAGTTCTTGTTTTCAAACAAGTAGTGTTCAGTGATCGAAGCTGTAAACATTTCTCTTGAAAATGCCAACCACTGGTGTTGGCGAAACGTCGAGATTTTCTCTAAATAAACGTCGGCCTAAAAACCCGAGAAACCATCATTCATTCGACGATGGCCGTGAAAGCCTTTCACAATTTGTAGACATGAATTGTTCTCTAGATGACTAAAAAGAGGACTGAGTCCTGCCTGATTTGAACAGATATCCATGGTTCAAACCAAAAGAGTCAAACAGAGTACAATAATAGTGACTGTTGATACACTCAATTATTTCCGTCAGCAGAGACAAATTATCAATAAAGACTAGAATAGATCTAGTATTGACTAAAACTGACAATGACCTCAGAATATACTTCCACCAAGAAACCCTAGTGTTTAGAGATGGAACGTTAACAAAATAGTAGAAACATAGTTTTGAATAACTATAAAAGAGTCATGAATTTGTCTCACTGCTTCGTGAGGTGTTCTTTGAAGCATACAGCGTGCAGAAATTTAAGATGAACGCCAACTATATTGTCACGGGGCCAGATTGCCGAGTGGTTGAAGCGACATTGTTTCAATACTTTGGCTGCCAGTCGAAGGTTCAAACCGTTGCGACTGCAGACATTTTTCTGATGGCCCGAGAAAGTGCTAGTAATCGCACTTAAAACGGTAAGACCTCTTTAATCCTCAGCTCGCACAAGTTTCGACTTTTGAGGGCTGCCGTTCGTAAGGGGACGACAGCTAGCTAACGGAAAAAACAAGACAAAAAAAAAACACAAAACAAAAAACATAACTCATACGAGGTTCATATATGCGATTTTTGGATGATCGACCTATCTGGCTTACATATAATTTGAAGCAAGACACACAATTCAATATAAACTCATGATTTTTCTAATGTTTTTGTTCTCATCTTTATCATCTTCGAGTAAATTTCTAACAGCTATTTGCACCGGTTGTCCTTAATAACAAATTCAGCTAAGTGGAGGATCAGCTTAAGGTACACCACAAGGTAAAGATGTTTTGCACCGTTGACTCCTGGCCTGAACCTTACTTGAGTATTGGAAACGTTAGGCAACAGCGCAAAAATGATCACGTAACCAACGACCAGACATTAAACAACGCAAAGTTTTAAAAAATATGCACATTGCGCTGTCAGTTCTCTCTAATTTGAAAGGCTGGCGGGAGTATGGCAAGTAATTTGGAAAATTTGTCTCTACCGGGAAAACTAGCCACAATATCGCCAAGAAAGCTGCAGGCACATTAGTTAAAATGCGTTTATTAGCTGCCCTAACCTGACCTGACTTCCCCTAGGTAAACAGAAAAGTATCCATCCAAAATGTCTACGACATAAAGATGTGGTTGATAATTTTGGATGAATAAGAAAAATTGAAAAGACTCGCCATTCCATTCCTTTAGTACAAAGCAACATAATATTTTTAAGTTCGTGAGTAATATAAATTAAAATATCAATAGACATTTTGTATTAAGAAATGGGTACAGTGTTGAATCTGAAAATTATTTTCTCACTTTCACATCGCATAGGGATATATCAGCCTCAATCAGGTTTAGTATATAGAGAGCTGTATGTTTGGTCACTCTAAGGGCCGGTTGTTCAGTCAGGGATAATCTGCAGTTTTATGTGAATCTTGGTTTATCGAGTTGTTCAGTGCATAGTTAGAACTTTAATCCTGGTTTGATTCCAGGTTTCGCTAAACCATCAAAATCGATGAATTAAGCACTCAATTTGACATAACTGACCGACAAAATTAATACTGCAATATGATAGCATGGAAAAATAATCGGAAATCACTATCACAAAACGCTCATGATATAACATAACTAATTATTAAGATATTATTGAATTGGTGAATATCCTAGTTCCTATTAGGGCACCTTGTACTTATAGATTACGTGAAAATTATTTCGAGAAAAGGTCATATGAAGAATTTGTATCAAGGTCTAGATTGTCAAAATATAATGTGAGGATTATTGTGAACTGGTTTCTCATGAAATCGCTAATAAAACTAATTAGTGAGTGCATTATGTAATTTTTAATAATTTTTCTGGTAGACATTACATACACCAAAGAATACAATGGTTCATTCTATTACAGGATTTTCCTTTACGAGGGAACCAGCTAGGACATATTTAGATATCTATCTTGAACGAATCATTATAATCTACCTTAAAATATCCATCACGTTTGCTCAAGAATTTCAATCTATTTCATTGTTTGAGGCGCCTTAAATGATTCCAATTTCTACCAAGCTTTCCAAAAACCACAGGAAAGTAAGAAACTACGAGTGGAAAGTGTTTGGTTATATTTGACATGAATTAGTAAAATCTTTTTTTCATTGACGTGATGATGAGCGTAAGTGTTGAATTTCCATTCTCATTGAGGTACATGCGCTCGTTCTCGTATCAGTGACTCCTCGTCTCCTCAGGTGTTACTTTAGGGTTTTCCGTTTTTTTTTCTGCAGTTAGAATAGAAAATACGCCACCTTCTATTTGTTAGTGTGAATAGCCCCGGAGCGCATTTGGTGGTGGCTCTCCTTCGTCTGCATTTACGTTCAGATCGGGGAGAATATCACCATTATAGTCTTCAATACATAACTATTTCAATTTTCATTTTTATTCATACTTGAAAAGCTTTGTCGATAAGTTGAAAAACTTCTGACATTAAAGTATATTTTACTTCGACTTTGACTTTTCATGAAATAGTTCAGATGAACTGCCAAATCTTGGTTTTCATTATCCATGGTCGAATTTCTACTGAACAACACATTTGACGGTAATCTAGGATTCGACTCCACACCAATTTTAATAAATCTTTGGATTTTACCATGGACTGAACAACTGGCCCTAAGTAGAAGGAAAAATACAATCACATCAGCAAAATCCAGAAAAAGTGCTCGAAATACTTTGAACATAAAGAAAATAGGAAATTATTTCGTGTAGGAAAATTGAGGTTAAGTAGTTAAGTGGAACATAAGCCTGGAGCCTGGAGAATCTCAGGCTTATCTTGACTGAGGCTTATGTTGTCCTCAAATAGCGGTGCAAACCAAAATCGTAATATGAGGTCCACTTAAGTCATAAGGTAACCTTAAGTTGAACCGGTGCAAATAGCTGTAAGAGTGGTATAGAAAAATTAAGCTTTTTTCTTGAAACTTGTCCTGTAATTACTCTCATCAAACAAACATGTCACGAGAGAAATAAAAACTGTGAACATTTTATCGTATTCACCTTAGTGTTATATACTTACTAAGAAAATACACAGACAAAACAAAAAAGTGGAACTACCGCAAATTACGAGAGAAACATAAAAACGATATATAATGATTTATCAACACAGCACTGCACGAAAGAGAATAATTATAGAAAGAGCATCAGTCAGAACAGAAGCAAGCTCCCAGGTCTTGTTATAGATGATCAGGAGTTCTATTACCGAAGTAAATACAAGACCAGCGCAAACTAATGATCCAGAAAACTTGATGATTGGCATATAATTATTTCAATTTGAAACTTAAATTGGTTTTTCACATCATTTCCGCCGAACAATTACTCAGTCAAATAACCAGATCAATATTTAACAAATTACCCAGAGAGCGGATTCTTCAGAAAATCGCCTAGACATCACACGAATCGAATACCAGTAGGTAACGATTTATAATAATTTCAGGGTAATTGAAATTTCTGCTGCTGAAAGGTCTATTACCGCACGGTATAAATTACAAAAACAATAACAATCAGATCGAACGCACGACGGTATCGTTAATCAAAGGTTGCGTTGTTAATACTATTACGAACGATTTGTGACACGAAGGGGTATCGAAAGAAGTTAAATCAGGTAGAAGCGATATATCAAACTACCACCGGGTTTGTGAGGTACACTAATCGAACGAAGTTAGAACCAACTGAGCAGAATGAGAGACATAAAGGAAAATCAGCCTTCCGATTGTTTGGAAGTATAAATAATATTAGATTACAATCAAACAATGCTTAATGACTTCTATGAACGGTGTTGTTGATGAATAATTACGGAATATTTCTGACATGAAGAGGCAGCCGATGAAATAATAGTATATATTTTGAAAAATTCTTAGCCTACTATAGAACCAAACAAAATGTCAATGTCAAAATATTTTATTACTCAACATATTCTCCTCTTAATTGGATACATTTATTACAGCGAACCTGCAACGTCTCCAGACCTTTCAAAAAAAATGTTTCTTCTTGCTCTGCAAACCAGACCTTCACAGCTTTTAATACCTCCTCGTTGGAAGAAAATTTACGACTTATTAAACTTTTTTCAGTTGAAGAAAGAGATGATAGTCAGACGGAGCCAAATCAGAGGAATAAGAGGGGTGTTCTAGTAATTCAAACCCTAAATCACGAATTTTTGCATGGCAACTTGAGATTTGTGTGCAGGGGCGTTGTCCTGCTAAAACAAAACACCTTTGGATAGCTTTCCGCGTCTTTTCTCTTTAATTTTTTCTCGTAGAGTGGTCAGTAATATCGAATAGTAATCTCCAGTTATTGTTCTACCCTTATGCAAAAAAATCAATCATGATTACTCCATGGCAATCCCAAAAAACTGAAGCAAGAACTTTTCCAGCAGATTTTTGGACACGAAACTTCTTAGGTCTTGGAGAACCGGAGTGTCGCCATTCCATCGATTGTTGCTTTGTTTCTGGATCGTAGAAATGTACCCAAGTCTCATCCATAGTAACAATTCGGTTTGAGAAGTCTACATCGTTTTCAAATCGAGCAAAGATCGAACGCGATGCTACTACCCTTGCACGCTTTTGGTCAACATTCAAACATTTGGGGATCCATTTTGCAGCAACTTTTCTCATGTCCAAATTGACGTGAACTATACGATGAACGCGTTCGTATGAAATATTCAGTGCTTCAGATATCCGTTTTAGCCCAATTCGACGGTCTGTTAAAATGATGTCATGAACTGCATCGATATTTTCGGGGACTGACACAGAAACTGGCCTTCCCGATCGGTCATCATCTTCAATGGAAAATTTACCTCTTTTAAAGCTTGCACTCCAATTTTTCACGGTTGCATACGAAGGACATTGATCACCAAGGGTATTAAGCATATATTCGTAAATCTGCTTACCTCTTAACCCTTTTAAACACAGCTACTTGATGATGGCTCTATACTCCAATTTTTCGATTTTCACAATTTCGGTGGACATATTTTTTCTTTTAATTTATTGCGTAACTCTGGTTTACTTTTTTGACGTCAAACTTTACACTGACACTTCTAATAAGTTATTGTTCATTGCTATGGTAACGCAATATTTTGTTTATGCAGGAAACTGGTCTAGGCTAACTAGATATCAATTCATCCTCGTACTTCGATCTAAATAGAGAAAATGTGAAGATAGCAAAAAAGGGTATGCATGATAATGAGTAAGGTTATTCTGGACTTTCATTGTCTAAAAAAGAACAAAGAAAAATTCAATTCTCTGCAATTTTATTCACGATGTTTCAACTGTTAAAATCAACAGTTATTATCAAGTGTATAAATGCGACACTCTCAAAGATACTTCTTTTATATGATATGGATAATTTTGTGTCACTAGCTTAAGAGTAATAACAGTGCCGGGCCCCTCGTACAGCATTGTTAATTCTTATCGCAATTTCAATTGATCCATGCCACTAATTAAGGGTTTCCACACATTACGGATTTCTATGCTTGCTTGACTGAAGACATCCGCTATCCCTGACTTTGGGATCATGTCTGGACGACCCACTACAATATTAAATTAACTGAAGCCGAAGTCATCCATAAAGAAGAGGGCGGTATATAAGGAAGTTTAAAGAGAGTGCATATATTATGAACAACAATGTCTTCAGTCAAGCAAGCATAGAAATCCGTAATGCGTGGAAATTAGTGGCATGGATCAATTGAAATTGCGATAAGAATTAACAATGCTGTACTGGATGGGCCCGGCACTGTTAAAAACAAGCTTACCTGAACACAGGCAAATTACCCCTAGGCTAATGACACAAAATTAGCCATATCATATATAAGAAGTATCCTTGAGAGTGTCGCATCTATACACTTGATAACGACTGTAGATTTCAACAGTTGAAACGTCTTGAATAAAATTACAGAGAATTGAATTTTTCTTTGTCCCTTTTTAGACAATGAAAGTCCAGAATAAACAAAGTGAAACATTGTCAACCACTTTCAAACAAATGTATGATAATGTTATTATGAATAGTAGAAATACTGTAAATGAAATAGAAGGTAAGTCAGAAATCAGTATCAACTACATATCCTGCCTCAAAGCAAACGATTTCAGTGAATTCAGCTCTACAATGATTGACAATATTTTCGAACAAATACCCTCTACAGGTGTATCTGGGGATGATCTTACAAATATCACAGTGAAAGACTCAGTATTTCTGAGTCCTACAAATAGAAACGAAATTATAAGTGTGATAAAAGCTCTCAAAAATAGCTCAAGTATGGACGCGTACAGCACAAATTCAAAAATAATCAAACTGAGAAATCTTAAGCAGACCGTTCACACACTTAGTTAATAGCTGCATGGAGAAAAGAGAGTTTCCAGCACATCTCAAACTCTGTAGAGCAAGCCCAATTCGGAAGAAAGATGATATAGATGACTGTGATAATTATAGATTCATAAGAATTACGCCAATAATATCAAAAATTAATGAGGTCATCATAAAGGACAGGATAAGTTAAATTGTTGTTAAATTGTTATTTCCGTCAACCGATTGCACCCCTACGCGCAACCCTCGGAAGTCTTCAAGAGACTTGTGTGAGCCAGGGAAGACGCAGCCCTTACCTTTTAACGTGTGATGCCATGCACGAGACCGGTGAATCGGTGGATCGAACCCACGACCCCACGCTTATGAGGCGAACGCTTTACCAGCCGACCACCACGGCCCATGTTTCAAGGAAAATGGAAAAAATCGCATTGATCAGCAATATGGTTTTCGATATTTCAGATCAACTTCTCAAGCTGTCACTGAAATGGTTCAATTGATAGCAAAAATTCTAGATGTGGGGATACACACACGTGCCATCCTGTGTGACCTATCGAAGGCATTCGACAGTGTAAGACAGAGACAGAGTTCCAAAGTTTCTTAGCTAATTCATTTAATTCTGTATAAAATAGAAATTGTCGAATATTTTTGTTTTCTTCTTCTAATAGACTGCACAAGTGAGACGTTACGAGTGCAGACCACTATCCAAAAAAAAACGGAACATTTCTATAACTTGATTCGTGTTCTTTCATATTATATGAATCATCTATAAATATTTTATGGATCTGATTATGGTAAATATTTCAATTAAATGTATTTATATTATTTATTTGTTCAAACTGTTTGAGATACAAACAGGACAATGACAATACTAAGATAGTATCTGCAATAATACATAAACAATCATAACAAAAATTTGCTCCAAAGTGCTATCTCCTATACCAATTCTGGAATACCGTCGAAGAAATTCGGCAATACTGGAAGTTCCAAGTTACCGTCTCCAGAAAATAGATCGTTGCCTAAATCTATTTCCAGCATGGTCACCGGTCTTGTGCATGCCATCACACGTTAAAAGGTGAGAGCTACGTCTTTCCTAGCTCGCATAAAAATCTCGAAGACTTCTGAGGGTTGCGCTAAGGGATGCAGCCGGTTGACAGAAATAACAATTTCAACAATATTCAACAAATTCGATACATCTGTAACAAAAAATTCCGCAAGTTTTCTGATATCTGTGGAACGTAGACTTGAGTATTTAAAAATCTGTCCATCATTCATTCCTCATAATTTCCACCAGATGAAATCCAATGATAATATAAAATGAAAATTAAAAACTGTCAAGTTTCAGTTAACAAATAACTAACCAACAAGTGACTGAAAATTACCTTCTCTTTTTACTTTGAGCACGTACATTTTGTTAACAGCAAACCTGTGTCTCTATGTCTATTATTGTTGGCAGTCTTCATCGAGTACTTACTTCGATTATCTTTCAATAAATACCAGAATATCCTCTAATGCAATATCATTGCAACACTCAATATCAGAAAAATCAAACAGTATCCATCTAGGAGAAAAATGCTCGATGTAATATATAGATAATCCGAAGTAAACTTGAGCTTTTATGGCAGTCAGCACACAATTTATCGGATTACACGAAACCGTAAAAGTTCCTTTATCAGATGACTTTCGAAAAATTGCTTGAAGTTAGTTCCAGAACATAGGAAATAAATGAAATCGAATATTATAAATACAAAATGCATCTGAGCTACCGAGTTCTTTCGCAGCATGAGTTACAACTGGAATTAGTTGGTGTAAGTAAGCAAAGGAGCTTCGAACTAATGAAAAAATTTCGAATTCAGGTTAACTGTCTTTCAAGTTTAGGTCAGCTATTGTAACGAGTCATTCTTCTGTGAATCACTGAGTGATTGGTATTCAAAATTTGTATTTCTGTTTGTCTTCGATATCATAATTTATTTCATTATAGGAAATCTTGTGGAAGGAAAAAATGTTGTTTGGTGTAGGGATAAAACTATAACGTAATATATATATATATATATAACTAGTATTCACTCAAACTGGTTGAGCTCCCTAAAATATATTCGAGATAATATTTTTATAAATAAATGCATTCAAATATAATTTGGACATTTTCCAGGAACGTTATGAAGATCCGGACCGTAAAGTGCAGCCAAAGTGATAAATAAGACCAATATCAAACTTTTTGCAGTCAACCTTTTCCGCGATGCATAACGATTCTCTGTTTAAAATACACACATGAGTAACGCATAAGCTCTGCAGGAGGCGTGAATGATACACAATATCTGCTCATTCCAGTAATTACTGACCTGCCCACTAAGACCATGGAGGAAACCGAGAGTGTTGGCTGGCGACAGTCATCACCCGGTATACAACTGGCTGTCCTTATTCCTTCTGTTTCCGAAATGGAGAAAAAAGAAAATTAATGTACTTACCTACTTTTGGTTTTGAACGTGAGTGGGCCCATCTCAGGTTATATTTCTCCCAGTATATCCAATCTCCTAATGAAATTGAGGAATGCATTGAGAGAACAATTTACCAGGTTTTCTGATCTTACTGTCGTATTGCCAAATATTGATAAATCTGGTTCTGGCCGCTGCATAGCATGTACATATAATGTGTTTAGCCGTTGCATCATCCTCCATGCATAGCAGGCACTCTGTATCTTGTGCAAGTCCGATTTTATGCATGTGATGTTTGAGTTTGCACTGGCCAGTAAGCAAACCCACTATAACTCTGAGATGTGCTCAACTGAGTTTCAGCAATTTGTCAGAGTCCTGTTTTTTCCTTGTACAAGCTTGTCCGCTATTTCGTTTCCATCTAGGCCCGTGTGACCTGGTGACGTTGTTGGGTTGTGCTAGTCGGTTTAAGGTTTCTCTCTAGATTTGAAGCAGTTGGATTCAAGCGCTTTCAGTGCTGCTTGACTATCTGCAAATATTTTTATTGTTTTTCGTGTGTGGTGTCGATTTTTCAGCTCACTTGCACACATTTCAATGGCATATACCTCTGCCTGGAAAATCGTAGCTAGTTTACCCATACTGAATGAGCGTTTCACTACTGAGTTCATCCCATATATTCCGGATCCGACTCCTTCCAAAGTTTTGGAACCATCGGTGAACCAACGTTCTTTTGCCCTACATAGGTCAGTTTAATTCTGGACCCAGTCTTCTCTTTCAGGAAAGACCACAGTGTATGATGCGTGAAGGTTAATACTTTTAAGCATGATGTCTGAGGGCATTCCCAGAATGTTGTGAACTATAATGTCCTCCAGCATACTGCTGCTTCTGCTGACACATGCCTGCGATAGAATAATGGCCGCTTGGTACTCATCTTGCCTCTCTTTCCAGAACTATGTGGGGAGGAAGTAGTATGAGGAGGGCTTTCATTGCTGCCGTTGGCGTGGAGCGAATGGTTCCAGTAATCGCCAGGCACGCTCATCTCTGTAGTCCGTTAAGTTCAGCAAAGGCCAGTTTTTAATGGCCTTTGCTCCACCAGACTACAGAGCTATAACGTGATCATTGGTCGTTTGACGGTCACGGTACAGACAATATACGTATTTTGGTGACACACCCCAAGTTTTGCTACATATTCTACTGCATGTCCATAATGATAGGCTACCTTTCGGATAGTCTTTTCCAAGTGCGAGCTCCAGTTAAGCTTTTTATCTAGGGTTATTCCGAGATATTTCGCTTCGACGGCAAAAGGAATTGTTACACCATTGATGGAAGGAGGTATCAAATATTCTAGCTTCCTTTTCCAGGTGAACGGTACCTAGTATGACAATTTTGTGGGGGTTAATGGACATTTCCTCCCTCCCACACCATTTGTATATGGTATCCAATCCAATGTACCTACATAGTTAAGGATGGTAATATGGATCACAGTTAAGTATAATACATTTTTTTGAATTTGAATTTGTAATTGTTTCCAACCAAAAAGCTCGAATCAAGGTGAGTGGAAAAGATCGCTCAAGCAAGTTCTTGTGATTTTTTCACTGTCTTTACTCGCGATTGTTTGCCAGGAGAACGGATTTTTCATACATTGAACAAGTATAAATCGATAAAAATATTACCGCTCTTATGTGTTCACCCCCGATAATTTCAACATAAAACCACCAATCGCAATTTTCCCTGCTAGTGGACGTTGGTTTTTATTTACGTGTTGATAAACTCGCGACGTGTTTACTCTACACAGAAAGTGCATTACGGCTTAATTCATTAACCAGGTAATGTTTTGTTTTTTGAACTAAAAGTTACCCGAAAATCTATTTACTGTATAATGGGAATTAGTGGATTGATCTGAATAATGGACATCCACGATGGGTTCCCGAAAGAGACATTCGTATAAATACAAAAAAAATATGTAAAAAAATTAGTAGTAATATTTTCATAATATTCATTCACCAATATTTTGAGTTCTTCTAGGTTAAAACGAAAAACACGAAAAACAATGTTCAGATAACAATTTGGAAACCAAAGTAATGGACGGAATGGAAATATGAAATAGTATTGTTTCTGGGTTGGAGGAATGATTCCTGACAACAACCGGGTGGGAAGTAAGAAATCATGGGGTGGGTTTCAGTGCAACTGCTATTGATGACACGAAATAAGTTTTTAAGAAATCAGCAGGTTTTATGAGAAAAAATGCATTTTATAATGTGGAGTCACATTTCAGAAACACCAGAGAGAACATGTATTTGGCGGAATATTTCAAGCGTTAATGTATTTTCTGTAAAGTAGAATATAAGGAGAAAATGTTATTCATACATCAGATCCGAATCGGACTGATTATGTGCCAGAATCCTATATGCTAAGGTCCTGATCTTGCAGCATATACACGGTAAAAACAATTTTGTTGTTACAATCGGTTGACGGAAAAAACAATTTTTCCTCCTACCCCTATAAAAGAAAGTACACACTTTCCTCCCTCAAATCAGGGAGGAAACTCATACTTTTCCTCCCTAGGGAGGAAAGTACTTTTCCTCCCCCTCATTTCAAGTAAGTTGTAAACGACGAAAGTTGTGAATCTATTATAATCAAATTGTTTCCGTAATTTCTAGAACATCTTATATATCCTGTATTCTGGTAAAAATCAAACATGAATGTTACTTCTACTCTAGTTCTTTAATAGCTATTTGTGTATTTAGAGCTCAAAGTGATTGTTGCTCGACAAAGAGATTAATCTTTGGAGAACGACAATGACACTTTGTGCTCGAAGTACATACATTATTTTTTCTACAAGCGCAGCTCTTAGAAAAAAATGATCGACATTTCATTCAAATAGGCACATAACATTACTTATGAGAAAATCACTCAATAGCAATCCGAAATGTATAAGCTATCTAAATGTCCAATAATTCAAATCACTAACAAGAAAAAAGTAAAATAACGTTCTTGAAAAAAAAAAGTTGTAATTGCCAGGAGATGAACCCGGGACCTTCGGATTACAAGCCCAAGATAAATAAATAAATAAATAAATAGGGTTTTTATCATAAAATGATTCCTTTACATGTCATTCAACTTGACGTATTCCTAACAGTGTCTCTCCAGCCTTCCTCGTCCGTCGTGGACTAGGGGGGGACAGGGCAGCTTAGACGCACAGAAAGCCGCCTCATCCCTCTAACCGTCGCCAGTCCGGGGGTGAGCGCTTGTACCAAGGGATACCTAGGGTCCCCGTGTGAGGGCGCTGGTATCCGCCTCCGCTGATGTTAACGGGTGGTCGAATATTTCAAGTTGTAATGGGGGTAGCTGGTAGGATCCACGCCTCCTGCAAAGCTTATGCGTGATGTTCATTTGCATTCAATGAAGATATTGCTTTAGGCAGTTTCATGAGGAAAATTAGTTCGACGACATCCCGGAAAAGGCTGTTGCAAAAAACCGGGTCGTGGTACTGGTCGTTTCAGAATCGACTAGGTTCCCTATGGAACCGGTTCTTCCCGTCTTTCGTGAAATACATCCAACGCTTGATAGATGAGCCCTCCGTGTTTGCGGGGCTCATTATCATATACCCTGAGCCTGGTAAGGTCTCTGGTAAGAGAACTTTTGGGAAGGTGGAACTTGTAGAACTTATATGACAAGTTTCTAACAAGTGTCGGGATGGAGTCGACGCCTGCAAGGTCGCGCAGCGCATCCAAACCGCGTATATGGCCGTATTCGTTCTATCGCATAGAGGGAAATCATAGGTATGTTGGGAGTAAAGGTGTGGTGACAGACTCGACCCCTGTGGGACCCCTGCTTCGATTGGATATTCTGCGGATCTTGTGTTGTTCACTCTTACCGCAAAAGTTCTACCGACGAGGTAAGAGTTGATCAACCTTACCATATATGAAGGCATGCCTGCCAACAGCATTTTGGATATCAGGCCCTCAACCCATGCACACTGAGTCGAAGGCTTTCTGCATGTCAAGCAGAATCATGACATGACATGAAATTAACAACAACAACAATTTCAACAATTTTCAAAAATTTTAATAACATACTTTTTGTTAAGAGTTTTTTGACATGCAGCTGCTGCAAAAATATGCTTGAATATACTATAGCAGTATTTATTGATCGAACAATAGCTATTTGTATTAATAGGGAGGAAAGTGCCACTTTTCCTCCCGCACGATGTAGTTTACTGCCCGACGCGATTACAACGGCAATTACAACTTTTTTTTTTCAAGAACGTTATTTTACTTTTTTCTTGTTAGTGATTTGAATTATTGGACATGTAGATAGCTTATACATTTCGGATTGCTATTGTGTGATTTTCTCATAAGTAATGTTATGTGCCTATTTGAGTGAGGTGTCGATCATTTTTTTTCTAAGAGTTGCGCTTGTAAAAAAAATAATGTGTGTATTTCGAGCACAAAGTGTCATTGTCGTTCTCCAAAGATTAATATCTTTGTCGAGCAACAATCAATCACTTTGCGCTCTAAATACACAAATAGCTATTAAAGGACTAGAGTAGAAATAACATTCGTGTTTGATTTTTACCAGGATATATAAGATGTTCTAGAAATTACGGAAACAATTTGATTATAATAGATTCACAAGTTTCATCGTTTACAACTTACTTGAAATGAGGGGGAGGAAAAGTACTTTCCTCCCTAGGGAGGAAAAGTATGAGTTTCCTCCCTGGTTTGAGGGAGGAAAGTGTGTACTTTCTATAGGGGTAGGAGGAAAAATATTTTACTCAAATACCTCAATCGAATACTTGTTTGTGTATCGGACATGTTTATCAGAATTGGTTCGACATTTTATGGGAATGGTTATTACTATCAAAAACATTTCATTCGAAAGATATTATGTTCAGGGCCAGTTTTTTGAGTTCCAGTTAAACTCCATGTTAATTAATTTATTCGAGTTGAATTATATTTTGTTGATTCAACCATGTTTTCCTCTGAGTGTATTTACAATTTGTTCTATATTAGGATTAATATTTTCATTAGATTGTAACTCAAGTGACATATATAATAGGTATAAGCATAAGTGTTGAATGATATTGGCACTGGAATTTGACTGAGAATCATTATTTCAGGTCTCTTTTCATTCTGCTATCAAGAATGAAGTCAAGTGTCTAGTCTTGAGTCTTCTAAAAACATAATATATAATGTGGCCTAAAAACATAAAAATACGTGATTTAGATTGACGAAAATTTGATAAAAGTTTGCCCACTAAAACAACATAAACAGAATTCTTTATAGGGTTTTCGCTCTTCTTGCAACCTTCCATTATTTTTGCCGATACATTGATATCGACACAACACAAACATTCGAACTTTCCAATTTCCTAGATAGAAGCGATGAATATGGTGTCCGACAAAAAACATGCCCGCTTCTAGAAAAATAATGTACACGTATATGACATTTTCGACATAGGTCGGATGATAAATTTAAACAAATGTCACGGAAACCGGCATGACTTTGTTTTCACATAAATCTTCCGAACTTTATATGTGAATTTATAGCACAGAAGAAGGCTGATAGTGGATTTTAAAATGTCATATCGCAGGTTTCAGACGGAGTCCTTGATTATTATGTTTGCCGTATGAGCGGCACTGAAAAATTAATCGAAGATGATATTTTCATATGTTATACGAGAGTTTTTTTTAGTAAATAGTGAACTTGATATTTCAATGAGAATTTCGTTGCTTGGCAATTTAACGAAAAAACTGCCTCTGAAAAAATTACGAGACCGTAGGACGAAACGAAACTCGTAATATAAATGTTAAAAGATCCCTTTGATAAAAAAAAAGCTTGAGTGTAATTTTATGTGACAATTTAATGAATGCATTTTCAAGTTATATATTAGGTAATTTGGAAGTCACTAAATTAATAAAAATACTGATAGAGGAAATTACTAGTTCTACGAATTCGAAAATTTTTTTCAGTTGCAGTTTAATTCGTTAAATTGCCTAAAGAAAAGAAAACCTGATTCATAAAGGTCAAGTTTACTTCGACAAAAAAAACATTGAGAGTAATTCGGTATCACAATTTGAGGATGTATTCATATTGTTAGCCTAGACCCTGGATGAACAAAATATTGCGTTACCATAGCAACGAACAATAACTTATTAGAAGTGTCAGTGTAAAGATTGACGTCAAAAAAGTAAACCAGAGTTACGCAATGAATTAAAAGAAAAAATATGTCCACCGAAATTATGAAAATCGAAAAATTGGAGTATCGAGCCATCATCAAGTACCTGTATTTAAAAGGGTTAAGAGGTAAGCAGATTTACGAAGATATGCTTAATACCCTTGGTGATCAATGTCCTTCGTATGCGACCGTGAAAAATTGGAATGCAAGATTCAAAAGAGGTAAATTTTCCATTGAAGATGATGACCGATCGGGAAGGCCAGTTTCTGTGTCAGTCCCCGAAAATATCGATGCAGTTCATGATATGATTTTAACAGACCGTCGAATTGGGCTAAAACGGATATCTGAAGCACTGAATATTTCATACGAACGCATTCATCATATAGTTCACGTCAATTTGGACATGAGAAAGATTGCTGCAAAATGGATCCCCAAATGTTTGAATGTTGACCAAAAGCGTGCAAGGGTAGTAGCATCGCGTTCGATCTGTGCTCGATTTGAAAACGATGTAGACTTCTTAAACCGAATTGCTACTATGGATGAGACTTGGGTACATTTCTACGATCCAGAAATAAAGCAACAATTGATGGAATGGCGACACTCCGGTTCTCCAAGACCTAAGAAGTTTCGTGTCAAAAAATCTGCTGGAAAAGTACTTGCTCCAGTTTTTTGGGATTGCCATGGAGTAATCATGATTGATTTTCTGGATAAGGGTAGAACAATAACTGGAGATTACTATTCGACATTACTGACCACTCTACGGGAAAAAATTAAAGAGAAAAGACGCGGAAAGCTAAACAAAGGTGTTTTGTTTTTGCAGGACAATGCCCCTGCACACAAATCTCATGTTGCCATGCAAAAAATTCGTGATTTAGGGTTTGAATTACTAGAACACCCCCTTATTCACCAGATTTGTCTCTGTCCGACTATCACCTCTTTCCTCAACTGAAAAAAAGTTTGAAAGATCCTAAATTTTCTTTCAACGAGGAGGAAATAAAAGCTGTGGAGGTCTGGTTTGCAGAGCAAGAAGAAACATTTTTTTTGAAAGGTCTAGAGACGTTGCAGGTTCGCTGTAATGAATGTATCCAATTAAGAGGAGAATATGTTGAGTAATAAAATATTTTGACATTGAAATTTTGTTTGGTTCTATTGTAGGCTAAGAATTTTTCAATATATCCTAGTTTAACAATAACAATAGCAACTCCGAGCAACAAAAATGCCATCGAATTGGTTTTGCCGTAGTTGGATAAAGAGTAATGAATTCTTTTGCTTCCTGGTCTGGCTTCAGCACTTTAGTACCTGATTAAAAAATTGAGTTTACATATTTCTACAACTGGAAATTATTATATCAAAATGTTTCAGATAATGACTTTTTTCCATACATAATATCAATTCATAACCACTCCAATATTTGATTCCACTGTGTAGGAAGAAAATAATGAAAACTGTACTTGGTTGTGAAGATAATTTAAAGTCCTTTCAGAAGAGTTACAATACGGCATATATTGCAATTTAATTTTTTTTCAAATGGCATCACTATTTTGACGGGTATGATTTCAGAAATTTGACGTTCTCGACAAAACACACGTCTTTCTAAATAAAAATCGACGTGTCACAGAATTTTTCTTAAAATTAACTCACAGCTGATAAAATTAATATATTCCATACTTTATCAACGCACTGTATTTTGTTAGTTTAACAAACCACTTCAAAACAACTCATTACTCAGTACTGATCTGGCAGAAGTCATTTCATTCTTTGTATACACTCATAAAAATTATTTCTTGGATCAAAAACATGCTTTAATCCAAGAAAATGGTTCGTTTATATACAGGTAAACATGCGGCAAAAATTCAAGGGGTTATTCCTTGACCTATTCTAAGAATATTTTGTTCTATGATGATTTTTGAAACACCCCTTTGTTTCGAAGATACGGGGTGAACAAAATTTACAACATTACCTCCATTCCTCCAGCCTGAATACAAGCATTCAATCTTCTCGTCATTGACTGCCGAACTCTTTTAAACACACCACGGTCATTTCTACTTGAGTTACACCCAGCAATTATCTGATTTAGCAATTCATCCAAATTCTCCAATAGAGTAGCAACATACGGAGATCGCTGGATTGGTGCGGGTGGGCACACGCATGGCCTGCTTGATCCCCGAACTTGAACCCCTTGGATTATTTCTTCTGGGGATATCTGAAGTCATAACTTTACGCTACTCCATTGGAGAATCTGGATGATTGCTAAATCGCATAATTGCTGGCAGTCTATAATCACCTTTACATGTACTTTTTGATAATAAAATGTTGTTCATGTCGTAAATTTTGTTCACTCTGTATCTTCGAAGCGAAGGCGTTTTTCAAAAATCCTCATAAGGTATAATATTCTTAGAATTGGTCAAGGAATAACCCCTTGGATTTTTGCCGTATGTTTACCTTACACCCTGTATACTGGAAAAAATATTGCCTCACTGCAAGAAATCGATATTGTCAGAATCAGTTTCTCAGAATGAGGTAGGTAATGATATTTTTGAACCAAGTAGAGGAAGGTATTTTCATTCAAGTACATTGAATTCTCAATTGAAAACAATTGAAAACAATTGAAATATTAGATTCAATTCAATGATACTTTCATTAGAAATCAAAAATTTGCTGCGGTCATTTTGAAATCAGTATTATCTCATTTCTACATTATGATAATGTACGGTGGAAAAATTCATCTTTCCTGATGTAAATTGAATATTTCTTGTCAACCAAGAAAACTTGAGTGAAAACTTTGTTTAATTCTATACTGAAATCAATATTTTCATATTTATAGAAAATATTGGGTTATATTATGAAATTTGTTACTGTAATTTGCGATTATGGTTCCTTCACTTCGAAAATATTGGGTCTTTCTTCTAATAGTATCCCATTTCTATTTAATAGGTAAAAAAGTATACTCAAAATATCTTCGGAAATACCTTCTTTTGGAATAGATTTCAAATTTGTTAGTAAGGAACGAACCTTCAGAACTAGAGGAAATTAGTACAACTTCTCTCTTCCTAGTATAAGAGGTCCACTTTGAGAACAAAATCGTCTGGTTTGAAAAAATCATGCATAAAGTATTTTAGAAAAATTTGAGGTATTTCCTTTTGAATGGTCCACCAAAGAAACTTTCACTTCAGGTACACTTCTGACAACCAAAAATGCATGTACCTAACCTAGTTTAATGAAGATATTATTTTTTAGAAATTGTTCATTTACAGCATTCAGAAATAATTAACAAGTCGACCAAGTTTTTCTATCATTGTAAATAATTCATCAATTTACAACTACACTTATCAATTCACCATCACTTCTTCTATACGCTTACACCTACTAACACAGAGATACTGCCCAATTTTGCATTTGCCGGCAATCGTTTAAGTGGCTGTAAAAAAAATTGTAAAATTTGATTTTACGTAACTCCCAGGTTTTCGGAGAAGATCCTTCAAAAGCAGAGCTTGTGCGAGCAAGGAAGATCCGGGACCTACAGTTTGAATGAAAGTGGAATCCGAACCACTTCAGCTTCGTAACAGGCTCCGGGGATCAAACCCGGACCGCCTGGGTGGAAGGCAAACGCTCTAACACCACGACCACATCTGTAGTGGAAATTCTCAAGTAAAACATGTAAAGATTTACTTGATTCAAGAATATTCTATAACATTTTTTTTCAGTTTGAGAAAACATTTCTTGAATCAACGATTTCAATAATGCTTGATCCAAGTGTGAATATTTTTTCAAATGAATATACTAATTTTATCACGTCAATACTTTATTCTTGAACGAAGAAAATGAGCCGAATGAATAAAATTGTGTATCCAAGAAACACAAAATTCTCTTTCCGAACATATTACTTTGAAATAAAGAAATATTTATTTACCTACTTCTAGTATGTGGGTGTGGGTGTGTGGGTGTGTGTGTGTGTGTGTGTGTGTGTGTGTTTGGCATCGAAATAAACCAATTCAAAGTAAAAAAAAAATATTCTTTCTTGATTTAAGAGCCACCATCACCGAAAAGTCGAATTTCTTCCTCATCCCTTCCAGCTCAGGTTTGTTGGCATACTTATCAAGAGTGGGGGTGGAGATAATGAACTCGATGAACATTGGCAACACAGCACCTGTCATTAGAGCGCCAATCAGGTATAAATTTCTCGATCGTAGAATCCGTTTCTTGCAAAAACCATTGATTTCAAGAAAGAGATAATTTTTGTATGAGCTCAGTGGTCCCATAAGAATTCCGGAAACTCTCAATTTTTTCAATTCATCATTTCATTTAAATTTTTATTCTTAAAAATTATCATAACCAAAAATCACTGAGGTTCCGGAATTTACACAAAAACATTGAGTAATGCAAAAAAAATTTAAAAAATTTCAAACAAAAACTGTGGGCTTAAAACGAATTTCCGTTTTACCAAGGTAGTGTTTGCTCTTAAGAAATCCTTTTTATGTGTGTAGCAAGGATGAGGTATCCATTGTATCAAGATTGAAGTTGGATGTAAGATATTCGAATAATGGAAGGAAATCTCCTTTCCTTCCTTTTCGACAACGATGGTCGCACTGTGGATTGTTGCCATGGCGATTCACCTGAGCAAAAATACGGAACAGATTCACGAGCAGACTCCAATAACCCTGTAATTGTATTAGCTCTTGTAAACAATGTCGCTGACGCTGCTCGATTATCTATTCTATAGACTCGGACAAGAGCGTTGAATTTACTGCAAAGCAGGGGGGTAATGGGCCGCAGCAAATGAGGTTTTGTACTGGCACTGTAATTAATTTTTTCTCGGCAAACACTATAAAATTCGTTTCCGTTGACAATGTTTAGTTAACAAAGTTAACGCCGAATGGAAAATGCATGTTCCGAAAAACTATTTTCTCTGCAAGCTTTCGGATGGTATAGGTGGGATCCCTCTTTTTCTCTCGTTTATTGTTCGCAGTCGATTCGGAAAAACGAGTTGTGAAAACACACCCAGCGATGAATTGGGTCGGCGTTCCAACCACTGAAAAATGTCATAGTTCCACGTTGAAAATTGTTGAGAAGTTAACCAAGTCATCATCACCCAAATTGAACTCTCTCTATTTGGATTATGATTCGTTTGTTATGATTTGTCAAAATATATAGAGAACTTGTCAATACAATTCAACTTTACAAGTATTCTTTCATTTTCTTAACAGTCTCTTTCTGAGTATTCTCTAGCTAAACTCAAAAGGTTATGGGCCAAGTAACCAATAGTTTACAAGAAAGATATGGAATTGTTCAATTCAACAGTCGAGATTTCGGAAATTGGAATTTTCGAGTTAAAGCCCTATTAGAAGAAAATGATGTGAAAGAATGTATTGCAGAAGCACAACCAGCCGAGAAAACTGCAGATTGGAAAAAGAAAGACAACAAATGCAAATCATTGATCATACAATGTGTAGCTAATTGGCATTTGAAATGTATTAAAGAGAAGCAGTATGCTTTCGATATGTGGAAAGCACTGAATACCACGTTTGAAAGAACTGGTGCTACAACTCAAATCTACGTCAGAAGGAAGTTATTGACTATGAATCTTGAAGAAGGTGAGAAGCTGAATTCTCATTTCATTAAATTCGACGAAGCTGTGAGAGAATTAAAGTCAGCGGGAGGGAAACTGGAAGAGATGGATATTGTGTGCCATTTGTTTCTAACATTGCCAAAAGACAATGATCATGTAACAACAGCATTGGAAATCTCATCTTCCGATAAACTTACCCTAGAATTCGTCAAAGGAAGATTGTTGGATGAAGAAATGAAGACAAGAAATCACGCTAGGCAATTTCAAATTGAACATTACGGTGGCGGAGTAGCTTTCAATAGCGGTAATAGTTATTTCAGATACAATTGCCATAATTGTGGTAGAAGAGGATACAAGAAATCAGAATGTAGGCTTAAGAAGAAATTTCAAAGAAAGAGTAATGCTCAAAATACATTACAAAGAGGTGTATCAACTGATGCAGTAAGTTTTATGATTTACACAGGTGAAGTATTTGATGCCACTAAAGGTGGGGATTCTTTAATTACTTGGTATGTAGATTCAGGAGCAACTGATCATTTGGTAAATGACGAGAAATGTTTAGCCCTTTGTAAAAACTTAGAAAATCCAATAAATATTTCAGTTGCCAAATCTGGAGAATCACTGAAAGCAACTAAAGTAGGTTATATTCATGCTATATCTTTATTGAAAAATAAAGAATTGCCTGTGAACATAGAAAATATTTTATACGTACCTCATCTAAGACGTAACTTATTATCAGTTGAAAAAATTTAATCTGCAGGAGTCAAAGTAATATTTGAGAATAATCAAGTGAAATTGATGGAAGGAAAAGACTTATTGGCTGTATGAAATAGGAATCATAGGTTATATGAATTGAAATTGAGAAAAATTGCACTTAGTATAAATATTTCTGAAAAACAAGAAGAAAGTTTAGAACTATGGTATCGAAGGATGGCTCATTTGAGTGAAAATAATTTGCAGAAATTAAAGTCTTCTAAATAGGTTTTAGGTTTACCAGGGAACATCAGCTCTGATTTTCCCTATTTATGTGAACATTGCCTCGAAGGAAAGCATTCAAGAAGTCCGTTCAATGGTAGGAGACCAGTAAGTACAAGACACATTCAGCTGATACACAGTGGTATTCGTCGGTACCATGCCAAAACCGCGAATGTGCAATTTGTCATTTCGAATGAGACGAGTTTTAAGAATATTCCTGCTTCTTGCTTTAAAAACCTTGGTAAATTTTCACATTTGCGAATTCACTCTCGTTCACAGTAGACAACATTCGTGAGTTTAGCTTTGAAAATTTTGGTAGAAAATTAGTATTTTACATATTGAAGATCGGACCCTGAAATTTGCACGTTCGCGGTTTTGGCGTGGGACCGACGATGTGGTCCAGTAAATCCGAGTACATGGGATCAGAAAAGGTATTTTGTATCTTTCATAGATGATTTTTCTCATTTTAACGTTATTTTTCTGCTTGAGAAAAGGAGTGAAATGATAACTTATTTCAAGGAATATGAAGCCATGGTGAATGTACATTTTAATTTTAAAATTGCAACCGTCACTTGTGATAATAGTGGAGAATTCTCTTCTGATGAATTTAAGACATTTTGTAAGCAAAAAGGGATACAAATCAGATATTCAATACCTCATAATCCACAGCAGAATGGAGTTTCAGAAAGTATAAATAGAACTTTGGTTGAAAAGGGTAGGACCATGTTATCAGAATCAGGGCTTGATAAGAATATGTGGGGGAATCATTTTAGCAGCTCAGCATTGGAAGTAAAAACACCCTCATATATATATATATATATATATATATATATATATATATATATATATATATATATATATATATATATATATATATATATATATATAAATATACCTGATGTGAGTAAACTTGTTTAGCTTTTGCTCATATTCACAAAGAAAATCGTAGGACGTTTGATGAGAAAAGTGAAGAACGCATAATGGTTGGCTACGCTTTCAATGGTTACAGATTATGGAATCCTAGCCAGAGGAAACTTTTTCGAAAATAAATGTGGCATTGCTGCGGGCGAGTGCGGACCTGCCAGTCAGTTTAGCCATGAACCAGCCTGCGATCCGAACGAATGTTCGAGAATCTTCGTCTCTATTGTTCAAGAGTGTACGACATCTAGATGCATCTCGAGAATTCCCGTGTAGATTTCCTTCGACTATATATGCATACCGAAGCAGAGATGGGGGCAGTTTTAGTTCAGCGGAGTGAGAGTTAGATGCCGTGACAGACAGTCTAGTCGAAATAAATAATTTGTGATGTACAAATGTGACATAATTGATTAGTAATTAGAATATATGTTCATAAATAAATTAAGTGAAATCAATTAGACTTTAAATATACTACGGTGGTGATCAGAAGTGGATTTTTAAAAATAAAATACAGAGTGAAGGGGTTGACATAATCAAGTTTTCATTTGAGAAGGGCACATGTCCGTTTGATCTCAGTAAGGAATTGTAAGTCCAATTTGAAAAAAAAAACAATTATGTCTTGACAAGTTTTGTCCAATAACGGTACGAAGTGTAATGTGTAAAATAATCAAAAATGTATTTATAACCACTCTTTCGAAGTAGGAGGTCATAACAGTACATCAAAATGGGTTTCTGCAGAGGAGATCAACGTAGAGTGCGTCTATTACGCTTTTCAACTATATTAATACCCCATTGGATATGATAAAGTATGTATGTACCCTCTTCTTTGATCTCTCAAAAGCTTTTGACTCAATTAATACTAATATTACAATAAATAAATTCAGTGAATTGGGTTTTCGGCGTAAATTCCTGTCGTGGCTAATTTCATTTCTTGAGGTCAAAAAAATTATAGTAAAAATTGATGATCAGAGATATTTTTCACATGAAGTAGACGCTGGTGTACCTCAAGGATCGATTCTTGGTCCGCTGATTTTCTTTTTGTACGTAAATGATCTTCCTAAATACGTCAGCACAAAATATCTCATTTTATATGCTGATGATACCACTGTGGCTACTAAATGAAGTAGATACGCCTGAAGAGCTCATTGCTGAAATAAATGAGGGGCCCAGTTCCAAAATGTACAATCTCCAGTTTGAACAAATTTCCAGAAAACATGAAAAACCTCGCAATTGAATGTGGTACATTCTTCTTGAAATTTGAATATTATATCATAAATTATCATTATCTATAGATGATTCATGAGGTTCTAGAAAAAAAATGTAATTTTTGTCGAATAATATATATAAAAAGTTATGGAGATTGTACTTTGTGCAATTTTTGAATGGAGATTGTACACTTTGGAATTAGGCCCCTCATTGTATTGTCAAGGGAATTCACCACGTCGTGTGAACGGAATTATCTGATGGTTAATTCTGCTAGAACCATTTGTAGGCAGTTTTTCGCCAGAAATGAAATCTCTGAAACTATTAGAATATCAGTAAATGATGTTGAAGTCCTTTTTTCAAAATCTCCAAAATTTCTAGGTGTTTTTGTTATTGATCATATTTGTAAATAGTTGAGTGGTAGTTACTTTGCTATGTCACAACTGAAAAATATTTTTATATCAAATCAGTTAATAAGCGGAAAAGAAAACTGTAGTTCACAATGAGCTTATGACATGAGGCATAAGATGTCCGGAGGACTGCTCATTGCTAATATCCTATACAATAGGAAAAGTTGGGTAGAAAATCCATCAGAAAACAACAACTTTCCTGGCTAATGCCACGACGAAAATTGAATTACATATGATGAAATTTCCGTACAGAGTTCCTACAAGGTTATCTCTGCAATTCCTTGTTGCATGGGAATGTTCATCGAAACTTCGGACCACCTATATATCGATTTCGGGGTGTTGCCCCTCATCAGTATAGGGTAGGTCTAGCAGTCAATAACTAATGACTGCAACGAATGAATCGACAACCAAACCCATTTAAAGACCGAAACTGAGACCGCGCCCGCGATAACTCCAAACTGCGAGCGCCATCCCAGCGCCGGCCACCCAACTAAGCAATACCCATGAACCACGATCGTCAAGACCGTAATAAAACGGAGAAGAAAACTGTAGTTCACAATGAGCTTATGACATGAGGCCTAAGATGTCCGGAGGACTGCTCATTGCTAATATCCTATACAATAGGAAATTTCATCAGATGTGATTCAATGTTCGTCGTGGCATTAGCCAGGAAAGTAGTTGTTTTCTGATGGATTTTCGATCCAACTTTTCCTATTGTATTGCACTAGCAATGAGCAGTCCTCCGGACATCTTATGCCTCAGTTAATAAGCGTTTACTTCGCTATTGTAACCTACAATATTAATCTTTGAGGTGGAGCAGTGGGTGCATCTAGAGATTCATTTTCTCAAAAGAGGATTATACGGTTAATATTCAACCTAGAGTATAGAGAATCATGCCGTAATCACTTTAAAGAAAATGGAATTCTCACGCTGTTTTGTTGTATTCAGGGTTGCTCTAGACTTCTGATACCCTTTGACTTATTCTATATCATGTGTGATCAAAAAGGATGAATAAAGAATTAATAATATTATTATTCTGTATTACACTAGGCACTCTCATTGGTGAGTTGCATTCAGCTGCTGGATGGGTTTGAGGTTACCGTCCGAGGTTCCCAGCCCATTCAAAATATTAACATTCGGAAGCAACCAACTTGAAAAATGACGTATATCAATCACGGACACCCTCATTTACATGTAGCATTGTACATATTAATATTTTGAGGCTGCATGACGTCGCCGCATCTAGTGCTCTCTAGGGGTCGTAATAATTCAAAGGGTCGAATGCAAGCTTGATATTGAAACGGAGCTACTGGCTATCTGGGGACGTTACTCAATTATAATCTACAAACTCCTCGCTAAATACTAACCAGTGTCTACGTCATGTTCTGCAAACAGATATTGTCAATATTTAGAGAAGAGGTAGTTAGTTGTTTCGAGTTTGATTAGGTACAAGTACCTACCTAGGTCAATTGTCTTCATCGAGTGTACTCTCGATAGTCTCGATACATATGTCGATCTGTTTCATAAATGTGTCGTCCTGAATTTATATTGAAGTGTGAACGGGAAATTCTTATGAATTATTTCCAACAAGATGTCTGAATAACTTGTCACAGAGAGATAAGTATTTTGATTCATGAGTTATTGAAAAGACATGGACCATTTCAGATTTCATCAAATAAAACCTGGTTGAGGAGAAAGAGATAATATAGATTGTAGAGGGTAATATATTTAATAATATAAAATAGCATACTGTATAATGAAATATGTTATAAAGAGGGTTGCTATAGAGAATATTTATTTGTGTATGTAATTTGCTTGTTTTTAAAAATAAAAGGTTAGTGTTGAAGTTCCATTCTGATTGTAAAGGGAAACATTCTCAATTGAAAATTGAACCAATACATGACTCCTCTGAAGTTCTTAAAAATAACCTGAATACATATTATTGGCGACGAGATAGCAGAGATAGCAGAATAAAGACGTATTTTTGAAAATTGGAAATATTTCATACAGAAATTCATAACTGGAAGTTTTACCTGGGAAAAAATGAGGCAGTACTTCCTAGCAAATGATGTGTTGAACAGCAGTAAGAAAAGGGCAATTCTCATTCAATCTTCATCATACACTGCATTTTCTCTGATGTTGGATCTGTGTGTTCCGGGAAAACCAGAAGAAACTGATCATGAAATACTCATTGGACAATTCAATAATCATTTTAAGATGCAACATGCAGATTTTCCGGATAAGAAAGATCCTGATGAAAAGGCAAGTAACTGGGCAACAAGACTTCGCCGATTAGCTATGTACTGCAAATATACCGGATCAGATGTTCTTCAAATATTACTAATGGATAAATTCATAACTGGATTTGATGAAAGAAACATCAAAGAGAAACTTGTCATGAATGAAGTTACCACAAGCTTTGAGGAAGCTGTGAAAGAAGCCAAAATTTTGGAATCGTTGAAAATGAGGAAAACCAATGTGAATAAGAGGAATTCTGAAGCAGAACTTGACCTTATGAAGAGATCAGTCGAGCAGAGGAAATAGAGTGAAATACAAGAAAAGAAGCAAATCATTCAAAAAGACAAGCTGTTAAATTTGTGGAATATGTCATACTAACCCAAATTTCAAATATAGAAATTATAACTGTAATATATGTGGTAGACAGGGTCATTTACAGAATGTTTGCACAAATAATAGAGGTGAGACAAAATTTTCTCAGAATTTACGAAGAAATTATCATTATTTAGAATCTTTATTTCATTTCATTTTAGAAGTCATTAATTCAAACAGCAAAACAGTAATGAGGTGAATAGAATCGATGATCTTGAAAAATTCATATTTGATAAGCCAATTCTTGTTGATGTTTGCTTAAATGGTATTGATTTACAGATGGAGGTTGTTCAGTATCAGCGGCACCCGAGAGAAACAATGCATTTTTCTTTGAAAAGTAAAGTTGAGGAAGAAATTGATAGGTTGGTTTAGAAGAATATTCTAACTCCTGTTGTCAACAGTGATTGGGGAACGCCTATAGTGCCAGTTCTCAAACCTAATGGAACCACTTCGAATATGTGGTGACTATGAAGTCACATTTGATCAAGCTTTAGAAAAATACATTTATCCTTTGCTATGAATACAGGATTAATTTAAAGAATTGAGAGGTGGTAAATATTTTACAAAAATTGATTTGAGGGCCAGTTTTTCATGTTCGAGTTGAACTTCAAATAAGTAACTGATAGTTTAGATGGTGAATGACATTCTTTAAATGATGTTGGAAGGATCACATTCTAACCATTAGGTAATTTATCTAAGATACGCACGATCACCGGCTTACTAACCGGACACTGTGGCCTTAGGAAACACCTACACACCATGGGAATAAATAGAGAAACCGTGGACTGTAGACTCTGTGGTGACGAGGAGGAAACAGCCTAGTAAAAAGACTACTGAACCTGGTGAAAAACACAGACCTATTTAACTAGGAACCACTGACGACAGAACAATACAATAGAACCCAGCTGGTCTCAGTGTTGAGGGAAACCTCAAGGTAAACCCGGTATCTCGTTCGTCAGCCTTTAACCAACCAACCAACCATATACATATTTCAGAGAATAATAAAGATCGTTCTCATCTTCAGAATTAAAAATTCGACGAGAAGTATAAATCAACTCTCTCTATCTCTGTATTCGATAAATCGTCATTCAGTACAAGTAACACAGAAACGAAGGCGATAACAACCAAATTTGTTATCGTTCGGGCCTGTTAGTCCTGTTGCGGTTCGGCAAACCTAATCCGTGCAGATTATGCAAACGGCTGGGGATACCGGAAGAGAAAGGAGAAAATGATTATATTCCTCCGGATTATGATGTCTATAGTTGCGAGTTTTGATATTATAGACGAGCTGACTGTTTTATATAATCCATATTTACATAAATTTCACTTCATCGCCCAAGTTGCCAACGGAATTAGCAGTTACCACGGATTTACGATTATTTGCGGGAGAACAGAGAAATGTGTTCCTGGCATTAGTTGTCGCTCTTCTTAACCCGGCTTCTTTCAAGTCGTAACCTTTCGGGAGTACGAAGTACATTTTTTACAATCTGATTATGTAATATTATGAGCTCTGTTGTTTTTGATGGTTCCCAATTTCATCATTGCATCGTTCGCAAGACTACTTTTCTTCTTTATGAAAACTGATAGTCTCGCTACTTTTATGAAAGTTGTATCCTAAATGAGTATAAAAACAATTGGAGGCTTAATATGTTTTTTGACGTACCACTTTTTGAAATTATTTGGTACGTTTTAAAAACTTTCCATTTTAGCGTTGATACAATGACGTCGTTAACGGAATGTTTTGAAACGAAATGCAATATTTTGAAACCATGAAATACGAACGGTTCAAAGCTGTCAGTTGTCTGCTTGTATTTTGGTATCGAGTTCTAAAGCAAAAGTGGAAGAAATTATATTTTTTTGTTAAGACAACACAAAAAATATTATTTATTTAGAAAAAAGAAAATATACTAATTAACATCTCATTGTAGAGAATGCCCCTTCGGTCAGAGGCGATTTTGACGATAATGATGTCACAAGAAAATAATAGTAGTCGCACCATCTGTATGCCTAAATTTGTACAGTAAGGCATGTAATTCACCCTGAGGAGGTCCCGCTGTAACTGGAGGATACTTAAATAGATTGTAATGACAAGAGGGTACCTTATTCGATGTATAGTTTCCAACGAAAATCTGCAGTGACCTAATTTTCGCTAGAATCTTCTTGTTGACGAAAACCGTTTCAAATGAATCAATAAAATTTTTAGGAGTTTATGGATCGATAGGGATAAGAATCACCGTCCACAACCCGCACAGGCTACGCTTTAGGGTATTCACTTTATTTATGAGGTATTATCATAATTATTATTTTTATTCTTCGGCTATAGACAACAATGTAAATCAAAGGACCACGCACAAACCTTATGGGAAATGGATTTCGGTGAATTCTGCTGATTTTTTGGTATGATGAACTTTCAAATGTCCTAATCAAAAGTCTCCACGGGCACAACGAAAAATAATGGACAGTTTTTGAGAAAAAAATTGTTCAAAGTAGGCAAAATGGGGAATTTGGTATAGTAAATCGGGAGAAATAGACCCTGTTATTTTGCTACTTCATGCTTCTTGGAAATTGTAGCATACGCTTTAGCAATTTTTTTATGGGTCTTGTGTCTTTACAGTACTGTTTGCCAATAATTGCAGTTTATACAGGGTGACGCATAAAGACACAATGCGAGGAATGAAAAAATAATTTTTAGAACATTATAAAAACAATAGATTGTGAGATAGTCAATGGAAATGGATACATAGAAGATGATTCAATTGATATATAGGGGGTGATACAGGGAACAATAATGGAAGTAAATTGTATTACAGAATATTTAGAAAAAACGTGTCACTAGATTTATTGAAGAATAACATTGGTGAGACGTACTTTTCAACGTCCTGATCGAATGTCTCGATGGGCACAACGGAAAGTAATGGACAGTCTTCTAGAAAAAACGGCTCAAAGTCAGCAAAATAGCGTCTGAGGAAATGAAAGCTAGAACCTGTCACAAATAAGTAATGTTTCATTATTCTCATTCTTCCTATCATTATTTTACTGGATACTGTATTTAAAATAATCCTACATTAACTTTCATTAGTCATGTAATTGAAACAACCATTCCATAATTGCATTCCTATATTGTCACGTAGTTTTATCTACTTCATTCGCTACTGAACTGATATTTCAACTGTTATCTTCATCTGGTAATCCCATTGTGGAATATTCTGCACATTCCTATCAAGTTCTTACAAAAAATCCACTAAATCCCTTTTTTTTTTTATTCTACTTGATAGAAAATTGAACTGCATGCAGCCCAGGAAGAATTTGTCTCAGGAAAATGCCGATCGAAGTTATGTATGCAAGACATTATCTATCTATAAATATTTTTTTATACAAAAACATTGACTCGGCACTTCAGAGTTAACCGATTCAGATTGAGTCTAGCATTACATCCTACGCACGATTCGTTCAAACTTTATTTCAAAATATTCAGCTTGAGAAATATCCAGTCGTCTTTCAAAGCGTTTATCTCTCCATTACTGCCCCCATTACAATTGAGGCGCAGTCTTGTAAAGTTTTGTCAATGAGAATATCTGGCAGTCCTGATTCTTCCCTTTGTTGAATAGCAATCTCCCGATTTTCTTCATGGTTCACACCATCTAATTTTGCCATTAGTTGTATATGAAAAAAATTGTTGCATATGAAACAATGTCATTGATTTTGAATAAAAGCCATCAGAGAGTTATGAAATATCAGATAAACAGACAAAAGATTCAAACTTGAGACATTCGATCAGGACGTTGAAAAGTACATCTCACCAATGTTATTCTTCAATAAATCTTGGGACACATTTTTTCATACTTATTTATAGTGTTATAACCTTATCAATATGGCCATTTCAATTTCCATCTATAAAACAATTAGCTTCCATTATATTTTCTGTATCAACTGGATCATTTCCTTTTTTTTTCTTTGGTGTTTTGGCATCGATTGCTATGGTCCATGTGTTCTGGTAGGCCTTGTTACTAACTCCATACGCCACCTTAGGAGCAGCACTGTTAATTGGAACGCAACAGATCACCTTCTTTATAACCATATCCATTCACTAATTTTCTCAAAATCTATTGTTTTCGTAATGTTCTAAAATTTTTTTTTCATTCCTCGCATTATGTCTTTATGCGTCACCCTGTATAGACTGCAATTATTGGCAAACAGTGCTGTAAAGACACAAGACCCATAAAAAAATTGCTAAAGCGTATGCTACAATTTCCAAGAAGCATGAAGTAACAAAATAACAGGGCCTATTTCTCCCGATTTACTATACCAAATTCCTCATTTTGCCTACTTTGAACAATTTTTTTCTCAAAAACTGTCGATTATTTTTCGTTGTGCCCGTGGAGACTTTTGATCAGGACATTTGAAAGTTCATCACACTAAAAAATCAGTAGAATTCACCGAAAGCCATTTTCTATAAGGTTTGTGCGTGGTCCTTTACTTCAGCTGTGATTAGGCGTTTACGTATATGAAAAAATAATAATATACAGGTTGTTTCAAATTCGATCCTCACCATTGGGATCTCGGAAACTATTGGAGACAGGAAGATGGTTAAACTGGGGCAAAGTTGCGCATTTACCTGACTAACAATATGCCGTTGAGAAAGCTCTGAAATTCCGAGTATATCCGGAGATATCCGGAAAAAATAGAAATTTCGAAAAATTTTAATTTCTTCTGGCTTCAGTTTTTGAAGGATTCGAAAATAAATTGCACTTCCACATTGCCACTTCTTCTTTGCTACATAATTGTCTTTTCAGATTTGCTATCCGACGTTTCGTCTTCCGGCCACCATCATCAACTTTATTTTTTCTTATGGGCGCTAGATTGTTTTTTTTTTGTTTTGAATAGAACCACATTTTACCTTTTCAATTATGTATCATGAGTTATCATTCTTTTTCGAAAAATTGGAGATATTGAAAAAAAATCTTCTTATCATAATAGGCTTTGACTTTGTTGTTTCTAAATTTGACTTTCAATTTGTTACACCCAATGACATTTTGTTATCGTACAACTCATTGAATTTTTTGCGAAAAATGGCTTTCACGAATTAAGAAAAGTGAAATATGAAATTTGACCGAGTTTGGTTCATTTGAACAGCAGAGGAAAAAATACGGAGACAGAATGGACAAGGAAACTAAAGAAAATTTGATAAATGAGGAATTTATGAGGGAAAATAAACATTGAGTCCTTTTCAATAAAAATAATAATTTGCAGATGAACATGAACCCGGAGGAATCTACAAGTCAAATTTCCTTCGATATGAATATTTATCATACATGTGCTTGGAGACATCTCAAAAAAGCGGTTTAAAATGTTACAAAATACCATATCTCAAAAATTGCATCCAGGTGATCCCGAAAGGCGATTAGGATTTTGAGATTGGCTAATGTAATTTGGTCAGATGAGAGCACTTTCGAACTTTACGAATTGTGGGATATTCAACCGAAATAACGAACATTGGTACATAAACAACCCTAGGCAGTTCCAAGAAATTCGACCTCAAGTGCGATTAAGTATTAACGTGTGGACAGGAATTTACAAAGATAGAATTTTGGGTCCTCATTTATTTGACGGAATTCTGAATGGAGAAACCTATCACCCGTTTTTAATATCGATTTTCGAAGACTATTTGGATGATCTACATTTGGCTAACTATATCAACATCTGGTTTAAACAAGATGGTGCTCCGCTGCATACTACCAGACGTTTATCTAGTTATCTGACTGAAAGGTTTGGTGATGAATGGATAGGGAATAATGGGCTGGTGAGGTGGCCAGCAAGGTATCCAGACATTAATGTTATGGATACATTCTTATGGGGTACACTGAAAAATAAAGTTTATGGTCAGAGGGAATATCAAAATATTGAGGACCTTCAACACAGCATTGTTAGAGAGTTCGGAAGATTGAGGAGGAGGGAAATTAATCGTGCAGTGAATAATATCCGAAGAAGGGCACAGTTGTGTTATCATGAACAAGACGAGCATTTTGAGCATTTGCTGTGATTTTCTTTTGTCTTTACATTTTAGTTAATTATTGTTATTTGTTCAAAGTTCTATTTTCATTGAAAAGGACACAATTTCTAAATTACCTCAAACACACCTCATTTATCAAATTTTGATTGTTGATTCTTTCTCCGTATTTTTTCGGTGGCTTTTCAAATGAACCAAACTCCGTAAGATTTTGATCAAATAACATGAACATAGTTCGATGAGGTTGTCGACTTTCGTGATACAAGTTTGAATACATTTCGATGTCCTAACACTGTTTCTATGGTATTCGTAATACATTTGTATCATATCTCTTTTTTCTTCATTCGTGAAAGCCATTTTTTGCCTAAAATTCAATGACTTGTACAATAACAAAATGTCATTGAGTGTAACAAATTGAAAGTCAAATTTAGAAACAAAGCCTATTATGATAAGAATATTTTTCTTTCAATATCTCCAATTATTCGAAAAAGAATGATTACTTATGATACATCATTGAAAAGAGTAAATCTGGTTCTATTAAAAACAGAAAGAATCCAATGTAGCTCCAATAAGAAAAAATAAAGTTGATGATGGTGGCCGGAAGCCGAAACGTCGGATAGCAAATCTGAAAACACCATCATGTAGCAGGGAAAAAGTGGCAGTGTGGAAGTGCAATTTACTTTCAAATTCTTCGAAAAATAAAGCCAGAAAAAAATTAGAAAGATTTTCTGAAATTTCTGTTTTTTCCGGATATCTCCGGATATACTCGGAATTTCAGAACTTTCTCAACGGCATGTTGTTAATCAGGTGAATGCGCAACTTTGCCCCAATTCAACCATCTTCGAATCTCTCATAGTTTCCGAGATGCCAATGGTGAGGATCGAATTTGAAACACCCTGTATAAATGTTCTGAACAATTAAAAAAATGCTCCTTTTGATTTCATTTGAGCCATTTTCATGATATCGTTCTGAAATGAAATTCATCCTATAAACTGCCCGATAAGAAAATAATGAATTAGTCCATGAAAACCCAGATGCGACCACAGCTGAATGGAAGGGCTTTCAAATAAATTTATTCATGGACATCTACCAGTGTGACAAGATATAAATGATTTTTATTCATTCGAATCCGACGCGTGGCCATTTGAATATTCCATTCCGAAAAATTATTTGAGCACGAAAGAAGGATTAATTCTTTCGTGCCCACTGAGCATTTACCAGAACAATGATGGGGATCATTAATTATTCTCTCCGCTTAATATAGTGTGTCATACCTTTTAGTTCCTTTTCTACACGGCAATAATAATAAAGTGAATTCGCAAATGAGCTTCGTACATTAACTATAGAGTGGTGTTTTGTGCAGGATTCTTAAGTGACTTATCAAAATGTACAGTGTGATTTAAATTGCATGCACTTAGCAATATTTCACGTTATTATTCATCTAGTTGTTAAGAATTATTGAAATTGATTATTTTAAATACATTTTCTTACTCCGATTCAGCAGTATTCATTTTTTCGAAAAGAACCTATTTTGGAGTTTAGAATGTTTAAGTGTAAGCGACACTATTTTTGTCGAAACTGATAATTTGGAGAATGGTATTTGGGAATATTGAATTACGTTATTATCCCTGCAATCATTAGGAACCAATGAATGGAATTGTTTGAAATAAATTTGAATCATTCAATTCATCAGTAGCAATTTGACAGAAATAATTTTTTCGATTCAAGCGAAACTATTAATGTCGAGTAATTTGGAGGATAATTTTTGAGAAAAATGAATTCAACAACCCATTCAACCCCTTAAAAAAAACCTGAATTCTCAAATGTTTCTTTATCCGAAACTGATCATATGCCTTTATCCTATTCAACAAAAAGTTTCAATTTCACTTTTTCAGTATTCTGAGAAATATACCACAACCATATCACATTTACAGTGTGGTCTAGACTTTATTGTGTCACAAACGGGAAAAAGCTAATAGTTTTATTGGAATTTTTTATAGAGTTGGGAAAACAAAAATATAATTGAGTATATCTGAAATAAATCAAAATAGTAGTTTTCAGTATCATTCTCATAACTCCTTCAAGTTTCTCAATATGAAAAATTGACACAGTACTCTCATCTGAAAGGCAATCCATAATTCATAGTCAGGAACGAGATTTTGTGGAAAATTGTGGAAAATTGCGTAAAATTACTATCCTTTCATGAACGTAAAGCATCGTTGAAAATCTGATAACATTCAGAAAGCAGATTTTATTTCGTTGCGAAATATTGAATACATTGACGTGCCTTCTATTATAAGATGAATTATTTGATATTTTCTGATAAAATTCCTGGGGTCAAAGTATGACTTTTTCACCACATACATGTGTCCTAAAATGTACCCCTCCAAGTAAATTTTAATTGTGAAACAACTTTGCATCAGAGGGTCGGAAAATATATATGCCTTCGTTTTTTTGGAAGTTACTTCTTTTCAATAAGGTTATTGTGGCTAATGACCATAGCAGTCGATGCCAAAACACCAAATAAAGAGAAAAAAAAAAGGTTATTTTGATTCATGGCAGTGAATGAGGCTTACCAACAGATTTTATTGCCAAGATATTCTATGTATGTCAAAAAAATTCAAATTTCAACATCACCATTAAGTTAGCCTTGAAAATTAAAATTTTGACTTCTTGCATTTTTTTCAATAAGGTAATCGTTTCGATAAAATCACTAATAGTTAAATAAAAGAGGATTATTAAAGTAACAAACCAAAATAGTTAGTGTGCTATGACATGTAACTTTGTTTCCCCTTTTGACTCTTTTGACATTTGAATTATGAAACAACACTTTCATGCCGAAGTGATTTGGAAACTTTTTTATTCATCAGTTTGTTAGAAATTGGTTTATCCTTTGTCTCGAAAATCATGTATTTTGGTACCTAATATTGCGGATGGATTGTGCCAATAGCCCTGCTCGTTGAATGTCTTTTAGCTGAAAAAATTAAACCATTTCTTAGGGATAGCAAATTACAATTCTATGTTTTTTCATAAAATTCGATATACTTATACCGTAGGATTACTACGTTCATTCCTAGTTGTATTTAATTCTGGCAGAAACAGACAGCAATGACAGTAGGTACTAGTCAAAGAAACTAAACTAACAGGAGGGTTTAATAAGTTCTATGCAATCAGAATCTTGTAGCATCAGCGCGTCATAGTGACGTACTTGGACATGAGTGCAGAGTCGAACTCGAACCAAGCACCAAAACTGTCAGCAGTAACTCCCATATACCAAGAGCTAGTTAGTCCGTCACTGTCTATAGAGAACGGCGGCCATGACATGTCCAACTACGTCACATTTCGTCACAAATGTTCTTTCATCTCTTTCCATTAGTGTTCCCATTGTCTTATGGGGATTATACTCTCCTGTTTAGTCTCCTTGGGAACTAGTAGTATTTATCATTTATTTATTTCACTTCAATATGTTGTATTAAATTATTCTTACTAGATTGGCCCTACTAACTATTTTTAGAACACAGTTTTCCTTTGTATTTCTGTACAATAATTTGCCAATATAGAATTTGCTACCTCACTAACAGTGCTCTTTGATGAATTTATTGTCTATCTTTGTAATAATTAATCCACCTCCCCCGCTCGTTGAAGCGGTTCCTCATCCTGTTGACTGGCGATCAACAGAACAAAATCTGATCGTTTCGATATAGAGTGCCCAGCGTATGTGCGGCCGAAGCTCCCTTATATTTGACATGAGTTGACTTTTGTAAAAAACACAATGACTTTACTTTATGTGCATGGTGCCCCCCTAAAACTGGTAGAAGGCCTGGAAAAATACTTGGCTGAAGGCCAAGTAGTGTGTAATCAATTTACCGAATTTACTTCCTGATCGGTGCGTTTTTAAATCTAAAACAAAATGCATGACTAGTCATTATGTGGAGCCTGTTGTAGTTGCCGTTGGCGTCGCCGAAGGTTCTGCTTCCATCGCACATCTTCAGGGATATCGTTGCCTCAGTGGTTCACTGGTCGTCTGTATTTGTCTCTGTCGTCTTGCTCACGTCTGTTCTCCGTGAGCAGCGGGTTCGTGTGGCTCTCTTCTCTGTCTAGGGTAGTCCCCGCATGATATCAGATCAGTCTGTCGATGTAGCCCGGATAGATATCTAAGTCTCGGTATATAAATCTGTTTGGCATATATCGTGGTGCGTCGGTTGCCATTCTCAGGCAGACATTGAAGAAGGCCTGCATCCTTTGCCAAAGCGAGTTCGGGCATTGCCACCAAGCAAGAGACGCGTACAGCACGATTAGCAGAAGGATTGTCCTAATGAGGCGTAGTTTCAACTCCAGTGCCATGTTGCTCCTACGTTCGATGAGTGCCATAGCTTATGCCTTGCGGCTTTCATTAGTGCTTATCTTTGGGAGTGGTGCCTCTGAAACGTGAGTTTCTTGCCCAAGGTTACTCCTAGGTATACGGCTTCGTCTTCCCATGGAATTATCTCGTTGTTCATAGCATAACATGGCCCTCTGGTGTCCTACGTCGCTTCATGAAAAGTACGGCCTTGCTTTTGTCTGCATTGACTCCGATCTTCCAATGACTGAACCACGGTTCCAACTTGTTGATCTGATGTTGGAGCTTCGATGTTACTCCTCTCTCATGGGATGACTCGGCAGAGATTGCCGTGTCATCTGCATAGAGAGCCAGTTTGGTCATGGGATTGTCCGACATAGGCATGTCTGCAGTGTAGATCGAGAACAGGTGTGGCGACAGTACTGCTCCGTGTGGTACTTCTGATTGTTGCCTCCTTCGTGAAGAGCGGAAACTTGAATAACAGAAGATTTAGTAATGTTATAGCATTCTGCTTTGCGACGTTTGGCACTTGATAGGCAAATATTCCATAACACTCTTCGGTTCAACAGTTTGTGAGACAACTAATCCTCGTCTGTTTCACAATTCTAATGCTTCAATAGACATATTCACTTGGACAGAAAATGGAGGCTTTATTCCTCGGTACCGTTCGCATTAGGTGACAGATGATTGGCATCAACTTTAAAACCAGTGTTAGTGCGCCACCATTTTTCAAGATTAAATGAAAATTTACATCTCTGAAATGAACACGGCGTGACTGCGGATTTCCACTCATTATGGAAACTCAGAGAGCAAGAAAAGCGGAGCGAGAACTGACGCATTTTATGCTCAATTCTATTTTATGCGCAAACAGGTGGGTTATAAAGCCGCGGAGTAAAAAATGGTTGGCAATGAACTGCTGTGAGAAGTAATATCACAAACATAAATGAAGCAGTTTTCCGAACTACTTCGTCTTGAATGTTTTGGTTTCGGGGGAAGTTTGTGACATGATGATGCATGAAACGAAATCAAGTACACACTGGAATTATGAATTTTGTTTGAGTTTTATAAATTCGTTCTGATGTGTCCTAATGAATCAGGTGACTGGCTGCTTCACTGGCTGAGACTGCTACACTGCCCTCCTATAAATAGAACTCACCACCGTATTTCCGTACGAAGTGAAAGCGAGATATCTAAAATCAAAGATAATTATGATGTCTTTTGTAGAAGAAATTTGGATAATTCGAGTCGAAGAAATAGATTTTAATAAAAAAAACTCATCAATAATGATGACCAAGAAAACCAAAAATAGATAGTACCACAGCGGAGAGATATTGCTAAGTTAAATGACCATAGTTGTTCTCTGAGCAAGTGAATTGATAGAATTGCGTGTACTTGTTCTATTCCTCACTTGAAATAGAAGTTAATGGGAGATTTAACAGATTCAATATTCGCTGTTAAAGGACCACGCACGTTTCTTATGGAAAATGGCTTTCCGTGAATTTGTCCGAATTTTTGGTATGGTGTAGATCTGGATACACTGATCAAAATCTGCCAAAAACTCCAAAAATGGACAGTTTTCGAGATATGGCTCTATCAATGTAATTTTTTTGCATTTTTTGGATTTTGACACAAACAGTTCACTCTCATACTTAGGAAAAACCGAGTTTTAATGATTTCACTGCAGGAATCGATTGAAAAATAATTCTTTCTTCGTTTCAGACACTGCCATATGAAGAAATTATTATACACTGCTCGTCACTGACGATGTAACTGGACTATTATTTTCAATTTCTATAGTCCAGTTTTTGTAGAAACAAATACTTCTGAATTGCCCAAGGTATCACAGAGTCACATATATTCAATACCTTTCGATAGGGGCACTAGAAAAATAATATTCGATACACACTATAGGAACTGAATCTGAGATACTTTTTTTAAAATAGTTTCCTAGTCGTCAAAGAAATAGTGGTAAATGCAAAATGAGCATATAGCAAATCGTTCATAATGTAGGCTGCCGACATGAATACTCGTATCGAATGCAGTTTGTTTATACCGAGTGTTAAATATCAATAGAAACAAGGGAATACATACCCAATAATCATTTTTAATCACTAATCGAACCGTTAAGGCAAACGGATCCGTGAAAATGTCTGAATATTTGATATGATGTGGATTTCGAAGCACTGATTAAGTGTCTATTGCTACAGACTACAAAAATTGACAGTTTTCAAGATATGGCCGTATCAATATCTGATTTTTTTTCGTTTTCTAGATTGTGGCCCATAATCGCTTAGCTCTTATACCCAACAAAAACGGAATTCTATCGATTTCTACGCAGGAATTGACTGAAAACAGTTGTATTTCGTTTCAGATACATTCATTTGGAGAAATTAGCATACACTGCTCGTCGCTGGCGATGTAGCTGGGCTATTATTTTCAACTTTTGTATTTCCGTGTTCGTAGAAACAAAAACTCTTGAATTGTACTAGTTCTAACAAACATACTTATATCCAACACAATTCAATTGTGGTATTTGAAAAAATAATATGCGATAGACACTCTAAATATGATTTGAATTTTTTTTTAAATATTCTCCTGGCCATCAGGAAAATAGTGGAAAATGCAAAATGAGAAACTAGAAAATCGTATTTATAATGTACGCTGACGAGATGAATGCAGTTTGTTATACCGAGTGTTAAATATCAATAGCACCAAGGAAATACATACCCAAAAATCATTACTACTGTTATTTTTTATTGAACCGTTAAGGCAAACGGATTCGTAAAAATTTCTGAATTTTTTATTCGGTATTGGCAATAGCTTTTTCAGTTGAAAAATTTATGAGTTGACATTTCACAAGAAAAATATTCAATTTGTCAATGAACAGATTGAACCACACTTACTTAACCGTGTTCACTTCATCAAACATATTGATTCTCCACAAAAATTATATTGACAGGTACGGTTCTTGGTTATGCATGGTATTTGCAAATGTTGTAATATGTCTCTGGCAATTGATGGCAAATCCAAGTTTTGCCAAATGATTTTTTAAAATCATTTTCGAATATTTAATTCAGCTGTGAGTCAAACGATGTCTGCAGCCAGAAAGCCACGTTTCGTCCCTCCAAACTTGGATTTGCCGTCAATTACCAGAGACATATTACAACATTTGCAAATACCATGCATTACCAAGAACCGTACCTATCAATATAATTTTTGTGAGGAATCAATATGTTTGATGAAGTGAACACGGTTAAGTAACTGTGGTTCAATCTGTCCATTAACAAATTGAATATTCTTCTTATGAAATGTCAACTATTGTTGACCTCCCACTCATAAATTGTTCAACTGAAAAAGCTATTGCCTATACCGAATAAAAAATTCAGACATTTTTACGAATCTGTTTGCCTGAACGGTTCAATCAACAATAACAGTAGTAATGATTTTTGGGTATGTATTTCTTTGGTGCTATTGACATTTAACACTCGGTATAAACAAACTGCATTCATCTCGTCAGCGTACATTAAAAATACGATTTTCTAGTTTCTCATTTTGCATTTTCCACTATTTTCCTGATGGCCAGGAGAATATTTCAAGAAAAATTCAAATCATATTTAAAGTGTGTATCGCATATTATTTTTTCAAATACCACATTTGAATTGTGTTGGATATAAGTATGTTTATTAGAACTAGAGCAATTCAAGAGTTTTTGTTTCTACGAACACGGAAATACAAAAGTTGAAAATAATAGCCCAGCTACATCGCCAGTGACGAGCAGTGTATGCTAATTTTCAGTCAATTCCTGTGCAGAAATCGATAGAATTCCGTTTTTGTTGGGTATAAGAGCTAAGCGATTATGGGCCACAATCTAGAAAACGAAAAAAATCAGATATTGATAGGGCCATATCTTGAAAACTGTCAATTTTTGTAGTCTGTAGCAAAAGACACTTGATCAGTGCTTTCACGGATCCGTTTGCCTTAACGGTTCGATTAGCGATTAGAAATGATTATTGGGTATGCATTCCCTTGTTTCTATTGATATTTAACACTCGGTATAAACAAACTGCATTCGATACGAGTATTTATGTCGTCAGCCTACATCATGAACGATTTGCTATATGCTCATTTTGCATTTACCACTATTTCTTTGACGACTAGGAAACTACTTAAAAAGAAGTATCTCAGATTCAGTTCCTTATAGTGTGTATCGAATATTATTTTTCTAGTGCTTCTATCGAAAGGTGTTGAATATATGCGACTCTTGAGCAATTCAGAAGTTTCTACAAAAACTGGACTATAGAAATTGAAAATAATAGTCCAGTTACATCGTCAGTGACGAGCAGTGTACAATAATTTCTTCAAATGGCAGTATCTGAAACGAAGAAAGAATTATTTTTCAATCGATTCCTGCAGTGAAATCATTGAAACTCGGGTTTTCCTAAGTATGAGAGTGAACTGTTTATGTGTCAAAATCCAAAAAATGCAAAAAAAATTACATTGATAGAGCCATATCTCGAAAACTGTCCATTTTTGGAGTTTTTGGCAATGAACACTTTTGATCAGTGCATCCAGATCTACACCATACCAAAAATTCGGACAAATTCACGGAAAGCCATTTTCCATAAGAAACGTGCGTGGTCCTTTTTCTAGAATTCAAAGAGCAACCGACATTTGGACATCTATTCTTTGTTAGAAATCACATAAGTAAAGTGTAAAGTTGATGACTCATGATTGTATCTTTGTGAGTTTAGAATTATTATATCGATAATATAAAAAAAAAACATTTTTGGATTATTTCCACACCACCATAAGGCAGAGTGAGAGGTGAGTTTTTTTTTATGTGTTATCCTCAGTAGGCGGTTTTGTTTTCATTCTTATTGTCATCGTCTCAAAATATCTGCGCTATTTCCATATGGTAGCATGTGTAGATGAAATAACACTTCAAGCGTGTTTTCCTAAGCCTTTATTTAGACTTAAACTGCACCTCTTCTTGAACTTGTACGAAATTAATATCTGGGATGCTTCGGTTCCCAGATCTTTTGTTGTTTTCTCTTGACTGACCAATCTTGCTTCTTTCCCAGTCACATTGCTCTGGACTCTCGTGTATATCATACCAAGCATGTACTTCGTGGTATAGGTCCAAAGGGAATGTTGCCTTGCAGCTTCTTAAGTATTGGGTAATGAAGTAAAATTGAAATGACTTTTTGTCACGGATTTTTGGAAATGTTGGTAACCCAAAGTGGAACTGGTTTCTTCAGAAACGAAGTGGAGAGCGATAAAAAGTTTTTCCCCGCAGCAGGAATAACTTTGACAACAGCGTTTCAATCTTTGAAAGTTGTATTTCGCAACCGCTGAACGCATGCAAGAACAATATGTTGTCCGCCACTTTTTCTCAATTCTGCGGAAGTCTAGACTAATAGGTATATTTTTTCAATAATTTTTTTCTGCCTGGCAGATGTTTGTGAATATTCGAGTCAGAAAAAGGATATAGTAGACCCTTCAAGGGTTTTTTGTATTGGCTCCAACCGAAAGAATGTTGACCTGTTTTGAAGAATTATTCGCTAATACTCCTATATTAAGAATGCCGTACAATAGAATTCAAACGTTCTGTAAATATCGTCAATTCGTTGTGTAGAAATAAGTGAAAATGGCAGTAGTTGTTTTTTTTCCTAGTTGGTTTTCCCTGAAGTATTGATAAAAAAATTTACCGATTTTGCGAATTATAGAAATTTGCTGGGCTCGACTCCGCCATTACTCATGAACACATTTGATTAAATAATTTGTATGTCTTCAATACAACTTTTCATTTGAGTTCAAATGTTTCATGAAATTATACTGGCCAAAACAGTAACATTCAGAATAATGAATAATGTATAAGAAGACTTTTCGGATAATCAATATATTAATTTCAAGAAATTAAGAATTTTTTTCTGAAAGTGATATTCTTGAAATAATATAAAATGTCATTTTGGGTATAGGATATGAATCTGAATGGTGGTCATACCTAGCATATCGTGCAACAAAACAGAAATAATCACCAGGAACGTAACAATTCGAAAAAAAAGTTCAAGAAAGTATGCTGGGGAGTATCCATCAAACAAATCAAACGAGTAATTTTCAGATCGTACCAAAATTGAATTTCTCAGAACGGTGGATGTTAGAAAGTTGGTAAAATAGCCTCTTTATTTATAGCGATAACCAAATGTTTTTTCTGACTACTTTACGTTCTTTCTATATAGTTCACTTCAATTTTCAATACAATGATTTATTCTACGAAGCCCACCCTCAACTTATTTTTTTTTCTGTAAATAATCCTCTCGTACATCTTTCACAGTTTTTTCTCGTCAAGATTCAATCAAAAGACATTGAAGAAATTAGGAAATGCGATTCAGGAAAACAAGGACTACTGAAATTCGTTTAGGAAAATGCAGGTCCGTATTTGAGGAAATAAAGTATAGGATTGTCGAGAACGAATCGATCAATAGAAAATTAATGTAGAGTAAATCGAAGGACACTTAAACGAAAGAAAGATGTCCTGATAGGTATATACGATACAAGTTCGTAAAGTATTACATTTTTGTAAGAGCGTGAAGTTTTTTGAATGAAGCGAAGTCGAGTTCTACAAAACACGCGACTACAAAAAAGCTCTTTACGAAAATGTATCATACAAAGTTTTTTCAAAGACAGTTATATTGAGAAATGTAGCAATTGTTGAATGTTTTATCCCATGAAGATTTCAATTTTCGTCGTATTATCAAATGATGACTTTAGAGTAAAATCTGACGCAAAATACTATCATTTTAAAAAATGTATAAACATTAATTTACGCACATTTGAGAATTATTTGCGCAGTTTATTTTTTTACACACTTGTCCTAAAAAGTATTACTTTAGGCACTGCAGTACGTAAAACCTTAGTTTACGCACTGAAAAGAATAACGCAAAGAATAGAACAGAAAATGTTTATTTTTATTATTTTTTTTCCGATAGGTGTTTTTAATATTTTAAATGTGGAGTCACCCTGTCATTATCCTGTGAAATGCGCATTTTTTTTCAGTTTGCTGTCATCGACAGACTGAGAAAGGATGTATGTTTACCATTGAAGGGCAGTGAAGTTTTAGTATTCATCATATTGCTTACATGAATCAAATTGTGCGTCAATCACGATTCAAGGCATCAACCTGGCAATCGATTCGATGATCTTCAGGGAATCAAACAATGAACTTCTTTTCCGCAAACCTTGGTCAGAAGTCAGCGACAGCAGGTAGGGTTGGGAGCATCCCGAAAGTCCGGTCGTATCGTTAAATGTATTGTACAAATCTCCGGGGGCAGTAAATTGCCGCCCGTCCGCTCTTCCCAACTCCATAACTTTTATCCGGCCAGACGTACCCCAACAAGTGATTGAAAGTTATGGGCATGTGAGGAAAATTGTTAGAAAATTGCACGTAATCATTTCCTCAAATTGAAAAGAATGATTTTATTTATTTATTGCGTGGAAAATGGACATTGGGAACTAATGCCACTTTCGAAGTGCATTCTTGAAGCTATGCACCTTCGGTCGAATTGAATGAATCATTAATTCACGATAACTGCCAGTGAAGGTGATGAACGGAAGGTTAATTTCTGTGATTTGGTGATATAATTTACGATTTATTCATGCTGACATGTGAACTATGTTTAGAAATGCGTATACATTCAGTTGATTCAATACACAGGGTGTTGGTAAATTCAGGAAAAAATATTCAGAAGAAAATTCTTCGTAAGGGTATGATATTTCACTGTCCGACCCCGAAGAGAATGTCACCCCAGAAAGGACAGAAGTAAAATTTGCTCAAAAGTAAAATGACAATACAACTTGACAGCAGCCTACTATAATTTCTGTTCAATCTCCGAAATGTAAAGTTTCTACATTAGGTAATTCGGATTTGAAAAAACTCAATTTTACTTTCTCAATTTCAGAAGTGGTAAGTATTTCTTTTTTGGTGTGAAAGTGTTTTTTGTAGGACAGACCGCTTCCAATAGCTTCAATTCCAAAGAATATTTCCGGATTTAAAAAAAATCGTATTTGAAACAAATTTCAAATTGCAGAAATTTAAACATCAGTTATCAGATTTTGACTTTCAAGTTAGTTATTGAAAATACCTAGTGACCAATAAGATCTGATTGCAATTTTCTTGAAAACTATTTTCTCGATTTGAATGTAATTTTTTGCAGGAAAGGTCCATAGTTTAGGTACATATGTTTTATTCCATATAAAGGGTGAATCAATATAAGACTATCACCCGTGAAACATTCAATTCAACCGATGTGAACTAATACAACTGTTAAAAATAATTTATACAATGTTTTAGTTAGTTGTTTTATTCTAATATACCTGAATATTGAAAAAAATTGCTATTTCTTCCTTTTTTTACATTTTTTTCTCTACCTTCAACAACATATATCCCTAATTCTCATTCCTCTAGAAAGAGGCCCTTCCAAAATTTCAGGTAGAATGCAATTTACATAAAATGCTTTCAGCTTTGGAAGCATTATTGATTCCCAGACACAAACGTCTCTGAGTATTCTTTTTATATTGAAATCATTTCTCGTATATATAACTGAATCGCAATATTTTCTTCTGGTTTTATTGTGTTGTCCTTGAATTTGATAAAAATTATTCTGATTCTTCTTCAACATAGAATCATTAATGAAAATAAAAAAATGGAGTGAATAAATGCGAATGATTACGATTCTCGATATAAATGCCGCCAAAGAAACAAACAAAGCCGTAACAATCACCTGGTATCAAGTCAATGTTTCGTTTGTTTACCTTGTCACGCTGCCCCATTGCAACATTCAAGAAAAGTCCGCTGTAGCTTTTCAACTACACAGAAACATCAAAAACGCCGTTCCGCCCAAATAAACCGTTGTATTGGAAACCAATGTAGAACGGAGTTGCCGATATGGGAGTCACAAGAACAAGTTATTTAGTAATATGCGTAAAAATATGCCACTAACTCCGACTTTCTCGCTAAAAAGCCCTGACGAAGTGAAGAAAGAGTGTATTTCCTGATGAATATAAATAAAAAAATGTTTTTGAGACAAGATTTTATTCAAATGAACTGAAAACGAATATTTTCTTTAGATCATTCGTAAAATATGTCATATTGGATTATTTAGATTTGAAAAATTCATCTCATATTCCTCCTAGATACAAATTTTGAATAGAATCTGACCTTAAATTTCGGGAAGCCATCTTCAATTTTTGATTTTGACAAAAAAAAGTCAAAATCATTGATCCAAAGAACCCCTTATATTCTAATTTTGAACGGAATCGGACAATAATTATTCGTCCACCGTTTTGTAGCTGTAATATCAAATTATCAAACATTGACAAAAAAATCATGATCTCCGACCACAAAAATCCATATACCTATACCAACTCAAAATAGAATCAGACCAAGAATCAGAAATTTCATCCGCAATTTTGGAGCCACTACGTTGAATTATCAAAAAAAATCACTACATCCCAGACCCAGAAGCTTGTATATACCAAGTTTGAATGGAATCGTATCAGAAATCACGAAACTCGTCCAACATTCTGGAGCCGCCTTATGGTTTTTCCTATATAAAAATGTTATGGAGTATTGTCCCCTAAGTTGTAACATATGTTGTTGAAAATAGCTATTAATTGTAAAAGTTATAATAATCCATAGTTTCGATCGACCCGAATGAATTTTAATTTTTCCCACTCTCGATCCGACCCTGTGCCAGATGTCATACTGGCTATATGATACTCTCGCTTTTCCTTACCAGTCGTGAGGGAGGAGCAACCTGAGGTGCGTATAATTTAAAAGAAATTCAGTTCCATTTCTGAATCCAGAATTGTAAGTAGTAATCAGTTTTCACTGGTCGACGGCTCAACCAAACCTTCATTAGTTGACTTTGATAAAGCTGGATATTTCTCCTTTCAAATGGAGTAAAGCAAGAAAACCCATTTCGCGAAAACAACGCATTTTTGTAAAATCATTCACAAAAAAAAGAAAACATCTAGGAGGGAAATAAGAAAGTCGTTTAACTTAGTGAATGATAGACTTCGATACTGAACGAAAATGCCCAAAAATTGAGGGGAAAATATCCTTTTCATTCATTTAAAACTCAAAGAATATTTTTTTATTATTTTTATCTTTATACGATCATACAACCCTTCACGCAGAAAAGAAATCGTTTCTGACTCCCCTTTTTTCAGGGATGAAGACCCTTAAGTCATGTGCATGCTATTTATTGTTCATACACATTGGTCGTGTACCGAATCTTTTGACTGACTTTGATACCCGTTCTTTTCCCCATATGGATGCCTTCAAGTAATAACGAACCATCCGAAAATACCCAAAAATCTCACTCGACATCGAAACCGACAAAAATAAACACATTATGAAGATTCTTCGGAATCCGTTTCGCGCTCCGAAACCAGACAGTGACAAGGCTAATACCCGAACCGCGCGCCGTGTTTGCTTCTTTTAACGAACTCCTTATGCCTATCACGTTTCCAGAATCGGGGCGAAGAAGCGTATCATGCGGCTCTCGTTTTCAAGGCCTCCTGAGTGCACGCCGCCCAAACGGCTGTTCGAATCCCGCCGAGTGCATTCCCCGAGTAAGTTAGTTACTCGACTGCAACGAAGAACGCGTGGACGGGGCGGACTGCGATCGATATGGTTGGTCGGAGAGAACGCGGCGTTGCCTGGTCGCGCACTTTTCAGAAGAAGTAGGAAAATTCTGACCTTTTGGAAAATGGTTCGAGTCTATTCTCCAAACCAGGAAAAGAGACGAATTCGAACCACCTATCATGTTTGGGGAGAACAGGTCAAATACCTGGGTATGGTCCTGGACTCCAAACTTCCATGGAGGCCGATATAGATAGGATTATTTCAAAGTCGGTACCAATCCTATAGTAACTGAGGAGAATCGGAGGAAGCAATTGGGGTACCAACCCAAAGATCATGCGCTGGCTATACACGGAAGTCGAAGGACCAAAAATCCATCATGGGTCAGCCATGTGGTGGCCAGGCTCGTAGAGCAGCACAATAGGTCGAAGACTTAGCATGGTTAAAGAGGTTGGCCTGTTTGGAAATAACGGGCGCAATGAGAACGGCTCCAACAGAAGTGTTGAAAGTACTAACTGCTCAGGCTGCCACCTCTTCCAGTCTGGATCAAGAAGGAGGCAATGGCAGCCCATTTGGGGATGTGGGACTCGGGAGTCTGGGTAAACGAAGGAGCGATGACGTCTTGAGGAAGTCGTGAAGTGGGCTGAGCTGGAAATCCCGATCTCCGCCCTCAGAGCCGAAAGCGCATAAGATAGAAATCGATGGAATAGAGAGTTTGTTCTTACTATTCCGAGCAAAAGAGCAACGGGAAGGAAATACGGTGGACTTTTGCACGGTAAGCCTAATATGTTATACGGACGGTTCGCGTCTGACTGACAAACAGACTTCGGGTGCAGGCATCTACCTGGAGGGAAGAGAGGTACGAGAAAGCTACGCATTGGGTAGATAGATATACAACACTTTTTCAAGCTGCAGTGTTTTCTATCCTAACCATAGCTACGAGGCAAGAGGAGAAAGATGGGCCCGAGCAGGGAATTTATATCTGGTCAGATAGTCAGGCAGCGCTCAGAGCCATCTGCCATCCTAACCACGCTCAGCACTTGTACAGGAATGGGGAGATGCGCTCGAGAAACTAGCTGAAACGAAAGAAGTCATTCTGGTATGGCTCCCGGGTCACAAAGGGGTGCGCGGAAACGAGGTGGCAGACGGACTTGCCAGAACCGATTTCGCAACGCTGTTCTGTAGGCTGGAGCCTGTACTAGGCATCGCAAGATGAATCTCAAAAAAACTTTCTACTTGCCGTTCTGTAGCTTATCCACGAGCCCCCCAACATTTGACAAAATAACACTAGAAGATGACCTCGAAATCTTACCATCAAAATGAGTTGAATACTTGATTATTATGATATACAGCCACCTCAGATGGGACGCACATGTGAACTATTTAGTGAAAAAATTACATAGTGTTCTAAATATAATCAAGCAAGTCTCAAATTTGCTCAATTTCAAACAAAAAAATCTCTATTATAGTTTAGTTGAATCGCATCTAGACTATGGTATTATATATAGGATGGGGTGAAGTATCCAAAACATACCTGGATTCACTAGAAATCATGCAAAAGCGATTTTTGAAACAAATAATGTGTAGACATAACCGCCGATATCCAAGCGAAGCGCTATTTGAAGAGACACAAATTTATGATTTGGGGAAACTGTATTTCTTGAAATTGGGAAAAACACAATATTTGCACAAGAACGAACTTCGAACTCATTCTCACTATAATAAGACGCGACAAAAAATAAATATGTACCCCCCTTTATGGATAAATCAGTCGGTCAGAGATGCTATCAATATCTGTGTCCGAAAGTATTCTATTGCTTACTTGATAAGATTAAAAACGAACCCACATTCCAACGCTTCACCTAAACGCTTAACGATTATATCAGTTACAAACCACGTACTTAAAATCAATAATAGAAAACTGAATGAATTAATGATAATAATTAAAACTATTTATATTACTAACAATTGATATTATGATGTTAGAGTACCTACTATATTTGTATATTTTAATTAAGTTCATATTTAAGTGCTGTATTTTAAAACTATTTTTAACTCTATGTTTAGGTACCATTTTTTATATATTGTAACTGAGATTATGTAGGTACTATTTTAGATATTTAAATATTAATATATTCTTGCTCTACATACAGGTATATATGTGTACCCTCGACGAGTGGATGGAAGAAGAGCTTTGGAGGGATAATACCGGATAACACCGGCTGTAGTCAGTCGAAAGACATTGTGGTCGGCTGATTTTTGATATGACGAATACATCTTATTTATATTTTTCTCGAAAAATGCAGTAATCTGTATGTACAATGCGTGTATGGAAATGAGAAAGCTGAATTGCAATAGACTTTTGAAAACTATTTGCCAAATGTTATCATATACCTACCAAAAAGCATTTTGGATATAAATGAATGAGGTACGGTGAGAATTTCCTAGAAAAGGTATTTATATTTTTTATAAAATGTATGTACTTTTTCCACATGGAAAAGAAAATACTGTAAATAGTGCCAAAACTTTTTTTAAAAAAATCAAAAACTCTGAATTCTGAATATGAAAGTTTTAGAACAAAAATTGAGAATGCCTGAAAAGGCTAGGGTTTATACTAGGTGTAACTTTCACATTTCTCTCTTGATGATTGCAGGCTCCACAAAAACTGCTATCGGATAAGTTCGAAAGATCGAAATGATATTCAAATATAACAGTATAAAAATTTGAGAGAATTCACCTCTTTACCATACAAGAGCGGGACTCTCTTCAAATATCAAAGCTGACAATATCATTTGATTGAAAAAATCTCCACATCGAGTATTACTGTTCAGTGTAGTATATTTTCTTGCCACAATGTAAAAACATTGAATTCCAACGAATAGAAAATATTTGCATATGATTTGTTGGTTGTGTGCGTTTTGGTGTAGATGACTCTCCTTTCTTGGTAAGTAAGGAAGAGCTGAAAAAAAATCTCAAGATTTGCTAAAACTAACCAGCTAGTAAATTTTTCAGTTGGATAAATAACAAGTAGAACTTTAACGCAGTCACCCATCATAACTGCATAACTCCAAATTTGAGGTATATTTTTCATATATCGTATCTGATCGCCTGAATAACAATTTGCTTATCTTGAGTGTTTATACTCACTAACTGAAAAAATTATTGAAATTTCAATCACTGATTGCGCCTTATCAATACTGCACGATGAAAATTTTTTTGTAAATATTCCATTGAATATCTTTTTTGAGACAATACATTTTTTTTCAGTATTATTGTAAGTTTAATAGATACTTGCAATTTTTTCCTTTTTTGCAAAATATTCAATTTGTGATGGTTACCACGCACAAGCAAACTAATGAGAGGAGTGGAAGATGTCAATTAGCAAACACTATTTCTTTTGCGTATATAATTCCTTCTCTTCGCAACTCTGACCCATCGATTATTATACAAACAATCGCTTCCCACTTCCATGAGGTAAGTGGTTATTTTTATGATTGTTTTTTTTTTCTCTAGAAATATTCCTGTTCTTATTTCCCAGAAAGTCTCTCCTCGCATCCGTGAGTGGTCTATGACAAACTATAGTTAGTTATCAAATTACTATTCCAAAGATCCAAAGTCAAACTGGGTTAAAAAGAAATTTTTAATTTTTTTTTTGATCGGATTTGATCCAGAAAAAACCCGATTGGAGTAGAATTCAAATATTAGCTAAATTCGCGCGAAATATTACCGGTATTTCATTGGACGAATACAAGTGACGTCAAAGTCTCCTGACGTCAGGATCTCCATATATTGACTATTTGCCTGTCAGTTGTCAAAAAAGTGTACCTTTCCATCAAATTCGACTGAATAGTATGGAAAGCAGAATAATCCGGAGTACACTGTGATTCAACTGGGAACAATTGTTCCTAGCACAGAAAGCATTCTCTGAGGACTTAATGTGACGTTTAGAATAATTATACAAGAAGTGACGTCAGCCCGCGAAAATATGGTGTTTGAACCTCTCTCAATTCGGAAAAGTTTTGAAGTGGTTTGAAGTCGATATGAAATGAATAAATAGGTTCGTGAAATGATTTCACATGCATCATATATACAGATAAGATCATTGTTTACAAATAAAATGTAATTTTTTATTATAGAGAAATTTCCTATTCTGTAGCCAATAGCAGAAGTACTCGCCGTTCAGAGTACCTTCTTTGAGATCACAATAACTTTATCAGAAAAACTTGTTGTACTACAATAGTCGTTGGACTATTTTGCCTGGACGGGATTTATTTTTTGGTAGATTCTCAACAATAAAATTCACATTGCATGATTTCGAAGGGTATTGAATATTTATGTCCCTTCATTCATTTTGCTAAGTACCTGTGAGACCAAACTGCTTCCGGATAAAAAAATGCACTATCCTGCCAATTTCATGAAAACCTCAAATGGAAAGCTGAACTGATAGCTAATGACGCTTTGATAGTGGTCGACTAGGGATTTGAATCGACTACTTTAAATCTACCTGAAATGAATTTCGAACCAGTAAATGGCATCGAATCATTCGCTTTTACACTAGTGAATAATGAATACGATGTGACAACACCGCGTCGGATACGTGCCACATGTGCCATTATTCCGGACCGGATTAAATGGATATGAATAACAGGAAAACTGTAACCCGGAACAAAATGTAAATTACCCCAGTTTGATTACTTTTATCCAGATTATATTTCCTCTGTATCTTGGAGTGTTTGCAACTCGATTTGTACAATTGAAGCTTTGCGGATTCCAGCAGTTTTCCTTCCATAGAAAATAAAAATTGCCCTGGGTTTAGCATGAGAATATTTTTTATTGAAATTAGATTGATGATGGGTCTTGTGTTTTGTGTAGGAATAAATAAATGAAAATGAAGTATTAGATGAAAATTTTAGGTGAACATTAATATGATCAATAGTAACTGAAGGTAACTTAGTATAAAAATGAACCCAGAAAATATTTTTGTAGTCAAATTTCATTCAGCCGTTCCCGTTTGTTTCTGAAAATCAGCAAATTGCAAAGCTAGTAATATTGGCGCTCTTTGTGCATTGACGTAAAACGGCAATGCTACTGGTTGCTCGGAATTCTCGGAAGAGTACGTCACAACAATTTGAAATGGCGCGAGATAGAAGCCATTTGAATTTTGTCGACCTTCAACTTTTTTTAAAGATTCAAAAATGAACAATAAAAAGAAGAAAATTGCCAACAGAAGCTGCAAAATCCATTAAAAATATTGTTGAATCTCGTGTTCTCGCCTATACGGCAGGATGCTTCAGCACGACTGTCTTTGGTAGATCACTCCGTTTTTGAAAATGCATGGACCATAGGGTATAATACTACTATTACTAAAAAAATACAAGAGAAAATAGGTCTTCAAAATATGTTGCAGTGAGAAACTACCGTAAGCTCAAGTCTAACAATATTTCCAAACAATGGAGTTAAAAACTTAAAATTTCAAGATTTACTACTTCAACCATAAACAGAATTAGTTACACAATTTTATTTTTTTTACATTGCCAAATTTTGTGGAAATCTTTTTAAAGTTATATCACATATAATTGACTGAAAATCTCAACATCACATTTATATTTGAAGGTTTCAGATGGAAAATTAAAGCTCGTAGCTCGTAGCCCCCATCCCCTGTTAACTTTTGAACGGTACGACGTACAAAGATGGGACGAAAACCCATTTGAATGGTTTTACTGATAATACTGTTTGAAATGAAAGATATTGTGATTGCTAGATAGAGGGGGTAGGGAGACACATCAATTCAATCAATTTAATCGAAATTGTAAAAATGTGCACGCAAATAAAAAATATATAGGTGGTTGAAAAGAGAATTGAATTGAAAAGTAGTGTCGGTGATACCATTCAAAATGGTTTTGGTTCCATGTTGGTACGTAAAACCATTCAAATGTTAACAGGGGGGGGGGGTACTGTATACAAATAACTAGATGAAAAACATTGAAATGATAATATTCGAGTTACCTACTCATGCTCACTGAGAAGTGTCCTTTCCTTATTTACCAGGAGAATTGCCACATTCCTTATGATTTTTTTTCACTAGAAATTTATTCAAATCAGACATCTAGGGTTTTCATATGACAACAAATTATCTTTAACTTCTATTGCGGTCAGAATAAAATTCTTAAATTTCGTTGGTGTGTCCATATACTTAACTAAAAACTCTTTTTCAAAAAACTTTGACGTTTCGGGGCTTATCTGCTTCCGTTATCAAAACTCGGTAATAAGATCTTTTTTGTAAAATTCAAATAAGGTCTTCCAAAGAAAATATTGAGGGTGACATGACATTTGCTATAGATACATAGAATGCCCGTTATCAATCAATTAGCATTCTGTTATTTCTTAAACTCCTTCCCTGAGAATGGTAAATAGTTTGAGAAAAACAGTCAGCTTCGCCCTTCGAACAGCATAAAACAATCAAACAATGATGGACTGGACATTTGAAGTATTTTGACATTCAAGGTACGACAGGTGCAAGTGCCGCGCATGCGTATATAGTAGGGTGAGACGACGCCTTTGACAAGTGTGTTGAAATAGTATACAATTTCCATATAAGTTGTGTTATGGATTATGTGCATATTTTTGTCTATTTTTAGGCAATGTGCATGAATATTATACAAATTGACTTGCACAAATATTTTTTGAATTTCACAAAACGCGTATGATGAAAAAATGGACAATTGTGTGAAATATCTACACAACTGTGTCTTACACAACGTTGCATATGAACCTTCTGCAGTCTTTTCTCTCTGTAATAAAGTTAAGTGAAACTCGAAGTCGTCTCCACAATATATATTTCACCCCAAGGGCAAGGGGGAACGCAGCTTTGGCAAGCAACTTGTCAAAGTGTCTACGTTACAAGAGAGTCAAAAATATGTTTTCGAGCATAGTAATGCTCATCTTCAGTTGAAGTAATACAGGGGTTAAACTGAAATTAGTAAGAAAAACACTTGTTACAATTTTGAAAAATATGAAACTTACAAAATACTTGGAACCAAAATGGATACTCGCATGGCATGGAGACTTGAAATGTAAAAACATAAAATTTATATATGACTCAAAACATCGTTGGCGCAATTAAGGGCCAAAATACTGGCATTAAGAAGGAATGCTTTTCTCTCTGTATTGTGTCGTTTCATTGTTAGGTGTACATGTATGGTTTTTCCACGAATTGATGTGGTATACGCATTTTTCTTGAGAACAAACTATATAAGATTCAATTCTTCTTCCAGATCCAGGTTTGAATTGCAATTTTTCTCTATTGTAAAGACATTTCACAATTTCCTTCTCAACGCTGCCCTGGTGCGATGATCATGATGGAGATATTTGATAGTATGTGTTTTCTTTCGATAAACAGCTGTTACGATAAAGATATGTTGTTTTTCTTTAATCAAAACATCGAAGAAATGCAGTTGATCATATTTTACTGTTTCTTACTGTTTCTAAAGTGAATGTTCTTGTAAACTTATACGGGCAAATTAATACTGTGGAAAGTTTAAACACCCCAAAGGCTACATCAAGAAATGAACTTTTTCATTACTACAGCAAAATAACGATTACTACAGTGAACTGGTCTGAAAAATGTCTCAAGTTCGCGAGGATTATTTTGTATATTTTCTCTTCTAAGTTAATAACAAGTCACAGGTGAACCGAAACCCTGAGCTTCTAGAACTCAATCAATGCACATTTTTGCAAATGCCGTTAAAAAAACTTTCATAATTATGTCCGGAACAAATAATGGATATTCGCCGTGACAAACGCGCCAGCTTAATAGTTACAAAACTCTTTCTACCTCGTTCGCTCCAATATCACTAAGACAGGTATTATGAAGTTACTCCACTTAATTATTTTCCACATCGTACCATGCCATTTCCTTCGACAGCGCCACTTTTCCTACCATAGCTCCAGGTGGCTGCTTCGCGGAACATAACACTGAATCTCTAATGCATAAGAGCCGACAAACTCGTCTAAAAATAAAAATACGGGTGCTTGTAATAAAGCGATCGTACTTAAAATGTAGAACCGCGAGCGAAGTTTCATTTTGAAATTAATAATAAAGTATTTGTAATCCTCTTGTCGGTTGAAAGGCAGATGGGACCTCAATTAGGTCGTATTTTACAAGAGTGGTAGCTAAAGCCTCTCGTATGATGAATTTCAGGAATAAAGCTTTGTAGGGATGACGATATTGGTAGGGAAAAGAACCGATCGATTGCGTTTAAAGTGTTTACTTTGATTTCCTGACATGGTTTTTTAACAGTCCAGAAATGAAAAACTGTGAAATCATAAAAATCTAAATAGCAACTATAATTCGCGTTTATAAGACAACAGTCTTGTATAAACGCAGTGAATTGATTCATTTACTCCTCTACTCTTGTGCAGGTTTTATCGATATAACATTTTTTCATTTTCAGATTCTGGAAAGGTAGAATTCCACAAAAACCATGCCAAGAAACAAATTTCATCAACAAAATATATCTTTCTATCTACAAAGAAATGTGTTGGCGGTAATTCAGACATGAAAAATGGAAATTAAAAAACTAAAATGAGAATGTGGACCAGCCAGGATTTGGATTCGGCCCTCCAATCTCCGTCAGGTGCACTAACCAACTGTGCTACAAAATTCAAAATTAAAAACTAACTAATAATATTAAATTTACAATAAACTATAAAGGACACATATGACAGATAAATAAATGAAAATAGTAAAATTATCACCTTACCACAGTGAATGGGGTTAGGGAGGGAGTTAGACTGCATTGGGAGATGGGTTTATTCCTTTCTTTCTGGGGTTTCCAGTTGGCAGGCAAACCACCACTCATCTGTCTACGACAAATTCAAATTACAATTTATTCATATCAATCAATCAAATATACTTTATTGTCAAAGATTGATACATCTTGTGGACAAAGCAAATATAAAACTAAGTGCCAAAAGGACAAACAATACAAAAGTAATACAGAATGAAGTCTTACAAAGTAAAAATTCTTTAACTGCTTTCCTGAATAGAACATAGGCTCCTATATTTTTCAGCGAAAGTGGAAGGTGATTAAATATCTTTCCTCCATTGTAAATGAAAGAACTTTTTATTAATTGCGATTTCGGCAGGGGCAAGGAAATTTGACGAAGTCTTGTATTGACTGGATTTTTTTGTCTTTATAAATGATACTGATGTTTATGAATAAGACACACTGTTTCCAATATATAAAGACATGGAAATGTAAGAATCTTGCCCTTAACGAATAAGGGCTTACACGATGTTTTTGCGTCCAATTTAAAAATATATCTCACCGCACGTTTCTGTAGCGCGAACAGCATATCGATGGCTTAAAGTGTAAACCGGCTATCTCCAATTATGCATATTTTACAGGGAACAAAAAAAACTGTTTGGAAGACCCAGTGTGAAACTGAGGGAGTCTTGGAACACCTTGAGTAGCACAATAAATCTGTAAATTTTACAATGTTCCTCACACTACCAAACTATAGATTTTAGTTTTCCCTAGAAGATGGTAACAAAATCTCAATTTCACTAAAAAGTGGAGTTAGCCGGTTTACAGTTTAGGCCATCGATATGGAAAAGCTGAAGAGTACAGTTACCCCAGAAAGCAATGCCGTATCTTAGATGAGTCTCCACCAGTGATTTTTCTAGCGATTTTGAAGCCTAACTCGCTGGCGACAACTCTGACTGCAAAACACCCGGATGATATTCTTTTTCCTAGTGTTATAATATGAGTGTCGAATTTCAGATTATGGTCAACATTTAAGCCTAGAAATTTTTTGTTGTCAATTTTATTAATCCAGAAATCATCTACACAGATATTTTCAATGGTGTTTTTGAAGGAAATCATATTTGTTTTTTCGAAGTTGATAGATAAAGAGTTCAAATCGCACCAGGCTTTGATGACCCGTAGATCCGCTTCAATTGCCTTTTGTAGAGCATGCACATCTTTATTGTGCCATGTGATAGTAGCATCGTCTGCAAATAGTGTGATAGTTCCTTCAATGTCTATGTTTACCATATCATTTATGTATAATAAAAAGAGTAAGAGACCCAGGACTGAGCCTTGGGGCACTCCGCAGGACACTAGTTGGAGATCAGAGGATGCCTTCCCTGTTTTCTCCAGCTGACTTCGATTACTCAGGAAGGATTTGAACCAAATATAAGCAGGTCCTCTACAGCAATATGCGTAAAGCTTTTGCAACAACCTTTCATGGTTGACACAGTCAAAAGCCTTTGCCAAATTACAAAAGACCGTTGCAGCCACCTCACCACTATTTAAGTTAACATATACTACTTCCAAAAAGTGGAACATCGCGTCGATAGTGTTTTTTTGATGTTGAAAGCCAAACTGTTGTGATATTAATAATTTGTTTTTTTAATATATGACTCCAGTCTTTTTTTGACGAGTTTCACGATAATTTTTGATAAGGCTGGTAACAATGAAATAGGTCTCAAATCCGAAGGTTCAGTTACATCACCTCCTTTGGGAATGTTGGCAACACTTTCTAGTGCACTATCGGGCAGATTGGTGAAAATTTTAATCGATATCTCATCTATCCCACAAGCATTTTTGTTTCTAATTTCAGCCAAAGTTTCTTTCAGCTCAAGTAAATTGGTTGGCGATATAAAAAATCTATGTGGATTGTCATTCTTAATATAAGTTAGAGGATCTTTATTTAAGGTTGGTATGTTCTCAGTGAGTTTGTGAGCTATATTAGTGAAATAGTTGTTAATAACAGTTGGATCGAGTTGTATATCAGTGTTTTTTTGGGATGGTTGCCTCTGAGGTCGTTCACAATAAGCCAACTTTCTTTTATTGCACATTTAGCGCTAGAAAGTCTATCATTGTAGTATCTGACTTTTGCTGACTTTACTACTTTTCTGTAGATGGCGCGGTATTTCAGGAAGTATGAGTTTAAAAATTCTTCATTAAAGTAAGTTCGCAAATAGTAATAGCAGCGCAAATTGATTGCTGCTTTCCTGATACCTGAGGTGAGCCATGGTTTCCTTTTTTTGTTTTTATTCTAACCACCGGAAAGCACTTGTTGAGTAAAACAGTTAGGTTATCTTGTAATTCAGTGAATGTCGTTATATCATTCCACTGCAATTTCCGACATTCTTTATTTTTACTGAGTATATCATGAAAAGATAAAATCCCAATATCATATCATTTTTGTACATATGCAACTATAAATAATAAAATGAGATAAAACGAGATACAGAAATCCAGATGACATCAACATCACCTAAGCTTCAACAGCCTGTATTGCGATTTGATATCATTCGATTTTCTTCAAAACGTGTCAGTTCATGCCTTCTTTGTTTACAGTCATATTTATTTTATTTGATGAATCTTCACTATCTAGTAATAATTATTTTTATTATTTAGATGATAGAGTCTCTCAAAAATGTATTCCATTTATTTTTTGATATTATTTATGAATAGGTGAGTGATTATAGACCATCAGGTATACATTATACGTAATTAATATTTGAATATTGTATCAAACATATTTTTATTTCGTCTCATCATCTCCTTGGTAGCACGTTTGTAGTAGTTCAATGTATTTATTTTCTGGAGTTGTATTGAAAGCATGTTGTATACTTTGGGACCATAAAAATATATATTTCTTTGGGTGTGATTTATGGAGAAATTGTTTTTGCTTAAATACCCAGAACAAGCACTGGTAAGCGTAAATATTTGTGATCATAAGTAGATTGGATTCAAGTCTCTGTGCGCTGAATAACGTCGTTTTTCTGTAACATATTTTTTGGAATTGAGAGCGAGGAAAATATTGTTTAGATCATTATTATAGAGGCCACCCCAAATAACGATGCATGCAATTTCTCACCACAGGTTCTACTAAATATTTTAGCAAAATTGTTTATTAATGGGATGGAACAAAAGTTTGTAAGTATTTCATGCTTACCAGATTTATATAAAGGAGACACTAAACTCTTTTTCCATTACTGAGAGATCAAACCATTTCTGGATATCAAATTTATGAGATGTATCAGGGGTTTTATCAATACAGTGTGATTTATTTATGAATTTTGCTGAAATTCCATCTGGACAAGGAGATACATTAAGTTTTAAGAATGAAGTTTTTTTAATTATTTTATTTTAAATAGTTGGAGTTAAAAATATAGAAGAAAGAGCTTCAGTTTGATTCAAAATTATCCATCTTCTCAATCAGTCCATACATACTAATACCAATACCTACAAAATACTTATTGAAGATGTTTGTTTTTTCATTACTATTAGATAAAATTTTTCCATCAGGGGATTTTGCCAGAGAAACTTTTTTTTTATTGCTAGTATTATTTAAGGCCTCATTTATCAACTCCAAGGTTTTTTTAGTGTTTCCGAACAGTTCAGTTATTTTTTCTTTATAATAATCACTTTTAGAAGTTTTAATAATCTTGGTCAATCTATTTTTATATTGGGTGTAATTTATTTATTTTCTTCAGAATAATTATTCAATAACTCTTTATTTAGATAATATCTATGTTTCATAGATTGCATTAGACCAAAGGTTATGCATGGTTTGATTTTTATCCTGAGGTTTCAAATATTATTTTGTATGAAGCTTTGAAGGTAGTTCTGTATTTTTCAATAAAAAATTCATTTATAAGCTTCTTTAATGTTATTATTGTTTGGAACATCATTCCATGATTCAGTCTGTAAAAATAATTTGAGTTTCTGAGAATTGGTTTTCTTTGTAGACAGGTAGCCGAGTGGTTAAAGGCCGATTCTCACTAGAGCGGTGCCGAGCGGCGCGGCGCGGCGCTGTGCGGCGCGGCAAAAGTTGCTTGCAATTCTTTGCATGTAATTGAGTGATCCCGTCCTCACCTGAGCAGAGCGGCGCGGAGCAGAGCGTCGCGTTAGTAGGCAGCAAAGTTCTAACGCCTCCGGGAGCATTGGCTCGCGGCACTGCCGCTTTGAAACGCTCCCTCCCGCCTGTTGACGGACAAGTGGAAATCACGTCGCGTCACAAGCAAGCTGCGACTTGTAGAAATTAACACAATTTCAGAGACACACCAAACAAATATGGACGCGGAAAAAATAGAAAGATTAATTGTATTAGTGAATGATTATCCTGAACAATATTGTCGCTTCTTTTTTCGTCTATTTTCGTATTCATGAGAATAGCCTGCACAAAAAGTGCTTCGTCCAGTGCCGCGCCACGCGGCACCGCGCCGCTCGGCACCGCCCTAGTGAGAATCGGCCTTAAAAGTGACATTGTTTCAATCACTTTGGCTGCCAGTCGGCGATGGTTCAAACCATGGCGACTGCAGACATTTTTCTGATGGCCCAAGAAAGTGGTAGGAATCGCACGTAAGAAGGTAAGACCTCGTTAATCCTTGGCTCGCACAAGTTTCGACTTCTGAGGGCTGCCGTTCGTAAGGGGACGACAGCTGGTTGACGGAAAAAACAAAAAACAAACAAATTTGCATAATTTGGCTTTGGTGATACGTTTTCATTACTATTTATTATTTCGATACCGATAGCTATCGCAAAATGATCGGATACGTCGCTCTTTATTACCATTGGCTTGATCTTAGTGGAATTTTTTATTGACTTCTTCCTTTGAAAATGTGATCTATTATACTTTCAGAATTTTCGGTTACTCCTATGAATTTATTATTATTATATGTCATTTCCATTAGCATCGTGAAGGTTTATATTTATATCACGAAGAAAAATTTCAATCTATCAATTTTTTATATTTGAAAGATACGTTTTTATGTCTTCGATGAATTGGGAACGGTTAGTTGAAGGGGGTCTATATGAGGCAGTGATACTAATAGTATTATTATTCTTATTCAGGATTATCCTTAATAATTACGTTCCTGTTAGGTTTTCAAGTTAGTAGGTGATGGTTAGAAGACGATAGTGGAAATATTCATGAATTTATAGTCACTATTAGTTTTTCAGTCACTTGGGAATCGAAATTTGACGTCTCTTGATGGTCCCAAGGCTTGAAACGGACGCAAGAAATTCTAGAAAGATTTTCAATTTGTCGGATAACTCGGATAAATCCTGAAAACAACTACCATTTCGAACAAATACTGAACAAATATGGGGACGAATACGAGAAGGAAAGTAATACTGAATAATCTCTCTAATTTACTCATACAACGTAAGGGATTTCCAACGAAACGAACACATGCTTCAAAATTATAACCATAACAGACGTAATCCCATATTAATATCAGACTGCGCTCATAAAATCACTATGAATTACCATTTCATGTAAACCATTCGAAATTGGGTAATAAAATATTAGTGATATCTCATTTTCCATTTGCCGAATAACTCAATGGTTAGGTTAGATAATAATAATGTTGAATGAAACTGGAAATTATCTACGAAGAGTATTTGGTCGGTTGTGGATATAAGAGAGCTCTTTACTATACTTTTTTCGTATAAAATCGACTTTATTGCAAGAAAGTTATTCCGAAAACGCACAGTTAATGCAGTTTTTGCAGGATTCTGTTGTATTTTCTGGTTCGCCTTTGGAGCTTCGTAAGGTACTACCGGGTTGAAAGCATGTTTTGATGTTATACTTCTTTCTGATCCTTCTGATGTTCTCGGACATACTTCAAATGAATTGAAGGGCGATAATCGGGTTTTGTTGGCATTATTCTATTGATTCTATTAATAAGTAAGAAAAACCCACATATCGAAACTTTGTTCGTGGGTATATCCATGAAATAGAATATAAAATCAAATTTAAAGCACATTTACATCAGTATCAACATGTATACATAATAACAATTAATAATAATGAAAATTCATGTAATTGTTAAAACAATAGGTATAATGAAGAAAAGTAATAAAGTAATAACTTTTGTTAAGTAAAAATAAATTATTAGATAATATCATTGTATGAAAAGAAATAGATGATTTTTGGGAAAATTTACTGTTTATTATAAATCAAGTGAACTATTTATTCTGTGTATACCTATAGTCGTATACTTTTTTCTAGTACATTTTGATTTGTTTGTTCTAATAATTTGTTGCAGTACTCTCGTCTCAATTCAAAAATATGAGATTTTTTTGATGTTGTGTGGAATGGTGTCGTAACATTTTGAAGCTAGGAATGAGTAAGCTCGTTGTCCAATTGCTTTCTGCGCTGGAGGTATAGGCTGTGACTGCTTTTATTGTGTGTTGTATGTTTGGGATATGAGAATTTTTTTTGTTTTGTGATATCGCTGAACAGTATTGAAATAATAAAGTTGACGTATATCCAACACCTCGCTTTGTCCAAAAAGTTCATTTGATGAAAATGATCTTTTTTCTTGTATATGATTTTAAGATGATATTTCTGTAATATTTGAAGTAGATATAAATGACTTTTCAAGGTTGTTATTTGTTAGGGAAGATTTCACGATTAAAAATTCCTGAAATTGATGCCCCAAAAAGAAAAAATTACTCAGGAGAGAAAAATGGACTGAGACTAATTTGGAGATTGAAGTCGGCGTGGCGTGCCTTTCAAATTTCTTACCTTATCGGAATGATCCTGAAGGGCTGAAGTTTGGCCGGCCGGCAACTTTGGGATCTGGGTCGAAAGTCCTTGGCACCCACGGAACCTCTTTTCACTAATAAAAGTTCGCAGTTTCGCACCAACAAATTCGAATTCGTGTTTTACGTCGACGATTTGACGGTAGTAACGGAAATTTTGTAGTTTAACGAAAAGTGTACGGAAAAACCATAAGGCTCGCACTCAACGAATATTTGTCAAGTACAGAGAAGTACATTTTACTTGTTCTCCGCTAGGTGTTAAATTGAAATCTGAAAGGCTGATCGCGATAAAAAATATACACGGTGAACCACGATAAACCAATCTTGGATTGAGCATTCAAAAATGATACTTAATAATTAATAATATCAGAGTGCATTCATAAATGATAATTAATAATTAATAAGATTACAGTATAAAAAAAATGGAGACTAAATTTAGAAAAAATGAAAAAATAAGAAATTGTTAAAATTAAAACATAAAAGGAATACACACAATTGCGTGTGGACGCAACAAAGGTACTTTCCCAAACGATCAAACCGTATCTTATGTGGCTTTCGATTAGAGCATGTTTTTAACTTTGGTATTGTTAGTATTTTACTCAAGTACTTAAATTTCGATAATATTGATCTAACTTTTTTTCATACATAGTTAATGTGTATATTCCACTTCATTAGCATATCAAAATATATTTCTTAGTATTTTATTTTTGTTTCCATTTTGATTTCGTATGTCTGACTGCCGTCACGTATAGAAAGTTGATCAAAGGATGGAAATCTGGTAGTATTGCAACATAATGGTAGGTAGCATATTTTTTCGATGTTGAGGGTTATTAATTTGTATTTCAACCATTTGTGAATTTCTGTTGAATCCGATTCAGCGTTTTGTTCAAGTTGTGGCCACGTGTCAGCAAATCCCACAATATGATTTAAACTTTTTCACTATGCTTCAAATTTTGTAATAGGTGTAGTCCTAACCAAAGCTGCATCTGACTAATTATCTTTCAATTTATCGCAAAAGTTGGATGGAAGTTGTTAACTGACTTAATATGGTTCATCAATTGCGATCCATACCATAATTATCTGATGAGTATCTGTCAACAACCCCATTCACTTCAGTCACCAAATCACACATGCCAGAGTTATGTAAACGTGAATGAATTCCTTTACGATTAGATGTAATCATAATTCCGCCCAATTTGTCAGTTATTTAATGGAGTAAGCGTAAAAACGATCAATTACCGCACCAGGTGTGAAAACAAGTAACCCAGAAACTTGTTTGATTCCCCAAGTAAGATGCGCCGTTAATTCCTAATGACATCGCTTTATCTCAAATGCAAACATGACGTTCTGCGATTTAGTAGCAAAACGGTTCAAGAGAAATCCATTGAGAAACTCAGCTGCGACAACATCAGAAGGAAATTGCATAAAATCCTGTATTAATTTCGAAATATAAATCCCTGCAGTCGAAATGAAATATGGCCGATGTCAGAATTGTAGTGGAATGGAATGTTTATTTATGTCATGGATTGGTTGACTCTGAGGGGTTGCTGCTTAATGAAAATTGTCGGGACGATGTGAGAGGAAATGAGAATATGGAATAAAAGCAAATCCTTGCAAGATGGTCTCGAATTAGGAGATATCAGCTCATCTCTCTCCAACTTCCATCTGACGTCGTCTATGGAAGTTCTCAACATTCGCCATTTTTAATAAAATGAGTATTGTTGATAGTAACACCACATTGATATGGATGGATCACTTCATTCGCCTCAAAAAGGGCAAATTAATGATAATTAATGTACTTATAATATGAATTTGAATGACAGCTGCAGTCCCCAAATCTTTAATGTTATTTATACATAACTGGGTTAGCTCTTGCTTGCGATATGCACCAGATAAACTCATAACCAACAAACTTAAAAAAAAAATTATATACTTTGGTTAAATACCGTTTACTCACCTTCGTCAGTAGGTGAATCTCATCAGAAGTTGTCTTTATTAATTCATTATTTTCATTTGTTGTTGCGTGAAAATTTGTTTTTTATTTGGTTTGTATATAGTTCGGCTTTTTTTAGCCCCCCTCTGGTTGATTTTTGAACAGTAGAACGTACATACATGGAACAAAAACCATTTTTAATGGTATTACCTACACTACTTTTTGAAAGAAAAGACATTGTGATTGACCAATAAAAGGGTTAGAAAGACACATCAATTTGAAAATTTCAAATGGCATGGGGGTCGAATCACACGTCGTTGAAAATAGAATTAAATTGTCTTCTCAACTATCCGAACTTTTTCGAACTTCGTTCATACGTATTTTCACGATTTCGATTTCTTTGCCTTTCGACATTTTCAAATTGATGTGACACCAGCGTCATCTGTAGAGTGATCGCAATCTATCTTCTCTCAAAAAGTAGTATCAAAGTTTTTTTATTGTCACATTGTTCCACTTATACTTGATATTTCGAGTTCATTTGGTATAAAAATATTAACGAAATCCCAAAAAAAATATAGATGGTTGAAGAGAACACTAAATTCTTTTTCCAACGATGAGTCACTTGACTTCCCATGCCATTTGAAATTTTTAAACTTATGTGCCCCCCGCCCCCGCTTTTGAGAAATCACATTTGATACGGTTTTTGTCCCATGTTTGTACGTCGAACCGTTCAAAATTTCACAGGGGGTGGGGACTAAATGAGCTTTGGCTTAGGGAATGCATTGATTTTCAATCAGTTTGTAGATTTTCAAAACAATCGAAGCTACTCATCCTTATAAAAATCATTTTTCAAATTTGATTTATAAACTGCTGGTTCGAAATCGTCAGAAATACTTGATCAGTTAAATAACTTCGAGACCACTCGATAATGAAAAACTCAACAACTTCGTCATATTATGATGCCTGCTGACTTAGAGTCAATAATTACTTTGGGAAAAATACTAATTTCAGACTCAAGATTCAACAAAAATTCTGATATTACTAAAATAGTACCTAGGTTGGAACCGCAATAGGTTACCACTTTCACTTCAAGGGAGTTAAAGGACGGTATTTTTATTTTGTTGCACGTGAAAGTTCCAAAGTTCCCTCCAAAGTTTATTCAGCTCTTCTTCTGCCCGCTCGTCGAGGGCTCAAGAGGTTTGGCTTCTTGCGATGCCTAGTACAGGCTCCGGCCCACAGAATGGCGTTGCGGATCCGGATCTGGCAACTCCGTCTGCCACCTTGTTTCCGCGCACCCCTCTGTGACCCAGGACCCATACCAGCTGAACTTCCTTCGTTTCAGCTATCTTCTCGAGCGCATCTCCGCATTCCTGTACAAGCGCTGAGCTTGGTTTAGGGTGGCAGATGGCTCTGAGCACTGCCTGACTATCCCTCCAGGTAAATTCCGGCACCCGAAGCCTGTCAGTCAGACGCGAACTGTCTGTATAACATATTGGGCTTCCTGTGTAAAACTCCACCTTGTTTCCTGCCCATTGTTCTCTGCTCGGAATAGTAAGAGTAAACTCTCTATTCCATCACAGTCTGTCTTGTGCGCTTGTGAATCTCCTGCTCCGCCCACTTCGCTATTTCCGCATGACCTATCATCGCTCCTTCGTTTACCCAGACTCCCCATCCCGAATCCTGAAATGGGCTGCCATTGCCTCCTTCTTGATCCAGACTGAAAGCGGTGGCAGCCTCAGCAGTACCCCCAACAGTGCGGTTGGAGTTGTTCTCATTGCGCCCAGGCCGACCTCTGAACCTTGCTAAGTTTTCGGCCTATTGTGCTGCCCTGTGCGCCTGGCCACCACACGGCTGACCCATAATGGATCTTTGGTCTTACGACTGCCGTGTACCGCCAGCGCACGATCTCTGGGTTGGTGCCCCAATTGCTTCCTACAATTCTCCGCAGTTGTCATGGGATTGCTACCGGCTTTTGAATAACCCTATCTACGTGTGGCCTCCATGAAAGTTTGGAGTCCAAGTCCAAGTCCAAGTATTTGACCTGCTGGACTAGCTCCAGCTCTTGACCTAATATGATAGGTGACCTGAATCCATCTTTTTTCCTGCGTTTGGTAAACAGGATAATCTCTGTTTTTGTCGGATTCACTGATAGCCCTGCTTCACCGCACCATCTCTCAATTAGTCTGCAGGCAACCTGCATTTATTGGCAGAAAGGAAAACAAATAACAGGTGAGATACATATCTGAATTCGAAGATAAGGACTACTTGAATTCATAAAAAAATACTTGTCCGAATAAGAAAAAATAAAGTTGAGAGTGGCCCTAGAAGAACAAAACATTATATTGAAAATCGAAATCCAGCTCATGGAAGAAAATATGAAACAGAAAAGAGAGTTTCCTGAACATATTTCAGTGCACAGAAAAGAAAACGGGTCTTTTTAGTTTTCCTCGTATATTTTAAAAACGGATACTTCTGATTGGGAAACATAATTCCATTGTTCATTGTATCATTTTCCATTTTCGAGATGCCAATAGTGGTACGGCATAAAAAATAGGATATGAATTTAAGTAATAATAGATTGAACTTTTTGTAACTCTTTTTATTTATGAAATTCGTGTTAACATCTTGACGTGGCCAAATTTAAATTGTGATATTGCTCAAAAGTCACTCTGACCAGTCGTGTTTTTTTTAACAATTTCACTAGGCAAATTGCTACGCAAGAAACACTTGTAATAATGGGAAAATGTTGCCTGCAAAATTTTACCTCTGATGATATTATTAATATGAATATGATCTGCAGATCTAAACCCTAGTTGGAAGTCCTGTTAAATTGCATTACCAAGTCGACCTGAAAATTCCCCTCAATTGTTTGTCATCAATGATTTGGGACTTCATATCACCAATCTTCTCCAGTGACCTTGAACTAGTATCGAAATTAATCAAACCAAACTAATATACGAAGTGATTAGGCCCAACCCGTTCACAAAGAGAGTGAGATCAGAATCAACACCAACGAATCCCCAACGCCCATTCAAATTTTGCGATTCGATCCGTCGATAAATCAAATGATTATTCCCGACCGAAGCCAAGGGGAAACCTGGAATTTACTATCCGAAAATGAGCTTATCCAATTAGTATATTTTCGGTAAACATCGTAAATTAATGAGCGGGGTCGGGTATTCTGATACATGACGCGCAATATAGCCGGTCTAAGTGTATTATCAAGTGGTTCGTGTAGATGGGGTTGAATACAAAGGGTTGCGGTATGGTATCTACTGCTAGTTTAATTAGACAGATCATCAATTCAAGACACGTAAGACCTTTTGAACGGTGAAGCAGTTGGCCGGAGTATCATACGCATGTTGTGCGTATCAGATAAGTTGATAGGCGTTGTAAAGAGGACAACTTTTGCTGCCTGTTCCGGTCGGGGCGGGATAATTGAAAGAAGGTGTTCTGATGTATCCACATGAAAAGCCACTACTTGCTAGAGAGAGAAAAATATATATAAATAAGGAATGAATTTTTGCAATGAATTCGCAAGTAGGTTCATCTTCATTGCAAAGTTGTTACTCTTCTTGATTTTCTGCATTTTCCAGAATATTGCTATTAATAAAACCTTTATGAAATTGGAGTTCATCCAGATTTTTTCATTTTTTGGTAAATAGATAGCAAGAAATACAACAACTAATTCTAGGTTATTGACATACAGAAGCCCGCTAATCATATGTATCAGCAATTGTGGTTTGAATAACTTTTCCTCTGTTTGCGATTCCTTTGAAAACTTGTACTTTATATAATAAACTTCATCCCTTATTAGAATATTTTACAGAACTACTCTTAGTAGGATATAACGGTTTTGTAATTTCAAGTGAAAATGTCATGATCCCGGTTTGAGAACATTTTCGCCTTATTTTTCCCAATTATAAACGGAGTAGCGTTCGCCCAAATAACTCACTGTCCTGATTGAAAATGCTTTAAGGTAAACTTCAGGTTGTTTTGTTACTTCTAGCTTTTTGATATCCTTGGTGTCTTACCACAGGCAAAATCACTTCCGAACATTGGATATTCACCGGGGCTTTACTTGCGAGCTATCTGCAACACTTTCTGCGATTGAAGTAGTATTTTTGTTTTGATCGCTGCAGCCATTTGCCATAAGCCTTACAGTTTTAGAATTTGCCCTAAAATTTATATTTGTTAGTCTCTCAAACACCCTAATATGGTTACAGAATCATATAGACTCACCTAATTAACAAAAGTATCTGCCCTTATTGTTTTTTTTCTTTGTGTTGATAAGTTTGTCTTTTCTTCTTCATCTGCACGTTTAATTTATCCTGAATATTGATAAACGTGGAGCAGAAGTCAGTGCGAGGAGTTAAAAAAACTTGGTATTAAAGACTGTTCGAAGATAAAACATATTCTCTTTCCTCTGGTGAGGAAGGTGACGCCTTCTTGTAGTTGAACGACAGTTCTACAGGTGCTTGACATGCGACAAACGATGCTTTGTAATCAGTAATATATTCAATAATAAAAGACTGACAAACAGGAATTTTTTGTTTCAGAGAGTTTCTCACATAACATTTCACATTAGTAATTTTGGCTTGGTAACTTCCATTCTTTGGAAATAGACGTTTGCAAAAGTTTGTTTAAAGTTGCCTAAAATGGATCGTGAAAAAACAACCTTCCCTACAAGAAATATGATAATTTACCTGATTCTCTTGCCAACATTACGAGGGTTGATATTTATGTATTGAGAATGAAGAACTAAAACAATAACTGGGGTGCAAAGCAGTTTTTCATCTCCGAAGTAGGTATCTCCAAAACATAGTTTTTGAATGCATAAACAGCGTCTTGTGGCGTCGAAAAGCGTTGACAACGTAATTTGTTCTTCACTTGAGGGAACAAAAAGAAATCATTGGATGCTAAATCAGGGCTGTACGACGGATGACCCATCAATTCAACGTTTTGAGTGCTCAAATAGCGGGTTGTTTGAGCCGATGTGTGTGAGCTCGCATTGTCATGATGGAGAATTATCCTTCGTCGACGGTTCGTTTTCCTTATTTTGTTGATGACTTCTGGCAAACAAATAGTAGTGTACCATTCAGAGTTTACCGTTCTACGTTGCTCTAAAGGTACGGTTGCCACATGACCGTTTATACCGAAGAAACAGGCCACCATTTGCTTCGAAGTGCTGCGAGCACGAACAACTTTTGTTGGATTTGGTTGATTTTGAAAGACCCATACAGTTGACTGCTGTTTAGTTTTGGGCTCATAACAATAAATCCAAGATTCGTCACCTGTGTATATGTTATAAACTGCATTTGATGCACGGCGATCATATTTTGTAATCATTTCCTTGCACCAATTTACACTAGTTTTTTTTTTGATCGATTGTCAAATTGTGCGGAATCCAACGAGAACAAATCTTTCTGACTGCCAAATGTTCATGCAATATCTTATGTATACTTGTCATACTAATGCCCAGGGATGCCTCGATCTCGCGATATGTTACATGACGATCCTGCATTATCAGTTCGGACACAGCATTAATGTTTTTTCGCACAACAACCGATTTTGGACGTCCATCTTTAACTTCGTCCGCCAGCGAAGTACGGCTACGTTTGAATTGAATTGGTGCTTCATCGGCAAAAATCGCAGTAAGTTGATCGGCACACTGCTGTTGAGATAATCCACGTTGAATATCGTAAAAAATCATGGCACGAAAATGTTCACGATTTGGCTCCATTTTTTGGCCGAGATAAAATTTTCAAATGTCTATTAACAATACAAATAGCGTATGTATGACAAAAAGTTCTGATTATGTATACTGTCAAAAATGTCAAACTTTGCGATAGCGCAGTTGTATCGCGCCTAGCAATACCAGTGTTGCCAATTCTCAATACATAAATAGCAACCCTCGTACATTTCCAGTTGGTTGGGTCACGCAATATTTTCTGGGCCTTATGCCTGCCAAAAGGGGCAGCAAGGACGTCCATTACCAAATTGTTTATAATCCTCAGCAAGATGCTTTTCAAATGTCCTACGCTCAGTTATAGAATTCGAAAATGGAAACGTATATCTCATAAACTTCGCGAAGCAAAATGAATGAACATAGAAAACAGGAGAGTTCTTCACTCACAGAACCGATCTCCACAACTTGAACGTTAGATATGAGAGAACTCTCACGCCCCCTCTCTCAAAACTCAAATAGGTTAGGAAATTTCAGAAAAATGTTCGAGAATTATTTATTTGAAACAAAACAAAAGAAGAGACTATATGGGTTATTTTTTTTCTTTTTTTACCACCTTTCTTGTTCAAATTATAAAAATCTAAATAAAAAAGTATGCCCTCTTTTTTTTTATTAGGAAATCTATATTTATTTCATAGTATTATGAGAATAGGTATTGAGAGATATAATTATATGGAAATATTTCATAGGTTAGGAGGAAGAACCATTTATATAGCGATGTTATTCTCTGGATGAATTAAACTTCGCCCTTTATTTTCACCAAACATGATTCATGGCATTCTTTTTATTGTAATATTCTTTTGAAAATAATGAAAACGTATATTATTATTATTATATAATTGTACTATAAAAATTACGATAACCGCCTAGATGATTAGGGGTGTTATTACGATTATTTAAATCTCCTCCCATACTAAACGGAACAACTTTTCAATTGAGCACCTAGCCTCCTTCTCAATTATTCTCGAACACGATTCTTGAACACGAACTATCAAAGTAACCCTGTATATCCGATTAAAAAATACAAGGAACCTAATCGTATCCGATCTCATAATTTAATGTCATTAAACAGTTCTGAGGTCAACATCCTACGGGAACATGTGATAAGCTGGTCTCGCATTGAAGTTGATAATACTGAGCAGATATCAACATTGTCATCAAGCCTTTCTAGCGATAAATACAGCTTTGTCGCGACTACGAGGCGACTTGCCCTCCCCTTCGCGTGCATTCAAAAATCCATATTTTCCAAATCTGTTTTGCATTCAAACAAATAATTTACATTAAAACGATAAAGAAATAATTTCAGAAATCTGAAAAGACATTTTTTTCACCCAACAAACATTGCTTAATTATAAAAGAGGTTGAATAACTTACAGAGAACTCTTACACCAGTTACCTGTAAGTTCGTGTGTAGTTCGTATGCACATTTCTTGAAAACTATCATCAGAATTCTATCAGGTCCACCAGATTTGTTGGAGTTGAGTCCCAGTTCGTTGGTAAAAGGAAATCTCAGGCATATGTCTGTAAATGGGAGTGTTCTGGAGTTGTTATCACAGTGAATACAGAGTACAATTTGCAGCAAACATGCTGGCAAAAATATTGGCTGGTTAGAACATACTATAAAATTTCTTTTCACAACATTTTCATATATTATATGTTATGATAATGCAGGTTGGTTGGTAATTCCATCTTTGGTCCGCAATTCGCCATTGAATACACATGTAAGTCTGACTGCCTGGCTTCAGATACTTCCCGACTCAATTACAGTATATCTCCTAGATTTTTCCACAAAATTTCAACATTTTCAGATCAACATTAGCTGATGAATACATAGGAATGTGCAAAGATGCATGGGTAGTTTCTTTAGCCTCATGTGTTTTTATCATAGCAATATATATTATATACTTGCTCTAGAATGCTAATCCCGCCAATTTTCACGGCGAAAAGCATGCCGCGTATGCGACCCGTTTACGATGTGCGCACGCGCGTCATCAGTGTAGTTTGGGTAGATCGTTGCCAAGTTTGAAAATAATTTGGCGTTCCAATTCAGAGTTATTTGTTATGAGGCAATAAAACACATGTCATTTGAAAGGGAGAAATTTGACAGCGCATTTAGGACTTTTTAAAACCGAAAAGAACCGTTTAGAGATAGATTACTCCGAATTTCAGACGCGAAAGAAATTTATTTAAAACAATAATGTACCCTATGCCACTGTAATTATAATGACCGTGCAACAGTGCTTTTTCATCAACGGGAAGACTTGTCGCTAAGATCTGTCACTCTTGTCAGAGACAGTCGGTTTTTAGAATTTCAGATTTTCTCTTGTCGTTTTGTGTGGTGTTTGTTGTCATTGGTTTCCCCAAACCAAAGCGGGAACGCGGGAGCGGGAACACTGTGAAAAACACAGTGAAATACAGTGCACGTAGCAAACCAAACATATTTCCCCGTTTTGCCTGCATTTGGAACGCTTAAATATTGTTTTAGCTAGACAAAAAAGGCATAATTTTTTGTTATTGTTTTCAAGAAGAGACCCCAGCAGAACATTTGAGTGAGAAAATTGTAATTTGTGGCAGACATTTTCCTCATGAAGATTCATGTGAAAACGACAATAGAATAATTTGAAACCTAGTGCAGTACCAATACTGTGTATACGAGTGATACAACTTTCTACCACACCGCTTATATTATGAGTTCTAGATTCCTAAAAAAGTACTAAACATACACAGAATCACCTCAGAAAATTAATGTCAATATGGAAGTGCTTTTCTTCGATGGTAAGGAAAATGCTTCTGGCCTCACTTTTTCATGCACCCCCATTGTGGAAATTGCACTAAGGTAATAAAACCAGAAATACTAGTAGAAATAGCATGTTAATCTCTTCAAATGATTGAAATTAAATGCAGTTGCGTATTTTGACATGAATCGTTCTAGAAAAAAAACCTCAAGCTTCCAAGCATCCAATTTTATAAATCCAATTTGAGTTGAAATTATTCATGATAATAGCTGAAATAAATTTTCATAGTTTTTTGTACTTTTAATTTATTTTCCAATCCAGTGCTTCCTTGAAATTCGCACCGACGATTTGGGGTGGTTCCGTAGGTTTTTGTTGGTTAACTACAGCTGAAAAGTGAATGTGATTCCAAAAATCAGTCGCTTCAGAGCGATAAATAATAATAATAACCGTACTCTACTTTCTAATGGCCTTTGCTGAATATTCGGGATCATAAATATGTGAAAATATGTATTCAAATCGGGTAAATACAAATAACAGGTATAATGAGGTTTCCTACCTTATTCTCCGAGATTCAAAATTAATGTTTGTTAATCTTCACAAGTACCATAATATTTTACTAAAACCGGGCCTGTTACAAAAATCACTAATGACGCGCTTGCGCATTGCGGACTAGCCTGAACTTTTTACAATACTTTTTACATGGGGATTAGCATTCTAGAGTAAGTATATAATATATATATATTTCTATGGTTTTTATTGATATAATAAACTCTACGTACGATTTGAAGGAAAACGATCAAAAAAAACGTTTGTGGTCAGATTGAACCTGTCTTCTCGACCATACCCAATAATACCATAATAACAATAAAAATAAAGCCTTGATGAGTGTTATCGAGGGTTGCAAGCCTCACCTCTCTCCTCCATCAGTGATGGTGGAGAAGAGGAAACAAAGCAGGTGCCAGATCAGAATTAAAAAGTGAATGTAATGGTGGTCATTATTTGGTCAATGCTTGAATTTTTCAAAAGTCATTGAAGCAAGAGTGAGAGAAAACAAAGCAATGAATGAAGCAATATTCAAAACGTATTTTTACAGTTTTTTATATACCTAGTAAAACCAGAATGTAAGAACCATTGCTGCTAAAAATAAATGCACCCATAAAATGATATCGATGCCTGAAATAGTGTCTCAAAAAGCAAGAGGAGATTGTGTACTTATAAAACATTACGAAAATATTGATGCCTCTTGAATGTGAAGAATCATTCTTGAAATTCATTTGGCATCTCTACCCTTCATACTCAACACGAGAAAACTCTGATCTAGAGAGATTTGGCCTAACATAAACACCCAGTAAATTCAACATCGCGAAGTGATAATGAGGACGACTCGATCCAAAATTTACATATTTAACCCACTTGTGGAATCGCGAGTCAACACTAAAAGTTCCCAATTGGAGTTAAACGTGTTCTCCAGTATTTTTTGTCTTCCGCCACTTCTTTTGTTCCCCATTAATCGCATAGAGCCGACTCCATTTTGAAAAACCCTTCGACCCTTTACATTAGTGCCAACAATAATAGCCCCAGCGGTTTCCACAACTAATTAGTTGATTGGGAAATAATCAAATAGGCGAGTGACCTGAATTCGTACACCGGCTTTCAACAAAAATTGAAAAGGTAGGAGAATAAATTACATCGAAACATATTACTGACCAATTTGGAATAGGCTCGATTGATTCAGGTAACACGCAGAGCCCGCGATCCTATTGTTTTTTGACAATGGAATTAGAATTTACGGAAATTATTTGAAACAAGATAATCAAAATAACATAGCTCTAATAACTGGTAAAACGTTAGCTGAAAGTAAAAAATTACAAGAATAAACAGTTGAAGTGAGATGATCTGATTAAAGTTTGAGTGAAGTTCAAAATATATAAATCCATTTATATCCATGAACAAATTGTAGAAGATGGAAAGTCAAGTTTTCAATCGCTCTTTGGATATCCAAGTTCCTACTGAAATGAAGTCAACTGAGTCTCTCAAAAGCAAATGATTGAATTCTCTCTGTTGAATAATGTATGATCTGAAATTGAAATATACGTATCTTAGTGAGCAACCGTACTGTAAGGGGATATTGAACAATTTTTAACACTTAAAATATCTTTTTCTTCTAACATAACTTAAATGACATTCAGTGTAAGGATATAAAACCCGCTAAATGATCGATTGATCAGATTTACAATCCATGTGTCAAACAATTTTTGAAAAAATATCTCCATGGCAACCCAGTTCTTTAAGTACCTAATAATAGTAATTAACCGTCAGATAATGACATATTTTGCTGACATACTCTTTTCTTTGATTTTAACCACTGAAAATTGTGTCACTGTAGAGCTCAAGAAATGAAAATTTAGCTATCGGACGTGTGCTAGACATAAGGAAGATTCAATTTCCTTTTGCAGAAAAAAATTGTATTTTTTTAATCTCTCGTTCAACTCATTTTAACACAATAACAAATACATAACACTGTATTAGTAAAAAATCAAAACCATGAAGTTTGGACGTACTGAAAGGGTTAAACTAAGAGCGGGATCTTGTAAAAAAATACTCGGTTGTTGGTGCATTTTCTCGATTATGGCAATCAAAAGAATGAAATTTGATATCATTAGGAACCCTAAAAAAAATTTCCACAAGCCGGTCAGCAAACGGAAATTTTCTTTTAAGCGAATTGTATTGGCTGTTAATTCGTAAGTGAAGGAAATTCGTATATAATAAGTGATAAGTTACATTTTGAATATTGGAATTGTACCTTGTACTTGTTGAACAGTATTTCCATAACCCTTGATGCCATATTGCCATCATGGCATGAGAATGGACATATTTGAGTTTTTCATTTGAATGATGATGCCATACTGAGGCTTGAGGTAAAACTTGGGAATACCCAGACAAGATTTCTGTATAGGTAATGGATTGAATATATTATGCGTTTGGCTACTGAAACTCATTATTTGCAGAAATATAGCAACCTAATGGTTCGATGGTTGTTATTCCCATCAACCTGTTGCACCCCTAAGCGGAAACCTCAGAAGTCTTCGAAGGACTTGTGCGAGCCACGGAAGACGATGAATTTCAAGATTCATGTAGAACTTCCAACTTAATGTGAACCATTATGGATCTTTTATCGGTATTCTATTCTTTTTTTGATTGCAATAAATATTTGCGAATATAAATTGACTTTGATCACTCCCAGTTTAGTTATTTTGAAGCTTACATATTCAAAGTATTTCTGTCATTTTCAATGAGAGCAATTAGAAATCTGTCGATATTATTTCCAAATTTTCGCGGTCGGAACACAGTTGAGGTGACATCTACGCCCTCAACGGTCGACCAAGAAAACGAGAAATGGCAGTGCAAAAAAAGGACTCGAACTGTGTGTTTGCAGCTCTTTATTGCGACTTAGCCATTTCGCTTTCGTAAATATCTTGTAAACATATTATAACCATATCACAAACTCACCAAGAGGGCACCCAGAAGAAAGAAAATTCACCAGGTGAGTAGCCTCTTTCAACTGTCGCAAATTCAAATTTTATTTTACAACCAGCGCTTCAACCAACAATTTTCACTACAATATAGTTGAAATGTCTTAGTGTCAAATCATTTATTTTAAAATTCACTTCCAAGTCAAGAGTTTTATTTGTTTGGGTAACGTTATACTTTTTCCATGAAACGAAGTGGATCTCAACAAAGACAAGATTGTCATCACCTTCGGCCTTGTGACCAATTAGAAAAATAACTTGTCTGCTTTGTTGAGAAAGAAAAAGTTTCGTCAAAATTTCTCGATTCATTATAAATATTTCAAGAACTGAAAATAACTCGAAACTTTTGGTATCAAATTATTTCGACCAGCAACTTGCTTGAGTCAGTATTGCGACGGTAGTCAGTGGCACCGGTCTACTGGTTAATATTTCCATGTTCATAGTGTTTAACAAACCATGCAGAGCCAGACCTGTGCAACCCGTGTTGAGTTGAAGCAAATCATGAAGAAAAATGTTTTCAACAAGAAACAGCATTTAATTCAATGGCAGAAATTCGCAGATATGCATATTGCTGGGAACCTGAATGTCTCCAATAAATATTCCTACAGTGTCGAATAATTTAGGATAACTGCTTATTTAAAGCGCATATCTAGGCGTATATGCTCGTTCAGATGGTGCAGTTTGCCACGCAACCAGTCTGAAGGGCATTTCAGGTGGAAATAAATTTTATTCATTAACAGCAAAAAGCGTAATGAGAGTAAAAATGTTTCGATGGTGCAGCAAATGCGTACGTAATTTGTTTTCGATGTGAAACTGAATTGGATGCTAAACAATTTTTGAATAAATATTTATTTTACCTGAACGTTAATGGAGTTTATTTTCGATGTGTGATGGACTTCGATAGTTTTGTTTCTTTTTATTCGTGAAACATGCAGCAAAAATATGTTTAACAACCATTCCTGCTAATGAATAACTGGATAAATTTCTTTTTTCTGAAATATTTTTTGATATGAAGTATCTATGATCAGGGAAAATCCTGAGTGAACTTCGGAACTACCACTGGAGTACTGCCGTTCTGTAAAAAGCTATTTTTTTTTATATTTGCTGAAGTTCAATGACTACTAATAGTACTGTTCCTGTACTGGAGTCCTGTGAAAATGTTAGTACCTACTGCTTTGTCTAACCAGCAGAATCGAGTGAAGTACACATATCGATCGGCAGGTAGCGACATGTCCAGCTGTCATATAAACGATTGTCTGCCACTGATACAAGCATTTTGTTTATGTAAAAGATGGTGAATAGTCCAAATTTCCAATCACCACCAGTGCTACTAAGCGCCATGTTGAAATTGTTAAAAATATTCGATTTTTGAATCAACTTATGTCTGCCATGTACTTCAATAAATTTTTTTATTAAAAAATCCATCGAAAATAAAATGACAGACATTTCTAGTTGATACTGAGTGTTAAATTCTACGTGTCAAAATGTAATGAAAAATGTGATTTTTCAACAATTAATTAACGTCTGCCAAAGAGGTATTCAGTAAATTTGACCAAGTATTTGTGCGGGCACAACAATGTGAAGTTTCAAGTAGGTATTAGTTATTTGTTCGATGTATTAAATTTTTGATAAAACTTAATAACTATTACTAACATTGCTGTACCCGCACAAATCGTCTGCCGATGATTTTTCTGATATCTACTTAGTAAAATTTATTGAATACCTCTTTGGCAGATGTAAATTAATTGTTCAAAAATCTCATTTTTCATTACATTTTGACACGTGGATTTTAACACTTAGTATCAACTAGAAATGTCTTCAATTTTGTTTTCTACGGATTTCAAAACCGAAAAAATGTATTGAAGTACATGGCAGACTTTATAGTTAATTCATCCAAATTTTTTAACAATTTCAATTTTCAACATGGCGCTTTGTAGCATTGTTGGCGATTGAAAATTTTTGCTATTCATCATCTTTTACATAATCAAAATGCCTGCTGGAAATGTTCGTTGTACTTTCAATCTACTTCAAATTAGGAATGCAATTTCATTTCCTCGGAAAACCTGCTCAAAGGAAATCGATTGAAGGATATTTGAATTAGAAAGGTAGTTCGGAGACTTTTTTGTTTGATTTCAAATAAGCCGATCACAGTCACGCTGAAACGTCTATGCGGGAGGATATTGTTGCCCTTTTGGCGTATAATATTTGCATTGGATGGACTGGGAAAGTAGAAAAATATTCTAAGAGACTTCCGAAAGAAGGGTGTTTTTCATCTGTTAAGTAATCCTTTAAATCTTGATATAAAATTGATTGACTTATAAGATCGTTGTAGAGAAAGCTGATCAATTAATCTGAGAAAACAAAGAAGAAATGAACGCTATAGAGACAGACGAAGGAGCTAAAAACTCCGTGAAATTTATATTTTTTTGATATAGGTAATCTCAAAGTTTAAAGGTATGTATAGGATCATACATGGAAAAAGTATTTTAGGACAGGTCGAATCTGTGCTATATAGATCATAAGTTAATGACGGGAAAAATATCTCTTGAAATGAAACCAAGTTGTTTAGAGTCACTTTTGGCAATGAACCTGTTTTCGAGAAATAGTTTTGCTGTGTATGCCAAGTAAAGAATGGAACATTTTTGCACTTCGTGTTGAGTGGTCGGGTGCTAGAGTATTTGCTTTTCGATGCTCATACGGCTCCGGTTCGATCCCACCGTCTGTTAACGGATCTGGAGTGGTTCCGAATCCATTTTTACGTAAATTATGCCTCAATTTTCAAGAAATAGTTTTGCTGTGTATGCCAAGTAAAGAGTAGAACATTTTTGCACTTTGTGTTGAGTGGACGGGTGCTAGAGTATTTGCTTTTCGTTGCTCAGACGGCTCCGGTTCGATCCCACCGTCTGTTAACGGATCTGGAGTGGTTTCGAATCCATTTTTACGTAAATTATGCCTCAACTTTCAAGAAATAGTTTTGCTGTGTATGCCAAGTAAAGAATAGAATATTTTTGCACTTCGTGTTGAGTGGTCGGGTGCTAGAGTATTTGCTTTTCGATGCTCAGACGGCTCCGGTTCGATCCCACCGTCTGTTAACGGATCTAAAGTGGTTCCGAATCCATTTTTCATACAAGCTCTGAGATGAGTTTTTGGTGGGTTTTCCTCGAAGGACTGAGAGATTTGTAAACCAAAAAGAAAAGTTACTCTTGACATAAAACATTGCAAGATCGGCTTGTATAGAGAACGGATATGATTAGGTTCCGTTTAGGTTAAATTCCACTAAATCAGATGATCCTTATTCTAGAATTTTATTATTATTTATGTCCTCCATTTTCTCCTCCAGTTCATATCAGGTTTCATGGGCTGATATTGGATCACTATAGAGAAGACCGTGGTATGGAGGATACTATCACCGCAAAATTGTGTACAGACCCTCATTGAATTGTTTTTTTTCTCATTCACATCGCAATGGTCAGACGTCTCATCATTCAAATCATTTTCGATCAGATACCCTCTAGTTGAATTAGTAGCGTCATATTATGAATTCATAACAATATCTAAGTGGTAAATTGCTTTTAATTTTTTTCATCAATGTTGTTGCACGATATCTGAATTGTTGATGAACATTTTAATCAGTTCAGTTCATAATTGCAATAAAATATTTCCAATACATTTTTCTGTATTTTGAAGAAATGGAAAATGTTTATTCGTGATGACTTTTCGAAAAACGTTATTTTATTCACAAACCAAAACCGAAAATAAATTTCACCTATTATAAGTTTCTCGAAAAGCGCCAACTTTTATTGCGATGTTTTTTTTTTGTGAATTTAATAATGAAAAAGTTTTTGGGACACACTATATTTAGAAGCCACTGACTATATTCAAATCTTATGGGACGACGATTGGCTAGTTAGTAACCTTCAATAATTGTATGGATAGAAACGTTCCTACCTCAAAGTACACGAAGTTGGGGGAATGACGGCCACTGGGGGAATGACGGCCACTGGGGTAATACCGGACATACATTATTTTCACATAGGCTGCGAATTTGTTCAAAGAGACATATTCTGCCATCTAGTGAGGCTCAACAGAACCTGCAGAAAGTATTTACAGAAAGCCATAATGGCGGTTTGTAGTTTATCGGCATGTTAATGTTTTGTGGCAATTTCCAAGAAGAATATCCCGTGTGGACAAAAGTAAATAAAATACTTCAATTCAATTTAAAATCATTGTTGAACGATTTTCATTCACTCACATGATCATATTCAACTCTGAGAACTTCAGTTTCTATCGATTGAATTGAATGATTTATTAAAATCTTTGTCATATATTGAATTTTGTTATATGTCGGTCACAATTCTTGGGGTAATGACAGCCGGCCGCGATTACTGTAATCTATAATGTTGTTGTTTCAGATGCCAAAAAGTTACAAAAGAAAAACCAATAAAACAGCATGGTCTGCCGATAGCTCCCCCTATCAATGTCTCCTTCGAAATTCTACCTCTGTCAGGACTAAATACAGCTCCAAAGAGAAAAGCCAAAAACAACATTATGAAATAATAACATATGCTCCCAACAAAACTACTCCGAATGATAGAATGAAGAATATAAAAAGAATATAAAAAGAAAATCAAAAAAGAAAATAGGCGAATAGTGGACAAGAAGAAACTGAAGAAAAAAATTCACAGATGGCGAGAATCAAGAAAATAATGAGAAAAAGTTGCAGCTCTCTATAGGATGTGCAAAACAAGGCCTACAAGAAAAGACAGTTCATTATCTTTGGGAGATTTCCGTGCTGATGAAGATGAAAATGAAATAGAAATGGATGAAGACTTGTGTTTGGTGTGTGGAGAATTTGGGAAAAACGGCGAGATGTGGTTGAGGTGTATCATTTGTTCAAGTTGGACACACAAAGCCTGCTCAGACATTAAAAAAAAAACAAGTTATATGCAATTTTTGTTCATAAATTCTTTTTCTAGTAACCATAAGAGGTAATCAAGGCCTCGGCTGTAATTACCACACATGCCTGGGGTAATGACGGCTAAGAAGTATTTTTAATTTCATTTTATAAGAAAAGGCGTTTTCATTATATTGTTGTTTTATCAGGATATATATGTTTATTTATAAGTGAAAATAGAGTATATTTCGTTTTAATTCCGAGAGTTCCAACCTTTGACAGCTGTTTCGTGCTCACGCACTCATCAGAAAGGATTTATGACTGTAGATGGCATAAGTAACTTTCTGTTTATTTATATCTAGCCTATTCATTCATTCCAAATCAGAAGTTGAATACAATGAGTTACCAGATAATTTGGGATCAGGCTCAGGGGGACCTATTTCCCAACTTTACCTACTCCATTCAGCGTTGTGAACTTCTCACATTAGTAATTTATCTCTGCCTCAGAAATATCAATGCGGTTACTATGAATGTTGAAACATCAATAGAGATAGTCGACTGAATTGATTATTTTAACAATATTCAAATTATCTGTATATTCAATTCCAGAATATTAGAAATCATTGAATAACAAATACCGCTAATTTCTGCCTGACCCAATTAAAATAACTTGCTGTCAGTCGGGATTCAATATTTCTCTTCTGGAGGAAATTAAAAAAGTTCAAGTAAATAGATTCACATTGATCAAACAAACTTTTTTTCGGTCAAAGGGTTTCGCGAAAGATTGAATAACATCATTTAATTTTTTTTTTATAAGTTACTGTTATTCTGAAAGTAAATTAAATAATTCTCGGTTACCACACCCTTTTTTAGACAGAATTCTAGATGATTACTTGGATATTTCCAACCTATCCACCTATCCACCTTTGTACCGGTTTCAAGGTTCTTGCCTCTCATCAGTGCCGGGGTGGTCAGATGATATTGGATCAATCTGTGACTCGAATAAGTTCACTATAAACTGAGCACTGATACCTTGTCTTGTGCTGACTCAGCGACTTTGTTGTCAATGTAAATACAGGGTGTAACTAAAGTACGTTAAAATGTTCAAGTGACGTATTCCTAGGACAATTTTTAGAAAAAGAGTCTATATAAACTTGTGCCGGAAATGCTTCGTATCGGAGATACAGGGTGTTGAATTTTTTTGTTCGTTATTTAAAAATAACATTTGCAAAAAATAAGTTATATGAACAAAATTTGGCACCCTGGATTTTTTTGACAAGGCAACGTATAATTTCGTATTAATTTTCATGTAACATCTAGGGTGCGCTGGAAACACTGTTATTATTAATTTCAAATCGCCCTAAAATTTTTGACAGTAAACTTTTGGTACTTTTCAAGGAAAAACCTAATTTCCACACCTTTTTCAAGTAAAAAAGGTACACTTTCTCAACAACGCTGGGGGTGATCGTTCGAGATATTTACAATTTTCTATATCGATGCATGGTACATAGCTCCTAGGACGCTAAGTGAAGTCGCTGAGAACATTACAAAAAATAAGTATATGGTAGATCTCGTCAAATAATCAACTTTTTTCCAATAAAATGTTTACCGAAAAATTATTCGTTTTCGAGATAAAGATTGTTGAAATTTTTCAAAACATGGTTGGTTTTTGTCAAAAGTTTTTTGAAATTCTAGTTATTTTCATCAAATTTGATATGCAGTATACTAGGGCAGACTTCTTCTAAATGGAGCATTATTAAACTGCTTAATAAATCTAAATTAAACAAATGTCAGGTTTAATTATTCAATTAGAATGTTCTACATTTCGGAGACTGTAAAAAAAAACAATTCGTTTTCAATGGTACTAGCATAAACTAGTGATTGCAGGTGCCTCCAAAAGACAGAATCGACGGGATTGAGGTCCGGTGACCCCGGGGCCAATGCTGAGGGTTTCCTCTGCCGTTCCATCGTTGGGGATATGCCATGTAAAAGACATTTCTTGCTACCAGACTATAATGAGCAGGGGCTCCATCGTGCATAAACAAAAAAGTGATTTCGGAGACCAATGGGAACATCTTCCATAAGCCGGGGAAGCTCGTGTTCCAAAAAATGTTGGTAAGCATCTCCATTCGAACGTAATGGGAGAAAATAGGGCCCAATTAAAAAATCTCTAATTATGCATACCCATACATTAAAGGAGAATCTGTCTTGGAAATGAGTTTGAGCAAGTGGGTTATCTTCCGCCCAGATGTGGTTGTTATGGAAGTTCATAATACCATTTCTTCAAAAATTAGCCTCATCTGTGAAGAGGATTTTTGATAAAATCTGGGGATGTGTTTCGAATTTTCTTCGAAGCCATTGAGCATATTCGATACGTGGTTGGAAATCACGTAGCGTAAGTGCCTGGACACGACGAATATGATATGGCATGTGACTTACATATAAAGTTTGACTAATTTTTCTTGTACTTGTCTCTTGATGTTCTCTAATTTCTTCGATAACAGCCTCCTTCAATTCCAAAGTTCTTGTAGTCCGTGGCCATCCTACTGCAGAATTTATGTCAAAGCTTCCAGATTCGGAAAGTCACCGGAAAAGATTCGCAAATGTCGCTGCACAAGGAGTCGAGCGTTGGGGATACCTTTCCTGATAAGAGGCTTCTGGCCTCGATTGAATTTCCGTCAGCTAAGCCAGGTACAAAAACCATATCAGTCATTCAGCATTCGTAAAGTCGGGCATAGTACCAAAAAATCACTTTATAAACTCCGAACTGTGAATTTGTCAATGACTAAATAAAAATGTGACAGCGAACTTCTATTTTGATAAACAAACATTCATAGCCTACTCGACTTAATTTGCAAGCGGAGAGTGACAAAAATTATTGAAATCAAACTTAGCTATACTGATTAAGCAGTTTGATAATGGTCAGTTTAAAAGAAGTCTGACCGGGAATACTGCGTATAAAGTTAGATGAAAATAACTAAAATTGCAAAAAACTTATGACAAAAACCAACCAAGTTTTAAAAAATTTCAACAATCTGTATCTCAAAAACGAATAAATTATTTTATAGGAATGTTACATGGAAATTAATACGAAATTATGATTTCCCACGTTAAAAAAACAGAGGTACCAAATTTTGTGCAAATAACTAATTTTTTGCAAAGTTGATTTTAAAAGAACGAACAAAAAAATTCAATATCAACACCCTGTATCTCCGAAGCGAAGCATTTCTGGTAAGAAGTTTTTAAAGACTTTTTTTCTTAAAATTGTCTCAGGAATACGTCACACGAATATTTTAACGTACTTAAGTTACACCCTGTATAATAAAAGTAACTCCTTCGCCAAAATCTTGAATTAATTTTGTGATTAATTTCGGTATCCGACAAAACTGCCGTACTCGGGAAAACTTCCTGGTGGCCTCAGCATTCAACCCCATTTCTTCCTCTCAACGTCGACTGTGCCTGCAGCGCCAACAATTCGGTCAACCAAAACGGTCCCCAAAATTCACCGTACGTGCAGAAAACACGAGTTCTCCATCAGAGACCACCGGCTCACAAAAGAAGTGGGATTTGCGCCACAGTGCTACATAATGTAATATATATTCGTAGTAATTGTGCGGCAGACGCAGAGCAAAAGCCCAGCTAAAAGCCCGCAAGGTACGTCTGTACAGTTTAGTTCGACGAAGGCCGCTTTTATCTGCAAACTAACTCGAAACTACACGAACGCGATACATTAGGCGAGAATTTACTATTTAAATGTAGGTTCATTGTATAATATACGTATGCCGGAGCTATTAGTGTTATCGATCTTGAATAATTACGTGTCGTATACAGGATTGTACGCCAATGGCGTGAAAAATTATCCTGTCACACCGGGATGAAATATGGGTTATGGCATAGGTGGCAATTTTGCGTGAAGTTGGTCAATAAATACAATCTGTTGAAATTTTCAATGGATTTATGTGGTTTTCGGTAGATTCTGCTAATAATATTACTATCTATGTTTGGCTCCTAATTTCAATTCTGTTTGATTGCTTTTCACTATTATCTAAAAATAACGATTATTCATGCACCACTATTTCAAACATTCTGGCAGTGTGTATCCCATTCCAGTCTCTCTCAGAAACAATACGGTATATTCGACGCCGCTCTTCAATTTTTACTCATAACGTATGGACCGAAAGTTTTGGGAAAAATTCAGATGCACTCTTATAAATATATTTTTTTAATCTTAACAAATAATCTTACAATATCTCTCCACTATGCTTATCACTACCTAAAGTTCAAATAATCGACAAGGGATGTGCCTAAGTTTTCCCCTGACGCGTTGCATCATCTTTTGGACGACCCCATCAACGTTGATTTCTCTAATTTTTCCCGATATACGACGTCGGAGTTGTTCTTGATTTTATGCTTCCCATCCGTTATTGTACACTTTCCGGCTCAATATTGCCCAGAAGTCTTTAATTGGGCGTGCCTGAGGTAGGTTGGGGGAATTGTCCATTTTCGGTACGAAGTTGAAGTTGTTAGCCCCATACCAATCCCTTGTGATTGTTGCATAATGGCATGAAGCAAGATCTGGCCAAAACCTAATTTCGTCATTCGCATGATTTGTATTCAAAAACTGAAGCAATGTAGAAAGACATCTCATCACGAACCACGCCAAAGTAGGGCTGTGAAATGAAACCAGCCTCATAAATAGCACACCATACCAAAATTTTGTCCTCAAACTTCTTTTTGCTCTTGAATCTCACATCGTCAAGAATATTTGGGTAATCGTCCGTGTAGAAACCATCATTGCCATTCATCTCTAAGTTGGCCAAAGTTAAATATTTTTCGTCGTCCATCACGATCAAATTGTTGGCAAAATACACTCGCCTCAACGCGCGGCAACATCTCGGAATTCTTTGTAACTGAGCCTCTGTGTATTTTGGAGCTTTTCTCCTTTTTCAGAACAAAACATTGTGTCTTGATAGGGTCTCAAACACCGTAGTCTTTCCAATATGGAATCTTCTGGCCAGATTTCGCTGTGAGATCCCAATTCTGTGTTTAGCTGCTTGAATGAGTCTCCCCTCTCTTAATTGGTTCAAAACCCGCGGCCGACCGTTTTTGGCAAGTCTATACATGGTATTCCTTCTTCATAATCTTTGATTGTACGATATATTGTCGATTTACTTATGTTCTGATCTTGATAAATATCGAAAATCTCTCGTTTTCATGTTAAAAGGTAAGGGCTTCCGTCTTCTTTAGCTCTCACAAGACTCTTGTAGACTTCTGAAGGTTGCTCTGAGGATGCAGCCTGTTGACGGAAAAACAAATTTCAAACTAGTTGACCTTACTCCAATGATAATAATATTCTTATTGTTTGTCAATTCATTTTAGAATTTATGGGAAAGTTCAGAGTCAAGTTTTGTCCAATCTACAACTAGAAGATCATCGCATCCTGAATTATGTTGGCCAAACCTAATTTTCTTGTTTTCAATATGAAAAACAAATATATGGGCGAGAATATTTCAAAAACGGATTTTTCGATGATGAGATAACTTGAATGTTGAATAGGATAGATACTGAATAAGACGTGCTTGTTGCTTCATATTTTTTTATTCTTCAATTCAATCAATTTGGAAGCTGCACTTTGAGGATTAAGAGATCACAGGCTCTCCTTACATATTCTGAGAAATTTAAAGAAATTTTTCACTTTGTATCAAAATGTTTCTGGTAACTGTAATCATATCAATTTTTAAATAATTGGTCCTAATGGCTGGCATCAAAATCATTGAACTTTTTCATATGTTGTTTCATAGATATATGAATAACATATTTCATATTTAAAACTGAAGAGTGGATATGAACGGAAAAGAAAAGAAATTGTTAAAAAGGAGTAAAATTCAGAATTGAACATCGTCATCCAGTTCAGTTCGCTAAGTATGGAATTTATTATGAATAATTCTCTATTTTCACATGTGCATGAGATTTATTTCTTCTTGTGTATATAAATTGAAATTGAAAACGCGACTCCTAGATTTAATCCCATCGCGATTTACATAGACGGAGGAATAGTTTTTCCCTTATTGTTGTTTTTTGCTTAACATGTCAAGATGAAAAATGAAATCCAAAAATGTTCTAAAACATTTCATCATATTACTAGGTAGATTTGAGACCATTTACTACCATTACTGAAACGCAAATAAATGCAAATAAATGACTAATTCTCGTTACACCAAATACAAAATGCATGTGCAGTCAAATTAGTGGTTCCAATTGAAATCACTATAATGAACTAAAGTTTGTTCATCTAAACTAAAGTTGAATGAACGTTAACCCAAATCTACTCCAATATTTACCAACATTTTCTACATGTAACTCGCTTGCAAGTGTCCGTTTGATCTAGCTCGAAATATAACGGCCGTAATCCTTTTCCTAAATACGCTATTGGATGCCGGTAATTTTACGGTTAAGCTTTCCGTAAAAGATGGTCGGGCGATGAATTTCAGCCTTATATGAAATAAAACTGAAATTGCTTACTGAATTATCTAAAAGCTTTGTGGTATACGAGCTATGCGAGAAAATTCATGTGCTACTTTATATACTTTCATGGAATATTGAAGTCCTCGTAAAAGTGTAATATTGTTGTGAGGAGGTTTGTTTAGTTGCCCTTCGTCTGTGTTCAAAAGAAATATCGAAAATGGACCTTGTTCAAAATTAAACATGGCAACATATATTATGAAATAAATATATATAAGATATGCTGTTGCATCGCAAATTCTATTACTTATTATTCTCAACATTCCTTTAGAATCGAGTTATTGAGTTTTCTAGGAAGATAATCATTTACTGTTAGGTACCTAATAATAATTTGAAATTAACATGAGACGTAATTTCAATACAATGTAGTGGTAAACACCTCTGAATTTCATATTTTTAGAAGCAAACCCAAACAATTTTATTAATTTGGTGAAATCTATTTCGGTTAATGTTTTTTTCCAGAATGGTTACTACGTTTGAAGATAATAATTTTCTATTTTTTTCTGTGGGGTATGTCTATCATTGCGGATTCGGAGGCATTGCAGACAAAAATTATTATTGTTTGTTGTCCCTGATAACTTTGTTTTACACTATACCGCCTATTGCATGATCCTATACACTAGGACTTTGGTTCCACTTTTCTTACCTGAATATTTAATGTTATTCTAAAACCGCCCACCAAAGTAACATTTGACGATTTTAAAACCCAACGCAAAGTTGACGTTTTCGGAGAATGTCATTTTGTTACAGCATTTCCACTCTAGAGCGGCAATATGGAAAAAACTCAATCTCCACTGTTTTTGCTGAAAACGAACCTATTTTTGCGTGATGGAAAATAGTGACAGTTATTTCAAACCAATCTAAGTAACCATAATGATATAGAGGTTAGAGGTGTAGCATATCAAGAAGCTTGACAGAATGCAGACCAAGATACTTCGTTTAGCAACTAACAGTGATCGTTACATTTGGCTGGATACGCTGCGAGAAATTTGCGACGTTGACTGTGCTCCGACAATTACCAAACAACTATCATATAAGTTTTATGAATATTTTCCACACAAAAGTCCGCTGGCGAAAAATCTCACTCGTATCTAGAAATATGATAATACCCCCTTAAGAAAGGGACTTATTTATCAAGCGCTGGATATCTCTCAGGGACGTTACGAATATATTTACCCAATTTTTTGCAGTGAGACTTCCTGGATATATATCATACTGAGCAACATCATTAGTAGGACTCATTCATAGTATCTATACAATTCGGATTTTTATGACCGCTCCCCCCCATGTTAACTTTTGAACGGTTCGACTCAATGCCGACAAATTTTCAAGTTGATATGCCACAAATACCATTTGTGGAGTGATTGCAAAGTTCTCATCATTATAATTGTTACACATCAAACAGTTCAAATTCATCGAGGTAAGGGAACCATTCATATCAACGAAATTCGAAAAAGTGTAGATGGTTGAAAAGGGAACTTAAATGTTTTTTCAACGATGTGACACTTGACCTTCCATTCTATTTGAAATTTTTCATTTAATGGCCCCCTCCCACCTATTAACGAGGGGAAGACCGAGGGGGAACATCTCCTTTAAATCTCGTACAACAAAAAATTTTGAGTCATTTAAGTCAATTTTCAGTATTTAACTCTTCGCTTCAGTCATCGGTTTGAGTCTTTCAGTAATCGGCTTGAGTCATTCAGTCATTGGTGGTCTTTCAGTCTTTCAAATATATCAAGCGAGATGTTTTCCCATCGGGGAAGACTATAAAAATCCGCACTGTTTAAAACCACCACCAACTCATGCATAAGCTTTGCAGGAGGGTTGAATTCTATTAGGCATCAACATTATTTTCGAAAGAAATACGGACGTGCCCACAAATATCGTGGGAGGCCAAGAATCCTAATCTTTTTGCTTCCGCCAACGGCAGGAGTGAAGAAAATAGAGAGAGATATATCGCAATCTTTCAAAAATAATTATTGGCAATGTAGATGATTATAAATAATGAATAAGTTTGAATGTTGAAGCAGCGTATCAAACTGATTCAAGCATATGGCCTGAGTTAGATCTCGGCCGACGATCTTCTTTCTTAGGCACAAGTTATTTTCCCTTTTTCTGTTAGATAGATGGTTCCTTCGACCTGGCACCTAGAAGAGTTCCACTCTCAGGACTTCCAGAGTTACCCACATTAGTTTGGGCCGATGTATTGTTGCATCGTGTACATTTCAGCCTAGAATGCTGCTCTCTCCAAGTATAGTAGCTTAGCTTCGGTCTCGGACTCTCACAGTACACTCCCAGATCCTGTTCCATTGTCAGTCTTTGACTAGTCTGTGAACCCAGAATGTGTCCCAGTCCATTTTTCCAATCACCTCGATAATAATATAATAAGTATACTTTATTGTCAATAAGAATAAATCCTGTGGACAAAGCTTGTGAAAAAATTAATATAAATGTAGATTCAGGAATAAAAAAATATAAAATGTGAATATAAAGACACCTACAAACAAGAAAAATTAGAACATACAGTATACAGTTCATCGTCGATTTTGTAACAGTTAAAATAGTCAGATTTGTTTAAAAAGATTACTAAAACTTATATAGCACACAATTAATAAACATATAAAAACACATACCATATAAACACACATTTATATACAATCAAGAATACAACAAATATATATATATATATATATATAAATTCAAATATGCACATTATATCACGTAAATTTGTCATTATAATACTCTTGGGTCCATCAGCCAGAAATGTTTTTACTCTTCTTCTAAACTTTATGTTGGTTAAATTTGCCCCTCTTATATCTGTAGGCAAGTGATTATACATCTTGACTCCATCGTAATAGATAGAATAGAATTCCTGGCCACATTTGTTAGAGGAATTGGCAATTTCAACCCGGTGGAACGGGTGTTGTAAGCTCGGTTGTAAGGGTTGCACGAAGCCTCGAATAGGGACATGTTTTCGTAAATGAAACAAACTGATTCCAATATGAACAAAGCAATCACTGATAAAATCTTTTCCTCAACGAATTTGTACCTGCACAAGTCACGAGGTTTAATCTTACACATATACCTGATGGCCCGTTTTTGTAATACTAATGAAGTTTGAAGTGCTGATGAATTGCATACTCCCCAAAAAGGTATTCCATATCGAAGGTGGGATTCTAATAGGGCGTAATACACCGTTCTAGCGGTTTTAATTCCTAAATTTAGTGAAGTTACTCTCACTGCATAACATCCAGAAGAAATTTTACTTTTAAGCTGCTTGATGTGGTTCTCAAATATTATCAATGTGAATGCCTAGAAATTTAGTTTTAAGTTTGTTCTTGATCACTAAGTTATCACCAAATGACAGGTCATCAAAAAAACATCTGAATGATATAATAATTGTTTTTGTGATATTGAAGGATAACAAATTCGCATCTTACCACTCCCTAATTTTTTTCGTAACAGTAGACATTGCATTATGTAAATCATTTGCGTTTTCATTGTTCCACAATATTGTCGTGTCATCAGCAAAAAGAGTGAATTTTCCAAAAATGCTCAAATTTGCAAGGTCTTTGATGTACAATAAAAATAAAATGGATCCCCTAAAACTGATCCTTGTGGTACTCCACACTCAGTATCTTTTTTTTTCTGAAAGTTCTGTTGTTATTTTGATTATTGATTCCTTCATGAAAGATGAGAATCAAACCAATTGAGCGTTATTTCTCTGCAACCGTAAATGATTTTTCTTAGCAAGTTTTTATGATCAACGCAATCGAAAGCCTTCGACAGATCACAAAAGGCCGCAGCAGCTACATTACCAGAATTAAAATTTGAATAAATATCGTAAAGAAATGTAAAGATATCGTGCGTATTTTTATTGTTCTGAAAACCAAACTGGCGTTCACTTAAAATATTGTGGCGTCTTAGGATATCCGTCATAGTTGGAATGAGGGAGATCGGGCGAAGATTCGAGGGATCATCTGAATCTCCACCTTTATATAGTTGAATAACAACAGATATTTTCAGAAAATCAGGAAATAATCCATTATGAAATGAGGTGTTGATTAGTGATACAAATTATCCAGTGCACTGATTGGAATATTTTGTATAATTTTTATGGAGATTCCATCATAACCAGTTGCATTATTATTCTTTATATTCCTCAAAATTTCTTCTGATTCGTTAATATTCACAGGTAGCACATCATATCGGCTGAATCTTGGTTCCATATTGGGCCAATATAGGTATATTGTAAATAAAAATCAATATTGGTCCAATATGGGTGAATATTCAAAAAACAATATTATATTAATAATATTGGTGGAATATTGGTTGAATTAGTTTTGAATGTAGATTATCACACGAAATATTGGGTCAATATTGGTTGAATAATTTCTACCAATATCGATAATACAATATTGGTTATATATTGTTTTCCACATCTAGAATAAATAATGCAATCCAAATATTCCAGTCATATCGATTCTAGGGGAAAAAACTATACTGTATTTCCAAGTTTGTTAGAATATTGGCTGAATATCATTTCCACTTTATTTGACCCTAATATCGATTCTAGGAATAAAAACTATATTGTATCTCCAAGTGTGATTACACATTGGTTGAATATCATTTCGCCAATATTGAACAAATCTTGTTAAATAATATTGGGTCAATATTGGTTCAATAATATTTATCGATATCGTTAGAACAATATTGTCTTCATATTGTTTCCTACATCTAGACTGAGATGAAATTTGAATATTGGCCGAATATTCAATGAAACATATTGAAATTATATCCTGATAAAACCTGGATAAAAATCCGCTAGGTGGCTCTACATATAGAACGTCTTCTAAAACCTACGAAAGTATATTAAATACTTCCCATAACTTGTTTTCAAGACAACTCACTCAGTGGTTATGGCGATCATGAGGCAGACTCTGGTGTCACCTTCATCAACTAAAAGACATTTATTAATTTAGCAGGTATATTGACATCCACCAATATATACAAATGATATTGTACCAATATCGATAAATATTTTGAGGCCATTATTGCTTCGAGAATATTTCACCAAAACTATTTCTAAAATATTCAAACAATATTCGACCAATATCGCAAAATGTTGACATTTTACTTCTCGACAATATACTTTTGAATATTGTGCCAATATTGTCAGAATATTGTATAAGCGATATTTTACCAATATCGCCGAACATTTTGAGGTCAATATTAGATAAAGAATATTTCTCCAATATTATTCAAGTAATATTGGACCAATATCGCCGAATGTTCACATTTTTTCCTCGCCAATATTGCATTTCAAATATTTCGCCAATATGTTCACAATATTGTACCAATATTTTACGAATATAGGTGTGCTACTTGGGTTTGTTTCGTACAGAGTTAGATTAACCTCAATTCTGACCTCGACCTTGAGTTTGTCGAAAGAGTATCACGTTTTCATGAAAATCATGAGAATTGGATGAAATACCACTATTGCTACATATCACAGAATTTTTTTGTGACACCTGATTTACCCCATACTCGCTTATAGTGATCCCTTTTTACATCAATCTGTTTGTTTGTATATCCTTTACAATGGGTGCAGTTCAATAGGCGTTATGTCATGTATCCTTCATTCCAGTGTCTGGCATTCGGGCATTTCAGTTTTTCCAAGTTGACTGTTTTTTAAATAAAGAAATCCTGGAAACCAGTTGATTCCAAGCCAACTTGGTTTGGTTGTATTTATATATCATACCTACGCATATGTTTCGGGTATATGATAGCTTTAATTTTACAAACATTTTAGTTAATAGTTTATGACTGTTACTCTCAGTTTGTTCAGCGATATCAAGATGATTCATAGAATTTTTTATTATTACGTCTGAGGAATGTAGTTAATGTCCTGTTCTTGGATTTAATGGAAGCTTCGAAAAGATACTTCAATTCTTGATTCTAATTCCAATACCAGTCAAATTAAATTGTTTCTTGAACATAAAATGAAAAAAATAGGCCAATCTGTTTTCATTCTAATGCAGCTTTGATTGTTTTGTACTCTTCTGGAGATATTTTCATATTGCCTAAAAGATACGATCTTCAGAAAATCAATCTTTTTGAACAAAGCTTCTGTCTTTCGAGACGAAACCATTTGCTGTCAAGCAGAACAAGATATTCCGCCAAAACTCCCAGGAGTTACTCCCGCCCTAACGTTTGACATATGATCGAAGTTCAGAAGTCCCAAACCGCAAGTAAAACACACTCCTTGCGTAATTGAAAATTCGTGAAACTTACCCTGACGAATGTAATGCCTTCAAACAATCACTTGTAGATCCGTCGGAAATGTCGGAATCTACGTGCCACTGCCAGTTAAATTGAAATAACTTGCGTACACGTCAGTTCGTTCCCTCAAGATTTATTCTTGTTTGTCTAGGTTGTTTACAGTGTATGTGAAGGAACAATAAGGACGAGTTTGTAAATCCTCCCGTGTTCAGAACAGAGACTTGGCATCTTTGTTGGGCGAACGTTCCAGTTCGAAAACGAAATCTTTCACGAGTAATGTGTCTTTTTTGATGGGATTATAAGCCCTTTTCGTTCGGTGAATATCTGTTTGGTTGTTGACAAAGAGATATCTGTTTTTCTTTGGCGTTTGCTCATGGTTTATCCCCGTCTTGATATCGATGACGTCGTATCAGGATTTGAGATTGCATCTTTATGATACTGCCAGAAATAACGCAAACCAACTTCAATCTGGAATTTATCATATCGGATAATGTTAGGATTTTGATTATGATTTGATTGCTGCGGAGTGGAAAATTTCAAGTTAGAAGCGTGTTTTCATATACCTATTCAAATGTGTCTGTGATCATGTGGTTATAGTTACCAAATGCTGACTTTTCGAAAAAAAGTTTAACCTTGCTCTCACGAAAACTGTGTTGCTTGGAAATACGAGATCTTGCTCGAGTGGTGTTTTGTACAGCAACACAGTTTGAGCGACTGGCAAGGTGAAAGTATTTTGAAAATTCTGCATTTTGAAGGGATATTCGATCAGACAATTTCACGAACACTTCATATTATTATGGACTGAATACGTATTGCAGGAACGGTTCATCTTTTGTCATTAATGTCAGTTCAAACTGACAGTCTTATATTTACAGTGATTATTTTGTCACTAAGGAAACATATAAATAAGTAAGAGGCGAAACACCGATTTGAAAATACCACGGGCTGGAGACAGTGTTTTCGAAGAGTCCTTTTCTGATTGGTTTGAATTCAAAATATTATGACTTTTGATTGGTTTATATAATATGAGGGACATTGCCAGTAGTAATATCCCGACAAATGCTGCATTTAAAAAAAATACTTTCACCTTGCTGCCACGAAAACTGAGGAAACTATGGAAACATATAAATATGGAAGAGGCGAAACACCGATTTGAAAATAAAGGGCTGGAAATAATGTTATCGAAAAGTACTTTTCTCATTGGTTTTAATTTAAAAAATGAATGCATTTGATTGGTTTATATAATATACATTTTGTTTCCTTGTATCACATAGATAGTGGGTCTGCCTAAGTTGGCTACATATGGGAAATATGCATTTCACTCAAGATTAAAGGAACTTTATACATCACAATACCGAAAATTATTATTATGATTATGAAAAGTTGTTCGGAAATAAAAACTATTTCTTAGTATGCAATTAGATCCTGCTGATTGAAAATATTCTTATTTTACCAATTTTTCAACTATCAATACCGAACCTTTCCTTTCCGCAACGTTTAAAAATTTATGAGCAAATTTTCACAAAACAAAATTCATTGAAAATCTAATGAACATTGAACAGTTGATAACCTCTTATTTAGTTAATGTCTGTCTTGTTTAAATTAAATTAATAATACCATAATAATTGAGTTTGTAGTAATAATTTAACGAACATCATTAGCTCCCTCAATTCACTAACGCCTCAACATATCCGCCTTCTCTTTCAATACAGGTAATTGTTCTATCAGGAAAGTTTTTCAATACATTTCTAACCATAGCCGGAGTAATACTATGAACGCATTCTGTAATGACTTTTTCCAAATGAGCAACATCTATGAATGGCCTTCGAAGATAAACCTTTTCCAATGTAACCCCACAAGTAAAAATCGAGCGGCGTCATATCGGGAGACCAAGGAGGCCAAAAAAATTCAGAAAACTGATGAATAACTCTTCCTATAAAACGATTTTCAAGGTACTGCCTTATATCTAACCTACTGTGGCATATGGCACCATCCTGTTGGAACCATATTTGTTGACGATGAAGAAGGGGAACATTATCAAGAAAATCGTCCAATTCGTTCCTTGAAGAGAGCAAATAACGGACCCACCCCATTCAAAGATTCATGAAAAAAGGTCCAACTATTTTATATGGAATATGAAGATTGATAGAATTTAATATCTGATGGTTGCTCCTTGGGTTTTAGACCATGCAAAACTCTTCATACATTTTCATACATTTTTTTCGTAAAATCAATAATAAAAAAGATTCCTATTTGTACAAGCAGACTCACTGTATATTTGAGATTCAAGAAACCCAAATATAAATCTTTTTTTAATAAGGTTTTCGTCGCATATTCGTTCAACGTAGTCCAGATAGGCTCCATATTATTGGATTATATCTCTATCGAACAAGGGAATATTATGCTGATAAATCGTGCAAAGGTCCATTCAAAATCCGTAGTACATTCATATAGCCGAACAACAAAGAATGTCCAGAATTTGAAGCCCTACCGTAGTTCGTACATTGCTGGCATATTTGCATGTGGTAGCATGTAGTCCGGACTTTTGTCATAGAATGAAATATGGGAATTCCGAACTATTGCAGATTTTATGCCTTGCTCGTACATTACATTCGATGTGGATGCATTTCCAACCCGTATAGGTTTTCGATATGAGTGCCATTCCAGTAACGACCGAGAATAATTTCTATTATGGAATTATTTCAATGATCGAGTTCGAACCAATGGTGGAGATAGTGGAAGTGTCGATGTTATGATTTTGCTGATGAATGATAACGTGGATCAGTTGGATGAAAACAAAAAAAAAGATTATGTGTTTAGCTACCTCAATTGAGTGATCTGTACTACAACTTTTGAGGATCGGATCGGGATATCGTACCACGCAATTTGTAGGACAATGTGGCTGTTATAATATATCAATAATAAATAAAAACCAGTAAAAAAAATCAGCTGGTTAGAAATCCTTTTTGATGACCCTGGATCCTTGACAGTTACGATTATTCAACAAAACTTGGTTATTTGTTCTTTTTTCATGTTTATTAACAAATGTCAATAATACGTCACTGTGAGAACATTCAAAGTGTTAGAGGAAGCGAAGCATATCAATTGTTAAAAAAATTGTACAGAAAGTTCGATATTTATAACCTAAAATAATGTGAAGTAAGAATTGTATTAGATGCGATTATTTTTTGAGTAGATTTGAGTACTCCTCTAGCACTTTTAATGATTAAGCACCAAATCGACTCATTTCCTGACAAAGATAAAATAAACGTTAAAATTTTAATTTAATATGAATGAGTCACTATGGAAAATAAAATACTTTTAATTTTGTGATTGATTGAGTTACTCTATCCACGTAGATTCAAAATTATACAAGATAACTTGACTCAATTGGACGTTCCGATTGGTTGAAATCGTACGATTCTCAAATCCATCCCAGTTGGCTTTGTTGTTTCATTTTCGGACATAAAATATCTGAATGATTTATATTTCGTATCCACAACTCTTCTTCCAGAAGACATATCCACAAGAATGTTCAGCAGCGCTCTATCTACCCCTACACGTCTCGCAGCTACAGTCGACTTCCTGCAGATATTGCCCCTACACGACACCCTCAGATGCACAAATTGCAAGACTTCCTTCGAGAGCGGCTCGACGGCTAGCAGAGAATCCTTGCACAATCAAGATTAACACTGTCACATTGTCACGTACCCAGAGCGAAACCGTTTAACTGCAAAACACTGCAAATAACCCGATTTTATCGTCGCAAAGTTATTAGGTTTTGATTAGAACGACGGTTAACGGCGAATTTCGAATGAACTCTCTCGGATCATTGAGGATGAAGAGCGTCGGGAGCATTCTCTCCTTTAAACAGAAATCGACCCGTCACCCTCTGCAGAAAAGGGTAGGTGTACGCGAAAGAATTTCGGAGGGTTTTACCTTGAGTGCAGGGATGCTGTATACGCGAATGTTTTGTCAATGGCAACAAAGTAATGGGTTTACGGAGAAAAATCTCGGAACTTGCAATGCGAAGATTTTCGCTTTTTTCAGAGTTGGGAGATTATAACATCCCAGAGATAACTGGAAAAATATTTCAATCATTTTATATTAGGTGTACAATTCTCTCCTTGAAAATAGGGAACTGGAGATGCGCCTAATCCAAAGAAATGATCACAATTCAGAGAAAGCGGTGTTCGTAATGAATATTTATACTTCAAGATTAATTTGTTTTTTTTCCGAAGCGAAGTCAGAGACAAAAAAGGTCAGTTCAAATGAATTGTAGCAATTAGTTCCACTAAAACCAAGCATTCTAGTCAGGAAAAAATAATGTGTAAGTAATTTACTGGGATCATTAGTAAGCAGAATTGTTCTCAGAGAATAATTATTTTCCGGATACCGTGCAAAGTCAACAACAATATAACCTTACTAACATTATTGGAAGATTATACCGATTTAAGGAAGAAGAAGTCGTAGTGTATTAATTTTAGACGGCGAGAGGACAGATGCAGCCGTATAAACGGCCAGTCACATTTGCGACCCACTTTTAATTTTTCGAATAATGATCAAATATAGGTGAGACATTAGTGGTTGTCCTATCCACCACACCATTGGTATTTGTTCCTGCTAAAATTCCTCGAAGAATGTTCCTTGCACCCAAGTGACTACGTAAGGTTATTTCATTCTGGTTAGATAAAAAATAACTCCAAACAAAATTTGAGTGTTTATTTTCCTCGCACCCAAGTGTCTACGTAAGGTTAATTCGTTCGGATTAGATCAGACCAAAAAAAATCAGAACTTTGAAGGGGTCGGGGAATAATGTACGAGGAGTGGATGGAGGTTAAAAAAAAGGATTCGAACCTAAACATTTTCCTCGGTTCATCCTGTATAGTCGTAAATAATATGTGGTTATAGACTCAATTTTCTAGTGTACTTCAATTTTTTATTCATCTTCTTAGCTATCATAGAATTTGAGCAATCGGACTTTTACGCACTATTGTCCTAACCTGTATACATTAGTAGATAGATAGATTTATTGACTATGTGACACCTACAAAATATGGTTGATAGTAAGTCAGTACCACAGAATGTATAAAAATAAAATGTTTAGAACAAACCAACAAACTCACATGTATAAATATTACTGTTTTCCATAAGTTTGTAGCAAGTTATGTAAAAAAACTTATATAAAAGAAGGAATACCATGTGAGAAACAAAACAACATGATTTAACTTAAAATTACTGACTGAAATATACGAAAAACTTATGTAAATTACAATAAAATAAATACAAGTTTGCGGAAAGAAAAGGTAGATAAGAAACTCTTTTGCTGAATGAAAGCATTTCTTAAATAGGGATGCTTTGATTTTTCGTTGAAAGTCAATGACTTGTTTTAGTAGTCCATAAATATTAATTTTTTATCTTCTGGTTCCCACGGATAGGATAATTCTGTATAATATTCATCGTGGAAACAGAGGGAAAGGTAGCTGAAATTGTTGTTTTTTTTTCAGAATGCTGTTTGCCTCTGAGAACACACCGTCCTAGAAAGAAATGTCCGGAAAGTCTCCAAAAGGACGTGAAGACTAAAATCGACCGGTCAATGTCGATGATACTACACTCCATAAATGGGATCAATATTTCGGAACAGGTCGGATCTGTGCCTTATACCTTGTATATCAGAAGTGGATTTGTGAGTGATGCTTCACCGACGAGACCAATTGCTTTTTTGGACACAATCTAAAAGTTTCAGTTCCTGTTTTGTACTGCTCTCGATTTATGGAAACGATATTCCAGGCCAGTCATATCCTCTCCAAAATAAGGTAATTTTTATATCGTCATAGTAATCCTAGACAAATGCAGTAAAATGCGTGCGAAATCATCAATATTGAAAACCGCCGTGCTAGAAAGGTTGTTGCTAGGTAACACAGCAAAGTTATCAGTTTTATCATATCAAATGTCAAATATCCATGTTCACAAAACTTGACAGCATTTATCCATTACATAATCGATTAGAAGTATTAAAATAAAGGTGATAATATCCCGATTTAAAATTTACTTTTAGCATTGTTGTTTGAGGCGTAATAAAAAATTGCGAATGATACATAAGTATAAGTGTTTGAGATCTAAAAAAATTGATTTGTCGCTCCCATAACTAACAAGCAGTTCCTAATTCCGATCGATTTCTCCATGTGGAATTTCCTGTGTTAGAATTCGTGGTTGAGAATTGGTTGCTAATTTCACAGATTTCGTGGATGACAATTCGTTGCTAACTTTGTCGTGCCTTTTACGTCACGTGTGCTTTGAAGCCTCGCGTTTATACTGAACCACTATTATAAGATTTTCAATTTATAGCTCTTTAATTTGAAATACTAAAATTTCTCATTTTGGAAAAAAAAGAATATATTCAAAATTGGATGACAGACGCCTTCGATGCCAGCCAATGAGAACAAACAGATATCTTGCTGCTGAAATAATTTGGTTATATGACAAAACATGATATTTGGTGTCAGAGAACGAATTGGGATTATCAGTTCCAAATTTCCTTTGAACTTATTACTCTGTTTGGATTCAATTATTTGATTCATCATCTATCAGCACTTCTGTCCGATATGATGTGTCAACCATGCCACAGCAGATTGATCAATTTCAAAAAATAGCATAGCAAATTCATCTCACAGAAAATGAACTCGAGAGTTTGATATGTTTGTCAATTCTGATTGAAATTTTCCATCTCTGGCAAATTTCAGGGATGATCATGTCACATCCATCAGAAACATAATCGAAAGAGTTGTACAAACAGCAATCGACTTGTCAAGGATTGAGGCTGATTAAACAAATTGCCTTTCAAAGTCTCCTGTTTACCCTAATACTAACCACCGTATATGACATCAATCTGATATTTGGGTATGTTTCTCAGAGAAATGTTTTTGTGGCACAAATCTGAAGGGTACTCTGAGAATATCAGCGGCAGGCAATCTGCATTTTTTGTGTTGTCAAGTTATTAACCAATTATTATTATTCTTCCAAATATCAATGGATTGGTTGAGATGGTATGGATTTGAATACGACAACTCTGTTTCACTGCGAGTATTTCATAGCACTATGAAATGTGTTCCAAAATTAATAAGAGTTATATGTTGATTAGTGTGATGTCATCTTATTCCAGAAGTGTCAATATCATTTCATCGATTATAAACTTGTAAATATTGACGTCCTACATATTTTCTTCAGTTATAGTTTCATTATAGTTATTAATATCAGAATAGTTTTGTAGTGGAAAGCATTTCTTACATCGAAACAGACAAAAATTTTTATCACGTTGATTTTTGCTGGGGGCAAGAAAAAAGGCATATCGTTATGAATGAACAGATATCGTACCCCTTTCACCACTATCACTATCTCATTTTGGAAATATATTATAACAAGCAATTATTCCCAGATAATGATTTCAACCATAGGCATTTATTCATATAATTTCAATATCACGTTCATGAATTAATTAAATGTTTTTATACTGTTATGGCAGTGGAATTTTTATTGTGACATTATATTATTATAGGAATATTATATTATATTCATAATAGAGTCGGTCTTTATATTATTTAAATAAAATAATGCGTTTCCAAATATTTTCACTTTCATATTACTTTTCAAAACATGACAATACATTGCATTACATTTTTCCACTACTCACCTCCTTGCTCATTTTGAAATATATACAAAGCGTATCTATCACACCCAAAGATGAAATATTAAACAATAATCTTCAACATTCTCCTCCCTAAATTCAGAACTATTTTTGAATTTCCCAAAGTATCAACTTTTCTCGAAATTTTAACTCATCTACTTTATCGTTTTGTTCTCTTCATTCTGCTTTTTGTTTACACCAGGAAGCTTACAGATTTCGGCCGGTCGCCTGAATGTACCATTTTTCAGTTTCACGTCTGCTACTCTCACATTTCCATCTTTCCCTGTTAACACCCTCTGGATCACTCCCAGAGGCCAATCATTCCTTTGCGTTGTATCATCAATAACTATAACGACACCTTCGACTTCCATATTTTTACTCAATGGAGGAAGATACTCTTTAACCCATATTCTCCTAAATATGTTGGCTAGGACTTGTGACAACTTCCATTGATTTCTCAAATTAATTTGATGGTCTTGAAATATCTCTGGTAGTGGGGCTGCTCCATCCGATGAGCTTAGAAAGATTTGGTGTCAGGCTCTCTGTGTCAGGATCATCTGGGTCAGCAGAAACATAGGTTAAAGGTCTGCTTTTCACAACATTTTCAGCCTCTACAACTACTATTTGCAGGACCTCTTCTTTAGGACTTCTTTCTTTAAGAGTAACTTTGAATACTGTTTTAACACATTTGACTAGTCATTCCCAGCTTCACCCCATATGTGGAGTGGCTGCTGGTATATATTTCCAGAAGATGTTCTTAGAGGTTAGACATACGGAAAGTTTGTCTTTTTTGAGCTCAGTCAATGCGTTCTTCAGTTCTTCACCTGCTGCATGAAGATTTGTGCCATTATCTGAATGAATCTCTTGAGGACCTCTTCTGCCAATTAATCTTCGGAAAGCCATCACAGCAGAGTCCTCATTCAATGAACAAGCAATTTCTTAGTTTATGGCTATTATAGTCATTAATGTAAACAGAAAAATATACCGTTTCTCATGTCTTCTTCCTATGGTGACTGATACAGATCCAAAATAATCCATCCCAGTTACAGTAAATGGCCGTACAAAACTCTTCAGTATGTAATCTGGTAACGGACCCAACTCTGGAACTGATGGCTTTTCGTGCTTTTCGTGCAGTAGAAACATTTATTTTCACATTACCGAGCAGCATTTCCCAATCGCAGAATCCAGAATCTTTGACGAATCTCGTTAATAATCGATTGTTGTCCTTGGTGGTAAAGTATCACATGATAATCTTCAATAAGTAATTTGTGAAAGTGCTGCTTAGGTCTACTATAACATGATGTTTCTGAAAAAAGTCTAAGTCTTCTCAATTGTGTAGTCGGTCTTTGATTCGAAGAATTCCATTTTCATCGAACATTGGATGTAAGGAATAGAGTCTACTTCTTCTATCAAGTACTCCGTATTTCTTCAAATCAGAAATTTCTTCCGAAAAACATTGATTCTGAACATGTTTAAGCCAGGTGTCCTCTGCCTCTCCTAGTTTATCCTTTTGTTGGTTCGTCTGAACTGCTGTCCGCAGAGCTTGTTCTTCTGTAATTCACGAATGACCAAATGTAATGAGTCGGTCTTACTATTAATTTGATAAAATATTGCGTTTCCAAATATTTTGACTTTTTTATTACTTCCAAAACATAAGATCACCTTATATTACATTTTTCCACTACTAGAAAAGCTTCTTTGATCCTAGTCTTCTGTGAAAATGAATTACCAAATAATTCAACAAACCGTATCGATAAAATTTCTAGAAGTCACAGTGCTAGCCAAATTAGACAGTGTTTGTTTTTTAATGAGACAATTACGAAACACAATCAGTTATGATATCATGAAAATGGTATATTTAGCCCATGTAGAAAGCATGGTCTCATTTTCTGGGAATCGTCCAGTCATCTAAACTTCATCTACCGCATCTTGTACAGAATTGTTCAGGAAAACTAGAATCTTAACCCTACCCAGCCTTTACATATTCAAACTCATTATGGATTTCACACGGCAAAAACTCAATATCCCTGAGAATCGAGAAATTCACAATAACTATATAAGAAATTTGAATAAAATCCATGAACCATTTTCAAGATTGACTCCTGGACAGAAATCATAGAAATAGCAACAAATACAATAAATAACAAACAATAAAATGATACATTAAGTATCTGGATCTATGCTCAGAACCAAACAAGCCGAGTAAATTTAAGAATGAGCTTCATACATTTCTCTGTAATGGTGCTTTTTATCCTTAGGCCAATCAATAGAGCATTTTTTCCTAACAAAGATATTAGTAGAAAACCGACTGTGCCACCACATTAAAAACAATCCTCAGTTATACTATGTTATGTTTTCGACTCGCCACTGTCATTTATCAATTTGTTATAAATATTTAAATAAGAAAAAACGCGTTTTTAAAATTGTTTTGCTTATAAAATGAAAACTAATAGAGCAATCTGAAAAGAATTGTAGATAATTAAAAAACGAACAAAATGGAATGTTATACGGCCCGATCGGATCATTAGTAACGGCGGAAAACCAAAAAAAACGAAAAAAATTACGATTTTTCAAAAAATTCACAACTCCGCCATTTTTTGAGAAATAGGGTTGACCCGTCTCACGAAAGTATTGAATCATGTGCACTTTATGTGTGCACAAAATAGGCTCTGACGGATCATATTTTGCATTATATTGCAGAGTGCCTGTATGCTCTAGTGATAGTCCTATTTCAATTTCTAAAAGAGATTTTGAAAGTAGAAGTACAGCACCACAAAACGTATATTCTCATTTTGCGTCAAAAAGCTGCGAAATGGGTGAAAAATACTTGCAAACGTGATAAAAATTGTCAGAGCGGTGAAAGCTGTCGAGTGGTAGGAGAGAGCGGGAGATGAGGGGAAGCGTATTATTACGTAATAGGTTCATTAGAAGAATTTCCCTCATATCCTGGACTCTCCTACCACTCGGCAGCTAACGTGGGCTTGGCCGTTTTTGGTCATGTTTGCATTTTTCACCCATGTCGCACCATTGTAGCGGAAAATGAGAATTAACATTTTGTAGTACTGTAAAAATTGTAAAATTGTTATTTCCATCAACCGATTGCACCCCTACGCGCAACCCTCGGAAGTCTTCGAGAGACTTGTGTGAGCTAGGGAAGATGCAGCCCTTACCTTTTAACGTGTGATGCCATGCACGAGACCGATGACCGTGCGAGGCTTTGAACCATCGACCCTTCGCTCCAAAGGCGAACGCTCTACCACCACGGCCACCACTCCTACTTTCATAATCTGTTTAGGAATTTGTTATCGGGCTATCACTAGAGCACCCAGGCACGCTGCAAGAATGTGAAAAAAATAAATAAATTGCAATTATGCCAAAACTAACGATCCGATAGTGCCTGTTTTGTGCACACAAAAAGTATACATGATTCAATACTTTCGTGAGAAAGGCCAATATTCCTACTTGTGAAATTGGCGGAATTATGAATTTTTCAAAAAACTGTAAAATTTTCCGGTTTTTCTCTGTAACTGATGATCCGAGTGGGTCGTAAAACATCCCATTTTGTTCGTATTTTAATTATCTACAATTCTTTCTATCGGAGCAACCAGATTGCTCTATTAGTTATCATTTTATAAGCAAAACAACTAAAAAAACACGTTTTTGTTATGTAAATGTTAATAACAAATTATTAAATGACAGTTGCGAGGCGAAAACATATCAGAATATAACTACGGACTGTCTTTCATATGATGGCATGGTCGGTTTGTAGTATTTTTGTAAAAACTGTCTCATTTTATGCTCTATTGCTTGGTGTACCTCTGGATGAGTACATGAGGACATGATTATTGTTATTGTTATTATTATTAGTATTGATAACCTCTTAATAGAAAGAATATTTCAGAGAATTTTAAAAATGTTTTTATAAATGTCTTATATTTGTGTATATGTGTAGTGATTGAACTTTTAGCCTTAGTTTAAGATTTTGACAAGTCTGATAAGCATCTATGTAAATGTTCACCTGCAGGTTGAATTATGTATACCTATGTTTTAAAGATGAATAAAGCTACTTACTTACTCGCCGCCTTGCCTATTTTTAAATATATACAAAGCTTATCAAACTCAAAGATAAAATATTTAAAAACAATCTTCAACAATATTATAAACACTAAACACTAATTCAACAGACGAACTTTCTGTTTGAGTATGACGATCGACCCTGTATAGACTGTTGTACGCAAATTCGAGACAAAATACCAAATTACTTATTCATCCAACATGCCGCGAACAAATTACGGATAAGAAGACGAACAAGTAGACGCTTCAAGAGGATCTTCCTTAGCTGCTATCAAGTATCGACTAGCTGGAGTTACGGACAGGTAATCAAAAGTTGAGAGCATATCTTTTGTGAAATATTCGGCTCCTTTTTCCCTTCAGTCGCCTCTTTTGTGAACTCTCAACAAATGGTAAGCTCGAAACGAGGTACAGCAACTTTCCAGATTCCCAAAGGCCTATTATAAGTTTCAATACCGATATATCATGTAGCCAGTGTATTCTGAGAGCCATCCTGATAAGTTTTGCATGGTTCAGCAAGATTAATGAGCAATGTCTTTCAGGAAGGGGTCTTCAACGCCGGTGAAAATGACATCGAGAGCAGATTGTGGAACACGGATCTAAAGTTCGAGCACGCTGCACCGAAGATGGGATACACAGTGCAAAAACTTCGATCAGATATCTTTTGAACTTTGAGAAGTGAAATATTTGATGAATCAATATTGTAGATTAAGTGCAGTTATTGCTAAAATATTAGAATACTAAATGAAATTAATAAAATAATTAATGAAAACAATTCTTTTAGCTTTAGTGCTCAGCTCTGAGATATGATCGAATAAGGAACCGTTGACCAAAAAAATAGGATTGTTACGAAATACTAGCACTCAGTGTACACAACAGCAAAAAAGGATTGTTTAGAAATACTAGGACACAAGGGCTGCGTGAATTCTCGATAATCGAAGCATCTAGAAGGACAGAAGATGCTTCAATATATATCGATGAGCGAGGATCTAAACGTTTCTTGGTGTTGAAAAGAATGACAGATTCATAACGGTATACAGGGTATCCCAGAATAAAGAGGAAAAACCTCATTGATATAATCATCACTTCATTATAGGGCTGTAAGTTTCAATGAAAAAATCCTCTAATAAGTATCAACTGAGATACAGGATGTTGAATGTGGTAGAAAAAAATAATGATTTCCAGAACAACTTAATAACGGTTCAAATTAATTTGATGAAATTTGGTATGTCATTTAACAACATTCGGCTTAAAATTTTAGTGTAAATAACATGACTGAAAATTCAAAGAAGAACGTACAGCGGATGGGTACCCCTCATCACCCCTTCAAAACTTTTACACCACTGGAATAATATCAATTTTGTCTTTTTTAAAAATAATTCTCAAAATTCTCTTTTTAAAAAAATAGTTTGTTTAGTTATCGTTAATGTCAACGGGTTTCAAGACATTTAAAGTTGAATAAGTGCGTGCGTTCGTGATAGAATCTTAACCCTACCCAGCCTTTACATATTCAAACTCATTATGGATTTCACACGGCAAAAACTCAATATCCCTGAGAATCGAGAAATTCACAATAACTATATAAGAAATTTGAATAAAATCCATGAACCATTTTCAAGATTGACTCCTGGACAGAAATCATAGAAATAGCAACAAATACAATAAATAACAAACAATAAAATGATACATTAAGTATCTGGATCTATGCTCAGAACCAAACAAGCCGAGTAAATTTAAGAATGAGCTTCATACATTTCTCTGTAATGGTGCTTTTTATCCTTAGGCCAATCAATAGAGCATTTTTTCCTAACAAAGATATTAGTAGAAAACCGACTGTGCCACCACATTAAAAACAATCCTCAGTTATACTATGTTATGTTTTCGACTCGCCACTGTCATTTATCAATTTGTTATAAATATTTAAATAAGAAAAAACGCGTTTTTAAAATTGTTTTGCTTATAAATGAAAACTAATAGAGCAATCTGAAAAGAATTGTAGATAATTAAAAAACGAACAAAATGGAATGTTATACGGCCCGATCGGATCATTAGTAACGGCGGAAAACCAAAAAAAACGAAAAAAATTACGATTTTTCAAAAAATTCACAACTCCGCCATTTTTTGAGAAATAGGGTTGACCCGTCTCACGAAAGTATTGAATCATGTGCACTTTATGTGTGCACAAAATAGGCTCTGACGGATCATATTTTGCATTATATTGCAGAGTGCCTGTATGCTCTAGTGATAGTCCTATTTCAATTTCTAAAAGAGATTTTGAAAGTAGAAGTACAGCACCACAAAACGTATATTCTCATTTTGCGTCAAAAAGCTGCGAAATGGGTGAAAAATACTTGCAAACGTGATAAAAATTGTCAGAGCGGTGAAAGCTGTCGAGTGGTAGGAGAGAGCGGGAGATGAGGGGAAGCGTATTATTACGTAATAGGTTCATTAGAAGAATTTCCCTCATATCCTGGACTCTCCTACCACTCGGCAGCTAACGTGGGCTTGGCCGTTTTTGGTCATGTTTGCATTTTTCACCCATGTCGCACCATTGTAGCGGAAAATGAGAATTAACATTTTGTAGTACTGTAAAAATTGTAAAATTGTTATTTCCATCAACCGATTGCACCCCTACGCGCAACCCTCGGAAGTCTTCGAGAGACTTGTGTGAGCTAGGGAAGATGCAGCCCTTACCTTTTAACGTGTGATGCCATGCACGAGACCGATGACCGTGCGAGGCTTTGAACCATCGACCCTTCGCTCCAAAGGCGAACGCTCTACCACCACGGCCACCACTCCTACTTTCATAATCTGTTTAGGAATTTGTTATCGGGCTATCACTAGAGCACCCAGGCACGCTGCAAGAATGTGAAAAAAATAAATAAATTGCAATTATGCCAAAACTAACGATCCGATAGTGCCTGTTTTGTGCACACAAAAAGTATACATGATTCAATACTTTCGTGAGAAAGGCCAATATTCCTACTTGTGAAATTGGCGGAATTATGAATTTTTCAAAAAACTGTAAAATTTTCCGGTTTTTCTCTGTAACTGATGATCCGAGTGGGTCGTAAAACATCCCATTTTGTTCGTATTTTAATTATCTACAATTCTTTCTATCGGAGCAACCAGATTGCTCTATTAGTTATCATTTTATAAGCAAAACAACTAAAAAAACACGTTTTTGTTATGTAAATGTTAATAACAAATTATTAAATGACAGTTGCGAGGCGAAAACATATCAGAATATAACTACGGACTGTCTTTCATATGATGGCATGGTCGGTTTGTAGTATTTTTGTAAAAACTGTCTCATTTTATGCTCTATTGCTTGGTGTACCTCTGGATGAGTACATGAGGACATGATTATTGTTATTGTTATTATTATTAGTATTGATAACCTCTTAATAGAAAGAATATTTCAGAGAATTTTAAAAATGTTTTTATAAATGTCTTATATTTGTGTATATGTGTAGTGATTGAACTTTTAGCCTTAGTTTAAGATTTTGACAAGTCTGATAAGCATCTATGTAAATGTTCACCTGCAGGTTGAATTATGTATACCTATGTTTTAAAGATGAATAAAGCTACTTACTTACTCGCCGCCTTGCCTATTTTTAAATATATACAAAGCTTATCAAACTCAAAGATAAAATATTTAAAAACAATCTTCAACAATATTATAAACACTAAACACTAATTCAACAGACGAACTTTCTGTTTGAGTATGACGATCGACCCTGTATAGACTGTTGTACGCAAATTCGAGACAAAATACCAAATTACTTATTCATCCAACATGCCGCGAACAAATTACGGATAAGAAGACGAACAAGTAGACGCTTCAAGAGGATCTTCCTTAGCTGCTATCAAGTATCGACTAGCTGGAGTTACGGACAGGTAATCAAAAGTTGAGAGCATATCTTTTGTGAAATATTCGGCTCCTTTTTCCCTTCAGTCGCCTCTTTTGTGAACTCTCAACAAATGGTAAGCTCGAAACGAGGTACAGCAACTTTCCAGATTCCCAAAGGCCTATTATAAGTTTCAATACCGATATATCATGTAGCCAGTGTATTCTGAGAGCCATCCTGATAAGTTTTGCATGGTTCAGCAAGATTAATGAGCAATGTCTTTCAGGAAGGGGTCTTCAACGCCGGTGAAAATGACATCGAGAGCAGATTGTGGAACACGGATCTAAAGTTCGAGCACGCTGCACCGAAGATGGGATACACAGTGCAAAAACTTCGATCAGATATCTTTTGAACTTTGAGAAGTGAAATATTTGATGAATCAATATTGTAGAATAAGTGCAGTTATTGCTAAAATATTAGAATACTAAATGAAATTAATAAAATAATTAATGAAAACAATTCTTTTAGCTTTAGTGCTCAGCTCTGAGATATGATCGAATAAGGAACCGTTGACCAAAAAAATAGGATTGTTACGAAATACTAGCACTCAGTGTACACAACAGCAAAAAAGGATTGTTTAGAAATACTAGGACACAAGGGCTGCGTGAATTCTCGATAATCGAAGCATCTAGAAGGACAGAAGATGCTTCAATATATATCGATGAGCGAGGATCTAAACGTTTCTTGGTGTTGAAAAGAATGACAGATTCATAACGGTATACAGGGTATCCCAGAATAAAGAGGAAAAACCTCATTGATATAATCATCACTTCATTATAGGGCTGTAAGTTTCAATGAAAAAATCCTCTAATAAGTATCAACTGAGATACAGGATGTTGAATGTGGTAGAAAAAAATAATGATTTCCAGAACAACTTAATAACGGTTCAAATTAATTTGATGAAATTTGGTATGTCATTTAACAACATTCGGCTTAAAATTTTAGTGTAAATAACATGACTGAAAATTCAAAGAAGAACGTACAGCGGATGGGTACCCCTCATCACCCCTTCAAAACTTTTACACCACTGGAATAATATCAATTTTGTCTTTTTTAAAAATAATTCTCAAAATTCTCTTTTTAAAAAAATAGTTTGTTTAGTTATCGTTAATGTCAACGGGTTTCAAGACATTTAAAGTTGAATAAGTGCGTGCGTTCGTGATAAGGGGACTCAATGTTACAATTTTATTACAAGTTGCTATGCTAATTTGTCACTAAAATTGGGAAAAATTTGTGAAAAATACATACTGCAAGACATGAAACCCCATTATTGGTTACTAAGGAAGATTTTTATGATTTTGATTGTAATTCGCTCAATTAACATTTTCATTTACAGTTGAAAAGCTTTGTCGATAAGTTGAAAAACTTCTTATATTGAAGCATATTTTGACTTTTTTTGACCATATCACTTTTGCAAGTACTTACTCAACTTCAGATATTTTGAAATCCATGGAAATTTTGGATAACGAAACAGTTCCCCTTTTTGTACAGAAATCATTGAGAATTAAGAAGAAATAAAAGACAAAATCGACAATATTCGAGTGACGTGAAAAATGGGGAAGAGCGACTAGTAGTACACATCTTCCGTATACCCCTGTTTGATGTTACAAGGCCCATTTGAACAGAATTATGGCATTCAACATACCGAATTTCATTAATGAAAGATTTTCGATTATGGAGTGATTGAGAGAAACAGAATTTATTGCCACTTTTAACAAACTCAGTTGATATAGAAATTTATTGGAAATTTAGCCTTAGAATGAAGTAAGGATTCTACCAACGGATTTTGCCTTCTTTATTCTGGGACACCCTGTACATTTCTGTTTATTCACTGTGCAAAAATTTTATTATGAGTTTCCTAGGTCTTCCTTTCTCACGAAGTGTGGTTTGAAAACAAAAATTGTCTTCTATTCAAACTTTAGTTTCCAAGTTTTTGGCCGTTGAGACATGTCAGGGGGTTTTCGACAGGAACATGTATTGGGTTTATAAATTATATCAACCTGATGATTTAAAATACCCATAGCTTCTACCAAGGGGACTTTTTTGTCTTTCTTCCTCTTTTGAAAATTATGTGATATTCGGACATTTTGAGATCCAAGAAAATAGAGTTGCTGGTAGTTCTCGTTCCTTGGGTGGAATAAATTTCACCAGCCAATCCGGTAAAATAAAATAAAAATCATCAAAACTCTCTACAAAACTTATTTTTCAAATGGATGGCATGATATTTGTGATTACTATGCTGAATATGCTTATTATAACAAACCCTGTTCTGTTTTGACAAAATATTGTAGTATTAATTATCGGATTCTGAAAGTATCAGCGAATATTTTGGTGCTGATTTTCATTGTTCTTGTCAAAATCTGTCTCTCCTTCAACCGGCTTTCCACTAATGAGGAATTCTCAGAAGACATGTTTAAAATTTTAAATTTAAGTGTTGTCTCAAACACGATAAAATGAATTGGCGGATCCACGAGGTTGAAGTTTGAGGTGACATAAAAAGAGGTGATGACGTTGGACTCGTAGGAGGAAGTCGTGTGAATGTTGCTCTAAGTGAGGGCAATTGCTCCTATTACTCCTACTGGGATTTGCCAGTGGTTCAAGAATTCACATGTCAGTCAGGTAGAACCAACAGCTACTGCTACCGTTGCTTGACTTCATATTCGACACTACTCGATATATGCACTATTATTTCTGGTAGAAGTCCATTTCAGCTAAAAGTGGAGTGGTATAGATGAATCGGGAAGAAGTATCACAAAATTGTCTCCACAACTTTACACTATTGTTGTAGTCCCTCTCACTCTTGTCCCTATAACAATATTCTGGGAAATTTGGGACTGTTCAGATTTGAACCAGAAGCTGACCGGATGTGGAATGACACTGGACAAAGAGACAACTATCGAAAAGTCTTTATAATGTACAACAAGAAACTAGTTAAACAAAACACGCTAGTACAAACAAGCTCTTTAGGAAAATGGATCATACAACATTTTTTTCTACTACAGTTATTATATTGAAAAATTGTAGCACTTGTTGACGTCGTCGTCTACGTTCAGTGTAGCTACATCCTACCAGCCATTTGTCATAATAAATACTGATTAATTTTGGATGACTAGCTACTACTTTCTATTTTATTGCCCGGAAGAGAAAAGTCCACTTCTATATCGGTCCTAATTTAACTGAAGGACGCCCATATTTATGTCATTTTCCGTTCTAATAACCCTAATCGTCGAGAAAAAAGGCTGCGGAAAAAAGGTCCATCGTCAACAACGCGTATCCTTTCAAGGACCGCATCCGAAAGCCGTCGAAGCGGACTTTGCGGCCCAGCCAGCCCCGATCGATTTGTCCCCTTATCGCTATTGGGCCACTTACTTCTACTACCTAAACCATGGGCTATTATGAGCCGAACGGTGAAATACGGCAGTTTTCCTGTTCACAACATGTGCCACTCTTTGTGTTATTACTCCAAAATGAGATTTGGAGACCCTAAAAGATAGCCCTACAAAGAGACTCGCAACGACAATGGGAATGAAGAATTATATCGAGTTTTTGTTAGGTGCTTGGGGTGAAAGGTTGTAATTGATGTCAAATGTCACGAGTGGAGTGAAGAATTAGTGCTCTACTTTGGTGATTTCCGCGCTTCTGAAGGGTTCGGTTTATATACTTCATACAAGAGAGAAGGGACAACAAATGAAAGATTTGAAAATCGTTATAGTAATTGGGAGCACTCTGTTGAGAATTAAGCAGCTCTATTGTAAGCAATTGAATGAACTTTAAACTTCACCACGCCAAAATTATCAAGAGATTTTTCACTTGCATAGTTGTATCCTGAGAAATATTACATTGAAACGTTGATAGGGATTTGTTTATCAATAATTCTGGTGGATGATGTCCTCATGGAATAAAAAAATTCATTGATTTTGCCTGAAATTGGTTGTGTATTATCTTAGGAAAATATTGGGATGAACAAGTATCTCGAATAATTAAACAAAGGATAAACACATTTCGTTAGTAGGTAAATAGTTATTTTCTGTAAATCACATAACTGAAAGAAAATCTCCGAAAGCAATAATTTTAATGTCCTATACCCTCTAACATGTTGTACTATCAAAAAAATTTCCAATCATTGCATAAATTAAGGTTTAACACTGACCACTGTGCCCGAAATGATACTTTTTAGTGCGAAGGCGTAAATATCAACTATGCGTAAAACATCAACTATGCGTAAAACATCAACTGTGCGTGAAAAAAAAAACAACTGAGCGTAAAGTGTTGTTTTACTCACAGTTCATACATTTACGCATTCTTCCAAAACTACTGTATTATGCGTCAGATTTTATTAGTTAGTTATTATTTGATCATATCTCGAAAATTGAATACTTCACAAGATAAAACAGTTCACAAGTTCTACAATTTCTCAATATAATAACAACTGTAGTAGAAAAAATGTTGTATGATACGTTTTCCTAAAGAGTTTTGTCATACTTGCGTGTTTTGTTTAACTCGTTTCTTTTCAATAGTGCTCTTTTTGTCCAATGTCATTCCACATCCGGACAGCTTCTGGTTCGAATCTGAACAGTCCCAAAAGTCCCAGAATATTGTTTCAGGGACAAGAGAGAGACTACAACAATGGTGCAAAATTGTGGATATGATTTTGTGATATTTCTTCCCGATTATTCTATACTATATACTATACTTTGAGCTGAAATGGACTTCTACCAGAGATAATAGTGCATATATCGAGTATTGTCGAGAACTTTCTCTCAGGAATGCATAGGCGGGGTCAAAATATCACCAGTAGATCACATAACTTTTTTTCAGTATATCTGATCGCTCGTTAAAGTGAAGAACATGAGTCACTGCTTCTCGAATTACCGTCGACTAAACTGTATAAGTCTGATGAAAGAACTACAAGCAAATTTCAAAATCTAGGAAAAAAAGCTTCAATAAAATTCGAAAAGTTTGACAGCTTGTAGAAATTTCGAAGAGATTGAAAGGAGAACTTCAAGAAAACACAAGAAGGAATTATAGAAAGTACAAAAGGCTTGAAAGAAGAACTCTGTGGTATGTCAAACCTATTAGAAGGAAGGAATATACAGGGTGTCAATTTGAAAACTTCCCACCCTTAATATCTTCCTTCCAGTAAACAATATGAGTAATCGAAAAAACAGGTCAATTTTATTGTCAAGGGGGACACTTTCACGGACTATTTGTAGCCCTCGTGGTTCAACCCCCTAGGAGGGGTAGATGTTACCCTTAGAATTTTAAATGGGAAGGGGGGTCAAGTGGCACATCATTTTGATGGGCGTTCAATTCTTGTTCCAATAGTACCCTGACTTATTATTTTGTGATGGGCATTTTCCGAAAAATTGCGTTCTAAACTAACAGAAGTAATTATTAGAACGCCTATACTGAGATGCATTATTGTATTGACTCCCTTTATTAAAAATGGTTAGAAGAGTAGGTGGCACCGCTCCAACCCTTGAATGACAGGAATAAATTTATTACGCATGGGATTTTTTATTTGGTGGTTATTTTCCTTCTACACAATAAAATTTAATTTGCGAGAAAGACATTTCCAACATAAAATCTACTTACGCTTATCTTATTAGCTGTTCGAAATGTTGTCCATTTTGCTCTAAACAGTAATACAGTCTGTTTTCGAACTCCCCTCTAACATTACGGAAAACTTCACTAGGAATTGACTGGCATGCTGTTGTAATTCGTCTTTTAAGTTCGTCAATATCAGAAGGTTGTGTTTTATAAACAACGGATTTAAGATGCCCTCAAAGAAAGAAATCTAAGGGTGTTAAATCCGGTGATCTCGGAGGCCATTCAACTGCTCCCCTTCTGCCAATCCATCTACCCGGAAATCTCTCGTTTAACCACTGTCGGACGGGAAGAAAATAATGAGGTGGAGCACCATCCTGCTGGTAATGTAACAGATCCTCCTGCAAAAGTTCATTACCTTCTGCATCAATTTGAGTTTCTAGCTCGTGAGTTATAAGAGGATCGATAGTCTCTTCAAGCATAGCAAGGTACAGATTGCCAGTCAAGTTTTCTTCCAGAAATAATGGACCAAGAATGGCATTTCCAAGAATACCAGCCCAAACATTAACTTTTTGTGGGTGTTGTGTATACTATTAGACTACTTTTTTATGTAAAGTGTTTGGAGCTAATGGCTAATGTTACCCCTAATACAGGGTTGGAACGGTACCACCTAATATTCTAACCAGTTCTGGCCAAACCATGCATCTCAGTATAGGCGTTCTAATAATTACTTCTGTTAGTTTAGAACGCAATTTTTCGGAAAATGCTCATAAAAAAATAATAAGTCAGGGTACCATTGGAACAAGAATTGAACGCCCATCAAAATGATGTGCCACTTGACCCCCCTTCCCATTTAAAATTCGAAGGGTAACATCTACCCCTCCTAGGGGGTTGAACCACGAGGGCTACAAATAGTCCTTGAAAGTGTCCCCCTTGACAATAAAATTGACCTGTTTTTTCGATTACTCATATTGTTTACTGGAAGGAAGATATTAAGGGTGGGAAGTTTTCAAATTGACACCCTGTATATGTGCATAGAGTGCTTCTATCGCTTGTTTGGTGTTTTCAATTTCATGTAAGGTGTTTTCTACGAATTGATCTGGTTGAACATTGTCCTCGTGAACAAACTTGACGAGTTTGCGGACACTAGATTTCAGTGTTAGGAGTTAGTCATTTTCAGCCTTATTTACATATTCCATAAGATAGGATGGAAGAATCTATGGGGCAGTTCAGACAAATACGCTTTTGATTGAGTGGTGGGGCATTTTATAATGAATTTGAGTTGTGTTCACAGCATTAACATAATCTAATGATTGAAACAAATTAATTGCTATAAATTCAATGTCTATAGGCCAATGAATAATGGAATGGCTGCAGTGACATTCCGGATTCATACATCAATTTTTCGATGCTCAGTGGGAGATCTGACAATGACATGAAATGTCGTCAATTACCGCAAACTTATTAAGATGTAATTCTTCTTCCAGATCCTGGTTCAAGTTGCATGTGTGCTCTTTTGAAAAGACATTTCACACTTCCCTTCATAACGCTGGTGTGATTATTAGACTTATAGTGGAGATATCTGTTCGTATTTTTTCTTCCCATAAACATTTATATTGACTCCAGATGTTGATTTTTTTTCAAAAGTTCTGATAATTGTTGTTGTTGAACAAGAACCAATAATAACATTCACTTTAGAAACAGAAAAAGAAAATCAACACCTTTCTTATTATACGTTTCAATAAGAAACTAACTCTAGAGTGAATAAGACTATTCATAGAATAAAATACATTCCAACAGATATCTTAACTATAATCATCACTCCAGCTTAAAGAAAGAAATTGTGAAATGTCCTTATATAATAGAGATATAATAGAGCACAAATAGTTTGCAGTACAAAGAAAGATGTGGAAGGAGAATCAAATCTTATAAAGTGTGTTCTCAAGGCAAATGTTTGACCAGATCATTTCGTGGAAAAAAGGATACATGAAATTGAAAACAGTAATACACCATACAACTAAACAACATTATCAAACACTTACACATCTGACATCCAACATTATACCTTATGTGAAAAAAGATAAAACGGATTGTCCAATACCATGATGTAGGAATTAAAATTTAAAACAACCAATTCATTGAGATTCACACTTACACGTACGAAATTGAGAAACACTGATCATTACATGAAATGCTTCCGTAATTGAATGGAATCTGAGAATGAGGTTGAGTTGTGCTCTTTCATTTAGGAAAGATAAACCATTTCACAGGAACAAATTTCATAACTATTCGGCTAATATTCATGGAGCATGAAAATGGTTGATCCGATAGTGTATACCAAGAAAACTAAATATTATATTATACCCTCAGTTCAAATCAATTTCCACTTGAATGATCATAGTCAATATTGTTGAAGATGGCTACTAACACAAGCGACTAACCACTTCCATAAGATAGACTCACTTACCGATTGAACACTGCTAGTTGTTACGATTACTAACCTGAAACCAAAAAAATATTTCAGTAATTTTACCATATTCAGGAATCTTGCTGGATTGAATTACAAAAAAAATTATCGATAATCACAATACAATAAGGTTTGCGGGGGCGCGGAGTTTCAAGTTCCAATCAAACCCGCAATTAACTTCAAATTAGATTCGAACCAATAGAAGTCTTTTCATTTTATTTTTCAAGAAAATTGTTTGTGATAATTGAAGGAGGGGTGGGAAAAGTTGCAACCTGATATTTATAAGCAAGGAAAAGATATGAACTGGTCTTCTTAAATGATGAGTTCTAAACCTTTTGCCGATCGTTGAAATTGACATTGCTGATACACATGTTTTGGCATGTCTCCAGTTTAGAATCATACTATACTAACGAAACACCTAATATTTCTACCCTTTTCATTGAAATTTTTAAGATCTAAATAAAGAGGAATCTCTTCTACTTTTTTTGAGAAGTTCTTTTCTGAAAAACGGCATGTTCTGTGGAATGGATCAGAGGCAGACAATCATAAACCATTTCAATAAGAAGCATTTCTTTATCATTACTTCTTCTCATTCTTGATGATGCGATTGAAACTGATGAAGCTAAGGCTGTATCCACTCCAGTTTCGAAAAAAAAGATGAAGGAACTGAAATTCGATTGAATATAAAACTAATTAATTCCAAAGCTGATATAAGCGGATTGCTTTCGGTTATTTGCCATCATCAGAGCTTAATTGGTCAGATCAGGATAAAATCATATCGATTAAGATCGACAAAGATTACTTAATTGACATTTCATAAATATTTGATGATGGATTTGTTCACCTTGAAGAATTGTGGAATTAAATTTTCATTCAGTATACGAAATTATGTCCTCAGGTGAAAATCCAGCAAATAAAAATTGTAGATGTTGATCTCTACATCCAAATGCAGTTTACAGAATTTGAATAAGATGATTTCCCTTAAATCGTCGCATTTAGGAAGATTTTCCATTAAATTGTTTATAACGCGATTGTGCAAAAACTACACCTCGGACAAAAACCATCTTGCGTACAGTTGAACCAAATGCTATTGTCTATCAATTTTCTCAATATTGTTCGTCCAGCTTCGGATTTATAAAACTTATGAATTTTTGAAAAATGGTCTCTTTTTCGAGGTCTTTTCTCAGTGAAAAATACACCGATCTGGTCGCATAAAAAAAACGTTTTGTGGGTTTTATAATTCTCTACAAAAGTTTTATTGACTGTAAAACGATTTCTCCAATACTTTTTGAGATACTGGCAAAAAAACAAAAAAGGTGTATTTTTTTTTCACTATTCTTGTTTAAAAAATTCTACAAAGCGGTTTTGCTTGGGTGAAAACCGGGCCTAAAGTACTAATTCGAATGGCCGTCGTTCACCAATGATATGAATCCAGCAGAAATCGCCAACTCTACGTTGCCAGACACACATCTCATATTAAATTAATTAAATTCGAAACATTTGAGTCTTGAATTTCAATGTCGAAATTGAATATTCGAGAGGTCGGAACGGTCTGTGATTCGTTCCACTGCCACAGAGATGTAAATAACTACCAAAATAAATTAAGGCCTTAGGAAATGTTTATTCATACAACAAATTGGTCTTAGTCGCTTTTCACCGGGAATGCACATCTGAAGGGCTCGACAAATGATGTTCTGAGATTGGGGGGAAGCGGAGAAACAAATTGCGGAATTTCTGTTATTAAAGTGCCATTTGCAAGTCCATCTGAAATTCAATGGAATTTCGTTTCACTGTGACAGTTGACAAGAATTATCTCGTTTTCTCAAATGAAGGCATTCTAGATGAGAGAAATAGCATATGGAAAATGCTGCTTCGGGTACATATTTTAAAATCTTCCTTGTCTATTTTCAACAAATTATTTGTTTACGTTTCATAATTTATGATTCAGTTCAGTTGAAATGTCAACATTATTCGACATACAGCGTGTCTCAGAACGTATGCAACAAAAGGAAAACATCTTTATTACCATTTTATCAAGAAACTCAAGAAACTCAAAATCAAAAAGTCATCATCAAGAGGAAAGTACCTCAATTTTTCAAAACTCATTGCATATATTTGATTTACCATCGATTGAACTTTTCACAATATCACAATATCAGAGAAATACACAGAAAAAAATGCTTGTTTGCACTGAAGTATAACGATAGCCTTGAAAAAATATTATCAAACCGAATTTTATTATATTTGAATTGAAAGAATTTGTTTGGCAGGAAGGAAATCCAACTATCATTTTGAACAGAGGGATATTCTTGATTGACAATATCACGATCCAACAAGATTAATTGTGTAAATAAAAGAGAGAACATACAGTTTATTCGAGTATTGATTTGTACCCTTTTGAGAAAATTTAAAACTTGCGTCAAAATGTGTCATGGTTATTCGTAGTTTTAATTTCAACATTGGACCAAGAAGAATAATTTTTAAGAATCAGAATATTTTTTCTTCATTGAAGAAACTAATAATTTTATTAAGAATTATGGTGAAATCAATGAAAACTTGTATGGGGAATACGCCTAGCTTCAACCAAGAATAGCCTATTTTTAGTTGCAATATTTTGTACCTAGATGGAGTCAATAAAACAATCGTCGACGTAGTGGGGGTGATCGTTGCATCGATCAACGTTGTCCAATTATCTTGGCGGTCCGCGACAGATAGTGTTGAGGTGAGAATCTGCAAAAATTTGGTTGCGTCTTTTATTCACCATCAATTGGGAGTTTAATAATGGAGGACCTTCTACTACAATGGAAATTGGAAGACTGGATTCCAGTATTCAACGGTGAGTATATTTAATCAACCTGAACAGTGATGATAACAACTCAGTAACTGTAAAAGAGAATATGGCGTCATGCTGATACAGGATCTGCGCCAATTTTTATACAATAATCGTGAATTACATTGGTATCAGACTGAATCAATTATTATGGTTGGTCAGGTATGCGTGTTTTTGACACCTTTCTCTGCATATACTAGAATATTAAGACTGATCATTTGCTGGTAGGCAAAATATGACTTCAATTCAATATACTATAGGCAATTTAGATGCATTCTGGTTTTTCAAGTCATGAAATAACAGCTGCAACAGTATCAAAATTATCTGAAGAGGTAATGAAAGAATCAATTCGTAGTCCAGAAAAATAAATTATACCGACATCTTGGAAAATGAAAGAAACTAACAGAAAATTCATCCTTTTGTATCTTATTTTTTAGCAACAGCCTCAAAATCATTGAGATAATTTTAGTTTTGTCACTGTTACACTCTATATACATCATCCGATATTGTAGTAAAGTATATATATTTTTTGTAATTAATAAATAATGTGTTGGAATTTTCCTGTTGAACAGTTTCTTTTAAACCCTTATGTCATGCCATCCTTCTGAAGTTTGCACAACATTTTGTTCTGGAATATTTAGGAAATAGTCCCTTTGAAAATAACTATACTCATTTGAAATTCATTTAGCTTTTAGTGGAATGAAAAAACATTGATTACAAATGGTTCTACAGTAAGTTCAATCAGATTCATTCAGAGTGAAAATAGTGTTTAAAACTAGTTGTTTAGATACATTTAAAAGAAATCGAGAAAATTTTTTTTGCGTTTCGTAATAGGAGTTGGGAGGAAGAAGGGAAGGGTAAGAATTTTTTTATAAAACAGCACAATATTGCTCAACATTAGCAACAATGAAACAAGTGAAAATATTGTTACCGGATTCAAAAATCAATAGTCCAATCTGCGCAAGGGGTGATTTGAACGCCCCTTAGCAGCAAAACTGTTCATTTTTTTGGTTGGCGCAACGGTAACATGGGTTGAGAATTACATGGACTATATCATACCAAAAATGCAAAAATATCCACTGGAACCCAAATTCCATAAGGAGTTTGTGGGGTATTTTTTATTCACTTCTGCTGAAAGGTTTCAAAACAGACAAACTATAAACTATTCGATTCCGCTTTTAGTCACTACTCACAAAATTTCATATTAATTAGATATTCCACAGGTACTTCAAACTTTCCCGCCAGTCCGAAGCAAATGCCCAGTAAACATAAAAAGTCTGTTTTCACGCAAACCTAATTCAAAACAAAACTCAGAACATATCCAAATGAACCAAATGAAAAGGTTCCTTGCGGATTTCCTGCACAAATAAAGTTCACATACCTTCTCGAAATGAATCAAGTACAAATAATACATGAGCGAACGTCATTTCACTAAATCCGGATATATGAGTTCCGGCGATGTAATTTCCACCTTGAATGGAGTTTTCCAAATATAATATACGAGCTCGAGGAGTTCGTGGCACGCAAACATGGAATCAGTTCGATTCAAGTGAGATTTTTCAGAGCGACTGCTGTGCGTTTTATTAGACTAAATCAATCAAAGAGAGGAATGAATTTCGGGAAGCTTTTTCATTTTGAAGGTGAGTTACGATCTGTATCCGGTCTGCACCTGTAATATAACCGAAAAAATCTCCCTGAAAAACAAACAATTCATCTGAAAGAGGCGGTACTCTTTTGAAATAGACGGGAAAATCACTGCCATTGGGTGGCTTAGAATGACGTATGTTCCGCTTCAGGGTATGAAGCATACCCTGAAGCTGAAGTTCTAAAACATTGATTAACACTGAAATTTCGCAATTTTCCAATTCTCCCATCCAGCTAAACATACGTCTTAGAATGTTCGCTGTGATCCACAGTTGTGAACGCCTCTCTCATCAGCCTCAAACAACGGTGGACGTCCTATATCTAAACAAATACTTTTTGAGTAAGATTACTATTCATCACCGTTACACTAGCCACACACTGCGGTCCAGAAAAACGCTTCAACATGAACAATTGAATGTAGGGCATTATCTATAGAGTAAGATGTTGATAGTGTCGCCGCTTCCCAACCCGGAGCTCCGAGTTCAAATCTCGTCTCGGCAATTTTATTTTTTGAAAAAAAGCCCAGCCAAACGCGTCGCACTAGAGTCAGCCATCTCGGTTGGAAACAACATCAACTCTGGGAGGATTTTTGCTTGAAAAGAAATTTGACTTGAAAACAGAATCTTAGTAAATAAAAAATGTTATTAAGATTTCCATTGTGCAAGGCAAAGACTCGAAACACAGGAATTTTGTAACCCCTGATTCTCAGAGCCAAGGAAAACAAAAGTTGAAAATATTTCCAAAAGTTGTTTAGGAATAAAACTATTTCGGAAAGAATTATCAAAAACATTTTCCAAAAAAAAATGAATTATCGGAGACGAGATTTGAACTCGGGGCTCCGGGGTGGAAAGCAGCGACACTTTCAACCAATCCACCAGGATTTAACAAATATGTATCTGCAGACTGAGAATTTACATGAGGTAAGTGATGTTTTTACGTACTTTGATTTCCTGATACCTGGAAAATGGCCATTTGGCCAAGCTAGCAGGTAAGCATGCGATCATAGTACATACTAACACTACTCAATCGTACACATTTTGTCAGAAAATGAGTGACGTCTGGTGGCCCTGGGATCTTGGACTATTATAAAGACGATACACTAAACCACAAAAGAGCATCTGTCCTTTGGCAAAATTTTAAGCATCCCGACGTTTGAGTCTCTGCTAGATTACTTCTTGGTGATAGACGGCCAAGAGTGCTATATGAACCTTGGCATAATTCTAAGATTCCCGACGTTTGAATATCTGCTCGATTAGTTTTTAGTGATCGGTGACCAGGACCGTATGCATGTCTATAGTGCTCGATTCTTAGGCACCAATTTCGATAATTCGATTCCATTTGTGATCTTGAGTATTTCTGGTGGCCGCTTACATAATTTGTTCAAAGAAGTGTAATGCGGGTTGGTTGGCCAGTTTGGTGCTAACGAACCAGATACCGGGATTACCCTTGGGGTGCCCGTTAAGACCTGCTGAGGTTTTGTATTGTTCTGTCGTCAGTGGTTCCTAGTTAAATAGATCTGACTGTATGGCAATCAAAGATGATGTAAGAGGTTGTTTTCTCCTCGTCAACACAAAGTCTGAACTCCACGGTTTCTCTATTTATTCCCATTATATGCAGGTCTTTTCTTATGCCGCAGTGTCCGGTTAGTAAGCCGGTTATTATGCGTATGTTCAGGTTAAGCGTGTCAGCTGTTAGACTGGTCTTAGGCGCCTCACCTTGGCTGTGGTGTGCTCTTCGCTTTGGTCCCAATATGTTTGGTGTTTTGTTTCCTACCACTCATCCATTAGGTTACCGCATTATTGGTTTTGCTAATACCATCTGTTTGTGAAAGGTGATTCAGATATCTGTCTAGCAAGTTGATCTGCTTTTTCATTGCTATCTATATTCCTATGTTTTGCCAGTTCATTAAGGTTCTGAAGCCATTCCCAAACTTCTTTTAATTTATCTCTACTTATCTCTACTCTACTTTTTTATATCCTCTGCATAGATTCATCTGCAGTTATGCTCTTATGACATGTTCCTCAGCTTGGAATACTGTGGTGTTTCTGCCAAAAAGAAACTGTAAGGTTTCTCTTTGGCCTCAGTCCATATACTCTATTCTTGAACCATCTGTTTCCAGATGAAAATGATTCTACTCCCGAGTCACACTTATTCCACTGCGGGTTGCGAGTTGCTCAGATGCCATTCATACTGAGAATGACAATAAAATGGTGTTATAGATGTTTCCTGTTTCCCTGCAGCTGATGAAGAGGAAGACAAAGACAATAAGACAAATATAAATTTAGGAATGTTTATGAGGAGGTTATTATCATTATATTATATTCGGTCATCAAGTCGAGATGGATAGTCAACTTGGCGGTTAGAAATTCAAATGCAAGTCGAACTAGTTGAGTTGAAGGAATATCTGAACTACTCAAAGTTTGATTATCTCCTGGCAAATTTTTTACGTTGATGTAAAAATAATTTTTCGTGGCAATACACACGTGATGATAATTTCCACCTACCAAACTACCTTAAAAAAATATAATTTTCTTTTTCTACGCCCATGTCCGTAAACGTCAAAAATCGCACTGTCAACATTCCTTGTAAATCTCATAACATACAAGTGCGTTTCGAGAAGAAAACTCAAACTTCTTGGTTTAATTAAATTACAATCAAATTTTTATTTACGTAAGACTTTATTTGGTCTATTTACACGACTCTCTCGTGGTCTCTTGGTGTCGAAAGAAAAATAATGAACCTTAATCTACTCAATATTAAGAAAAATCTGATGGAAAATGTTATGGCATTTTATTTCAATTATTTATTTTTCATATGGTAGGTTTTTAATTTTTGTTCACTCTAAATTAAAAATACATTTTTCAAATTCAGTATTGCAGTTTTACAGTTTACAACAAATAGGTGTATGTTGTTAAGTCGCAGTAGCCCATACCTTTGACTATTGAAGATAGAAAAAAATTCAATAGAAAAGTTATTTGGTTTGAATTTGAAATTTATGGAAATATTTTTGATACTGCGTTGTTGTCACTTCCAGCTAAACTTGGCAACGAATTTTTATTTTGAAGAAATCGTATAGTATGTTGATGAATACCAATTTAAATTTTAGGTGTAATATTTTATTAATATTCTATACCTATTTTCAATTGTTTTTGAAATAATGACAGGTGAAGTGATATTTTGCCATTTTCGACAGCCTATTACCGCAGCTCTATTCATTTATAGAAAAACATGGATACAGATTAGTACAAGTTAGATTGCACAGCATTATGGATATCACATAACATACGCATATTGTAAAATAAAAATGTTTAACATTAAAATTCAGAATTCAGGCAGAAAATAAGTACACAAATGTAGGATTGTAGGAACAAAAACAGTAATAATGTAATATTTTCAAACTTTCGGGAAAATTATTCAAAAAGTCCTCGACTCTGGCACCTGGCATATTTTATGATATCTTGGTATCAATATTATTTCAACCAAATGCAGATAAATTAAAGCTAGGAACTCATAATAAAATTAGGTAAGATATTTAAGATGTAACAACTACTACAGTGTAGGTACTAATAATGTAATAATTGAAAAAACAGACGCATTTTGATCCAAGACCAAGACTGAGCCAGTCTCGTCTTGGTCTTGACACATCAAGACCAATACCAAGACCAAGACTACAATTATTTTTCGTGACCAAGACCAAGACTGACAAACTGAAAATTCTGTCATATTATGAATAACGGAATATAATGATTGGAGAATTCTGAAAATATACGCGGAATAACAACAATGGGGCTTCCAAACCACTACTTTAATCATGTCAATTAATATTAACACCCCTTTGAGCGACTACTCATCACCCTCTACTTATATCTAATATCATCCGGTATTTATATTTTATAAGAACTAGCCCACGGGGTGACTATTTGCGAAAGGGGTTGCATACTTCGATACAACAAACAGCACTCCGGGGACAAAACTCTCAATTTCCGGCATATTTTTAGTAGCGCCTTGGCGCTGAGCCAATTTACAATTTAATGAATAAAGAACGGACTTGGTCGACATGGCAACAATTATTAATAAGATTTACGTTATGCTCCGGTTAACGGCACTCATTTCCGGAATGCCCCGGACTAGGCGATAATCGATGATTAATGGACGATGCAAATGGTCCTTCGTCCTGCCCAGGATACACACGTAACTTACTTTATGGCCGTCTACACCAGGACTTCTCAGAGTCCGCCGATAAGGACGTAATAGGCTGAAAGGTCAGGAGATCAAGAGTTGCTGAATAATAAGCTCCGATTTCGTGTTGCGACGAAGAAAAACTTGAGTATCAACAGTCTTCGTTATTATTAACAATAATAATTTAATTTCTCTTGCTTACATGAATAAAGTAGAAAGGATTTCTATAAATACATTAACAAGGAAAGCGTCATAAAATACTTGATATGAATTACGCACAGTTGTGTGTATAAAAAAGTCGTACAAGGTTTGTATGGTGTAAACCTGCCTATGATGTTCCAGATTTCATTAAAAAGTAGTACATTTGGAACTTTTGTGCAGTTTCAAACTCTGTGATATTAGAGAAAAAGCATGCTTTATCTTCTCCTGAAATATTCAAGTGATTATTTATTATTACAAAAAATGGAAAAAATTTATAATGTAACATTATAACAATTAACTCCATAACGAAGCTTTATCAAAGCTATTTTAATATTTGGTCATAGCGCCATTATTTTCTATTGTTTTGTTTAGTCTATTTGGTATCGAAGCATAAAGATTTCTTATCAGATCGGGATCATCGGCTAATTCGTCCCAAGTTTCTTCTATGAAATTCATCATCTCATCAATTGTGCTTGGTCGGAAGTTAACTCTGTAGATTGTGTAATGATTGCTGCATTGTGGAGCGGGCAATTATCTTGTTGGTATATAAAATTTTGATCGGAAAAATGTTCCAAAATATTCCTGTACGTAACAGCGTTAAATCTTTCATTAACAGTCCAGTTCTAACGGATTTTTCTGAATTATGAACGAATTATTCATTAAACCTTGTTCCTCTAGGCCTGTACACTCTTATATGTCCAATACAGCATGACTGGAAAGGTTTTTCGTCGGTAAATACTTACACTATTCCAGTTTTCGCGTAAAATGTAATTCAAAGCGAAAATAACTCTTAACTGTTTGTGTTAATTTTCCAGGATTATACCTTTTTGGCAGCAGCATAGTTTATCAGATGCGATTTTTTAATTATATGTCTTGCTGTATGTCGAATAGCATTCCGCGCTACTTCAAAGGGGTTGTCCTCCATATACTGCAAGAGTGCATTATCTTGTTCTTGCGTAGTTGTTTTTTCTATTTACGTTACCTTCGGGCTCCCATCTGTGCTTTATGTTTTGCACGGTCTTCTTATTCACATTCTCAATATGGGCTATATCTCTTATGTGCATACCATCTTATATAAATGAACAATTATTTGAAATCTTTTGTTATTATCTAGCTGAGGCATTGCACTTATTGCGCTGGAAAAATGGTAAAAGCGCGTTACTTTAAAAAATAGTTTGAATTTTGACACTACTTGTCAAAGTCAATAAGAAGTTTAATAACTAAGATTGACAATCCTGACTCACAATAGCCTATAACTGCTGTACGACATTTTTATGCACACAACTGTACCTATATGAAATCTGTAAAAAGACAGAATTGAACAAACACAGATATTTCATAAAAATAAAATACGAATATTAACGATATGAAAAATACGAATTAACAGGAATAAATACAAAGACTGTTAAAAGGCAGAAATGAACGAACACACATATATCACATAAATAAAACACCCAACAAAAAAAAAGATAAAAATTGTAAAGACAGTCTGTTATTCAAAATCAAAAAAAAAATCATCGATGGTGTATCAATTTTTTGCGACGAGGGCATAAATCTCAATGCATAACTATTTTTACGATTTTATTGCAAAGGGTATCAATATGGGCAGTCCATGTCACTTTGTGATCCGGCATGTTTGTTGTAGAGCAAGATTTCACCTGCAACTCGTCATTCTCATGGATTCTAAAGTTTTTTGGGACATTTCCCTAAGTTGAGGCTAATAAGAATTTTCCACCATCATCAGATACCCGTTTTTAGATTGGACTACCTTTCATACATTTCTTGTATGCCAAAATGTAAAAAAAAATCTATTTCTTCTGCAACTCCTAATAATCTAACACTATTTTTGTACAATTCAGAAGATACATTTAAAAATTAAATTCAACTGTTCTACCCCTGATTGTACAGAGTATTATAGTGGCCAAAACTCGACGAGGTGGATGGCTCGAACGGAGAGCGCTGGGTAACCGATATATGAAGCCATGCAACGCTAGGCGAGGACGGGGTTTGGATCGGCGACCAACGGACCTGCTTTCGAGATTTTCCTGGGATCGTGCTAGGAATCGCACGTGAAAAGGTAAGACTTCGTTAATCCCTAACTTTCACAAGTTTCGACTTTTGAGGGCTGCCGTTCGTAAGGGGAAGTCAGCTGGTTAACGGAAAAACAATTTCAAACAATTCTAAATGAGAAGCATAATTTTGTTCTCAACTTTGACTTGAGTTAAACTTGTTTGTGATAAAGGTAAAAATTCACTCTACTAGAAACCGTTAAAATCGATAAGGCAATTAAAAATTGTGGTTTACAATGCATGAATAAGTCTGTCTATTCATTTTGATTGCCTGATACTTTTGAATTCCTCATCTGTGCTGTTGATGTATGATGGAAGATTCTTTTGATTTTTGTTTCACGGAGCATCCATTTCTATGCCACCTTGGATCATGACGTCTCGTATGACAGATGTCAAACCCTTACCCACAACCTATGTTCCTTTGCAAACACGTATATGGTCAAATAATTTTGTAATGTCAATTCAATCAATTATGTTGTTTTTGAGGGCCAAAACCACTGTCTCTAACATTGGTTGATCCCGCACTAGTTGCCGATATATAATATTATAATGTATTGCTTATTCATAGTTTCAATTCTTTTCAATATATTGATGGATGTAGCCGTTACTACAACAAAATAACTAAAAACTGAGTTCTCAGTTTATAGTTTTGTTTGGTAATGTCCATATAGGACGAAACTGCAGTACCGTTGGTTACAAATAGAAGTGGTATAAAAACATAGTTTCAATTCTAATTTTTCGTAAATTTTTTTCCACTAGAACCAATGGTAGTTTATATATTTTTCCAATGTTATTCTCCATTCCACTCTATTACAAGTTTTCACTTGTGGGGATTTCAGGGGATTTAGTCAAAATTCATAATTTCAAGATGGAAAACGTGCTTGATTATGGTACAAGTTAGTTGAAAATTGGTGTGAGGGTTTTTAAGTTCGATTTTTACGATCACATTGTCAACATTAAAAAAATTCAAAATAACGGCTACAATTCATTTTCCAGATAACTAAGAAATCTAAAATTAAATTAGGTAAAATAACATTTCTGATGACCATCTTTTATTCAAATGCACTAAAATGTAAAAAATAATGTACCTGAGTAGGTATCATATTCAAAAGCTTGTCGGCTTTGTATTCAAACGAGAAAATTTTCGGAGCAAACTTTGGAATTTGTTACTCACAGAATAACTTGCGTCACACATATAAAGAAATTATTATTACTTTTTAGTTCAGACAATGTTTTTTTTACCTAATTTTATTTGAAGTTTCTTTTGTAGTATGTTCTTTCTTGTGGATGACTTACATAATAATCACTCTCACACATGAATGGCCATTTCTGATTGGAATATTCTCCCGAACTATGTATTCAGTAGATGTTAAGTAATTCTGTCGCTCAGTGTCCACCTTATCACTCCTATGTATGTCTCTCCACATTCACATGGTTTGATATAGCGCCGTTTCAATTTTTGAAGTACGGGTAGCTGGTAAAGGGGATTTTCAGTTGTAATACCACAAGAGAGTGAGAATAAAGTAAAAATAATTCGACAGATTTTTCGAAAATTTGTTGCCAGGCAATAGACAGGAGAGCCCGAAGGGCTCGAGTTGCTATTGCCAAATGGCAACAAGTTTGAGAAAAAAAGTGGAGAATTATTTTCTACTTTATCGAACTCTCGTGGGTATTCGATAGATTATTTTTTGATGCCCCAATCATAGACACATTCTCTATGTAACATTTTTATTCATTACGGTTATCTGAATTTATTTTTCAATTTGCATGCAAACTGATGACAGACGTCAAATCAAACGTATTAGTTGTTGTCACACAATAAAAACAAAATACCACGAATATTCCTGAGGCAATAATCTAAGTAGAAAATTCCCACCATAATAATGTTGTGATTGGTTTGAAAGTACATCATAGCTTTGAATTTATGGTTTTTATTGGTTGCAAGATATGTCGAAAAATAATCACTAGAATATGTTGCATTTCAAAATATAGCCCTCAATCATCTTGGTTAACATACAGTCTCACTCCTCATGGAAACACTTCTAAACTTCCGTAATTTTTAACGCTGAATTTTTAATGTTTAATTGATTTTGAAAAATTCAAAATACCACGTCAAAATGTATAGAAGCCACGGCTGTATTTCCTTCAGAACTGAGACAAATTGGGTTTTTTTGACCTGAATAATTTTCAGGAACAAAGTGAAGCAGTAATTTAATGGTTGTTCTAATGACGATTCCAAAGACATTTTCGACGTATTTTTGGGAAATGTCGGTCTTTCCATTGCTGCTGGCTTCTAGTGTATATTACTTGGAATGACCCCTTCTTGGTCATTTTGTTCAGTTTTGATGTATTCATCGATTCTGCAAATGTCATAATTTTACGTCAAAAATTACGGAGTTTCCATGAGAAGAGACACAGTGTTTATCTATCCAGAATAGATAGTCTGGTGAACTCAAATATGAAGAAATTGGTTAATAAGCACAAATACAAGATCATCCAAAAATAATTAAAAAAATATTGAACGTAAATGGTATGTCCCAAAGTTTTTCCAAAATTATGTTGAGATTCATCACACTGAAATCAAGATAATGATTTCAGTTGTAACGAAATGTCTAACTTCCGTGAAACATACAAAAACCATTTATTCCACTGGGAACAAAATCTGATTAAAAATGGGAATGCAGATGTCAAGCTTTCCAAGGTGGATATTCAATTAAAACTTTCCACCAAACCGAAACTTCTTCAGATTTAAAAGTGAAATTTCGGTCAATATATTGCGCCCAGAGAAAACAAATCCACACCCCCGACAAAAACCGTCTCTTTCAATTCAATTCTTTCTTACCCCAATTAAGAGTCAAAAATTTAATTTATGAAACACTAATGAATCCAAATGACGTGATAAAGGCCCTTTAATCTACTTTATCGCTTTGGAGTTGTATTTTCTTTAAAACTGCAGACGTAAAGTTTGTTTCTTTTGTATAATATTGAAATCCCTGCTGCAAATCTCCTCAAAAACTTATTCAACTTGTTAATTAAGTGAATTATAAAAAACGCGGCTTTCGACTATTGGTTCAGAATCATTGTTGAAGGAAGTTTTAGTTCTGCAAGTGTATTTTTACTAAAGCTCTGATACCCTTTCATTGTACAGATAATTAATGAAGTTCGACAGCGAAGTTTGAAAGGTTTCGATGGAAGATTCAATTGTTAGGAAGATAAAGAATCATTAATGAAAGGATTCTCAGAACAATCATAAAAAGTTCACTTGGAACAAATGAGAAGTTTGATCTCTTAACTTGCTGAAAATTTTCGGAACAACGGTTGGACCAGAATTGATTTACGATTCGATAATGGAAGTTGGTTTTGCATATAATCCCCTATTCCATTTTGTCGCTATTGAAGATTTACATGATTTACAGATATGAAGAGTTTTCCGATTACCCATACTTACATCAGGATCAATTTTCTGGATATGTTCTGTAAAAATAGAAAAAAAAAGGAAGTCAACAACATCCAAGTGTTGTACATCTTCGCACTTGATTTTACCGTACTGATGAGAGCTTAAGCTCGAAACACGTGTCTACGGTTGCAGAACATTTTGATGGTTATACCCAATAACTTTTCTACTTATATTTTCATATATTGCCCCTCGCTAAATCCATCCTGATATAAATATATATATATATATATATATATATATATATATATATATATATATATATATATATATATATAGTAGAAGGGTAGTCTTTGCTGACTAGGATACAAAGCAGGAAATTTTTTGGGTATAGCAGCAAGCAAAACGTGTACTCTTTTAACACTATATTTCCGATATTTCAACAGTGAATACTGTCATCTTCAGGGAAGCTACAAGTAACAAGCAAAATTGTACGATTAATGGAAAGAAAACTTTGAAGAAGAACCACTTACTGTGTTGATGAGAATGATTGCTATGGATGTAATATTTAAAATTATAAACAACATGTCATGTAAGTCACATGTGACAAAGATGAACAAAACACATTAAAATACGTCAAACAATAAAAATATTAATATTAAGTCATTGTTATAAAATTTGTTTAAACATTTATTTGAATTATCTCCACACGTGGAGAGATTCAAATGTAACATAAGAAATTTGGTTAGGATTATTCGACAACAGACAGTTGACATTATTGACATTAGATGTCAGACACTTTTGAAGTATGACACGAAACCACGAATTGGCCGCTGCTAGTGGGTGAAATTAACCAATTGTCTCAACTCAAAAGAGATGAAGTGTTCCCTAAGGGAGAATTGTTTAAGTTATGTGTAATATTATTGTCGATGAGGAGTAAATATGAATAAATTTCACTTAAGTGATTAACGTCAGTTTTTTTATTTAAGCAAGAATCTGATTGAGAGATGAAAGCCATTTCCATGAAAAGTCTTTTAGTGGTATTGTTTTCTTTAGTCAAAATTTTTGTATTACTATAGTTCATGTTATGACCAGTGCTATTAACATGTTCACTTAATGCACATCTTTCAGGATGGCATCTACAGTCACTTTTATGTGCAGTGATTCTATCTTTTAATGTCCTCGAAGTCTGACCTATGTAAGTTTTATCGCAATTAGAGCAAGGAATACAATACACCAACTGTGATTGTGAAGTTAAAGGTGTTTTATCTTTAACTTTGGTAAAAATGGAATTAATTGTTAATATTGTTTTATTTGCAATTTTTATGTTCTCAAAAACTTTGAAGATTCTAGCAAGCCTGGGTGAGACATCTGCGATATAAGGAAGAGAGGTGAAAAAATATTGGATTTGGATCCTATCTGCATCATTTGTAGTAGTGATATTATTTTGCGAGATGTTATTGATATTATTTAATGAATCATGTGTTTTTTTTTTTTTTTTACAGTACGTCTACCATATACACACATGATTCATTAAATAATATCAATAACATTTCGCAAAATAATATCACTACTACAAATGATGCAGATAGGATCCAAATCCAATATTTTTTCACCTCTCTTCCTTATATCGCAGATGTCTCACCCAGGCTTGCTAGAATCTTCAAAGTTTTTGAGAACATAAAAATTGCAAATAAAACAATATTAACAATTAATTCCATTTTTACCAAAGTTAAAGATAAAACACCTTTAACTTCACAATCACAGTTGGTGTATTGTATTCCTTGCTCTAATTGCGATAAAACTTACATAGGTCAGACTTCGAGGACATTAAAAGATAGAATCACTGCACATAAAAGTGACTGTAGATGCCATCCTGAAAGATGTGCATTAAGTGAACATGTTAATAGCACTGGTCATAACATGAACTATAGTAATACAAAAATTTTGACTAAAGAAAACAATACCACTAAAAGACTTTTCATGGAAATGGCTTTCATCTCTCAATCAGATTCTTGCTTAAATAAAAAAACTGACGTTAATCACTTAAGTGAAATTTATTCATATTTACTCCTCATCGACAATAATATTACACATAACTTAAACAATTCTCCCTTAGGGAACACTTCATCTGTTTTGAGTTGATACAATTGGTTAATTTCACCCACTAGCAGCGGCCAATTCGTGGTTTCGTGTCATACTTCAAAAGTGTCTGACATCTAATGTCAATAATGTCAACTGTCTGTTGTCGAATAATCCTAACCAAATTTCTTATGTTACATTTGAATCTCTCCACGTGTGGAGATAATTCAAATAAATGTTTAAACAAATTTTATAACAATGACTTAATATTAATATTTTTATTGTTTGACGTATGTTAATGTGTTTTGTTCATCTTTGTCACATGTGACTTACATGACATGTTGTTTATAATTTTAAATATTACATCCATAGCAATCATTCTCATCAACACAGTAAGTGGTTCTTCTTCAAAGTTTTCTTTCCATTAATCGTACAATTTTGCTTGTTACTTGTAGCTTCCCTGAAGATGACAGTATTCACTGTTGAAATATCGGAAATATAGTGTTAAATATATATATATATATATATATATATATATATATATATGAATGAATGGAACTAGTGATATGGAGTATCTTTATGAAATATTTTCTTCAAGTCTGTGGATGTTAATTCTTGGGGTATTTTTTATATAATTTTTTAATTCTCTTTTGAATTGGATCTGTGGTGTCATATGTTTTAGTATTTGAGGAAGGGTGTGGAAAAATTTCGGTCCAAGATACAGGTAAGCTCTCTGCATGATATCTTTTTCAGATTTAAGGATGACATAATTTTTTGCATTCCTATATCTGGTACCTACTATCGGTAATAATTACCATTTAGGTGAATGCTGATAAATGGTAACCTTCAGAAAATAAAGTAGTAGTATATCAAACATTTTTGAAATTGTAAAAATTTCTTCTGTTGGAAACTTCTTGGGTTTTCTGTATATGGTTTTCAATATATGTTTTTGAATAGTTTCAAGTCCTGATATGTGGGTTCTCAAAGCTGCACCCCATGCTATAATGCCGTAGGTTAAATGACTTTCTATCAATGAATAGTATATTATACGTAGATGGAGGTACATAATTTTATTTTATGCAGTATCGTCCTCAATGTCTTAAGTAGGAAGTCAATATGAACATTCCATTTAAGGTTAGCGTCTATATATGCTCCAAGATATTTTATATTTGTAACAGAAGATATAGCGATTGGTTGTTCATTTTCCTTCGGTATGGTTAGTGTATTGAAATTCGGTAAGTATTTCGTATAGGAAGTGAGTCTTGCTTTCATTTATCGTGAGTAGTTGGCTATTGAACCATTCTATGACTGTTGAAAAGTCCATTTCTGCAATTGATTTTGATTTTTGCCATGTATCAGCTTTATACATTACAGCTGCGAAGCTCACTATATCACCTTTGAACCCTGTTTCGAATATGTCATTAAGATAAGTGCTAAAGAGTATTGGTCCAAGTAGGATTCCCTGTGGAACGCCAAATTTAATTGTTTTGAATGCACTAGTATTATCACCAATTTTGACACATTGTTGTCTTTTTTCAAGATAGCTTTCCTCTTATACCATATCATTCCAAAACTTAGAGGTGTTGACTGTGGCTAACCATATCGAACGCCTTTGCTAGATCAACGAAGATACAAAGAGTAGGTATTTTTTGTCAATATTGGTTACTATTTCATTGAGTACTGTTGATAGTGCGTCCTGCGTGGATTTTCCTTGTCGGAATCCATATTGTTTATGAGAAAGAACATTGTTTTTGTCAAAGAATTCCACTATTCTTTTTTTTATTTCAATATTAATCATTTTTAGGTATTCCGCTCTCAGGTTATCCAATCCTGGTGACTTTTTCTTCCTGAGTGTGATAATTATATTGTATACAACTTCTCTTACATCTTGCAAAAATATTGAATTGACTAGGTTTAGGTTCTTTTATGTGCCAACATTCTCTCAGCTCATACCAAAATTTAACCCTCACATGAATCTGATAGAACACACCGACAAGTTTATCAATCTGAAGAATTCCTCTCTCAAAGGAACTTATAACGTTTCCCTATCCCCGTTTTGTGTATTATCCAGGCTTCGGTTGTGCTTTTCGTACGGTTTTTCCCCGAGCGCCCTGCATGGAACTTTCTTGACGCTACATCGGACAATACACGAGATACACTTTGGTTTGTAACCTAAAGGCATCTGTTTTTAAAGGGATTCCATTTTCCTCTCGACTGGTTCCGTGGAAATGCCCATTCTCGGTCGGACGTTCTGCCAGCCAATTTTGATGACGGTCGTTTTTTTCGTTTTCCTGTGCTACTTTTACTGCCGACGTTATTTACCGAGAAAAATGAGGCGGACTTCTACAATATTCGTTTTCCGAGGTTTACATGATTACTGATGTGCAGGTTGTTTTTTGTTCGAATTGCGTCTGAAAAGGCAAAAGAGAAATTACGGAAAACTCAGTTGACCGACTTTTACCTTTCGAAAAACCCCCAGAAATATTTAAGTAGAAGGCATTGAAATTACTAACAATAGAGAGATTCACGAAAAATGAGAAATAAAACTTTCTATGTTTTTATGTTTTAGTTTCGTCCTATACAATACAATTGTATTGTTTGATAATGTCCAAAAACATGTATAAAACTTGTATAAAAACATAGAAAGTTTTATTTCTTATTTTTCGTGATGATTTCCTACCACGTAGTACCGGCTACATCCATCAATTTATTAAAAGAGAGATTATCAGGGTTGCTAAACCCGAGGCTAGACCTCATAGTACGAGCCACTATGATAAAAATTCATATATTATAATTATAGCACCAAAAATTAAAAAATGGGAAAATGATAGAGCAACGTGAAAATTATTGAAACTATAAAAATGATGTTAATTTCTATATCTTCCATGAATCCAGGAGTTTGATCCCAAAATTAAACATTTAACACCTCAAAATGTATTACACTCACTAATGACAATATTATGTAGGAAGAAAAAACTTCTTAGAAGCATTCTTCTTGACAATTACCACAATGTATGCAACACATCCTACGCCAATGAGTTGTGAACAACCACTGAATAATTTACAGGGTGCGCAAAAATGGGTCCAGAAACAGAAACATTGGAAATCTCAAGTTTTTCAAAAAGAAACTTCTTAGCACGATTCGATTCTATCATAAAAATGAGCTCAAGTTCTAATTCACTTACCTATACCAAAAACACATAATTTCGGAGATATTCCATAATGTTACATAATTGATTAACTTTTATATTCCTGAATTTTAACGAAATATCAAATTTTAATATATATTTAATATATATATTTTAATATATATATATATATATATATATATATATATATATATATATATATATATATATATATATATATATATATATATATATATATGAAAACTAGAAGTTCGGGTTGAACCGCGTCTGGAATTTGTTGAAATTCGACGTTTCGGTTCCGATTTTGGAGCCATTTTCAAGAATAAGAAGGATAGGTTTAGTGAGGAAACGTGATTCTACACTGAGGTCTCAGTCTGCCTACTCCTCAGGTATTATCGCGTTAGGATTTTGTGAATGACGTCGGGGTCTCAATCTGCCTACTCCCCAAGTCTCGTCACTGGCTCTCTCTAAGGTCTCAATCTGCCTACTCCTTCGAGAGAACAGTTCTCTGGTGCATAAAAATGACCAGATAATTTTACATTCTCGCGAGTTATGTTATCTTATAAAAATTTCATTTGGTTATTTTCGTATTTTGTAAAAGAGCCCCCTCTTTTGGGCTCGGCCATTTTTGTCAAAATATGAAGAAAAAATCTATTGCAACCTTTAGAACACTCCTACTTGCAAAATTATCGGTAATGTACATCTCTTCACGACATTTTCTTCATTTCCACTTCACTTTTTATCAACTGGTATGTGACGTTTACCTGATTATTCCACTTATGCTAAAATAGCGTGTATTGATTGGTTGAAATTTTTGTTTTGATAATTGAAAACAACATGTTTTCGACACAACACCAAATTTTGACCATAACCAAATAAGCACTCACTATTAATTCATATCAACTTCACAATTTTCGACAAATTTTGCATACTCGTTGATTAATCAAATCACTAAACCAAAATGTTTTGAGAACATAACCTTAAGCGAGAAGCAGTAGAAATGCAACGACGAAACTATGAATGCCGCGCTCTGTGATTGGTAACTGAAATAGCGGGATGTTTGAATAAATGTTGGTGATCTACAGCTGTCAGTCAGTTGGCAAATTCCGTAATCGAAGAACAACAAATAATTAAAGTCACTGGCCATAGTAGTGCAACGTCAATAAAACCATATTTACAGCTCAACAAGGAACACCCATGCTAAAATAATATCAAATCATAGGAATGAAGATGTACATATATCCACAATGCAGACGGTCGTATCTAGTACAAAAAAGGACGAACTGGATATGGATAATGTTAAAATATACAACAGCACGAACTGTACATTTAATGTTAATACTTATAATAATAAATAAAAATGGTTTCGATTTCATTCATGAAATAATCTTTACAAATACAACTCGTTTTTTTTATTTATTTATTTATTTATTATATGTAATTCAACAGAACATAAGTTCCAATTACAGAATTACGCATTGTGACAAATTAATGCGTGTGGCATAATTGATACTTAAAACTAATTAATAACTAGTATGAAACTGACAAAACATAAAACTAGAATTAAAACTAACAGAAATTGATCTATAATTTGAAAACATCAAGAGCAATTTTTTTTACCCGAGCGGCTGTGTTACAAAACAAATCTATATGTGGGAAATAAGTATTATACCGTTCTTTAATTGACATCACAGGTGAATTTTTTGAATAGTTGGTATTTCGAAAGCTTGTATAGAATAACTGAGGTGAACAAGTGGTATGAGGTTTTATACTGAAGTTGAGAAGCGTACAAACGATACCATTCTACGAGCGGACAACTTAGGTATATTATAATACCTGAGACTCGTTTCATAGTTTTCATAGTGCAGTTGTCTATTCAATTTGAAGTTCAAAAAGTTTACAAATTTCTTTTGTACCCTCTCAATTCGATCGACATATTTATAATAATGTAGGTTCCAGATAATGCCGGCAAATTCTAGATGGCTGCGAATAAGTGAGTTGTATAAAATAATCAGAGTCCTATGATTACTGAATGATTTAGTGATTCGCATAATGAATCCCAAATTGCGCAAGGATTATTTAACAATGGATTCAATATGATTCTCAAATGTCAGCTTAGAGTCCAACAAAACACCTAAATCTTTTATCGAGTCAACTTTTGCCAAGTTGTTATTGTTAATAGCATATGGAAAGTCTATGGCTTTATGTAGTCTGGAAAAAGTTATTTGGTTACATTTTTGAGCATTCAGTAAGAATTTATTAGTTTCACAGTAACTTTGCAATCTGATAAGGTCTATCTGCAAATTCAAAAAGTCTGTATAATTTTCGATAGTTTTGAAAACTTTTCGGTCATCTGCGTACCTACAAGCAAAACTCAGAATGCAGAAAACATTCGCTGATATCATTTATGAAAAGAGAAAACAACAGGGGTCCAAGGTGGGAACCCTGTGGTACTCCAGACGAAACATTGGTGTGCTCCGAAAACCAACTATTCAAAGTTACAGTTTGCGTCCTATCCCTTATATAACTTTCTATCAATCTGAGTAAGTTGCCATGTAGACCAATATTTCCTAGTTTAATAATTAGTGACTTATGATGAACTTTGTCAAAAGCTTTGGAAAAATCTGTATACACAGCATCAACTTGTACCCTCGAACTCATGTAATCAAAAATTTTCTGAGTAAAATATGCTAGATTTGTAATAACCGAACGGCCTTGGAAAAAACCATGCTGATTATCATTAATGAGATGCTTGGTAGCATAAAACAATTAGAAGGTTATAACAGCTTCAAATATCTTTCCCGGAGTTGAAAGCAACGATATTGGCCGATAATTTTTAACATCATTTCGGTTTCCACTTTTGAAAATTGGAATAACATTGGCATGCTTCCACTTATCCGGAAAGAGATTTGTTGAAAATTATGAGTAGAGGAATAGCTATTGAATTACAAGTGTTTTTTAGAAAAACTGGTGGTATTCCATCAGGTCCAGCACCATTGTGTATATCAAGTTTCTTGATTTGTTCAGTGATCTGATCTAGTGTTATATTATCCACAGTAATGGAAATGGGAGAGTCCGATTTAGAAACAAAAGGAGGAATGTGTGCTGGTTCGAAAACAGATGAGAAATATTGTGAGAAAGCCTCACATACCTCACTGTCAGTAGAAAAAGTGTTGCCTTGATATTCTACAAATCTTGGAACTGTTTTGGATTTATTTCGGTTTGACACGAAGGACCAAAAAGCTTTCATATTATGTGTTATCGGCGATTATCGTAAATTCCTTCTCGTTTTCGAAACAAATTATTTTGCTTTGGGCAACCACACTCGGCAAGCTCGTGTGGTTGCCAAGCAAGATAATTTGTTTTTCAAAATCGAAAGAATTTCCATTTCGATAAGCACCGATACACTTGTTGTATTACCTACGATAATCTTGAATTAAAAAAACTAAAGAGAAATTTCACATTGCTTTGAGGGCAATACCAACGACAACACTAACGAAAATGTTTGTGTTACTGAACAAACGCCCTTTCAAAGCCTGGTTATAAAACGAGCATGTAAAGTAATCATTCACATGCCAGAGTATACATTGTGAATTCCTTTTTTTTTCGCTATAGAAAACCACGTTCACTCAGGTAATTCTCGAATATGGTGGCGAAAAAATTTCATATAATTATGAAATATGTTCGCGTGATAATTGTCGTCCGAAAAAAGGCCAATATGTTGGTCGCTCGACAGTTCTGTGAATTTCCGGAACAACACTGCAGTTTTAATTAAAAGTTTTTGCCGTTGGGCCTCCGGGGAACGTATTGTATCTAGAGTGCACACGTCGCCCGAACACTGATATACCTGCCGAGGTGTTGTTATTAATTAAATTCTAGAGTTCCCCGGGGACCGTAGGTTAGCATCGGCATGGAATGTAACCGCAGGTTCGCTTTGTCTTGATTGTTTCTGAAAACAGTATTCCAAATAAAGGGATTTATTCTTCAAAGAGGTTTTGATTCAATATAAGTGTATTTTCCATCATGGCTAGTTTGATTATAAATGAGATGATTTTGATAGCTTTCACCCCTTTCACCTACTTAAAACACCTATCTATAGAGCATTACATGAATGATTTTTTAACAGAAATACTAGTAGGAAACCGTCTGTGCCAGAGTAGAGGACCAAGTATTGAGCCTTGCCTTACCCCGACATTCAATTCCATTTCCTCGGAAGTCTCTGAAACTATATTTACTGCGATTCGCCTATTTTGTAGATACGAAACTATTCCTTCCTGCGGTATACCTCAAGGAATTTTGAATTAAAAGTATCAAGAGCAGCAGATCAGTCAAAAAACAAACCTGCAACTTTCTTACCCTCGTCAAAAAATGAATATATTTGTTGTGTGAATTCGAGTTTTGCTAATTCAGTTGACTTTTCAGACCCATAACCATATCGACAGTTCGTGAATATTCTATTGTTTTCCATGAAAGAATATATTCTAGTTGCAAAAAACTTTATAGTACTATACATAGGTCTATAGTTTTCAACACTATGTCGATCTCCTTTTTTGTAAACTGGAATTACTTTTCCCAATTTTAGAGAGAATCAGAAAATTGTCCGAGTTCAAATGATAAATGACGCAATAGGTTGAGATCTATCTATCATGAAAGACAGTCTGTATAGTTGTATTTTGTTATGTTCGCAACTGACATTTATTTATTTCGATACAAACATTTAAATACAAAATATCGATCAGATCAGATCATTTGTAACATACGAAAACTAGAAAATCCAGAAAATTTTGCGATTTCTTTTTGAAATTCAGATCTCCGACATTTTTTAGTTTGTAGGGATGGCCCTTCTCATGAAAGCATTGAATATTGTGTACATTATCTGTGCACAATACAGGCGCTGTCGGACTATTAGTTTTGGAACAATTGCAATTAAATTTTTTTTGACTGCGTGCCTGTATGCTAGCTATAGTGATAGTCCGATTTTGATTTCTTCTACAGATTTTGAAAGTAGAAGTATAGTACAACAAAACGTATATGCTCATTTTGCGCCAAAATGCTGCAAAATGAGTGAAATATGCTTGCAAACATGACTGCGGAAGCGGTAGAGTAGAAGGAGAGACCGGGAGATGAGGGGAAGCATATTATCAAGTAACCCGTTCATAAAAAACATTGTATGTTCCCATTGGAATAAAATTCTGAAAATTTGGAACTCATCATAAGTCAATATGAACAATTGATCTGAATTGTCGTCGGTGGCGTAGCATTTCTGGTTAAACCGGAAGTGGACACAAATTTCCTTATTTTAAACGGAAAGCCCTGTATTTCATGCAACGTTCCAATATTGATTCTTAACCGTTTTCGGTTGAGAGTTAATACGATTTTTGTGAAACATTTTGAGTTTGCACTACGAAATTGAAAATGCACATTCAAAACTCAACATTCAACACTGAATCTTTCAAATTTCCAACACAGCTAGTATACCTGATGATAGTCGAAGTGAGATCATCAATTTAGATAGGAATACACCTCAAAAATTATTTGAAATATTCTTGTTTGGTACACTGAATTAATTAATGAATTTTCAGCTCTTTGTTTCGTACTTTGACCCCTGCGATTGCATAAATTATCACGCACTCAAATTTCAATTTAAGCTTAGTTCGTTCTGGTAAGATCATACTAAAAAATTACTCCACAGAAAATGTATTTTCACAAGGAAAAATGGTGCACAACAGCATAACCTACCCACGAACCAATTTCTAGGTCTATGTAAAGCTGGTTCTTTCTGGTTGGGTCATAATTAAAAATTGCTCCTTACAAAATGTATTTTCACAAAGAAAAATGAGTCGGTGCACGAAAGGAGACGTCGAAAATGGAATTTTTTTTAGTTGTACGTAATGCGAATGTACGAAACAAGAACAAACCCAGTCATGCTACAAAGTTGAGGTTGCTTAATTTGATCAAAATAATAACAGACATTTGATTTTGAAGGAAATAAACAGAAGCCCAGATTCAGTTGGGGATTTTTTAAGGATTTTCTAAAAGCCAATTCACCAGTTTCTATACTGCAGCGGGAATTACAGAGGCACATATGTAGAAAAAATTATACTTTTTTATTTGTCATTCTAGTATTACCTAATTTGGGCAGATGTCCAGGATCGTTTGAACTCTTGAAGTTAATAATTGGGACCATATGGAGCTCATTTACACTCTGCAGATGCGATCACATTAGAACGATCGATATCTATGATAAAAAAATGCGATTTATTAGGGGCATCGAGAAATGACACAAGAATGAAATATGTTTATATACCGGACAGAAATTTAGGTGTATACTAAAATTAATTGCTGTTTCACGTACTATTCTTTTTCGGGACAAGGCTACTCCACCCCCATTTACGAAACTCCGAAATAGGAAATTTTCCCACAAACCGATATGCTTGGATCACTTCTTCAATAAAAGTACTCTGTGTTAACTCCACCAAAGCAACATAAGTTGTTAGTGATTATTTGTAAACGAAAAATCGAAATAATGAAATACATAAAAGTTACAGTGACTGTTTCACGCACTTGTCAAATGAACCAATCAGGAATTCCAGTCAAGTTCGGATTATCGTAGGAAATACCACAAGTGTATCGGTGATTATCGAAATAGCAATTCCTTTGAATTTGAGAATCAAATTATGTTGCTTGGCTACCACACGAGCGCTTGCGCGAGTGTGGTTAAAGCAACATAATTTGATTCGAAACCGAGAAGGAATTAACGATAATCGCCGATAACACGAGTTGTATTTGTTAAGATTATTTCATGAATAAAATCGAAACCATTTTCATTTATTTACTATACTATTCAATTTAACTAGGAACATTAATCCCGCATTTAGTTCTGAAATTATGCAACTAACAAAACATTTACTTGATATTTCAAACATCCCTCTATTTCAGTTACCAATAACAGAGCGTGTCATTCGTAGTTCCGTCATTGCATGTCTAGTCTACTGCTTCTCGCTCGAGGTTATGTTTTGATAACATTTTGATTTAGTGATTTGATTATTCAACGAGTATGCAAAATTTTTCGAAAATTGTGAAGTTGATATGAATTAATAGTGAGTGCTTATTTAGTTTTGGTCAAAGTTTGGTGTTGTGTCATTATAGCAGCTTGCTAGTGGTAAGTTTGTGTTTTAATAATAACCAATCAGGAATCGAACTACAAAATCAAAAACACGTCATATACATATACAGTAGCCAATCAAGAGCCGAACTATAAAATCGAAAACATGATGTTTTCATTTATCAACACAAAAATTTCAACCAATCATAACACGCTATTTTAGCATAAGTGAAATAATCGATAATACGAAACTTGACTCTTGACTCTGATTGGCCTGTCAAGTTCGGTGTTTTTAGATTTGTGTATGTGACTGTTAAACTTCAAATATAAGTAAAAACGCTATGCACTCGTTTAAAAATGAGTAGGGTTGGTATCAATGATTCAAATCAATGTTTCCTGTTCATTGAACTTTAACAGTTTCTCAGATTAACTTCTTAACTTTTTTGCAATTTTCTTCTAAATTCTGCCAAATTTCAGAATTTTGCCATTCACTTTGTTTGTGAAATAGTCTAATAAAATTCCACTTGTGATTGAATTTATCTGATAACTCTGTCTTTTATTTCTGAACGAAACTGAATTGTTTCGAGAAAACACCAAGAGTCTGCAGGACGAGTGGTGGTTTCTCGAAGCAATTCAGTTCCGTTTAAAAATCAATAGATAGACTTATCGCGAAAATTCAATCACTCGTGGTGATTACTGATGATACTGATTACTGATGATATACTCAGTTTCCAATTGGCGAAAATGGGCTCATCTAAAAATACTCAGATTGGTGAAAATTTTGATAAAAATTAAACGAAACTAAAGAATTAACAATAAGAAGGTAGATAGGAATAGATGGGTGTGTAAGAGACATTTGGTATGTGCAATTTTTTAAGTTTTCCCTTGAAAGTTTAGCTTAACTTTTGATCGTTTCGAAGTACAAACATGGGACAAAAACCGTATTGAATTGTACCACCGATGCTACTTTTTGAAACAAAAATATAGCGATTGCTCAACGGATCAGCTAGCTATGCACGCATTTAAAAACGACCATATTTGTAAAAATTCTATTGAATTAATCAATGTTTCCAGTTTATTGAAATTTATCAATTTCTCAGATTAAATTTTGTGCTAATTTCGTTTAATTCTGCCAAATTTCAGATTGTTTACCTTTTACTTTGTTTGTGAAATAGTCTAATAAAATATCACTCGTGATTGAATTTATCTCATAAGTCGGTCTTCTATTTCTGAACTCAACTGAATTGTATCGAGAACATCAACATGGAAATTTCAATGACATGGGGGGATCAAGTGTCACATTGTTCAATTCTCTAAAAACTAACGAAGCATTTTTGGATTTTGTAAATATTTTTTTGCATAATGTATTATAAATATCGAGTATAAGTGCCCATCTGAATGGTACCTTTACCTCGATAAATTTGAACGGCTTGGTGTGGAACAATTTGATAAAAAATAATATTAATAGTGTTATCAATACTAATCTTTGATGGAAGATACATTGGAATTACTCGACAGATGGTACGGAGGTCACATGAACTTGAAAATTTCGAAAGATATAGGGATCGAAATTATAAAAAAACTTATTAACGAAATTAGAAAAAACTTGGTGGTTGAAAAGAGAATTGAATTATCTTTTCATCAATGTGACACTTAACTCCCCATGCATTTGGAATGCCATTTAAAATTTTCAGGTTGATGTGCCTCCCCACATTTATCTGTACAATCACCATGTTTTTCATTTCAAAAAGCAGTATCGACGAAACAATTCAAAATGGTTTTCGTCCCATGTTTGTACGTCAAACCATTCAAAAGTTAACAGGGTTGGAGGGCTATAAATAGCTGCACTGTATAAATGAGACTGCCACAGTCATAGCGACTGTCTAGAATAATGATCAATAACTTTCATAAAAACCGATCAACTATAACCCGTACAAAATTATTTATCTAATTAAATTTCATTTTTTGATTGAGCTTTGTTAACACCTACCTATTACTTTACTGTTGAGCACAAACTTGCAAGAAAATTATGTTCAAAAAGGAACATAATATTCCCTTTGTATTGGATGAAGCGGAAGACTGGATGATTCAACCAATTTTCCATATTTCATTATCATATTAATGGTCTTCTGCCAAATAGTATCAATATTTTCTCATAAAAAAGAAATAGATTTGTTGAGATTCAAAAAAATAATTTAATTGAGTGAGCCGCATTCATATTTTGTTTGTCACCCAATTGTCAGTATTCGTTAAACACATTTTGAAGTGAGGATATTCTGGGACATCCTGTAGAGGCCACGTTTTATGAAATGGTGCATACATCACCAGAATTGAAAATTTCACCATGTCCACACTCTAAATAAATCTAAACAAATGTAGTAGCTTAGAGTCCACGTAAATTCTAACTTGACTCAACATTAAAATAGTTCAAGCAGATATTTTTTCGATCGCGACAAGCGATAAAATCCTGAAAATCTCCTATTAACGTTCCTCAATCCATTTTAGTGAAGGGAGCCCCGCCTCTTCCATTCCGGGATGTTATGTTAGCTATGCGAACACGTTGCGACGTTATCCGAAACAGCATAAATTTTACTAGCTACTAATAATTTAAAACTTGAGATGTAGCTGAATACAGTAGCTATAAAAAGTCCTGCAACTAAAACGGAACGCGGTTTCGTTGATGTTGCAAGTTCGGCTGTAAAGACTTGCATCAATTCCTTCCAGGAACGTTGTTGAAAATATTTAAATTCTTTTATGGCTCCCATAACATGGTAGCGTTTGGCGTCATTAAAAATTGCGTATGTGAGAACGCCGAATTCGCCCAGTTCAACGAATGTTGTCATTAGGTCTTCTCAAGTACACCAATGAAAGACAGTCCGTAGTTATATTCTGTTTTGTTTTCGACGCGCAACTGTCATTTATTAGTTTGTTTTAAATATTGAAATACGTGTTTTTTATTGTTTTGCAATCGAGTTGCTCCAATGAAAATAATTGTAGAAAATTGAATTACAAACGAAATGGAATGTTTTACGACCCGATCGAATCATTAGTAACTGGAAAAACCGGAAAATTTCAATTTTTTTTTTTAAATTCATAATTTAATTTATTTATATGTAAACAAAAAAAGAGCTGTCGGATCATTAGTTTTGGCACATTGGCAATTTGAATTTTTTTGCACATCTTGCAGCATGCCTGGATGCTCTAGTGATAGTCCGATTTCAGTGTCTCATTGTGGTTCTGGCGTTGAATCTGGTCATTATTACCCATTTGCCAAAGACACACCGGACTGGTTTAAGTTTGACGATAGTTGTGTCACTAAATATTCTTGAATTTATTGGAGCCTCTGGAGACACCCCACATTTTATTTTATGAAAAAGAGGAAATGGTAGATCAATATCTTCAGATGATGTGGTTCCGGGTTTTCATGCAGCTGAAAAAGCAAATGCGCCATTGGAATCAATCAAGTCACCCCGGAGCGCCAATTAATTTTTGTCTTAGTTTAATAATGTATATTACCTGTTATGTATATTATATTTATGACACAAGTAGAAGTATAGTATAACGAAACGTTCTCATTTTACGCTACAATGCTGTAAAATGGGTGAAAAATGCTTGAGAACTTGACTGAAAATGACCAAACCCGCGGAAGCCACGACTTTTAATTAGCTTTCAGGATGGCAACTAAGCTGTCAGAGTGACAGGGTGGCTCGCGACCAACTCAAGTGGAGACGGAAGTGGATCATAATAAAATAAATTGTGATGAGATGTAAGAATGCGGGCGCCTGCTATATGAAAGCAACCTCACCCTACAGATTATTTATACTGATTCCCATTAAACACGAACAGTATTAAAAAGTGAAGTTACCACACTGTAAATAATAAGCAGCTTAGTGTTTGAAGTGAAAATAATAAAAGCGAAATGATAGTGGTGAAATAGATGTTACGGGTACGTCCTCAGACAAAACTAAGTAGCTAAATAAATACCTGAATATCATTAAAATCGTAGTGAGTGGACCTTACAACTGGTCTACAGGTTTAGTTCAATGACCAAATATGTTACAAACATGAACAAACCTCTGAGGTGAGATTATACAGGTACTAATAAATAGAAAAAGGATTAAATGTATCCAATATCACACAAAAAATACATCTACCGCTGTAGGGTAGGAAAAAGGAATAGTATGGTGCACCTTACTTTGTAGTGTTCACACATTAGCATTGGGTTGAAGACTATGCTATGAAAAGGATCAGTACACGGTAATAGGGTTAGATCTGGATCTTGAAGTGCCAAATCAGGTCGACTACGGTGGTAGAGCCAGGTTGATCTTAGCTGCAATGGTGCTTCTTCGACAGTTTACGCAACCAGTGCATGTATGCCCTACTCAGTGGCTATAGTAGGTGAAAGATTATCACCAGGAAGACATATCATACATCAACGGAAGGTCATAAAACTTCCTCCAGAAAGGAAAAAAATACTATATTTGGGAAAGAACTATAGTTCCCTAAAAATAAACCCTGAAATAAAACAAGAAATCGACATTTCTTCAACAACTTGGATGACTTAATAAATACTTCTGCCCAGAACAGGCCTGAGTGCTCCCACAGTGGAAGATGCTTTCGGTAGGCTCTTCAGATGTCAAAGGGTTATCAGCGGCACTTAGGGTCAAGTACTCAAAGACCTAACTGATCAGATCCTAAAATACATGAAGAACTGCCGAATGAGAAGAATACCATATGCGAGGAAGCATACCTGAAGATGATATGTGTACCCCCTAGGGGTAAGGTTCAGAAATTAGCATACAAAGCAATTCAAACGACTAAACGAAAACTGGAAACTTTTGGCAGTTGCAAAATATAATCTTTTTACGGATGATTCAAAAGGAATCAGAAATACTAACTACTTACCACAAATTATTTCAACTTCATCCCTAGCTAATTAATCTTTTTCTTCCAAATTTAAGTCAAAATGTCAAATCCGTGTGCATTGTTGCCAAGTACACTTATCGAAGAGTATTACACTCTCAACTTTATAATCTTTTCCCACAAGTTAGAAAGATATTATAAAGGCCTATCCTCAAATGAAACGACTGTAAAATGGATATACATCGTAGTTTTATAAAAATACGCATTGGGAATGTCTACACAGAATACCGTGCCGTATGTGAAACTTCCGTGTTCAATTAAGAAATAGTAGGATGGATTACAAGTGAATACACTCTCGAAGAAGCAACATTTTGATAGCAATTGAGGTATTGTTAGTGTTTGAAAATTATTAAATAAATCCAGAAGACAATTAGAGGTAAATTGCATGTAAGATATGAATGAAATTTTCGATATACCCTGAATAGTTTATGATAAAAAATATAGTCACAAAGGAGAGACCGGGTGATAAGGGGAAGCGTATCATTAAGTAACCCGTTTATTGGAAGAATTCCCTTCATCTCCTGGTCTCTCCTACCACTCGAAAAAAATTAGATGGATGAAAAGAGAATTGCATTTTCGTTCCAACGAGGTGTCACTGGACCTCTACGCTATTTGAAATTTTTTAATTGATGTGCCCCCATGCGCATTGGTGATACCGTTCAACATTGTTTTGTCCCATGTTTGTACATCACTATAAAAAGCCGCAATGTATGCTATCAAGACTAAATAACATAAATAATAATAATAAATAAATAACAATCATCACTCACTCAGATGGTCTTGGGGTGGTGTTAAAAGAACAGAATAATCTAAAAGAGGTGACATTATTACAAAGCTGGAACTTGGGGAGAATAATTTCTTCTGGAACGCCATGCAACTTCTATAACTCATTCTCAAAGGTAAGGTTTTTATATCAGTTTTTTTTTTTTATTGCAGGCCAGACATTTACTTATATTCGTTTTAAACTGGGTGCACTTTTTGCGTTGTACTAGATTCAAATGTTTGGTAAAATATTGAACGACAAGAATTTTATTATTTTAGTGAAATGTCGGCATTAGTAAATAAATCATAGTGTTTGATTTACAAGTGGCGATCATGCATTTAGAGCTAATATAATGAAGGCGGTTTATTTCAGAAGTATATACAAAAACAGAAAAAGTTTATCGGCATATGCGATTCTCAATACATTTGGTTGAAACTTCATGCAGCCAGTCGACCAGCACAAAATATAACAAATACACACGATGGAGATTCGACCACTTTACAATGGTTTGTCCCCACTTTCAATCGTTATGGCTTACTAAATTAAATATCAACTAGCATGACTGCGAAGTGCGAATATTGAATTGATAGACTTGAATCTCCATCGCGAGTGTTTGTTATATTTTGAACTGGTCGACTGGATACATGAAGTTTCAACCAAATGCATTAAGAATCGCCTATGCCGATAAATTTCTTCCGTTTCTGTATATCTTTTACTGAGGAAACCAAAGACGCAATGAACTAAAAGCTGATAGTGCAAAATGTCCAATTCGTTTAATCCGGTGTACTAGTGCACTTTGGAAAAACCTTCATTACAAATCGATCATGTAACAATCATATTAATCTTCGTTGCCTAGCTCTGCCGTGAGTACCGCATCTCGTAACCCTCTAATCCTCGACCACTACTACGAAGGTGATCATTACGAATCAAATGAATGCCTCCGAACATAACCGGCCTCTACGATCGATAAACGGGTATCGAGCATGAAAAATGAAACTATAAAGTGATGAGGAATGCAATGGCTCGGAAGTCCTGGCCTCTAATTTGCAAATGGAGTGTTCCGTGCTGTTAACGCGGTTAGAACGGCCCAAAGTGGGAGACTACCCGACACGACCGGATGATCAAAGCTCTTCCATCACGGTTTCTCTTTAGAGCACTGGGAAATCTGCTGTAAGCGGCTTCGGAATCCCTTACGCTGCTTTTTCGAGGAAAGTTCTTGCAGGATCTTCGGACATTTCTCAGAGAAACCGAATAGGTAAATATCAACCCAAACAAAACTATAATCTGATATTCATTGAAGAATTTCATATTTTCAAAAGTATTTTAAGAGTGCTGCCCCACAGTTTTCGAAAAAGTGCTCCCAAAACATATTTAAAAAAATAAGTTTGAACGAGACAAAATCATTGAATGAAAGTTTGTTTTTGTGGAGGATATTCGTTTCTTGACATACCTTTTTGGGAATTTTAACCTTCCACAGTCTGAAAATGAAAAAATGTCAATTCAAAGAAATCTGTACAAGAGTAGAGGGGCAATAATCAATTTGCCCCGATCAGTTACTGCGTTTTGAAGACTGTTGTCTTGAAAACAGTTTATTATGTCGTCAGTAACGTATCGAATAATAAATTTGCCTATATGACTAGAAAAAATTTTTGAATTGACTGAAAATACTTCTCTTTTTCGAAAACGTTGACGTTTCGGAGACTAAATCTGTCTCCGTTATCAAAACTCGAAGATGAAGACTTGCTAAAATTCTATTTTTATCGGTTTGAATATGAGGGATTTGTTTTGACAAAGTCAAATGAAATCTGCCAAATATTTTTTATGATGACATTTGCTGTCTGGATACATATAGGGTGTCTGATATCAATCAATCAATCAATATGTTATTTCTCAAATCTTCTCTGAGGAGAGGAAACCATGTGCTATCCATTTCTATAAAAATAACTGGTTCGAAAATATCCTAACATATTCTGACATCGGATGGCGATCATATGATGAAATGGAATGACACCAAAATTTTAATGAGTGAATCAAATCAAGAAAAGAGAAAGTTGAAGGAAACTACCTGTATTTTATTATCGACGAACTGTTTTTCGACCAACTCAGTAGAAATGGATAGCACATGGTTACCTCTCCTCAGATAAGATTTGATAAATAACAGATTGATTGATTGATATCAGACACCCTATATGTATCCAGACAGCATATGTCATCATAAAAAATATTTGGCAGATTTCATTTGACTTTGTCAAAACAATTTCCTCATATTCAAACCGATAAAAATAGAATTTTAGCAAGTCTTCATCCTTCGAGTTTTGATACGGAGACATATTTAGTCTCCGAAACGTAAGCGTTTTCGAAAAAGAGAAGTATTTTTAGTCAATTTAAAAAAAATTCTCGTCGTATAGGCAAATTTGCAAAATTGCCCCTCTACACTTGTACAGATTTCTTTGAATTAACAATTTTTCATTTTCAGACTGTGGAAGGTTAAAATTCCTAAAAAGGTATGTCAAGGGACAAAACCACATTTGACATTTTCTAAATGTAAATGGATGTCATCACTCAGGAGATGGTTCAAATCAAATTAATTTTTGTTCATTCAAAGACCTCAGCCTGGGTGTAGAATTTGTCAAGAAGAAGAAGTAGAAAGACAAGAAGAAGATGAGGAGTTTGGTGATAGAAAAGGAGAAAACCAAAACAAAATATCTGATAAAATTGTGGAATCAACTCTTCAAGAAATATCTAATGTTTCTGATCGGCAGCAACATGAAACATCTTCGGGAATTTATGTTGGAAGTAGTTGTTCAAATTTTGAAAAGAAACATTCTCAATTGAAAATTCAAACTTTACCATTAATTATTATTCCAATAAATGAAATTGTTTTATGATGAATAATCAATTAATAATTGACTGTTGAAAATAAATCTTTCAAAAAGTAAGATTTCATGTTTATTTTGTGAATTTGGTGAAAAAAATGTCTTCTCTGTCTGGTATGACAAATCGGACCCTATTCTCAAACCGTGACATATTTTGTCGCATGTGAGATATGCTCTTTGTCGAACGAAATCTGAATATTCTTATTCTCGAATGTCGCATTCGCAAATTTTTGATAGAATGGTCAAAGGCAGTCGACAATTTAAGTCGAATGCGAGAATTTCATGATATGCGAAATTTATACGTTGGGTCCAATAGTTTATAGTAAATGTCAAAACACTCTTTGATACTTTTTCTGAGATTTTCGTAGTGAGAGAATGGCATCTTTGGTGATAGCTATAGAAAATTTAGAAATTCAGGAAATTTATTAGCGGCCGTAGTGGCCTCGAGAGAGACGAGTAATATACAGGAGTGCTTTTACATTTTCATATGAGAAAAAATTTATTAAAACGTTCAGATTAACTGAAGAATTATCCGATAAAAGAGGCTCATTTTCTTTTTCTTGCATCAAATGTTTTAAAGTTCGCTTTTGATTTTGGATGCAATAATTTTTTTCTGGCTTCACTTTCCTTGTTTCTATGGTATTCTGATCTAGTTCCAAAAAATCCAAAGGCAAATTTTATTTGTTATTAACGTTTTACGAGAGAACGGGCATAGAGCACGATCTAACATCAAAAATTCGGTGTTCGGTGTTGTCAGCTCATGTTATTCGACAAAATTTATCTCATGCGGTCATGCGACATATATGTCGAACCCATTTGAGAATACCACATGCCAATGTTGTGCGATAATTTCCATCCACATATGTCGAATGCGACAAATCTCATTCGACATTTGAGAATAGGCCGCTATGTACTCAGTTTTTTCAATTTCGAGAAACACTTGCATTACCTAAAACTATTCTCAGAACTTGGCAAGAAGCTGATTTATTTGATTTACTACGTTCCTGTGAGACTAAGGTTGGCTTGTATCGCAGGTGGTTAAGCAATGGGTTGCGAAACTGATGGTTAGATTGTAACTAGTGGTTGAATCAAATACGGTTGTATCGAGCTAGGTTAGCAGCTAGCTATCAAACCACAACTTTTCAAGGAATTATGTACACTGCCTACACTCATATTATGTTTTGTATAAATTTAATAAATATTTGATTTGATGGAATGGACGAATATATAATCAGAAATCTGGGATTTATTTCAATTTCACAGTGGGATAGACACAACTTCAGTTTTCTGTGATAAGTGAGCAGGCCCGACGAGAGGGTGGGGAAGCCGGGACAAATTCCCGGGGCCCAGGTCACAAAGGGGCCCGACGTAAAGGGTCAAAAATACTTTATTCGGAAAGTGCTTGTCAAAAAATGGTCGCCATTTGAAAAATAATAGTTAGATAAAAATGTAATTTTTTCGTGAATAACTGGAAAAATATGCATTTTATCAAAAAAAACTGTAGGGAGAAAAATTGTATTCTATACATTTTTTTTTCTTTTTTTTAGGCAACAATTTTTGTACAACAAATACGGACCGAGAAAGGTTCAGAGTCAATTAGCGATAAAACTGTGCATTTTACGAGGAAAACTTATAGAAGTTTTTTTTCAAGTAGGTGCATAAAAAAATAGAAGTCGGTAGCATCAAATTTAAGCTAGTTACGATGGAAATAAGATCATTCCCGTCATTTTTCTACTAAAAAAACAGTGAAAACAATCCCCCAATTACCACCCTAATTGAAATTGATCGTCGCCCTTCAGCAACTATCTTAATTTATGTATTATCAATAGATCCTAGAAGTTTGACCAATTTGAAAAGCTTAATTTTTGAAAAATTGGAACTAAAGTAAAAAACAATTTTCTGCAATTTCGTAAAAAATTACCTTTCCTTCGGAATAACTCCAAAATTACTGGAGATATGAAAAAAATGCTAGAGTATCGAATTGTAGCTTTTTTAAATTGCAAAGATTTTTCTTTAGTCGATTTTCTGTACAATGAATATTTGGCGAGATATGGACGTTTAAAAGGATTAAAGGGATTTCCCATATCCTTATAGCTATTGAAAAACGCCACAAAATTATTTTTAGACAAACTTTCTATCATTAAAAATGAAAAAGTCATGTTTAAAAAACCTCACTTATATGTATTTCAAAATACAGATGAAGAAACATCTGCTCATGTAATTTTACTTTTTTTCCTATTTTCGTTTGAGTAGTTTATAGCATTGCAATGTTGTAATGGTGGTTTTCAATAGCTGAAAATTTGCAAAATAATGAAATTGGTAATATTTTATGCAGTAACATTTTTAATTAAAAACTCTGTCAAGCAATAGTTTTTTTAGGGGTTGATTTAAGATGCTTGGTTGAGAGGTTATAAAATGAAATTAATACATATTTTAAGCAACAACATTCTTAAATTAAAACGTTGATAAATAATAAAATTTATTTGAGGGTGAATCTTATTTTTTTAATTAAGCTCCATTAGGGGTTGAAATTTGCAAAATTAAATTAGTACACATCAATATGTACTAATTTCATCTTGCAATAGAATTCTCAAATTAAATTAATTAAATTAAATAGACTTGGAAGCAATAAGTCATTTGTTTAGTTGAAATAAAAACTTTTTTTCCTATAACAATGTGCCCTAACTTGCTTCGTTTTCGAAATACAAGTGTTCAACATTTTTACCAAAAATCAGTTATTTAAAAACCTTCTAGCTGATTTCAATAAAACCTGTCATGCTTCTATGCGGTGATAAGGGGTTTCTTTTAACCCTTAACTGTTAACGGGGAATTTTTAAACACAACTGGTAACGTGCAGTATGTGAAACTGGCACTTTTTGGAAGCAAAACAAAAAATTCTTAATTAATAATTTTTTCAAAATATATATTACGAACACAGTACACATTCTTTTAAAATAATATTGCATAAAATAACGAAAAAACTTGATCTAAAAATTATTTCGCACTAATCTTTTTCAACATAACGAAAATTGGTAGTGATTTTGGAAAAATCCATAAAAAATTAGAAATCATTCAAAAACATTTTTTCTCGTTCCAACATAAAAGACTGTCATCAAATTCTTCATCCCCTTAACGTACCTACCCGTTTTGACGGACCTGCCATTACTTTGTGTAGCGAGAAATGCTTACATAAACGGAAACGTGCCGTCTCACGGACTGTGCTCAACTAAATAAAATAATATTTCTCAGACGTCGTTTACTCAAATTCACTCCCAGTTGAATGATTGGTGGGGCACCAATAGCTAATAGATTAGGTGGCGTGATTCGCAGAAAAGCGAAACCGTTTCAGAAAAACCTCGAAAATAAAAATGGCTGCAGTCTCACAGACGGCACATTACCAGTTAAGGGTTAATGTACTTATAGCGTCCCAGTGGCATCACATGGGTTAATCTAATTAATTTAATACGAATCATTGTACTCCACTATTTTTTTGCACGTTCAATTTTTTTTTTGAATGAAGCCATTAAAAATACATTTTTTTTTGTTTATTTCAGTATCTTCCTTCATTTCTGAGAAACAATCGATTCCTTGTAACAAGAACAAAAACTTCCTAAGAAATTAATATTAGGACAAATTTTAATGTATTCATTGTATTTTATTAGTAAACAGAAAAACAAAAGTTCACAAAAATGACCATAATTTTTTCCAATGTACCTACGAAGGATGGATTCTGCAGCTGCACGGCACCTTTCTGGTATAATTTCTAGAGCTGCTTGAACAATCCTTTCTAGGAAAATACCTTTGTCGTTGAGCTCAGCATACTCTTTGGTTTTCATTGTACCCTATGCAAAAATCCATAGGGGTTAAGTCAGGAGATCGTGCATCAGACTGAGGAACTTTGACTGCCTGTATCTCAAAACCGAAACAAGTTAGGACACATGATTATAGGAAACAAAAGTCTTATTTTTGCCTAAAAACCCGATCCTAAACGTTTGGCGATTTAACCCTGTGTCACCCTGTATGTCTCCACTTAGCACTCTTAAATAGTACATCACGATAGTAAGCACAGACAACTCAATATTCGTACTCCATTAGGTTCAAACTGCGAAATGAAAACCCCCAGATTATGTTTCTATCGCGCCACGAAGTCAGACATTTCAGCTGTACGTATGTTGCACAAAAGACATTTCTCAATATGATTCCACGCTATTTCAGGTGTAGGATTAACAAGAAGAATTCAGCAACGTGATATTTTCACAATAATATTTCGTTACAAAACACAGACAAGAGCACTCGGTAACAGGATCGCAAAAAAGCTTCGCAAATCGGGAATAATTTACCTGTTTACGAAAGGAATCCCATGAATATTCATACACAGAGATATTTAATTCATTATTTTTTTTCCGAGTTTCTTTGGCAAAATAACTCACTTTTATATTAACTTTTTTCCATGGTGCATGCACGTTTGCAAACAGGAATTCTACGTGAATTTTACCTTGATATCCACATAAATAATTTAGGTAAAGTAAATATTATAATTAGATCTCGTTATCCCATTGAAAAACGAAATCAAAGACTCTCTGTTAGTGAGCGGAGTTACGTCAAGAGTTTCATTTCTGAATATTTCCTCTTTTATATCTGATAGCTAGGAGGTATACTCATTTGGAATTAATCCGTCTCTCAAATATTCAGCTAAAACGACTCAACCGCAATAAACTGTAATTAATTAGCTTGCCATTAAAAGAAAATGTTCTGACCTAAAAATGTGCACAGTATTTCGAAAAAGGTACTCAAACAAGATTACAATCTTGCAGGGATTTTTTGCACACTCTCCAAGAAATAATTATCCGAAAAGCATGACTGGAAACCTTCAAGGAAAATTTCCAGTCTCTTATAAAAATATTGTATTTTTCAGAAAGGAATATTGTTACAAAATATTCTATGGCCGTTGAGTTCCGATTCATGTAATGAGTTGTGAATAATTGCTGTGGCCGCGAGAATCTTTTTATCGTTCGAAACATCTCGATGTATCGTCACAAGACGCTTTGGTACACATCGCTGAATGAGGCCCTTTCGTCCTTCACGATGATTCACATTGAGTTGAAGTAATTAAAAGTAATTGACATTTTCTTAATGTAAATGCCATCACTCAGTTCAGGAGATTGTTCAAATCAAATCAGCTTTTACTCAATCAGAGACAGACCCCATACAATTTGGTGAAGGAAAAGAAAATGTTGAGATTATTTCTATAATTGTCATAATAGATAATTTTATAAAAATTGTTTCAATGAAGTTTAAAAAGGACCCTGCACGAAAACATGGGAAATTGGCTGACATTTTATTATGTTATAGTGGAACGGGCCGTTAGAAAAATGTGTGATTTTAAATGATTTTTTCGATTTGGAGTCTAAAATGAAGTCATTATTAAACCCAAATGCGTATGGAAATGGCTTCTATTTCGATAGGCATTTTTTGTCTTTTCGAGATAGGTAACAATGGTAACAGCAACTGTCAGACGAACGTCAGACAAGAGGGATGGGATTTTCAGATATTAAACAAAGAAGAAGAATAACCTTTGAATGTGGTGGTGTTATTTGTTGCCTTGGATAGTACAGTTATTATAAACTTTTATTGTTACATGACTGGTTTCTCGGGCGTTTATAATTTTAGCTGGTGTGGTTTGGACTGGGTTCACAAAATTATGCTCAGTGGTCTGATTGTTTAAAAAGTTATTTTGACTGCAGTGGGAGTGTGGTGAGGCATCGGATACTTTGAAATTATGAAATTCCTTTTCGTAGCCTGAACGAGATTTTTTGGGCAACAAATCATTCACAGCCGTTTGAGCAATTACTCTCAATTCAGGAGGGGTGCCACTTGAGTTTTCTTCGTCAGTCATTTTAAAAAAGGTAATTTACTGACATTTGCATTCAAAATTTGAATAATTTATGTGAACAAATGACAGCATCTTGACAGCATCCTTCAAATTTTAAATATTTTATCAATGTTACCAACCAGATATTTCTGATATTATTTATTGATATTAAATCCAATTTTTTCCGATAAAAAACTACAAAAAAATGCCAAACAGAAATGATAGTATATGAAACACGTTTTATACGACACATTATCGCACTTGTTCTCTCGTCTTATAAAACTTGTATCATAATATACTATTGTATGTATCGTTTCTGAGATACAAGCGGCCAAATTGCGTAAAAACGTCATACCTACTTGTTGGACGAAATAAGACAAATTCAGGAACAAAGTGTATTCACTGGAACACGTAAACACGTCCAATTATGATCTTATTGATGATAGTACATTAGGGTGTATACAGGGAATAGTAAAAAAAATTGCTTTTCGGGATTTTTATATCAGAACGAACAAGTTATATTTTTGGAATGCATTATAGTGTTTGTCTATCCTATCTGACAAAAACTTGTGTTGTTACTTAATGACTATCTGTTTGAAATATTAATTTTAAAAATTTTGGATTAATCTCCTATACTGAAAACAATCAGCAGGTCGTGTTTCACTTTAAAAAAAATAATTTATCACTGCTATAGATTAAACAAAAGATCAGTCAACTTTTTTCATTTTTAGTTAGGTCATTTACAATGCTTCTCAAGTAGCACACCTATATTGGTACAATATTGTGAACATATTGGCAAAATATTTGAAATCCAATATTGGCGAGAAAGAAAATGTGAACATTCGGCGATATTGGTCTAATATTACTTTAATAATTTTGGTGAAAAATTATCGAAGCAATATTGGCCTCAAAATATTGTCAAAATTATATGGAACATCCTGTACATTAAAATATTTTATATTTCAAGACGTGGGTAACCTTTTTACAATTCAGCACTTGAGCAAAGATATTTTATTTTGAAACACAACTTGTCCTCAACATAACATAAACAAGAGTATTGTAAGTGAAGATCTTTCTAAAATAATTTATCCAATCAATAACTAGGAGCGATTCATCAATTTTTTAATTCATTAATTCTTCATTGATTATTTCCTTCATTAATTTCAATCGTCTTAATCTCATATTTGTACATAGTAAAATAAATGTTTTTATATTTTTCTAAAGTGTTTTGAATCTATGAATGATCAGTATCTACCTAGTTAGTCGTGAACAAACCCCAATTCACGACAAGTGGTGGAGGCTGCCGTGTCAGAGAATTTGACAGTGAAATCGCGAATGAAAGTCGTATTGAGTGAGCGTATAATGATGATTTATTTTATGTTGTAGGAATATCTATGATGAGAAAAGTGTGCACACAATAGTTCTTCAGAGTGACTTGGAACTAGGAGAAAAAGAAGAGTTCGTAGGAAAACGACATAAGGGTGTAGGCAATGGCCGACATGTTAATATGAACTGAAGGGTGTATGAAACTGCCTGATGATAAAATTTTGCACAGTGGTTTAATGGATAATGAGTGATTTGAATGAGGTCGAAAAGAATTGAATGAATATTGTTGAATGTGAAAAGCGAGTGTGAAATTGTTTTGTGATATTCTGTATCTAATCCTAGGCAAATAATTTCAGGGTATCAAATCACAAAATTAGCCTCGGAATGTGAGAGAGGGTGGTATTTTTATTGTTTGTAAATGAAAGAGAATGGCTATGGATGAATGAAAAATGTGACAGTTATTATACTTCTAAAATGAATGGATGATTATATTATAAGAATGGACAATTCCAATATCGTTGATAATTTCGTTGGCCAGCTTAAGTCCACATTGAAATGTACGTATTGCGGGCACTGTTCTGTCACCTTCGATCCGTTCTGGGACCTATCACTTCCAATACCGCAACGAACAGGTCAACTGAGATTATCACAGTGTTTAGATTCGTTTACGAGGGAAGAAATCTTGGATGGCGACGAGAAGCTGACATGTGTTAAATGCAGAGAGAGAAGGAAGTGTACCAAATCCCAATCAATTTACAAGTTTCCCAAGATTTTAGTGATACATTTAAACAGGTTTTCTCCGATGGAACGATTCAGAGGAAAATTGAATGTAACCATCAATTTTCCGATAGAGGGTTTGGATATGAGTAATTATGCGGCAGACAATGTAGCCCCTTTCCGCTACAGTCTGTACGCATTATCAAATCATAGTGGGACTATCTACAACGGACACTACACTGCCTACTGTAGGCATCCGCATGCGGGCACGTGGCACGAATATAATGATTCTCGCGTGTCCCCTATTTCATCCAGATCCCTCGTGAGCGGAGATGCCTATGTTCTCTTTTATAAAAAGGAAGGCACTAAATCGCACCTTTGAGTTCTATTTTTATTTTTATTATATATTGTTAATTTTACAAAATGTCTAATAAAAATAAAATTACATTACAGAAAAAAAATTATGATAAAAAAAAATATATATATAATAAGTATATATTAATATCGGATAATTCGAAATATATTTTGAATCTATATGGTTGGCATATAATTGTATAATAAGTTCATAATAAGAATGAGGTTGAGTAGTAGTTGATATATTTTGGGGCATGGTATTTGTTATTGAATTATATGATAGCAGTACGTTTAAACTTTGTATTTTGTATTATAGGAACTGTACCCCCTGATGTACGGAAGAGTCTTCAACCTTGTACCACTCCAAGAGACTCCCCAGGTGAATCGTGATGAAGCCAGTTTCTACAGCCATGTCGAGTTGAGCCTTCTCACATTCAATGAGATAGAGCAGAGCCAAGTTCTACCATGTCAAGCTCCGTTGTCTAGTAAAGCTGAGCCAGAATAGGGTATTCAACCGGACCAAGCAGTGCCAATGTCCAGTAAAGCTATGCCAAGTCCCGGCAGGCAGATACATGCCAAATACAGGGAAGCAGAGCCAAAATTGAATCCAACCGGATAAAGCCATGCCAAGTCCCGGCTGGCAAATCCATGCCAAGTCCACTGAAGCCATGTCAAGTCCAGGCAGGCAGATCCATGCCAAATACAAGTTGTCCAGTATGTTGAGTCCAGCCAAGCCAACCCAAGCCTGAATAAACCGAAAGAGTGGGTCTACGCTAATCCCATTGTACCCAGGCAACGTTAAATCATGGTACAAGCTGTTGAATGGAAACGAAATGAGCCAATCAAAGATGGAAGAGACAGCAAGGGGGAGAAAAAATCAAATGGAGATGGTGCAAGCTGACTTCTTCTGCGCATATTTATTTGTATATTTATATTTACATGGTATTAATTTCATAGTTTTTGTAAACCTGTATCGAATTGTCAGTTGGTTTTAATATAATCGCTCGAGGCGCGCGATTTTGAACGGGGGGGTATTGTCAAAATTAGATGGAACATCCTGTACATTAAAATATTTTATATTTCAATACGTGGGTAACCTTTTTACAATTCAGTACGTGAGCGAAGATATTTCATTTTGAAACACCGCCGTGCCCGCAGCTAGTGAGGGCTATGGGGGGAGTTTGGAAGATCAGATATTAGATAGAAGGAAAATGTCCCCTAAATGTAAATGCCGATATGTATTGTAAGTAAAGATCTTTTTAAAATAATTTATCCAATCAATAACTAGGAGCGATTTATCAATTTTTTAATTCATTAATTCTTCATTGATTATTTCCTTCATTAATTTCAATCGTCTTAATCTCATATTTGTACATAGTAAAATACATGTTTTTATATTTTTCTAAAGTGTTTTGAATCTATGAATGATCTATGAATGATCAGTCGTGAACAAACCCCAATTCACGACAATATTCAGCGATATTGGTACATTATCGCTGGTACAATATTCTGAAAATATTGGCAAAATATTCAAACGTTATATTGTCGCGCGAGAAGTAAAATATGAACATTTTGCGATATTGGTCAAATATTGTTTAGACATTTCAAAAATGGTATGGGTGCAATATTTAAGAAGCAATAATGGCCTCAAAACATTAATCGATATTGGTACAATATCATTTGGATATATTGCTGGATAGTTTTTTGAAGTTATTAATATATTTTCGTGGGTTTTAGAAGACATTCTATATGTAGAGCCACCTAGCGGATTTTGATGCAGGTTTGATCATAATATAATTTTAATATGGTTCATTGAATATTCTGCCGATGTTCAAAATTCATTCCATTGTAGATGTTGGAAACAATATGGAGATGATATTGTTTCAACGATATCGGTAAATATTATTAATATTATTTTGCTGAATATTGGCAAAATAATATTCAACCAATGTGCAATCACACTTGAATGAACAATATAGTTTTTATTACTAGAATCGATATGAGAGAAATATTGGGATTGCAATATTAATTCTAGATGTTGAAAACAATATAAGGACAATATTGTTTCATCGATATTGGTAAATATCATTGCACCAATATTGACCCAATATGAGTTATTACAATTTGTTGAATATAGTTGAAATCATATTCAATCAATGTGCTATCAAACTTGGTAATACAATATAGTTTTTTATCCCTATAATCAATATGACAGGAATATTGGGATTGCAATATTTATTCTAGATGTTGAAAACAATATATAGACAATATTTTATTATCGATATTGGTAGAATTTATTCAACCAATATTGACCCAATATTACTTGTGACAATCTACATTCAGAACAGGTTCAACATATATTCCACCAATATTATTAATATAATATTGTTTTTTGAATATTCGCCCATATTAGACATATATAAAAGATTTGTAAACTTTGTATATTGCGTTTCTAAGAAATTCATCTCTAAAGAAAAAACAAATTTTCAGGGAATCTTTTGATAATTTATATTCTATTACATAACTTTTCGAAATCAATTGTTTGATACTGTTCACAACAAAAACTACACTCAACAACAAGATTGAACTCATATCAATACACGCAAACTCAAGAACACTATAACGAATTCAAAAACCCCATTATTGTATTATCGTAAACTTCAAATCTGAATATCTTAGATACGCAAAAATGATAAAACTTTCATATATAATAGCCAACATTTTCAAAATAGTGTGAGTAAAATTAGGTCCAAATTAAAGAAACATGTTTTGAGATATCCAATAAAAATGTTGAAAATGACCTAAAAAATGTTGTAAATGACCTAAAAAATGTCACGAACTCTTATTTTTTAATCAATCAACGTTTGTTGTCCAAAAGGGATCCATCAGTTGTTTTCAGTATAGGGGTGTGAGAGAAAATGAAAAAAAAATCATATTTCAAACCGCTCTCTGTCTGAAATATCAAGAAACAAAACACGTTTTCATCGCCTGGAATAGACTGAAACTATAATGACCTACCAACAGATAACTTTTTGGTTCTAATGGTGCTAGAAAAACAATCTCAAAAAACGATTTTTTTACTATGCCCCTTAAACACCCTTATGTACTATCATTAATAAGATTTTTATTGGATATGTTAACGAGTTCCGATTGATACATTCTCATCCTTCATTTGTCTTATTTCGACTAACAAAACAGTTTTTTTTTCATCAATCCTACTCAAGTACGACGATATTACGAATTATGACCACTTTTATCTCAGAAACGACACATACAAAATCTCTCAAAAGCACACATATTTCTAATCACGCATTCCACTATAACAATAAAATATCAGCCAATATCCCTTATATTTTCGTGTGGGGTCCTTTGCAGTTTGTAGTTTGATTTTTCTTATGTCTTCGAGTAATATAATGAAGAGTCTTATTCCATTTCATGTTATCCGGAGGATATCATGATTTGGATAAATGTACTGTCTATTTCTTACTATGGATTAAAAAGCATACTAGGTAAAAAGAAATGAATACATGAATGAATGAATGGATGTATAAATGAATGAAGTAATGAATGAGCGAAATACTTAAGTAAATAAGTAAATTAATGATCAAATTCATTCAAAAATAAATGACGTATAACCGGAAGTATGGCTCAGTGAAACTTCGCCAAGAAAAATTAAAGCCATTTTTTTCTTTGGTGTTATGTCATCCATACGCCACCTTGGAACAGCACTGTTCATTGGAACGCAACAGTGAATCGTGCAGGACCTCAGTCGAGCCACGATATTTTAATAATTTAATCGGTCAAATTATATCAAAACAATCTCTTCTCCAACTAGAGCTCGAACTCCGGACCTTTGGCTCAGAGTCGGACGCTCTTACCACTGCGACATAATAAAATACATTTAGTATTGTTATTATTATTGTTATACCGTAAATGAAAAAATGCTTATTCCAACAAAGAAGCGAGTTCCTGTGATTTCATCTAGCCTTGTTCTTCTACTGGTGTGACTTTGGCTTACCATTACCTATTCAATTATGTTGCCAACCTCAAAGATTATCGTTCCCACGATCTGAGAATCGCCGCCCAAATGCTCTATCCCAGCTGTTACTTGCAGCACCGATAATTGTGACAGAAAACACGAACGCCTTTTATTGACTTCTTTTGTTATCGATTCCACTGGATATTCGAAGAGATCACGTACCATAGGAAACACATAAATTGTTGATAAGTGACAATATCTCAATAATAATTTCAATATTTTTTAACGATGCGATGTCTGATACACAAAATGCTGGTTCGAGAAATATTAGACCAAAAATAGTATATTATGCAACTATCATGTAGTGGTGGCAAACACTACCTTGGTAAAACGGGAATCCGTTTTGAGACCACAGTTTTTGTTTGAGAATTTTTTAATTTTTTTGCATTACCCAATGTTTTTTTGTTAATTCCGGAACTTCAGTGATTTTTGGTTATGATAATTTTAAGAAAAAAAAATTTAATGAAATGATGAATTAAAAAAATTGATAGGTTCCGGAATTCTTGTGAGACCACCGATGCCATACAAAAAATATCTCTTTAATGAAATCAATGAATTTTGCAAGAAACGAATTCTACGATCGGAAAATTTATATCTGATTGGCGCTGTAATCGAGAATGGACATGTGCTGTGTTGACAGTGTTCATCGAGTTCATTATATTCACCCCCATTCTTGATATGTATCCCAACAAACCTTAGCTGGAAGGGATGAAGAAGAAATTCGACTTTTTGGTGATGGTAGCTCCTTATACATGAACATTAACCGCGAAACGAAACGAGCCGTAAGCGTGTTTCATAAGGTTTATGCGAGTGTATTAATAACCATTACATTAGAGTTGCAGACACTATTTTTTCTACACCAGATAAATAATAGTAATTACTCGTATTTCTATAAAAAAATTACAAAATTGTAATTAATGGTATTAACCAATGTTACCATAGATATAGGAAAACTATAAACATTCCATTTATATACATATTGAACATAATAATTGTAATTAATCCGATTTCTTGAAAACATCAATATTATTTATTGTGCATGTTAAATATTTATTATCATAATTTGGAAGACTTTGTATGTTAAAAACAAACTCTGTGACAGATGAAAGTTTTTTGATAGATTTGATAGATTGATAGACGTCAATGAAAAGATATAATTTTGAAGGCAGTTTTTTAGTCAGAAAAGCTTTGTTTTTTCATAGATAATAATAAAAAGTCTACATTTGGTCCCTCGAGTATATTCCGAACGTCCGTGGATAGAAAAGTATGTCCACAGTACGAAGAAGTGAAAGATTAAACAAGGGTGTCTCTCCAGTGAGATATATGGATGAAGAAAGGAGGGTACAGCATAGACATCCATCTTTGAATGTAGTTGAAATAATTCAAACCAGAAAAATAATTTAGTCATCAACAAGCTCCAGCTCCATCAAAAACAAGCATCAGCAGTTCCGTAAAGAGGAGACAAAAGGAGGCAGAATCGAAAGCAGAGAAGCAATTAATTGAGGCTCAAAGAAGCTCGGATGTAATTGAAGAAGAGAGACGATTGGAACAGAAACATATAATAGAATTGGAAAGAAGATTGGTCCTCAAAGAACTAGAGATAGAACAAGCAAAGATTGAAGAGGAACAAGAAGTAGAAGAAGATATGGGGAACGACGTAAATGGTTCTGGAGGTTCTGTTGTTGAAAAAGATACTAGAATTTAGAACTGGATTTATGAAATACCAAATCCAAAAAAGCCTGATAAACTTCGTTTTGTTTTTTATGCTGCTTCTGAAATAATTGGTGTGAGTCTGAATGACGTCCTTCTGAAAGGTCCAGATTTGCTGAACCCCTTGATAAATGTTCTTTTCAAATTCCGTTTGAGAAAAATTGCTTTTACACGAGATATTCAAGACATGTTCCATCGAGTTAACATGAGAAAATATATAATTTTGAAGGCAGTTTTCAAGTCAGAAAAGCTGTGGTTCTTCATAAATAATAATAAAAAGTCTACAGAGCAGTTTTAAAAGTTTATTCCAGGTCCCACTAATCTGGAAGTGGACGGAATATTTACATTTATTTCATTATTGCTAGTCTCAATAGAGTTTAGTATTGCATTGGAAATGCTGATTTTATTCTGAGCCTTCCGTCACTGAATTTGATTTCCAGCCACAATGACGTTTTTATGCAGTCATATCACCACCACTATAACGGATATCATTATGAAACGGATTATTGGCATATTTTTTTAATATTATTTTTATAGTACGGGTGTAGAAAATAGTTCTTTATGATACAAGTTCGTAAAGTCGGACTTTATTTTATGAGAGTGAAGTACAAAAAGCTACTTACGAAAATGTATCATGCAGAGTTTTTTCTACGATGGTAATTTTTGACAAATTGTAGCAATTGTTGAATGTTTTTTTCTAGGAAGCTTTCAATTTTTGTAGTATTATCAAATGATTACTTCCGAGTAAAATCTAAGCAAAACTGTCTTTTCGAAAAATGTGTAAACAGTGCGTAAAAGATTACTTACACAGGTAATTTTTTTCAAATACTTATGCTAAAAAGTATCACTTTAAGAACTGTAAACGTGTAATGAGAAAAAGATTGTATAAAACAGAAGCAAGTTAACTGAAGTTTTGAAAAGCTTCAATGCTTAATCTCGAATCAGTTTTCATGCACATCCTGTAAAAAAATATTATTGCTTTATGTTCTCCTTTGATTATATTGCAAACTGGAGAAAAATTAAAGAAATTTAAGTAAATGAAAGGAATATAACTGAAAAATCTGACATGTTTTGAAATATTTCATTACGTGTTCAACATCTTCAAAACTTCATTTTTCTTACTGCATCTAGTTCGAAAACTATATGAATTTTCTATACCATCCATGGCTGTAATTTATGTTTACTTGGAATGCCTAGTCTCCTTTGAGAAAGATTCATTTTCGCTGCAAGATCAGTCGTTGAATTTCTGGTATGTGCTTTGAAACGAGCGAGAATATTACAAATACTTCAATCAGTTTGTTGAAATATAGTCCATGTGCTGTGGAAACAATTGAACTTTGATGTGGTGTTAGTAAGTTGGTTCAGTGAGGTAGTAAATTAGAAATTTGTTTGAGATGCTTGATTATAATGGGCATGTTTTTATATTTCCTGATGGATCCACCAATCCACCAGCTTCGCTCTTATAGTATAAGAGCATAAGGACGAAGCTGGTAGATTGAAAATGAATAGATTCCCGATATTGAGATAATTCACATGTTTAATATCTGTGAGATAACAATCAATGTGAAACAAAAACCGGATATTTTGAACAATCCCCTGATAGACAACAACCTTGCAGTACAACTTTTTTTTAATAACATGAAACATTGAGAATAGAGATATCACAGAAACGAAGTGAAGGTGATGGAAGGAAAGGAGCAGCAGATAAAATATTCTCGCTTATTTTGAAGTACTTCCCAGCAACTCGACGATGAATTTTACAAACGGAATTGAGTATTTCCTAAAGTAGTATAGTGTGCATTTTGAAGAAACATAAGTTGAAGCTGTAGGAGGCCAAGAAAGTTGAAATTACCTTTGTAATAAAATACTGAAACATGATAGTGAGAATCAATATTTCATTAAAAATATTATTCATATTATATTATTTCATATCATCAACATTGATGTATTGAATAGAAATAATTCATTATCGGACCAGAAATAATCAAAGGCAATCTCAGGAGATTCCACTAAAGGCAGACAAAGTGTGGAATCGCGATGGGTAATAAAATTATTGGATCAATATTTTTGAAAGGCCATTGACTGGACATGTACAATTAGATTTCTTGGAGAATGAAATGGAAGGCATCTCGGGGTTATTTCCACTTAGGTGATTGAAACAAATTGGATTGACATCTAGATGGCGCTCTCCAACATAACGTTCTTGCTGTAAGGAATTTTTTGTATCGGAGTTATAATACATGGATCGTTACAGCGGAGAGAACCAGAAGAGATCAACAATATTAATAATGTTGACTACTCAATGAGGTAGTGATGAAAGTCAACCTCTGTGCGATTCAGAAAGGCTCTGGCGGTCATGTTGAATATTTGATGTAGTAATTGAAGTAATAGTGATAAAGTTGTGCTGAGACCTTGTTGTCTAAAAAGAAATTATTGTTAACATTTCTTCTGCATTTTTGTCGCTATAAGAGTCTCTGTAGGCGCCATATTTTTTGTAGATATTTGATAATGGGTGCAAACATGTAAAAAACAAATATGCTTACACGAGCAACCGCGGGAGAACTTTTGGCTTCTAGAAATTCAATGAAAAGTCCACACTTGGGCGAGAAGTTAATATAAACAGGATTTAGAAAAATCGCGTATTCTTCCTCATCCACACCATTCAAAGTCAATTGATAATTTTTCACAGCATATTATACTCAAAAATCAAGAAAAATAAACCTAGAGACAGTATTTTCCACAATTGATATTAGACATTCAACCAATTTTTTAGCTCATCCTGTAGGGCAAGAAGAAAAGTATAATAAAGAAAGTTGCTTCTTTTTACCTCTAGAATGTTATTTTCAAAAATACAAAAATTTTGTAGAGCCCCAGGAATACATGTATCCAGTGCCATGTCCTTTCCGTAATAAAAATTACCCTATATTCACGACTTCAATGGAAGATAAAATACAAGTTAGGCAATATATCTTAAATCGTCATACTTTCAAACAAGCCACATTTTTCTCTTATTATTTGTTTTCTTTTATTCCATTTGTTTATTGTTCTTCAGTTCACAAGAAAATCAAGATTGCAACAAAGTGATCATTTTATTTTTTCAAAATTATTTAAAATGATCATTGTAACTTGGTGGTTTATTGATTATTGAACCGCTTAAAATTGAGAAAAACCGACAAGTCTCTCTGAATCACGATTTTCTCAACATTTTCATTGATTCTCAATAGTTTTAAGAAAGAATAAAAACGAAATCAATAAATTAATTTTGTACTACTTTCAGTACTACATTTAGTAGTTTATATTAAATTATTTATAATAAAATATTCGAATTATGAATATTTGTTTGATAAAAAAATTAACTCAAACAAAATTTTTACCTCTTGAAATTTTGAGTACGGTCATCTTAAAATGTTCTTATTTGATAAAAAAAATTATAATGTAAATTTTACCTACGATCATCTTCCAATTTTCTTAATTATTAAAAAAAATTAACCTAAACTAAATTTTCACCACTAAAAATCTTACAATTTTATTAATTGATCAAAAAAATTAACCTGAACTGAATTTTTACTCCTATAAATTTTGCGTACGCTCAAACATACAACAAGCATTCATACATACAAAATTATTTTATTAATTCCGTTTTTAATAATTTTTTCAACAATTGAAAATTATTGGAAATATTGAGAAAATCACGATTCAGAGAGCTTTGTTATCGGGTTTTCTCAATTCTAAGCCGTTTAACGCTACAAAAACATATCAAGACAATTGTTATGGAATGTATATAACTCGAAAACTAGCCGTCTCCTGAAATGCGAAAAAGTTAATCTATTCGACACCAAAAAAGAAATATTTCAAAAAATTTCCATCAAAATTAAATGAATCATACGCGACAAAAAAATTAAACACTGAAAATTTGGTTTTCCGCCATTTTGACGGTTAATTTGAGGTTATGTCAAAAATAATTGATCATTTTGAGGTGACGTCACGACAGGTCCGCCATATTGCCGGTAGGGCATACAAACCGTTCGCGTCATTGTAAACAATAGGAAATATCGATTTTTAAAGTGTGAATAATTTAATATGCCAGCGTTTTGTTATGTTGTGGGGTGTTCTAAAATGGCAGAAAGGAATAAAATTCATCATTTCATAATTCTGAAAGCCTTACAAAACCGAGGAGAAATGCTGGACGCCTTATCAAAAGAACGTCGAGAATGATGGGTTGGGGCTTTGAGAGATACATTCCTTAAACATGCACGAATTTGTGCATATCATTTTGTATCAGGTAGGTAAATAATATTAATACAGAAAAACAAAAGTTATGTTGAATTTTTAGTTCAATATGGTGTTGAACCAAACGTCTTTTTTCAACTTTGTAGTACCTAGAACCAGCCAAACTGGAAGATAGGGATGGCCCTGATTGGGTCCCTTCAAAGAAATTAACTTGCTGGTCAGTTTACTTGCACCGAGAGAATAGGGATCAACATTGTGTATAATTTGAAGCTTGGAGTCGTAACGCGATTTCACGTCTCCTTTGAGAGATAAGTAGTATTCACTCCTAGCCATTTTGTAGTTAAAGTTGATGAAATATGCACTACACGCACTAAAAACTCGAAATAAACAGGATAAACTTGCAGATAACAATGAAAACTCAATGGCAGACCCGTCCTTGTGACAAAATGGCCGCTCTGTCAAAGTCACGTGACTCAAATTGATCAATTGAATACAAAAGTTTTCGATTTTTTTATTACTATTATCATTGAACATTTTTCGATAAAAAACCGTATTAAGGCCTAAATTTTGAGTGATTTCGTGTTTAAATATTTTTTTCCTAAAGTTGTTGAGCATTTTCCATCTGGTCCATCTGTTGCTTTCTCTGATTTTCACAAAAATTATAGGCAACAGTCTATAGTTGGAAAGTAATATTCAAATTGTGTGTAAACTAATTTAAAGTCATTTAAGAATCAATTTGTGGAAATAAAATTCCAGTAAACGACACATTTCTCACATTTCTCGTTTCACCACTTAGTCTCATAAGATTCAAGTCGATAATCCTCCGACCTAACCTGCCAATTGTTCTTCGACCCATCTTCGGAACCCTGCCGATCCCTTTCAACCCTCCTCATTCCGCGATGATCTAACATAAATCCATACTAATATCACCCGAGCAATCTTTAATAGTGCTGGATGGAGATTTTCTGTTCTCTTGAATTCATGAATAAAATTATCGTCAGGTAGGTGATTTAAATGGAATTATGAGTAAAATATTCAGAAGTGTCAGCATAAGAACAAAAGGTCAGTCCCTTGTCCGGCATAATGTAGGGCAGACAGAGGCGAACATGGAAATGGGATTTGAAATAGCTCTTATGGCGTTTGATTTGATAAATGGATTTCGGGAAAGGTGATATGAATTCATAACGGGTGCCAAATGAGTTCCCCAAGTGGAATAAGTCAATCAAAACTTGGGAATTAACAAATCAACAAACTCGAATTGGAGCGTTTAAATGTAACATATTTGATGGGCTAATATATCAGCTTTGCGACTGAGTGAGATTTCTGAGAGTATTAATAGCTATTTGTATTACTAGGGAGGAAAGTGCGACTTTTCCTCCCGCATGATGTAGTTTATCTAAGGGAGGAAAAGGCACTTTACTCCCACGTAACATATGATTTATCCTCCTACCCACTCAATAAAACCTTTTTGTGACTTAGTTTGCAAATAGACCTATTCTTACTAGATGGAAAGTATAGACAATACAGTCATGTGTATCTGAGAATCTGCGGTGGTGCAATGGCTAGCGTCTTGGGTTTGTAATCCGAAGGTCCCGGGTTCTCCTGGCAATTACAACTTTATTTTTTAAAGAACGTTATTTTACTTTTTTCTTATTAGTGAATTGAATTAGTGGACATTTAGATAGCTTTTACATTTCGGATTGCTATTGAGTGATTTTCTCATAAGTAATGTTATGTGCCTATTTGAATGAAGTGTCGATCATTTTTTTTCTAAGAGCTGCGCTTGTAGAAAAAATAATGTGTGTATTTCGAGCACAAAGTGTCATTGTCGTTCTCCAAAGATTAATCTCTTTGTCGAGCAACAATCAATCACTTTGCGCTCTAAATACACAAATAGCTATTAAAGAACTAGAGCAGAAGTAACATTCATATTTGATTTTTACCAGAATACAGAATATATAAGATGTTCTAGAAATTACGGAAACAATTTGATTATAATAGATTCACAAGTTTCATCGTTTACAACTTACTTGAAATGAGGGGGAGGAAAAGTACTTTCCTCCCTAGGGAGGAAAAGTATGAGTTTCCTCCCTGGTTTGAGGGAGGAAAGTGTGTACTTTTTATAGGGGTAGGAGGAAAAATTGTTTTCGGGGAAGTATACATGATGATGTAATGTGATAACGATCAGATACGTCATTGTTTCTAGGAACTAAAAGAAAATATTCGATGATCATTTTAAGAAGTTTAGAGATGTGGCTGTGAATTTATAAGTATCAGATTCACTGTTTGGAACACAATCCACTTTATTTTTTATATTGTAAAGCTCGTTTTTCAGAAATACCCAGAATTAAAAATTGAAGAGTGTCTGTCATATCTGGTTAAAAACGAAGTTTCAAAACAGTGTCACAAAATTCATTTACGCCACTAAATTTATGAGCTAGTGCTCCAACCTGCTCGTCAGATGATCTATTTCAGATGCTGTTTTGAAAACAGGTAGATTGGTACAAATGGTTCTGTTAAGTGGCCTCGTTGTTCACCAGATTTGACACTCATCGATTTTAATTTTTGTTATTTCTGAAAAACAAGTTTTACAAAATAAAACATTGATTCAAATTAATTGAAAAATCACAATATAACTCTAATTAATCGTATTAATACAATTAATGGCCAAATTGTATTAAAAGCAACACGTATTACTGTCAAGAGAAGAGCCCAAATATGTGTTCAACAAAAGGCGGTACCTTCGAAAATTACTTGATTCGTCTTATAGAGTTTTATCAATTACTTTTGTGATCAAATTAAATACATGTTTTCCGTAAAAACGTTCTCATTTTCAACTCGACCAAGAAAAGTCAAGAAAGGTTTTTTGTTGCATACTCTTACTTTGACGCCAAAAAGGATAATTTACCTCTTCTGGTTCAACAGGAAGTGACCAAAACTTTCATGGCACTCTGTTCCTTTTTTCGAAAGGTCTTTGAAAACTGATTTTCAATATTAGAAATTAGGTAGTTGAAAATGTCGAAGATGTAGTTGATTTTTCAAAGTTGGCCATGAAAATGAACTTTTATCACCCAGAGGATGTTTCGAAATAAGATACATTTGAAAATTGGGGTTCTCATGGAATTGTAGCTACCATATTTTTCAACAGTTATCAAAAATTTCCTCAACGACCATTTCTCACATGGCAACAAGCTCTTTTCACTTCATCATGTTGAAGAATGATAAATTATCAGATAAATCGTGAGAAAATTTTTGGAGGATTCCAAAAGGAACCAATGACGAAAATGTTTCATTATGAGCAATTTCAAAATTGGATATTATAGTCTTCAACGAAAGCGGCTGTGAACATAAGAAAGCAAAACATTGATTTATTGTTGATGAAATATGTGGATTCGTATTAATTTCTTATGTTCTGAGTAGGAAGGAGTAGAACGGATATGCGATATTTTTAGTTACAACTAGAAATTGAGCCAATTTCGAATTATACGAGGATATATTGAAAAATTCTTAGCCTACTATAGAACCAAACAAAATTTCAATGTCAAAATATTTTATTACTCAACTTATTCTCCTCTTATAGGATACATTTATTACAACGAACCTGCAACGTCTCTAGACCTTTCAAAAAAAATGTTTCTTCTTGCTCTGCAAACCAGACCTCCACAGCTTTCATTACCTCCTCGTTGGAAGAAAATTTACGACCGTTTAAACTTTTTTTTCAGTTGAGGAAAGAGCTGATAGTCGGGCGGAGCCAAATCTGATGAATAAGGGGGATGTTCTAGTAATTCAAACCCTAAATCACGAATTTTTTCATGCCAACATGAGTTTTGTGTGCAGGGGCGTTGTCCTGCAAAAACAAATCACCTTTGGATAGCTTTCGGCGTCTTTTCACTTTAATTTTTTTCCGTAGAGTGGTCAGTAATGTCGAATAGTAATCTCCAGTTACTGTTCTACCCTTATCCAAAAAATCAATCATGATTACTCCATGGCAATCCCAAAAAACTGAAGCAAGAACTTTTCCAGCAGATTTTTGGACACGAAACTTCTTAGTACTTGGAGAACTGGAGTGTCGCCATTCCATCGATTGTTGCTTTGTTTCTGGAAGGTAGAAATGTACCCAAGTCTCATCCATAGTAACAATTCGGTTTAAGAAGTATTCATCGTTTTCAAATCGAGCACAGATCGAACACGATGCTACTACCGTTGCACGCTTTTGGTCAACATTCAAACATTTGGGGATCCATTTTGCAGCAATTTGAACTATATGATGAACGCGTTCGTATGAAATATTCAGTGCTTCAGATATCCGTTTTAGCCCAATTCATGTCTTCGGTGACTGACACAGAAACTGGTTTTCCCGATCGGTCATCATCTTCAATGGAAAATTTACCTCTTTTGAAGCTTGCAGTCCAATTTTTCACGGTCGCATACGAAGGACATTGATCACCAAGGGTATTAAGCATATCTTCGTAAATCTGCTTACCTCTTAACATTTTTAAATAAAGATACTTGATGATGGCTCGATACTCCAATTTTTCGATATTCACAATTTCGGTGGACAAATTTTTTTTTTTAATTTATTGCGTAACTCTGGTTTACTTTTTTGACGTCAAACTTTACACCAACACTTCCAATAAGTTATTGTTCGTTGCTATGGTAACGCAATATTCTGTTTATGCAGGGAACTGGTCTAGGCTAACTAGATATCAATACATCTTCGTAACTGGAAATTAGCATGATTTCGAGTTGTAACTCGAAACTAAGACAAAATATATCCTTCGTTTCCAAGCCTCCTTCAAAGAAGATTATGAATATTCGAGAACACTTATAATGAATAACTATAACTATAAATAAATATCTTCAGGTAAATTTACAGTTATAGCGTCAAATTCAGCGTATTCAACTACTATAGTGAAATACAAATTTGAAACCTGTATTTTCAGAACTATAGAAATAATGACGAATCTCACTTTGTGGCACCTGGTTTACATCGGAAGAGGTTTCCTTTTGAAATTGTTTCCAGAACACTTGGATTCCATTGTCAAAACACTTATTGGAATTTGAGAAAATTATAGTTTTCTGGACAGTAGTGTGTGTTGATTTCTTTTCTGCATTTGCATTTTTCATTCTATTTCCGGTTGAAAAACCGATACACCTATATAAATATGAACCTTTACATGTAAAACATGTTTTCCGGTTTCGGAGAAAACCCCTCAAAAGCAGAGCTTGTGCGAGCAAGGAAGATCCGCGACCTACAGTTTAAATAAGGTGGAATCCGAACCAATTCAGCTCCGTGACAGGCGTCCGGGGATCGAACTCGGGCCGCCTGGGTGGATGGCAAATGCTCGAACACCACGACCTCTTCTCAAGAATACTAAACACAAAATCTTCCCAAGACATGCCATTGGGGACCACTCTTCACTCAATCTACTTGTAAATGACTTAAAAAAAAATGTTTTAAATTGTAGTCTCGTTTCTTAAGTCTGTTTTAATAGTCGACATTACCATTTACTGCCATGTACTAACTTACAACAAATGGATTTTTATTTTTTGTAATGTAGCTGAATGAATTTTCTTGGAAAATTTCTATGAGGATATGCACATTTTTCATGAGTAGATAGTCTATAGATAATTTTAATTTGAGATTTGAAATTTTCTTATTGAAATGGAGAAGTTGAAACCAAAAAAGTTCATTAATGCTCTGAGACATTTGGATTTCATCAGGAAACAAATTTACAAATATTTTTATGGCCTGTTCCATTGCGACATACACCAATATTCAACGAATTCAATCTTCTCAAAAATTTCAGCAAAACCTGGAAACCGCTAAAATATTTCATGTAATCCTGAAGACACTTGAAAACGTATACAAAAATAGACGCAAAGATGCCATGAATTTGATGAGTTATAATAAAAATTTCTCCATGACCATCACAGAATTTGCCAATTCCGATATCAGATTTGAAAATGGAAATTAGTGTTCTGCAATAATTCTATTCCATTCTGTCTATAGTTTTTTTTTCTGATGTCGGGGCGTGGCGAAGTGGTTACAGCGTCCGACTCTGTCGAAAGGTCCGGAGTTCGAACCCTGGTTGGGCTGGGATTTTTTAATTTAACCGATTAAATTATTAAAATCTCGTGGCTTGACGAGGGTGAGTCCTGCACGATTCACTGTTGCGTTCCAATTAACAGTGCTGCTCCTAAAGTGGCGCATGGAGTTAGTAACAAGGCCTATCCAGAACACGTGGCTAATGCCATAGCAGTCGATGCCAAAACACCAAAGAAAAAAAAAAGTTTTTTTCTGGTGTTTTGGCATCGACTGCTGTGGTCATTAGCCACGTGTTCTGGATAGGCCTTGTTACTGACTCCATGCGCCACCTTAGGAGCAGCACTGTCAATTGGAACGCAACAGTGAATCGCCGCAACTGGGGCTGCAACTCCGGACCTTTCGTCCCAAAGTCGGACGCTCTAACCACTTCGCCACGCCCCGACACCCTCTCTTTAGTTATTAGAAGAATATTCTCACACTGTTGTACCAATGATAACTTTAGCCTTCGTCCTAATAAGATTTGTATTGAGTGTCAATATTATTGTTTGTTACGTTTCTAGTTGATAATACTTGTGTATTACTCGGTTTGAATGAAAATTTGTGATGCACGTGGTTCTTCACGATCACGCCTAGAAATTCCCACTTGTATCAAATTTTCAATCTTAGGTTGTTAGAGAATACACTATTCCAGAAAAAGTAAGTTATCACTGAAAGTAAACAGTGTCTGTTAAAAAACTTTGTTCAAAATTAGTTCTTCAAAAGATATGTTTTTTTTCCTGTTGAATGAAGTACGATAATAATATAGTCAAAATCGGTCTTAGGGTGCGGGTGTGAGACTTGATCACCGACTAACTTTCTAGTTTTATCTTTTTATATTGTGTTAAATCATACACTTTCGAATAAAATCCCAACGATAAATGAGACAGACATATACGATTTTCACATGCGAAAAGAAGATGTGTTGATATTTTTCAGCTGCTCTAAACTTTTAGACTCAACGGCTTTGTTTTGACTTATGGATGACAGTTCTGTATATTTGACAGTTTGAAGTTTGTGAAATAGAGAATAAAATTCAATTCTCCGGTTTCCTATAACCGCAAGCAAATCTGAACTTTTGCGTTATTTCCAAACTGAAAAACGAAATGAATGTACGTCTAATAATAATATACAGGAAACAGTAGCAAGAGCACTGGGTGTAAGTTTGAGATAATTTTCAGTAACATAGAGCTATACAAACACCGCGCGTTGGAAAGAGATACAACATTGAATTCGTATACGTTGAAACTCGAGAATAGACCCCCTGTGCAGAAATTTGTGTACGAGAAAAAGAATAATAAAATCCCCAAAATATCCAAAAATGTGGAGGAAAAAACCAAAGACTGAAGATTTGAGAGATGGTATCAAAATGGAAGTACGCAAATGTAATTTATTATTTTTATAAATAGAAAACAAACGTGACGCTTCCAGTTTTGAAGGATGCTCTGAAAAAGCGAGATGTTTTGAAATTGGACTTACTGCGTTGTCAAAATTGATTAAAAACTTGGGTTTTCGCTTTAAAAAAGATTGTAACCGGAGATATTTATGTGAAATGCCTCAAATTGTAAGTCAACGTGTTCAGTTTTTGAAAAAATATACAGAAAATTACAATTCAAAATCAAGTTAAATTGTGTTTTTAGATATAACGTGGATATTTTCGAATGGGAGTGAGTCAAAATCGTGGCAGGATGGGTCCGTAAAGAACGTTAAAAGAAAAAAAGAGGATGCGGTCTGGGAAAACGGTACATTATATTACATGCCGGTTCTTCAAAAGGCTTCGTTCCAGAAGCAAGTTAGATTTTTTCTCCAAAGTCAAAAAGTTTGGATTATCATGATAACATGAATTGTGACATGTTCGAAAAGTGGCTTAGAGAACGGTTGATACCAAATTTAGAAGAACCGTCTTCAATTATTTTGGACAATGCCTCTTATCATTCAAGAATATTAAATAAACAGCCTAATTCTTCTTGGAGAAAAAGTGACATTTATGAGTGGTTAGAATCACATAAACAAAATATGTTGAAATCAGAACTTATGTCGATTGCAAAACCCATCAAAAAACCTACAATGTATGTCGTGGATGAGATATTACGTAAGCATGGCCATGAGGTATTACGGCTACTAATATGGGCTAGGGCTAAATCATACCATGAGAAACATGTGGGTAAAGGCCTTAAATCCGATGAGGTGGAGATGGTTTGGGAAGCTGCACTGGACCACATTATATTGGAAGAAATCGGTTGAACAAACCGAAAAATTAATAAAGGGATTGGTGGGATCGAGAACGCTTACTCGATGTCGAAGTAGCACCTGTGATAATAGTTCCATTTGAAAACGATTCGGAACGTGATGATTTTATTAGTGACATTGAGTGTTTCTGAGTTTATCTTGTTAAAATGAATTCCATTAATATTTGTTTCTCTCCATTAAACAATTATTCTCATCCACATAGTTTTTAGAAAGGTGCTATGGCAGTTCAAAAGGTATCGCTGCTAGAACTACTTTCGCAACTGTACTGTTTATTCCAATAATATTGCACAAACGATTTTCGTGCTAAACATGAATGATATCGTGAAAATAAAACTTAATAAATAATTACAAAACATTTTGATAACCACTAGGTTTTTCAATTTGATTCATATGCACGCTGACATTTGAACCCGCACGATAAGACCGATTTTGACTATATCAGTTCACTTCAATGTAATAGTCAATCCTCACTAACAGAACAGCACTTCATTGACTTATCAATCCTTGTTTGTTAAATAATTATATTATTGTCCATGGACGAACGGTATTTTAGAGAGACCCTATCTCCAATTTCTGGTCCACGTCAACAATTTTTCCGACCCAATTCGAAGCCCCATTCCTACAAATATCACCTTGTTTTAATTTGATTTTCTCGGCAACATAAAAGCCCTTCCATGCGTTTCCATTTCTAGTTCATCTAGTAATTATATTATTGTCCATGGATATATGGTTACATCAGAGAGTCCCTATTTCCAATTTCTGGTCCACGTCAACAATTTTTTCTACCCAATTCGACGCCCCATTCCGACAAATGTCACCTCGTTTGAATTTGATTTTCTCGGCAATATAAAAGCCCTTCCATGCGTTTCCATTTCTAGTTCATCTAGTAATTATATTATTGTCCATGGATAACCGGTCTTCTTAGAGCGTCCCTATTTCCAATTTCTGGTCCACGTCAATAATTTTTCCGACCCAATTCGACGCCCCATTCCGACAAATGTCACCTTGTTTGAATTTGATTTTCTCGGCAACATAAAAGCCCTTCCATGCGTTTCCATTTCTAGTTCATCTAGTAATTATATCATAGTCCATGGATGGTTTTATTAGAGCGTCCCTATTTCCAATTTCTGGTCCACGTCAACAATTTTTTTGACCCAATTCGAAGCCCCATTCCTACAAATATCACCTTGTTTTAATTTGATTTTCTCGGCAACATAAAAGCCCTTCCACGCGTTTCCATTTCTAGTTCTTCTAGTAATTATATTATTGTCCATGGATAAACGGTTACATCAGAGAGTCCCCATTTCCAATTTCTGGTCCACGTCAACAATTTTTTCGACCCAATTCGACGCCCCATTCCGACAAATGTCACCTTGTGAATCCGTGATTTCAGTAATCCCGATGGCACGTACAAGCCTCCTTGATCATATCCGGAGCTGGGCGTGTGATTGATGCGCAGCGCCAGCCATTACTCTACCGGATTCTTTCGATGCTATCGGAACTTGATTGATTGGATCCGGCTAATGTGCATCTCATTAATGGCGTAATGCAAACTTTAATGAGAATCGCTTCGGAAAGGAAATGATCGGTAAAGAGCGAAGCGAGAAGTTTTGCGATTTGGAAAAACCGGAAAAATATTATCGAACTGTGAATGTACGAAAAGGAAGTTACTGCGACGAAAGCTTCTGTATCCTGATATTGATAGATCATTTTTCGGTATAGTTATATACTTCCTGTAGTTTTTTAGAATTGTGCCATCCATAAATCGGACAACGAAAAAATTTCAAACTTCAGTGAGAAGTATGGTTGAAATCAAGCCAAGCTCAACTAAAATCAAGCAAAGTACGACTATATTTTTATCAAACCAAGCCAAGCCTGTGAAGAAAAAAACTTGACATTTCAAGTTTTTTATCACCAAGCTCAAGCCTCGTCACATCAAGCCTAAAGCTTCTTTTCAGCCTATACTTGAAATTTAAACCTACACTGAAATTTATATTTGGAATATTCATTTTCCACTATTGAACACCAGAAATAAATGATGGGAGTTTTAATGAATAAATGGATAAATATTACCAATCGGTTCAGAATTGAGTAGGAATTATATTGTATGTGAGTATGGTGTAGAATGAGTTTTCTCCATGATTATCACAGAATTTACATTCTCTCTCTTGTGATAGAATAATATTCTCACACTGGTTAGCAATAATAACATTAGCCTTGACGCAGTTGATTGTCATCGTAGTGGCAAAATTTGAGTAAGTGCCAAAATTACTGCTGTCACGTTTCCTATCTTTGATCGTGGAGAAAATATAGTCTGCTACTCGGTTAGAATGAAAATTCGTGATGCTCGTGGTTCCTCACGCTTGCCTTCGGCTCGCGCTCGGAACTTTCCACTCGCATCGAATTTTCATTCTAACATTGTTATAGAATATACTATTATAGAATGCTTGCAGAGAATATCATCATTTCCTAAAAAAAAGGAACGTTACTGATAAATGGTGTCAGTGAAAGTTGTGTCTTTGAAATGTGGGTGGGCACGGGAATATTTAACAAATGTATAGGAAAATCGAACAATGAAAAACTGACAGTGAACATAACTATAATGAGTGAGATGAATGATAACTTGTAAGCAGATAGAGATTATCATTAATTAATCAATGTTTGATGTCCAACTATTCAGGCACATCAAAGAACTTATAATTTCTTCACTAGAGCTATTTTGTGTTTTGGTCACCAATATAGAATATGTTCCCATCCTTCAGCCCAAGGCATTTCCAAATATTTACCTATATTGTATCGCCATACTTCAGTTGGTTCATTTACAATTTAAGATAATCCAAAACTGTCAATTATCGATTTGAGACTCCCTACTATAAATCATCAATGTAAAAATTTAGAAAATGATTGCAAAACACACAGAAAAAATTGCCCTATTTCGGTCCTGGCATATTTACAAAAACTGCTCAAAGTTGTCGCCATTTGTTTGATACGTGGGAAACTGTTTTGTAGAAACTCTAAACGATATTCACTTGCCATTCGAGGTGGAAAAAATGGATCGTTGTTTTATTTCGGAACCGAATAATACATATTCAATAACAGAAATCCAAACTATAGAACAATCATACGGTTCCAATAAAATGCCGAAAACACAAATCAACCGTGGACGATTATATTTTATGACCCACTGCACATGAATTGAAAAATGTAACTTTTTCCATGTTTCATCGCTGTATCAATAATTGCATATGCAGGCTTATTTGAACTGTATATATTTCGAATGAATGTGATAAATTGTCATTCGGCTGATGAACACTCGAAATCACGTTCCCTGTTGATATCCTGTGCCAAAATCGAAATTGACATGCATGTAACTATTTACCGATAAGCAAGATGAAATGTTTGATAAAACTATATAAACTTTGGGATTGACATGACAGGTAAAATAATGTTAATTTGTTTCACTCCAGAACATTTTCGAAAATTATAATTCAATAATTCAATTCATGAAACATATTTCCGCCTTTCTATCATTTTAATGGGGATGATTCCTACGAGGATATATTGAAAAATTCTTAGCCTACTATAGAAACAAAAAAAAAATTCAATTTCAAAATATTTTATTACTCAACATATTCTCCTCTTAATTGGATACATTTATTACAGCGAACGTGCTACGTCTCTAGATCATTCAAAAAAATGTTTTTTCTTGCTCTGCAAACCAGACCTCCACAGCTTTTATCACCTCCTAGTTGGAAGAAAATTTACGACTTTTTAAACTTTTCAGTTGAGGAAAGAGATGATAGTCGGACGGAGCCAAATCTGGTGAATAATGGTGGTGTTCTAGTAATTTAAACCCTAAATTTTTTGCATGGCAACATGAGATTTGTGTGCAGGGGCGTTGTCCTGCAAAAACAAAACACCTTTGGATAGCATTCCGCGTCTTTTCTGTTTAATTTTTTCCCGTAGAGTGGTCAGTAATGTCGAATAGTAATCTCCAGTTATTTTTCTACCCTTATCCAAAAATCAATCATGATTACTCCATGGCAATCCCAAAAAACTGAAGCAGGAACTTTTCCAGCAGATTTTTGGACACGAAACTTCTTAGGTTTTGGAGAACCGGAGTGTCGCCATTCCATCGATTGTTGATTTGTTTCTGGATCGTAGAAATGTACCCAAGTCTCATCCATAGTAACAATTCGGTTTAAGAAATATACATCGTTTTCAAATCGAGCACAGATCGAACGCGATGCTAACTACCCTTGCACGCTTTTGGTCAACATTCAAACATTTGGGGATCCATTTTGCAGCAATTTTTCTCATGTCCAAACTGACGTGAACTATATTCAGTGCTTCAGATATCCGTTTTAGCCCAATTCGACGGTCTGTTAAAATCATGTCATGAACTGCATCGATATTATCGGGGACTGACACAGAAACTGGCCTTCCCGATCGGTCATCATCTTCAATGGAAAATTTACCTCTTTTGAAGCTTGCAGTCCAATTTTTCACGGTCGCATACGAAGGACATTGATCACGGGTATTAAGAATATCTTCTTAAATCTGCTTACCTCTCAACCGTTTTAAATACAGATACTTGATGATGGCTCGATACTCCAATTTTTTGATTTTCACAATTTCGGTAAACATATGTTTTCTTTTAATTTATGGCGTAACTCTGGTTTACTTTTTTGACGTCAAACTTTACACTGACACTTCTAATGGTATCGCAATATTTTGTTTATGCAGGGAACTGGTCTAGGCTAACTAGATATCAATACATCCTCGTAAGTTTGAATTTTAATGATTTCTGAACGTGAGTGGGCCCATATCAGGCCCTACACTGCTGCCAATGGCCTATTGTGGCTCACCCTATGGTAATGTTTCTCCCAGTATATCCAATCTTTTAACGAAATTGATTAATGTATTGGGAGAGCAATTTACCAGGTTTTCTGGCCTTAAATTTTAAGTGCTGCCTCATCATGTGCTTTATTAGGAAAGATCCCTTTAACATTTACATACTGAAATAGTAGCATCTCCGTTACAAACTTCGTTCTTCTTGTCCTTGCTTCAGAACTTGGTCACAGACGTATTCAAGTGTGACAATGCGAATATCCAAACCCACCGATATTCCCTGGTGTTCCCCAAGGCTCCATGCAAGGTCGCTTGCACTTGCAAAGGTTTACCCATTATATCGAGGAAAAGCGTTGCACTGACACCTGTCAGATGTAATTCAATATCTGTCGCAGCATCAGCTAGGGAAGTAGTTAGTACAATGTAATAATAATAATGATGATAATAATAATCTTCATTCACAAAAAATATCACAAAAAGATTAGTAATTCAAAATGGTAACGTGAATAAAGCAGCAGACGCCGATAAGTGCTGGAGCACTTGTTTCAGCATTGAACAAATTAAATCTTATAAGGTACTAATAATATTGAATAAAAATTACTACTAGTTAGAATACCTATATCTAACAAGGGTTAATGAGAAAAGATCGGCGGTACAGTATGAAATTATAAAAAGTATTAAAATATAGGATAAATATCAATAATAATAATAATAAAATGTATTTAAAAGTCAAAAAGTAAAATAAAGTACTAAAATCGAAGAATGTATGAAAATAAAAGGTGAATAAAAGCTTTTTTTAAAATGAAATAGACACACACTAGATGGGTGAAAAACACTAGTTAAGAGACTGGTAAAAAATGCGTATAACATAACTATGAGTGGCCTAGATAACAGATGAGTAAGTTATACAATTAATTGGAACAAAACGTATTAAAAAATCAGTATAAATATAGTACCTAGGTACAAAATTATATAGTAACAAATGTGTTTTGGGATAGATACAATATATTATATGAATTGAAACAAATGAATTGGAATAAACGCAAGAAATTTTTTTTTTTTAAGAGGATAAAGCCTGTTATGAATCATTAAAAATTTCTCCTATCAATAAGATCAGCGATTTTCTGCCTTGTCTGACTGGAAACGAAGGACTTAAGGGCTTTTTTGAATGAATTGAGAGCATTAATATCATGCAGTGCATCTGGAATAGTATTATATAGTTTGGGAGCTTGATAACTGTATGAGCGCTGGCTTATTAATTTATGGACTTGAGGAATGATGTGTTGATTTTTTTGTAGTGTATTATAAATACGGTTGGGTAATAAAAAATGTTTATTTCGTTGATTAGTGATTGTGATATTATAATAAAACAATTGACGGATATCAAGTTGAGAAGCGGGGTGGTTTGGATAAAATCAGTTTCAAATTTTTTTTATCTCAAGAGAACGAATATAAGTATTGAGGGCTCCTCCCCAGCAAGCTATCCCAAATGTGACTTTCTACGAGGGAGTGGTACAGAACTTTCATGTGGCGGGGTGACATGATTTTTTTCATGAATTTCAATTTGTACAGAATACATCGTAACTTATTACAAACATAGCCTATATGGGCCTCCCATTTGAGGTGAGTCTATCACCACGCCAAAACTTTTGTTTCCGGGAGGATGTAATGCTGTCCTATTTTCAGGTGCGTTGTTAGTTTTATTGCAGCTGAATGGTAAGTAATAGGTTTTTTCGAGGTCAACTGTTAGTAGCTATGTCCTAGCCAGTTCTTTATCAAATCAGAATCAGATTCCACAGTATTCTTCAGTTCTTGCCAGGTGTCTGCTTTGTAAAATATAGCTGTGTCGTCTGCGAATCCTAAGATTTTCCCTTTACTTTCAAGGGAAAATAATCCATTAACATATATGTTAAATGATAAGGGCCTAAAAACAGTACCTTGGGGTACTCCAGTTTTAAGAGGAAGGAAGTTATTTAACACATTGTCTACTCTCACACACTGAAATCGTCCACTGAGATAAATTTTGAATAGATTTTGAGGACTGCCTCTGATTCCGATCTCTTCCATGGATTGTAAGAACAATTCATGATCGACCGTAATGAAAAGCTTTCGACAGTTCGACAAAAACGCATAAACTCGGCTTGTTCTCATATGAGGAGAAAAAGTAATTATCATGTTGAATCTAGGTTCAAAATTCCCAAATGTTGCATTGTTCGAATGATGTTTATAAACCATTGCAAATATATAATCAGAAGCGATTTTTGTATCAGAAAATTAACCATTCCTACGAAATATAATTAACTTCGCGAGTACTATATTTATGATAGTTGGGAAGATGATTGTCGTAGCTATTATCAACAATTTAAGTTGAGTAATCATAAGCTTGGTAAACTTCCGGATAGATTTTCGTTCGTCTATTGGCTGTGCTTGGAAATTAATTATAAAAATCTAATTTCGGCGAGACCTCTGATTTGTTCATTTCACTATAAAAAGTCCTCCCCAACATTGTTTTCGCCCATAATGAAACTGTCGTTGTTCTCACGGACAAGTCGAATGGTTTTTTTCCTCATTTTTTTCACGCCATTTACTCTACATTTTCATTCTAGTGTTCAAAGAGCTAATAAAACGAAAAACCCCGGTGTTAGTTTGATGAAAAATTCCCGGCTGGTAATAATAATTCTGTAAAAGCTACAAGAAAGGGCGACAAGTGGCTGAAGTCTTACGTGAGGTCATGGATGCGGAAAAGGAATAAAATTGAGTCGAGTACAGGACCGAACTAGGTACTTGATGGTTTCAGTCATCATTAGTTTTCTGTTGCCAACGGCGCATCAAAAAATCTTGGACCAATTTTCTTTGTTCTGTCCAAATACGAAAGAAAGCAACTATCAAAGAAATGGTAAATATCCCAAGAGAGGCCAGCCCATAAATAGCTCATTGAACGATTCTTAGTCTAATTATTGGTGTATCGTAGATTGAAATACACATACCAACAACTCATCGAAGTCTTTTGGTTTCTGCTCAAGGAGTAATCTTCAAAAAGTATCAACCATTTATTCTAAGTGTGAGAATAACAAAACTTGGGGCTTTCAACAAATTAGACACAATTCTACTTCAACATTACGGAGAATTGATAGATACACCAAAAATGTTCAAATATACGTAGAAAATTATTGATACCAGGGGTGTTTCCATGAGAAAGGAAATAAAATTTTATTTTAACTGATCTTTTCAGGACTGAAGTGAATTAGTATCAAAACGTTTGTCCTGATTACGAATCCGTGGGTATTTTTGACAAATTTGACGATTTTTTGAAATCTTTGGTAAAAACAAGTAAAGTAAAGGAAGTGCATCAGTGAAATGGAGGAGACACTGTATATAGAGGTGTGGAAAATTATAATTTTTATCACATTTAAAACTGGCGTATTGAAGCATTGTCTGCAACAACTCAATCTAAACCACCTATCGTTTATCATCTTTTATATCACTTACCACGTCCTTCTTGAAACATACGGAACCGATACGTATAAGTGAACATTATTGAAAGCGAAAATTTGAGAACGCGCAAGTTAAAAATCGAAAAAAAATCAATAATAGGAATTTCACAGTGACGTTTCTACCTTTCTACCTTTCTTTTATTTCATGAAACATCTATTGTGATTAAGATTGCTCAGACAGAGGTGTTTCTTTTTTCATACCCAACTCCATTCATTCATCAAACTGGAGTTTATTTCGCAACAGAAATTTCAGGAAATATGTAATGCGTCAGATTATAATACTATATTGATATTTACAGAACAATAAATCTCTTCGTTTAGAGTAGCCAACAAGACAGTTGTATTATTGGTGGGAAGGGGAGTTTTAGTAGAAAGTAGTCTTTGTAAAATATAGCAAGACATTTTATTTTCATTTTCATTAAAAAAATTCAGAAACATTCTTGGTGATAGGAGTTCTAGAACATTAGATCAATTTTGTGGTCAAAATTATACCGGACTGTAGAATGAAGAGCATTGTAGAATCCAAGAGTGAGAACAATCAAATTATGTAATGATATTGAGTGAAATAATATGAGGATGTCATGTTTCAGACTTTCGAGTAGGAAACTCTTTTAATTGTTGATACTTCTGTTTACCCTAAATTAGTTCATAATTCATACTTTTTCGAATTGAACTCTTATATAAAAAAATTACCAATACCATCGAAGATCGAATTGTATTTGTTGAATATTAGGAGTCTTATTCGGATATAGAACAATATGTAATTCCATCAAAAACTCAAAAATTACAGCAAGATTGGGTGCGGACTTTAGGTAATATGTAAAAAATATGAAGTTTCGACGAAATATTGTCAGATTGAATGTATTTCGTTAATGTAGGTTTAAAAAAACAAATGGTCCATACTAACCATAGGGAAGTTCATTTGTGTTAAAATGAGCCCAAGTTCTGAAGTCAAATAAGGTATCCTTTATTTGACTTCAATAGGAAAAGTGGCCACCTGTCGAATTACCTGAATTTTTGATATGTTATAGTCCAAATCATTCCAAACAAAAAGTACAATGGGCAATACTTTCAACAGCATCTCATATCAATGACTGTCTACATTTTGATCAATCAGAATAGTTATGATTATCCAGGATTACGGTTTGTGTTGTTTAACAATGAAGGACAAATGAGAGTTTTCAGGGGCCTCTAGCACCAAAACTAGCCTTCAGAAAAAATTGTGCCAATTGAACTTTTGGTTTGGAACGACTTGGATTATAACATATAAAAAATTCAGCCAATTCGACAGGGGGGCAATTTCCCTATTAAAGTGTGCGGTATCCTTTCACGTCACATAAAAACTGAACTACAGCTGAATCCGACTCTGTCTCGAAGTAAGAGTTTAGTGTGTCGTAAAGCTGCACATCGAGGCATTCCCGGGAAAAGGCCACTGGAGATTCCATTGGAGTCCTGTCATTAAAAGAGCAGACCGGATGATTGGATCTTTTGAATTGAAGCCCGGAATAACAATCGAAGTTCATTTTTCCGCTATATAAACACCTACTCAAAAATAATGGAACTCCATTCGATAACGGCTTATAAACGTATTGATGGGTTTTCGGCTCAAGTGCGTCTTGAGAAAAGAGTATAAAGTCGAAATCTGTTTGATGTGTACTTCGAATATGTGATATACAGGGTGTTTGTTAAGTACTTGTTCAAACTTCAAAGGGAAAATGTTTGATTACTTCCAAAATGAAAATTTCACATGAACATGTGTCAGCAACTGATTTCGCGATTCGCAATCTCGTGCGAAAAAGTATCACTTTCCGCACTTGTTAGGTAAACTACTATACAGGGCAATTCAAATTCGACCCCCACCATTGGGATCTCCTAAAATAAAGGAGACACGTCGAAGCTTAAATTGGGGCAAAGTTGCGTATTCTGGTGCTCAACAAAATACTGTTTTGAAACTTGGAGAATTCCGAGTATTTCCGGAAATATCGGGAAAAAACTGAAAATCGGAATTTTCGTTTTTATTTTTTTCTATCGTTATTTGATAACATAGCTCAAAACCAAAAGTACATTTTCATTGATACTTTTTTTCAGCTACACGTATTCATGTTCAGATTTACTATCCGACGTTTCGTCTTCTGGCATTCATCATCAACTTTTTTTTTCTGTTATGGGCGCCATATTGTTTTTTTATACAAAAAAATAGTGATTCTCATTCTGATTTCATTGATGTATAATTTGTTATGATTTGCACTTCTGAAACCACAGATATTAAAAAAAACAACTTCATCTGAGATGGTCATAACTCCATCGAAAAATTTAGTTTAATAAACACTGGTTGCCAGAACTCATTAAACATCATAAGTTTGCACAAATACTTCAGTCGAAATGTCCTCATTCTCAAATGAAGAAAAACGAGATATGTTGAAACTTTATTATAAATTTGATAGGAATAGTACGAAAACAACACAAATTTATTTTTAATTATATCCGGAAAGACAATAGCCGGATAGAACATTATTCGGAATTTTGGTCAAACACTTGGCTGAGTACGCTGCGTTTCAAAAAACAAGAATGAAATCATGAGCTTGTAAAAAATGCACAAAAAGTATTACAACAAGTGTTCGAAATGATGGCCTTCCTCTTGAATACATAACCGAGCTCGTCGTCTCAAATTAAGAACAGTCCTAACAATATCCCTTCTTCTGATAGACCTGAATTGCGTGATGATATTGTCTCTAAGTTCATCTACTGTGTCGTATTTTTGCTCTCTTGTTCTTTAAAGTGCCCCACAAGAAAGTATCCAAAACTGTAAGGTCAGGTGACCTTGCCGGCCACCTCACTGGTCCAGAATTTCCTAACAACCTATTAGGAAATCTTTGGTGTAAATATTCGCAAACTGCTCTTTTATTGTGTGGAGGAGCCCAGTCATGCTGAAACCAGCAGCTGTTATAATTAACAAGGGGAAACGTATCCATATATTCTTCGAATTCGTTTCTTAAGAACCGAAAATAGGTTTCCCCGTTCAAAGTATTAGAGAAGAAATGAGGTCCAAGTATTGGGTCGTCATAAATTCCAGCCCACACATTCAAACGAAACCGAACTTGTGCTCTGACTTCTCTGAAGTGTCGTGGATTATTTTCACTCCAAATGAGCTCATTATTTCTATTAAAAACACCACAGTTCGAAAAAGTACTTTCGTCGGACCAGATAATGTATTTCAAGAAGTTTGTGGGGTCTGTCCTATTCGAGAGCCATCTACAAAATTCCATCCTTCTCTCAGGATCACCTGGATGTAATTTTTGTGAAATATGTATCTTATAACATTTCAAACCACTTTTTTTGAATTCCCTCCAAACGCTCGTCTGTGGCACATCCATTTCAGTCGAGACTTGATGTGTTGATTTGGAAGGATCTGCATTTATCTAAAAAAGTACCAAAAATAATTATACTTCTTCGAATATGGAATGAACAATTATTTTACCTCGGCTAATAAGTTAAGTCTAATATTTTGTTCCATTCTGCTTCCTTGTTTCATTCTTGGTTTTTGAAACGCACCGTACTCAGCCAAGTGTTTGTTCAAAATTCCGAATAATGTTCTATCCGGCTGTTGTCTTTCCGGATATAATTCAAAATAAATTTGTGCTGTTTTCGTACTATCCTATCAAATTTATAATAAAGTTTCAACATATCTCGTTTTTCTTTATTTGAGAATGAGGACAGTTCGACTAAAGTATTTGTGCAAACTTATGATGTTTAATGAGTTCTGACAACTAGTGTTTATTAAACAAAATTTTTCGATGGAGTCATGATCATCTCAGATGAAGTTTTTTTTTTTAATATCTGTGCTTTCAGAAGTGCAAATCATAACAAATTATACATCAATGAAATCAGAATGAGAATCACTATTTTTCTGTATAAAAAAAACAATATGGCGCCCATAACAGAAAAAGATTGATGATGAATGCCAGAAGACGAAACGTCGGATAGTAAATCTGAACATGAAAACATGTAGCTGAAAAAAAGTATCAATGAAAATGTACTTTTGGTTTTGAGCTATGTTGTCAAATAACGATAGAAAAAAATAAAACCGAAAATTCCGATTTTCAGTTTTTTTCCCTATATTTCCGGAAATACCCGGAATTTTCCAAGTTTCAAAACATTATTTTGTTCAGCACCAGAATACGCAACTTTGCCACAACTTAAGCTTCGACGTATCTCCTGTAGTTTAGGAGATCCCAATGGTGGGGGTCGAATTTGAATTGCCCTGTATTATGCCGAAAGAAAAAATATTAGAACTCCGGAATAACTAAGAAGTTTTCAATTTATAAGTTATTAAACCAAACTCACTTAGAATCTGTGAATTGAATGAAATTTCAAGATATTTACGTGATTAACCTATTCAAAAATGTATTTATTATTCTTACTAAATTATTTAACGGATATTTCGGAACAGATCGTTTACCAGAAAAGATAACATTATTACCAAACAACCAACTTTCTCAAGATTTAGGACAAAACTACCGTTTTAGGGGCGTAAAATATCTGTCCTCTCGTTAGCCTGGCTGTCGTAGTCCCAATTTCTACTCAGGCCTGGTTAGCAATAAATATAAGGGCTGTGAAAGGCTTTCGCGGCCATCGTCACTTACATGGTGGTTCTTCGGGTTGTAAGGCCGACGTATGTTTACAGAAGTTCTCAAATGCTTGACAGCGAATTAAGAAACAAGAAAAATATCTTTTGAAAATGCTAACCACTCGTGTTGGCGAAACGTCGAGAACTTCTGTAAACATACAACCCGAAGAACCACCATGTAAATATAAGGGTTGTTCAAAAATTTAAATAGCAAATTGAATCTCTTTTCGTTTTCTTCTACAGTCTGCTTATGCATTAAATATTTTATTACTTAGATATTCCGACGGTACGAGAAAAAAAACATGATCGAAATTCTTCGCATTATGAAAAAAAAGACTCTTAATACCTATCTAAACAATTAATCTCATATCTACTTATTCTATGTCATGGATATTTTTGTAACATTCTGTTATAGTTTGATTCAATTCTCTTAATGGAAATATGACGTTGAATTCATAATGATACTGATTTGCTGACACAAAATATTTTATTAGAATTATTAAATTCCCCTCGTATAACTCTCGAGTCTGTATAGGAACGAAGGTTATAGCTCACGCATGTGAAGGTTCGGACCTTTCTCATCAGTATCATGGACGAAAAATGCTGAATATAATGAGTTCCAAATGTGCACAAACTGTCCATGCTTTTTGGTCACTATTAAAATGAATTCCATAAGTACATTTTTTACAACTCCAATTGTAGAAAATTTGGTCTGTCTTCATAAAGTACGGCTTAGTTATAGTATAAAACTGACCCTTCAAGGTTCAAATCGTCAAAACTGGTAGATTTTTATGTGTTCATATGAGACAATGGTGCTTTCAGCGTTCGAGGTCGAAAACATGGATTATTCATTGAGCCAATATCATAAACGACTCAGCAAGATATCAGAACTACCGGATCTGATGCAAGCTTACTGGACTATATGTTAATCTATGAAATTGGTTGTAGAGAGTAAAATACTGATAAAATAGGAGAACCTTTGATGTGGAAACAATTAAAATATTTTTAACACATTCTTTCTAGATAATTGTATTAGAATCGTAATCTTCTCCCATCAGATAAGGAGATTTAGATAATGAAACGTATCTGAGCTAGCACCCGTATCTTACTCCTACTGAAATTTCATCATCACTCCTGATTGTTAGTCGAATGTACAGTTTACACTTATATCCAATCGAGCTATAATAATGATTGGACTAGTGGAATAATAGAGTAATGTAATGTGCCCGTAACAGCAATATCATTAAAATTGACTTTGTGCGTCGGTGCATTATGGGAGCTTCAGCAAACAATGATCGTTCACACAGAACATGTAGTGCTTTCATAATACGCGAAATACATTAATAGGGATTCTACCTAACATACCATGTATTGATCTAACCAGAGATGTCATAATTATTTTTCAACTTCGATCTTACCCATTACGGTATGTTGTAGGTATAGAAGTAGGTTGAATTTAAATTATTTTCTATATTTTCAACATTTTCCATGGAACGTTAATAATTCTATTAATGAATGATTGATGGTATTGTTTGTCAAGAAAAGCTAACTGCATCAACAACTAAATGCAAAGACCTACTACCTAATTTTGCTATAAGGAATTAAAGTTTCTCTTTGAAAATCAAATGTTTAAAATAGATATTGATGAATATGTCGATAGTGAAGAATAGGAAGTAAGGATTTATTATACCTCGCTTTTTCAAATACTTTATTCAGCAGATTACATCCAACTTGTTTGAAATCTAAGATTTCTTCTACAAGACTAGTTTAATGCAAATTTAATTTAGCCTCGGCCAATTTTAGGAGGGAATCTTATTGTTTTTTAACATAACGATTTTGAAATTCGAATAAATGGAGCTTCTAAACATAATCTGTATTTGAAGTGGTTGATTAGGCGAGGAAACGAAAAAATGTTATCGCTCCAATTTGTCTACTAAGAAATAACTGCAGAATGCAATGGCTGGAATAGAAACACTGGTTCCACAAATTCTAAACAGTCCTATCGTTAGCAATCTGTTGGAGAAGTTCCTCAGACGGTATAATCATTACAGTCATTGCAGAAAGTTTGACATGAAACAATTCGCGATTAAGGGATTGAAAGCAATTTATAAACATTCTATTTATTTAGTGGATCCTCTGACCCCATTCACCCAGAAAATAAGATAGAATGGTACGACATTTTTTAAAAGAACAGATTGTAGAAGCTAAGGATAAGTACCTACTTGGTTTGTGTAGCTGCGTAAGAAATTGAGATAATTATTGAATGTTCTAGAATGATTGCATGTTCGCTGTAATAATGAGAGGGGACACTGATACATAATGGAAATGTGGAGTTTTAAATATCGTCAATCGTTCTTCAATATATTATTGAATGCCTAACAGGGTCATGTTTAATGTTATGAAAAATATCATTGAATAAGGAAGAAAGAATAATAAAAAAATAATCAAAATTAATTAACGCTAAAACATAATTCATCCCTAGGATATTCAACAATTGAGTTCACGCAATCTGTTTTATTCGTTACGTGTAAATGTCTGCTATTATCAGATCCAAAAGTTATATCGTGGTGAAAAAGTAATGTTCGTCAGAGGACGACTAAAATAATGTCACGCTATGTATTCATTTTATTGCTCATACTTTTTAAATGAATTTCACTAGATAGATTTTTTTAATTTGAGCTTTCCTTGTCCAATAGAAAATAATTACCAGAATATTAAATTTATCTATGAATTGTGAATTGATAATGTTGTTCCTCAGAGGACGACTAAAATAATGTCACGCTATGTTTTTGTTTCATTGCCCATACTTCTTAAATGGATCCTCAATTTTTTCATTTTAAACATTCCCTGTTTAATAGAAAATAACTGTGAGAATATTAAATTTATCTCTGAATTGTTTCGTATAATAATCCAAAAATGATCAAAATATTTTATATAATTACGGGGACAGGTAGCCAAGTGGTTAAAGCGACATTGTTTTAATCACTTTGGCTGCCGGTTGGCGATGGTTCAAACTATAGCGACTGCAGAAATTTTTCTGATGGCCCGAGATAGTGCTAGGAATCGCACGTAAAAAGGTAAGACCTCGTTAATCCTTGGCTCGCACAAGTTTCGACTTCTGAGGGCTGTCGTTCGTAAGGAGACAGATTTAGATTTCACCTAGGTGAATAATAGCTATTTCATTCATAACTGTGGTTTTTCAAATTCATTTGGAGTAACCAGATATTTCAAATGGTGGGTATCAAATCTATTGGTTTTCTTTCTGGCGAAGAGCCACCGCATTCAATTTGTTTTAGCATTAGCAAGTGATGATGCAATGGAAAATGACAAAACTTGTTTCCAGAGAGGTGAGCATAAGCAGATAATTTTAGCTATTTATTAGACAAGTGAATAATGTTACACCCGACATTAAAGTCCGCAGCATTTGGATTTTTTTATAAACAGATTTAGATTAAATTCACATTCTTCAATAATTTCTCATATTACTTTTGTCCTTATAAATTTGATTGATGCACTGCATCTCTCGAATCGTTTGATGTACTGGCGTTCCGTCAAGCTAATACCATAAATTATGTCTGATAATTGAGGGTATATAAGCCAAAATCTTGATAATCTCATTGTTTTTTGTTGAATTAGAGTATTTTCCCTGAAGTTCAGTCCAGGCCGCATCTACTAATAGAAGTTGTTTTTTATAAGACATGGGACGTGGTGGTCGGCTGGTAGAGCGTTCGCCTCAGCATGAATTGTCTCCGGTCTCGTGCACAACATCACACGTTAAAAGGTAAGAGCTGCGTCTTATCTAGCGCACAAGTCTCTTGGATGCTGTTTTAAAAATACGAATTTTAGAAAACTATTGACAATTCTGTATTCCGACGATCCTGTCTACAAAACCAGTAACACTGAAACAAGAAGATCCCAAAAACATACAGTTGTACAGTATTGAAGGAAATACCACCAAAACTTTTTTTGACAAACAAATGTTTATAATTATTTGTTCATTAATTATTACCTCTTTTGGGAGTTATGCAGTTAGGATAATAACTGATTAAAAAATTTTTGGGCAAGGTTTTTTAATTGTTGTGAAACACCAGGAATTAATCCAAAAATTCAACTCCACAATTTAAATCATATAAAAAAAGTACAATGATAATTCTTGATAATGAGCAATAAAGTTAGTGGAAAAAAATATATACAGTGACCGCCAAAAAGTATGTACCATATGGGAAAATATTTTATTATTGGAGTATTGGAAAAAATATTCTGGGGAAAAGTTTGTGCATGTCCGATAACCTAAAAATCGATTTTGACACATGTCACGTGATCGCTAGAATGGCGGCAAAATGAAAAAAATATTAATGCAAAGGCAAAAAAGGGGTAAGATGGCAAGATATCAAAAAAAGTTAATTGAAAAAGTCACTTAGAATTCAATTTTATACACATAAACGAAGTTTCAAGAGATAATTCAAAAAAATTGAAAATAGCAATTTTTTTAAAATATTTTCCCATCTGTTTAAAAATATTATTTTTTTTCTTATGAATAGCTTGACTATACTGAAACATTTGCATTTTAATGATAATGACAAAACTTTCTCATTTTCTCCACACCAGAGGGCACTAAATTGAAAAAATGGGAATTTGTCAGAACCCTTGCTGTTACATCGGTTCGTATCTAACAGTTATATCCGAATTCCACGACCATTGTGATGACATGACACTCCAAAAACATGGTAATTTCCAGATTATAATCAAGTTCCGATGATAATCGTGGATGAGCGTTTCACTTCGCACATAAACATGTAAATTATAAGTCTCTCAAATATTTTCACAATTTTTTTGGTAAATAAAAACATCGGAACTTGATTATAATCTGGAAATAACATGTTTTTGGAGTGTCATGTCATCACAATGGTCGTGGAATTCGGATATAACTGTTAGATACGAACCGATGTAACAGCAAGGGTTCTGACAAATTCCCATTTTTTCAATTTAGTGCCCTCTGGTGTGGAGAAAATGAGAAAGTTTTGTCATTATCGTTAAAATGCAAATGTTTCAGTATAGTCAAGCTATTCATAAGAAAAAAAATATTTTTAAATAGATGGGAAATTATTTAAAAAAAGTTGCTATTTTCAATTTTTTTTGAATTATCTCTTGAAACTTCGTTTATGTTTATAAAATTGAATTCTAAGTGACTTTTTCAAATAACTTTTTTTGATATCTTGCCATCTTACCCCTTTTTTTGCCTTTGCATTACAATTTTTTTCATTTTGCCGCCATTCTAGCGATCACGTGGCATGTGTCAAAATCGATTTTTAGGTTATCGGACATGCACAAACTTTTCCCCAGAATATTTTTTCCAATACTCCAATAATAAAAAATTTTCCCATATGGTACATACTTTTTGGTGGTCACTGTATATTCCTTGAGAGTAAGAGAATTTCCTGGGACTGGGTCAAGCGAAAACAAAAGGAGAGGTGGTACGAAGCCCCTCTCATGCACCACGGGAAAACATACATTAAAGAACCGTCAAGACACCAAAATTGAAGAACTACTCAAGCTGAGCAGGAATCAAGTTAGAACAATAACGGGTCTTCTCACTGGTCACAGTCCAATGAGGAAACACCTGCACAAAATGAGTCTGTACAACGGAGAACTTTCCTGCAGACAATGTGGTAATAACAGCCAAACATATACTGTCAGAATGCGAGGCATTAGACCGCAAGAGACAGGCAATGTTCGGGATACCCAATCTAACTCCCGAGGAAAACAACCAACCGGTAAAGAACCTGTACAGACTGGTACAGGGGACCAGAGTTACGGAGCGGGTGCTGTAAAACCAACACGGAAAACACGGAAAACACAAAAAGCCCAAGAGGCTGAGGTGTAGCTGGTGAATGGACCAGCATCCGAGGGGAAAAAAAAAGAATTTCCTCCCTTGTATTTTGATGTCCTCCACCGCACATGAGGCATCAAATTATCTACGAGTGAAACAGAAGCACTTTCCTTCCTTGCCATGTAAATAAATAAGTGTCGTTAGGAAGAAGTTATAGATTACCATGGCAGCGAGGTTTAATTCAACTAATCAATTGTTTTGTGCTTGCATGGTTCTTGGAAATGGTAGAAAGTGTCTAAACTCTTTGGAAAACGCCAAAAAACGAAATAAAACTAATATATCTGAAAAATGTGTTACAGGGTATACCAAGAATTCAAATATTTAAACCGAAATAATGTGTAAGAAGTCATGATGAGTTATGAACTACAAACCAAAAGTGAATATGTTGAGTATCAGTAGTTCCAGGATTTCCCTGGTTTTAGTATGTATCTGTTTGTATAGTTAGGTAGGTCTTGTGTTCCAATTTTCGACAATAATTGAATATTTCATCAAGAGTGGTCGGCACTACTTGACGCATGATCATTAGTTGATAATGAAAACCACATGGTAAAAGTTGTTGTTTTCTGTTGTAGGCCTGCCGACGAAAATACCTACCGTATAAATTTATGCGGAAGATTGGACTATTAGGCTGGTGCCAAAACGAATTTTAAACGCCGATGAAATGTCTACTTTCGAATTGTTGATTTTGAGAAAAAAAGTCTCATGATTTTCTCAATATTTTCAATGATTTTCGACTTTTTTGGATTGACGTGGCCGTTACTTGATGGAAGTTCATAATATATGACACTAAGGTAAACACGATTAAATTTCCACAGATTTATTGTCTACGCGAGATGTTTCGATACACAGTATCTTTCTCAAGCGAATGTGATTCATTAAATTATTCTAAGTTGAACATTACTTAAATACCCTTCTTATCAATTGAATGGTCTACCAGTCTGGCCTACATATACTTTGGAACAAGATCCACAATTCAATTTAAAAACTACTAATTTTTCAGATTTTTGTGTTCTACCGTTATTATGTTTGATAAACCTTCCCAACGTGTCATCTGTGTTTTTTCAAAAATGACGCTATATTTTCAGAAACGGGTCCTGAATAAGTTAAAGTTCTCTCTATTCTCTATATACTTGCTAAAAAATTACATTGAAAGGCTATCCAAGAAGTGTATCCCACCTTGACAATAATTACAGAACTTCAACTTATTCAGGATCCGTTTCAGCAAAAATAGCGTCATTGATGTCGGTTTTTATCAATTTTAAGCGGTTCAACGATTCATGTTAGAATATGTTTTGTCCCCAAAGGTGGAAAACATTTTCCTTCAGTTCCTTGCCTGTTACGTTTTCCTTTTTCACAAAAATTATAGGCGTCAGTCTATATGTAATCTTTTTTTCATTATTGGATAATTTGGGTAATCGAATGAAAACATAACGCAAGTTCTTCAAATCATCACTCAATTTTTCATTCAGACAAAAACAAACCGAAAACCCACTTGAAAAATATCGATCAATGCTACCATGAAATATAAATTTTTAGTAGGACACGACAACTCTTGTTGATTTTGCACTTCGCGAAAAGAATTTAATTATTAATTGACAATTGACAATTGTAATTAACTGAATATATTTAGTATATCAGTAGTTTCCAGGATTTCCCTGGTTTTAGTATACAGTGAGCACGTAAAGGTTGGAACAAATTCGTTCAACGCTTGATATGGCCATTAGGGAAAATAAGCTCAGACACATCGATTTTATTTTTCAGTTGCGCATTTTTTGGTATACTCATATTTTTGATGACGTCATCGCTGTTCGAGTTATGACGTCATTATTAATTTTTTTGAATGGCCTCACCCTATTTTGATAATACTTTCAAAAAGAACTAACTTTTCTGTGTATGGGTGTTATATTTTTTCATGTGATCGATAACCATGTGATCGAGAAATAAAAGAATTTTTATTCATAATAATGTAACATTAAGTCTGTTAACGTAAACTTTTGACTTGAGGTTATCTCCACAAAATAAAATATTGTGGGGTTAGATCAGAAGATCTAGCTGGCCACTACAAAAATTCTTGTCTGCGGGTAGAGGACGGCTATTATTATCACGCCGTGGCGCTCTGGGGCGACTTTGGACTTCGGAATTCGATCACAGACGAGAATTTTTAGAGTAGCCTCCTAGATCTCCTGATCTAATTCCAATAGATTTTCTTTGTGGGAATACCTCAAGTCAAAAGTTTTCGATAATATTACATTATTATGATTGAAATATCCCCAAAATACGGTTATGTAACATAAAAAAAAATATGACATCCATACACAGAAAAATGATTTCTTTTTGAAGGTATTATCAAAATAGGGTGAAGCCAATTAAAAAAAATATATAGTGACGTCATGGCTCGAACAGCGATGACGTCATCAAAAAACTGAGTATGCCAAAAATGCGCAACTGAAAAATAAAATCGATATGTCTGAGCTTATTTTCCCTAGTGGTCATATAAAGCGTTTAACGAATTTGTTCCAACCTTTACGTGCTCACTGTATATCTGCTTGTGTAGTTAAGTATTTTATCTGGATTTTATTGTGTTCTAAATGTCTTTTCGACAATAATTGAATGTTTCATACAGTGTGTCCCACTTTGAGCATCCACACCCTCATATTTCGTTGAGCATGAAATAATTCGAAATTTTCTTTGACTCAAGTTGTAGTACTCGGAAATACCTACCTCTATGTTTACGAAACCTTTGTATATCCATTTTCCACGGTTAACTACGACCAAATGAAAAGTGAAAAATTGGGAAAAACATACTAGGCATTTTTTTATCGCAAAAATAACACCAGATTCTGTTTCAGAACACCTTAAAACCCCCAAATCTCAATGCTTGAATCATTTGAATATACAGGGTATCATCTGTAGCTGGTAGCATTATCAAATCTAATCCATAAATAATGCTTGGAAAATTTCCAAAATGTCTTGTCTTGTCACAGAATTCCCAAAAATATTTAATTAATACTTTGAAAAATAGCCAAATATCACTTTTCCAAGGCTAACTCTGATCAGAATGAATGATACCCTGTATATTCAAATGATTCAAGCATTGAGATTTGGAGGTTTTAAGATGTTCTGAAACAGAATCTGGTGTTATTTTTGCGATAAAAAAATGCCTAGTATGTTTTTCCCAATTTTTCACTTTTCATTTGGTCGTAGTTAGCCGTGGAAAATGGATATACAAAGGTTACGTAAACATAAAGGTAGGTATTTCCGAGTACTACAACTTGAGTCAAAGAAAATTTCGAATTATTTCATGCTCAACGAAATATGAGGGTGTGGCTGCTCAAAGTGGGACACACTGTATAAAGATTGGATGACTACTTGACGGATGATCATTAATTAATAATCAAAACTGGATTTCATAGTAGTAGTTGCTGTTTTCTGTTGAAGGCCTTCTGACAAAAAAACCTACCGGAAGATTGGTTATATAATATCTTTTTCATCATTAGATAATTTGGGTAATCGATTGAAAACATAACGCAAGTTCTTCAAATCATCACTCAATTTTTCATTCAGACAAAAACAAACCGAAAACCCACTTGACAAATATCGATGAATGCTACCATGAAATATAAATTTTTAGTAGGACACGACGACTCTTGTTGATTTTGCACTTCGGGAACATTTATGGAGGCATGAAGCACCTTTCGAGTGGACAACGGTTGGCGCAGGCGATCACACCGAGCGAATACGATGATATATGGCTTCATATTAACCAGCTGTAAGGAGAGCATATCCTGCAGTCCTGCGGAGCACTGTTACATTGGTGGGGAAGTCGTGTCCGCGTGATAAATGGGTCTGCGGAACGGCTCGAGTCTGATACTGAAATTTTATTTACGTGTTTTCTTGGTTTTACGGTCCGGTCGAGATTTACTTTCCTGAAATGGAAAATCCCGAGAAAATGGCCCGATGCAATAACAGAAGAGTTGTAGTATCATTGATATAACTCGTGCTCTTTCACCCTGCTATTACTGATAGAAACAATTAAAATCGAAAGCTCGGAAATCTTAAGAATCTGAAGAACAGTTTCAAGGTATTTTACTTAACGAATAGAATTTTGACATAAGAAAAGTTCTACAGAATCCCAAATGCTTCCTAAACTTCATAATGAAAAAGTCACACTATTAGGATAAGTGGGATATATTCATCGAGGAATTTAGATTTGCTTATTAGAACCAACCAAATTTTGAGACAGAATGTCATGGGTACTATCATTCGCAGAGCACAACTTATAATATCTTTATAATTATTGTTAAATTCATAGAAAGGTATCAGGAATTTGCCATAGGTTCACTGACAGGTGTTGAAATGTCAAACTAATCATGGTACTTATATTGTTAATATATTTATCAATACCAATTAATGACACCCACTTACAAAAATTAAAATAATAAGATGTAGATGTGTCATCTTGTGATTTAACTAGTTCGGTAACAATGTTCTTTCCCTTCTCTACTAGTAGAAATTACACGCAACTAGTTAAACGAGCGTTTTTTCACACAGACTGCGGTTTCAACTGGATCTTGGGACATTTCGTAACTAAAGTGTTAAGGTGAGTTGAAAAATAATTCACATTATATTTTTTGTCATTGAAATTAGTAGTAGTTTAAAAGGCTAGGTCTTAAGAAGAACATTTTATAACTATTTTGCAATACAAAATATTATTAAAAAACATTACCTGACACCCGGTGTCAGGTATTAGATAACATTTCTGTTTTTACATGACTCTCTTAACCAGGAGATTAGGAGTGTTCTCCCTCTGCTCGCTAGGTGGAGCGGCCTAGAAACCGCTTCATCGCGTGAACCAAAGTTGATCACGCAGCGGAGTATGTGATGATTTAGACGGGGAACAGATAGCTTCAGTGCTTTTTGTGTTGACCTACCCTTGCACTGATGAGAGACAACACCGGTCAGTTCAATTTTTATCGAAATGATAGTTTGGAAATAATCTGCAGTTGCCAAGTGACTTTTTCTGGAATAATTTTCCTTTCTAATAAGTGCTAGTAATTTAAATCTACACAATTTTTTTCAATAGCCTATCTTTTTTACAATAATGTCATCTTCCGGGTATTCTTTGATGGTTTTGTTTCATTTCATTTTGTTATTTGTGAATATTTTTTCCGACTGATGATTTTTCTGGATTTGCCTCACCAGAATTTTAGACGTCATTATAGAATCGGATATGTTTTCTTCCAGTACACTCAAGGATAGTTCATTCGGTGGTCAAGGTCATTGACATGTTTTGCTAAAGCACATCTTTCAGGATATAGTCTACTATCACTTTTATGAGAAGTGATTCTGTAATTTAGTAATCTTTTTGTTTGGCCAATGTAATTTTTTTCACAATCAAGACAAGGGATACTATAAACAACATTTGAAAGTGAGAAAATATCATTTTTGTCCTTTACTTTTAAATATATTTGTCTTATTGAAGTAACTGTTGTAGGTATTTGCAATTTTGATATTATCAAATGGTTGTAAAATTCTGGTTAGTTTGGGTGTTATTTCCTTGATGAATTGTATGTATTATGACCCATTCATACAATTCACAATCGAAACAGAAGATTCAGATCTCTCAGTCTGGATACAAAACTTATACGATCGATTGATAACACAATATTAATTGATTGGTATAGAAAACCATGCAGTTCAGGAAGGTATTTGAATTTCTTTTCTTATCACAAATTTTCGATGAAAGTGAATTTGTTGAAACAAATGAAAGACAGAGTACTCAAAATTTCTGATATATCTTTTCATAATAAAAATTTGAAAATACTTCAAGAACTTTTCATACAAAATTCTTATCCACCATCTTTAGTTAATAACATCTTGTTTAGCTCATTTTTAACAGAAGTTGATAATAGTGTAAGACAAAATATGAATTCTCATAATGAACAACCTGTTGCAGATTTGAATCAAAATTCAATTTTCTATGCTTCATTACCTTACATCAAGGAAATAACACCCAGAATTTTACAACCATTTGATAATATCAAAATTGCAAATAGAACAGTTACTTCAATAAGACAAATATATTCAAAAGTAAAGGACAATAATGATATTTTCTCACTTTCAAATGTTGTTTATAGTATCCCTTGTCTTGATTGTGAAAAAAATTACATTGGCCAAACAAAAAGATTCCTAAATAACAGAATCACTTCTCATAAAAGTGATAGTAGACTACATCCTGAAAGATGTGCTTTAGCAAAACATGTCAATGACCTTGACCACCGAATGAACTACCCTTCAACAACAGTTCTTGCAAGAGAATCACATCTTTCAAAAAGATCTTTCTTAGAAATGGCCTTTATCTCTCAAGAGAAAAACTACATCAATAAAAGTACAGATATAAGCCATTTGAGTGAAATTTATTCTTTTTTACTTTCTCTTGACATTAAACACCATGAAATCAGAGTAACCGAACGCAGAAATTCTAACCTACACTGAAGTTTATTTGTCTTGGAACAAAATAATGTCACTTGTCAAATTAATTACTGTCACATTTGAAAATAAACAAATGTTCGACTAATTTGTCATTTCGTCCAGTTCTTTATTTTTTAAAATAAGAACTGAATATACTGCATTTTTGATATGTTTAATTAGCAGAAACTTAATCTTTGTAAAATGTTTCTTATAAATAACTTTTATGAACATGTATGTAAGCATCCTCAAAGAAGATAATTTTGAATTTACAATCTTATATGACATTTCCAATTGTAGTCTCCCTGATGATGGAATAAAAGATTCCGAAAGCTTGGAAAAACTTAAAAGAGTTTCCTTTTACATCGCTGCAGGCCCTACAATCAGTTTCACTATTAACTAGTCAGCGACTATCCTTTTTTTCAACATATTAGAATATATACAATCACCCAACTTAAAAAATCCAGTCCTAGTAGATTTTTGAGCACGGTACCAGCAGACTGAACCCAATGATCTGAACAAGGAAGAAGCCTTGACGTGCTCTTGACGGTTCTACATCAACTTCTCTCCTGCATCTTTCATACTATCAATATTTCAATACTGTCATGGTTATGATCGAGTAGGAGGTATGGCAATTAAGTTTCAACTTCAGTCTCACTATTTGCAGTACTATCGAAGTTTGAGTGGATGTTATATATGTTATCGATATAGGAAATCTGAAATGATTTCCGACTTCTGCTTCTTCATTCATATATATCGTCAAAACTTGAATATATTGGCCTCTTATAAAGAAGGCAATATCAAATAATTGTCGGAATTCAGATGACTGGGTAATAATTTTTAACTTATGGAAATATTTGTTTCTTGATATCATCTTTCGTTTTTAGTTCTGCTCTTGTTAATTTAATGGAAAAAACGAGTTCCATCGTTAAAATATACTCAAAGTAAATCAGGGAACACTACCATGTATGTCAACAATTAGGGAGTGAAATTGAAGAAAACCAATACTATCAATGTTAACGACTACCTTTCGAATTTTATTTAAGCCACATAACTGCATTATACCTTTCGATATCCGATTCCCTAATTCAGATATTTGTCAGAACTGTAACCTAATACCCCGGATAACTGACACTCGCACATAAATCAATTTATCTATTTCCCCGCAAGGTCTAAATATATTAAAACTGAAATACGCTCTCGAAATGCATATAACTCGCTGATAGCCTTAATTATCCAAAATGGATTGCGCCGAGAGCAGTAGCATGTTTCTGCCACATTCAACCATAAAGAGAGCCGTCACCCATCTCCAGTTGTGTGAATAAACTTCTCGGCCGTTACGCCAGAGTTCTAAGGCTACACTGCACCACCTTATATATATATATATATGTTATATTCATAGAGGGAATAAATCACGTCGTTTGATATTTATTCAGTAGTTGCGGTGGAGATGAATTCTGCTCGGACTCTACATTATGTAAGGGGAATGTATATCGTACTACACATAGCTAGTCCATAAACGTGTGTTTCGAATAACTGGGATGCTTGTACATGAATTTAGTGAATAAATATTTCAGTAGAAATATTCAGAGTTCTTATGTACATATATTCAGGAATGTGAGCTAAAAAAGCCCTACAAGAGTGGAGGAAGGAACGAGTATAGTTTTTTGTAAAATTACGAACCAACTTTAAAATGATGTTTGCATGGATTGACAAAGAGGCAAAGGTGCTAGAGCGGTGGGTGGTAATTTCCAACTACCTATGTTTAGGTTCCATACTATTTTGAGTTTTTTAACAGGGCCCATTTCGAATTGAGACTCGAGAGGCATCACATCCAAAAAATATCATTATGCTATCCTTTTTAATAGCTTTAACACCGAAGTGCATATTTCTGTATACCGTAATAGTCAGTACAGTTCCACTTATGGCCTGGTTTTACATTATCCGCAGGACCAACAAGAATATCACTATTACAAAAACAAGATATTCTTTCCCAAGACAATTCCCTCACCAACAGGATCCATGTGAGCTGTCCAGATCATCGAGTTTCTCAATTTGGGATCAGAAGTAGTGTCTGTCTTTACTCCTTGAAGAACATTCCGTGCCAACGTAAATGAAGTTTGGTGTCAAAAAATTTCGAAAATTTTGAAATATCTTCATGGATGATTTCAATGTATTTAACGTTGCCAGGCTCAAATTTTCTAACAACTCAGAGAAGACAGGTCCTCGTGTGATATGGGGGTGCCTCACCATATTTTTTGATCTGGGGCATATACGCAACCATCCAAATCGTCTGACGGTCAATGTATCTTCTACGTGCACTTTGGAAAATATTTTCTCAAAATTTCAGCCTTTTAAAAGTATTCTAGGAAATACTACCCTTTCAACAACTTTAGGCTCATCTGGCACGGACTTATACCCGTACGAATCTTCTGTAATTTTTGTAGTTGAACATGGAAATGTACAAATTGAAACATATTTAATTGCCAGCTTTGTGGAAGAACGTTATTTTTTACAGTTATTTTACAATTGCAAAAATTTGAGAGATGTTTTCTCACCTAACTGATTTTCAATTAAGTACACACGAAGTTTCAGCATTGTATCTCACACGTTAGTTGAAGGTGCTGACACCTCTTAAACTATAAGTAATTATCTGGCAAGACAAATGGAAGAGTTTAAATACCAGGTAACGCTTAATCAGCGACAAAATTCAGGATTTTTATTAATATTCAAGTTCATAAGCTTATAGAAAAGTTAAAAATGTCATGTGACCAATCACCAATCAGAAATATTCAACTTTTCCCCAACAACAAAAATGCACCGATTCTTAAAAAAAGGAAAATATCAACGGACATTTCGATTCTCTGATGATTCGTGTTGACGGCAACTGCTTCATGAAGTATAATTATGTAAATGATTGCCACATGAAATTTACATAATTATCATGGAACTAATACGGTAACAAGCTTTCATTCAATTTTCGCTTTGATTTACGAAGCTATGTAGGAAGTCTATCCATGGACATTATACAGAGATCCGGTACGTTAAATAACTTTGAACACAATCAACCCATTTCTGCAGAACTGTTGATTATTATATCATAAATTTTACAAAAATACATGTTATTCAGCCAGTCTTCTATATGCCCTACACAAACACTCATCAAAATGTTGTATAATGAGATATACATCATTTGAAATGAAAACATTCATTTTCAAATTTTCCTTTGAAAAAATGGTTGGATAAAAGAATATACATATTATGTTGTATATCTGTTTCGGATATGATGGAGCAAAATGTATCAAATGTTCAGATTTTTTACAGAATGGGATCAAATCCAAATCTATAGTTCCACAAATCTAACCGTCAATACAAAACCGAGCCGACTAGTGAGTTGTACAGGGATAGACGGTGTAAAATAGCAAAAATTCAGACAACGCTTACCCAATCGCCTTGGATGCATTGCCTGCGGAGTCATAATCAGAGGAGATGCTGAATGAGCCATAAAAATATATCTGACCTGAATAGGTTATCTACCAAATCTACTTATCAACAATTACTGATTCCCACGCCTGGCGCGAACTAGACATGAGAGTCCATTTCTGATACCATTTGACCGTTTTTTGTGTTCTGTTTGCATTGAAAAGGAAAATCCTGTAATGTTAAAAAAAACATCGTGAGGACCGAGGGACAGTAGGTAATGATTGGTGGTCCCTGCAGGATATAATATGCCTAAGGAAAATTAATTCGTAGCGTGCCATTAGCCACCACCGATTTCGTTAAATAGCTCCCATTGATTTGTCGAACTTATGGTGAAGGAACTAGTTATTACTTATACAAAGAACTGTATGTGAACCCACCCACTCACCACAAGAGGTGCAGAATAGGATTATAAGAACCCTTGAAGCCGCCGAAGTTTCTTTGGTTCTTTTTGGGGGAACGTTTGTCATCGTGACAAGTGGGACAGGCATCAGTTTTCAGTCAAAATGTTTGCTTTATAACTGTTTATTTCTTTAATAATAATCTCTTTGTGATGCTCGAATATCTTCAGAACGCCCTCCTGAAGCTTTCAAAAATGTTTGATTTACGGCCGGAGGATTTTGGCCGTATTCTGAATGACGACGCTTCTGAAGCTGAATATATAGATTGTGTCGCAGCCGCTTCAGCTGCCGTAGCCGCAGGCAAAATTATGACCAATTTATAGTTTTACTTTACGTTCAATGAGCGCCACAACTGTTTTCCTTAATGAACATATTTTTATAATTGTCGTCCTTCATATTATATAGATGTGGAATTCCTTCTAGTAGGTTTAGGAATACGCCTACATCAACATCTACATTTTCCTCATATTGTGACATTTCTGAAGAAAATTAATTCTTGCTTTCAAACTATATAAACAAATACATAACCTAAATTATGTGACCATTCGTTTATTTTTGACACGGAAATATATTGAGTTTACCAGCGGCAGCAGCGACAACAGCAACTGCAACGGCAGCAGATCTACAAACGTATACATGAGCAACGGCACATTTATCTTCGTACGGCAACTTCAACTGCAACGTTTGCGGCTGCGACTCAATCTATAAATCCTGCTTCAGTTATAGGCTTAGCTCAAGGGAGGAATATCACCCTTTACTAGTAGCTAGTAGACCCAAGAGGGTCTGAGTTTGTAAATTGACATCATCTAAGAGCTCCCTCACGTCGTGATATTTCTGAAAACGAAGCCAATAAATCTTCAAAGAATTGGCAAACCTACGTTAGAATGGATCAAAGGATATTGAATACTTCCATTCCGGTCGTTTCCGGGTCTGGAAGCCATTCCCAGGTAGAAAGTTACCCAGAAAACATGAAAACCTCGACTATAGTCGGGTTAAAGCCTGGTCCCCATCCTATAGCTTCCACCAGCAAGGATCCAGGCGCAATTACGGATGCGATGATAACCACAAGTCAGCCCAAAAAAGTTGCCACAAGGAATAAGTTGGAAAGAATAGTATATTGTTTTATTAGGAGTAAAAGTATAACTTTTTGTGGCGAGTCTGAATGTTTGATGGCCGAACGTTAGTGAGGCCGACAATTTCAGACGAGCCACAAAAAGTGCTTTTGCTCCGAATGAAACATGCTATTTTTTCCGCAAACGGCATCCAGACTATAGTACTAATTAATATTTAAATAAAAATTCAAAACGATTGCAACGAAGTTGATAAATTCAGAGAATAATAATTATAAAACTGCGCACTACATTTCCGTGGTTACTGGTTTTGTGATTGCCAAGTCAAAAACAAATTTGACAGTTCAATAATATTTTATAATGTCAGAAATATTGTAAGTGATTTAAAGCAACAATTGGACTGTGCATTTTTGGTAAGTACTTGAGCATCAAAATTTCGTTGTATATTATCGTTAATAAAGTTTAAAAGTTCAACTAATAATTATTTTCCCTATTAAAAATTCTACTTTTTTGTACGGCCGTCAGCGTACAAAAAAGTACTTTTTTGTCCGCTCACGGCCGTACAAAAAAGTGGCGTCTGTGAAATCATACTTCAACATCATGAATTGACGTTAATAATGTCTACTTTTTTTGACGTTTGCGGAAAAAGAATATTTGTTTCACCAAGTCGAGAAATATTCAAGGTGTTATCAGGGTTCAGCACTCTATACCGTCCGCGATTACCGCAAACTATCTCACTTATTGTTAGAGGGCAAGGTGCCCCATCACACCTACAACTTCCCTGAAGACAAACCTCTCATTACCGCAAACTATCGCACTCATTGGCAGATGATACCGTACCCCATTACACCTAACAAACCTCTCAGAGTGATCCTGAGAGGAGTGCAAGAGTTTATTAAGATCGAAGACCTGGAGGATGACCGGGAGTCTTTTTCACATTTGCAAAACAGAACAGGACAGTGCCACCGATGTCAACGTTTTGGCCATACACAGATGAACTGAATGAAAGGAAGCATTTGACCCATAATTGCGCTAATCTACGCAACGAGCGGGCCAAATGCTGTAACTGTGGAGGAACTCACACAGCCATTAATAGGGGGTGACCAAGCTACCCCAAGCAGTATGGAAACAATGTCAACGTTTCTTGTATCAGGGGTTATCCTGCCAGAAAATCTAACACCGGCCAATAAGTAGTTTCTGGCCGTGTCCGCGTGGGGATCTCCCATGCAGGGGCTGTGGGCACGAAGCTCGATGTGATCAATTCTTCAGATGGGTCAGGTGAGACCAGAGACATCTTCGCCGCCCTAGACCATCTGAAAAAACTGTTCACGAAGTTTCTGAGTTTGAAGCACATGCCGTAATTCCGCCTACACAGTAAATGGTTGTGCCCAAAGCCCAGCTCCTTGAAGATCGTTTTCTGCAACTGTTACGATTTCAGAGATAAGAAATTGGATCTTGAAGAACTCATGGCGCTCTGTAACGAGGAGATGATGCTTCTTCAAGGAACACACCTTAACGATGAACCCGTTGCTGTACCAAATAACTGATTGTTCAGGCAGGGCAGTATTGGGAGATGCGGAGGGAGAGTGGCTCCTTTTGCGAAACGCTCTTTATGGGCCGCTCAGTACGACATTTACCGCGCTGAAAACCAGTGCATGGATGTGATAGGAATAGAGGTTGAGACGAATAGGGGCGTTCTAAGAATATTTCGTTCTTATAATCCCCCAAACAATCAGATACAGGATGATACTCTGGATTCTCTGTTGTTGGAATCTAACGCTGATGATCTTATCGCCAATCACACGTCATGTAGCCAGGTTTCTGGACGCACATGGACAGATGAGTCCTGGTGAGCTTACGCATTACGGTCGGTTCAGGCCGTATGTGCTCGACATCGCGCTGGTCAGGAGATTTATCCTCTTTCTAAGCTTTCGTCAGATCATAACCCAGTCGTCTTATGGCTGGGCGATGATCCAATCCCCCGGAGAAGTTGTATGCGGAAATCAACGAACTGGGAGTCCTTCACTGCAGTTCTTGAAGGGGCGTGTGTCAAGTTGGGGGAAGCTTAGCAAACTTCGAACAGGCTGTGAATGACGCAAATGAGGCCAGTGAGCAGGGTCATCATAGTTACCAGAATGAGTTTCCCCAGATGATTAAAATCCTCAAAAAGGAGCGTAGTCGACTCCGAAGGGAGTATCAGATGACACCTGGAGACAGGGTAAGAGCCAGCCAGAAGGCTAACGAAGTCTTCTATACTAGCAAGCATTTCTGACAAATTTGCAAATTTCTGCAACGATGCAGGTTATGAGATCAATTAGGAGCCAGATGAAGATGCTGCACAAACTGAGTATGTGATAGATCTTGCTAAAATAAATAACTTTTTCTTCATCTAGAATCATCCAGAATTGATTTGTACTTAAAATACAGGGTGTTGAATTTTTATAAAATATCGGTTTTTCTTAACCCATCTAGAAAGTCTATCATATGAAATATATTAAGAACAATTCAACAAAATGTATGACAAAGCGTTAGATGAAGAAGATATCCATTGACCTAAACACGTTCAGTAACTGATCACGAACTACTTCTTATACTTCAAATGCCCTTTCTAGACCAGGAAACATCCTCGAGAAGCACACATATTAATTGCCCAAGCTGTCTAATCGAACCTCATCATTATCTTGATTCATTTTGTTCCGCTTCATCATTACACCCCGTACTATTGCAAACGTTCTAATCGCCACGATAGTTATGCAACTGGACTACAAAGGATGTGACGCTCTCCGCGCATCATCGATGTCACGGATTATTCGGCTAATCCACCGATTAGTAACCAACTTAACGTCAATTAACGATTGTTAACGCTTTTTTCGATGTAATGGCAACATTCGCAGAGCATCGTCGGAGAGCTGTGTAATTTCGATACACCACAAAACAGATCCCGCCGATTGGTAGCGATCAATATAGTAATTTTCTGTTCAATTGAAGTAATGGTTTTCGATATGATTTAGTCTACATTACTGATGTTCTGATATACCGCTCTAGGGGAAGTTATCAGCGATAGATGAGCACTTTTGATGATTGTTGGTTATTAAATAATTACAGAGAGCGCCATTTACTATGAGAGAATTACCGCATGGGGTTTACTCACGAACAAGTGGAACATTTCATTTCGAAAACAAAGGATAGGTAGTGTTGGAGTGTAACAGAGAATAAATGTCAATTCACACCTCAACATTTCCATCCTGTTTTTGGACGGTCTGGTTCCCACGAAAAGAAAAATCCTGTTATGTTCAGACAACATCGTGAGGGCCGAGGATCTTACTGAAAATGAAGTATCTTTTGAGATCAAAATACATCAAGTAACCTGTATTCAACAGAACTGACGAAATCATTAAGGTGTTTTGAAAAAAATTAACTTTTCTTCAGTTCATAATGATAATAATGTTTAGTAATGATTTTGGTTTTGGTTTCATGAGTTGTGTTGGTAAAAGGTTACTCGATGCACGTCAACTTCATTTTGTTATTTTAATCTCAAACGATCCTTCATTTTGGGAAAGATCCAACGTTATCATTTGAGTTTTTTTAAGAAACTTGGTTTGAAACCTAAAAGTTTACGATATCAAAATAATCGTAAAAAATTATCTTTTTTCCTAACTCGGCAAGCCACCATGCTGCCATTTGTAAAAAAGGACAAAGATTTGAAAACAAATTAAAAGTAAAGTTGTATTTTCTGATGTTACTGGGTGTCTTTGATGTTGGCGCTATCCAGTTTTGTTAAGTTAAAATTTTGAAATGAAAATCACTTAATGAAATCAAGACGACTGTGATAAACAGAACATATAGTCAGAGAATTGGTTGTGCAACACATTAGATCCCTTAAATCAGTAATATCAATTACCATTATCAGGGGTACCTCAAATAAGGTATTTTCGGCTCACAACGTAAAATACTTATGTTAAAACTTAAGCATGAATATAACGATTATCCTAATTGATTTAGTACAATAGGAAATTGGAAATGCTACTGAGGGTTTTCTAATTTTCAGTTGAAAAACACTGTGCTCCGGTATCAGCAGGATATTCAATAAAAATTGAAAGTTCTGACCTCATTATCCATTAAGTCGGTGGTAAGTGTCCTCCATTTGCTGGTGGCAAAAAGCCAATAGCAATCAGTTTTCCAAAATTACGTAATTGAACCCTCATTCAATTTGGTAGGAATATTTCCTATTATTTCGATGAGTCTCTATCAAAATAAATTATAATAACATAAAATGATAATAATACGTTCGTTATTTACCACAAAGCACAAAATAGTCATTTTATATATAAGCAGTGGACTAGGTAAATAAAAGGTGAGAGTACAGTCCTCTATCAACACCAGGAAGAAAGAAACTGGTCTTCCACTCAAACCGTTAATAAAACTGAACTTAAAACTAATAATACAACTACTAACAAGTATACAGTGAACGAAAAAAAAAAGCGAGAGAAGAGCAGGAGAAAGAAAGAGAGAATAAAAGAAAATATGGAATAGGGAGATAGAGGAAATAACCTTCATATTAGTTCACTTTACCTTTAGGTTGTGAATCCGCTAGTTTGTGTGAAGACGCCGGCGCTGTGCGAATTTTATTTATTTGTATGTTTTTTGCCCTGAGTTGGGTGAAATTTTCAATTTTGTAGTTCACGCAAATATTCAAACATTGACTTTTTTACAATCAGACAATCCTCAGACTCAGACAGTCTCAAAGCTAGGGTTGGCGCTAGTTTCTTGAAACTATCATAATAAAGGGAATACATTGGTATCCAATGGCAAGTATTCTTGAAGCAATTTTTTACAACTGAAAAATTGAAAAAATATCTTCAGAGGAATCATATGGAATTATGAACGAAGGAAAAATACTTTTGTGAGTATTTCAGTGAAGTTAAATGTAAACAAAGTTTTTAATCTACTAAAATAACGACCTTCACTGTTCTGCATCAGAAAATTCCGGAACATTGTCCTGGCTTATAAACGTTTGTATAGGTGCTCATAATTTCCGAGTGGCTACATCTTTAAACAGAATTCATATGTTGCCTATTTTCCAGAATTAAATCAAGTCTTCTTCATTCCGGCCCAAGGAGTTTGAATAAAGCCGAATTTCATAATTCAATATTTACCGATAAAGTTTAACTACCCGAGGGAGTATACTAAAAATTAAACGGATCCTCCTTTTGTATACCTCATTCGCTTTCAGTATTTGTCTAGAACAATTATTTTCAAGCCATGTTAAGCGAAACGTGAAGAAGGGGCATTAGGAGAGATTCCGACTCATTGTATTATTCCGTTCATGTTGACTTTAGCGATCGTCCATTCTCTCCGATATTTGTTGTGGAAAGAATGTGAACGGCGGGTTCAAATTGAATAGTAGAGTACAATATACAGTGAGTTATTTTGATAAATGTCCACATACTGATGAATATGATGAAGATGAATGGACTGATCCAGCTCATTTTTGTAGAATATTCCATGCCTAAACATATACGACTCAAAATGAAATTTGCGATAAGAAAGAAAGAGATAAGAAAGAAAGAGTAGAAATAGACTGTGTTAAAGATGAGAATGGTCACATTATAACTGATCTTACAAAACTGGTAGACATATTCAATAAAATGTATATTCAAACAGGCAAAAATCTTTCACAAAAAATAATCAGAACTTTAAACCATAAATTCAAAGAAAACATAAACAACAATTCCATTTTGCTGTCGCCTACTAACCATAAGGAAATTGTAAATGTCATACATGACCATGAAAACCGTAAAGCTCTTTGATAACGTGAAAGCAGAAAGCAGAAATGAAATTTGCTCAAAAATGAATGAGGATCTTTAAAGTAATTTTTATTTCAAGAGAAAGCAGTGACGTAATAATCTTTTCTCCAAAAATATTCAATGCAAAACCCGTAAGGACGAAAAGTTGCTATAACTTTTTTCCTGTCGAAAATTCCTTGTTTATATTAAAATATTTTCGAAGCATTTTTTTACGTAGAATTCAATGGTGTAAGTGATTTATTTTTTCAATAACATTTCGATAGTTATTGATGGAAAAAAAATTAATGAGACACCCTGTATATTCCTGTACATTTCAATAGAGCTTAAAATTACCTTTCCAAAAATAAAGCACATTTAATATTTTGCTAAAGTCATCTTTGAAATACAGAGATTTTAGATTTTTTCATCTAGACTTTGAAACACACATTTTGAACAAGTAGGTTTTGGACGTCGCGGCGATAAAACAAAAAGCAATTGTTCGCTAGTAGCTATCAAATGTTGAGAAAGCTTTTCACAGCAGTAATTAAAACTCATAGTTTCAATAAAACTGATAACAATTTATATTATATTTACTACTAATAAATTAAACTCCAACAATAATAATAATAATAAAGACCAAACAATGAAATATATTTCTCCAAAGGAGGTGTTCGAAATATCTACAAGATTCATCTACACACAGGCGACACCTTTTCTGAACGCTTTTTGCCGAATTAATTAGTTCAATAGGAGTGAGAGAAGCAAAACTTTGCATCACTGCCGCTTCCAATTCGTATCTAGCGTTGGTCGGCAATTTAAAAATAAGATCTTTCAACTTTCCCCATAAGTAAAAGTCCTTAGCCGTTAGGTCCGGTGACCTGGCCGGCCAGCGGTTGGGTCCTTGGTTGGCTATCCAGTTATTATCAAAATTAGCATCCAAAATTTTTTAGACAATTGCAGTGTTGTGAGGCGAAGCCCCGTCTTGTTGAAAAGATGTTTTCCTGGGGTTCAATATTTTGCCTTAAATTTTTTAAATACCTCTGAGATGTGAGACTGCCATTATGAATGAACGGGCCGATAATTCTTCCCCTGAAAACACCTGCCCACACAATAAATCCAAATCTTCCTTGACTTCTCTGCTCCACAATTGAATGAAGATTTTGTTTTGCCCAAGTATAAGAATTGTAGCTGTTGGAAATGCCGGCACTGCTTACATGATCTTCACCCACCCTGTACCAAATTTTATAAAGATGTCTACAATATTATCTCAGTTATTATACAAAAACTTTTTTTTATTTCACCCTGTATCTCAAAAGTTAATACTTTCAGGACATACGTTCATTGGATTTTTTTTTAAATGAGTCAGAGAATCACCCCCTTGAATATTAGCATGTCTTTAAGGTACACCCTGTGTATTATAAACGAAATGTAATTTACGTATGTTTCCAAAACAAAGAACCGCCAGTGAGTCGTTAACAGCTGCTAACCACATTCATCTTTTTGTTTCTCAAGATTTTGTTCTATCGTAATTGATTTCTCGTCCCTTTTACAATACTTCAAAGTCTTCTTCGCAATTAATCGTAATTTATTGTTTTGTGGGTGTGCCAGGTAAGCGAGAGAAAAACCCCGAAAATACCAGATGTTTTATTTACCTCACCATGACTTGTTATGAAAAAGAAAGGAAGAGTAACATGTGTGTAACGATATTTTGAGAGCCACCTCATTCCGAAATGTAACTTCATATGACAGGAAGGAGCGTATAAAATATCACATCCTATACACGTCAACCGTCAGCAAATATTTGAAATCGAATCCGATCAAGTATCTAAATATTTACGAAAGTTCTTTACGAGTAAAAAAAATGACGAGAACCATGCCATGTCTCTGGTTTTACAACTGGTGATGATTTGATATGCACATGAAGGGCGGCAAAAAATTGAAAAGACATTATGGAAATCTAAAAATAACAATAGGAATTATACCTATTAATAATTCTAAAATGTTTAGCAGAAAAATATGAGAATTCATTGATATACAGGGTGTTTCATAATAAATGCGCAGGTTTTGCAGTCTCTTCAAAGTTACTCATTACGTGGAATCATCTATAAATACATTTTTAAGTGGATACTATTTTGGGATTTTGCCTGTAATAAATAAATGAAATATATAAATGTGGTAATTTCGGAGCTAAGGAGGTGAAGTTTCGATGAAGTTAAGTTTAGTACATAGAAATAGCAAAAAATGCACGATGTTGAATATCTGTGAAACCAAGATATAGGTAGATACACGATGTAGTATCTCTACCAAGTTGTTGTGTTACTAAACTGTTTTTGTGGCTCGAAGAGAAATTAAGAAAATTAATTTATGATAATAATAATAATCTTTATTGACCTTTGGTTACCGTATAAAATGAATACGGTACGTCACTTAATAAATAAATAAAATTGGTGTATACAGGGTGTTTCATAATAAATGCGCAGGAGTTCCGGATGTGATAGCTCGTTCAAAAACATGAAAAAAAGTTTTTATTAACTTACCCTCTAAAATGCACCATTTTCGAGATACAGGGTGTTGAAATTTAAAAAAAATTATCGTTTTTTGCGAATATCTCTAGAACCGTTTATCGCACAGAAAATAGATTTCGTAAGTATTTTCTACTCATAATAAGCTATGTTTTGTGCGGATTTTTTTATTTTTTCAAATTCATAATTGGTGAAAATTTTGAAGGGGTAATGGGTGTTTTTTATCCAACTTCTACGCCACTGGAAAAAGTACAGTTATGAGCCTCCAGTATGAACCGCCAATGTTTTCTACACAAAAAATGTATTATTGGTCATAAGCTCTAAAGTTGACCGTTTTCAAGAAAAATCAACTTTCATGTTGTTTAAATAATGTTTTTTCCTCGAAAAATTGCTGCGTGCATTGAAGCTAACGGCGGACATTTCCAACAATTCAACTGAGTATGATTGTTATTATTTTTTTTATTTTGCAGTTAAGAAGTCAACGTTTGGTTTTGTTACTTGTTCTAACGTTTAAATAAATTTTATCAAGTTTTATCAAGTTTATCAACATGAAAGTTGGTTTTTCTTGAAAACGTTCAACTTTAGAGCTTATGACCAAGAGTACCTTTTTTGTGTAGAAAACATTGGCGGTTCAAGTCAAAATCATACTTTCTGCAGTGGCGTAGAAGTTGGAGAAAACAAAACCCACTACCCCTTCAAAATCTTCACCAATTATGAATTTTAAAAAATAAGAAATCTGTACAAAACATAGCTTATTATGAGTAGAAAATGCATTCAAAATCTGTTTTTTTTAAGAGATTAACGGTTGAATTTCAACACCCTGTATCTCGAAAATGTTGAATTTAAGGGGGTAAGTTAATAGAAACTTTTTTTCATATTTTTGAACGAGCCATCACATTTATTATGAAATACCCTGTATACAGAGTTTCCCACTTTTCATGAATACACCCTAATCGCATTATTAATAAAAGAGATATTAATAATGCGATTTTCTGGAAATTTTGATGGTGAATGTATGTTATAAAAATGAAGAATTTTGAATATTGAACATTTTTATTTACCATTTTCGTGCGGTGTTGGGGGCGTTAAAAAAAGGCTTTTGGAAAAATGATACTAGGGCTAATTTTAGGTAACTTTTTCTATCAGATTTAGAATCAGCGTCCCCAAAAACCCCATAATTCATATTTTTAAGAGCTGATTTTAGCAATGAAAAATATCATTTTAAAATAATTTTTTCTAAGTTTCTTTATTTCTAACTTCTTAGTTTAAATACCCTAATCCTATTGCATTACAAACACCTCCATATCATTTTGTTAAATTCAATATCCTTGCAACTGCTCTTAAACTAAGATTTAGGCTTTTCGAAATTTTGTTAAAATACGCGCTCTTTGTTATCGTTGGCATCCAGCAACGTTGAGAAGAATTATTGAAGAGTGCAATTGTTTCAGGTGGTATAGTTATGTTGAGAATCTGAAATAATGATTTTTGTAATTTTGTTACCACATTTAGAAATAAAGGAGTTATTAAAAAAATCTTCAATTTTTTTTTCTGTTAAAATCTACTATTAAAATCTTGAATGTATGAATACAAGGCTTTTCGGAGATGCTGATTCTAAATCTCATAGAATGAGTTATTTAAAAGAACCCCTAATGATCCTGTTCCCAAAAAAAGCTTTCCTCAACCCCCCAACACCGCACGCCAGTGGTAATGAAAGTGTGAACTATTCCATATACCTAGTTCATTTTTCTGAGATATTAGGGTGTGTTCATGAAAAGGGACCCACTGTATGTTTGTATAAAGAGTTCGCGATAGAGATGGATACAAACAGAAAACATTTTTATTTTTGATTTTTCGAAAAAATGTATTCCTGCTAAAAGTTGGTGAATCATTTAAAATGTACAATAGATTCATAATAACAAACCAGTGGGAGTACCAACAAGCTGAAAATGGCAAATATCTGAAAATGGGCCAAAACTAGACTACCTCTATTTTTCAAGATACCGCCGAAAATGTCCAAAACAAACAATGACAAAATCCAAATCTAAAATTTCAAGAAGAAAAGACAATATCAAGTATCACGGATACAAAAATAGGGAAGATTTAGAAAAGTTACTACTAAATATTCTTTAATGGACATTTTTCCACACCCCTTCACTTAATCTGGTATTGATGGATAAAACATGTCAACCTTTACTGATTTTCGAACTGAAATTATCATGTTTTTATAGATTATGTACTGTATGATATATAAATATCATCTCAAATACCTATCTATAATTCACTGATTCATCTTCAATGTTGGTTTCCTGCTTTCCTTAATAAAATGAATCAGAATTAGCAAAGCGAACGTCATGGAAAGCACAATACCGCCTATATATTATTCATATGTCAATAATTACAGATGGTGACTGAGGCAAATTGAATGAATACATCGAAAATGAAACTGGAGCAATACTATTGAAATCCCAGTTTGTACAAAATGTTTCATCAAACGCAAAATTTTCAATGTATCTATGAAAATTGTGAAATTTTATTGCACTTATATTCTTATATATTTTTAGGGTATTCCTTGTTTTTATACAGGCTACGTATGTTGATATATGACATAATATAAATATCATAGATGCAGAAATAGGGAAGACTGTGAAAAATTTAATGGTAATTTTTCCAGACCCCATGCATCACTATTCTGGTATTGATGGATGAAACATGTCAACCCTTACTGATTTTCGAACTGAAATTATCTTTGAATGAAAGTCGAAAATATGAACATTATCTGAATTTTCTCAAATAAAACAAGACACATAGACTAAAGAAATCAGAGAAGTTATTTAATGATTATTGACCGAGAGTTTGTTTTGTTTCATTTAATGGTTTTTTATCGAGTTCTGCATCCTATGGTGATTGAAGAAGTTCAATGAAATGGAAACGGAAATAATAAATATTGCCAAATGTTTTTAATATCAAATAAAATGTGAAATTGTCCTTTAGAAAACCACTTCATTCATTACTAACAACTGAGTAATGTATAACAATTGGTATCACAGATTTTAATACACTCACTTTACCAAGTTTATTTGTATACTTTTTGTGTACTTAGGGAAGATATAACATCTGGGTATTTAGCTATGTCTACTAGTACATAGTTATTCGAAGATTCATCATACAGATGTTCACGGAATATTGTAGAATCTTCTATAGATACATGTATTGACACATATTTTTATGGAAAAGAAAGAAAGATGTTGTTCTTTGAAAGATGAGAACGAAATTCATTTTTATTTTTTTGCATAATTACCGGATGGTTGAAGCAACTGCATGTTACTTTGTTGATTTCGCGCTTGAAACTTTGAACAAGTTCGAAATCTGGACAGTATCAACAATTTTCAACTGCTCGTTTGAGTTTTATGAATGCTCTAAGCAACTGTGTGTCATCAGACCTGTTCTCAATTCTTGCATGAAACATACGGATAGTTGACGTAAAAAAACATCAGTCACCAAGTAAATAATGACGATACAAAGTCTGTCAACTCATTGAAGGAGGCTTGTTTGAATTAAATGAATGTAGGGGAACTGTATTCGAATCAAAGTTATAGTCGATATGGCTGACACAAATTAACTTCACAATAATTTATTTCATATCCATAAAACTTTTCTAACATATCTATCCGAAGAAGTAGATCATCAAAAATATGAAAACTGAAAGCCTAACACAGGTCTTAAAAATCTACTGTCAGGTAACATTCTCTTGTTTGCCATCTCATTTCCGGAAAAGGATAACAATCAAGTATCTGAATATTTATAATCGTCTTTTCTCGAGTGAAGGAAAAAACAGAATGTCGCGTGATGACGGCACCTGGCGTGACACGAAACAGCTTATAGGTTCCTTCCCTTCGAAATTTCCGCACAAGGGAGCTTTTTATGGTCCAGGGGTGCACAGCCAATATAAACTAACATTAAAACTCCGCTTAAACTCATACGTGCTCTTTTTATTTAATAATGCTCTCGAGTGTCCTCCAAGGGGCATTTTCGGCTAAGTTGTGTACCACAGAATTTGTTCTGGAGAAAGAATAAGCTACAATATAAAAGAGAGAAGTGTTTTTAAATGAAGAAACTCTAAATGAAATCGTATTCGTGACCAACAACCTGCCATACTTATTGATTGATCTTTGTGGTGGCATCTGCAAAATTTCCCACGAAGCGTCTTCTTATCCAGCGGTATTGATGTTATAATTTATGAATGCAAGAACTGCATTAAATAGTCATATAATAAATGAGATTACTTAATGACATTTCAGGGTTTTTTATAATCTATAATTTACTAAGAAAGACTGAGATCATTAATTTGATGAGTGATGAGTTATTCCTGCATGAATACCTTTGTTCGGTTGAAAAATCAACCATTTGTAATAATTCATACGAACCTAAAATAAGAGTTTGTGTTCACTCCAATGAAATATTAGGCCAATAAACATCGTGCTTTAAGGAATCATATATGAAATATCAATAATTAGTCTTCATAATATCAATTGAAAGATTAATTAACTAAGAAAAACAATCCATGAATTTCGAATGTACAAATTTCAGTATGGATAACTCAGTTTCTGCAGGGAAAAACTGAGATGGTGGCTGCTAACAACTTGAATCCATTGAAAGTTTTGAATATGATTATTTCCAGTTCCATCATAATTAGAACAGTATTTTTTGTATCCGCCAAACCTGCTAATAGAAACCAGCATTGTTGAATTTGAAAACATTGAAATATCGAATTTGAAATCCATAATATTCTCTCTAAAAATTAAGGTAGTGTAGCAGGAGTGAAGAGTGTCAAATTTTTTAAATTAGCTCTTGTAATTAGAGGAATTGTTCTCAACTGGTCTGAAGAATACCTGACTAACAAATCTTAAATGAACCCAAGTAGCACACCTATATTGGTAAAATATTGGTACAATATTGTGAACATATTGGCGAAATATTTGAAATGCAATATTGGCGAGAAAAAAAATGTGAACATTCGGCGATATTGGTCCAATATTACTTGAATAATATTGGCAAAATATTCTCGAACTGATATTGGCCTCAAAATATTCGGCGATATTGATACAATATCGCTGATACAATATTCTGACAAAATTGGCACAATATTCAAAAGTTATATTGTCGAGAAGTGAACATTTTGCGATATTGGTCGAATATTGTTTAAATATTTCAAAAATAGTTTTGGTGAAATATTCTTGAAGCAATAATGGCCTCGAAATATTTATCGATATTGGTACAATATCATATATATATGGATATATTAGAGGATGTCAATATACCTTAGTAAATTATTAAATGTCTTTTAGTTGATGAAGGTGACACCAGAGTCTGCCTTTTGATCGCCATAACCACTGAGTGAGCTGTCTTGAAAACAAGTTATGGGAAGTATTTAATATACTTTCGTAGGTTTTAGAAGACGTTCTATTTATAGAGCCACCTATCGGATTTTTATCCAGGTTTGATCATGATATAATTCTAATATGTTTCATTGAATATTCGGCCAATATTCAAATTTCATCTCAATCTAGATGTAGGAAACAATATGAAGACAATATTGTTTTAACGATATCGATAAATATTATTGAACCAATATTGATCCAATATTAATTAATAAGATTTGTAGAATATTGGCGAAATGATATTCAACCAATGTGTAATCACATTTGGAGATACAATATAGGTTTTATTCCTAGAATCGATATGAGGGGAATATTGGGATTGCAATATTGTTTCTAGATGTTGAAAACGATGTGAAGACAATATTGTTTTAACGATATTGGTAAATATCATTCAACCAATATTGACAATGATTTATTACAATTTGTCGAATAAAGTGGAAATGATATTCAACGAATATGCTATCAAACTTGGAAATACAATATAGTTTTTTTCCCTATAATCGATATGACTGGAATATTTGGATTGCAATATTTATTCTAGATGTGGAAAACAATATATAACCAATATTGTATTATCGATATTGGTAGAAATTATTCAACCAATATTGACCCAATATTTCATGTGATAATCTACATTCAAAACTAGTTGAACCAATATTCCACCAATATTATTAATACAATATTGTTTTTTGAATATTCACCCATATTGGATCAATATTGATTTTTCATTTACAATATATCTATATTGGCCCAATATGGAACCAAGATTCAGCCGATATGATGTGCTACCTGGGAAGTATCGAATAATATAGGCGTACCTCAAGGCAGTGCGCTAGGCAATAAGATAAATCACACACAGAGTGCAACGATTTCCTAAATGTATTTGTAGATTGGTTGCATGTTATGACTGTAACCTTTTAGAAACAGTGGATCGCATGATCCAAAGTATATCATATCTAGAGGTGAATAAACTAAAACTGAGTACGGAGAAAACTGAGGTAATAATTATGAGTAAGAAGCACAAGCTATGAATTATGAGTCCCTTCAACTTGAAATAGACTATCGAATGGGTATCAGAATTGCGATATCGTTGACTGTTAACAATCATGGTGTATACGTAAGCAAAAATATATAATATATATTTTTCATCCCTAGGATATCATCCCAAGTTTCCATGTTCAAATATTACAATAAGAACCATCATACAGCCTCATTTCGATTATTGCTGAACCCATTCATATCTACTAGACAAAAACAATATTTAAATGAAACAAAAACTTCCAAATCAGAGTATGAAAATTATTTTGAAGTGTAACAGGTGTACTCCTATCCAGCATATACTGAATACTCTTATAGTTGGCATGATGTGACAAAAAGGTTGTACTAGTTAACGATAATATTTAGTTTCAAATTCATCAAAAACTTTGATTCTTTCATCATTCACAATAATCAGATTCATGAATACAATACAAGATCGACTCGTCAATTTCATAGAATAAAACAAGGACAAAACAATCAAATGAAAACACAATTTTTCAAAGGATTGGACGCTTTCAGTGAACTTTCCATGCCCATGAAGAACTCAGCAGCTTCACATTCTTTTGAAAACTTGCTGAAAACCATACCTAACTCTTGAATCAGCATATTTGTAGTTCACCCTGATAACTATTCATAAAACGTTAAGAGGTGGTTGGGTCTAGGAAATTGTCAAGGAGCATAATACAACTTTTTGGCTGCAGATACTTCCGAGTCGTAATATTGATGGGCCCTTTACAAAAAAAACTTTCAACTCGCTATATTGATTCTGTTACCAGTACGGAACAAAAATTTGTAATTTATGTTTCTCATTATATATTCTTTGCGACCCAAATAATAAATTCACTCAACGAATCCATAGCAATAATTGTTTATAATATATCATCTTCGGAAATCAAATTTAAAAAAAGAGTTATGAAAAAAACAGTTCACCTCTCTATTTCCACGATACAGCTGACTATACAAAATACTAACTCTAATCAAAACTTGTAACAAAGTAATGGCTGACTTCTGACTTATTGATTGATCTTTCCCATGACAACTGTGCACTTTCCCAAGGAAAGTGTTCGTGCTCGCCATCATCGCCAATAATACTATATACTCACAAGTGAATAGAATAAAAGAAACAAAATTAATGTTTGAAAAACTATTCCTTCCTCATCCATTAGTTGTGAGGAAGAAAATTATATGACTAACCATTACTGATAATTTCTGTAATGATACATTATTATACTGGTAATGAAGGAGTCAATTATTGAGCGCTTTTTTGGAATTGGAGCTTTTATTAACAAAAGAGCATCTCTTTACGATATTAGCGAAAAATGGCAGATTAAAAACATAACTATTAATTTTTTGTTTAAATGATTTTCATCAAGAATTCTGAAACGTATTAATTTATATTTTCAATCACTCCAAAAGTTATCAATGAAAAGGTTCAAAAGTGAAAGTTGAAAACAATAAAAGAAACTTGTCATATTGAACAATTGTTTAAACGATAAAAAAAATCGTTTTAAAAGTTTTGAAATTCATTATCCTAACGAAAGTGGCTCTCTTACACCTATTTTCATGGGAGGTGCTCGTCTGGAATATCTTCAATTGTCCTAGTCATCACTGAAACTGACATGACAATTTCAGCCTTCAAACCATTTTGTTGTCATCCTGGAGACTTTTGCCAAACGTCTGCTTACCAAGGCTCGTTCTTTGGGATTTTCTGCATGGAGATATGGTAACCGATGCCTACATATATTAAAAAAAAATTCTACCTACTTTTCTTTGGCATTTTCAGTATATGATTTTCCTTTTCGTGCAAACCATAAGAAGATAAAAAAATCGCATTTATATCTCAATTGCAGCATTCTTTTGTATCCCAAGAAATTGAAAAATTCTGAATTTCACTCGAAAGGAACAAAACATATTATTATCGAGTGTAGTTTGGATGATATGAATAATGTAACATCAACACAAGGGTGTGGAATATAATATCTTGTGAAATATGAGTCTACTGAGAGAGCAATCCAATAATTTATCGAAAACAGACGAGATGATATTGATTACCTTACATTTTGCTCGTTGGTACAATATGGGAGTTCCGCACAAGTTGCCAACTTAAATAAAACCCTAAAAACTTCTACTTTTCAATAGCAATTGTTTGGCTCTAGTGTTGTGGAAAATGGCTTTGATGGCTTTTTGGTATGGGAGCAAACACTCGGGATTTAGAAAACCTTATATAAGTTTATACAGTACATTCCAATGATAACTATCCTCCCTCAATAACTTTTGATGGGTTTATTTTCAGGAAAGACACCTTTATGGGTAGTTATATTCGGTATAATTTTCACCCCCGTCTCCGTTCCATATTTTGAATAGAAATCCTCATTTATTATTCTAAATTAAGATTATCCTTGTCGAGCTGTGATCCCAAAACGAAATGATATAGAGTGCAGATTAGTCTAAAGACGCAGCCCCATAGAAAATTGAAGAGTTACAAGAAATTAAGGAATGTTCACATTCATATTTAATTTGATATATTGACTGATGCAGCAAAAGAAAGTAGTAGATAAAATAATTGCATTTAAAGAAGCAAAAGCATTTTTTGAATTGGAAACTTGCGTGGAAGTCCCTAGTAGGCAATCCAGATTACGTTATATTTACAGGGATGGTAATCGCCAAAGGTGAACAAATGATATGTTTGTTTTAGTGTTTTTGTGATTCTCTGACTATTTCACTTTTGTGTGTCAAAACAAATAAATAGCTTCAACTCTCACAATCAACAACAATAAAAATGAATCTTGAATTATATCTACATTAATGAAATGACCCCAAAGATTAAGATTCTAATAAGATCTACTTCCAAGAAAATAAATATAACAAAGGTGAGTTACTCAAATCAAGTTGGTCTTCAAGCAGCTTCAATCTTTCATTTTCTATAATATGTGAAAATTTAAGCTGTTCATCAAAAGCGTGACATTCTTCTAAAATATTATTTGAATTGGTTCAATTAGATTTTTTGTTCACATAACATATGATATTCGTAGGAAATATTTTTAAATGTTCTACCAGTTTGGCCAATACACAGTGACAACAAAAAAATACGCAACAAATGGAAAAAATCTCTATTTGTGATTTAAAAAAATTGTCAGCCCCTATCAGATATACTGAGTAATTATCAATTACTTGATAAAAAGCAGTTTTCAAAATTAGCATAATCTCAAAATTTATATTTTTCAGAAAATAAGTATCACTTGGATGAAATTTTTCGAGAAGATATTGTTGGAGCTTTAAACAATGTGAAGATGAAAAAAAATTATTAGTGAAATTGTACAAAAATTTTATTTTCAATTTTTTTAAATTAATTTCAAATTTCGTATAATAGAAATTGAATTAAAACCTCCGTTTGTTTTTAGGATGACCTCAGCGATGTTATGATACGCAAAACATGCCGTCAATGCATATCCTTTACGTTTCATAGAATTAATTCAAGAGTAAATTTTGTGCAAAAACGTAAGGTTTTTGTGGCAAGGCACTTTTTTAGCAACATTCCTTCCATAACCGACTGATTCTGATTCAAATGGCTTGAAAAAACTCTAATAAATCTCGGACAAAGATCTTCTTGAAAAGTTTCATCCAAATGTTATTTATTTCCGAAAATTCTTTTTTTCAAGAATCTGAAAATTACTCGGTACACTTGATAGGAGCTAAGTAGAGCCTAAGTTGACGACAAATAATTTTTTTTTCAACTCATAAAGACTTTTTCCATTTGTTGCTTTCTTTTTGATTGCCACTGTATATCTAGGGCAAGTTCTAACTGACTTAAAACATTAAATTGGTCGATTGATGATTCATTTATTTTGTGGAAATTCATATGGAATTATTGTGTAAATAAACTACGACTTTTGTCTAATGTCCACTGAGTCTTGGGTTATGTGTTGTGATTAGTTGCAAATAAATACTACTATCACTATTATTATTACTAGCTAGTTGATGATGGTGTAACAGATAAAACAATACTCAGTAGAAAGTAGACAAAATTTGTAGTGTTCTTCAAACAGTTATTTAAATAGTAAATGATATATTGATAGTTTTGACCACTGGCGTCCATAATTTGACATGTCGTTGGAAGAAAATTAGTAGTTGCAGTCAGTTGAATAGGTATTCAACACCTTTGATTTTACAATAGATTTTATTGCCCTATATACAATGCATACCTTAAATTGGAGAAGAAATATAATATCCGCTAACTGACTCCTTTCCTTACGGTTCCAACACACCTTTTTCATCTTTCGAGAAAATCACTCATCTGTCATCTGTCATGCCGTGCACACACGAGGGGTGGGTACGTATCGTTTCTCTTGAGTCAGCTCTTGCAATGAATCCAGCATCCGCTGAAATTTGTCGAAGGAAACACGTGGATTCACGCCTACATAGAATTGAACATTGGCTGTCTGTCAGAATGTTCAGCAGTTGGCGAACATTCGTCTTCATAATTTCTGCTCTCATTTGCATAATTTACACGAAAGGGGCCATACACCGGTGCCAAGTAATATTTTTCAGGCACACATTGCACATGTCAGAGATATTCGAATGCGTTTGATTCCTTCTAGGGAGATTGTAGTACAACATTTGCCTTTCGAAAACAAACGTTTAGGATCGCTTCGCATTTATGCTCAGTAATATTTCCGCACACCGAAAAAACCACTGTTAACCAAATTGAGATTTGCAGTTTTCATACTATAATAAAGCAAATAAATTTGATAAAAAAAAATTGCCGTTTTGAAAATAGTCAGTTTTCACTATTTTCCCCTACGATATGTTGTTAGTTATTGACTGATAATTGAAAATTACCCTGAAAACTGCAAAAGAAATGATAGCAAGTATATAAGTTTCGGTTTTGGTAGTATTATTTTGGGTATGTATTGCAATTTTTATTTATATGCTTTGACATGAAAGTTTCAGTATAGGTTTAGTATTATTTCATCACAATACATTGAAGTTGATGTCATATGACTCAATGCAACAATGCAAGTATTTCATACAATAATAAGATTTACGTTTCCACAAAGGGGTATAACTCACATGGATCATTTGAACTTCAAAAAAAATTATCGGGAGAAATTTACTCGACTATACTGACCGATTTCAACAGTAATATAATAAAAAAAATTAGGAAATCCATGGAATCAGAGATCTCAGAGGCATGTCGATCTTTCATTGAAAAGTCAAATAGCATAACTATAAATCCAACCTCCAACATTTTTGGAGTTACAATAATCTGAAAAAGCAATAATCTCGCATACCAAGCGATTAAAAAGTGATCACATGAAATTTTTTTTTAGGAAGTATGCCGATTCAACAAATAGTGGAAATGTCACATGTAATAGCAGTTACCTCCATATAACAATAATAACCATGCTTTCAAAATTTGGAAGAATTCATCAATGCTCTAGAGAATATAACTATTTCTGTAGCCAAAGAAATCTCAAAATATATCTGGAATATTCTGAAGTTACCGTCATTCATATTGAGTTATAATGATGTTTATATGATTGTACAAATCGCTGTTAACAAATTGTTATTTAATTCATATTTTATGCATATTTGATTTTTTTATTCTCACACATGCACACATACTTCTTTCTGTTAACCCATTTTTCGAAGCGATAAAATATTATCATTATCATTACTATGTACTATTATCAATAGTAATGAGAGATCAAATTATTAAAGCATGCAAAAAGCTCTGGCAACATTTCGCCCAAAATAGTAAGAAATGCATTAAAAAAATATCGAGATCTTCCATCTGGATTGTCAACATTGGACCTTTCATTATTACTTGAAAATGTTCCAATCAGGAACACAAACAGAAGTCACAAACTTATTAAACTGATTTCTGCTCAATCAAAATTATTCGATATACTTATTTGTAGCGGACTTGATGTATGCACACACTTGACATGTCATTTCCGAATACCAACATGGTTTCACAAAAGATACTATAGCACGTCTATAAACTAATTTATAATTATACAGAATTTGTACCAAAAAAACGTATTTGACAGAACGGAAACTCTACGTTGAATATGAAGGAGTGAAATCCTCTGAGTTTACCGCCACATCCAGAGTGTCACAGGTCTCACACTTGAAACCCCTACATTTTTCGCTATTGGAGAATGATATTTGCACTAACATTAAATCCGATACCATTGTATTTGCTGATGACGTGAAACTATGACAGATGACAGATTCTATTTCTTTAAAAAATGATTTGAAATCGTTGGAAGATTGCTGTATAGTAAATAAACAATCTTTAATATTGGCAAATGTGAAGTTATGACTTATTCACATACAAATATCTCTCCCATGTACAATTATATTATTAACGAGGAGTCACTGTCACCAGTCACAGCAGTAGTTAGTAGAATTGTACTAGCCTATACTGGTTATTATGAAATAATAAGTGCCAAAGCCATGAAATCAATTGGTTTTTCTCGTAGTTGTAGTGAAATCGTCGGATACACTTTATCAAATGTATACTACCTTTGCTATAAGTGAACTAGAATACTACAGTTAAGTATGGAATCCATACCACAAACAAATAATGTCGGCAATTAAGATAGTTCAAAGAAAGTTCATGAAATAATCATTTAAAAAAATATACATAAACGCTACCCTGGCAGGTATTACAATTACAAACCGGTTGAGCAATTTTAAGAAACAGTCATTAAAGAAAAGAAGAAGAATCAGTAATCTACTCCTGTAAATGGGCTTTGGTCTAATGGATGTATACCTATATCAAATGAATAATCAATGCTTGGACTGCTTTTCATGCAGCTTAAATTAAACCAAACTATAATACATTTCTGGAAATGTGTTTTTTCAGAATGTAGGAGGTTTAAATATCAAAAGACCATGTCAAGAAATGAATAATCTCCACCAAAGCGAGCTTACAATTAATAATAGTACACAATTCTACTTCTGTATGTAAATTTGTAACTTAGCCAACTATTACCTATTGTTAGTTTATTCATTCTTCTCTTACCTTAGGTATATAGTTAATATGCAAAAAAATCTCTACCACAACTGACAAAAATGAAAAGCAATTTCTGCAAGCGGCTTTACGACCACCTAAAATGGTTGTTTGCATATCAATAATAATTTAGCAGATATGTTTATGATCATGGTGGCATAAAATAGCGCGCTGAGACATAAAATAGTTAACAGGAGCTATAACGTAACAAATAATATGGATACTTTTCCATGGAAACGAAACCTAGCGACAATGTATTGTAGACAACAAAATAATATGAAGTACCAAACAAACCAAAAAGATCCATAATTTTTTTACAAAATAGTACTATCATTAGCAAATTCTAGATCTCAGTTATAGAACGATATTCGGTTATTTACATCTCTAACATTATAAGTACGATCTATGACTACATTTATCTCACAACTTTGGATCCGTTCAAAATGGGTTTGACTTGACTGGATCCGATACACCTAATCGATATATACAGTGTTCGGATTGGATTGAATCACTCAAGTCAATTCCATAAAATATAGGATTGGACCCAACCGATCGCCTTGAATTGAAGTTAAATTACGAGATAAACGAGTTTGAAATTGAAAAATGACAGGAAAAAGTAGCCAAATTCAGATTAATGTTTATATTGACAATTGTCTTTCTCAAAATGGAGAGCAAAATAATAATTAGGAAAAGAAACGTATGGTCCAAGGAAGAGAGCAGTTTTTTCATTCAGCTGATTAAGGAAAAACATATTATATCGTGATTTAATTCGCACAACACAAGAAATTTAAGGTTACGAAATTCGACATTTTGCTGTGAAGTTAGCTTTTTTCAATCTGATTGAAGAATAGTATTCTTCGATCCACTTAAATATTGCGATATAAACTGAAGGGTGGTTTCACTCGACTCAATGCTATTGAATTTGAAGCGGATAGAGATCGTCCAGATAAACGTCGTCTATAACTTTAACGCATACTAACAATTGCCAAGGATTTGCTTAAATTTTGTACTAATTTGTACATTAATGATTTCGTGATATTTTTGTTATTTGCAAGTCTCTAGCAAGAAAAACTGCATGAATGTCTCATTCTCAATTATCATCCAAAGTGTACAGCAAACACATTTTTTGAAAATATGTGTAACTATATATTTTGCGGTGATTAATAAAAAATGTCAATATATCTGAACAGTGACGTTCTGACAAGACGACAAACTTCTGTTAATATTAAAATAAAGAAGGACGAAGATATGTTTGAGAGGATGAATTTATGATAAAATCAACATATTTGTTGGGCATTTTCAGACCATTTCGGAAGGGTTATTTTTTATCACCAAAAAAAAAATACTGTGTTGGAATTGTTTGAAATAATTTCATAGTATCGCTAGTATAATGCATACTCTGCATTCGTTATTTGATAACAACCTATCTATAATAATGAAGCCTTGTTCTGCCATTTATTTGTTTCTGAAACGATACAATAGATAATGAACAGTTGATATGAAAATGCGGATGAATTAATTTGTTAATGAAATTTCATTTAAACTAATGAATACAATAGAGTCGCCTCTGAATGGCTACAATATATTAACATTTAGTTCAGTACGGATCCATACGTTCAAACAATCAAACACAAAAATATTCATCGAATTGTTTTTCATACCTTGAGGTTATTCAGTCATCTGCGATTATTTAAAACAACGAAATCAGTTATTTCAGTTACGCACAAATTTCCAGTACAATGTATAATATATACAACTTGAAGAACTTTTTGAAAACCATATTTCGATACAAGCAAACTTGAATGTTTAGGTGATGTTATATAGTGCGCAGCTAATATATGAACCAAATTGATTTTTCCGAAACCATTTGAATTTTGAGAAATACCTACCCTATACCATTCGATTCATTCATTGAATTATTTGAATGAAACAAGATTTTTCACTTGCTGAAAATGAATTATATAAAAGTATATATTGTTATAATATTGGATACTAACTTATATTTTGATTAATTGTTGATTTCTATTTTTATTGAAAAAAATACATTGATGGGAAAATCAGGGAATAGTTAAAATTATTGAAGAAAATTTTGAGAAACATATACAAAGTGTTAAAAATAATGTTATGGAAATGGAAAGAAAATTACAAAATAAATTAGAGAAAAATAAACAAGAAATGGTTCAAATGTGTAGGGCCTTCGAAGAATAGAAAGGAAAAATAATGAATTTTACAGAGAACCTAAACAGAAATAAAAGATATGAATAATTCCATGGATAATAACAGTAAACGAATACACGAAGTTAGGGTAGGAATAGAAATAAATAGTTAAGACATTATGGGAAAAATAAGTAATGGTAATGGAAAGGTAGAAAATAATAGAAAAGAGTCAAATGAACTTATAGAGGAGAGAAGTGAAGAAAGTAAAAATAAATGGAAATATTAAGAACAAAAAATTAAATAATTAGAAGAAACAAAGTAAGGTACAAATGTAGAAACTAGAATTATAAATACGTGTCGGAACATTCAAATAACAAATTTGAAGGGAACACTGAAAGTTACATCCTACAACATTTGTAAAAATTATGAGGATCAAAACAAAGTACTTAAATGAAATACAGGAATTGAAAGATAATATTAGACAGTATATGGACAATCAAGCATGTGTATGGTTCAATAGTCAGGAAAAAAACATCAAAAGTTTTGAGGATTTTGAATATTTGTTTATAAGACAATATTGGGGAAAGAATGCTCAACTTATGATAAGAGATAATTGCCATTTGGCAAGTTCGATGAAAAAGGAAGTATAAACTACAACAATTATGCAATCCAATTATATGCAATAGCACAATACTTGCATTCTATAATGGGAGAAAAACAAATTGTGACATCAGACAACGCTGTGACTAATATTTCGGAAACGACACTGAAACTGCAGAAAATTTGTATGAAATTATTATCACTTTAAGATTTGAGTAGAATAAGTTACTCAACGCAGGTCTAGGTAAGTTTAGTTCTAGAAATTTGACAAAAAATACAAAAGTTTTCACATTTCACATCGTTGAATTGCTAATATGATAAATCCATTATTTGAGTTGGATTTACTGTAAGTATTTATTTTTCCAAACTCTATTCTAATATCAAAATCACATTTGAAATATTCTTCAACGAACCCTTTTCAAGAACTCTGCTTGAGATTGAGAGAATTTTATGTTTTGGCGCACCGACTGAGAAGCTGAGGAACTGAAAAGAAAAAGGTAATAACCAGGGCAATCTGAGAAAAAAATATTTTGTGTACTACAAAATCAAAAAAAAAAATTATCTTTCCATTCATTTATTTTTTGTCAATTAAAATAAATTATCAATCAATATATTAATTGGTATCTAATATTATAACAATATATCTCTCCAAACCGCTAACTTGTCATTTCTCATATCTACATAAATTTGGCGCTTGAAAGTAAAAATTGACCTCTTTCATATTTTTTTTTCAAAATTACACAATTTTCAGAGAAATATTTCATTACATAATCCACCGTTCTTGGGATCTGAACAAAATTTAGGGTTGCTCGTAAGGGTGGAAGCTGAATGACGTAAAGAACAAATCAATTAAAAAACACAATTTTAGTCGCGTACTGTATAAGGGCTTCAGAACGAATGATACTCAATGTTCAAATACCGCATTCAACAAAGAATCAAATTCCATCCAATAAGATACTTCCAATATCCTCCAAGTTTTTCAGAGGAAATTATTTCACGTGGTTTGTCACAATTCTACATCGGAATCGCAAGAGAGTTTAATTTAAAAATGTCAGAAACTTTTGTTAGGCAGTCAGTTGACAAGGGCACGGAATATTTTCTTCGCGCTTCAACGAATAGAAAATCAATACGTTCACTTCCAATTAGGAAACGAAAGAGTTTGCTCTTCGTGTAAGTAAAACATACTTCTACAGTGTTTCTTTGAGGAAAAGTTTCATCGCAAATATCATCGCACACGCTGAGATACAGAAATGATCAGAAGGAAATAATTGGCAAATGTCAACTCTATGTGGTGAGACAAAGGGAGTATTTCATGCGAGGACAATTAATATAGTAAGATAATTGAATACGAAGATAAGCTTAATCAATCTGACAAATTTCCAAAGAAATCAATGTATCGGTCCAGTAGCCTTGATAGTCTTTTATCATCTGGTGATCAGTGATACAAGAAAAAATCGCTTCAATGAATGAAGTTAAAAAACGAGTTTTCGATAACACTAAATTTTTCACAAAATAGCTCTATGTCATCTTTTACTACATATTATGTTTTTCACACTAGAAATACTGCTGGAAATATGATCTCCTATGTTCATAAAGTGATCATTAAATATTTCACAAATCTTTTCGATATTCCCAATTTTCGTGTTTTTTTTTATTTGAATGCAGTTCGTATATCTCTTGTAAAGTATGGAATTGATAGTGTTCCATATAACTTTTTGATTTTAGCTTGATGAATGTTCAAAGTAATATCACTTTTTTTCTTTGATGTTTTTCTAGAAATATATTCTTAAATTTTTTTGTAGTATTTGTCACGAATTTTCATCGATCTGCCAAATCTTGATCAAACCACGACTTAGAATCTTCCTGTTTATTCAGGGTGTTGATGTGAGCAACTCTCGAAAATATTAAATATTTCTTCATATATATCATTGGGATCTTGAAATGAATATATTCTTTCTGTCAGTTTCTCTTTCAAAGTCGTCAGCTTGATTATTTTTATTTGATGGTTTTAATTATCTTTTTTCCACAGAGTTTTTGATAAGAATTCTCATAATCTGGATATTATGGCCTCTCAGTGGATTCTTGTCAATAATCAAGTCATAAGCTTTTTTTGAAGTTGTTAAAACATGATCTATCAAACTATTTTGTCTAGTAGGATTGTTATTTGAGGAGTAGATATCCATTAGTTTTCTTCGGTCTTCATACCACATACCATCAATATACATTCAGATTTCATTTTGTTTAAATGTTGGTGTTTCTCATCAATGATGTTAAAAAATGTTTCTTTCTTCAAATTCGGAGGGAGATATAATCCACTAAGAATAATGCTGGGAGATTTAATTCGAACTGTCAAATAAGACAGCTCATTTTCAATTTTGTCAATGACTTCAAAATCCAAATTTTCATTGATAAATATACCCAATCCACCACCTCTTCTTTGCCGACTTGCATGAATTGAGTTGAAATTTTTTTAATTGTAATATATATCTTCCTTCTTATTCATCCAGGCTTCAGTAATAACCAGATTTGAACATTTTCTTCGTATGCCAAAATTTTGATTTCCTCCGTTTTTTCTTCATCCAAGAAGCGTTCAGATACAAGATTTTCATATGCTTTTCATCACTCATACTGTCATTTCGTATTTATTTATTTTAATTCGAATAATCTGTTAGTTGTTAGGAGATTTTAATTTTATTTAAGTGGATGGATGCCATCATGATGAGAGACAATAATTTTATTGGATTTTTTATTGGCACTGGAGCAATTTATGCAAGATATATGTTCCATTGAACAATTTTCAATTTGATGATTTCCTGTACAAAAAGAACAAATTTGAATCTTTAGCAAAATGTTGTTTTATGTCCATAGCGACAACATCGCCGACAAAAAATTATATTGAAGTCTTCTCGTATTTGACATTGTTCCCATCCTAGGCTTAGTTCGCCATATACCAGTTTTGCTAAATGTTTTTCCTGATGTTTCCGCATATAAAATAAAATTTTCAGGGTACTCTGACTGTCTTGTGTATTTTGATAATAATTTTTCTTCTGAATCTGTATAGCAGCAGGCTTGCAATTCTTCCAAAATTTCTTCATTGGTGAAGTTTCTGTTGAGACCAATGAACATAATTCTGGGTGATTCTATTCTTGTAGTTTGTACTTCATAGTATGTTTCTAATTGTTTTAACGTTATAGGTTTTTTTTATTAGCTGTTCTTCGGAATTTTTATTATTTTTCACAATAGCATTCACAATGATTTACGAAATTTTCTTCTTTGTTGGATTTGTTTGCAAGTTCACAATATTTACCTATTTTTTCATAATTTTCTCTTCTCCACTGTGTTTCTCTTCTATTTTTTTCAATTTTATTCGTTAAATATCCCATTTTCTGGCTCATTTTTTTAATTATTCCATGGAAATCGGCGGTTTGTTCATGAAGTTGGTAGTTCTCGTGTAGAAAGTTTTATTTCTTCGGTATTATTTCACTTTTGATACATATCAAACATGTCTAACCTTCTTTTGTTTTCCTCATTGTTGTTACGTCTGACTTTGCTGAATTAGAACACTCCAAGCAGAATCATTTGAAACATGTTGATTTCATTGAAAATATGAACAGGATGTTCATAAAGTCAGTTGTGGAATCATCTGCGACTGAAAGTTGGAATTTAGTCGCTGTTTTCCATCGTACAAGATAACCTCTCTTGGAAGGGATTCATGTTTTAAAGAGAAACATTCTCAATTGAAAATTGAATCAATACGATAAAATTGAAGTTACTTTTTTGTAATATCTAACAGAAAACAACTACTTCCCCGGCAAAAGCCACGCTGGACATTGAACTACATCTGATAGATATTGAGAAAATATAACTTGAAGAAAAAATCTGAAAGTGAAAATTTGCATTTTCATTCAGATAGTTGATTATTTATTAAATGTCCAGTTTCCCTTGGAGATTCTTATCTATGAATGAGATAAGGGAGAATGTTATTCAGAAGTAGCGATTTTCTGTGAGTGATACTTCTGAATAACATTCTCCCTTATCTCATTCATAGATAAGAATCTCCAATGGAACCTGGACATTTAATAAATAATCAACTATCTGAATGAAAATGCAAATTTTCACTTTCAGATTTTTTCTTCAAGTTATATAGGGTCTTTCTCAATATCTATCAGATGTAGTTCAATGTACAGCGTGGCTATTGCCGGGGAAGTAGTTGTTTTCTGTTAGATATTACAAAAAAGTAACTTTAATTTTATCGTAGGGTTTTTCCATTTCCAGAGGAGTCATGTATTGATTCAATTTTCAATTGAGAATGTTTCTCTTTAAAACATTTGAAACAGTTCGAACATTTCACTTATATCTTCTTTTATTGAATAAGGATTTTTTTCTTGGGATTTCACATAAGATGGACCGGTTTCGCTGAGATCTTGAGATGAAATATGGAACGTTTCAACAAACTCTGAATAAACATTGTCCGATGAATATTTTAGTGGGTTATAAATACTTTCTTCATCAGATTCAGGTTCTGGGTTTGATTCCTTGCAGCATACCTTTGTGCTTTCGAAATTGACAATTTTTTCTTCTTTCCTGTCATTTTAGTTTCATGAAGCGAAAAGAGGATATCACAACTGCAATAACTCATTTTCATCATCTTAGGCCTTTTAGTTCTCTTTCACTGGTCTTCTGAATGGACTTTGAAAATTATTTTAGGTTTCACAAGGTATAAAAAATCAATTATTTCACGGACTTAACAGTTACGTTTTTAAAAGTCAAATATATATATAGGCTGAGACCGAATAAGTTGACAGCAAATGCATTATGGGCTCAGATGCTCCATGGCACTCGCTGCACCTGGAGTCAGATACCTCTATATCGATCACGCTACTACGGTGGACTAGGGTGTTGAAGACACCATCCTGGGAGGACATTATGAATTCCTCGATCTCCTACTTCAGCTCACTTGACCTATGAAATGAGAACGTCAGGTCTTTGGTCTTCTATGTTCTTGAAGAAGGCCCCGGCTTATTATTATAATTATTTTCCCGTTGGTAATGTCCCAGTCAGGCATTTTCTACAGAGCTCAGACATCTCCAGAAGGCGCGCTAGTGTCGTTTACACCAATAAACACTTTCCACGTCCGTAGGGTAACGGACTATTGGGTTCGAGTATCATGTGCACTGAGCAGATGAAATGAATCCTCAGGATGACGGCCTTCTGCGTTCGTCCGGCTAAGATTTCTGCCATATTACGGCCCGGTATGATTTTTAATTACGAGAAGAGAGTGAACATCATTTCTCCAAAGACCTCTATGATCGCAACCACCATTTCAATAGAATTGCTTTGGTAAAGACTGTGGAGTTCAAAGAGTAGATCTCAAAATTTAGTCCGTTTTAACTCCTACTTTCTTATTATTGTTATTATTAATACTTGTTTTGAATTTACTTGGCCGTTACTTGACGGAAATCCATAGTTAAACAGTTGAAGTTGAACATTAAGTTATCAAAATTCGAGTAAATGATGATCATGAATGTGTAACATCCTCACTTCCCTCTGGCAAAGAGCAGACGCTAGAGCCAATGAACCAACTAACGAATCCTCTTCTCCACACAGTGGGCACACGGAGCCCGAGGTTACAAGTAACATTCAACTTTGAAGACGTTCATTACCTCGTAAGTTTATTCACTGACGATGGCGTAATTTAGCAGTATGCACACTCAGAACACTCCAGTGCGAGGGAAGTGCATCTCGCAGATACTCGAGAAAGATGTGAAGTCTCCCCGGTGTATTTCGCTGTCATTCAGACCCGACGGAATGTTACCGTTGCCTTGGAAACGGCCATTGAATAGCCCGTACTTCGAGGTGCTCTAACAAGGTATGGAATCTGAGTTCTTCCAGACATACAGCGCGATAAAATTGGCCGGCAGGTAGAAACTGTGAAACTGGCAAGATACCTTTTGACCTCACATAATGAAGGTAAAGTAGATATAAAAATAAATCCTAGAGATTAATTATCTGTGAAGGAGGTGTTGGCACCAAAAAAATCTTACCATGGATGTCTACAGGTCCGTTTGTATACTCCGTATCGACTTACTGATGGTTAGGATGTGAACAATTCAACATAATTTATTATTATTATTATTAACATTTCGAGCTGCGGTCAAGACAGAGTCTCATTCTAAGAACAATTTTTACTGCCGCTTGCTATGAGGCTATTATCTGCTTATATACATTGTATATAAGCAAATAATTCAGCAGAAACAGCTTTGCCAACTTTTGGGATGACTAGCAACAATTTTCCGCGAAACCAGCAGTGATAACAATTTTGCTTAGAATGTGACCGCAGCTCTAAATGTAAATAACGGAATCTATCAGTAATATTAATAATAATAAATATGCTTTATTGTCCAAAGAGTTAATCTTGTTGACAAAGTGAGATAAGTCTAAATCTAAATAAATGTATAAAGAACACGAAAAACATGAAGTCATTAATAAACAGAGCACAAACACATATAAAAATTATAAAAATCACATTTATATATTGAAATTCATCTCAATCAATCCATCAAAATTTGTGACTAGAATTTATTTTCAAAAGACGTCTTCATAAAAGTCTTGCAAACTAGAATAGGGTCTATCACTTAAAAGGTCTCTAGTCGCCTTCCTGAAATGAGTGGCATCATTTTTATTCCTCACATGGTTTGGTAGGTGATTAAACAAACCATGTGAGGAATATAAATGATGCCACTCATTTCATTGGGTTGGTTCATCGGTAGTTTAATTGGACCTATACAACTGGCCCTTAGTAGAAGATTAGGCGTCGTTTTATGCTATCGATTCTACATAAATGCGTGTGTATCAATCTCGAATAAAACATTAAATCGGTGAGATGGTCTTCGCATGTTATTTTCTTAGCATTTCCATGGGAAAGAGCGTGTTTCTCGTTTGGGGATCCAAACCCCCGAGGAAACTTCTGAGATCGTAATGCAAAAATACTTAGGTATATTATTTATTCATTTATTAAATAATCTCCATACAGACCTGATGTCCTGATTACATGGAAGTATTTTTGCTATACTATACCGGGTAACACAGCAGACATGTAGCGGCCTGTAGTTTTTTTTATTTGAAGAGATGAAGATTTGAAATTTGCAGTAGTTACGTAATCAATGATAGCGCTTCATTTGAATCTAACGACAACTTTTTTCAACTACCTGTTTGATCGGCAGTAACCTCAACTTTTTTTTTTGAATGACACCCTGTATATTTATCCAGCCTATCCTATTTGTCTTGAAATTCTCTATTCAACCGTGTATCACAAAGTGGCATTCGTTTCTCGATTCGCAGATGAATTGCATTTTATTGAAAAACATCAAGTTGGCTGTTACACGAATTCGATAATCTTTCGATGCTTGGTGGGCTTGGAAATCCAAAGAGTATCAGTTGAACGATATAATTTCTGTTTCTTCCATACCTGATCACTTCCTACAGATTGTCAATAGTTTCTTCAATAAAAAGAAAAAACATCTGAAAATAACTCACGATATTGCGAAAACTGAGATAGGAACATGTTTTTTTCAATTTGGATACTTGTGAAGGAACTATCTGTCTTTCTCTTTGGCCATGAAGCCATATCATGATCTTTCCATTTGGAAACATAAAATTAAAATTGTTCCCCTGATCCACCAATTCACAGGTCTATTAGTCTAGATATTTGCAATAATATTTTGCCTAGTAGGCGGTGTACCCAGAATGTTTTGTGTTTGACAGGTAAACATCATTTGATTGTACTGATTATCTCCGTCAGTTTTATGCTAATTAAAATTGCATCGTTTAATTAGATACTAAATATGTATTCAAAGAATAAAAAGGTCGATATGTTGTTGATATTCGGAGAGTGCAAGAGAAATTGTAGACAGGCTGAACAATTGTAAGTCGAAAGATTTCCGGAAAGACGCCATCCGCCTAATAAGTATTTCGCTAGAGTAGAAGAGTAGTTCAGAAGAGAACCGGAAAATCAAAACATTCTCCAATACATTGTCGACGAGGAAATGGAAGTAAACGTTTTGGCCATAGTACAGGCAGATCCGACGATATCACTGAGACAAATTGAGGACGAAATCGCCGTGAATCGAGAGACCGCTAGAGGAGTTTTGAAAAGAACTGCTCTGAACTGCTCTTCTACTCTAGCGAAATAATTATCAGGTGGATGGCGTCTTTCTGGAAATCTTTCGAGATAGAATTTTTCAGCCTGTCTACAATTTCTCTTGCACTCTCCGAATATCAACAACATATCGACCTTTTCGTTCTTTGAATACATATTTAGTATCTAATTAAACGATGCAATTTCAATCAGCATAAAACTGACGAAGATAATCATTGCAATCAAATGATGTTTACCTGTCAAACACAAAACATTTTGTGTACACCGCCTACTAGGCAAAATATTATTGCAAATATCTAGACTAATAGACTTGTGAATTGGTGGATTAGGGGAACAATTTTAATTTTATGTTTCCAAATGGAAAGATCATGATATGGCTACATGGCCAAAGAGAAAGGCAGATAGTTTCTGCACAAGTAGCCAAATTGAAAAAAATATGTTCCTATCTCAGTTTTCGCAATATCGTGAGTTATTTTCAGATGTTTTTTCTTTTTATTAAAGAAATTATTGACAATCTGTAGGAAGTGATCAGGTATGGAAAAAACTGAAATTATATCGTTTAACTGATACTCTTTGGATTTCCAAGCCTACCAAGCATCGAAAGATTATCGAATTCGGGTAACAGCCAACTTGATGTTTTTCAATAAAATGCAATTCATCTGCGAATTGAGGAACGAATGCCACTTTGTGATACACGGTTGAATAGTGAATTTCAAGACAAATAAGATAGGCTAGATAAATATACAGGGTGTCATTAAAAAAAAAGAAGTTGGAGTTACTGCCGATCAAACTGGTAGTTGAAAAAAGTTGTCGTTATATTCAAATGAAGCGCTATAATTGATTACGTAACTTCTGCAAATTACAAATTTTTATCTCTTCAAATAAAAAAACTACAGGCTGCTACATGTCTGCTGTGTCACCCGGTATAACTAAATATTTCTCATTACATGAATGACGTTTGAAATTGGAGGTTTTGGAGGGGGGTAAACAATCAACAATAGATATCATACAGAAACATTTATACCAAACACGGCATCATTTGATAAACCCTGCTTTAGAAGAAACTGCTCCAAAGCTGCCACTGTCACCTTTAAACAGGCAGCATACCATCGATGGTACAAAAATCAGTGCCCTGAGACCAGATCAGAGTGTGTTGAAGTTAGAAACACTACAAAAAGAAAAAGGCTTACAGCGCCGAAATACGATCAAAACTAGGTTCTTGCTGGTTTTGCCAAAGCAGTGCGAAGAAATTCCACTCCTCGCTCATTTTCTCATCTATTCATGGAAGATGAAACACTAGCGACGAAAGCTCAGCAAAAAAGACAATGTTTTTGCTGCAAATTCTTCAATTCTCAATTCTCCAATTGGCGGATATATGACTGAAATAATCTTTCACCAACGAACTATTATATATACTTTGCTGGGTCTTCACCAACCATGTTAGTATATTTGATAGAATTCTGCAGATCGTTCTCAAGAAATGTGCTCCTGAGGATCTAACACCAGTTCTTTGCAATTTATTCAACCTATATTATGATTTGGGGTATTTCCATTCAACTAGAAAATTAATAGTCTCCAAAAAAGGAAAGTAGATCCTATACCTACGGACGTATCACACTGCTATCTGTTATATCTGAAGTCATTGAAATAGCCATCAACATCAAGATCATGAAACATGTAGAACGCTCGTGAGTTGTGGATGATATATGAAGGGACCAGTGGAAAACCGATGATGATCCACTTTTTGAAAAGTTGAGAAGGACGAAATCTAAAGTGGGAGTCTTATCGTTTTTCCACTGTGCTGCCTACTTCCGACCGCAGTTTTTTATGGAATGTCCTTGTTTGTCCCCTGCAAGGTTTGGTAAGTTGATACTTCGTGCTATAAGCTAACAGATGCCGCTAAAATGTTGATTTCGGAAAAAATGAAACCTCGTTGTTTTTCCGTCATCAAAGTACAACTGGTTACCTGCTTCCCAATGTCATCCATTAAAAAATATGGTGAAACTCTGGTCAAGGTATTAGATATATCCAAGGCCTTTGGCACCAAGGACTCCTTGCCAAACTTTCTCTCAGAAAGATGTCTGCATGTGGTGGTTGATGGTGCATTTGCTATTACATCTACAGAAAAAAAAAGGGAAAACCCCTAGCACCACCAAAGAGTACTTGATGCATAAAACAGTTTTTTTATCATTATGGTCTGAATTTGCTTCATTGGCAAATCTTAGACCCCAGCAGATATATCAACAAATGTACACAAGAAAAATATGGAATTCAACAGTAATATCCATTACTACATCATTTAAAAGTTAATGGAATAATGGACATTTTTGGTAATGTATCGAATACAACACAGAGTACACAATATACAAAATTTTATGGTAAATAAGCTGATGAAAATTATTCATCACATTTTAGGCCATTAAACCGTTATATGACGATATCAAATTTTATTGCAATCTCGAGTAAAAATGTGAAAAAGTAATGTAAAATTTCACTACACATTTTTGCTGTACATTAATATTAAAATATTAAATTCCATTGTTAACTAGAAAAGAATGTGAAACTACACTGGATACCTTCATTGCGAATATTTGCTGTGAAGTAATATAACAATATAAAGTGCTATCATGAAATCATGTAATAATGTATAATAACACCGAAAAAGTGAACAGACTTATTCAGAGTAAATTGCTAGTTGATAAAGATAGAGAAATACAAGTTACCACTCGAAGGTTTATTCTCGTTAAAACAGAAGGTGATTAAATTGCTGCTAGCGATAGAAGAAACATTATCCCAGTTTATATTGATTGTCAAGATACTGCCTGATATGTATGTCGCTGCATTTTTTGTCAAATAATTGGTGATTTGGAAAATACAAAAGCCATATAAAACGAGCACATGATTGCTTGTTTTCCAGTTTTTATATTTGTTTGTTCCTGTCTCCAGAACAAGAAAAAAATAAAATCAGGCGTGTATGTACGTTGCTGCATCCAGAAAAAATGTTACAAGTTGGCTATTGCCCGTCTCATTTTGAATTTCGTGAACTTATTGCTGATGAAGGGTTTAATGAGCCGCTGAATATGTTGTTACTCTTTGAGTGTTACCGAAATTGGAAAACAATGAATCATGAAATTGATAAGCACTATACATTTCACTAAAAGGTCTGCCTACGTAAAATCAGTGACATGAATGTATTACATATCAATTATTTCGTCATTCAGTGGAACAATTCAGCAAAGACCCAGAAACGAGCAAATAAGAAGGGCAGATATACGAGTCGCAACAAAAAACAAATAAAGCTCAGAAAAATATATTTTCCATAAAGGCATAGTGCGTTACAATGAGAAGATTTTCTGAAAACCTGCGACACAATTACTACTTTCAAAAAAGAATTGAAAATATGTCTGTTACACGAGTGTCATACATGATTGTCACTATTACTCCTGCCTACCTACTCAGTTATTGCTTTATTGCATATTTTATTTTTACATCTTTGTTGTGATATATTTAGTTGTTATATTTGTTACTGTAATCGATTTGTATTGTATATATATTTCAATATTTTTTATGTTGTCAATGTGCAATTGGCTTTATGTGCTAAATGAAGAAAGAATAATAAGCCTTTCATTTCCAATAGGTACACAAACCCACTAGTAGGAAAATACAAAGAATTCAAAGTATTAAACAATCTATATTAAAATAATTATTTGAACATTGTCAATATTTATGTGAAGGTGAAATATAAAAGGACAAATAAAAAAAAGTATTAAAATAGGTTACACAAAAAAAACAGACAGGTGAAAGGTAGAACATACACCGACAAATCAAGGAGCAATGTGGTAGACAAAGAGGCGAAAACTTGTTCCAGCCACCACCCCAGAATACCCACCAGACACGACCGCTAATACCCAAACTGTGACCCCAAAACAGATCTTAAAATAAAAATGAAAAAGTCAGTGATCAGACAATTCATTCAATAATAATGAGGATATCGATTTTAATGAGTCGAAATTAATATAGCATATTCCTGAAATACGATTGAAGTTTTGGCACATATTCGTTATAGAGCTCTGAACACGACGTCTGGACTCTAACGGGGCACAAACCAATTGATTCCATTCCAGAGATTTGGGCAGTCGATGTTGTTATGAATAAATTTGTGAAGAAATGAAACAGCAGCGATAATTCGCCTGTTCGACAGAGAGATAACATCAAATCTATTTAAGTAAATAGTATTATCCAGTTCTCTCGCTGGATAGTTTTTGTCTTCGAAAAACTAAAAATTTAAGGAATCTTCTCTGAACCGAATCGACATCTTTAGAATAACATTCGTGAATAGGGTTCCAAATCGACGACCCGTATTCTAATTTTGAGCGTACAAATGATAGGAAGAGTATTTTAAGTAAAGGCCACGTCAATCCAGTATTTTAAGTGTTTCATTGTTTTCGAAACCTTGAGAATTTCTGATAATGATATAATAATAATAGAGAAATTCAACATATACCTGCAATTTAAGATTTCAGGTTACTAAGCAATTTTAAAAGAATTTTTTTGTATATCGAGTTGAAATCAAAGGTAATAATTTTTTAAATTCTAAATTCTATGAAAGAGTCTATTTATTGATCACCCAACGAAATTCACATATGCGTAAAGAGATTGCATAATTTCGTTGCCAGACGAAAACCATCTTATTCGCAACGACAGACATCTCATCGTTCTCTCTACCGCTCCAACTCACTACAACAATAACTGATAAATGTTATCTCCACTTTCCCAATCAAATATCCCCCTAATAAATGACAGAATGAAAAATACTCTTTTCCCTATCTGAAAAATCGAACAACTGACTGCGTAAACATTTTCTCGACACTCTACACCTTCCAGTCATTTACAATACACGGCTCAAAAGTCACAGGATCAACGTCCCCTATATATTCCGCAATGGTATTTTCATTTGTTTGCAAGTTCCCGTTGAAGAGGGAGTCGAAGTAATTTTCGTCAAGTCAAAGGTTTTAATTTATAGATGTTGGGTCTTTCACGTCGGAGCATTAGCTGAATGAACAACTGCGGATGTAAAAAAGCTAATTTCTCTCTATGATGTTGGACTGACCCTCCAGGCTATGAAGTGATATGTTAAATTGATGGAAATGCGTTCACTCAATCATTATGTTTTCAACGGAAAAGGGCTTTGCAATAATGGGAATGAATATAAAAGGGATTAATGAGAGAAAATACTGTGACTTTATTCAAATAATTTGAAAAAGCGTTACATTCAAAAACACCTCTGGGTGATTCAGGAAGCTGTTTACATTCTGGAACTGCAGAGTAAAAATTGAAATACTGAACCTGAGTGTATCAAATCAAATGTTGATTATGGAATTATTTGCTAGGGGACGCTTGAAAACGAATCGGTAGGCGAAATATATACTTCATTTGTGCACTCCTCTTTTCATCTATTCAGGTTGTCCTAGGACTTCCTCTTTTCCTTTCGGAAAAGATTAGATGGGGTCAAAATATTATCAGTACTTCACAAACATTTTGTCCAATGATCCTACGTCGCTAAGTTAGGGACCCTCAAAGTACCAAATGAAAAATGCTCTTATTTGATAACTTTTGAAGTGAATAATAAAAATCAACCAAATACTTACGATTGACGATACAAATGAATTCCTTCGATAAGGTGACCAAAATTTGTGATGAAGATGAGTTGTTTTGTTTCAAAGTCAGGAACGAATATCCCCTGATGTTCTTCAAAACTTTGAAATAACTGTGATTTTTTAATATTTTTGTACAAAACAATTCCTTGACAATTCTTTGACCAAAAAAAAATCTAGGACCATTTTCTGAATAAAAATTCTCGAATTCTCGTGTGTAATGTGATTGGAGAAACGATTTTTGATCAAAATGCACATTCATTCGACGCCATACAACCTCCACCATTATTTGAAATAATTTTTTTTTTATTGAGAATGTAAATAATGGAAAGATTCTTCATTACACCTACAAAACTCATTACATTGTGCTAGGAAATCAGGTACGGGCCATCAAACTGGACACAAATATTTCAAAAAATTTCAACAGAAAACGAAAAATGCTACGAAACCATTTTTCTGTATGAAAGAACTCCTGGGTGGATTTAATAGCAGGAATTATTCTTTATAAAATTTTACTCGATGACATCAAGCCCGTATCGGAAAAGAAAATTCAATGGCAACGTCAATTCAGCAAAATTTCTAACAAGGATAATAATGAAAAAAGTCTTAAACGGTACCTATTTGAAAGTTTCATTCACAATTTCGAAAGCAGAAATCTTTTCGAATGAATCTTCAATTTATGTAGATTCGTAGTGTTTTTGAACTAATAAGGTAGATATTTCATTATGAAATCTCGAATTCAGTCTATATTTTGACTATGTCTCGAATGATTACGGTTCCGGTTTGTCTGTTTTCTAAATCATGAACTTGTATTTATTTCATGAAAAACAAGATTTGAATGTTTCAAATTATTCTTCATAGCTCAAATGTTGAGGAGTTTCTCTTAGAATAGAGTAAATGGGCAAAAATATTCAACCTGAATATAAATTTTGCTGAAAAAAAAAAACTAATCTCGAAAATAACGATATTATAAAAAGCCAATGAATGAAATGCAAAGGCGGCTGAACATGAATGGTTGAAAAATATCCATTGAATACCACAGATGTTGAAAAAACATCTTTTAAGAAAGAAATTAGTTGAGTGTCACCGTATTGTCAATATTCCGGAGGAAATTTTGAAATGATTTGAAATAGCGAAATAGTTTACTTCCAACAAATATGCAGATATGCATGAATCAACTCTCACAATTCCCATATGGGCTGAATCTCCATGGTATATTTCAAACTAAACACCAACAGAAATAAACTCAACGTGGATGTTTCGGCTGGTATGATAGGAAACCATCTTATAGGTCCATTCGTTCTACATGATCGATTGAAAGGAGAACGTTATTCAGAATTCATTTCTGTTATCAGTTCAAAAATATTTGAATGGACTTTTAGAAAATATTCAATTGCAAACCCGAAGAGATATGTAGTTTATGCAAGAAGACGTTCTTACTCATTTTATTTTGATTGTGCAGGAACATCTGAATCAATTTTTTTCCAATAGAAGGATCGGTAGAGGAGGGCCATATTCATGGCCACCAGGATCTCCCTGTTTGAATCAATTGAATTTTTCTCAAAAACCTATACACATATTCACATAAGACATTACTTGTTGAATAGAATAACACTACATAGTGGAGCCATACGAAACGATCCTGGAATGTTATTGATGGGTTGGATTGATGGGTTGTCTTCTCAGAATCAGAAGATGTTTTAAGACGGAAGGGAGTCATATCGAGTAGTTTTTGTAGTGGAATTTTCATTTCTGTTTGCTCTTTTGGATTGCGATTGATATCTACGTTAGGAGTATTGTAAAAGTTTTATAAAAATTTGTGATGAAGATTTGACCCATTATTTCTATTTTCATTGAATAACATTTCTCCACATAATGGTGGAAACCTGAGGTTGGATGTCGTCGAATAGAAACGCATTTTAAACAAAATTAGTTGTTACGATCGATTTCATAAACTACTACTTTTTTTCAGAAAACTGTCCAGGAAACCTTATTTTGTTGCAAAATATTGAAAATCTCAGTAATTTAAAATTTTTGGGGTGTAGACTATCGGGGACCGTCTGTTCCTGATTTTGTGTCAAAACAACTGACTCATGTATGGAACCTCATCGAAGGAATCCATTTGTTTCGTCATTCACCAGAATTTGGTTGATTTTCAATATACACTTGAAAGGAAAACATTTTTCATTTTGGAGCCCGAAACTTAGAAAACTTGATAACGAAGTATGTTAGGAAAAGAAGTTATGTGAAGTACTTGTTTTTTAAAAGAATTAACTACTATCAGAAAGGCTACATTATGAACACATTTTACAGGATAATTGGAACCATCATAAAAGAGATACAAACTTTAATTTTGATATATTTGAAAACCGTATTGAAGGAGTTTGAAAACATGTATAAAGCCACGCATCAAGCAAACGTGCATATTTGGATCACAAAAGTGACGATTGTTTTTTGAGCTTTAGCGTTATCAAAAGACAATTTTTGGCATCGAGGAGTAGAAAGATTTGATACCTCCAGGATTAAAAGTGGAACTTCAATTTCATTTCACATGGAGTGAAAAACAACCCTCTAGGTATATTGAAACACTACACAAATATTTCTCAAAAATGAATTTCAAAAAAGATAACTTGTATACAATGGAGCTAGGATACTAGATATTCGACAGATCTTCTATCTTAAATCAGTGTGTTTTTTAAACTAAAATAGGAAACGTATTGACTTTCTCACACATAATTACACAACAATGGCTAAATATTCAAATTAGGTAAAAACTTCATGAGCGATAAAAACTGTGGAACCAAAATATCTTGCGTTTCTAGGACCAAGATTCATGGAGTTAATTTCAGAAAGCTCACTTTTCAACATTTCTAATTCCGAAATACATTATACATCTGTACTGAGTAACCAGAGACAACTTATTCATAACTTCTTTAATTAAAAAAAATATCACCCACTCATTTTTAACCTATATATATTTTTAATGTTTTTATGTATATAGATATTAGGTTGATATATAAATTATGTTGAGAAGGGTAGTCCCTTAACTGGACTAATTAAAACTCAGATATTCTTAACCTAAGTAGAAGAATATCCTTGGGGATGCAGTCAGAAAAAAAGGCCTTGGTAGGAAAACTCTTTGCTAAATTGTGAAGCTTTCGAAACACTTCATTTTCATTCTCAAGACAAACAAGTTTTTGTATTACTGGTGATAATTACATCATTAATGATGTTTCAGATGTCTTGAGAATGAAAATAAACTGCCCCAAGGATATTCTTCTACTTAGGTTGAGAATATCTGAGTTCTAATCTGGCTTTTTATAAATATGTCTATATATATATATATATATATATATATATATATATATATATATATATGTTCCAGTGACTGTAAAACAGTCGAAAACAATCCTTTAGGAACTCACTATACCTTTGTATAGATTGTATGGCATATGTCCGATAGAAAACAACTACTTCTCTGGCTAATACCTCGACAGATATTGAATTATATCTGTCAGACATATGTGCAAAGATCCTAACTTTGAAGGAACAACTTTGCAAGAGCTCTCAGAGACAGACAGCAGGACACCGCCTGATCCAAACAAGGAGCCAACTGCAGACCGGTTTCGGGATGAAGTCCCTCATCAGTGCAGTCCAGGTTATCACGGTTGTATACACGCGGGGGCCCGGTGCCCGTCATCGTTCGCCGGTATGAACACTGCAATCGCTTACAGGATCCACCACGGCAACAGATTAGAGAGCGCTCCAGAAGGACATTTCGGATGCGAAATGGTATATGCTGAATACTTGTTTCAAGGAGCAATAAATGTTCCAGTGACTGTAAAACAGTCGAAAACAATCCTTCCCAAATGGGGAAAATGTCTAAAGGATTGTTTTCGACTGTTTTACAGTCACTTGAAACAAGTATTCAGCATATACCATTTCGCATCCGAAATGTCCTTCTGGAGCGCTCTCTAATCTGTTGCCGTGGTGGATCCTGTAAGCGATTGCAGTGTTCATCCCGGCGAACGATGACGGGCACCGGGCCCCCGCGTGTATACAACCGTGATAACCAGGACTGCACTGATGAGGGACTACATCCCGAAACCGGTCTGCAGTTGGTTCCTTGTTTGGATCAGGAGGTGTCCTGCTGTCTGTCTCTGAGAGCTCTTGCAAATTTGTTCCTTCAAAGTAAGGATCTTTGCACATACCGGGTGGCTACGGAAGTATTGCCTACGGAATATCTCAGTTATTGTATGAAGTAGGTTTGTGAAATTTGGAGCGTCGATATAATGACATAAGAGCATATTGACATGTCGAAGTTAACTTCCGGTCTGACCGGAAGTAACATCAACTTTCTTATTTTAAGTGGAAACCCTATTTTTTTTTCTTTTCGCTTTATTCAGCATTCAATTCCCTTTCTGATAACATATCACGAGTTGGTATCTAACCAGAAACTAGATCAGACAAAAATTATTATTGAAATTCACCAAGTAGGCCGTGGAAGCAAAATGAAAGCCAAAAATTGAAAAGTTGGCTATGGAAACCATACGTCACTTGATAACAGTTGCTACTACTGTGACATTTTATTTTCATTCGTCGACGTTATAAAAAGCCGCCAAAAAAAAATATTGGAAAAATTGGGAAAAAAACAATACTCTGTAGGTCCATAACTTAAATAGGAACATACAACTTTTTCTTGCCTGTACTATTCAGCATAACCATTCCTTTCTAATGATATGATAGAAAATAATTTTTTGAACTGAGATACCGAAAAATCCAATTATTATTCTTCAAATAACAAAACAGATTATCGCCATACGCAAAAATAAAATTAAAAATAATGTGGAATGATAATTTTATATCCTGTAGGTTCTAGGTTAAATAGGAACATAAACGTACTTGGTCTGTGCCATCGTCCATAGATATTCTAATATCTACCTATGGACGATGTTTGTGCTATTCAGAATAATCATTCCATTGCAATAATCATTCGAACCAAAATATTAACAAGTAGGATGATTAAGATGTATTTTGGAATGAAACAAAAAAGAAATGAGAGCTGTCACGAACGCTGCTATCCATATTATTTTGACGTTCGAAGTAGTGTTTTTGATTCTGCCATTTTAAAAGGGTTTGGAAATCGAAATCAGTTAGTGGAATATTCAAAAAATGCCCCGTTATTCACGAACCGAACAAATTGACATGCTTCTCATTTATGGTGAATGTTTAAAAAATTCTTATGCCGCTGAACGATTGTATTTAGAGCGATATCCAGGGAGGTAGCAACCGTCAAGAAGGTATTTCCAGTGGCTTGAAGAAAAATTAAGAACTGAGCCTGATGTTCACGAAGACCAAGAAGCATTTGTTATTAATGAGGAAACTGAAATTAATATATTAGCTTTAGTACAATATGATAGCACAATTTCCTCAAGGCAGATTGGCGCCGAATTAGCTATAAGTAAGGACTCTGCTAGGAAAATTTTGGAAAAACATCGATTGAAGTCCTTCAAGTATCAGTTGCATCAACATTTGTATGAAAATGACGGTGAAAGGCGCCTGGAATATTGTAATTGGTTTCTTCGACAAAATGCTGAGAATCACCTATTTAACTATTATATCTTGTTTACGGACGAGTCAAGATTTACCAACAATGGATTATTTAACAGGAATAATACAAGGTAGGTACTGTACTTTATTTGGATTATTGTCGATAGTCGAAGTGTAAAGTGCTAAAAGTGTGAACGGTCTTTTGTTCCAGGTACTAGGCGATAGCAAACGAGCACCGGTTTCGACAAGGCGGCTTCCAGGAGAGATTTGGTGTGAATGTTTGGGCAGGAATAGTTGGAACTCATATTGTTGGCCCCATTCTTTTTCAAGGCCTACTAACCGGAGAGTGATACTTTAATTTTTTAACGAATGAAATTTCGGAATTCATTAACATCCTACCAGCGGAAATAACTGAGAGAATGTACTTCCAGCAAGATGGCGCCCCTCCGCATAATTCAAGAATAGCGAGAAATTATCTTCAAAATCGCTTTCAAGAGAGACTTATAACAACCCATGGTTCAGTCAGGTGGCCACCAAGGTCACCTGATCTTACTCCGTGCGACTTTTTTCTATGGGGGCATCTTAAAAATAGGGTGTATTCCACACAGCCTACAACTCTACATGAGCTAGAAGTAAAAATTCGTAGAGCTTTCCAAGATATCACCCCCCAAATGTTGAGAAACGTTTTACATGAAAATATCACCGGAGTCAATAAATGTATTGACGCTGAGGGAATGCATTTCGAACATTTGTTTTGAATTTATTTTATCTTTAATCCTATCAATTTGAATTTTTTTTTTTTCGATAAATCTGTTTTTTCGTTATTTGAAGAATAATAATTGGATTTTTTGGTATTTCATTTCAAAAAATTACTTTCTGTTATATCATTAGAAAGGAATGGTTATGCTGAATAGTACAGGCAAGAAAAAGTTGTATGTTCCTATTTAAGTTATGGACCTACAGAGTATTGTTTTTTTCCCAATTTTTCCAATATTTTTTTTGGCGGCTTTTTATAACGCCGACGAATGAAAATAAAATATCACAGTAGTAGCAACTGTTATCAAGTGACGTATGGTTTCCATAGCCAACTTCTCAAATTTTGGCTTTCATTTTGCTTCCACGGCCTACTCGGTGAATTTCAATAATAATTTTTTTCTGATCTAGTTTCTGGTTAGATACCAACTTGTGATATGTCATTAGAAAGGGAATTGAATGCTGAATAAAGCGAAAAGAAAAAAAATAGGGTTTCCATTTAAAATAAGAAAGTTGATGTTACTTCCGGTCAGACCGGAAGTTAACTTCGACATGTCAATATGCTCAAATTCAAGCTCTTATGTCATTATATCGACGCTCCAAATTTCACAAACCTACTTCATACAATAACTGAGATATTCCGTAGGCAATACTTCCGTAGCCCCCCGGTATGTCTGACAGATATGATTCAATATCTGTCGAGGTATTAGCCAGAGAAGTAGTTGTTTTATGTCGGACATATGCCATACAATCTATACAAAGGTATAGTGAGTTCCTAAAGAATTGTTTTCGACTGTTTTACAGTCACTGGAACATTTATTGCTCCTTGAAACAAGTATTCAGCATATATATATATATATATATATATATATATATATATGCTTCTATTTTAAATTTTCATAATTTTTATTATATAATTTTATATATCTACACCACGGACAGCCTATGGCTTTGTGATTCATTCTGTTTATTCGTAATCTTCAATGTACTTTACATCCATTTTATTGAAATAAACGAACTTATTACTGCAACGACACAGGGATCTACACTGGTAATTCCAAAACACTACAATTTTCATGGAACATAAATCTGAACATTCGTTATGAAGGATATCTCCCGCTTTCGAAACGGGGTTAGTTTGGGGGCGCCAAAATAACTTTATTATAGCCTCTTTCATTCGAATGGAATGTTTTATGGAAATACATTTGCAAATATAAACTACTGCTGCATCAATTTATGCTTGACTGTATATTACATCAGGAGCGTGAAACATGAACATCAAGCTGATAATGGGTTTTGCGCTGTATGCTTCCCACGAAAACAGGAGTAGTAGGTGAAGCTGAAATGCAATGTTATGAAGTCTCGTGATGGTTCGTGTTCAGTGAAGTTGTATTTGTGAAACAGACTGAATGTAAATCCTCAATATAGTGTGAGAAGAAATGGGAAGAAAATGCAATAACAATTTCTGAGTATGAAGAAGATCATGTTCGTTATTAGTCTTTAGACGTGTTTACTGTTTTTTGGCTGATAAATCATTAAAAACTTAAGTGAACGATTTATCCAGTTCTTTGCACAAGCTTTTATTTAACTTACCATGTTACAGTTAGTATGTGTAAATCTTGCAGATGAATTTTAAAACAATTATTCCAAGCGATTGAGCTGAAATTTAGCATACAGGTTTGGTTTGGAAGACAATGCATGGTAGCTGAGTGATATCATTCTGAATCCAATATGGCTGACTACCAAAGATAGCGGACCAATCACTTTTTATGCTCCCCAAGAAATAGATATCAAATAAATACATCGAATTAGTCACCAATCTATTGCTAATACTTAGATCTAATAATAAAAAAATTAATACTGATCTCCAAATGTGTAAAAGCACTTCGTTTTTATAATAAACTCACGCGTGCACGCCATAACTGAAAATATAGTTGATGTTGATTGATCACTAAAAGGACACTGTGAACAACTCTATTATAATCTTCAAAAAACATTCCGAAGATGGAATCATATTTTCTTCTTTTCTAGGGTGTTCCCATTTGGGAACAAACTGCAATAGGGGGTGAATACGGCGGCTCCAATATGGCGGACGAGATTTGTGATTATATTCCAATTTGATTCAAAATTGGTATTTACAATAATAATTATAAGGCGGCTCTAGGCCGACGGACGAGATTTATCATTTTGATAGTCAGATTCATTTCAAAATTGCTATGTGGCTATTTTTGTGTCAGGAGTTTTTGATTTTTTAGTAAAAATTGACAATATCAAGATGGCGGACGAGTTATTTTGTGATCATGTCTCAATTCTGCTGTTGAGGGTATTTGAGGTCGGATATTATGATTACATTTTCAGCATTCCAAAATCAAACATAACGACTCCTATTCGAAATAAAATTATTTAGAAACATTTTCAGAGACAGGCTTTAATTCAAATGCACTTAAAACTAAAACAATAATTGCTTTAGATGTGTGATGTATGTTATTTTTTGAGTGACAGTGCATGTATATTATCATAAAAAAAATTTTGTTCTTCACTAGCTTCCCAAATCGTGCTTCGAATCGGATTATTACTCTCAAAAAAAGGGGGGCGCCATCTCTCAGACTCCCCGGTATATATGGCTTTTTTAAATACTAGGTCATTATTCAGACATTTTGCAAAAGTGAAATTACTTTTGATGCGGGAATAATTTGACATTCGAAAGAATGTTAAGTAACCACTGGTTCTAAGCCACTTCAATTTTTGAAATCTTCAAACGGGCCCCGTATGGACCCAGAGATATATCGAGAGGTAAAAGTGCAGAAATCGTGTCGTAGATTTATCTATGGTATACAGAAATACGATTCAATATCGCACATATTGAATCCTCAAAGTGGCTGTATAATGCTTTACCAGCGATGAGTCCTTTGTCTATTCCCATCACATTCAGTAATTCATAAATGGAATCCTCCATATCTTTACAATAAAGTTACGTATAGGACAGATGTTCGTAATCTGAATTTACGATATAGGGGTCGCCATACTATTCCACCCCACCATATTTTGAAAAAAATTCTCATAAAATATTTACAAACTATATAATGAAGTCCAACCATCACCGAAACAAATGAAAATCTGATACGTATCACACGAAAAATTTTGGAAATAAATATTATGTTATCTGGAGGCTAGGCTAGAAATATTCATAATTGTTTTAGACTCCATTTTGCATCATTATATTGAACCGTATTATTGGATATGTTACTGCGATGCAAATAAATATTCTTATCATTTAGTAATGGTAATAAGCTGAAATAATAGATTTAAATTGTTTTCTATACATCTTTTTGATTGGTTTTTTACTTTATTATTGATTTATTACCTTATGTCCTCGAAATTATTCGTTTCATATATTAGTTACTGTGTTTAAAAAATATTGTCTTGTCGGTGTCTTTGTTTTGCCGGAAGTCTCCCACTCATAAGGCCACGTTCTTTCAACTTTGGAACTCATTATTCAGGAAAATGTTCTTACAGTCTCCAGAAATTGAAGAAAAACACCCTTGGTTCCAGATGGTTTTACATTACAAGATATTTGTGTAGGAACCCCAAGAAAAAAATGCCATCATAGACGGTTTAGAGATCTGACTCGAAGTCAGCATCATTTTTACTAAAGATATTTAATAGCGACTGACTTTAACTAAACACGGAATGAATTATAGTAGTATTCCACGTCTATTGATTTACGATGTCATTATAAACGAATTTTTATACTGTTTTGTCGTAGGTTGTCGTGTCCTCGCCTGGGTTATTTGCCGATGAAATCGTGAGATTAGGGTTTTGAATTTAATATCGGATTATTTCTGAACGATTTTTGCAATAAATTGCAATTACAGAGCCATGGAATGATTCTTTCGCGTGAGCCCAGAGCTTCGGGTAATACAAGGTAGAAATCGATTACTCGCCTATGAAGCTTGCTTTAGTTCAATCGGATTTCATGTTCATCAAATGAGAACTGCTTTCAGAGTAAGATGATATTTTCTGTTCATAGTAACAACAGGACGATATTATGAATTGGAATGTAAAATGAAGTCTATAATAGACCAACTCTCTACCAAATTTGATCTAGAGGAGAATAAATTCAGATTATAGTTCAAGTAAACGATATAGTGCAACCTACCTACAAAATTGATCAACACCAGAGATAAGTACTTTTCTGAAAGAAAATAGTTTCCTGATTTAGAATTATTCCAAACTGAATATAATCATTATAATAAACTAGTGAAAAAACTGTGAGGGAAGCAGAATATAACTACTACAAAAATTTATTTTTGAATGCTACTCCAAAATCTATGTGGAAAACTATTAATCAGGCCTTATAATAGCAAGTTGATGTGAAATTTATTGTACAAAATAATAAACATATTGATGATCTAATGAAAATATGTGAGAAACTTAATAAATATTTTTTGAATGTTGGGCCAAATTTAGCCTATGCTATTTTGTTTGAACCATCAAACACCAGTAATAATGTATCAGTGATTGATTCCACATTCTCAGAAAAAACAACTTCTGACGAAGTACGGAATACTATAAAAAATCTTGATAACAAAAGAGCTGCTGGCTTCGATAATATTAGTGTTAAAATTGTAAAAATGGTTGCATCAGAATTATCCTCTTGTATAAGATCATTGATCACTAAATCATTTGACACTAGCAACGTTCCCCATAATATGCAAATTCCTAGGGTTATACCTATTTATAAAAGTGGTGAAAAACAAATTTTATTATCGACCTATATCAGTATTACGTGTTTTATCCAAAATTATTGAGAAAATCTGAACCGAAGAGTAGTGGTTCCTTAAGATCCAATGACACTGAGTCTGCCGTTGTCTGTTGGATTTGATTACAAAGATTCAACTAAACCTAGATGAAAACTTCCAGTGTTGTTCAGTGTTACTGGATCTATCGAAAGCATTTGATACGGTAGATCACGAAATTTTATTTTGTAAATTGTTCAATATCGGGATTAGAGGTAATGTACATAATTGGTTCCAAAATTATTTATCTGGGAGAAAACAATTTGTACCACAATGTTCAATTCTTGGACCTTTATTATTTCTCATATATTTCAATTCAATATCCAATATTAGTCTGCATGGTGATCTCAAATTATTTGAGGATGACATATCATTAATTTATTTTGGGAAAAATGACAAAGAAATAATCGAAAATATTCAAGCTGATTGGAAAATAATTTCGCTTTGGTTAAACAATCATAAGATGACTGAATATTGATAAATCTTCTTTCATGTTTTTGTCAAAAAGAAAATCCAGACATATCGCAAATTCATCATTTTTCAACTGGAAAAATATAAATAAATATAAATATTCAGAAACAACAAAATATTTGGGATTCTACATTGATGAAAACCTTTCTAAGAAAAGCCACATTAAAAATATTCGGAAAAAAATATCTCCTATAATTGGTATTTTGTTCAAAATTCGATATTCATTCCTTTGAAATATCTAAAATTGATATATTTCAGTTTAATTTATTCAAAATTACAATATTTCATATCAGTATGGGGAACTTCCAATTGTACTATCTTACGTCCACTTAAATCCTTGCAAAACAAAAGTATTAATTGTATTTTTGAATTACCATTCGTTGAATCTACATCCCATTTATACGCTCCAAACAATCTTTTGGATATCAGTTCTTTGTACAAATTGAAAAAATGAATATTCATACATTCTGTTATCCATAATTTCATTCAACCGATACCATTCACAATCACCCAAATAAACAATCTTTCATCGGAAAAAAACAATTTACAAAATGGAATTTTGACAGTCAATGATATACCCTATTACTTGAAACATATCATACAAAATATCATTTCAAATTTCATTTACTTATCACATTGATATTTTAAAAAAATGATGCAAACATGTTCAACTTGAAATTTTGTTGTTTATTGTATTAGTTATAGATTTAGGTCCCTATTACAAACATTTATGTTTCTTGGGGTCAATAAAGATTATTACAATAAACAGTTCAACTTCCAGAATACATATAGATGGGAGCTAAGTAATTATAACATGGGACCTATTCAATTCTAATAGCGCATAGCAATCTAAAATTACACTCAAATCGCGATCAGTGTCTGAACTAAACATCGATATGACGACGATGATAACATTTCGATATTTCTCTTGGTCAAAGAAAAAATACATCGAATTGAATTTGATGAATTTCCAACGAATCGTAAGGCACTGTTGGCAGAAACTATATCCAAAACGAATTGCATTAATTCGAGAGTCCATGTTGACTAGTTCACAGGTGGTTTAATTCTGCAAACTAGTAACCTGTTATATGAATGAAAAGTTGCCCCCTCAGCAATGAAATGGTATATTTTGAAATATCCCCTCATATTATCGAACGTTTGTTCATCATACACAAGTGTGTTTTTTTCGATTTCTTCAGTTCTTCCACTGTTTTGGATTGAAATGAGTTTAAAAGTCGAACGAGCTGGCGATTCATATTGAGATATTTCTGTTTTGTAGTTGTCTAATACACTACATTCATCAGCCGATATTGTGGTATCTACGAGGATGTATTGATATCTAGTTAGCCTAGACCAGTTCCCTGCATAAACAAAATATTGCGTTACCATAGCAACGAACAATATCTTATTAGAAGTGTCAGTGTAAAGTTTGACGACCAAAAAGTAAACCAGAGTTACGCAATAAATTAAAAGAAAAAATATGTCCACCGAAATTGTGAAAATCGAAAAATTGGAGTATGTACCTGTATTTAAAAGGGTTAGGAGGTAAGCAGATTTACGAAGATATGCTTATTAATTAATTACCCTTGGTGATCAATATCCTTCGTATGTGACCGTGAAAAATTGGACTGCAAGCTTCAAAAGAGGTAAACTTTCCATTGAAGATGATGACCGATAGGAAAGGCCAGTTTCTGTGTCAGTCCCCGAAAATATCGACGCAGTTCATGACATGATTTTAACAGACCGTCCAATTGGGCTAAAACGGATATTTGAAGCACTGAATATTTCGTACGAACGCGTTCATCATATAGTTCACGTCAATTTGGACATGAGAAAAATTGCTGCAAAATGGATCCCCAAATGTTGGAATGTTGACCAAAAGCGTGCAAGGGTAGTAGCATCGCGTTCAATCTGTGCTCGATTTGAAAACGATGTAGACTTCTTAAACCGAATTGTTACTATGGATGAGAATTTGGTACATTTTTACGATCTAGAAACAAAGCAACAATCGATGGAATGGCGACACTCCGGTTTTCCAAAACCTAAGAAGTTTCGTGTCCAAAAATCTGCTGGAAAAGTTCTTGCTTCAGTTTTTTGGGATTGCCAAGGAGTAAACATGATTGATTTTTTGGATAAGGGTAGAACAATAACTGGAGATTACTATTCGACACTACTGACCACTCTATGGAAAAAAATTAAAGAGAAAAATTAAAGCGGAAAGCTATCCAAAGGTGTTTTGTTTATGCAGGACAACGCCCCTGCAAACAAATCTCATGTTGCCATGCAAAAAATTCGTGATTTAGGGTTTGAATTACTAGAACACCCCCCTTAGTCACCAGATTTGGCTCCGTCCGACTATCATCTCTTTCCTCAACGAAAAAAAGTTTAAAAGGTCGTGAATTTTCTTCCAACAAGGAGGTAATAAAAGCTGTGGAGGTCTGGTTTGCAGAGCAAGAAGAAACATTTTTTTAAAGGTCTAGAGACGATGCAGGTTCGCTGTAATAAACGTATCCAATTAAGAGGAGAATTTTTTATTTTTATTTTATTACTTTATTACATACGTACAAGCTGAATATTCAGTTTCTGTGGTCCAGTTTATTCACAAAACCCCCTAAAATAATGTATCACATTTCATATTTCAGATTAATTAACATTATTATTATACAGGGTGTTTCTTAAGTACGTGTAGAAACTTCAGGAGCATGTTGCTTACGTCGAAATAAGAAAAAAGTTCTCATAAACACATGTCCGCAAGTTATTAGTTTCTAAAGATACAGAGTGTCAAAGTTTAATTCTTATATTTTTTTTTTGCGAATGAATTCCAAAATATTTGTGATATTCGAGTAAAGTTTGGCATCTGGGATGATTTTTCAATGACAAAATCAAATTTTATGTTAATTGTGAAAAATCTAATTTCTAATTGAATTTATTTTGAATTTAAAAATCTTGTCATTTTAAATCAATTGCATCCATTATTTCAAATCTCAATAACTCGAAAACACTTGCTCGCAGTGATCTCTACCAAGAATATATTTTTTACACAAACTAAATAATAAATAATCCCAGATACCAAACTTTACCCAAATATAAAAATTATTTTGAAATTATTCACAAAAAATAAAAATAAGAATTCAACTTTGACACTCTGTATCTCAGAAACGAATAACTTGCGGCCATATGTTTATAAGAACTTTTCTTCTTATTATGATGTCAGCAACACGCTCCTAAATTCTCTACACGTACTTAAGAAACACCCTGTATATCCATTGTGATCACTTCTCATGGAAACACACTCGTATCATACGTAATTTCTGACTTAGAACCATGAAATTCTCAGAATCGATAGATACACTAGGAATACAAGCACTGTATGGAAGGGGTCATCCTACGTGATTTATACTGCACGCCAGCAGCAATGGAAGCTACCATTTTCCCGGAAAGTTATATGAGAGGACAAAATTGCCCGAAATTCTTTCGGATTTGTTTTCAAGATTCCCAAATGACTACTAATACTGAAACATTTTCAGTACTAAAAAATTCTAATTTGTTTCACATATGAAAACGCTCCCGTATCTTCCGCAATTTTTGTAGTAGAACCATGAAAATTTCAGGATCGATAGATACACTAGAAATGAGCTGACCACAGAAGAGGGGTTATCCTACGATTCCTACGTCATATACACTGCACGCCAACAGCGAGAAAAATGGGCGGTTCCATCGCTGATGTATGTGCAGTGTATATGCAGTGTAATGGATACTATTGTGAGCACTCTGAGCACTCGTCATATTGCAACTTCAATAATTAATACTATTCTTCTAACAACTTGGAGGTTGAGTTCCAATTGGCATTTGTTTATAAAAATATGCAATGGAAGCCATTTTCAGTGGGCCCATTTCTTTATAGGGCATGAAATGAGCCCGGATAGGTTTCTGCGTTCATATCAAAAATGAATTTTGGAAACATTAAATATACCAAACAAAGCATAGATTCACAATTACGAACAATACCTAGTTATAAGTGACGCATGTAGCAATGTGGTCGAATACATAAACAACGGCACTAGCTAATGGAAACACAGCTGCCCTAGGCCTATAAATGACCCAAATTCAATTTTCCATATTGCATTTTTACTGTAACACCAAAAACAGTTTTCACTATGCACAAAACTAACATTCGTAAACGCATAACCTCCAAGCCAAATGGTCAAACAGGATGAAATTGAAATCGCATTCGCAGGTCGTGGTGTCACCATGCACCTGCTTTGATTGCCCATTGGTGGAGTGTGTAGTGATAAGACCCAAAGAATTATAAGTATTTTTGTGTCAAGAGGATTATATTCTACAGCGAGTTAACGTAAGTGTTTTCTAGGGTGAAGAGTAGAATGTTTTCACTGCAAGCAAATTCATTTCAAGAGAATTTATGCAAAAAAGCAAACGTCTCAATCATTTTGAAATGGGAGTGTATTCATCGGTTAGAAATTATTATTCATTTCAGAAGGTTATTCTATTCAAGAGTATGTATATTTTTTATTGAAAACATATCTGTGATGGATATCAATATATAAAAAAACGTCGCTATTTTGAAAACTCAAGTAACAGTAATCGCAAATATTGAACAATTTGTTTATTCAGTTTTCTCACATGAAAAGATAACGTCTCGTTGCAGCATACATCAATTAAGTAATGACTCCCACGATATCACACCCCATTCATTAGAACGGAACTTGAATCGCTGGGCAAATAGAGGAGTGTACAACCACACCAATTCCTCAGCCCACTCAGTCGGTACATCAAGTATAAAGAGTGAAAATAAACATCTCACCCCCACAAAAATGAATACCGGCGATGAAAAGCAGCGATTAAAAAATCAATTTCCTGATTTCCATTAAAGCGGTAAACCCATTTCGAACCGACTTGCTGAAGTGGTTTAAATTACACCAAGTACTAATGAATCGATCAATTCGGGACGATAACACAAACTTCTACGACTACAATGTGCGTCTTCGACCCTTTGAAGTATCAATATCACCCTTGAAGGGACCGAAATGTATATATCCTTCCCCTTTAGTGTCTTTTTAGGCCTTTTACCGGTATGGCAAGAGCTCCTCTTCCGGAAACAGATAAACAGCGTTCTGAGAAAGGGAAGAAGGGAAAGTCGAATCACTTTCTTGGATTATTTTTCCATTCACCGTCAAATGATTACATTGTGATATGACAAACATATATCAAAAATGATTTGTGGCCGGATATTATTTTCGAATTCATCGTTTTCAGCTAAGTAGGTGAAAAAATGGCATTTTTGTTGAGAATGACTTGTATCAACTTGACTTCGAGATATACACTTCATTCCATTTAAAACGAGCCACCATGAATAACTTTTGGTACAATGATTTTCTGGAAAAACGAAAAAACACGTCAACAATGTTATACAAGGGGACACATTTTGACATATTCACATTTGATGTTACTTCCCCTGTCGCACCCCCAGAGCATGTCACCATTTTTTTTAAAATGAATCACCCTATATTGTTTCGCATTATCAGTTGCTCCATGATGAGCAGATTTCAACAAAGTATAAAACGTATGGTCTGACGCTTATAGTTCGGGAGCTATACATTATTTGAGTAGAAAACGAGCCAACATGAATAACTTTTGGAACAATGATTTTCAGGAAAAATAAAAAAAACACCTCAACAAAAGTATATAGAGGGGCCTATTTCGACATAATCAGATTTGATGTTACTTTCCCTATCGCACTCCCAGAGCATGTCACAATTTTTTTAATGGGTCACCTTCTATTGTTTTGAATTATAAGATGTTCCATAATGAACAGATTTCAACAAAGTAGAATACATTATGGTCTGGAGCTCATAGTTTGGAAGCTAAATATTATTTGGGTTGAAAACGAGCCACCCAAGGACCAGTTTATCAATGTCGTGTTAGCGTACTTTGACTCCCGGTTAAATTTGACTCGTGGTTAGAATGGATATGACATTTGCCAAATGAAGGTATAGACGCACATTCTAACCATGAGTTAAATTAAGCTCGAAGTTAAAGTGCATTGAAAAACCGGCCCTTAATGAACCTCTGTACAATCTGTTACCTAGGTTTCATAGGTGTCTTTCTGAAGTATACTTCAAAAAAGTCTTATTTTGCCTAGTTAAGTTTGAATTCGATATTCTCTTCATTTTGTATTTGTCTCATTCTACAATAACGATTACCTACCAGGTGGAGTTACAGTTGGCGTATCTGGTTTTGTAAATTCTTGAGAAGCAATGGTTTATACGCTTCGAGAACGGATTGAAATAGCGAGTCTGTACTACCAGAATGGAAATAGTGCTAGAGCTGCTGCCCGTACGTTCAATAATAATCATACAGGAAGGAATGTACGACACAAATACGTTTCGGAATTATTGAACAAATTTATGGAAACTGGATCTGTTAACAATAAAAAGAATAACCGTTCAGGAGTTGTCAACGATGAAGCTATTTCTATTGCAGTTTTCGACTAATGGAAAATACGCAATCTCTCACTAAGTTATCTCGACAGTCAGGGATCAGTCGTACACATGTTTTCAGGATCCTTCATTAGTACAAATTTCATCCATATAAGATTAGTCTAGTTCATGAAGATGATTTCGATAGACGTATCGAGTTTTATGAAAGTCTCACGGAACGGATGAACTTGCATCAGAGTTTCTTGTATAAAATTTGTTTTTCGGATGAAAGTACGCTTAGTTTGAATGGAGAGGTGAATCGGCAAAATTGTCGATATTGGAGTGAAACGAATCCTCATTCATACCGCCAAGTTCATACCCAACGACCTCAAAAACTGAATGTTTGGGCAAGAATTTTAGGTGATCATAGGACCTTTTTTTGTAGATAATAATTTGACTGGTGAGAAATATTTGGATATGTTGGAAAATCGAATAATACCGTGCATCAATAGGGCAATTGAGGAGGATATGAATTTATTCGAAAACGAAATAGTTTTTCAGCAGGATGGTGCACCTCCTCATTGTGCAGCTCCAGTGCCACAATTTTCGGATGATCATTTTCCTGGTCGCTGGATTGGTAGAAGAGGTCCTACAGAATGGCCATCAAGGTCTCCGGATCTCACTCCTTCAGATTTCTTTCTATGGGGTCATTTGGAGTCTGAAGTGTTTGAGATAGAATCAACAACATCAGAAGATTTGAGAGAGAATATCATAAGACATTGCAGAAAAATAACTCCCGAAATTCTCAACCATATGAGGGCGGCAATGGAAGCTCGTTTGTACCATTGTATGTAAGTTGGTGGAAACATTTTTGAACATTTACTTTAGAAAATGTATTTCTTCTCATTGTCAAGTCATCAGACTTTGATTCAAGAATTTAATAAAAAATGTCTTTTTCTGCTTTATTGCTTCCATATTTGTCTCTAGAACGAATATTTCGAAATGTGGCCTCCTGTATAATTGTTGACCTGTTTTTTATTTTTACTGCATATCATTGTTTCAAAAGTTATTCAGGGTGGCTCGTTTTCAACTCAAATAATTTGTAGCTCCCGAACCTGGGACCATCTGATAATGCGAAACAATATATTTTAAAAAAATTGGTGACACGCTCTTGTATTACGATAGGGTAAGTTAGATCAAATGTGTATATGTCAAAATATGTTCCACTATTGTTGATGTGTTTTTTTATTTTTCCTGAAATTCATTGTTCCAAAAGTTATTCAGGTTGGCTCGTTTTCTACTCAAATAATCTGTAGCTCCCGAATCATAAGCTTTAGACCATATAGTCCTTTAGAAATAGTCCTTTCTAGACGAAAGACATGCTTGGGTTTTGTTCGCATTGAAATCAAGATAATTTTTAATCAATTCATAACCAATTTTTATTATAATGTGAACAATTGAAAAACCAGGAAGAAATATCTCCAACGGAAAATATATTCATACTTTGATTGATATAATTTTATTTAATTTCCACGTACTCATAATAGTCCAGGAGCCCGGTAAAAGTTTGGTCAGTCATTTCCTCTCAAGCGATATTTAGTGCAATGCATCAGAGAGTCGTATTATAAAGATTCGTGAACGTCATCTGCGATTCCGTTGGTGGGGGGGGGGGATAATCAGCACAGTAGCTTCCTACGCACGAAGAAAAAAAATATATTCAATTATGTCCTCCTTCCCGGAAACATGTTAAATTGACGCAATCTGAATATAAGGTAAAATTTTATTTGAGACATAGAAGGTACAATTTTTTTTGTGTTCGACCAACTAGCTGTCGTATAATACACCATGCTATAGTCAGCTGATTTTTTCTTTCTTCAAGATATTGCTTTAGCGATAATTTAACATGTTTTCAGGTAGGAAAACAAAATTGAATACATTTCTTTTTCTTTGTGCGTGGGAGGCTACCACCGCTTATCCCCCCCACGGAACCGCAGCTGACGTTCACGAAGCTTTATAATATAACTCTCTGATGCATTCCACTAATTTTCGCTTGAGAGGAACTTGGTCATGGAAATCTGTCACTGGCTCCCGGACTATAAGTCTACGTGGGATTAGTTCGTTCTAGCCTGAACCGACTAAAAAATAACCGAACATAAATGTTTTGTGTTTAATTTCTACGCACTCAAAAGTAAGCTGAGGTTAGATTTTTCAGTATTAAGTTGTTTTTTTGAGATGAACATGAGGATTTTTCTACTGGGGACCTTCCTAGACATTTATACTCGGGGATTTTTTCCGGGGCAATATCTACATAACGATGGTATAGTTATTGTCAATCAACAGTCCAGTAGAATCGAAAAATATATTTCAAATTGAATTTTGAATTCCTAGTACTGTAATATGAATACAGGGCCATATCTAAAATCCCGAAATAGTCAAGAACTTTTCTTTTACGAAAAAAACCAGTACTTGTAGATATCGTTCACATTTCCTCTCGCTTTGACCCGATTAGTCTAATCGAAGTAATACCCTCATATAAGTAGAAATTTCTTTGAAATAACACCTAACGACTATAATACACTCACCTGGCATTTTGTGGGCCGACAGACTTCGTTTCATAAGACGAACTGGCAGAAATGGCATGGTCGGGAATTCGACCCTCCTCCATCCCAAGAGCAGTGCGACATTCACCTGTAATCAAAATAAAAATTGAGATATTTCATGAAAATGGAGAGATGGTATTGGATACACGAAATGCAAGATACCATGGGTATAAAATACAAAAACTCATTAGCCACAAAATAGCGGAGGGAGTAGTATAGCCCAGGCATTTTTCCAAACTGAAATCGTCATCCAGTTTTTTAACGTATTAGAGAGGAACCCCTGAGAAGTTTCTAAGGGCTTGTTCGAGCAACGAATATCCGGACCTGGCGACCCGTGGCTGGTACTGAGACTTGAACCCATGTCGTTTGGATGGGAAACAATTAGTTCAAATCTACAGTGCCTGTTAGGAACCTGGTTACTGAATATATCCGTCGCTACTCGACTGTTATAACTAAACGTCTTTTATGTGCAATTTTGAAAAGAATTTACTTCGTACTTTTGACCTTTTTTTATCTAGGTCCAAAATTGTTATAATTGTTATTCTTCGATTTCCCCATCCTAGGAAACCTTCCTAACATTTCAAGGCGATTTAAACTGGCTCTTTCAAAGATTGATGTATGGGGCGATATTTCAATTTGCCGTCAAGACAAATAACTGGTTAACAATAAAAATCATTTATATAAAAAAATACAATCTGATAGACCAAAAATCTCTAACCTTGATGAAATTAGGAAAGAATACTGCGGACAGATGACTGACATATTTTGCTGTTTTCAGTGACATTCTGGACCGTGACTGAATTCAAAAGTTTTTATCCCTAATTCCTCAAAAAATATACTAATTTCGAAAAATCCTAGCAAAACTGTAAAAATATCAGGAAGTTGAGAATCATACCGGTAAATGATAATATTTATTCCTCATTCAAATAAAATACATGATGAGAAATGATCATCTAGGTACAGATCGACTCTTATAATCATGTAAAATATCATATGAATTAGTAAGACCAATAATACATATTAGAGAAATCTCTCAAAGGTTATACCTAACCGGATCGTGGGAAAATTAATGAAACAATAAGCGACAATGAGTATTGTTATATGGTAATATACTCTATGTAAATCGAATAGATCAATAACAAAAGGTCTGCAAAAATTTTACATTAACCTGAGAAAAAAAAAATTAAATAAATGACTAAGAGGAGGAGGACAAAGTTCAAATATTCTTCAAATCTATTTGTTCATGGGTCTTGGGAATGTCAGAATCCAGTTATTCAATTCGCTTATGAAAAAAGGAAGAGGTATAATTGAATTATTTCAAGTATTGAGTTACCGCATTGTATACAAGCAAGAAAATTGAAACTTCTCTGGCCAATAGTTTTCAATATCTCTGAAACTTTCGCTGTCGCACTAATTCCCATTTTGTATAATTTTGCTTTTGATAAAAAGTCAGAAAGTAGATTTTCCCAATATCCCTCACTTGTGCTTTTCTAAATAGTTCATTGGTTGGAAATTTTATTAGGAATGATTTTCAGAACAAATTTCTGCATTCTTTACAGTTTTTTTGGTAAACATTTGTAACATTTACCCCCCCCCCCCCCAGCAAGGTTCCATATAGGAGATGCGACCGTATAGGTAATGCATACTTTTTATAGGATTTTAAACGAATGTTTTCATAGAGAACTTGAATTTTGAGATTAAATATAGAGTTTTTTTGATCACATGTTTGGTATTGTATTTTATTTAACTGGTATTCTGTCTATACTAAATTTTATTTATATTCTGCATAATATTCATGATAAAAGTATTCAACACCAATCATAAAATTCCAATTTACTCAATTAATTTTGTACGAAACAAGTGCAATAGCACTTATCGTCCACCTACTTTATTCATGTTATTCATTTACCTATTTGTTAGTTTGTATGTTGTATGTTTTTCTTTCTGAATAAAGTTCTTATTATTATTATTATTATTCCTTTAAGAGTGTACCAGTCAGGTCCTGTATCCGGTGCTCCGACCCATCCGGAGGACGCGCTGGTGTCGTTTACCTCAATAACCACTCCCTACGTCCGTAGGGTGAGTGATTATTGGGTCCGAGAGTCATGTGTTCTGAGCAGACGAAGTGAACCAAGGATGACGGCCTTCTGCATTCGAGCGGCTAGGATTTGTGCCATATTACGGCAGGCCGGTATCAACTTCAAATTAGAGAGCAGTGTGTCCATCATTCCACCAAGGACTCCTATAATCAGAACCACCATTTTGACAGAATGGTCCGGATACAACCTGCGGAGTTCAAAGAGAAGATCTCGATATTTAGTCCGTTTTTCCTCCTCTTTCCGAATGATATTCATCTCGCCTGGAGCGGAAAACTCCACGACGAATATCGTTTTACTTTGACGGTCGAGGAGGACAACATCAGGCTTATTGGCTTGTATTTGCCTGAGGGTGGGGAATGAGTAGTTCCAATAGATTCGGCACCTCTCATTCTCCACCACGGACTCAATATCCCCCGAAACATAATGCAACACCGGTGTCTCGTCTATACCGTACGAGTGTCTTAGATGGTAGTACAACACTCGTAGCGCCGCGTTATGCCTGTGGATATAGGCTGAGACCGCATAAGCTGGACATGCTGATAGCAAATGCATTACGGTCTCAGGTGCCCCACGACATGCCCTGCATCGGGTGTCAGGGACGTCTATACCCATCACGCGACTACGGTAGACGAGGGTGTTGAAGACACCATCCTGGCAGGCCATTATGAATCCCTCGGTCTCCGACTTTAGCTCACTAGAACTGAGGAAGGCAAAGGTCAAGCTTTTGGATAAGCCAAGGTCTTCGATGTTGTTGAAGAAAACACCATGCATTGACTTATCCATATGCAGCTGTAGGAGAACCTCTGTCTCCGCAGCTTTAATGTGAGCTTTTAGCTGAACGGTTCCCAACTCGGTGACAGAGTTTGGGTTAGCCCGTTCAGTGTCGAATACGAGACCAAGTTCATCGGCTGCACGGGTTGCTGCCTTAAAGAGAAATGCTCCAATCCCTGCTTTTTCATGGTCGCGGACCATGCACAGAAGGGGATCTGAACTCCTGATGACTTTACAGGCCCCATCCAGAACCATTCTGTTATGCAGACACTCCAAACTCAAAAGTCCACGGCCTCCCCGTTGTCTGGGAAAGTATAACCGTGGAACGGACGATTTAGGATGCAAGCTACTATTGAGATGCATCATTTTGCGAGTTTTTACATCGAGTTGTCGCAGCTCTTCCTGAGTCCACTTCATCACTCCAAAGGAGTAGAGAAGGATCGGAACGGCAAGCATATTAGTTGCAGCAACTTTGTTCTTCCCCGACAGTTCTGATGACCAGATCTGTCGGAGTTTATGCTGATACTTGCCGCGGAGAGAGTTCTTAACTGTGACTACCTCTTGGGAGCGGCGTTGCGCCACCCCTAGGTAAGTATAAGTCTCTCCGGCATCCAGATGATGTAGGATGCTTCCGTCTACGAGCTGGACATCCTCTCCGTATTCCTCGCATCGTCCTCTTTTGAGATGAACCGTGGCACATTTGTCGATCCCAAATTCCATTCCGATAGCATGCGTATATTCTTCGACCACCCTAAGGGACTGATGTAGGTCCCTTTCTCCAGAGGCATATAATTTTAGGTCATCCATGTAAAACAGGTGGGTGACTGTATGCCTCCGGTTGCTGGGGGTGCCGCAGCTGTACCCACGGGTATTCCTGAGTGCAACGGACAATGGCAATAGTGAGATGCAGAAGATAAGAGGGCTGAGGGAGTCTCCCTGAAACACGCCTCTTCTAATGATGACCTGCTCTGTTTGGACTATGTCTCCACCAGATTTTATAGCGAAGCGAGTCCTCCAGAGCGGCATCAGTTGTCCAATGCATCCTACTATTTGATCGGGTTCCTCAAGGCATCTGAGCAAATGCATGATCAACTCATGCGATGTTGTATCAAATGCCTTGCGGTAATCGATCCAGGCCATCGAAAGGTTACGCTTGTACTGCACGGAGTCCTGCGTGATACATCTATCGATGAGCAGGTTCTCCTTGCAGCCGGCAACCCCTTTCTTTGACCCTCTTTGCTCATATATCCGTTCATACACCGGATCAACTGCGGAGAGAATGCGTGTGTATAAGATGCGCGTAAACATCTTATAACACGCATTCAAGCATGTTATCGGTCTGTAATTCTTTGGATCAGACAAATCTCCGTTTTTGGGGATGAGCACGGTTCGCCCCTCGACAAACCACTCCGGAATCTGCTGCTCCCCATCTAGCCATGAGTTGAAAACTCTAGCCAGATGGCGGTGGGTTGCTGGAAACTTTTTCCACCAATAGTTATTCAACCCATCGGGTCCTGGAGCAGCAAAGTTCTTTATTATTATTATTATTATTATTATTATTATTATTATTATTATTATTATTATTATTATTATTATTATTATTATTATTATTATTATTATTATTATTATTATTATTATTATTATTATTATTATTATTATTTCTGATTTGAATTAAAATCCTCCAGTCGGACCCTGTCTCCGATGCTCCGATACATTCGGAGGGCGCGCTGGCAACATCATTACCCCAATAACCACTCCCCAAACTATGGGGTAAGCAGCTATTGGGTCCGGGAATCGTGTGCCCTGAGCAGACGTAATGAACCGAGGATGACAGCCTTCTGCATTCTTCCGGCTATGATTTCTGATATCTTTCTACATGCCGGTATGATTTTTAAGTTCGAGAGTAATGAATCCATCACACCGCCAAGGGACCCTATTATCAGAACAACCATTTTTACAGAATGGTCTGGATAGAGCCTGCGGAGTTCGAAGAGTAAATCTCGATATTTCGTCCGTTTCTCCTCCTCCTTTCGGACGATATTCGTTTCGCCAGGAGCCGAAAACTCAATGACGAATATCGTCTTACTTCCATGGTCGAGGAGTACTACATTATTATTATTATTATTATTATTATTATTATTATTATTATTATTATTATTATTATTATTATTATTATTATTATTATTATTATTATTATTATTATTATTATTATTATTATTATTATTATTATTATTATTATTATTATTTTTTTTTTCCCGTTGGGAATGTACCAGTCAGGCCCTGTCTCCGGTGCTCCGATACATCCGGAGGGCGCGCTGGTGTCGTTAACCCCAATAACCACTCCCTACGTCCGTAGGGTGAGTGACTATTGGGTCCGAGAATCATGTGCCCTGAGTAGACGGAGCGAACCAAGGATGACGGCCTTCTGCATTCTTGCTGCTAAGATTTCTGCCATATTACGGCAAGCAGGTATTATCTTCAAGTTGGAGAGCAGTGTGTCCATCATTCCACCAAGGACTCCTATGATCAGAACCACCATTTTGACAGAATGGTCCGGATATAACCTGCGGAGTTCAAAGAGAAGATCTCGATATTTAGTCCGTTTTTCCTACTCTTTTCGAACGATATTCATTTCGCCTGGAGCGGAAAACTCCATGACGAATATCGTTCTACTTTGGTGGTCGAGGAGGACAACATCAGGCTTATTGGCTTGTATTTGCCTGAGGGTGGGGAATGAGTAGTTCCAATAGATCCGGCACCTCTCATTCTCCACCACGGACTCAATATCCCCCGGAACATAAGGCAACACCGGTGTCTCGTCTATACCGTACGAGTGTCGTAGATGGTAGTATAACACTCGTAGCGCCGCGTTATGCCTGTGGATATAGGCTGAGACCGCATAAGATGGGCATGCTGATAGCAAATGCATTACGGTCTCAGGTGCCCCACGACATGCCCTGCATCGGGTGTCAGGGACGTCTATACCCATCACGCGACTACGGTAGACGAGGGTGTTGAAGACACCATCCTGGCAGGCCATTATGAATCCCTCGGTCTCCGACTTTAGCTCACTCGCCCTGAGGAAGGCAAAGGTCAAGCTTTTGGATAAGCCAAGGTCTTCGATGTTATGAAAGAAGACACCATGCATTGGCTTATCCATATGTAGCTGTAGCAGGACCTCTGTCTCCGCAGCTTTGATGTGAGCTTTTTGCTGAACGGGTCCCAACTCGGTGACAGAGTTTGGGTTAGCCCGTTCAGTGTCGAATACGAGACCGAGTTCATCGGCCGCACGGGTTGCTGCCTTAAAAAGAAATGCTCCAATCCCTGCTTTTTCATGGTCGCGGACCATGCAGAGAAGGGGATCTGAACTCCTGATGACTTTACAGGCCCCATCCAGAACCATTCTGTTATGCATACACTCCAAACTCAAAAGTCCACGGCCTCCCCGTTGTCTGGGAAAGTATAACCGTGGAACGGACGATTTAGGATGCAAGCACCTATTGAGATGCATCACTTTGCGAGTTTTAACGTCGAGTTGTCGCAGCTCTTCCTTAGTCCACTTCATTACTCCGAAAGAGTAGAGAAGGATCGGAACGGCAAGCATATTGGTTGCAGCAACTTTGTTCTTCCCCGACAGTTCTGATGACCAGATCTGTCGGAGTTTATGCTGATACTTGCCGCGGAGAGAGTTCTTAACTGTGAATACCTCTTGGGAGTGGCGTTGCTCCACCCCTAGGTAAGTATACGTCTCTCCGGCATCCAGATGATGTAGGATGCTTCCGTCTACGAGCTGGACATCCTCTCCGTATTCCTCGCATCGTCCTCTTTTGAGATGAACCGTGGCACATTTGTCGATCCCAAATTCCATTCCGATAGCATGCGTGTACTCTTCCACCACCCTAAGGGACTGATGTAGGTCCCTTTCTCCAGAGGCATATAATTTGAGGTCATCCATGTAAAACAGATGGGTGACTTTATGCCTCCGGTTGCTGGGGGTGCCGCAGTTGTACCCACGGGTATTCCTGAGTACAACGGACAATGGCAATAGTGAGATGCAGAAGAGAAGAGGGCTGAGGGAGTCTCCCTGAAACACGCCTCTTCTAATGATGACCTGCTCTGTTTGGACTATGTCTCTACCAGATCTTATGGTGAAGCGAGTCCTCCAGAGTGGCATCAGTTGTCCAATGCATCCCACTATTTGATTGGGTACCTCAAGACATCTGAGCAAATGCATGATTAACTCATGCGATGTTGTATCAAATGCCTTGCGGTAATCAATCCAGGCCATCGAAAGGTTATGCTTATACTGCACGGAGTCCTGCGTGATACATCTATCGATGAGCAGGTTCTCCTTGCAGCCGGCGACCCCTTTCTTTGACCCTCGTTGCTCATATATCCGTTCATACACCGGATCAACTGCGGAGAGAATGCGCGTGTATAAGATGCGCGTAAACAACTTATAGCACGCATTCAAGCATGTTATCGGCCTGTAATTCTTTGGATCAGACAAATCTCCGTTCTTGGGGATGAGCACGGTTCGCCCCTCGACAAACCACTCCGGAATCTGCTGCTCCCCATCTAGCCATGAGTTAAAAACTCTTGCCAGATGGCGGTGGGTTGTTGGAAACTTTTTCCACCAATAATTATTCAACCCATCAGGGCCTGGAGCAGCAAAGTTCTTCGAGCCTTTGAGGGCCCCTCGAACTTCTTCCGTGGTTATCGGATTGCGCAGATCATTGTGCTCAGGCTGCCGAAGCGTCCTGCAGTAAGCTTCGAACTGCGCTAGGGCTGGAGTGTCTACATTGAGTGGTTGCGGAAACTCATAGATGTTCTTCCAGAAGGTTTCTACCCGATCAGCAGCCGGCGGGTTATCGACAACACGTGGAGGCTCTTGGAATAAGCGGGAAGGTTTATCGCGGAACTTTATGTTTTCCGCGATACTTCTCGCTCGCCTCACTAGTGACTTCTTTGCAGCCACTAGCATTCGTATCCTATCAAGACAGTGCTGTTTTATGGTAAACAGCACGCCTTGATTCAATGTGTGGTGAGCTCGTCTTAGCCTTGCAGCAATTCGCCGCACTGCCGGCGTGAAAGGCCTATTGGCCGACATGTAGTCCACCACACACTGGATACGAGACGCGTGTTGTCTCGCCGACTTGATCTTAGCTTCCATCTTGTGAACGCGTCGCTCATGCCTCCCAACAAGAGCAGTGGTGTCCCTCCTCTCCGTCTGGGATATTGCACGAGCGGCGTCGTACACGACAGAATTAATCTGCCAGATGTTGGCCTCTTCTGGAAGAACATCGCCAATCTCCGCATCCACCCGTGCCAGTTCTTGTGGCTTCAAGGGCTTCATATTGTGAAGCGCCCTGCGGGTTCTGATGTCCTCCATTGGTGGTATGATGCGAGCCTCCTCTGCAGCCAGACCGACACGTGGCATATCTGCCACTTCGTTAACCGGCTGAGGAGGAGCTCTAACATAGCCTCGAGCCCGGAGATAGGATACATAATCCCTGAGATTTTGGGCGGAAACGGCGGCATGCTCTGGGTGTCTCTCACACCAAAGAGCATGCATCCTTGCCATGTATCCTCTCCGGGCGGGCTCACTGCTCTCATAGCAATACAGAAGTCCAACCCTTAATCTATCCGTCCACTCAAAGCGTCCGTTGTCATTGCGGTTGTCGTCATTTGGCAAATCATCGTTGTTGGCCCCACCACCTTGCCTTTGACCCCTAATCCGAGGGGGTCGGTTGTGGGGGCCTCTTCCCCGATTATTTGGAACCGAGTAAAAGGGTTTACTGGGGGGTTAACCCAGCAAACCCACGGCCGACACCGGAGGGAAAGATGCCTTTTCCCTCCCGGATGCGCATGAGCTGCCGGTCCGATTTTGCATCCTTTGCTCGGGTAGGTGGTGTCGCAACTCACCAGGGCCTCAGGTGTTGTTATTATTATTATTATTATTATTATTATTATTATTATTATTATTATTATTATTATTATTATTATTATTATTATTATTATTATTATTATTATTATTATTATTATTATTATTATTATTATTATTATTATTATTATTATTATTATTATTATTATTATTATTATTATTATTATTATTATTATTATTATTATTATTATTATTATTATTATTATTATTATTATTATTATTATTATTATTATTATTATTATTATTATTATAACAAAAAATGATTGTCCAGGACGATACTTAAGTATTTCACAAAGTCTATACTTCAGAACTCGATTTTTTTGTTATTGTATTTGATGTCGATACCTGACAATTCTTAAAAAGTTATTTATTAGCTAGTGAAAGGCAGGTAAATTTTTTCTTCCATGTTAAAGGTAAGTGATTTACCACTGAAGAAATCTGATAAAATTGGTGAAGAAAAATCATTTTTTCAAAGTATTCCAGTTCTTACCCTTGAAAAATATGGCCGTATCATCTACAAAACTTCTAATTTCATCGGCGATAGGTTAGTTGAAAACAGAGTTCACATATTGGATACGAAAGCCATCTAATTTCTCAACATTCTCAACAGTTCAAGTCCACTTAACTGATTCCCTTGTAAGACGTTAGATAGGGCGCAATTACACTCCTTTCAGGAATTGTAATTGAAGAGTGTCAACCTCACCAGTAAATTCTTCGTTCAGTTACATTTCGCATGTACTTATTATCTGATCGGAACCGCATTTTCAGTATATTTAAATTCGCATGAATAGTATCTTCAAATCAGTTTTCATCGCTTTGAATGAGTGTAACAGTATTTACCATCACCTGTAATTTTCGGGCAAAAGGAAAAATAATTCGAATCTTCGAAATCCTTCCCGAGAACTTCCCGAAGTGTTGGCTAATCGTCAGAAAAGGGTGAGTTTATATAATCCAAGAGTTCATAAGATTATGTTTTGAAATATTTCCGCAATCGCACGAACCATATTTAATGAAGAGTTTTGGTCCGAGGACCGTTCCCTGAGGATCACCATAATGGATATCCTTTCACAGCTCAATATATCACTGATTTTCACAAACTTCTTACGTCCACTTTGCTAGCTTTTCATGACCTTGTATGCATTGCCCCTGAAGCCCAAATTTTCCAGTAACTAAGAGTGGCTAACAGTGACATCAGTATCTAGGAAGAACAAAATCGACTATGCCATACCAATAAAATACTGTGATTAGAAAAATTCCTGTATTAAAATACAGGAGTAATTATTATTGAAAGCAAAAAGCAAAGTGCCATCAAAGATAAAAATCGATTGCTGTCTAGCATATTTTAAACGAAAGGTATAAAATATGGAAACAGCCAGACTGACAAAAAATCCTAAAACCCCTTTCCATTAGTGATGCCCTAATCTTGATAAATATTTAAACCGATGTTTAATGCCTTTTTCGTGCTCTCGAATAATTCCATAAAAAGTCAGCGCATTCATTCATTGGGTTTCAATTAGCTGATTCATCGACAAAGTTTTCGAAGAGAATTTATGCCTGGAACGATGAAGGTACACACAAAGAGGAAATTTCCTTGGGCTGGGACTCTGGGAGATCACAAAAGGGCGGAACATTTTGTATTTGTATACAATAATATAAAAATATTATGCATTGACACACAGCTGACCCGACAAAAATCCGTCAATACTAGGATATGAAAGTTGTTGTTATCTGGTAAGAATATTTTAAACATTAATGGGAATAAAGGGTATAGTGGTTTTTAACTATTTAGAATTTTGTTACCATCAATGGGAATAATGACAAATAATAGGGATAAATGAAACTTTCTCTGCACAACCATTAAAGAATGTAGTAATTCCGAAATCATTTTGAATGATGGAACATTTTCACTCATGAGTTAGAATATTCATACTGAAACACTCCTTACGTGTTTCGCGTGTATTTTCATTTCATAACATGAATATTCTGTAATCGAACCAAACGACATAGATTTCCGTGGATTTCAAAACTGTCAGTGACAGAAACTATTTATCGAGAATAATACAAACAAATAATAATTATATTAAGAAATACAAAAGAGTGTAAAATATAAAATAATATCAAGATGAAAATCTTGATTAAAGTCCGGGACTCGAAGTAATGGCTCATTTTCTATTTCAGTTAGAGGGAAACCCGAAAAAACCCACAACACCATCAGAATTCAGATTATTACCATTCTTATAGATAAGTACACCTGCTTCCAGGGAGATGAGATAATCAATTTTGGAAGAAACACGGGAGTCATCGAAGAGGTGCCAACAATTAGAATAACGGTGTTTGCAATATGCTATGCTATGGATTAGATATGGCGTATATATTATAAATAGTATTAATTCCATCCTGATCCGAATATGGGTCCAAATTCAAATTTTGTATGGAAAATCAATCACATTGTCCAATTTACTGCCATCAGTCGAAGAAACACATTTTAAATCTATAACTAAAATTTTTGGAAATGTTTGAATAAAGACCGTCAGATAGTAGCAGATTTTGGTGCCCCATTTTCTCATATAAGCCTAGAATATGGTTTAATAGTACATCGATGTTGAGTAAAATTTTCCAGAACAAAAATAAAAGGAGTATGTTGCCCATATTTTCACGAGAGCCATTATGTTTTTCGGTCTAGTGACGATGTAAGTTTTCATAGTTGATGGGCTTGTTTGGGAAAATCTGTCAAAATCTCGATTTTTCCTTGCAAGATTACGCCCTCATTTTAACCATTTAGCCACCTGCAACGCTAAAGCCTTTGGTATTCCGAAGCCAGGTTCCATTAATTAATAATTAAATGAACTAGGCTCCCGTGAAAATATGGGCAACATACTCCTTTTATTTCTGTTCTGCAAAATCGAATTTGCCATATGTTCTCCACTCGTGAATTTCCCTTCGTTTTACTCACCATCGATGTACTTTTGAACCCTATTCGAGGCGGAAGATGAGAGACAGCGGAAACGAACAAGGAAGGGAAAGTGGACCAAGAAAGCAAGAGAAAAAACCTCAATGAAATTAACTCTTTTATTTTTTTTGGAATGAAATTTCAGAAATGAACATGAACATGACTTTAAAAGGAAGGGATATTCACGTAGAAGAAAAGGAATAAGAAGGCTCAAAAAATGTATACCACACTTTTTTTCCAGAGACCAAGTTTGTAGGTATATATTCATTCTAAAATGACATTGGCATCGATTGTGTAGATATCTCGTAGTTGGTTCCGTTTAATATTTGAATAAGAACAGTATTAGTTGGATTATTGTATATCCGTTATTTCCTTTGGCATTGCTCATAGAATTACCTGAATATTTGTTTTGCAACTGCCATAACTGAATCCAAAACCACATCTAATTGGAATGGAATAATGCGAAATCGTTTCAACGCAATTCCAGAAATGTTCCATTAAAACATTCTTATATTCGCAACTATTATTATAATCACATAGCAGTAAATACGTCGATAATTATATTCCATTATTCATGCATGTTTTGTGCGTCGCTGCAAATTTGACTATTTACCTATAAAATAATCATAGACACAAACTGCAATTTGCGTTTATTCCCAGTAGCGAATTGGATGAGCATTTATATAACATACATTCAATTTATTGTTATGATAGATAGAATTAAAAAGTGATTGACGGTCAGCCGCAGAGGCATGCTATGGAAATGTATTTGGCGTGAACGCAAATCCGGCCAAAGCGAATGTGGGTTACTCCGTTATCATTCAAATAATATTGTTTTCCCGCCTTATTGTATTTTTTGACTAATAGAGAATAGTACGTGGTGATGGTTCCAAAGAAGATAAGTACAGTTCTAATAAAAATAGTAGTATTTATGGGTGTCCCGCAGGGATCCGTGTTGGGTCCCATGTTCTTTATAATATATATAAATGATCTAGATGAACTAGTTAATTGTTATGATAGATAGAATTAAAAAGTGATTGACGGTCAGCCGCAGAGGCATGCTATGGAAATGTATTTGGCGTGAACGCAAATCCGGCCAAAGCGAATGTGGGTTACTCCGTAATCATTCAAATAATATTGTTTCCCGCCTTCGTATATTATGATTGTATTATTGGACTAATAGAGAATAGTACGTGGTGATGGTTCCAAAGAAGATAAGTACAGTTCTAATGAAAAAAAAAGTAGTATTTATGGGTGTCCGCAGGGATCCGTGTTGGGTCCCATGTTCTTCATAATATATATAAATGAGCTAGATGAACTAGTTGATAATAATTCGTGGATTTTATATGCAGACGATATTTCCATTGTCGTTAGCGATAAGAATATTAACATTTCAAATGATAATTGTTCATAGATTATGAACCGCACTGTACATTGGTGCTCTAAAACCAGTTTATTTCTCAATCCTAATAAAACCCAAATTGTGAGAATTCATAACAGACAGAATTATGCGCAAAGACTGAATATCAGTATTAAATGGGAATGAACATTTGACTTAGTCAGATTCTGTGAGGTTTGGATGACGCACTGAACTGAAGAGCTCATTTCGAGTCACTTATACGAAAATTAAATTCATTTTGTTTTTATTCTGAAATTTGGGAAATTTTGGGGAAATTCGTATGAGGAACGCTTTGTATTCACAGCACAAAAAAAACTTGTGAGAATGATCGCTGGTGTTTTTCAACAAATTTCCTGTTAACCTTTATTTGTTAACTACAAGATTCTGCCCCTGGTTTGTCTATTCATTTTGGAATTGTTTACGTTTTTAAAAACATAAATATTTCTGACCAATGACTGTAAGCGTGATTTTGTAAATATAATGTGACATCGAATACACCTGAGTACTCGAGATTGAATGTTTTTTTGTTTTTTGCCGGAAGAATTGAAATCTAGTCAGTCTGAGGGTCTATTTAAAAGAAAACTTAAAAGTTATCTTTCTGAAAAATGCTATTATAATTTGACAGACTTCATGACGTGAAGAACATTTATTTTGTTTGTGTTGTGTGAATATTACTGTTGTTTCATACTGTTTTTTCATTTGTTTGTGTTGTGTGAAAATTAATGTTGTTTCGTATTGAACAATCACTTTATTTATTTAATGTATATTTGTAATTATGACAATTTTTTTTATCCATTAATACTTCCTTTTTTCATATAGTATTCAGAATACTACATGCTTGCTCTCGTTTGACATTTTTCGATACGATGCTGTAATGTATCGTCAACGGCATTAAATTATCTTTATCTCTTTATCTGACTGATTTTACATTCGTATAAATCATCTTGGTACACTATTTTGTATGCCTAGGCTGGAAAGTTAAAACTCTGTGATCTGTTGTAAAAACTATCACTATTTTGCCTGAAAGTGACAGTTTCACGTAGTCATATTTGACACATTTCACTTGAATTCCGAAAAATCTCACAAGACAGGAAACTGTATTTTTGCAAATGCGAGTAATGTTTGAAGACAGAGAAGGGAGGCCGAGACCTCCAAATACTAGCACTTGCGGAACAGTTCCTTGGTGTGTTACTTTTATGCCGAAACAAATATACCGGGTGAGTCTAAAATGTGTTTTTTTTAATGAAATTAATTTTGCTGCACTTCTGGTTTCACCAGAAATTGTCCTATTTGCAGTTTTTTTAAGTTGAACGACTTTTTATTTAAATTAAATTTAAAATTTTTGATTTTTTTTTATTTTATTGAAGAAAAAATGTATTGATGATGATTTTGCGCATGTGAAATGTTTCTTTGCTATGTTTTCCAAGAAAATCAACTTAGCATTCTGATTACAATACATTGCCACCAGCTGGCATTTGAATGTTGCAAAATCGCTTTTTTGAGCTATCTGGTTTTGAAAGAGACGAGTCGAATAACACCAACTTTCAATACCTGTTTGTCAATTATTTTCAGAGTTTTCATAATTATGAAAAATGTACCAAAAACTGATGTGGCCGCTGGATGGAACTTTATCTCAAATTTAAAAAAAATTGAAAATTCATTTATTATAACCAATACGAATGATTGGGCAATTTGTTGTATTGTATTGTATTTCTAATTAATACATATGCCAGATGTTCAGTTGAATGAAATGACAGTTCTGGTTTGCTACTAGTAAAAAATGTATTCAATAATATTGAAAAATTACCCCCCTACCTCCCTGAAGGCTAGATAGAGAACGAGTATGAACTTAGTAAATTTTCTAACGTAATTGAAATTTAAATATCACGGCGAAAAAAAATTGTCGGTAGGGGGCTCGAACCCCCACCCAAATAATATCGAAAAAATCTGTAAAAATGGTGAACAACATCAGACCATGAAATAACTTTTTTAACCCCCCAGCCTCCTGAAGGCTGAATGGAGAACGCCTCTGAGATGTCAAATATTTCCGAAGGGTTTGGAATTGAAAAATTGTGGTATATCGGTAATATAGGGCTCGGACTCCTCTCTTTCTTGAAAAACTCGCGAAAGTGAAATCGAAAAAAATCCGTAAAAATAGTGATAAACATCAGACCGCTGAATAACTTAGATTCATTTTCCATCGAAACTCAGATAGAGAACGGAATTTTTTCGACGGTTCCAAACATCAACAATTGTAGCAAAAAATTTCGATCGGTAGGACGTGAACTGGTGAGAGACATCGAGCCGTCGGATAATTGAATTACTAAAAATGTTATCCGCAGCCCCCAAGAAAGCTAGATAGAGAACGTGAATCAATTCGAAAATTTTCCGACGGTTTTGGAAGAGAAACATTACGGCAAAATATAGTGTCAGTCGTGGAGCTCGTGACCGCTTCTTCCTGGAATAATTCGAGAAAATAGATTGAGATCGGACCGTCGAATAATTTGATTTTGAAAAAATTTACTCTTCTGCCTCTCCAGGGGCTAGATAGAGAACGCGTGGGAATTAGGAAAGATTTCCGACGATTTCGGACCACTTCTTTTCGAAAAAATTTGCGAAAATTTGGAAAAATCCTTAAAAGTAGTGAAAAACAAGCTAATTTGACATTTCTCTGAAATATTTTTATTTAACAAAATGTTGACAGTAACGACAGTAGCCTACTAGCATCGCTACTAGATAATGTATTGAAGTAATGACAAATACGTGTTAAGATTTTTAAACGGCGCCCAATACGAAAAAAAATTCAGTTTGAAATATCCCAGTAGCATACCATTTTTTCTTTGAAAAAATTGAGATCATTACCCGTATGCGCGCCCATGATGAACATAAATTTCTCAATTGCATGTCAAAAAATGCGCAATAGCGACCTTTTAAAATCCACTGAATTTCATTTGCATATTCCGATCGGTTTCAGAGCATTAAACAGTTAGTCAATTTTTAAGAAAAACTTCACGAAGCATTTGCGGACAATAGTTAAAAAGCAAACTGTCATTATTTTTTTATGCACACTGATAAAAATGATTTTTTGCATCAACGCATAATTGCGTTGATTCAAACAGATTGTATTCTTGAATAGGTCCAACCAAATATTAGTTTGATTTTTTGTCGGAATCATCTTGGTCACTTACAAGAAAAATATTTTGAAATAAGTGAACACTTGCTATGAAGCAAGAATATTTTAGCTTCAATAATGGGCACTTTTTTTTGTTGGATCATGGGAGTAGGTTGGGACAAGAACATTGCAATTTCAATAATGAATACTATTCTTCGATCAACTTGGAGGTTGAGTTCAAATCTGCACTTTGCACTTGTTATAAAATATAGAATGGAAGCCATTTTCATTTTGGCAACATTGATTAGATTAAACAAAGCATACATTCACAACTACGAACAATTTAGGTATAAATAATGGTGTTATATGAGAATAGTTTCAAGTTTAATAACTGTATTCTCAATAAAACCAGTTAGTAGTGACGCATATTGCAGTTTGATTGAATACATAAACAACGCCACTCGCTTTTAGACACAAAACTGTAGAAGACAAGAATATATTTCACTCATTTTCACAACTGGCCCGTAATAAGCATAATTTAATTTTTGATATTGCATTTTTATTGTACAGAAACAGTTTCCACTAGGCACAAAACTAACATTCATATCGGTACGCATAACCTTATAACCTCCAACCCAAATGGTCAAACTGGACGAAATGGAAAATGGAAGTCGTATTCACAGGTCGCAGTGTCGCCAGCTGCTTTGATTGCTCATTGGTTGAATGTTGTCACGTGGCACGGGTAGTGATATTTACCAAGGAATTATATTCTTGTGTTAAGAGGATTATGTTTCACAATGAGTTATTGTGAATGTTTTCTAGGATGAAGAGTACAATGTTTTCACTGCAGACAAATTCATTTTAAGAGAATTTATGTAAAGAAGCAAACATCTCAATCATCTTGAAATGAGAGTATATTCATTGAATAGAAATGATTATTCCGTTTAGAAGATTATTCTATTCAAGAGTAAGTATGTATATTCTTGATTGAAGAAATCTTTTTTATCTTTGCAGAATCACTCACTGTTCACATGATCATTTCCCTCATCGAATCAAATAACTATTTGAAAAAAGTGTGTTTTATTTAAACGTTGACCATATTCCGTAAAATACTGAAGTTACCAAAGTTTCATCTCAAAAATATAAAGTGTAACGAGTATAAATCTCACTCCAGGTATGAACATCTTCTACACCGCCGGAACAACCTTGCAGTATCCACACGGTAAATCATCATATTAGCCAGGGACCACGAAGCTGTCATCAATTCGCAGCCCAAACTCGGCTCAAACCATTCACCTCCCTTCAACGAAATTCGTCATCCCACACCTACCCCCTTCCGCTCCGAATTCAATTCGGGCCACCGGTGTGTAGAGACGTATAGACCCTAATTAATTTATAGCGTTTCATTTTCCCTGAGAGTCACTTTAGTTTCTGTTCGGGGTGGCGAACAGCGAACACCCCTCGCGAGCGCCATAACGTAGCCGGTTTCACTATCAGGCCATCTGAAACGTATGTTTCTGTTCCATTAACATCATCAAGCGAAACTCTGTCGCATGTAGATTACGAGGAGACATTTGAATTTATTTCGTCGGCAGCATCGCCGGCCCAGATTTGCATCGGAAGGTCACCGTTTATGGGGTATTATGAGGTAGAAATTCGATTAAATTAGGACGGTATTCACTCATTTGTATGTAGATCGCCGTTACGGAAAATTGCCTACCGTTGCCGCGGAGAGATGAAGAGATGGTTATCTACATCATTTCGGAATTTCACGATATTATGAACTCTCAGAGAATATGTTTAGAGATACAGGAAGGAACCCTTGAATAATTTCGGAGACCCTTTTAGTATTTACTATTATTAGATTTCAAAAATGATCTGATTATGTGATGCCCGTTGAAGACGATAATCAGAATCTACTGAAAAACATTTTAATGTCAATTTATTTGAAAAAAAAACATTAAAACTGTGTCATTTTAGTACTTTCATTTCGCAAAACCGTCATCCACAGCTCTTCGTCTGGTGGCAGTGGTAGTTAGAAAGTTGGATGGTTTAAGGCTGACGAGAGACATAACTTGAGGTGTCTCTTAACACTGAAATCTGCTGGGGTCTATTGTATTGTTCTATCGTCAGTGGTTCCTAGTTAAATATGCCTGAGCCTTTCACCAGTCTCTGTAGCCTATTTACTTGGTGTTTCGGATTCATGCCTGTTGTGCATCAATGCGCCGGTTTCTAATATAATGTGGAAGGCTTTTTCCTCCTCGTCACAACAAAAAATCTGCACTCCACGGTTTCTCTATTCATTCCCATTATCTGCAAGAGTTCTCTTAGGGCTCAATTTCCCGTTAGTCCATTGGCCGCGGTGGAGGGCCTGATGTGGGCCCACTAACGTTCAATCCTAACCTAACCTAGTTAGCTGGTAATTGTGCGTATCTTAGATATTCTTTGATTATGGTTGTGGCCTCACCATATCTGTGTTGTGTCGATGACTTTCGATTTGGTACCAACTATTTTTGTATTTTGTTTTCTTCCACTCATCTATTAAGTTTCCGCAAAGGATTTTACCAATACAAACACTGGTTCTGAGCCTGTGAATGGTGATTCAGATGCTTGTCTTGTAATTTGGTCTGCTTTTTCATTCCCTTCTATGGCACCCACACAAGTGTAACCTTGTGTGTGAAGTTTTGCCAGTTCAATGGTGACTTTGTTTTGACTGCATCTGTGCTGAATTCAGAGCTTTTATTGCACCTCGTCTATCGGATATAATGAAGATATTTTTTTATACCCACTATCTAGATTCATCTATATGCATGCGTTTATGGCATGTGTCTCAGTTTGGAAAACTCAGGTATATTTGCCAAGTGGAACCATAACGTTCCTTTTTGGCATTAGTCCACATAATCCTGCTCCTGATGTTCCTACAACGGTTTTTGAACCATCTGTATACCAGATTAGGTTTCCAGATGATAGTGATTCTACGCCAAGTCATTTTACTGGACATGTATTCTGATTAGTTCGGATTAGTTATACTTGTAGTCTGATATAATTTTCAGTTCTGTTATATTGCCATCATGAATGATTTTGGTGTTTGTACAAGTCTCATGCTTTCTCCTTCTATAACTGTGATGTCTGAGTCTTTCTAATACTTATTCTACTGTATTATCTTCCAAATAATTAAATATATATTAGCTTTCTTAATTTGTGGAAGATATTGGACATTAGCCGTAGAAATATATCATTCAATAGGACATTGGCCTCTGATATCCAACTTTGACCGTGAGGAATACATCGTTCAAGAGGACATTGGCCTTTTTATTTCACTGCCAATGTAACAATAATGGCCCATGTCCTTCATTTTATTACGCAAGCCTCCAATTAAATTATTTTTGCCTATTGGAGATACCTAGGACTCTGGTCATTTTTCCATGATTAATGTACCAATTGGTTCTATCTTCACTGGAATAGCTAATTGGTGTCAACTACCTGTATGTCGACCAACTGTGAGCACATGAAAACGTACTATTATTATCACGAACCATCACCAAACGATTCTGGAATCCATATCAAATAATATCAATAAAAAAAACAAAAATGCATAAAAACACAAGTGAATGAGAAAATAACGGCATAGAAACTGACTTCATTGACAATAGTATGAAGGTACAATAAGTCAATACGAGGTGAATGGATTTCATTCGTTCAAACCTAAACAGCAAAAATCATTCATACCCAAATTTCAGAAAAAGGAAGATATGCTTTCCATAGGGAAATTTGGGCGATTTGATAAAAAAATTAAATGCTTAGAAATGAGTAATGTAGTAGTACATTTATATTTTATTTTTTCAATCTGGAATAAGTTATATTACTTAATGAGTTCTTATCAATTATTGACGAAAAATACGAAGTGGTAATATAGCTTTTTAATCATTTTAATGAATAATTATACTTCATCGATTCAGCAACAACTACCTATATATTTCATAGAAATCAAAGATACCCACTCACGTTGTGTTGCCGAAATGTCTACTTAACCATTTTTAGAATTCACTCTGCCGTAAAAGAACTTATTTGAAGATGTTCCGAAATGGTTTGGAGGTTAAAATCTTATTTCCGGAGCATGGGACCAATAAAAGCATACCCTCCTTTGCTTCAAGCCACTTTTGATACGAATCTTTTTCTATGTGAATCTAAAATAAATTTGGCTTTATTTACTATTTCGTGCAGAAAAATGTATCCTGAACTATACACTGGCTGGATTTCATTATAAATATACTACATTTTTCCTTATCAGGAAAAAAGTTCAAACGATCAAACTAATCCGAAGAACTTCTTTTCCAGAAACAAATCGTTAACGATTGACCATATCCGACGTTGGTAAAGAAAAGCAATTCGGATGAATGAAAATTCTGGAAATGATTGATTGCGATACATTCACATGAAAGAATGCTCTATAGTTTTGGCATTTAATACGTTGTTGGAAGTTTTTATTTTCTCTCTTTTTATCAGTATAAAATAATGCTATAATTGTAATGTTTGGAATACTGAATAATGATCTCTGATGTTTCTATCAATAATTTGCTTGTCATACAAGAATAAAAAAAGCATGCGGAAAATATGAGAAATTGTAAGACCGCAAGGTCACTACAACATTGGAATGAAATAAATCAACGTACCAAAGACGTATTATACGTCTCGGGACAAAAGTATGACATGAGGGATAAAGGAAACCGTGATGTCTTGTGGAAGACAATCCCTACGGGGTCAAATGCCTCCTCACCTAAATAATGCTAATATTACGTGATTGTCGAGATAGCTGAATTTATTATTTCATACAAGATGCCAGTCTGAAGCAAGAGATTTTATCTGTAACTGTTTCTGCGGAAATATTACGAGTCAGACAGAAAATCTGTCCGCTTGAAGTATTGTTGTGAATTCTTGTTGCGGATGCTTGAGAGGCATTCGTGATTCTGGGAACTTATCTCCCTCGTTTGGAACCCGACGAACACACTTATTTGCACGACTTAATTTAAGAGATGATCTACAACCCTATGGATTCAGTCGGTTGAAAGGCATCTAACTGTTGTGTCGTGCAGAAAATTCTGCTCAGACTTTCTTCAATTTATTGGTTGGAATCAGTGTAGCGTGACTCCCATTAAAACTTTTCTGATTGTGTTTAACATTCAGTCGATGACCTCGATCATTTATACCAACTAGATATGTCGCAGTTTTGCAAAAAAGTTGCAGAACTATAATTTCAATAAAAATATGGCCGATCATTTAACGAAAAATATCTCGGATATGACTCATAGGAGCAAATTAGAAAAGAAGAGGAAAAAATTCAACAACCGACCACATCTTAGGGACGGATGTGACAGAGCTTGGGGTTTGCGAGTGACATATTAAAAAATACACCACAATGGTCTAAAGATGTACTTACACTTAAGTAACAAAAGTAATAAAATCCGGGAACACAAAAAACAGAATAGATCTAAGGTTGATAGAAGAAAGATACTGAGATCTAGTCATCAGACTCATCACACTTATGGCAAATGTAAGAGCTACTCTACGTGGGACCAGTGTTTATATTTTCCTTTGCATTTGATCCAATTTTCGCCAGCCCTAATTTCAGAAAATGCGCCTACATGTGACATGTGACTTGTGTCAAAACTATACTTACCTAAAAAAGATATAACCGTACCCAACGTACCAGATTCTTTATGTTTTGTGAAAGTAGATAGGACGACTGTTCAGCAAACACTAGTCTTGAATCAATTCATGAACTTGGTGTTGACGGCAAAAATAGCAAAGTTAAAAGTTATAATAATAATAATAATAATAATATTTATTCATTTCAATTCCAATTCTAATTAAAGTTACATTGTGAATAAATATCAGATATTTCAATAATGCAATGATATATCTGCAATGATTGGGATGTTCAAAGGAGTTCAGACAAGCATAGTGTAGCAGTTGAACTCTTTCAGTACGCCACTGCTAGTGGATGTCGTTTCAATAAGATTACACTGAAGAATTAGTCCATCTGATCAAGACATTTTTTGAATGGATTGAGCCAAATGCATATAATTGCTTCGGATACCCAAAACTACAATTCAATTTTTATAATATTATATTTCTCATTACTTTTACAGGTACACCTCATATTTTTAAATTTTTTTTTCATTTCATATATATATTTACACATTTATGTTGTTTTTTGTAGAATTAAGTGTGTTCTTCCAAGGCTGGGTTTAAAAGCAGCCTCAATAACTGAACCCCGCCCATTCATCATTCGGGTTAAACCTTTATTTGTATAACATTTACTATGATGAATAAAGTCATGTTATTATTATTATTATTAGTTAACGAATTGCTCAAAGTGAGACGAACTTTCACAATGGGCATTGTTTGGCAAAATCTTCGGGTATGGAAAACCTGAAGAGAGATTTCCATTTTTTTATAGAGTAGCACAGATTTTAACAGTTTTTTCGAACTCAAAATGAGGGAATTCGTAATCGATCAAAAAACGGAATCGAATCGATATGTCATAACATATTTGTTAATAGCGTTAGGGGTGATGATAGTATTTGAGTCATTCGAAAGAATATGGAAAGTTTTTTGAACATTTTTCTCTCAAGTTGAATATTCCAAAATGATGTAATATGTCAATAAATATGCACGGAGAAAAGTAGTACAATAGGAAAAACTTATCTCCAATCTCTTCATGTTCACTAATGTTCACATCCTCACAATTCAGCTTCGTGTATTTCCTTCAAAATCTCCAGGATCAGAAATTGCGTTGGAATGCTAAAATCGGTTGGTACTTATGTACCTTTTCAAGATTGTCGCCCAAGCGGAACACAAAGGAAGGAACACAGGAAAACATAATATTGAATTCTTCTGAGTCAAGATCAATAACTGCCCATGTCTGAGACAGGATGGGTGAAAAGTTACACTAGCCAACTTTCGAAGATTTCAGTAATGATCCTTGTATACAAAGTCGATTCGCTGCAAGCCTCTATTTGCTTGCAAATATGTTTTCCTTCAAATGAAAATAAAATTTACTAAATTACTGCATCAGCTATAGACCACATCGAAAATAATGTTTCAAGTTATGAAAATTATCGTTGAACCTGAATTATCAAAAGAAAATGTATAAGCATTATAACTTCTACTTGCTAATGTAGTTGGAGACCTCCCTATTCCGTGATTGACACTGCTTCAGAAACATTGCAGTAATGTCAAACTAACAGTTTTGAAACATACTTTCGCATACCTATCTTTATAAATTCCGTTTTTGGATGATTTGATGCACAATTGAAACATTGGTTCATAGACTTCAGAATGAGACATTGAGACTTGGAGACATAGAAACTTAGAACGTTCTGTGAAACCCAATGTTTATTGTAAAAAATTGCTGAATGTGGAATACTTGCTGATATATAAGTATAGAATTAACAGAGGGTGAATTTGATAATTGAAAAACTTATTGGAGAAAAAAGACTGATTCTAGTTGACCATCATGTGCTATTGAAACTCTTGGAGAGTAACACTCCACTACTGAACATTTTTGCGACATTGCTGGTGACAACATGTACTGCAGACGAAATAATTCTTGTTGTAATGAATATTTTTCAAAACTGAATGAATTGTTTCTTTCGAAAATTGTTTGTGTCCTTCAGAAAATTAGTATTAGAATAAATCCCCTCTCCCTCTTTCCTGAAAAATCTATATAAAACAAACTTCGATGATACGAATTATTTCTTAAGGTCGAATCCTTCAAAGAATTACGATGAATAAGGGATGAAATCTATTCTCAAGGGAACCGCTCCTTTTTGAGTATGAATCGCTCTGGCATAAAAGAAATGGAACGAGACAATATCAGAATTGGGAAAAACGAAAAGACGGGGATCTGTGTTAACGAGAGAATGAGATTTTTAATAAAATCACTCTTATATACAAACTGCATCCGCGGTAGGAAATTGCGATAATCAGTAAAAGATTTCATTAAAAATTTCCATTTCAATTTCGTGTAAATGGAAAAAGGAAATCTAAGAAATAATCCCTTTACGGTATTCCAGGAGGAGTATTCTATAATTTGTATTCCAAAGTGCTTTGTGGAATTTTTATTCAGTTATGAAAACGGTCTGAAAAATCAGGTTAATGGAATAATAGACACTCCTCGATATTTCTCGCGATGAAATAAATTACCCGGAGCGAGACAGAGTGATAAATATGTTCGCGTGCTTTGTATTTTTTCTGTTTAGCCACCTTTTCATACTTATTATATTCAGATCGTAACGGAAAAAGATTATTTATTAGTCAAATCCCTGGAAAATATAAATGAAGCGGAATTTGATGATATGGCACATTACTACTAGTGAAATAAATTTTCTTAAAAGAAATATATAGGATATATACTGTGAAATATGTCTCCTTTAGTTCTGGATTTTTCCAGATACGTAATAAAAGTAGAAGTAGGAGTATGTTTATGTCATCCATGAACCTTATAGGTATGCAGGTATGCAGGTATGTATAATTAATTGTATGTAAATAACGATTAAGTTTAAATTAACGTAAGAATATAAACATATTTAAAAAATATCTGTAATCGGTCAACAGAAGACGCAATGGTATATATCATTTCAAGACTATATAAATCAATTGACAGCAGTAGACCAACGCTTTGTATCTTTGTTGACTCAGCCAAAGCCTTCGACATGGTATGTTATGAGAACCTTCTCAGTACATTAATTACAATAGAAGATACCAGGTGAGCATAGAAGGTACATTGAGCCCCATAGCAACTATGACTTACGGTGTTCAGTAGGAAACAGTTCTAGGGCCACTCCATTTTAATATCTATATTAACGACTTGTTCAAACTTCAAACAACCGGAAATATAGTCAGCTTTGCTGATGATACGGCAGTGGTATATCAAGCAGATATGTGGACCTCACTCAAGGACATTTCTGCAAAAGATTTCAGTAATATTGTGCAGTGTGCACAATAAAACTTTCATCGTAGCGTTCGTAAGCAACCAAAGTATTTTACCCTCTTATGATGAACTATAAATACAAATATTCAATCAAACTACAACAGTAGCAAAAAAATTTAAAAACATATATGGGAGTTACCATTGACAGCAATCTGAAATGGAATTATCATAAATATAGAGATGATATAGTAAAGAAATTGGGGTCATTAATAAGCACATTCATAATGCTCTCGTAAAACCACATATATTGTATGGAATTACTGCATGGGGAGGCGTAACAAGTAACTATATAAAAAAAATTGGAAATCGCTCAAAAATGGATTATGAAATTTATTTACAAAAAAAAACTATACTAGTTCTACGGAAACACTATACAGAGAGAACAATATTTTTGATGCAAAAAATTATTTATTATTTTAGTTAAACATTTCAAGGAAAAGCTCACACAAATACACAATAGAGCATAGTTACAACACAAGACACAAAACGAAAACCACGGTAAAACCAAAAGTGGAAAAAAAAGCTCAGAGGTGCTATACTTATCTCAGCCCAATATTATTCGCGGAGACACCCGAAGTAATCAGACAACTTCACTCGATTGGAATAAAAAAAAAATTGAAACAGTCGCTTCAAACCATACCCAGAATGAAGATTCATCAATTAATAGACAGAAAAAACATGTGTTTGAATGTTTTAGACGATGTAGTAACTTGATTACTTATATTTCGGACGTCCATCATCTTAATGGTTGAAAGATTTCTATCTCTTTCAAATTTTTTCACGTTTCAATTGCTTGAATCCGCAATCATCTTCTGGTCAATAGTGACAAAATCAGATGCTACGCGACCTTTTATAGGTCTATAATTAAAGTGTAATTACGCGCGGTCTTGTGGCGCGCATGGTTTCGCGCTTTTTCTCCCTCCAAAACGGTCCATGAGCGGTTTCCATACGTTTTTAATTTCCACGCTTGGTTGACTGAAGGCACCATTGGCTTCTATGTAGGTGGTTTCCATAAATTTCCGTTTGAACCAATGTTCCTTTCTATGAAGAACACTAGCTTCGTCCCAGAGAATTCGGTGGTGTTTTGTCCAGGCGTGGTCAGCAATTCCCGATTTTGATGTTTCCCCTCGTTGAGTCCACTTTTTGTGTTCGGTCTCTCCGATATAGGAATCTCCACATTCACATGGGACTTTGTAAATAAAGTTTTTACTAGATTCTGTTGTGTTCTCTGGTTTCGTCTTGGTGAGGAAGCTTCTGATCTTCTCGGAGATACCCCTGATAAAGGAAAGAATGAGAACGGGGTTTTGTGGTCTTTCTTCGGTTGTCTTGGTCTTTTCGAGTTGTTTCCGAACTTCTCCTATGAGCTTCTCGTAGTATCCGTTTCGGCGTAGGTCCTTTTTGATGTGGTTAATTTCCGCCTCCAATAACTCCTGGTTGTTGCAAATAGACATTGCTCTCTCCACCAACGTTCTTACGATTCTCCTCTTTGTGGAGTTTGGGTGATTAGAGCCATAGTTGAGGTACTGTCCTGTGTGTGTCTTCTTCCTGTAAACAGAGGTGAGGATTCCAGTGTCTGTTCTTTCAGCTTTCACATCGAGAAACGATAGGGTACTGTTAGTTTCCTTTTCCATTATGAATTTGATTGAATCCCTCATGTTATTCATTCTGGCGAAGAATTCCCCAAGGTGTTCATCTCCATGGTTCCAAATGATAAAGGTGTCGTCTACGTATCTTAGCCATAGTTTTGGTTTGTATTTTGCTTCTCAATTCCTCGAACCACTCCATGTATATGTTGGCGATTACTGGAGAGAGAGAAGATCCCATCGGCAGTACATCAACTTGGGAGAAGAAACGGCTCTTTTCTTGAAAGTATGAGTTGTGTAGGCAGCACTGCAGTAGTTCCAATATAGCTTGTACGGAGAGGTCAGACCTTTCATGAAGCTGGATGTCTTCTTCCAGTTTCCTCTTGATGATGTTAAGGGATTCTTCTATGGGGACATTGGTGTAAAGGCTCTCTACGTCAAAGCTGATGAAACGATCTTCAGGCCCTAGTTCAACATCTTTGATAATGTCCACGAAGTGTTTAGAATTCTTGACGAACGAACTGCTAGTACCCTGTAAGGGTTGTAGTATCGGTAGGAGGTATCGAAGATGTTGGATCCTTCTGTAAGAGTTTGTAGTTTCCTGTTTCGAGTACTGCTTCTAACTTGTCATCATACGTATACGGATACTCCGAGAAACTCCGAGAAGCTCATAGGAGAAGTTCGGAAACAACTCGAAAAGACCAAGACAACCGAAGAAAGACCACAAAACCCCGTTCTCATTCTTCCCTATATCAGGGGTATCTCCGAGAAGATCAGAAGGATCGGAAATACATACAACATCAAGAGTTGCTTTCAATCCAGCAGCACCTTACGAAGCTTCCTCACCAAGACGAAACCAGATAACACAACAGAATCCAGTAAAAACTGTATTTACAAAGTCCCATGTGAATGTGGAGATTCCTATATCGGAGAGACCAAGAGGCCATTATCAGTAAGAATAGCCGAACACAAAAAGTGGACTCAACGAAGGAAAACATCAAAATCGGGAATTGCTGACCACGCCTGGACAAAACACTACCGAATTCTCTGGGACGAAGCTAGTGTTCTTCATAGAGATGAACATTGGTTCAAACCGAAAATTTATGTAAACCACCTACATAGAAGCCAATGGTGCCTTCAGTCAACCAAGCGTGGAAAGAAAAAACATGTTACAATAATTTTTGATATGAACGCTGATTCGTCCTTTTCATTAGATTTCATTGTCTAAGCAAAACATCTATATTCAATGTTTTTTTTTCCATTATATTTCATCAATTTGGAATAACATTTCTTCTAGTAGCTCACTTACTGGAGTTTATGATTTATGAATTAGGTACCTCCAAATTTTGTTTGGAACAAGATAATCTTCTTGTGTAACCCACATACAACGATTAATCCTTTTGTGGGCCCTACTTTCAATTTACTCTTCTTTGTGATGATAGAATAGTTTTATTACTACAACTTTCATTTATGGTAAATAAGATTATTATTAATATCATTATTATTACTTCAATTAGCATAGATTATCAATTTTTATTCAAAGTTAGGTAACTTCTTGTCAAAAAAAGTATGCCTGCATTCGAAAATGTTCATCTGGAAGCCGATTTGTGTTTCAGTCTATCTTAGAGCTGATAAGACAGTGAAGAAAATGCTTAACCTCAATAAGTGAGATTTTTATAAGTTTCAACAGGTCAATTCATTATGGTTAATGATAATAAGGAATGCAGTATCTAAATCGAATATCGCACTTGAAATGTAAGGCCGTCGTCTTTCCTGGCTCGCACAAGTCTGTCGAATACTTTTGATGGTAGCTCGCAAGGATGCGTTGACGGAAAAGAACACGTTTTGAACAAATATCACTGGCTCACATTTACACTGATAGACTACGACTTTCAGAAAAGGTGATAGAGACATGTTTGTCAATAATATTTATTTTCCGAATTTAAAAAAAAAATTCATTTCTTTTAACGGAATTTCAATTGAGATTTTCCTTATTTGGAATGATGATAACTGAAAAGGGAGTAAAATTGGAGAAACAAACTTGAAATTCTTGATGATATTAAGAAGTATCAACTCATTCCAGAAAAAAAATTATTTCTATTTGAATTTAATAAACGCCACCATTTCTGAAAATTTAATGGAATGGCTTTGTACTACTTTCCTTTATTCATGAGCAGAATTTAAATTCAAAAATAAAGTTCAAATGGCGAGTAGTGAAAGTATGAGACAAATTGAAAAACTAACTTAGGATAGTCATGGTTTACTTCAAAAAAATTCTGTTCTCCACGTAACGCAGGTATATCGAAGACAGTAAATTTTGTTGGTATAATCATCCATTGAATTACCAGATGCATATAAGTATGGAAGCCACATCCTTATTCGACGAGGTAAAAACCATCTGTATTATGAAGCAGGTAAAGGCCTCATTACAATATTACCTTTTATGTCACTCGGAGCAGATGATTCTTTTCATTTTTTAATCTAGTATAGTAATAAGTGAAACTGCAGCTGTGAATTTAGGCAATATGGTGTTGACAAAACACCACTCACTGACTTACATTCAATGGTATTCCAACAGTGACTAATTTGCTATCTTATTTTATTCTGGTGATTGAATGAGATGAATAAAATGTCAATAAACTTCGCATTCTTTAATAATATTTTTTATAGTATTCTCAAAATGGGAAAGTCCCAAGATAAAGTGAGGCTGTGAAACATTATACTATTGATACCAAAATTGGATTCTGAAAAAATTAACAATCTGTCTCATTTCGAGTTCAGACACAATTAATGATAGATTATACTTCTTGCAATGAATTTTTATCAAAAATGGTATACCTGTTAACTTTGGAAAATCAAACGATTGCATTTTGTCATGTTGCTACCCATAAGCACCTAGCTGTAAGATTAATGAGTGAAAATATCCCTTACTTCTGTACTTCTTCTTTAGGGTTTAGGCCTTAGTTGTTCACCAAATAGTTTCAATACTTTGCATTTTTATGATGAACTCAAAGTTATTTATTTATTTTTATTTGTTTAGTTCCTCAATAGGAATGCAACTACGAGATAAACATAAAATAGTCATAATACTAGTACTAATAATATAGTACATGCAAAGAAACCTCTGAATTTTTTGTGGGAAACGCATTTTTGGATTACGAGATGAGGCAAATTTACAGGTAGTTTATAATAATATGTGACAAACCGGTAGCTAATTTTCTTCTTGTAAAATGCTGAGACATTTGCCGTGAACACAAGTAGTACCTACGCTCTAAGCGTCCAATTGAAATTTGGTATTTTGACATAAATAATTATATTCGTTATTTCAATAAATAAATAATTTGGTTAATTGACCTGGTTGGGGAATAATCTGATTAAATATGACTGTCGTTTATCAAAGCGAAAAAAAATCAATTTTTCCTGAAAAAGTTTTGTTTTAGAAAATTCATCACGTTAAATTCATATCAACATTTCCGATTTCAACTAGTTACATTTTCAAAAAAAAAACGTTCTATTGGAAACTGAAAAATGTATTCGCTGATTAACAAACTCTTGTTATATTACCCTCAAAAAATTATATCTCAAAGAAAGCCTCAGTCAACCAACCATTATAATTGCATTATGTTATGTCCTATTGAAATAGGTAAAATTAAAGGTTTGCCTGATTATGAATCTTGGTGTCGTACACATTTATTTGTAGGTACATGATTTTCCTGTCGTTTGAAGTTCTATCGACATAAATCAAACAGATTCAGTATATCAGAGCAAAATTTATATTATATGAGTTACGGTTGAGCTATAGTATGAAAATTTCAAAAGAGTCGTAAACTTGACTATAAAAATCCCTTCAAACAACCACTCAATACCCTCTGCCGAGTTCGTAACATTTACTTCCGTTGTGATGTAATTCATACAAATAATGAAGTGGAAGATAAACATAATTACTATAGAATGGGCTGTTTATTCCTGTGGATATAAATAAATATTTCAAGTGAAGAAAATCGAACGACATCCGGACAGATTCTTAACCACATGGCTATCGAACTGCTTTGAAATGTAAATATTGAAACGGGATAAAGTACCAAGAGATCTATCAATATCCCGATGAAAATATATTTATGAGTTTTACAACGATCACTAATAATTTGGTTGATAAACTGAAATATCAGAAGTAGGAATTTTAGTTGTCTTTCATTTTCTGAATTGTTCGTCAAGAACAAAAACATATAAATTGAATCATTCACGGTCATGGAATAGGTTCTCATTTGACCTATCACATGATCTTGAACTTAAAATTGGTTTCACAAATTCCCAAGAGATTGTGTCTCTTAAGCTTGATTTTGTGCACATTGGTTTGAAGTTCTCATTAGATTCCTATACCAGTTTGTCATGTTTCCTGGGGTTTTGAGTTACAGAACTACAAAGAGAATTGCAGTTCAACTTTTGGAAAATTTCTTAAAAATTTCTTGTTGTATGGGTTCATCATTTTGGTTACCCTCTTTGTTTCTTTTGTGATTGCGAAAGTTCTCATCAGACTCATCCCTTGAATCGTGCAGGACTCTCCCCAGTCGAGCCACGAGATTTTAATAATTTAATCAGTCAAATTGAATTAAAAAATCCCAGCCGCAACTGGGGCTCGAACTCCGGACCTTTCGACTCAGAGTCGGACGCTCTAACCACTACGCCACGCCCCGACATACTCATCCCTTTAGTTCCAATTTGGTTTCCCGGGATGCTGAACAAATAATAATAATATTAACAAATCATTTGTTTCTGTGGTACATCTTTACTCAAAGCTGATGATTTCCCGTTCCAAGTAGACTATAAAATTCGGAACTTTGGTTCTGTCGCCTTGAAGCATTTTCATGAATATATTACAACTTTGACTGATATTTTATCTTGATAAGGTTTCTTTGGGTTGATCATGTCTTGAGTATTATTATTGTAAGTTCTCATTATACAGAGGTTATCAGACCTTTTTTTAGCACAAGGATTCCTTGCGTGAATTGTCATTTATGAACTTTTCATAGATAATTATTTCTGTAGTTCCATGTCAAAAATTCATTGCCACTGACAGTGTGTGATACAATGTCAAATTTTATTCATTCAGTTAGACGTTAGATTTCACTTTCAGCAGACATGTTTTGCTAGAAGCTCTTTATCCAGGTTAATCATGGAATAATTATTTTTTAAATGTTAATCATATGATGTCCTGATATTTTAATTATATACATGGTCCATTGGACACATGCTATTTTTATGGTATGGCTCTTGTACACCTGACGAGTAGTTAACCTAAAAACTTTTGATTTTTCTTAATTTTCCAATTATTCATTTCCAGAAATTCACTTCAAATTTACTAACTTACAGGTACGCACTGATGATGACTTCATAGTCGAAAGCGCTTTGCTACAATTTCATAAATAAATTTCTGCACGAAATACAAAAATGTTCTTCCTCCAATTATTTTTTTGACCTATGATAATTCTCTCTGATTCGAGAAATATAATTACTGATAACTAATATCGCAAAATCGAATAAAATGTAATTTTATCAGATTTTCCATTAATATCAATTCATAGAATTCATTCCTTCTTCTATGAATATTCTTTGATGTTTTTCTCCATAGATATTAGATTTTCTCCACTGTATCTATTTGAGTAAAACCAGTGACACAATAAGTATATTAATATTACAAATTCCAAGAGATTTGGATTTTGCCTAAAAAAACTGTGACATGAAAAAATTGTTATCATTACAAATTCCAAGAGATTTGGATGAAAATATTCATATCATGTTGCAAGACAAGAATTCCACTTAAAGTTTGCTAACCCGTACAGGAACACCCTGTCAAATGCAACGAATACCTGAAGTACTGAAGCAAATTCTAAACTAGTTACATAACCCTCTTCTTCTTTTCGTGTCCCTCACCACCTTAAAAGTTCGAAAGTTTGGCTATCTTGTTTAAATTACAAGCTATCTCTGATAAACTCAATTTATTTGGGTTAACTTTGGATTGATCGAGCGTTTTAAACACCAAGAAGGCTTTGTAAAAATCCGACCAGAGTGTTACTTTTCAGAAAATACATGAAAGCCAAGAATTCAATACTTCCAGGAGTCTAGTTTTCAGAGAATTTCTTATAGCGACTGAGACATTGATATATGTTGTGTTTGAATTATATGGATATTTAAAGATGGGTCCGAAATTTGGTTTTTAATGCCTTCACCGCATTGTTATCGTTCACACTGATAGTTGGGGAGGTAGTGTCAAATTTTCAGGGGTGATTTTACTGAGAAAGTCCATCCGTTTTTACTTTAGTAATCTCTCTAAAAGTGAATAAAAAATATGTTAGCTGACGCGACTCCGTGACTTAAGATTGTGAGAGGCTGCGGATCTCGCGAGAAAACAACGATTTTCGGAGTACTTTACTGAAGGTAATAATTTGCAGATAGCTAATGATTGAAATAGAAAAGTGAAAAAACATGTTGCTGCATAATTTCTGTGACTTAACCTGTTAGCTGCACGTATGAATATGTAAGTTAAAGTTTGAAAATTGAACCATTTTACCGAGGCTGAAAATGATATACTGAATACTTGAAAATTATAAAAAAACATGCTAGCTGGTGCTCAGGTGCAAGTCAATTTTGGCAAAAAAAAGGCAGATGAAAAGTGTAGCTACAGTATACATGTACTTTCAAACAATGAAAAAATATATAGAATTTAAAACCGTTGAACAACCCAGTGTTTTGAAACCATGAAATTGTTTTCGGTTAAAGGTCATCGGTGATATAGCAGTTTCCTTGAAAATTTTGTGACTCCAATTCAAAAAATAGTGTGTGGAAATATCCTTCAACTGCATAAAAACAATGAGATAAAATATGTCTTTTGATTGTGGATTTGAATTATTTAATGATTTGATACTTCTAGGTAAGAAATTGAATAAATTCAGATCAGAATTTTGTGTCGATTTTGTGAGCCTATAATGATGTTATATCAAATGATCAGCATTCCTTGTGACATCTGTATTGGTCTCTAGGTAGGCTTTGTTTTTATTGATTTCTATTAATGAAACAAAACTAAATAATGATGGAAGGGACATTATATTCAAAGTTTTGAAAATTTCTTTATAGTGGTACCAGAAACAAGCACCGGCTACGATCTTGGTAGCTCGTTTTTCCAAACGGAAAATAATGTTTCTATGGATAACTGCTTACTCAAATTGCGTAGCATGAATATGGAGTTTGATAGGCCAATCAACAGGGCTATCAACCTCAACTTAAATTGCTCCGCCGATAATTTTTTTTTAAATGTTGAACACAGTGTGCACATTACTTCTGAGAAAAGAAATCACCTCCAGGGTGGTGGAACCCCCCCAAAAACGCGTTGAAATTAATTTTTGAGGTAATTTCGAAATATCTCAAAAAGTATAATTTTAATCAAAAAAATAACTTGATATTCAGAAAGAGCACAAATTTTTACAAAGAAACTGTCCCTACCAAAATTTTGAGAAATCGCACGTTATTCTTGAAAAAAATTGTTGAAGTTATATGCTTTCGCAATGGGGCAGGTGTTGCGCCGGCTACCGCCAACGTGCATTTTTTCTACCATCGCGTGAAGTTCTGTGACTCCTCACATAAATGTTCAATTCGGATAAATATTACGTCATTTTGAAGATGAAGATAGCAGCTTTGTATTCTGATATTATTTATATTTATACGCGCAGTTGTCAGCTGCAAAATTGTAATTGAAAATCTTATAATGTTCCTGACTTCGTGAAATAATGCTTGTGATTATTGAAATAACGTCTTATCAATTGTAGCAAGTAACATGAACAGTTGAGGAATACTTCATTGTCAAATTGCATAACGTTTAACCGGTCCAAATAATGTTGGTTTTAAATACGAGTGTTTTCAATTCTTCGCATATTTTAGGTTACAAAATCTTGAGGGGGTTTATAAATTCAAATGCTAATAACTCAGAGATAAAAGCACGTATCAACATTAATGAAAAGCCTGTTTGCAGAAAAAAACCCTGCTCTTATTGAAAATATTCATACAAATTTGGTTTCTTGTACAAATTTTAAATGCAATCCAGTCAATCTTTCAAGTACTTAAAATAGAGGTTACTCGGCATTTGATCGCATTATTGTTCTATGGAAAGAAAAATAAAATCAGTCCTTGATGGAATATGGGGAATCGAAACCGAGGAAGACAGTGCACCGATGGAAACTGTCCCGAAATGTACCTGCTTTAAACTCATTAAGATTCTAAAACCTAAAAAATATCGGCTTGGGACCTTGTCAATGCGGCAGTCAACGTTGCTCTATGTAAACGTCAAATATAAAAGTTCCTGTGCAGAAAACACTGGATACTGGGATATATCGATAGTCGGAGACGAGGAAACATCTCTTAGTGCTTTGTCACTGTTTTTAATTGGAAATGGTTAGTTTATTTTTGAAATATTTGTTTCATATCGCAATGTCAGATATCACTTACATTTCTAAAATTCCAAAGGTCCACTTCAAAGGAATTCAGGAGAAAATGCCAGTTTGTTATTAACATTTTATTGAATGGAAGTTGCTTAAAATGTCCAGACATGGTTGTCATATGAGATACATCCTGAAAACTGGGGCTGGGAAAAGAGAAACACTTTGAAACCAATCGAAATGACAAGAAAAGTCGCACCGGATTCAATTTTAAAAATGGTTTTTTGTAACTGCACGACCAGCTGCATCAGAGACTCCTGCACGTGCAAAAAGAGTGGTCTAAATTGTACCAATGTTTGTTAAAAATGTACCACAGATATCTGTAGAAACTTGGCAGTGATTGTTCCGGATTGTGAAGATGAAGACGAGGAGACTGAAGATGAAGTAGATGACGAGTTGTATGAGTGAATAAATATATTTTCCTATACATTTCTTGATAGTAATTACTTGTGGATTCATTTCTCCATACTCTTTCTCGCTATCATTGAAAAGTACTCTCATAATTCGTTACCTCCGGTCCGAGTTTGATTTATCATCCGCAAAAGCAACGCAAGTTCTGGGAAACAAGTCATTCACATACATAATGAATAAGAGAGGTCCTAACACAGAGCCGTGCGGTACTCCATGTATGAGAGCTCTATAATCAGATGATGAATTATTGATGCTCGCACATTGTTTTTGAATACTCAAATATGATCTGAAGAAGTCGAGCGGCAAACCCCTGATTCCAAACAATGTCAGATTTTCAACCAGTATTTCGTGAGAGACACAGTTGAAGGCCTTGGAGAGATCACATAATGTAACTGATACACTTTGGCCACTCTCCAGGCCTTTCGCTATGTCACTAAAAGCTAAGAAAGAGCCAGCTTAAATGTGCCTTCCTGGTAGCTTCAACCAAGAACCTCCGACTTCTTGATACGCAGTGAAGCAATTGGATTATTTTTCAAGCCTAATTAAATTCGTCGGATCGTTGGCCCCTATTACAAAAAAAAATTCTGAATGAGGGTATTTGCTTAATATTCCAATTCCATCTCTGTAATTAGTGAACATGGCAAAAAATGGAAGCGAACACTTCTCGACAATTTTTCAGAAAGCTTTATCTCAAACAAAATTTAAAACCTAATGAATTCATTAAACTACCTAAATGTAAGACAAACAAGTCGGACTGGCGGGGTTTTCTTTTGATGTTGGTCTAGGCTTCAACGACAAACTCAAATTAAACAACTAAAATATAAAATGTAGCCGTAGCAGGGAATAAATTAAAAGCGCACAATACTGTTGAAGTTTGGCTGAAGGAAAAAACGCTGACGGCGTTTTGAACGACCAAAAGTTTGGTCTTGAATTTTGCATATGGGGTAAGAATAAAGTGGTTGATAAAATGTCGCAGCGGAAATGCCATATTCCCGCTCGAGGGGAGTTTCAGTTTGTAATTATTATTTCTCTGTGCATATTATATAACTGCGTTTGCCGATCCAGGTATAGAAGGTAAAAGTCAAAATCTCCTAGACGAGTCAATTTTTATTTGTGATGATTATATTGAAAAACGGCTGAATGTTTCACAAGGAATCCAATAAGTAAAAGTAATCCATAAGAGAAAATACAGGAAAGACGAATAAAAGCCGCGTTTTATTGACCACTAGGGTTTACATCTACCAGTAGTAGAAGTAGAGTACCATAAAAACGTAATTGCAGGGTTTCCAATAGAAGTCAGATGATTCTAAAATTTCCTAAATCTCTGTAAAAAAATTGCAACCTATAGTTTTCATTATTATAGGACTGACTACAGCCCAAATAGACAATGGAAGAAGACGAGAGCAATATTATATATTTGAAGATTAATAAGCTTATCATATATGTGAATTATTTGAATAATTTTCACTCAGATATATGTTCAGTATGTAAAAATTATTATGAATAAGTTAATCCCAAACATTCACACCTCTTTCCCTTTCGAGGCAGCTTTAAGAAAGTAAACTATCAAATAAGCCGGAATTATCTTTAAAAAATTAGAATATATTTGATGGTTGGGAACAAATAGGAACTGAAAAATATATATTTTTTTATCAGGATAGATTTCTTAAATGTATCTGGACAATTTTACTCTATTCATCATACATAAATCGATTATACAATGTTTCTATATTATCCCACTGATGTTTTTGAACTTTCACTACTATCAGGGTCATCATCATCTTCTTTTTTTTGGTAGGTATCCATCTGTGTATAATGTTTAGGATATTATTTTAAAAGAAAGGTTCAACAGAAGTTGAATTGAAATTCAATATGAACCCACTTTCTTCAATACATAAATAAAACTCGTTGTATACAACCTATACCTACGTGTTCAAACATTTTCATCTATAACTTGAATAGCGTCCATATCACTCATATGTATTTTAACTATCAAAATCGTTTTAATGTGAGTAAATTGTTATTTGAGCTTCTAAATTCAACCAAACTGAAATGAACAGAAAGGAAGTCCATAGTTTCAATGTCAATAGTGTCAATTTCTGCTACGATTTAGGAATTTTCCTTTTTAACCAATTATCTACTCCTGTTACCCCCAAATTCGATCGTATATAGCGAAATTAGAGGAAGTACCTAGATATATTTGGTGTCAAAAAACAGTCAAATTCTACTTCTACGAGTAGAACATTTCCGCCTAGAATAAAACGCTCCAAAAGATTGGTTCACACCTACCCAAGTAGCAATTCAACGTTGCGGCGACGTGTTTAAAAAAGTTGCGAAACCAAACATAGAGATTCATAGGTTTGTTGATAGGGCTCGTAAATGCTGCGAAAATACTTCTTAGTTGATTATGGCAAATCAAATAAAAAATCATACGCATATCGGCTCAAAGTCACAGTCACCCTTTCTTCAATTTTGTCCCCACTGTGGACAGCAGTTCGTCGAACTGAGAGCAGGTCGCCCGAAAAAAAAGATTTATTTATTGCGACCATAAATCTGCATCTCCCTAAACATATTGTAATAATTTCCATGAACTTTTCTATTACGGAATATATGAAACAATAATTTCTCTCCCTCCAAATTCTGTTGTCTACGTCAACCGGCTGCACCTTCAGAGCAACCCTTAGAAGTCTTCAAAAGACGGGTATGAGCTAGGCCGACCAGGCCCTTACTTATTAACGTGTGATGCCAGGCACTAGACCAGAAAACTTTGATTTTATACGTTTTTGTCCCTATGGTATTGCCATATTCATTTTCTGAAAGTTAAAGTGGTGCTCAACATTTATTTCGAGTAAAAGAAAATTAAAATGCAGTTACAATGAGACGAACCTATGAAAATTATTAATTCAACACATTCAGTGGCCTAGAAAAAAGAGATTGTATTCTTGAATAGGTCCAACAAAATATTAGTTTAATTTTTTGATGGATTCCTCTTGGCCACTTGCAAGGAAAATATTTTGAAACAAGTGAACACTTGCTTCATAAGTTGGTTGAGGCAAGAATAATTTAGCTTGAATCATGGGTGTGGGTTGAGACAAGAATATTGCAATTTCAATAATGAATACTATTCTTCTATCAACTTGGAGGTTGAGTTCCAATCTGCATTTTGCACTTGGTTATAAAATATAGAATGGAAACCATTTTGATTTTGGCAACATTGAATAGATTAAACAAAGCATTGATTCACAATTACGAACAATTCAGGGGTAAATAATGGTATTATATGAGAAAAGCTTTAAGTTTAATAACTGTATTCTCAATAAAACCAGTTAATGGTGACGCATATTGCAGTTTGATTGAATACATATACAACACCACTTGCTATTAGACACAAAACTGTAGAAGTCAAAATATATTTCACTCATTTTCACAACTGGTCCATAATGAGCCAAATTCAATTCTCGATATTGCATTATTATTGTATAGAAACAGTTTCCACTAGGCACAAAACTAATATTCAAATAGGTACGCATAGCCTCATAACCTCCAACCCAAATTATCAAACTGGATGAAATGGTCGAAATGGAAATCGTATTCACAGGTCGCGGTGCCGCCACCTGCTTTGATTGCTCATTGGTTGATTATGTCACGTGGCACGGGTAGTGATATCTATCAAAGAATTATATTCTTGTGTCAAGAGGATTATGTTTCACAATGAGTTAATGTGAGTGTTTACTAGGATGAAGCGTAGAATGTTTTCACTGCAAACAAATTCGTTTCTAGAGAATTTATGAGTATATTCATCAATTAGAAATAATTATTCTTTTCAGAAGATTATTCTATTCAAGAGTATGTATATTTTTGATTGAAAAAATCTTTCATATCTGAGTAGACACGTTGAAAGAATTAGGAAAAAAAATCCTGTTGTCATCTACCACTCGGCATTTAATCCACCGTATTTATTCTAGATCTTATTCAAACTCACCGAGCTTTCAGTTTCATTTCTTACATTCAATCAACCGGTCATTGTTCTTAACGACTTATTCATGGCAGACTATTATGAAATTTCATTACCACGTCAATATCAAGCCTACTTACTCGTCAAGAGGTTGATGGGCCTTGCCGGAGGTGCAGGACCAAGAATAAGCAACCTGATCCCGAAGCTATACGTACTGCTGTTAATGAGCCACTGTCTGGGGACTCTCAACCCTTCCGGACCTCTCGAATTACATGCTTCACTTTTTAGATTATTTGGGGTGGCAATTGAATGTGAAGGGTTAGCCTCTCATTACGAGTCCCCTTTTCAATGAACTCGTACACTATCGCGGATCGAAAGAAGGATACTACTATGATTGCACATATATGCAATTAGGTGAGCTTCTGCAAATAACAGGCGGTATGCAAATTCATTGTTGTTGAGGGAATCGCGCTCGTAGAGGGCGCGGTTCCTGTTTGCTTTATGTAATCTCACGATACAAATGTATTCTGTTGTGTCTGCAATGAACATTGATTGGATTTTCTTTTGTCTCTGCGGACGGGGGTGACGATGATAGAATAATTTTCGTGCGATAGTGGAGACTGCAGATTCAAACACTTTCTGCAAATCGATAAGAATTTGGAGGGAGAATTATTGATGGATTTTGATGAAATAATCCATTAAAACTGCTTGCATATCTGCATCTCAACTGGGAAATCCAATACGATGTGTCAAAGTAATTATTAAGGTCATCATACTGATATATAGATGAATTTTGGTTCATCAGAAACCATTCAGAGCCTTGGATCCCAAGCGAGCACCCACAAACTGAGTTATGAAACCTTATAATGAAGTTACTGAACTCAAAATTGAGTAACAACAGATTTTTCAACTATTATACAGTTCTACAGAACTAACAGACTTTTGAGTGTCTTCGTTCATAGGGCCAGGTATATAAGCCTTTTGTGTTGGCTACGTTCATTTTCATGCACTGTACTGATGGTGTTCACCCTTTTCAGAGGGCTTTTCGGTAGAAAACTCTTTCTAAATTCTTAAGTAAGGATCATTTCCACCGTCTCAATATTGTATCAATATTGAATACTTATCCAAAACACCTATTCAATAGTCTCATTCAGATTAAACTGAATATACCAAGGTAACAGACTAGAATTACTTTGAGATTGGGGAATTCTTATATAGAAAAGAAAACATTCTCAAATGAAAATTGAAAAAACAGGACTACCCTGGTATTAAAAAAAACATTACCATAATGAGAATATTTCCTTTTTCAACATGACTACCTTCCAAGATCATCCTGAAGGATGGAAAATAGATACTGAAGTTTGTCTTTCAGTCGCAGAAAATTCCACATCTGATTTTATGAACATATGTTCATATTTTCGAAAAAAATCAACATGTTTCATACACTATTTCAGTTCAATCAAACGCTCTACTAGGCTCTTCGCATCAGAGTTTTCAGTGATATCTATCAATGAGACAATCTCATGATCCGTCTTTAATCATGACTTCAGGGGTAAATGCTCCTTATTCCTCAGATTCAGTTCATCCCCGTTTCCAAACACTGGTTATAAATGCTTTTGAAATCGATTTAGTGAACCTCCCTCTTTTAGAACATTCCATCGAATTCCCAGTAGATTATCGAAGTCAATAATTTGCTTGAAACTGTTGTTTTCAATGCATTTTAAATATTTCAGGACAGAACAGTGCCTACACCGGGCAAACAGAGATACTATTACCCATAAGATTATCTGAACACAAAAAGTGGATCCGACGCGGAGAGACGTCGAACTCAGGAATTTCTAATCACGCCAGGAATAAGAATTTCGAATGCTGTGGGTCAATGCGAGTAATAATAATAATACTCCTCATGAAGGACTGCTATTATTATTATTAGTCATGGCGCTCTGGGGCCAACTGTAGGAAAAGCAGGAAAACCCTCCGCACCACCACGGGTGCTCAAAAGTGTGTATGTGATTGAGGTGCGTAAATTTAATAAACAAAAGGGAAAAATAAAAAAATATGAAAATGTACAAAAATGAAACCATGAAAATATCAGAATGTAAAAATATAAATCGCCAATTGAGTAATATGCGCATTCTTATAATCATCAATTCCAATTGACAACCACTCTTGAATTGTGGTTTCACGATTACAATTTTCAACGATTTTGGAAAATGTCCTGTTTCGAAGCAAGAGTTTATAAAATGGATCAATGAGACAATTGTCTCTTTTGATATGTTTTCAGAGTTTTTCAGAGCATGTATCATCGTGACTTTTTTGGTTTCAGATACATTATGATGTCGTGGACTTCTTTGGTATCGGTAAAATGAAGATACATCAAATTTTCCAATCTTGTCAGGTTCTACAGTGAGTTTCAAAAACTTTACACCTTATGGGAAATTATTTCATTATCTATTTGTCAGAAAAAAATGTCTACTTATAAAAACGGGTGCATTGAGGATAACTTGCTTTTGAGTTATAAACGTTCTGAATTTTCAAATAGTATACAGGGGAGACCAAAAAATAGGAATTTTGATCGAAAATAAAGTAACCCTGGTGTTACCTTAGAGGGTAGTTCTAATTCTAGCATGTATAAAACATGAAGAAATAATTGATTCATTCAATAATTGTCTTCCATTTAATCGTACTGATAGTTATGAACATACTATAAACATAAAAAATAGTTGCGTAGGTAGCTGTATATCAAATCTGATCAATATTTTCAATTTTAAACAACTTTTCTGATTGAACATTTTGGTTATGACGAAAATAAGGGTGGTTGTGCTCCCCTGGATACTGAAAATTGAGAATTTCGACAACTCAAATGCAAGTTTTCTGCAATGCACCAATTTTTAAACTCAATGACATCAGGAACTACTTTTTCACTTGCATATTATGTTTGATCCAAAGTACTATAATATTCATTGAAATTGTCGGTGATATGCTTTTTGGAAAAAAATTGTGTACCGTAGGTTGATATACTTTTTTCTATTTTGGTTTCAAGTTTGTATCAATACAACGCATCCCTAGAAAGTCTTGTTTTCACACACTGCAACGACTGACCTATATAAAATATTGATTGCACCTATGAAAGAAGTCTATTCCTCCAACAAGATAGATCCCTTTCGTGATTTAAATTTATTGTTGTTACACATCCGAACCCTTCATAATTTCCTCCTTTTCAATTACATTCCGACCGATTAATTCTCCAAAGTGCAGGTTTATTCCTGTACCATCTCAGCAAACTTCCGGTTTTTGTCGGTGGTTAAATCTATAAACGAATCTCATCATGCAAGATTATTACTCTATGTCTGCGAGAAAATATCAAGATTACGTTTTGTCTGTGAATCCTTTGTGGAGTTGAGAGACTGAAAATAGCTTCCAGTTGTACAAAGCTCCATCAGATTTGACGGCTTTTGAAAGTTCAGCAGTAGGCGGGATGATTCCGGGAGAAGAATGGCTGCCTTAGAAACGGAGAGTGGAAAATTAATCATCGAAAATAAGTAGGAGGCTAAAGCGGACACTAATTAGGTAAGAGGTATCGATAATAATGCAAAGTTTTGAATGAGCGACAACCCTACCCGGCTTTGCCGTTCATGTATTTCTGGAGCATCAATCAGTTAAACGCTTTTATAGTTCAAAATATCAACTTTCAATGGACTGTCGTGTATGCCCCGCCAATTCCTTTGACCATTTAGCTATTGACAAACTGCAAGTCATTTCGAATCGTTCCCTTTGTTGTCACAAACAGAAGTCAAATTAACTCAAGGGATTGGAAATTTGTGCCACTTGTATGTGACCAGTCATTCATATTGTTTTGAAAGGACGTACGTATAATGAGTGGATGAAGTGATTGTACTAAATTTTTCTGTAGATAACGTCACTAATATAATACAACTAAATGGCCTAGGAAATTACTGTTTCTTTACTGTTTCTCGCCCCTATCATTTTTATGTTTTTAAAGATAATGTATTTAACTTTGGAGGATGTGTAGGTAGGTATACGATATTAAACTGCATATCATATTTTGACAAGTGGCTCAGCTTTATGCACCTTCCGGTTTTACCGGAAGTGACATTGATTATCGATTTTTTGGTCTTGATATCTCCATATGACATACTAAATATAACCATGTTTTACTTGTCACTTTTAATAACCAATTTTTTCATTATTATAATTTTTTTTTATTCTAGAGGGATATGGATACGTTCAAGTCACCAAGTTCCATCCAAAAATTTTGGGAAAAGTATACCTTTAGTGTTTTCAGTCAAAATGTATCTGCAACGAAGAATTTAATTTTTAAATTTGTATAACCAATTTTTCTCAAATGGCAAAATGATGGCTCGTCGAGTTAGGAAAAAGCATAATTTGATTACGATTAATTTGATACTGCACACTATTAGGTTTCAAAGAGAGTTACGTTGCAAAACTTGAAATGATTAAGTTATAACTCAATAGTGTGCGGTATCATATTAATCATAATACCTAAGTATTAAATGTTAAGTGATAAGTTACCGAAAGAATGAAAATTACTAAATATCAATGAAAAATGTAGGTGTTGTTTATTCCCAGTGTTTATTATGGTCAGAAAAAAAATTAATTAATTTGAATAAGGGAAATACAGTATCTATTATATTCCATCAAGGAAACAACCCAAGTAACAATTTTGAGACAGTTTCTATTTACTTAGGTTTTAAAAATGTTTTAGTATGTTCAATAAATCGACATCGGATTTAAAGTAAACTTAAGATAAACTAAAAGTTCTTTAAAATCACTCATTCTTAAACAAAGAATTGAATGCACTCTTTAAATCAAAATAAAGATGATATTTGCTCTTAATGTCCTATTGATCCTATACTGGTTTTATGTTACTCTTAACATTGGCTATTTCAAAACTAATTTGCTATTATTTAGATTTAAATAGCAAGTTGGTTTTAAATCAATCCGTTCTGGGAAAAATAGGTTTAATGCAGTTTTATGGAGTACCCTTGATGTATTCTTTAAAACCCACCAGGAAAACTATTTTATCCTAAGACTATAATTCCATATAATACCACATTAAATCCAAAAACATAAGTTTTCCTTTAAATGAGTACATTAAGAGTATTAAAAAGTTTAAAGTTTTCAATTCAGTCACTTTGGTTGAAAGAAATACCTTTTGATCTTTGGAAGACTTCATTAAAATTAATTATATTCCCTCCACATTGTGAGGTAAGGATTCCATTCGAGGCTCGAGCTCAAGACCACTTTAAATCAATAAGGTCACGAGTTTGAACATATTAAAGCTGATTGGTTTTAAAAAAAATTAAAAATTAAAATAGTTTTTTCCGTTAACCAGCTGTCGTCCCCTTACGAACGAACGTGTGATTCCTAGCACTTTCTCGGGACATCAGAAAAAATTCTGCAGTCACCATGGTTTGAACCATCGCCGACTGACAGCCAAAGTGATTGAAACAATGTAGCTTTAACCACTCGGCTACTTGGCCCCTTTAATTTCATTATTCAAATATTTGCGTCTTGGATCTTCTTAAAAACTGAAAAACGGTGTGTTCGAAAATGCAATTTAATTTCAAAAATACATTTAGATGCTTAGAAGCAAAATAAAATTTGATGATATTTTTATAATATTTTTTAAATAAGAGAAAAATACATTAAATTAGTGGCGCTTGAGTTATGTTGAAGTATTTCATTACATTTTATCAGAAAAGTGCCATTTGTTGCTGAATTTTCCACCAGAATAGTTTGCTATCGAATATTATATTATGCTCAAAATATTACCACTCTGCATGCCATTATACAGACTTAAAAGTTGTCGAGTGTTAGTAAACAAAATAAAACTCTTTTAGGATTAATTAATTATTTTCAAGATAATTTAGTCCGATGTGAATACATTTTAAGAGCAAAACTTACATATACAAGATTTCGTGCTATGTTCATAAGGATCTTTCATTGTTTAGTTAGTAGCAACAAATCGATTTACTCTACCAGATTCAAGAACAATTTACTTCCGGCAAAGCACTCGACCAAGTTTTATCAAAAAAACTTATATTACAATGGCTGCAGAATCTATAATAACTTACCAGAAGAAGTGCGCCAAATATTTTCATTTTCAAAAATAAGCTCAAATGCTTTTTGACCCAAAAAAACTGTTAGAGAATTATTTTCTTAAGATGATGTTGGGGTCAATGAATGTCTTGTTGTATATATTGTATATTTGTGGCCCGTCTGTATTCGTGTTATAATCATAATTTATTTTATATTACTTGTTTTGTATGCTTACTGTGTCTACTTTTATTTACTGACGCTCTCGATAATTTGATAAAGATGTCATTGTAATGGTTTTGATAACTTATTATTGATTACAGTATATTATTATTAGTATTATTCAATAAGAAGGTCGATTTTATTTGTAAAACGTTTGGATTTAGTGATTGTAATTATTGTGAGCTGAAGAAAGTGTTGAAAAGAGAAGGGGGCATTTGTGCAATTTTTGCATGAAAAATTCGTCTTTGAACTTTATGGATGTTCAAGACTCAAAAGGTCAAAAGTATTAGAATCCCCAGCAAATTTTCTTCGGATATTCCCACTAGGTAAAGATACAACAAAGTAACAACAGTCCTCTATCTAAACTTACTTTAGCAGAAACTAGATTGAAATGATTTCTGTAAAAACAAACAAATAAAATTGTAAATATGTAATAGAAAGATAGATAGATAAATAGATTTATTGGAGCTTTCAATTTAAACAATTGAAAAAACTCAAGTCAGAAAAATACAACACTACAAAAATGTCTCCTGATATAAATAAAATATCACTTGATATATAAGTGAATACAATGGTTATGTAAAAAAAAATATGTACATATAAATGTAATATACTTAATAATATAATGATGGAAGAAATTCAAATGTCATATGGTAATATGAACAACCGGTAAAAACCACAATTCACAATTTGACATTGAATTGTAATTGAGATGGAAATATTGAAAATCAAACAAAACAATTGGGTTCCATCGATATAAATGTTTTCAAGTTATTTTCAGCTATTTCAAGAACAGCACGATTTTCACTTTGTTTCATTTCATCTGCTAAGTTCTCAAGGAATCGATTGTTCGAGTATCTTATTTGAAAATGAGCTGTACTATTCCAACGTCTGTCTCTCTTCGTAATTACCAAACCATAACTAACACTTTCATTCCTTTTTCACACCGTACTCACTGTCGAAAAAAATCACACCAATTAACTCACAGTAATTTCTCAGTGTTCGTATAATTTGCACTTCGTAAATGTAGAATAATCGGGGCTTTGAGTTAAACGTAGTCAAATAAAAAGTCAACGAGGTGTTAATAAGTGGTTGCTTGGCAATACACACTGCCGACTAATTGGCTTGGTTACTCTTGAAGCCATAAATATTTACGAGAAGATAACTTGTGGGATTATCAGTGAAAAACAAATCGCGTTCAGAAAAGGACTGAGCCTTGTTAGTGAGACGTTTTTTATTTTTTTAAAAGAAATACCCTCAATGTCACGCTGAAAATGAGTCTCATGCATGGGAATTTATTCAACTGTTTTATTATCAACTCAATGGAATCATCAACTAAATCAATCACTTAATGTGTGTGTGTGAGAGAGAGAGAGAGAAGGTTGGTTTGGGATAATCCATTTGCACAGAGTGATAAAAAGTATTTTTATTTGGAATAGGTCCTATATCTAATTTAATTTCTTTCCTAAGTTATCACTTACGATTTGAATTTTTTGTCAAATTTGATTCAGTTTGAATTTTCGTCGTATTATCAAATGAGGACTTCCGAGTAAAATCTGACGCAAAATACTGGTTTTTTGAAAAATGTGTGTACAGTGTGTAATACATTACTTTGAGCACAGTTGATTCTTTAAGCACCTGTACTAAAAAGTATCACTTTCCAAAAAAAATCTTTTGTAGTAGCCTCTAATTTCTTCCCCGAAAACTTTTTTGTGGCAACAACAAACAAAACGAACAAAGAATTGTACATTTTCGTATTTCGAATCGTGAGTTATGGTGAGTATTTTCAGTTTTTCCGAGTCTTTTCAATTGTCCTGGCAACATTTACAACTTTTTTTTTCGTAAAAACCTTATTCGGTCTTATGTGAATAGATATGGAAACCTAGCTGGCCATTCAGTACGACTTCACCTGTCAATCCATCTATTTGGAAAAACAATTTGAAGGTGTTCTCGAATTGTGTGTGGGAGCTCCATCTTGTTGGAGCCATATCGAATCTGCCAGTATATTGAGTTCGCATAATTCAGGTAAATAAAGTGCAATTCCACTGGGTAATTGGGTAAGATGTAATTCTGTAGTAGGCCCAAATAACAAATGAATTTTCCACAATTCCGAGACATACTTTTGCTTTCTGGGGAAATCGTTTACGACTTTCCATTCTCCAATGTGACTTTTCTGGTGCCCAATATCGATAATTCTGCCTGTTTACCAAACCAATCAGAGAAAATGTTGCCTCCTTCGAAAACACTATCTTACGTAAAAATTGTGAGTCATCATTGCATCTATCAATCTTTATTTCGCGAAATTCTAATTTGCTGTCGAGACCATCTTCAATAAGTTCTTGAAATAAATGATGTTTGTATGGGTGCCATTTGTTTTTGTGTCAATATTTTAGAACCAAAGATTTTCTTGCTGATTGTTCTGCAGAACTTGATTATCTAAACTTTTTTTTTCTGTCTTACGAACTACTGATCATGTGAAACACCTCTTATTTATCATTAAACAATTAGCAAACCTCAGCTTGTGTTGGAGTCCTGTCGCTATATCCTACCAAGATCAAAATTTTTATTCGTAGTTTCTCAGTTAAACGCGTAATTTTTCCAAACTTGGCAATTAGTTATTGTAATTGTAATTGCCATTTTGTTTCCATGTGACCAAACGGTAACAGGTCAACAATAAGAAAAGGAATGCGGGCACACAATGTTTTGAGAGATTCACCTACCAAAATCTTATCAAACATGTGGAAAATAATAATAATAATATTAATGATGAAAGGTCTTTATTTTATCTATCTTCGGCAGAGTCCAGCTTTTAGCTGCACTATATACTGAACCGAGTGTCCTGAGACATCATATATAAACAATAATAAAATAAATTCCTAAGATTCACTTATATGCATATAAAACTGTACTAATATTATTGTTTTTTTCCGTTAACCAGCTGTCGTCCCCTTACGAACGACAACCCTCAAAAGTTGAAACTTGTGCGAGCCAAGGATTAACGAGTTCTTACCTTTTTACGTGCGATTCCTAGCACGATCCGAGGAGAATATCGAAAGGAGGTCCGTTGGTCACCCATCCAAACCCTGGCCTCGCTGACCGTTGCTTGGCTTCGGATATCGTTGAACCGGCGCTCTCCGTTCGAGCTATCCCCGCGGATTATACATATAGATATTGTTACAACAAGAAAACAATAGGACAATGATTCTATGAATTATACCGATCAAAAATGAGAGACAGAGGAAGAAGAAAGATAGTTGACGGTCAACAGTTGTTGTTGTACTGTTTTTTTATTTAATTAGTCCATTTCACACCACACAAATTTTGAACGAAATAAAAGATACGTTTAATCGTAATTTTTTCGTATAGGACATTGTTTACACGAAAAATACTCAGAATTCGATGCTGAATTCAAAAATTGAATGAGAAATGAGAACTTCCATTTGAAAAAATCAAGTTAATGGTGGAACTTATGTGAATACACACAGGTCGGAAACCTGTGTGAATAAATTCATCATCAGAAAAACCGCAGCCAACTAAACGAACTGTTCGACCGTTTTTGTAACAAACAAACCCCTAAATTTCAAATAAATTTGTTCCAACCTACTCGTCCTCACTGTATGCCATGATATCACCTCATTCATGAATCTTGTCAGTTGTAGGACGTAAGACAAAATTATTAATTCCTTTTCCTAAATGGCATTACGCTATACCTGCCTCGACGTGATATGAGTGATATCCTGGTTTGCCTTGAATAGTTTAGCTCGCGCCGCATAGAAGTGAATTTTCACTACGCAAATTCAGCATGAAATTTCCACGTCAAATTTTGCTATGTCTACGTTTGACTGACAAGTATATATAGTCATTGCTCCATAATCTACCTATAGAATAGAATAGAATATTTTATTTAACTACGTTACATGTTATGAAATGTGTGTAGCAAGTCATGTTTGGTTTATGTATGAAAAATATATAAAAATGTAAAAATTTAAAATTGTAAAACAGAATTAAAATTAAAATTTACAAGTAAACAGCGTTACAACACAACTTTACAAACACAAGAACTCTGTAATTATATTTCTTCTTAAATTAAAGAGAAGCAGTGACATGTGTGTTACCACAAAAATGTGTTCTGAATTCATTGACAGAATAGAAGCAATACCTCAACAAATAATTTTTCAATTTCCTCTTGAAAGTTTTCAAACTGAGCTCCTTGAAATCTTGAGGCAGGATATTGTACAGAGAATAATCTAGTGAATTTTTTTGCGATACGTGCAGACGAAATCGATTTATTCTAATGTGATGGGAGTTTCGTGTATTGTGTCCGTGAATATGAGATTGTTTCGTCAAGGATGATTTCTTCTTATGTATCTCGATCAAAACGAAATATAAGAATAAAGTTGGCAGTGGCATAATTCTAAGTTTTTTGAAAGTTTCTTGACAGTGATCTCTGTATCCAATATTAGCCAGTACTCTCAATGCCTTCTTTTGCATCCTAAATATTTGAATGGAGTGACATGAATTTCCCCAAAGTTGTACACCGTAACTAATATGGGAATGGAATAGTGAAAAATATGAAGTTTTTAATATATTTGTGTTAGTGATGTACCTCAATTGGCGAAGTACAAATAGAGAACCTGAGAGTTTTTTCTTCAGTAGGGAGATATGTGCAGACCAGTTGAGTCTATTATCTAATGTAATGCCAAGTAATTTAACTTCATTAGTTTCACAATTAGACAAAATCTGATTATTAGCAGATATCTGGATGTATTGTGTTTTCTCACCATTTAGTTTCAACTTATTAGATAAAAACCACTCATTAGCGCTATTAGTTACCTCGTTGAGTTGAAACTGTAACATATCATTACTTTTATCCGATAGAATAAAAGTGGTGTCGTCCGCAAAGAGCACTGATTTGAACGGCATCATATTATTGCACAAGTCATTTACATAAATAACAAATAAGAGCGGGCCCAAAACGGACCCCTGCGGAACACCATGCTGTATGGTTTGAAAGTTTGATAAGTTACCGTTTATCATTACTGCTTGTTGACGATTAGTAAGATACGTTTTTATTAATTGAAGCGGAATACCCCTAACCCCGTAAAAGTTCAATTTTTCCAAGAGAATTTCGTGTGAGACGCAGTCAAACGCTTTAGACAGGTCACAAAGCATCAACGCAGTCTGATTGCCCTTCTCAAGCTCTTCAACCACACCAGACACGACGTCAAACACTGCATGTATTGTTGAACGCGACTTTCTGAACCCATATTGTGAGTTACTGAAAAAATTATTATCCTCAAAGTAGGCATAAAGCTGAATTTTAATTATTATTTCAACCACTTTACTGAATACTGAAATAATACTTATTGGTCTGTAATTATCAATGACTGCTGCATCTCCTTTTTTAAAAAGGGGCAATACTTTAGAGAATTTGAAGATGTCTGGGAATATACCAGTACATAAAATCAAATTAATCAGTATAGTGAGAGGTTGTATTATTATAGATGAAGTTTCCTTTAGTATTTGGCTATTGAGTTCATGGGTATCCGAACATTTGGAGTCCTTCAACGAATTAATCGCTTCCAAAACTTCTACCTCGTGAACTGGTCGAAAGAAAAAAGACTTACAAGGAGCAGGAAATTTTTTAAAAGTTAAAAGGTCTTCGTTTGTAACATTCGGGAGCGAATTTATGATATATATGTAGACATCCAATCAAGTTAGAGCATATTACTCTATATATCTCTAAACTAGAAACGAGAAGAGTAATCTCCAGTCTTCTATTCATACATAAATTAGTCAATGATCAAATTCAATCCATACAACTTCTAAAAATGATTTCATTCCATGTTCCTCAACATAATAGAAGAAATAAGAATACAATGTTCTCATTCAAATCTTGGTCCGAATTCTCCTCTATACCGATACAGACGTCTCATAGCTAATAACTGTTTGGAAAACGTAGACATTTTCTTTGAAAAGTTTTCAAGTTTTAGAAATGAAATATTTGATTTATTCCCAATATAAATTGGACTTAAACAAAATTAGGTCTTGTATGACTTGTTTTGTAATGTTTATTATATACATATGTATATATTATATTATTTCCTTTTTTTCTCTTTACTTCAAGGATAAATTTAGTTTCATACTAATCATATTGTCAAAGATAGAATTTATCTATATTTACACTTTTCACGATTTGATATGTTTTTTTCTTTTTGTGGTAGGTAGCATTTTATATAGACTAATGTAAGCGAATGCTCACTTGTAAGATGAATATTAGGTGAATAATTGTAACCTGTATTTGGATTTTTTCTGTTGGTTACTCAATGAAAAAAATAAACATACGATACTTCATACTATTAAAATCATTCAAAGTATTCGGGGGAAAATAAAACTCCCCAAGAACCCCTAGCATACACACGTTAATACAGGCCTCATTTCAACTGGTTTCTGCTCAGAGCTAGAAACTGTAATGGAATGTTTTTCCTGTAATTTTGTTCCTCCTTCTGGACCAGTTTTTCAGATGATTATTACTGATTTAGAAAAATTACTACCTCCTACTGTATCAATGGATGTTTTTCTTGGTCTACTATGTCATTATTACTTTTATGATATTTATGAGCGATATGGTAGTGCACTTTTATTTTCAGTTGTAATACCACAAGAGAGTGAGAATAAAGTGAAAATAATTCGACAGATTTTTCGAAAACTTGTTGCCAGGCAATAGACACGAGAGCCCAAAGGGTTCGAGTGGCTATTGCCAAATGGCACCAAGTTTGAGAAAAAATGTGGAGAATTATTTTCTACTTTATCGAATTATCGTGTGGTATTCGATAGATTATTTTTTGATGCCCCAATCATAGACACATTCTCTATATAACATTCTTATTCATTACGGTTATCTAAATTCATTTTTCAATTTGCATGCAAACTGATGACAGACGTTAAATCAAAAGTATCAGTTGTTGTCACACAATAAAACCAAAATACCACGAATATTCCCGAGGCAATAATCTAAGTAGAAAATTCCCACTATAACAATGTTGTGATTGGTTTGAAAGTACATCATAGCTTTAAATTGATGGTTTTATTGGTTGCAAGATATGTCGAAAGATAATCAAAGAAATTGTTTTAATTGTTTGTGGCTAAAACCAAGAATATCCACATTTTCATGTGGTGTAACTGTTACCTTACTTCCAGTTTTGATGTTGTTTTTTCTTTATCTACGCTACAATATAAAATGTCAGATTCAAAAATTACCAAAAGAAAAATATAGGTACTTTTCTACAAATGACGATGAATAAAACATGTAGATGATACCAGTGATACAGTAGCAAAGCCATATCAACCTCTATATGGGAACTGTTTAAACACCATCCCAACAATTATCTACCTAGTACATAATAAATATATTTACAAAATATGTATATAATGTAATGTAAATGCTACACTCTAATTGAAAATCAGTTAGGAAGCCACAGAACAAGTAAAAAAGTGATGCAATTTTTGAGGGAACAAAAAGGTTATAGCCGTTTTTGTAGATTTGAAAAAGGTATTTGACATGGTTTCACATGCAGACTTTCTTTAAAAATTGAAAACACCTTATCTCACTGATCGCACTCAAATATTGAAAGTGAAAATTATGCTAAGGCCATTTATATTAACGAGATCCTGAATTTTCAGGTCGTGTTCAATGCAGATACAGCGTCGTCCTATTTATACGAGGATGTATTGATATTTAGTTAGCCTAGACCAGTTCCCTGCATAAACAAAATATTGCGTTACCATAGCACCGAACAATAACTTATTAGAAGTGTCAGTGTAAAGTTTGACGTCAAAAAAGTAAACCAGAGTTACGCAATAAATTAAAAGAAAAAATATGTCCACTGAAATTATGAAAATCGAAAAATTGGAGTATCGAGCCATCATCAAGTACTTGTATTTAAAAGGGCTAAGAGGTAAGCAGAAACAAAGCAACAATCGATGGAATGGCGACACTCCGGTTCTCCAAGACGTAAGAAGTTTCGTGTCCACAAATCTGCTGGAAAAGTTCTTGCTTCAGTTTTTTGGGATTGCCATGGAGTAATCATGATTGATTTTTTGGATAAGGGTAGAACAATAACTGGAGATTACTTTTCGACATTACTGACCACTCTACGGGAAAAAATTACAGAGAAAAGTCGCGGAAATCTATCCAAAGGTATTTTGTTTTTGCAGGACAACGCCCCTGCACTCAAATCTCATGTTGCCATGCAAAAAATTCGTGATTTAGGGTTTGAATAACTAGAACACCCCACCAGATTTGCCTCCGTCCGACTATCATCTCTTTCCTCAACTGAAACATAGTTTAAAATTTTCTTCCAACGAGGAGGTGATAAAAGCTGTGGAGGTCTGGTTTGCAGAGCAACAAGAAACATTTTTTTTGCAAGGTCTAGAGACGTTGCAGGTTCGCTGTAATAAATGTATCTAATTAAGAGGAGAATATGTTGAGTAATAAAATATTTTGACATTGAAATTTTGTTTGGTTCTATAATAGGCAAATAATTTTTCAATATATCCTCGTACAGTGCTGACTCCAGGAAAGCCATGACAAGACGTGCTGAAGTTGGGATAAACGTAGTTTATAATCAGATTTACAAGAATTCATTACCAATTAATTTTCAAATAACAATATTGGTCAATTTCGCGTTGAGGGAAGCAGGGTATTCAGATATCAATAAAATAAAAATAGAAGACAGAAATAATTGTACCTATATTTCAGACAGTCAAAATGACTTTAGGACAAGATCAGATTATAAGGCGTATTTATGGATTTCTTTTTCAAATAGAGTAAACATAATGATCATATTATATATTATCATAAAGACCTGGTTTTACGTTTCATCAGTAGAAGTGTGGGAAATATTCTACACAATTATCATATGTAGAAAAAAGTACACATTGACAAAAATATTCTAGATGAATGCATTATTAATCACCTATAAAATATTAGGCACAAAATTTAAATCAGAAGTCGAAAAGGACCCTAATAAAAAATTTCCAATAAAACAAAAAACAACGACCTATTCAAAACCACGCAATTTAGAATGGGGTTTGTACAACAATCCATGATGAAGGGAAAATAATTCACCTCTTTGTTATCAAAGTTTGACGTACTTTGTAATGACATGTAGCTGAGTAATTTTTATGATTCAAAGAATTTTTTGTTTGTTCCGATAGATGAACAATGAATGTTTGTTTTTGGAACCCATTCATGGTCAAAATTTCTCTTACGACAAATTTTACCTATTTTTATGAAAACCTAACACAACGCAGTGAATTAAGGATAATATAACATAGATAAGCCAATCTAATTCAATATCGAATTGATGCGATAAAATCTACATTGCTATCAGTAAGGAAAATTATTCGTTCGCTTTTCTCCAAATGACAGATAATGTGCCTAATCGACGAAAAATAAACTCAAAAGTTTATGTTGAATTCAGTTTGGTTCAAATGGTCAATAATCATTATGGACCGATAACAAAGGAGTACGCTGCATAATTGAACAATACTATTACTAGTAACATCACAATAGGACATCAACGATAGATAATGGATTTTTAATGTCATATATACGAAATTAATTTCTGTATCCATGATCAATTTTATTGGTGCTGTATGAATTATTTAACCGTAACGACTACATCAAGTTTACTTTGAGGAAACGACAATTCGTGTTAGTTTCCTTCTTCAAAATGCGTTAACCCCGCTATTTGAAATATTAATGAGTGCTTCAAGAAAAGTTTTTCTCCATTTGATAAGGCAACAATTTCATATATTTTACTTCAGATACACCTGAAATTGCACAATGAGAGAATTTTTTGAGTTGACTGGCAGCGAAAGTTTCTAGAATCGCAATAAGTCATGTTAGCCCAGACCAGTTCCCTACATAAACAAAATATTGCGTTACCATAACAACGAGCCATAACTTATTCGAAGTGTCAGTGTGAAGTTTGACGTCAAAAAAGTAAACCAGAATTACGCAATAAATTAAAAGAAAAAATATGTCCACCATAATTGTGAAAATCGAAAAATTGGAGTATCGAGCCATCATCAAGTACCTGTATTTAAAAGGGCAGATTCACGAAGATATGCTTCATACCCTTGGTAATCAATGTCCTTCATATGAGACTGTAAAAAATTGGACTGCAAGCTTCAAAAGAGGTAAATTTTCCATTGAAGATGATGACCGATCGGGAAGGCCAGTTTCTGTGTCAGTCCCCGAAAATATCGATGCAGTTCATGACATGATTTTAACAGACCGTCGAATAGGGCTAAAACGGATATCTGAAGCACTGAATATTTCATACGAACGCGTTCATCATATAGTTCACGTCAATTTGGACATGAGAAAAATTGCTGGAAAATGGATCCCCAAATGTTTGGATGTTGACAAAAGCGTGCAAGGGTAGTAGTAGCATCGCGTTCGATCTGTTCTCGATTTGAAAACGATGTAGACTTCTTAAACCGAATTGTTACTATGGGTACATTTCTACGATCCAGATACAAAGCAACAATCGATGGAATGGCGACACTCCGGTTCTCCAAGACCTAAGAAGTTTCGTGTCCAAAAATCTGGTGGAAAAGTTCTTGCTTCAGTTTTTTTGGGATTGCCATGGAGTAATCATGATTGATTTTTTTGATAAGGGTAGAACAATAACTGGAGATAACTATTCGACATTACTGACCACTCTACGGGAAAAAATTAAAGAGAAAAGACGCGGAAAGCTATCCTAAGGTATTTTGTTTTTGCAGGACAACGCCCCTGCACACAAATATCATGCTGCCATGCAAAAAAATCGTAATTTAGGGCTTGAAATACTAGAACACTCCCCTTATTCACCAGATTTGGCTCCGTCCGACTTTCATCTCTTTCCTCAACTGAAAAAAAGTTTAAAAGGTCGTAAATTTTCTTCCAACGAGGAGGTAATGAAAGCTGTGGAGGTCTGGTTTGCAGAGCAAGAAAAAACATTTTTTTTTGAAAGGTCTAGAGACGTTGCAGGTTCGCTGTAATAAATGTATTCAATTAAGAGGAGAATATGTTGTGTAATAAAATATTTTGACATTGAAATTTTGTGGTTCTATAGTAGGCTAAGAATTTTTCAATATATCCTCGTATATTATACAATACGATACAAATGTATGGTATGAAATAAATTCGTAATTAAAAAACTGGCGACTTTAGAAAAAAAAAAATCCAAAAACAAGTGAGTTTCAATTTTTGAAGACACCTCTCATGATGGTCAACTTTTCCTTAGATGAGTCCCAGTTAACGTGTGGTATTGCCTAAAGCTCAGTACCGCGATCACTGAAAGCCTCTTTTCATTAGCCAGAAAATATTGACAGCTTCTTGTTCAGTCATTCTAGAAACTATATGCCTCATTCATATAAAATATAGATCAATGTCTAATGAAATTAGTGAAGTAAGAAAACATAAAACAAGAAATGAAAGTTGTGTTCCCTTATCCATACCAAAAAATCCTCCTTAACAAAAAACTCCATCATATAAAAGAGGAGAGAAATGTTCAGTCATCTGCCAAATAGTCTAAGAAACATCACTTCCCTGAAAACCTATTATAACGTGCAAAAATATTACGATGACAAATTGTAGCTTTACATGAATAATAAATATACATTTTGTAGTGTCGATGTGATAGTTTTTTTAAACTTATCTCAATCTCAAAATCTGTGGAATTATAAAATGTTGAATTTTCAAATCTATAGTTACCTACATAATATAATTCGTTACACAACTTCATAGTTTCTTAACGTGGAAAAAATATTTTCTCTCCCCGTATAGTAATAAATTAAAGAAACCTGAAATGTGACTTTTATCAACTGATTCAATGAGTACCATGTATTTCGCTCGTTTACCAAATTAAGAAGCTTACCGGATTTTTTTTTGTAGTCCCGTCAGTACAATGAAAAAGATTTATTAGCTTCATTACCCGCATCTCTGATTCCACAGTTCAAAAAATAACAGGGGATATTGAGTCGGAATACAAATAGATACAGGAGCATTAGCATGGAGTTTTGATTCTATGCCATGTCAGATTTTTGACGTGTAATGATACTAATCTTGTGTAATGAATGCTTCTCGATCCAGTGCTGTTTCATTGTGGATTTTAATAATGGGAATGATGGGAAAAGAGGTTTAACAAATTGGGCTATCCGCGCAACCATTAAAAAGTCCATTAAGGTATTAAGTTATATAAGGGAAACGTGTGTACACAAGAATGAGGGGAGTGCGTTCTGTTGATCCTTTAATATTCAGTTTCTTATGGAAATACTGCCATGTAAAATTTGACTGAATGAGCCGATGAGATATAATTTTCGGAGAGAATTATCCTATGAGAGCATCGGTTGACTTATGGACCCAACTTTCCCTTTTGCTTTTACTTTCACCTTTTGTTTAACCATAAGCAGTAAAATCTACCGTTCATACACCTGTCTTAAAAAAGTGAAGCGTGCGCTTCATTGATGAATTGGGGTGTTTTGATTTCAAACACTTCTGTTTCCTTCATTATTTCATTTTTATAGTGTTTATTCCAACTATTGATCTGTTGAACATTCTCAATTATTGACCATATACATTCATTATATGAATTTTAAAAAAATTGACTGAAAAAATATAGCTCTTGACGAATAACAAGAAGGATCAGGTTGGAGCATTGATTCACTTGCAGAACGTGAGAATCATTTTACTTTAACGATTCCTCAGGGCAAAAGTTGAGGTCTTCGAACTTTTGTGGAGGTAATAGTAATAGTAAAAGTAAACGTAAAGGTAAAAGTATGTTTTATGGACGCTATTACAGAAACCCAATGCGTCAAATTTCTTGCAGAAAAGTAATAGATTAGGTAAAAGTGATGGTTTGGTTTATGAACCAGCCATTAGATGTAGATATATTTAGACGCTTTGTTGTAAACACAATTAAAAAACAGTAAAACTATTGAAAAATCGAAACTAGACACGTCTTTTACCAATAAAGTTAGCAACACGGGAGAAAAACTGACGGAAATCGTTTATGTTAATGAATAAAAGCATTGTTTTTTCTACAGTTTCAAATGCCATAATTTTCTCATTTCAAACCAACGATAACAAGACTTTTCAAAAACACTGCTCCAATCTCTTTTTGTTGTCAAATCAATGCGGCAAAAATTCAAGGGATTTTTCTTCGACCTATTCTAAGAAAATTTTGTCCTATGATGATTTTTGAAAAACCCCTTCGTTTCGAAGATACAGGGTGAACAAAATTTACGACATTGACATCATTTTATTATCAAAAAGTTCATTTAAAGTTGCTCAATCCACAATACATGTTCCCAAAGCTGAACCAATCCCAGAAAATAGAAATCCCAGAAAATAAAATTGGAATAATAATTGATAGTAAAGTTTGAACAATTACTTGCAACATAAATTCCGGAAGATATTCCATGTTGCTGCTGATCAGAACCGTTAGATATTTCTTGAAGAGTTGATTCCACAATTTTATAAGATATTTTAATTTGTTTGGAAGAAGATGGACAAGTCAATATTTTGTTAGAAATCTCAATTTTGTTATTCAAACTATCTTCTATATATTATGCTTCTGCTACGGAGGCAGATTTCCAGCCACCGTGACGTTTTATGGGAATTTCACCCATTTTATTTATCCCCACATGTTGGTAAATACATTTTTCTATAAACGCTTAACAAAGTAGCCTTTAACGCTTTCAGATTTCGACGCAAAGTTGACTTTGCATCTCCTACCAGAGAAATCAAGGAAGAAATATGAATTACAGTACGGTAAATTCATGACGTGGTGCCAGTCAAAACATTCATCACTGAAGATATTCACAAATTTTTATAAGAAGCGCCCGATGGAGAATATCTACTAAAAAAGGTAAATTTTAATATTTCATGCTTTTAGTAATTTGAGAAGTGATTAGTATTTTTTTTAATTTAGTGCAATTTGGTTAGCATATACATTATGAAAGTTTGTTATAATGTGATGTACCTTTGTTGAATAAAGCATCTGGTGTTTCTTTTTCTGAAAACTGCGTTTGTAGAAAAATTTTTGTGTGTATTTCGAGCACAAAGTGTCATTGTCGCTCTCCAAAGATAACTCTCTTTGTCAAGCGACAATATATCACTTTGCGCTCTTAATACACAAATAGCTATTTTCTCTCGAATATTTCAAAAATAATCTCTTTTGTAAGAGGCGGCCGTAGTGCTCTATACTTGCGGTATATCTCCATATAATCAGAATTTGAAACAGTAAACGTTCTTGCGCAATAGGTCTTCGTATCAGGTATTTCAACAATCGATATAGATCCACCATCTTCAATGGTTATATGTAATAATTCTTCATGGCGATGAGCACCGCTGATACCCAAAATTAGGACAACATACAAGTAAAAAATATTGAAATTATTACTAATCTTCTAAAATTATGATTAAATCTATACCCTATAACGTAAATTTATTTCGTTATTGGCATCTTGAATAAGTTTATTGATATTATCCCTTGATGAAACTATATTTCTTTCCTTGGTATTCGACGCTTTTGTTCTTAATGAGCAGGACCAATTTTGAAAACTTCCTTGTCTCAATATTTTTTTTAACATTCGATGTACTTTTCATCATTGAGTAGAGACTCCATAACGTAGAAGGTTTTATAATTTTTGATTTTTCTTCAAAATAGCATACAAGCAAATTTTCAGAAACATTTTTTACGTATTTCTTGTCGCACCATTCACGAAATTGGTCATATATATTCTTATATATTAACTTGGATTCGGCTTTCTCAGATATATCTGATGAGGTATCACTACCACTACCATAATCAACACCTATCTTCTTGAAAATAACTTGAAATTGAAGCATTTACGAGCAAACACAGTCAAACAGTCAAACGGCGGCGTGTCAATAAACCGTTTCTATAGTAACGACACAGAAAGATCACTGGATGCTGTGAAATTGTATTGGAAGTATTGATAACATCAAAGATAACATGTATAGAAAAGAGAAGTATTAATTAGTTATTTTGGACTTATACGATTTTACTGAAAACATTGAATAATATTTTCAAGACAACAGTCGTTTAAAAGCAATAACTCACCGGGACAAAAAACCACGTCAAGATGTATTGGAATTAATTCTTTTTATTACATGTCAGACGATGTAAATTCACATTCATAGTTGAACAAAAAATGTTGTTTCTATTTCGTGTTTTCATGGCACATTCGAGAAAAGTTTTGGCCTCAAATGATCACCCTCATGTGCGATTAAAGAAACACCCAATCTACACACTTAATGCAAAAATGAATATTTTCGTAATGGAGCGAAAAGTTAATCGCTTTTGCATTGGAACTGGAAACCAATGACTCAATATTGAACATATTACAGAAAAACAAACTGCAATAAACAACTCACTTATGTTAAATGCAACATTCATAATATGATCATAATCTTACTGTATCTTACCAGTTCTTGAGTGAGTCAGTATCCGTTCACAATAATAATAATTACAGCACGCGTGAATCACCGCATCATACCCGAATTTAATTTCATTACCTAAATATACGCCCGGAAAGATCTATGATGCGTGAAATGAAATTTTGACAGACCTTTATGGTCGCAGAAAATTGCAATAGGACAATGAATTTTTAGCAATGGGGTGCGTACCGAGTGCACCATTGTGGTGTGTCACTGAGCAATATGAATGTCTGTCGGAGGGCAGCCTCGGGTAATATGTTGAGTGGACACGTGCGTAATCAACCCGTTAAGTGATATTGGCTTGAGTTTCGGGGTTGCACACAACGCTACTGCAAATAGCAGATGCTGTTTCAAAACAAATTATATCGATTCATTGTGGATGGCTAATTCCGCAATAATATTGATATAGTAACTTTATTTTTGGATGATACCGCTGTTGTGAAGTGAACATATATGCCATGTTGGATAAATAAGATAAAGAGGTCGTTGCAATATCCGAAAATATTCCTTTAATGATTTTTTTAAATTGATTATTTGCCATATCAATTTGACAAAGTTATTTTGCTAACAAGTATTACTATCCCGCTCGCGACTGCCGTTGACCCGAACGAAGCGAAGCAGAGTTCGGGCAAGCAGTTGTTCGTTATTATTGTCTATTTTGTTGTAACATTATTTTTGTTGAAACTCTACTCTGTTATTTATTTTCAGTACTTCACCCCTCATTTGTTGACTTGTATTTTCTAACTCCACCCTTACTTCTTTAATTTTTCTAAAGTTATTTCCTAAAGTATTGCTAATATCTGCAATCTTCATAACAGTGCTTTCATGAAATTTTTTATTTTTTGTTCTATACTCTGTTCAAATTCTTTGTACATTTTCCTTTTTATTTTCTTCTAATGTATTTTGCATCCTTATTTCCAATTTTTCTATGATTTCTTATATGTCCCCTTACACACTTTCTATATTCCCTTTCATACTTTCTATATTTCCTTCATTTCCTATTTTACACTTTCTTTATTCTTTGCACTGGATTACATAAACATTTGTATTTGGTATTCTAGTCCTTCATTTTCTCTCTGTGCTGCTTGCTCACTTCCACTCATACTTTGTCCGTCACCCTCTTGCATTCCACTATTCTCTCCTTGACCACCACTCTCTGTCTTCCTCTCTCTCTCATTCAACCTGTCTTTCTTAAAACCATCTTCACTATTTCCCTATCACTTCTACTTTCACTCTACTCTTTCCTTGATATTCTCTCACACCTTGCCCTTTTCTTCCACGTTGCTGGCGACAATTTGTTATATATTTTTTCGGCAACCATCCGGGAAGTGTTCACTTCCTGGACACTTTTTCTTTGGGAAGTGCTTGAATTTTAATATAAATAAGATTTAGAATGTTTTTGTTGGTACCTATCTTCTGTTCGAATTTCAATATATAATACAAATAAGAACTGAAATGTTCGAAATATTCAAATTTGGAATCGTTTCATCCGGTTAACAGATGGGTGAAAGTCGACCTCTCTTCGTCTCTTAGACTAAATGCGTCTCATTGATTTGTTATTCTACATGGTTGCCGAAAAAATAGTGTACGCAACACGTCCGGAAACAGTTTTTTTGGACTCGCAGACTTCCACGACTCGCTAACGCTCGTCCTAGAATTTGGTTTACTCGACAAAAAGACAGTATTTTCCGGACTTATTACGTAAATTACTATTTTCTATATGTAAAAATTTTGTTTTTGTATTTATTGGAATATTGTCGTACAATTATTTTTTTTATTATTAATTTTGTTTTTAAATAGAGCTAAGACTCACACTTTGTAACTTTTGTAGTTTCTTACCTCTTTGTTTTGTTTGAGTTGCTAAGCTCAGTCGGTGCCCATGAATATGTAGATCTGTTTTTCTCAGGGTAGAATTCTTTGAAAAGGTTTCGAAATAGTGAAATTTTGACTTGTTTTCAGACATACTGTACCAAATAGAATAAATATAGTTATTTTCCTAACAAGTGCGCAAATTGTTATTTTTCCACACGCAAATACAGTTCCACACGCAAATAAGTTTTTGCGTGCGGAAAAGGCACTTTGCGCACGTGTTAGGAACAAAATTTTTCCTACGAGCTTCATATTAGATAGCAACAAATATAAAAAAATTATAACTTATTGAATAATTTTTATTTAATCTTGATAACAAACAATTACATAACAATAAAAAATTTAATTATTTGTTCGTAATATTTATAATGAAAGAACAATTATTGACATTTTGCAAATTTATTGCAGATCCGGTCAGTTCATTTAATGGGTGACTTGTGGTACGGCTTGATGAACACTGACTTAGCGCAGAAGGGCAGTTAATAATATGGCTTGATGAAGTTTGAATTACCTCAGGACAGTAGTTGTTCAAATAGGTCAATGAAGGTTGACTTAACTGAGAAGGGCAGCCGTTCATGTGGCTTGATATATCGTGAAATACGATTGAAAGGTAAAGGGGAATACACTGCAACGGCTACTCATATTGCATAAAATAGTCCACAGAAACTAAAATAAATTTAAATTTTCCATACCAGTGAGATTTTTGAGTAGTTTTACATTTCCGCACTCAGTGCGGGAAAAAATCTTATCCGCACGGGGTGTGGAAAAGTGTAACTTTACGCACTCAAATGCTACTTTACGCACGCTACTTTAACGAGGCGCAGCCAATTAAAAAAAAAAATAGTCGAGATCACCAAAGTATTTCGCGCACGAGTTGCAAACAAATTTTTTTCTACAAACGTCAAAAAATATTGTTCGAAAATAAGTAATATGCTTAATAGAAAAAATAGTGTTGGACTGGCTTGATATGTTCTTTCAAATCAAGTAATTACTGTAACAATATATGGAAATGAAATGGCATTTGTTGACAATAAATGATTTCTTGGATTTTTGCTTGATTGAGGAACATAAAGGTTAAAATGTAAAAATCCCATATAGTTCACATGCAGTGTGCGAAGCAAGTATTTCTTACACTACTTCGCGCACGGCGTCATAACTCAAAATAATGAAAATTTAATTGAAAAATTGTAGAAAAAACTCAAGAAAATCTAAACCAACATTTAATTGGTCGAAAATGAATAGCAATTTTATTCATTCCTGCTTATTATTCTGACTGATGATGAACGAATTTCACTCTGTAATGTATTACTGCGAAGAAGTTATTCTAGATGACGAAATAAAAACTTAAAATATCTGTTTTTCAATATTCTTGGAAATCCTTCTGAGTTACTTACATAAGAGCCACAATAGACCATTAGCCGTAGTGGAGGGCCTGATACGGGCCCACTCACGTTCAAACCTAACCTAACCTACTTACATAAGGAATCCTGGGAAATCTCATGTTATGCAAGAAATAGATTTTCAAGAAGTTCTCTAAAATCGCATGTGATTTTCATAAAGAAGTAGGTTTCTGTACCTGTTGGAAATAAACGGAATATTATAAAGTCACTGATAGCCTTAGATATTCCAAGAACTCCCAAAGGATTTCGGAAAAATGTCTATATTTTTCGATTGCTGGTGACACCAATTTTGACACCAACATTGACTGACACCAATAATATCAGTTCATCATTTCTTCAAGGGCTCTCTCTCCAGTTGAGTAAATCATTTTTAGTATTTCTTATACAGTATGTTTGTTCCACTTGTCATTTCTCCATTTTTGTATCTCCTCTATATTCAATTCATCCAATCAATCAATCCACGTCAAACTAGTAGCATATTATCAGAAATATACGCAGGAAATTAAGAGAGTACTAGAATTATACAAGGTTATACTTTATTTGGCAGTATATTTTTTCAACTACATTAGAATTATTGCATGCTTGACATTAGATATGATAGTGAAACCGAGAGAGCTTGGTTCAAATGATTTTTTTCTCATCAGATATACATTTGAATATTCACATTTCATTAATTTTATGTGCTCTTTAACATAAAGTAACTTAACTACAAAGTTGAAGATTTGACATTTAAACTGATTTATTTATCCGTCTGACAGATGTCAATCAGACGCATGTAGTATATGACGGGCGACTATAATGATCCATGATGATTTTTATTATATTAATTAATGTTTTTCTACTGAATAAACGAAAAACCAGCATGTTCAATGCGTGATAAAAGTGAGATTTCTTTACTTGTAGAACAATCTACTATTTCCATGAGTGTGATGTCACAAAGCATAAGTGAGTTGTATAAAAGAGTGAAACAATTTTCTGGCGCATGAAAGTATAAACAATTTCTATACCTGAACTAACATACTAGCAAAATATTGGTACAAAATAAACCACCTTTCAGTCTTTGATTACCACAAAAAATAAACAAGGGACGTTCATCCGTCTGCGCCTTAATGTTAAACAGAGAAACGCTCCGAGCCATTAGGCAATATTTATTTGTACTATTAGCCTGAAACTTATTGACATCGTTTCGCAATTGTTTCATGTTTACGTTTCTCTAACATATTTGATAACATCTCAGTTCGTTATCTCTCTGCATCTCGGCTATTCTCTGAAGAGGAACAGTTATTCCTTTTGAGTGGTTGACGTTTATAACGAGTTTTTTCAGTGCACATGTTATTGTTGAATCTTCGCTTTCTTTGGGTTGTTTATGATGAATGTCACGAAATACCAGAAGTACCGAAGAAGCTACTACCAACACCCACACTGGCAAGTAAACAAATGATAAATGACTATACGAAATAGAGAGTCGAAAGTATTGCGTGTTCTTTAATTATCTATTGAAGAACGTCACAGAAAGATGCAGATGTTCTGTATGTATCTACTGTATCTAAGTCTTAGGTATTGAAACAATAATAATACCATTTTAATCAATTTACCAAACCTATAGTACCTTTGACAGTTTATTGCACCGGAAGTAAACAAAATAAATTGCTGAAGACACTTCACCTCCAGTCACCAAATTATATAATTATCTGGACACAGAACTGAGAGATATCAAATTCTGTAGTTCAGTCGGAACCAGATTGAAACCTTGGATTGTCGAGGCACTATTCGCATTATTTTAATTTTCTGTTATTACAGATAATCCACACTACTTCAACAAACAAAAATGTTCAAATTTATAGTATTCGGAACTAATTTGTCTGTACATAGGAAAATGACTAGCGTAACGGAGAACGCACAGGAAAAAATAAAGAGAGGTATATTTGTGACAGCGACGGCTTGGATAATTTTTCATTCAGTTTTGACCAGAAACATGCGAATGTACTTGAAAGGCAGTAGAAGTTAAATTTTATTAAGCCTTGTGAGAATGTAAGGAATTATTTGACCTTTTGGTTGTACTAAACACATTTTAATTCTCAAAATAGATGAACACACCTTTTCAACATGTTCCCGACAGTTCCTTCGTTCAAGTGGTTGTTCCGTGGGACATTTTTTTCTGTTTTGACACATCCACATTTTCCAAACTTTTGAATAATATTACTAATTGTGTTGAGAATGGCTTATTTTTTTAAGCCACAAAAAATTAATTCAGTGATTCCTTAATTGAATGGCTTCCCGAAATACCACTTTGAAATTTTCACTTTTTCAATAGAGGTATCAACTGTCAACATCTTGGAATTACGAAATATTACCATATATTCATGAGTATACTACAGCTATCTAGAGTTTAATGATAATATTCCACTGACACCCGTTTTCTTATTCTTTGGAGTTTTGGCATCGACTACTATGGTCATTACCCATGTGTTCTGGGTAGGCCTTGTTTCATACGCCTCCTTAGGAGCAGCACTGTTGATTGGAAGGTGGAACGCAACAAGGAATAGTGCAGGACTCACCCTTGTCGAGCTCGCCACGAGATTTTAATAATTTAATCGGTTAGATTAAATTAAAAGATCCCAGCTCCAGCTAGGGTTCGAACTCCATACCTTTGACCCAGAATCGGACGCTCTTTCCCCTTTTTACCATTCCTTCCTTTCAAACTTCTTTATTTTTCTCCATTATTCTTCTAATTGTAGAGTTGCCACTTCAATCGCTTAAAATGGTCTTTCGAAAAATATGTAAATGAAATTTTCTAGTAATGGAATTTATAGTCAAGATTTATGGATTTGTAGTGATGGGAGGATAAATGAACAGAAACTTCTTTTCATTTCCAAATTGTGAAAACTTATTTCGAAAATATTTCTGCTACTTCCTTTACGATAATCAGGAGAACAAAAATTATGTTTGTTATGTTCACATCTCATAAAATGCAGCCACCAAACAAATATCTAGCAGTTTATCTCAACAATGTACAAACATATTCCAACATTCCATAACGATCTGCCACCAAGCAACGTGGGACCATTTTAAGATAATCTGTTGGCAATTTAATTGGCCGTCATAGTAAACTGTAATTTCTTGGGAAACAAAAAAAATAGAAATATATGGCGTAGTTGTAAAATGGCTGGAAAGGGCTCAATGACCAAAAATGGCTTTATTGTACTAATAAGCATTTTAAACTGACTCATTTTCTTCATCTTTAACTATTTATCAAGGAATAAGGATTCTTATAGAAAGCCGCAATATGGCAATCAACTCACTTTAGTAATATTATATGATTGAAGTAACGCAATACATTCCACTTGACTGTTTTCCCATGATACTGTTCATTCAGGTAACAAGCCAGAAATCCGATAACTGAACACCGTATAGGTTGCACATTGTCTATGTCACTAATATCATGTAATCAATTTCAAGACAAGAAGTGAACAATATATCAAAGGTTATTGTAAAATACTGGAATCCGGTAAGAGGAATATAATGAAATATTTTCTTCACTGTGCTGAAAATCGTAAAAACTAAGGAAATTTAGCTAGGAATTTGGGATTGTCTTGAATTTCTAGAGGCTAACCTCAGGAATATTTCCCTGGGTAATTTGAGTTTGAAAGCTTTTCCGTTCGTTGAAAGAATTAGCCTCGGTAAAGAGACGTTCGGCAAATATCCAAAGCGACGACAAAGGGATGTTAAGACTGAACTCGTTGGGTTAATGTCAATGACAAAAGAACAATTTTCCTTTTATTTTCAATTGTAGATAAGGTATAGTCTTTATGAACTCGATGGAGTCAGCATACAACCAAGCGATCATAAGAGGTTATATCAATATAAAAATTGCCGCTGATAATTGGCATAGGCATAAATAACACGTTATTATCAAACGCTTCCCGTCCAAACTCGACTGGCAGTCCTCGTGGAGATGTCGACAAAGGCGACAAAAGATATGCCGACACTAAATGGAATTTCAGTTTTTCTGCTGTCTCAACAGTATAAACTATACATCATTTTTTTCTGTACTGAGTACATCTTCCCAAATATATTTGTGGATATTCAGCACAATATAAATTGAACGACTTCATTTGAAAATGGCAACATCCCGTTGACGCTTGGTTAGCAAGAGTTTCAAGATTTAGAACATACTTAAATCCGCATGAAAAAAACTCAAGCTTCTCACGACTAATTAAATGTTTTTTTGACACGAAAAACAAGATATATATCTTCCCTAATTGACGACCACTATAAATTGAAACATGATACACATCTGCTCTGTCATTCCTTGAACCCACAAACCTGCTGATATAAAAAGTAATCTTCCCAAATCAGTGTCAGCATGCTTGTATCATACACGAGTGTATAGTTGTGTCCATAATGATAATATCAATTGAAATAGTATTAATTAGGTTCTTTCAAAATCAAGTGTAATTTAGGATTTCTAAATAATGAATTTTTATAACGCACATTATGATATAGTTCTATAAAACATTCTATAGAAGAGACCACATATAGTATAAGTTTGAATATGCAAACTGCCTAGGGTCCATAATACCCCAATATTGATATTCGTCTGCTGATGTCCAGAGAAATAACGTAGAGTTTCGATAATATATTCAGAAAGCCCTTGAATGCAAACAAACATCCATCCATAACGCAAATATCAATAACCGCAATACCATATGAAATTGACTTTATACATTCTAAATATTCAAACATTTCCACTACCCTAGATATATTGAACTCATTCGTTGAGATAATATTACATTTTTGTTTCAATTTGTTATTTATACAATATGTCTGTAGACGTTAAATGAGTTTTCGGTCGATTGTTAGAGGAAAAAAAACAAGTTGGAGATGTTTAGGGACGATGATTATGTTTGTATAATTTTATTGATCTGACATCAGTAGCAGTTCAGAACATATCGTTCTATGTATTTAAAACACTCATTTTCTCATGGTCTTGTTAACCTCTGTCAGGAAATATTGACTTAATGACATGGAATGTCATTATCCTGGATAGTTATGCCACATCAATTTGTAATGAACCCATCATTTATGCAAGAGGAAATAATTTTATTTTTACTTTCTTATTGTTACATTGTTATTGTTTCATTTTATATTTCAATACAATTATTATAACAAAACTGTACTTCAATGATTTTGACAAATTATGGGTTTATATAACCACGACGATTGTTTCGCCATACAATGGCTCTTGAACACCTCAATGGAATCAATTAGATTTCGAAAAGGGAAGGGAGATGAACAATCATATCTTAATAGACGTGTTTACTCAGTTTTCTATCCCACTTTCACAATTAATTAATAATGTATATGTATAATATATTTGAAAAAATATTTAAATATGCCATATTTTGAATATTTTGCAGTGACGGTTGACCCATTTTCATTTGTATTTCTGACATTGAATGATAATGCTGAAAACGAGTCTTAAACATCAGAATAGTAATTGAAATCAATTATTCCGAGCTTTTATAAAATCCGGACTCTTCAAGTATAATATCTACATGCAAACATGTTTTCTTCAGCAATAATTTCTCACTTTCTTCATCAAAATTGTTTATCAAAACCCTTATTTGAAAAGTCCTTTTATATGTATTTGCGTCATAATTTATCATTTATCAAAACTCAATAACTTTGGATACTTGCATAGTTTTCAATATGAAATATAAAGCCAAGAGCGTAGAAAATTTATTCACATTTGAGTTTTCAAGAAATTATGCCAGCATTATTTTCAGTAAAGTTTCCCGATTCTTCTTCATAACATCCCTTCATAAACCACTCAAAACAGTTTTCATAGATCATTCTTGATTTGTTTGTGCTTGTTTCCCACGCAGCTCCTTCAATTACATGCAATGTTACAGGGGTATTTTGTTTGTCCTTTCATGGTTGATTCTCAATGCAATAATGAGTCTCAATCTAACCTCCAAATTACACAGGGTTGCCGTAATACGGCAAAAATTTCAACCGGACAAATGCAGAGAATCATTATACTCGAAAGAAATTGCAATTGAACTCCACAAACACACATAGGAAAAGATGCACTGGGTGTTACACTTCCACAAAATCTTATTTTTATAAAAATTGCAAATAAATAAACATGGAACAAAATAGGATAGTGTACAATTAATATAAGCATACTGATATAGCGATAATGTTGAAGATAAATCTTCCTTTTCCGTATTCTGTTTGTCTGTTAACCTGCTGTAGTCCCCCTACACGCAGAAAAAAACATGGTTGAATCAACATATCATTCAACTCAAATAAATAAAAGTGTCAGTATCCATCAATTAAATATCAATTCTAATGAAACTAATATTGTCAATGATTGCATATCTGCAATCATTTTAGTTGAATACAATTTGCTTCTCATTGTAGACCGTCAGATAGTGACAGATTAAGGTGCTCCATTTTAGTATACAAGCTTCGATAGGGTTGAATGGTACATCGATGTTGAGTAGAGAGGAGGAAAATTTACGAGTGGTCCTGGAGAGAACATATGTAAAATTAGATTTTCCAGAACAGAAATAAAAGGAGTTTGTTGCCCATATTTTCACGCGAGCCATCATGTTTTTCGGTCAATTGACTATATGTTTTCATAGTTTCGATGGATTTGTGTGGGAAAATCTTTCAAAATCTCGATTTTTCCTTACAAGATTACACCCTCAATTTAACCCTTTAGCCACCTGAAGTGAAGAGTCTATTGAGGATATTTTTTGTTCATAGAAAATCTCGTTTTGTTTTCTTGAAAACATCAGATGTTTCAGTCGATCATAATCTGATTCGATATTTCAACATTACCTTCCATTATTTTGATTAGAGTTTGATTCTAACCAACAAAATATTTTGTTAGCTTATTCAGTGCATCTTCGGATCAAATTAACAAAGTTCTGAAACTATTGTTTTTGTTCAACCAATTCACTAAATTTTGAACATCATTGAACATAATATCTCTGAAACGAAATATTTGATGTGATAGTCATAGTCAATTGAAATGTCGAACTAATTCTGATACACATGTCCGATACACAAAGATGTATTCGACTAAGGGATATATTTTCTCATAATAACAAAATATTTTGTATATTTGATTAAAATATTTTGTGTGTTAAAAAAATACTGCTGGTATATCCAAGCTTGTTCTTGCTGCAGCTGTAACTCATTCTCTTCATTCGACAACAAACTCTTAACAAAAAGAGAGTGATTGAAACAACAATATTGTTTTTACCCCTCAGTAGTCGAATCTTGTGCAAGCCAAGGATTAACGAGGTCTTACCTTTTTACGTGTGATTCCTAGCATTTTCTCAGGCCATCAGAAAAATGTCTGCAGTAGGGTTAGAACCTTCGACTGGCAGCCAAAGTGTTTGAAACATCTGGGCCTTAAGCACTCGGCTACCTGACCCCATATATGAACACTTATTTCAATTAATTCCATGAACTTGTTGAATTGACTAATCTGCGAACCATCTTGAATAACACTACAGAGCCCAAACGATTAATGAAATCATTCAATCATAATCATCAGTCCAGTTCGTCGAATGTGCTGAATATGCGAATCTTCAAAAAATGGAGAAAACCCTTTATGATTCTTTCGTATGGACACCTACCTCCATACGCTTCAGCAATCAACGCCTTTTCAGAGATAATCCCATCCCATCGGCCACATTAACATTAATTACCCCAGTTAACACAATTCCGACATCATCCCGGCATTCCGCGCCAATTAAATTCATAAATTATTCTTAATTACGTTTCGGAGGGCCTTCTAACAGAAACATAATAACATATCCGAGAACTGACAATTAGTAGGAAAGTAGACATTTCCTCAACATTCCTCCCCTGTTCCGAAACATTCTGACGGCGGCATCAGCGGGGCGGCGGGGGCACTGGCGGATCTGAGGAGTTTTTCAGCAGGAGGCCATGACATAATGGAAATATTCAAAAAGCAATAATGTTCCAGTGACTGTAAAAGAGTCAAAAAGAATCTTTTGGAAAAGTATTATTAGTTTGTATCTTATGTCTGACAGAAAGCAACTACTTCCCTCGATAAGACCACCAGAAATATTGAATTATGTCTGTCCGACATATGTGCAAAGATCCTTTCTTTGCAAGAACCCTCTAAGACAAATAGCAGGACTTCTCCTGATTCAAACGAGGAACCAACTGCAGACCGCTTTCGAAATGTATGTTCCTCGTCAGTACAGTCCAGTTTATCTAGTTTGTATACACGCGGTGTCTCTCTCTCCGTCCTCGAAATGGACTAGTTTTCATTTTTTATTATGGATCAATTCTAAAAATTTGAGTGAAATGAAACAAAAATGTGAAAGAATCATTGAATATCTCTAGAAATGAAAAAGTTATGGGATTTTGAAGTTGCCCTTGGAAGAATAAATTCATAGTACGCAGCGCTCTGGTGTGTGACGTCACGCCACATGAACTAGGCGACTTGTATTCGCACATTCGCAGAGTGCTTATAAATTTATCGGTGTACAATCACTTGCGCCGCTCGTGTCGTGTATTGTTCATTACACGATGAAATTAAAAAAATATCCTACAAATATTGTATTGTGCCTATGTGTGAAAGCAGACATGAATTATTAAAAACCCCAATGAATTGTTGTTTTAAATTTTCATATTTTTCTCTGATATAAATGGTTTTCTCGACATGAAGATGACTGCCCTTCCTCGCCTTGAATACTTTGAGGTGGTTGTTTGATTTTCTACTATTTTGTAGTGGCAAAAACTGAAAAATCAGAAAGCTGGACTCAGTTCAAATAGAAGGTTTCAAAATGTTTTTTTTCACGATGACATGGTGACCACGAAAATAACATTTATAGTTGGATCTTGAAGAATTTGGGAATGTAGACATTGAATGATTCTAAAGAATTTATTGAATAATTGACTGGAGTTCTAAATAGTTTTGTTCATCCGAGTGATTATGATTTTATACATCGTTTATCGGTTTTCGAAAATATGCAAAAATCAAACTAGTTAATAATATCAGTGTTGCATAGGTACTCACCATTTTTGACGATAAATTCAATTTCAGTTATCACTATTTCAATGAAAAAGATTTATAAACTGAATTCTACTTATCTTGTTTGAAGAACAGATGTGAAATGACCCTTTCGTTCAAAAACAAGTGGAATCTAATGATTTTTGATTTGTTCGGTTTTCTATAAAAAACAACAATATTTCCTTTGTTTTTTTATTCTTAACCGCTCACCACTACCGCTAACGGTTTACCGCTGAGATGTCTTTTACTAAAAGAGCTAAGTCCCCGAAAATAATCTGTTTTGCCGCCCTTTGATTTGGCCGCCTGTGTTCTTCGCACACATTCGTACAGCATGCAAGAATATTTCTGTTTCATAGTTGTATTGGATGATGAATGACTCGTATGAAATTCAAAATCGTATGGAATTGGAAGGTTTGAGTGTTCGAGAAAACATTCAAGACAAATAATCCGAGTAAGAAAAATACGAATAATTTTGGTTTGTGTAACGTTTTGAAACTACTTTATATTTACAAAATATTTAGGAAAAACTTGGAAATTATTTCAATTTGAAGTAACTTTTTCGATCTATTTATTTTTCAACTATAACAACCATTCCAATAGAAAAACAATATGAAAAATATGAATCATAGTATATGCAGTATGAAATCAACACTCGTGAACTATATTCAAACACTCACCCTCAGTGATGATTCCAAAAAAACGCGAAGATAAATTATAAAGTTGATCTCTTCCAAGAGATTTCGTCAACATATCAGCAATGTTCTCTTTCGTACAATATATTGACTTAATTTTCCACAATTCTCTTCCTAACGAAGTGGTAGTGAACATTTTGGTTGAATTATGAATAGCAGCTTGATTGTCACAAATCAGACAGGGAATCATGGTTTGCTGCAAATATTTAGGTGGGTTGGATATCCATATGACTTGTCTACATGATAAGGATGAAGCCATGTATTCTGCTTCTGCTAGCTACACTTTTCTGTTTTTTCGTACACCATGTAACAACAGCTTCGCCATAAAATCCTAGGAATCCACTAGTCGATCTCCTTTCATTGGAATTAGGGAATGAGGCATCACTATACAAAGAGTTTTGGGACTCTGTTGTTTGTAAACGAGTTTTGTATTCATAGAACCATCAGTAACGAAATATGTAGTGAAACATATTTTGTGTTCCACTGTTGGATCTGAAAAAAATTGTGAGACAAATTCACTGCATAATTGATATCTGTTCCTATTTTCAACTGATACAAAGTTTTATCAGTTCTTTTGTCATCAGGTTTCGCTTTTTGAGGTTTGGCCCCACAATCCATAGACGTTGAAAAAGCTTTGCAATTCATCATCTCATAGTTTTCTAGTATACGGACTATATATTGTTCTTGTGAGAATGTAACACGATTTGGATACCACGAAATTTGGAATGATAATACAAATCTGGGAGTTCCAAGGAAAGTTACCTCAAAGTTGGCATTCAAGTTGTCCTCCATTTCTTTCATTTTTTCTTGGCTGGATCCTAGTACTTACAAGTCATCGACATATACTGCCACTATTTGACTTCCGTCTTTGGATACAAATATGCATGGATCAGCTGAAGACTGCTGCAATGGAATTTTGTCTAGAACTGATACTAATTTTCGATTCCATTGACGAGGAGATTGTTTAAGTCCATAAATACTTTTGTTTAAAGACACACTTTTTCTCCTTCAGTACTTTCAGTAGTAGTACTTTCTGGAATCTTCATGAACACGGCAAAGTCTATATCTCCATGTAAAAGTCTGTCTTGAAGTCGAGTTGTCTGGCAACGAAATTATGATGTACACAATGAGCCATGAGTATGTATGTCTCACCAATCTATGCCAGGTACTTGACTGAAACATTATGCTACCAGTTTGTATTTGACAACTTTTCCTTTATCCGACATTTTCAACTATTTCTCAAGTTGTATCAAGTATCATTTTTGAAAACTCTCACTTTTTTCCTGTTAGTAGTTCCATTCGTGTGAAATATTCTTTCACTGCATTTTCTACCTTATTCTTTTGTGAAATGAACTTAACTTCACTGTAGCGAAAGATACTTCCAGCAGATTTTGTAGAAGTCGGTCCAGCAACGTCAGAATGAACTTTCTCTAAAATTTCGAAGAAGGGATTTTCTTGTTCTTTGGATATTGTTCTTTCTGGTCATCGTTGACAGTTCACAATCGATGTGTCTTCTTTCTTTGGGTATCACATGAGGATCAGCACCAACTTTTTGGATATCATCAAACAAACTGTTTGGTGCCCCAGCCTCCTGTGCCATGTTACAATTCCCACTTTACAAGTATCTGTTTGAATTTCTCGTTCATTTTTCTCTGAAATCACCCATCCAACTAATTTTTCGTTCTTCCAGAGGGTTATTTCATTTTCATTTCCTTTCATAGTGATACCTCTGCTTTTTATCTTCTTCCATGATAATGAGAAACATTTCAAATCGAGGAATATAAAACATCGTGAATAATAATGTTTTTTGTATTGCCTGTAGCTTTTAATTCAATTTCTTCAATATGGGTTGCTTTTATCTTCTTATCATTTCTTAGGATTGATCCATGAAAAAATCGAATATGACGAAATAACGATTTATCGCCAGTCATGTGCGAAGTAGCTCCAGTATCGAAGATTCACTTTTTTCCGCAATTCGTAATAATTGCTTTATAGGCTACATCTTCTTCGTCGGATCCATGGGAAACTTTGACATTATCTTGATTCTTTTTAACATTTCTGCATCTTTTTATGGAACGCCCCTTGAATCATTTTCCGCTTTGTTTACAGAATGAACATTCCAAATAATTTTTTCGTCTATTTTGGCTACTCATATGCTTGATTTTCGTCTCTTGGAGCTGCCGTGACCACAGATAATTCTAAAAGACGTAAGCAGACATAATCATAAGTGAGGTTTTGCTTTGTTTTCAAGTTATCAACAACAATATTGTTGATAATTCGAAAAAAAAAATATGAATCATATTGAGTATACAGTATGAAATCAACACTGGATAACTATATTAAAACATAACGTATGTTTTCTTCTTGTAGAAAATCAATGAAAGGTTTAGTTCCATATCCGAAGTCTGGTTTTTTAACCAATATCAACTACTTAAACAGAACTCCAAGGGAGGCATGGCCCCCATGCCTTCCCCCTCAGATCTGCCAGTGGGCGGGGGCCTCCTCTGTTTCTCGGCCGGATATAATTCCGATATCTAATTTCTCTTCGGCCATTGTAATGACGCGATACCAGCCTGAGCATGAATCAAATGCTCTGCTTCCATTAATTAGATACCTGTATCTGAAACAATGGAACGACGAGGTACAGCCGTCGACTGATGAGCTTTGTGAACCGACGGACATGCGGGAATATGATACTGCAACATGCAAAGGGAATTATTTCAGACGATGTCTTCGTTTTGAATAGCATGACTGACATGTTTATGAGGTTTCTATTTATACGTTGTCAGTTGATTGAACAGGAAATATAGTTTTTATTTTGGTTAGTAAATTGATTTCGTTTGCGTGGTACGAAGCGACAAGAGTGTTCACCTGTTTTCAGAAGTCTAGTGGTTTCTTTCTGAATTGTCTTGTCTCTATTTTGTCATACAAAGGAAACGTACATAACAAACTGAGAGCATTTTAACCTTCACTTTGGATATGTTTACAAAATTTTGAGTTTTTGTGATAGGCTACATCTCTTATAGATGGCGTTGCAATACGTGAATATACTTGACCATAGGATTCTTCACGACAGGATTCCATTAGACGTATCTTGAGATCAAACCGAATTGAATGACTGAAATTTTGTGAGGTTAGGTAGACATCTTGTCTGGAGAATGAAGTAAATATCCAGCTGTCATACTTAAGATAGGATTGTATATATAACTATAACTAAACTATAACCAAAAACAATTTTGATTTAGTTCAAATTTCTGAAAAAAGTAATACCTATCAAACACTTTAAATACTGCCATCACAAAATTATAATACCTACGCGTCAAAAAAATCAAGTTATATCCATATTTCGAACTCTCTTGACAAAAGATCATATACCTACTTGGATTAGACCAAAGTTATATAACATACTTTCCGAGACAATACAAAAAATCACAAGTATTTTCCTATTTAAAAAGAGATTGAAAACGTACCTCAAAGAAAATCACTTTTATACCTATATGAATGTAACCATGTAAATAAATACTCAATTATTTTAAGGTCAAATTCTAGTCAATTATTCATTGCATATCTTATAATTCTGCAAATATTGTTTGTAATATTTTTGAACAATAGCTATTCCTGCGATTTCACATGCTACATTTATATTTTATATTTACAATTTACGTTTAAAATTTTACATTATTTATTATTGACATTTAACATTTCTATGTTGATTTTCTTTACTTCCACATTTTCATGCATATTATGTAATATTTTTTTCGCGAAACAAAAACATGATTTGCACGGATGGATCAAAATTTTGTTATTATGGTACCTACCTATGCATAATAGTCATAATACTAATTTTTGGCAGCGAAATATAGTCTCTTTCGTAAACGTAACTTTCAACGATGAAAATTTAAATAGCGTAGATATTTGAATATTTTAAGTAACATTGTTGCGATGAATCTAGTGAACATGTTTCTGAACAGGACCGTACAAAATGATAGTACTAAACGGATGAAGCTTATTTATACATATAGATCGTTTGCTGCAGTTTCATATTTAGACATATTTCAAACAGGTGTCGCATTCACCATAATTTAATCAACAAATGGTTGAAAATGAGTTGTAGATAGACTTCTGTGCGCACTTGAATTTATAATGTGGTATGAATAATCTTCTGAAAAGAGATGTTTGCTTATTTACATTAATTCTCTTGAAATTAATTTGCTTGCAGTGAAAACGTTCTACTGTTCACCCTACTGTTCACTCAAAAATATAATTCCTTGGGAGATATCATTACCCGTGCCACGTGACACACTCAACCAATGAAGGATCAAAGTAGGTCTCAACACCGTGACCTGCAAATTCGACTTTCATTTCATCCTATTTCACCATTTGGGATGGAGGGTATGCGTTTATGAAAGTTGTTTAGTACGTAGTGGAAATTGTTATACTTACAATAAACAAAACGCAAAGTGCACATTTGTACTAATCCTCCATGACGATTGAAAAATAGTATTCATTATTGAAATTACAATATTCTTGTCTCAACCGACTCATATCTTTCAACGAAGAAAGTACTCAGAATAATGTCCACCATTAAACTAACTAGGTTTAAGAGTACAATTGTATTAGTTAGTTTTTATACTTGATAATGGGATAAAGCCCGAAACCGGTCGTAAATATAAAAAAAACTAGTGGAAATAAGACAAAATTGTGTTTCTTTCGTTTCATTAAAGTGATCATGAATTTCCACAAAATAAACAAGTCATCAATTACACAAATCAGAATAAATAAAGCATAGAATATCAACTACGGACAATTTAGGTATAAATAAAGGTTTTATTTGAGAAAAGTTTTATAATAACTGTATTCTCAATAAAAACCGTTACTGGTAAAGCACATAGCAATTTTATCGAATACGTAAACCACGCCACTTGCTATTAGACACAAAACTGTTGAAAACCAAAATATATTTCACTCATTTTCACAACTGGCCCATAATGGGACCTATTCATTTTTCAATATAGCCTTTTTATTGTGTAGAAACAGTTTACACAATGCACAAAACTAAACATTCATATACACCTAACCTCCAACCCAAATGGTCAAACAGGATGAAATGGAAGTCGAATTCGCAGGTCGCGGTACCGCCACCTGCCTTGATTGCTCATTGGTTGAGTATGTCACATGGCACGGGTGGTAATATCAATTAGTTTGAAATGGCAGTTCATTCGTTTCAGAAGAGTATTCTATTCAAGAGTATGTATAGTTTTGAATGATGATATTCTATTTATCTGTACACTAGCAGAATCATTGCGCAGCTTCGAACTTTCAGTAAGACAGGTTTGAAATTTTATTTCTTTTGTTCTACCTACATCATTGATACAGAGGAGTCTGTACAGTCTGTAACTTGCATCCGAGAGAGAGAGAGACTTTAGAACATATTTTATTCGACTGACCCATTTATACCAGCATACGACTTAGTTAAGCATTTGTACAAATACATTATGTCGATGATCTGATAGGTATACTGAGTTCTCACTCAGACGTAACACTAAAACAACTAGTTATTTAATAATAATAATAATAATTCCTTTATTATCTCTATTATATTTCTATCATGTATATTCTGAAACTACGGTAATGCATAATTATTAACGAAAAGCTCGTAGATTTTTTTACTTGCTTTTTCTTTATATTCTTTCAACCTCCTGGTCTGTACTAAGACAGCATGTTATATAATTTATATTGTCGACTAATTTACCTAGTTCACGATGTAAATGAGTTGTAGTCATGAGAAGTTACCCATTTTCTTGTAATAAGTTTAAAATGCCCTTTAGATATAATAAATGCTATTGATTGATTGATTGATTGATTAACTCAGCTCAAGTAATTCGATATTTCAGTCACCGCAGCTCTATACCGAGGATTAAGTTGTTGGGAGCGTTGGAATAATATCAATACATTGCGACAAAAGCAAGATCAGTGCGACCCCCTGAAATCTGAATTCATTTACGCCGGCACGAAACAGCCAGCCGTGCGTCGACGTCGCGTCGCGGCGCTTCGCAGTCACTCAGCAAGGAACTCGGCGTCTATGAAATTAATTTCTCCGCCGACCGGTGATTGAAGAGTTTTGTTCTGCGGATCAAATGACTGTCAGCGGAGAGAATGGAAAGAGGCGCAAAGCGGATCAACGACGGCGTCCTTGTTTCCATTGTTTGTTGCGGCACGAGATGCCGCCAGCGGCGGAGGAACGGGACGTAATTATCGTGAATGGGAAAATTATTTCTTTGTCTTTCCATTTACCTATATTACCTATATCACAACAACTTACAGTTGATGTCCTGACTGCCAAAAGCAGTTTGCCACAGGGACACAGGATACATATATCAACAGTAAATGCACAAGAAAGAAAAAACAAATGAAATATTAGGATATAAAACAATGCTAACAAAAATTATCATATAAATGATTATTCAGGATGGCCACCGAGTCCTTGATCACTGAAACGACGATTTTATCCATTGATGATTTGGGCAGCTTAAAATGTTTAGTAAAATCAATAAAGAACTGTGGAATTGTTCCCTGAGCTCCAATAATCAATCCTATCACTTCGACTTTACTTATTTGTCTGTGAACTAGATTGTAGGATTATAAAGTTGTTTCTTTTCCATATCAACTCCTGCAGGTTGTGTGTCAGACAATTCGTAGCGGATAGTTAGATCAAGGATATAATCTTCCATCTTTCCCCAATTGATCGCAATGATATCAACTCTTCGGGTTGAACCATCAATAGCTACACAACTGACCTCGTCGTCAACTTCCATGCATATTCATTTTTCTCAATCCATCTGCAATAAGTGTTCTTACACGATGATGTCTCGCATTTTGTAACGTGTGATGATGCACTGAGAAAATTGTTTTAAATTTGCAATGAATTTTCAATGCTTAGAGTGGAACATTATTTTACATTCATGGGAATCTTACGTTCAATTTTTAAACTACAAGATGTATCTATACGCACTTGAAATGAGATTTCATTTAGCGGATAAAATTTCCTTCGATATACTAAAAATAATTGTGTGAATATCCCTCGACTATGAGAAGATCCACCTGCAACTGGAATATACATCCGTTTTGGCGTAAATTTTCGCGTTGGTTGTAAAATTACGCATCCACAGGGTGAAGTCAGCTCCTACACTTTCCTGTTCATTCTTTTTTGTGACCAACCGTGGTATTGAGGTATTGCAAGTAATAAGTAATGAGTGTATTTTTTGCATTGCATCACCAATACAAGGTAAGTGAACTTTATTAAAATCATTACATGATATTTACGAGATCTAATATAATTGAGAAATATAACCTCAAAATAACGATGTGTTTTGTAGGAAACACATATGTTGAATTGAGTACCTACATATGAAAAATTACTTAATCGCATCAAAACTTTTGATTTCGAAAAGTTATTATATGATTTGAAACGTGTAACTTTCGATTAATGAATCTCAAATTATGGAGAAACCAATAAATTCTTTGGTCGGTTTTTCTTAACATATACTTACTTTTTTTGGAGAATGTTGGCTGTTGCTGAGTTTATTTGTGACACTTGCTCCCAAAAATTCAAATTCTTAAAAAAAACGACGTACACCGAAAACTCCACAAGTACTTGTTCTATCATTGTAAAATGACATTTTCCCGAATAGAAAGCATCTAGCTATCGAATAACAACAGTCCATATTCTATGATAATTTAAATTGAATTTTATTGGTCTCTGCCCTGTTTCAAGAATTAACAAGACGATGGAAAGCATGTTGCTTGTTGTATAATACAACTATTTTTTGTTTTTAGGACAATCGCACTTAATAGGAAGACCAGCCCATAAATCTTTATGATGTATTGATAATGAATAATGTTAGTTTATGATATGCAATGTATTATTCGAAAATGTTTTCAGTTTTTTGCTATATTGGAATTAAATATTCAGTTTATGTTTGAAATTTATTTTTATTTCCACTTATTAAAGAGAACTGTACAGAATTAACCGAAATATCGTAAGATAATGAAGATAAGGACAGAATCTGTTTATACTAATAAAACATAGAAAATTTGTTTAACGACTGATCGCCACAGATTGAATAATTTTTTCCTAGTTCCTAGTTACCCAGATAATGCGGGGTCAATCTTTCTGCCATTCAGCCAGAGTGGTAAATAAAGGTGTAGAAGTGGATGGAAAAATATTGAGGATTTTGGAAACGGTCAACGTTAAAAAATTTGAGCAATATATCTCCACTTCGCCAAAACACTTTATTGCTATAAATACTCATCTGGATACTATTATCAGTCTTGATGCTAGTTTTATTAGCGAAACGTGAATCGAGTATAATATAATGAAGTGCTTTGGTGACCTGGAGACGAATTGCTCAAATTGATGGATACATCTATGGTGTATTGAATAAAAGACAAAATGTATCTACCTATACAATAAAAAAATATACAGTGAGATCTCAAAGTAACGGATAAATTCATTTTCTACGTCGTTATCTAGTTTCAAGAAAACCCCCATCAAAGTGGCAGCCACCACCCACCAATTTTTTTTAAATGAAATAGGCGGTTAAGTGATAACTCATTTCGAAGGGTATTCAATTGTCTATACAGCTGTGTGTCACGTATGACAAACAACAGTTGGTAAATGAACCAAAAAAATATAGGGTACATTGAATATACAGCGAATTTAATAGAATTCGTGGTAATTTTTAACATTTTGAAAATTAATTTTGTTTTGACGCATAAATTCAAAATTAAAAAAAATAGACATGGCTGTATAGACAATTGAATACCCTTCTAAATGAGGTATCACTTGACCCCCTATTTCATTATAAAAAATTGGTGAGGTGGCTGTCACTTTGAGGAGGGTGGAAAAGGGGCAATTTTTATGTTACAGAGTGTCTTTTCCAAAACATAAATCGATGTATTTCAGGGTTCTTCTTGAATATGGCTAATAAGGTAGAAAATGAATTTATCCGTTACTTTAGGACTTCACTGTATACATTCATGATAATGTAATCCCACATTATGAAATTCCAAAGCAACTTCACATTGGAGTGTATTTATCAAGTTAGAAAATCAAACCGTAATATTACAATGTAAAACTCTTATGCAAATTTTTGTTGTGAAGTAATATAACAATGTAAAGTTCCATCGTAAAATTATGTCACAACGTAAAGTTACATCGAAGAAGTGCACAGAGTTGATCAGAGTAAATAATAAGTGATATAACACGTAGTATGTAAAATTCCACTCGAAGGTAAATTCCCGTTAAAACGGGCGGTAATTAAATTGCCGCTAGTGGGAGCGGAAAAAATTCTCCCAGTGTGCTTCAATATCATTGCGATCACGTGAACCACAATGACGTCCATTGATACTCCTTCCAGGAACTGCTCTAACCAGTGCAACATCCGTGCTGATCTTCACTGCATTAATCCACTCTGACAATAAATCCATCTTTTTCCATGGGTACATTGTTCATACGATTATATTCCTTTCCCTTTCGATTTGAGTTTATTCCAGTTTTCAAATTCAAATGTTTCTTTCCATTGTTGTTGATTTCTGGAGAGTCAATAATATATTTTTCTTTCACATCAGTTTTATTTAAACAGGTGCGAAAAACTTTTGTCTCTCAATTGGATACACAAAAAAAAATGCTGGTTTGCTATGGTGTTGAAACGACATTCTCCAAACTAAATTTTATTATATTTGAACTGAAAGAATTTGTTTTGAAGGAAGAAAATCCTATCATTTTGAAAAGAGAGGTATTCTTGATTGACAAGATTTCGATCCATTTATTCAGATTTGTTGCATTCTTAATCCAACAAGATTACTTGTCTCAAAATAAGAGAGGATATACAGTTTATTTGTGTAATGCTCTGTATTATTTTGAGAAAATGTAAGTCTTGCGCGAAAAAATGTTAAAGATAATCGTAGTCTTAATTTCATTATTGAATCAAATTAGTCATTTTCACTATATCTGTATAACTGTATCTCGAGTCGCAAATACTAGATATCCGACAACTATTGTATAAAAATATAAACATCAGACAGCACACAATGAAAAACAAACTCACCACATTTGCGCACAAGTACGAGTATAGCACTAGATGAGATAAAAAATACACCTCTCCTCCTACTTCTAAATCAATAGGACAATAGTATATTGTGCAACAAGTGCAGAAAAGTGCTAATTTCTCACGAGTTTGAAAAAGTTGCGGCACGAGCGCAAGCGAGTGCTGCAATTCAAAAGAGTGAGAAATTGCATTTCTGCTCGTGTTACACACTATACTTTTTCTACAACACCCTTTTTGCTAAAAATAATACTATACTATAAGACGGAATGAAATGTCAGTGACTCATTCTTATATTTTCCTCTTGAAGTTGAAGGTAGTAAATTCAATGACAATGAATTAACTTGTTCTCTTAGTTCTGGCGGAGTATTTTCAATTTCAGAACTGTCGCTATCCATTTTAGTTCAATCTCATTAAAAAATGACGGGACAAGAATATTTTACGAATATTTTATACTTGACGTTTGTTGACATCCAAATGATTCGATAGATGTTGCTCCGTTGCCTAGCAATGGATAGTGTGGATGTGGGTATTTGAACAGCAGTAGTGATGTCTATGATTTTTGTTCAGAATATAATGAATTTGTAAGACAATTTCCCTCATATTATATAAACCAATAGATTTTGTCTATTCATTCTTGAAGTTGCCTGATCGAATATCCCTTCGAAATGCAGAATTTTTAAAATATACTTTCACCTTGCTGTCACGAAAACTGTATTGCTTAGAAATCAGGTACTGAAAAATTTTGGCACAGAAATGTCACTTTGTGGCACAGAAATGTCAGTTTGCGGCACACTAATGTCAAATTTCAATTATTGTGAGAAATAATCATGTTTGCGAACGTAAAACTATGCAGAAAAGAATGTTTTGGAGTGTGGTTGTAGAAAAAAGTTTTATAAATATTTAGGATCTAAATTATTCGACTCACTCCCACCATCCCTACAAAACGAAATTAATAAAAAAAATCTTCAATAAAACCTCATTGTATAACACTGAATTACATCACATTACCAATCCCAAGAAACCGCAAGTATATTCGCTTCAACTCATTCATCCAGCACTGGTTTCAGAATTGTTTTCATTCTTATTATAGTTATAGTTAAATCTTAAAATCCTATTTATCAATCATTATTTAATTTCATACAGCGTGACTCACGGTCGATGGTAGGTTAGACGTTTCTGGAAAACGCAAGGTAGGATTTCTCTGAAAAATTCGCATTTTATATTTTCTTACCTGTTCTACCGATCTAAAATATTTTTAGCATTGCGGTGTTGTCGCTTCTATCAAAAAGTCCGAGCAACTTTATTATTTTAAACAGGACACCCCCTAAATTGATACATTTTTAGAATCGCCCCTTTATTATAATACTATTTTGTTAATAATGCTATAAATATCTATCGATCTTTGAGATAAAGATTAATATGTGTTAAATATGGTCCAAAACATAACCCTAATTGAACACAATTAAATTAGTACACTCAATTTATGAAAAGTTGATATTTTGATGACAGTTCAGACAAAATCAAAGTATTTAATTTACACCGAGAAATCGACTTCATATCATACAAGGCCTGCTAAAATTAATATTATTTCCGCTATGCATAAAGTGGTCAAAAGGTCGGTTTTGAAATGAAACCCCATATACAGGGCAATTCAAATTCGAAGCTTAAATTGGGGCAAAGTTGCGTATTCTGGTGCTTAACAAAATACTGTTTTGAAACTTGAAAAATTCCAAGTATTTCCGGAAATATCGGGAAAAAATCAGAATGAGAATCACTATTTTTCTGTATAAAAAAACAATATGGCGTCCATAACAGAAAAAAAAGTTGATGATGAATGCCAGAAGACGAAACGTCGGATAGTAAATCTGAACATGAAAACGTGTAGCTGAAAAAAAGTATCTATGAAAATGTACTTTTGGTTTTGAGCTATGTTGTCAAATAACGATAGAAAAAAATAAAAACGAAAATTCCGATTTTCAGTTTTTTCCCGATATTTCCGGAAATACTCGGAATTTCCCAAGTTTCAAAACAGTATTTTGTTAAGCACCAGAATACGCAACTTTGCCCCAATTTAAGCTTTGACGTATCTCCTGTAGTTTAGGAGATCCCAATGGTGGGGGTCGTATTTGAATTGCCCTGTATATTACTCGATAAATTTAAAGACGAATGAAAATTCTTCAAGATGACATATCATGTCCCTATAAATACCTAAATGGTCAAGTTTTCTGTATTAAGTCGTTTTTTTAGGAAACATTATTTTTTAAATAATTTAATTTTAGGTAGTCGTGGAAATATAAAGCCTATGACAGTTTGATGACTTTGATATTATGTGGTTAATAAATAATTACTGACGGCTTCTCTAGAAATCGCCCAAAATGAAGGCAAATATTGATTATACAAACGAAGTTCTTATGCAATTATTTATTATATACGGACAATGTGATCAAATCATAGCCAGAACATGCAGAAAATTTAACCAAATGAATTAACACCAGAAACGAGAGAAAGTTTATAAGACTAAAAAATAATTTCCTTGTGTTTCAAGTGGCTTATTTATTTTCAAGTTGTCAATTGAACGATTTGTATGTTCAAGTCACATCAATTAATTTTTGAGATTGTTGAGTCTTTTGAGTCATTGGAATTGCAATTGAGTACAATCGCAATCTTTGAGTCTTTCAATCGATGGAATTTGGCTTTCAGTCATTTCATACCCAATCTTAAGTCTCAGAGGCACTGAGATTTGGTTTTAGTCTTCCAGTTACAATTTTAAGTCTTTCAGTCAATAGGATTTGTCTTTCAGTCATTTCATTCGCAATCTGGATTCTTTGAGTTATTTGAATTTAATTTTGAGTCCCTTCAGTTACAATATGGATAGGTCCTTTGAATATCTTGAGTCTTGTAGACATTTTAGCGAGTTGTTCCCCCCTCGGTCGGAACTAAGTGAATTCTAGAATGGAAAAAAGGTTAATATGTAACATTGACCTCCCTTAACAAAATTATACAGTCCATAATGCATTTCATAAAGAGCCTTGCGTAGAAGACGTTTTCAAGAATGCTAATGTTTGCCATCCGACGCGACGCTACGAATAAATCTATACGGTTTCGGTTGGGAATTGACCGAAGAGCTGCTGGCTGCGTTACAGCGTGGCATTCACGCCGGTATGGCAGGGAGAATCCTCTTAGATCCGTCGGCTTTGCACATCAGACGAGGAAATGTAATCGCCACATTGTCGTCTTCCCGTCCGGGCCTACTGCGATTCTATCGTCAAAGCTTTTAAATCGACGGTGCAGCGGAGAGATCGGAGCCCGAATACTTGTTTTCGGCGGATTTCGAGGTGTATTGTTGTAGGAAAGTTAGATGTTTCCATAGAAAACTCCGAACAATGCCTCGTTCTGGGTAATTCCTAATACTCTGCGAATCCGATTTTACAATCTCAGCCTTAGCATAAGGAATACTCAGTGGAGTTATCTCCGAGAGATTAGTAAATTCCACTCTCTACAATATTTAAATTATTGTCGTTTTCTCCCCATCCATCATGGTGTGCTAAATATTGTTGAAAACAACCCTAAAGCACGAGAAAGAATGGAACACATATTTTACTCTAGAAGAAAAACTATCCTATTTGAAAACCTTTACAATAATTTGAATATGAAGTTTCCCGCAAAATTATTAAATCGGATGAATCTTGGAAAATTTAATAAATCAATGAAAGAATACTTATTTCAGTAGTTAGATAAACTATCTATTTCAACTGTACTATTTGAGTCTTGCTGAATTGTGAAGAATGTGAAATGAAAAATCTCAGATCCCAATGTTATAATATTGCTTAAAGTTTGAAGTATTTATTTATTTACATATGTAAACTAAATTAGGTAATAAGTAGGTATTTTAATTTTCATATATGTGATAACTTTGTATCGAAGTTGTTTGTACAATTTTGAATAAACAACTTGAAAAAAATAATAATATCGAGAAATTGCATTTCGTGTCACGATTTTCAAGACTTGAGGAGGAAACTCTTCTCTTGACATGTGCTTGGAAACATATGCAACATATCTTGATTTTCAAAAGTATCGAAATTTCTCGATATTGATGCGCATCCCAGGTAGCACATCATATCAGCTGAATCTTGGTTTCATATTGGGCCAATATAGATATATTTGTAGATGAAAAAATTATATTGGTCCAATATGGGTGGATATTCATAAATCGATATTATGTTAACAATATTGGAGGAATATTGGTTGAACCTGTTCTGAATGTATAGATTGTCACATGTAATATTGGGTTAATATTGGTTGAATAATTTCTACCAATATCGATAATACCATATTGTCCACATATTGTTTTCAACACCTAGAATAAATATTGCATTCCCAATATTCTAGTCATGTCGATTCTAGGGATACAAAACTATATTGTATCTCCAAGTTTGGTAGCACATTGGTTGAATGTCATTTCAACTATATTCAACAGATTGTAATAACTCATATATTGGGTCAATATTGGTTCAATGATATTTACCAATATCGATAAAACAATAATGTCTTCATATTATCTTTAACACCTAGAATAAATATTGCAATCCTAATAATCCTTTCATATCGATTCAAGGAATAAAACCTATATTGTATATCCAAGAATGATTGCACATTGGTTGAATATTAATCCTCCAATATTCATTAAATCTTATTAACTTATACTGAGTCAATATTGGTTTAATACCGATATCGTTAAAACAATATTGTCTCCATATTGTTTCCAATATCTAGAATAAAATGAATTTTGAATATTGGCCAAATTTTTAATAAATCATATTAAAATTATATTATGGAGAAGAAAAAAAACGGAGAAGAAAACTGTAATTCACAAACAATGAGCTTATGACTTGAGGCATAAGATGTCCGGAGGACTGCTCATTGCTAATATCCTATACAATAGGAAAAGTTGGGTCCAAAATCCATCAGAAAACTACTTTCCTGGCTAATGCCACGACGAACATTGAATTACATCTGATGAAATTTCCGTGCAGAGTTCCTACAAGGTTATCTCTGCCATTGCTTGTTGCATGGAAATGTTCATCGAAACATTCGGACCACCTATATATCGATTTCGGGGTGTTGCCCCTCATCAGTGTAGGGTAGCCAGTCAATAACTAATGACTGCAACGAATGAATCGATAACCAAATCCATTTCAAGACCGAAACTGAGATCGCGCCCGCACAGTGGATAACTCCAAAACTGCGAGAGCCAACCCAGCGCCGACCACCCAACTAAGCAATACCCATGAACCACGATCGTCAAGACCGTATAAAACGGAGAAGAAAACTGTAATTCACAAACAATGAGCTCATGACTTGAGACATAAGATGTCCGGAGGACTGCTCATTGCTAATATCCTATACAATAGGAAAAGTTGGGTCGAAAATCCATACGAATACAACTACTTTCCTGGCTAATGCCACGACGAACATTGAATTACATCTGATGAAATTTCCGTGCAGAGTTCCTACAAGGTTATCTCTGCCATTGCTTGTTGCATGGAAATGTTCATCGAAACATTCGGACCACCTATATATCGATTTCGGGGTGTTGCCCCTCATCAGTATAGGGTAGCCAGTCAATAACTAATGACTGCAACGAATGAATCGATAACCAAATCCATTTCAAGACCGAAACTGAGATCGCGCCCGCACAGTGGATAACTCCAAAACTGCGAGAGCCAACCCAGCGCCGACCACCCAACTAAGCAATACCCATGAACCACGATCGTCAAGACCGTATAAAACGGAGAAGAAAACTGTAATTCACAAACAATGAGCTCATGACTTGAGACATAAGATGTCCGGAGGACTGCTCATTGCTAATATCCTATACAATAGGAAAAGTTGGGTCGAAAATCCATACGAATACAACTACTTTCCTGGCTAATGCCACGACGAACATTGAATTACATCTGATGAAATTTCCGTGCAGAGTTCCTACAAGGTTATCTCTGCAATTGCTCGTTGCATGGAAATGTTCATCGAAACATTCGGACCACCTATACATCCATTTCGGTATGTTGCCCCTCATCAGTATAGGGTAGGTCTAGCAGTCAATAACTAATGACTGCAACGAATGAGGACTGCTCATTGTTTATGAATTACAGTTTTCTTTTCCGTTTTATACGGTCTTGACGATCGTGTTTCATGGGTATTGCTTAGTTGGGTGGTCGGCGCTGGAATGGCGCTCGCAGTTTTGGAGTTATCCACTGTGCGGGCGCGATCTCAGTTTCGGTCTTGAAATGGATTTGGTTATGGATTCATTCGTTGCAGTCATTAGTTATTGACTGCTAGACCTACCCTATACTGATGAGGGGCAACACCCCGAAATCGATATATAGGTGGTACGAATGTTTCGATGAGCATTTCCATGCAACAAGCAATTGCTGAGATAACCTTGTAGGAACTCTGCACGGAAAGTTCATCAGATGTAATTCAATGTTCGTCGTAGCATTAGCTAGGAAAGTAGTTGTTTTCTGATGGATTTTCGACCCAACTTTTCCTATTGTATAGGATATTAGCAATGATCATTCTTCCGGACATCTTATGCCTCAAGTCATAAGCTCATTGTTTGTGAATTACAGTTTTCTTCTCTGTTTTATACGGTCTTGACCATCGTGGTTCATGGGTATTGCTTAGTTGGGTGGTCGGCGCTGGGATGGCGCTCGCAGTTTTGGAGTTATCCACTGTGCGGGCGCGATCTCAGTTTCGGTTTTGAAATGGATTTGGTTATCGATTCATTCGTTTCAGTCATTAGTTATTGACCGCTAGACCTATACTGATGAGGGGCAACACCCCAAAATCGATATATAGATGGTCCGAATGTTTCGATGAACATATCCATGCAACGAGCAATTGCAGAGATAACCTGGTAGGAACTCTGTACGGAAATTTCATCAGATGTAATAATAATGTTCGTCGTGTCATTAGCCAGGAAAGTAGTTGTTTTCTGATGGATTTTCGACCCAACTTTTCCTATTGTATAGGATATTAGCAATGAGCAGTCCTCCGGACATCTTATGCCTCAAATTATATTATGATCAAACTTTGATAAAAATTAGCTTGGTGGCTCCACATATAGAACGTCTTGTAAAACCCACGAAAATATATTAAATACTTCTCACAACTTGTTTTCAAGACAGGTTACTCAGTGTTTATGGCGACCAAAAGGCAGACTCTGGTGTCACCTTGATCAAAAAAGCCATTATATAATTCATCAAGGCATATTCACTACCACCAATATATCCAAACGATATTGTACCAATCAATGACATATTACCATGATCGCGTCCAAGATTCCTCCTTCGATTTTGCTACTGACAACGTTGAAGATTGAAGCGATCAGGGAATCGATTAAACGGTGTATTCGAATTGTACTTTCCATCATTCCCAATACTATTTTTGAGAGTTAATGTCTCAACAAAAAATATCGAAAAATCTCGTTTTTGTCTTGATTCATGATGATTAAGCTATTTTTCTGATAATCATGTCTTGATTCATTTCTCGATTTCAAGACGAGATCAAGAGTCACTGTTGTCTCACGAAGCACTGCCACATTAAGATACTCAAATTTAAAATTCTGTAGCACTTATTTCCTATAAAAACTACAACAGATATCTTCTTTATTTCTATCGTTTGAATTGGTTAGTTGGAAGACAAAAAGTGCATCTTCTCCCAATTTATTGAACGGTGTCTAGAACAATGGCAGTAGAAAACAATTCAAAATCTTCATTAACTATTTCTCACAAAAAAATATCATTAGTGAGATATAACTAGTAGGTATTCCATATTATCCCAAAAAATTTGAAGCTTCCTAAATGATTCAAACAATGTTTGCTTGAGCCCGGTATATAGTTTTATTATTGGAAAATTATACACGCAACTATGATGTACTGTTCCAACTTGTTGCATTCCGGCATCGGCTTGCTGTAATTTTTCACGCAATTTTTATATTTTCCGCATCAGTTGCATCAGTTTTGGTTCAAAAATGTGTTCTTTCTGTCAATCTGCGGCACGCTCAAGAGCAATCATCAGAAATATTCGATAGACTTGTGCGAGCTAGGGAAGAAAATGCTCATGCTTTTCAACGTGAGATGCGTTTCACGGGACCGGATACTGTACTAGGATTTGAACCAACGCCTTTATGACTAAAAAGCGAACGTTCTACCATCACGACCACCACAGCATCATACATAGACCTTCAAATTAATGAAATATTGCACTATGAACATTTGTAATCACAAACGTATATTTTGTTCCAATGTCATCATTAGCCCAGATTTTTCTCAATTCAGAACTACAGTTCTATAAAAGAGCTACGTCTGCCTTCACGGTCATTAAAGTATCTGAACTATGTTAAATGAGAAATCGTGGACTATTCTGTCGGAGAAAACTCATAAAGTCGTTATGGAGACAGTTATTTGTTTACCCTCTAGTTTCTTTTCCAATACCATCACCCCAAGGCAATTTATCAATGTTGGAACAACTGTCTACTGTCTCTAGCTTCGTGCCATGCCATCAGAAATTTGCAGAACACGCTGATGTAGTATGGAATTGTGGCTTGGGGTGGATATCAGTAGAAAATATGTTCACAAAAACATTTTTTGTGCTTTATTACAATAGCGAGCGTTTCAATTTGAACAAAACTCGAATAGACACACTGTTATTATTGTACACGTTTGGCGTCCAGCTTTATGTTGCAAATTCTATACCCGCTTTGTTCCTAAGATCGTCTAGTTGCTGATTCTACTCAGTAGTTGATTCCTTGAAAACACTCATTTGTCTGTTACTGATACTTCCATGGCATACGTTGTGAGGATATTTATCTTCTGATCAAGTCATTTCGAACAATTTTTCTTAAGTAAAAACTTGATGACATCAATTACCTTAGAATGTCTTGCCCAACTAATGCTATTAGGAATACATTTTCAATCTCAAAGTGGTTTATCTTCTCAGCTGGCTCTTACGATATTCGTTCATCATTAGAAAAATACCGATCCGTGATTGAACTTCTAAATACCTATAGTTCAGGAATCATGAATAGATGTTTTTCAAAAAATGACAATTCGTGAAATTTTGACACTCCTCATCACGTTTTACAACAAAACTTTAATCTATATGACTCTCACAGATTCACAGATTATAAGTTCACCAAACCTTGACAATTGTTTCGCCATCCGATGGCTTCTTCAAGAGGACCTATACTAAAATCGGTGCAATCATTAGGGTTGAAGATTTAATATGAAACATCAATATTGCAACAATTCGCTGGCTGGTATAATGATCAAAAAATGCCTATTGGAACATATTTGTTGTAAAACATAAAATAAACCAGATCCTTCATTTCGAGTAGTGCAAATATAAGACTGGAAAAAATAAATAAATAGAGCTACTTGAAAAAGGTGTGTTATAAGGTAAAATATAACAGCATTTCCATAATAGGTGGCAATAGATTCAAATGGTATAGAATAGTGATTATTATATATATATATATATATATATATATATATATATATATATATTTAATAGTCCCCCCCTGTTAACTTTTGAACGCTTCTACGTAGAAACATGAAAAAAAGAACCGTTTCGAGAGCTTCACCAATACTACTTTCTGAAATAAAAAAATAGTGATTGCACGATAGGGGGCGCAGGGGGGCCCATCAACTCAAAATTTTTAAATAGCATGTGGGGTCAAGTGTCACATCGTTGAAAAGAGAATTTAATTCTCTCTACAACCATCTAAATATTTTTGAATTTCGGTAATATTTTTTTGTAATTCAAAATCGAAATATCAAATATAAATAAAATTCAAAAATATTTAGGTGGTTGTAAAGAGAATTGAATTCTATTTTCAACGATGTGACACTTGACCCCACATGCCATTTAAAAATTTTGAGTTGATGCCCCCCCCCCCCTGCGCCCCCTATCGTGCAATCACTATTTTTTTTATTTCAAAAAGTAGTATTGGTGAAACCCTCGAAATGGTTTTTTTTCATGTTTCTACGTCGAACCGTTCAAAAGTTAACAGGGGGGTGACTATTAAAAGCCGCACTGTATATATAAGATCATTAAAAAGTAGTAGCAAATAGCAAAATAAGCACAATGTCTCACTGAAGTTTTCACCTATTAGTGAGATGGGGCACATGATTGCACATACAATTTCAATGTAATTTCAAATAATTAAAATATATATCTAGTACTTTTTTTATAGTATAGCTGCTTAAGGTCCAGTATAAACTGCTGCTTAGATATCTGGCATTTTAAGATAACATTAGTTTAAGAAAGCGCTTTTGAATAACTTTGAGGGGGCGAATATCAGTTTCAGCTACTCCTCCCCATCCAAGCAAACCATAAGTAAGACGACTTTCTACTAGACTGTAATAGATCGTCTTTTTTGTTTCAGGTCAAGGCTTCCATTCAGTTGTCAGAATTTATGAAAAATAAAGCGAAGTATCTTGGGGATGAAATTTATTTGTTCATCCCATCTCATATGCGTATCTATCGTTATTCCGAGATATTTTATTAGGATTAAGAAAATTTGGCAAGTGTGTTTCAAATATAGTGAAAGGTAGAAAGTGTGTTTTATTGATTTTGATAGTTATTAATCTGTAATCAAAAAATGTTTTCATTAAAGAGAAATCGGTTTCTACATCGTTTTTCAGAAGGTTCCATTCTCCCCCTTTATAAAAATGGCGGTATCGTCCGCAAAACTGATTATTTTGCTTTACAATCAATTAAAAATAAATCATTCACATAGATTGAGAAGAGTATTGGGCCTAACAATGTAGCTTGGGGTACCCCACACTCTATTGTTCCAAACTCGCTGAACGTTTCATTTATTTTAACGCATTGTTGACGTTTTTCAAGGTAACTTTTATATAGTTTGAGAGAGTTATCCCTTATACCAATATTTTTGATTATCCAAAGCACTATTTCATGGCTTATGGTATCAAATGCCTTTGCGAGGTATACGAAAACAGCAAAGCATGGTTTACTCTCTGTACCTCCATATTTATTTCACCTGAATAAACTCATCATATATTTGAATGAATCATTGTTTCAACTGAAGTATAGTGATTTTTATAAAATATTGATTACAACAAAACTTAGAAAATATTTGGTAATGTTTTTGAAATAAGATACGATTTGTTCAATCAGGAATTCAGAGATATGTGCTTAATGTTCAGTGAAATAAAAAAGAAATCTGAAATGTGAACTTCTGAATTAATCCTCGCAACAATTTTAACAATTTCTCTTTCATCTGGAAGATCTCATCGCTAAAAGCGTTATTTCCGTTGCAGATTGACCACAGCTGTGTGGCAATTTCCAGCAAATATCATATTGAATTACTTTAGAGTACGTGGAACGTCAAAACAACGTCAGAATGTACAAATTCAATGTGCACAGCCAGTGTTTTACTGCCTGTCAGGAATGAAAAAGAGAGGTATTCAGCTAACACTTTGGTTTGGAAAGGTAGAGTAAAAATGTAAAATAAATATTTTATACTTACTTCGAAATATCAGAGTGATATGCTCTAATCAGAGTACTGGTGCATTTTTATTATTATCTGAAGAATATTTGATTTGAATCACTTAGTTTGAACTCAGGTTGAACAAAAACAAGATTTGTTCAAAAATCAGATTCCCCAGCGTCAAAAATAATGAGAGTCTACTTAACTGTATGAGTAAACACTAGGTGTAAATTGCACCAGTGAATTAAAATAAACTAATCCGCTGTATATTTGTTGTCTTCCATATACAGTGCGGATTTTCATAGCCTTTCCTCCCTCTATCAAATTTTGACAAGTGGTGGGTGGGGTGGGCACATCAACTTTAAAATTTCAGATAGCATGTGGGTTCAAGTCAGGGATCACATTGTTAGAAAGAGAATTTCGTTAATACAGTTTTTCACAATTTCTATCTCTATGCCATTCGAAATTTTCCAGTTGATGTACACCAAGTGCCATCTGTAGAGTAACTGCAATGTGTCTCTTCTCAAAACGTATCAGTGATACCATTGAAAACGGTTTATGTCCCATGTTTGAACGTTGAATTGTACGAAAGTAACAGGAGAGAGGGGCTATAAAAAGCTGCACTGTATTCCAAGCCAGTGAGTGAATAATAATTTTTGGGGATTCTTAACAAGAAACCCAGAAGCAGTAAAAATCAGTTTCGATTATACTTCTGAAATAATAGTCAGAAAGTTATAATGTCAATTTTTTCTGCACTTTTTATCATATGACTGAACTAGTTGAGGCTTATACCCTTTCGAATATATTTCAAAGGGTTCAGGATGAATAATATCTACAGAAGTATTGCAATAAATATCATTCACAAGGCAGAAGATCAAACCATATTTCAGATGTTTGCTTTATTGCACAGTATCTCTTTGATGTGCGATTCAGGATGAAAATTACAAGGAATTGTATGGGATTCGCAGATGCTTTATAAAAATTTATGAAAACGGAAGAAGAATCCTTTCTGAAAGTTTGTTGAACTTGAAAGAGATATTGACAATTAATCAGTACAGGTTTTAATCAGATTTATAACACTCACATTTTCTCCAACAAAGACCGATAGTTTGGAAAATGATCGATTCAATACGACGAATATAAATAATAATTTCAGTTACATATTGAGTCGATAACACAATCCACTTTTTTTAACCTCAAAATGAATAATTTCGGGATTCATGTACAGAATGAATGGGGAATTTGTGTTGTCGAAAAACCTCAAAAGTTTGCAGAGGCCCTTAAAAGTCGCTCCGGTAGCGATAACCCTCGCAAATAGCATGTTGTCTAACTCGACAAGAGGAATCATAAAGTTTAGGACATCATTTTTTTTCTGTATTAGACCGTACTTACCACTTGTTTCGTAGATGAATTGGCAATTTTTTGTTAGATATACTTGACGATGAAATATCAATTTCACAAGATGCCGCAAAAGGTTGAGTTCTGAATGTGTCTCTTCATAATTCATGGGAACTCTACAGGGTCATTCTAGATGAGCTTTCTTCAGATATATTTGGAGATCCAACCCAATTGAGAGATTCAAATTTAGCGACGCTAGGTTCGCAGATGAGGTATTGGTTATACCAGAAGTCGATGTCAACTTCGATATAAAATCAATAGGACACTCTATATTTCTTATAATTTGCTGAGTTTTTCATTAAATTTAGTGTCACTTTATGTGGAGTTCTGTATACCGAATATCAACGATTTTTGTTTTTTTATCATTTTTTATTATTTTGACAAAGACAGTACAGTGCTTGTCACATAAAAAAATCAGAAACACTACGTTTATCTGGACGATCTCTATCCGCTTCAAATTCAATAGCATTGAGTCGAGTGAAACCACCCTTCAGTTTATATCGCAATATTTAAGTGGATCGAAGAATCCTATTTTTCAATCCAATTGAAAAAAGCTAACTTAAACCTTAAATTTCTTGTGTTCTGCGAATCAAATCACGAATCGTTGTTCCGTGGATCTGTAGTTTTCATTTGAACCCTAATCCTTTTCCCATCCATGAGTCCCAAAATATGTTTTTCCTTAATCAGCTGAATGAAAAAACTGCTCTCTACTTTGGACCATACGTTTCTTGTCTTAATTATTATTTTGCTCTCCATTTTGAGAAAGACAATTGTCAATATAAACACTAATCTGAATTTGGCATCTTTTACCTGTCATTTGTCAATTTCAAACTCGTTTATCTCGTAATTTCACTTCTCTTCAAGGCGATCGGTTGGGTCCAATCCTATATTTTATGGAATTGACTTGAGTGATTCAATCCAATCCGAACACTGTACATATCGATTAGGTGTATCGGATCCAGTCAAGTCAAACCCATTTTGAGCGGATCCAAAGTTGTGAGATGAATGTAGTCAAAGAATTGTGATATTATCCAGAAATGTGTAGAAATTTCTGTTCACCGATACGCTGTGGAGTCGCCAAAAATATTATTCAAGGTGTTCAACATTCAAAAATGAACAAGTACATAAAGGAAGTTTATTCATTGCATATAGAATTGGAGAAGAAAAAAATGAGAATGAAAGAGATCGTGAAATCTTTTTATTGACATGAAATGGATGCCTATAAATGGAGACTAACTTGTTTGTCTGTTTCAAAATTGATAACAAGAAAACGAAAAACATGAAATTTTTCAAATAGAAACCATCTAGTTTTTGAACATATTCGGATTCTAAACAAAAAAATATGCCGACTATAACGTCCTATACCTAAAATACAAGTTATGCCCAAACAGTGTCTTCGTAGTGAATATGGAAGACGGCTCCTTAGAAAATATAAGACTGGAATGATTTGATCACCATCAGGACAAAACCAAAAACAAACAAAAAATCCGACCGCTTCATTGAACAATTCGGTATGCCAAAATTGTTGAACTGGAATGCATCATTCGCATATTAACTGGAAATAAATTCCAAAAAGTTTACTCATTTTCATTCCGAAACTTCGGGGATCTTTTTTGATTTACCGCTCGATTCTTTCCACATATATAACTCGGGCTGGGATTCGATTTTCAATTAACTTTGAAAGTTTGCTTTCGCTTTCCACGAAAGGGATATACAGTTTTCTGTTCGAGGACCGAACTAATTTGGAACCTTGCCTAAAGAGATCGATTCGTGAAAGCGGGATTGAAATAAATTAATTGGCGATTAGGAATACACTCTCAAATATTCCAATTAAATGTTCGGCAAACATTGATTGATTCCAGTAATTGTAACATTGATAAATTCAAATATAAACAAGTATATAAAGAGAATTTTATTTATTGCATATAGAATTGGGGAAGAAAATAAGGATGAAAGAGCTCGTACAATCTTTTTATTGACATGAAATGGATCCCTAGATGAAGACCAAAAATGTTAGTCTGTTTTCATCTTCAAATTGACACGGAACTGATTCTCAGAATACTACAATACTACAAGGAAAAGATTGGTGTTATTTTAAAAGATGTCAATGTTTGTGCAGTGAGTGATAGCTCCACTATTTGTTGAAAGGATAAACTAGAAGAAAAAGATATTGTTGACGAAGCTTCTGGCCGAAAACAAAAGATTAAAATGACTAAAATGCCTGACATTCATTGAACATTAAAGGACTAGTATTCTCTATGCCATTACTACTTATATTTCAAAGGCATTGATGCCAGTGGCACCTCATTTTGGCTAAACCTTGATTTCATATTCGACCAATATATGTAGATGAATTGAAAATGTAAGTATAATATCGATCCAATATTGGAGAATATTAAAAAAACAATATTATATTAATGATACTGCTGGCTATTCTGAATGTAGATTGTTCCATGTAACATTGAGTCAGTATTGGTTGGATAAGATTTACTAATATTGATTTTAGCTCACCCTGTAGGGCCAGAAAAAAAGTCTTCTTGAGAAAATTGCTTCTTTTGACCTCTAGAATTATATATCCAAAAATTAAAAAAATCCGCTGAGTCCCAGGGCTACATGTATCCAGTGCCATGTCCTTTCTACAATATTACAAAAAAAAACCTATAACCATTATTTAAATTAGAATAATAGTCGAATGTTCAATACACAATATAGAAATAAATTATTATCAAATCTGGGAAAGAAACCGCTGTATGGCTACACCTTCAACGTCAATTAGTACCAAAGAAAACGTATTAAATACTTTTCAAAACTTGTTTTCAAGACACTTCACTCAGTGGTTATGGGTTACGATAATAGAAGGAGAACTGTAATTGTAGAAATTCCGAGTTATTCGACAGTTTTTGAAAATAATTCACCAATTTTTTCAAGGCAATCTCACTTCATATATTCTACGAATACAACCTAATGATAATTTTGCCTATATCGCAGAATGCTTTGATACCAATATTGATTCAAGACTCTTTCACTGAAATGTGTATTTTGTGAACATTTTGAAAATATTTTGAATTGTCCCTATATAAGTTTATCTACCAATATTGCTGAAATTTTTGAGTTTGGTTTTGAGGCCAATATGGCTTCGACAATATTTTGCCAATATTATTTCAAAAATGTCCAAATAACGTAATTAGAACAATGTAGAGAAATGTTCAAATTCATTTTCTCAGCAATATTACGTTTGAATATTTTAACAACATTTTCATAATACGTACCAATAATACGTACCAGTATAAACAAGTGTGTTACTTGGATATTATTCTTCAAACAGCTAGTGATAGTTTATTACCTCGAATATCAAACATTTTTATACGGTAAATATTTAACCAACCCCCCCTACTTCTTTTCAGTGAAGCATGCAGCTGAATATTAATCAGTAATATAAAAATGTTTTTCAATTGCTCGGAAGAAAAGTAGTGTGTGCAAACCCAAAAATGGCTTTAGGAAAATATTGTAGGAAGTTTACAATCTTTGCCTACGACTCATACTGTACCTAAATGCTCATATACATACTTACATAACAATGAATGAGAATAACATAGTAGCTGTTAGACAATAACGAAACTTTTGACAAAAAAGTTTTATAAAACTAACACATTTCAAATTCTAGTTCAGAGTTGTCGAATTGTATGTGTTTGGAAGCTGAGGCGGAGACATAAATACATTTGAACTATTAAATAGTATATTGTGCAACAAGTTCAGAAAAGTGCTAATTTCTCACGAGTTTGAAAAAGTTGCGGCACGAGCGCAAGCGAGTGCTGCAATTCAAACGAGTGAGAAATTGCATTTCTGCTCGTGTTACACACTATACTTTTTCTACAACACCCTTTTTGCTAAAAATAATACTATACTATAAGACGGAATGAAATGTCAGTGACTCATTCTTATATTTTCCTCTTGAAGTTGAAGGTAGTAAATTCAATGACAATGAATTAACTTGTTCTCTTAGTTCTGGCGGAGTATTTTCAATTTCAGAACTGTCGCTATCCATTTTAGTTCAATCTCATTAAAAAATGACGGGACAAGAATATTTTACGAATATTTTATGCTTGACGTTTGTTGACATTCAAATGATTTGATAGATGTTGCTCCGTTGCCTAGCAATGGATAGTGTGTATGTGGGTATTTGAGACAGCAGTAGTGATGTCTATGATTTTTGTTCAGAATATTATGAATTTGTACGACAATTTCCCTCATATTATATAAACCAATAGACTTTGTCTATTCATTCTTGAAGTTGCCTGATCGAATATCCCTTCGAAATGCAGCATTTTCAAAATATACTTTCACCTTGCTGTCACGAAAACTGTATTGCTTAGAAATTAGGTACTGAAAAATTTTGGCACAGAAATGTCACTTTGTGGCACAGAAATGTCACTTTGCGGCACACTAATGTCACTTTGCGGCACACTAATGTCAAATTTCAATTATTGTGAGAAATAATCATGTTTGCGAACGTAAAACTATGCAGAAAAGCATGTTTTGGAGTGTGGTTGTAGAAAAAATCTATTCCACAATTTTAGGGATCCACATCCTAGAAGATATATGCCGTAACCATTGTACTTTAGGTTTCTATGGTAATAAAAGTGTGAGAACAGTCGTCAAAGCAAAAGGGTATGGGTACCATTTTTGTAATATTCTGGAGGATACACCGGAATCCGGAAATTATATTATAGGCTCGATAGGTTCGCTTAAATGGTTTCGGAACTGGACATATTTCCTGGGATTCACCCAAACATTTTTCGGATCATTTGAAGCAAATTTAAATTTTTTTAGGTTACATATTTCAGTATACTCAAAAGCAATTTCATTTTGGGCATCAATTTTATCAAATACTACCAAGAAGATAAGAAATAATGAAGAAGTTTCAATTAGCAAACAACGTAATCACTGATGGCGACGTTACAAACAGAGGCAACGTCATCTACAGAGACAACGCCACCTACGCAAGAAACGTCACGTACAGCGGTAATGTCACATACATAACCGACGTGACACACTGAGGCAATCACCTGCGTGGCGTCGAGTCAAGCATTATTATGGGGAAGTAACAAAAAATTGAGAAAATCCATATTAGAGAATGGTGTTCAATACAAAAATTATTAAATTAAACAAAAGTGGGAGGAAAACGCAATAATATAAAACTTACGGAAGTTGAATCGTAATAATTTTTGATACAAGTTCGTAAAGTAGCGTGAATGTTTTTCTCATTTTATCTTATGACGTTTTCAATTTTCGTTATTATCAAATAATAACATCGTTTATTTTCCATACATGATCAAATAATGATAACATTTCATGTGATATAAATTTTTAAACTTATGCTAAATAAGGAGCTGAAAACAATTTAAAATTTAAAAAAGATCTAGATCAGCCCCTTCAAATTCTATAATTATAAAATTTGTATGAGTTTGATTATGAAAAAAATAATTGAGAAGAAAAAAGATATTATCTATCCTAATAATAATAATTGATTTACCCTCAGGAAGTAACAGTTGAGAGATGTTAGTAGTATTTCATTATTTATTTTGCAGTATAAATATTTGCAGACAAGTTAGTAGTTCCTTTTTCAATTTTGATTTTAAAACAGCAAGCTTGACGGATTTCAATGGCACCGACAGTTAGATATATAGAGAGAAAATATTATAAGAAAAACATAGATGAAAAAATGTGGTTCTATATGGTGATGGTGAGATAAGACCACTAAATCTCAAATTCAAATTATGAACATCGGTGTGATACTGAATTTCATTAGTTAAATACGCAGAATATTATTTATTGGTGAGGATCTCCTGGAGTGAAACTTGCTCCTTTTTTGCATGTTGAGCCATTTGGAATCTTTCAACTTGTGTGAGAAGGGATCTAACTTCCTGATGCCATATTTGAAACGTATATAAGCACGACTTTTGCATTTTTTCAATTAGGTTTTTCTCAATGTTGTCTAGACACAGGCCATATAAAACATTACAGTTACTGATATGACTAAGAACCAGACTCTCCATCAGCATCATTTTGAGATTTTTCAAAAGTATAGAACGTTGAGAATATAGCCTTTCAAGTGACGTATAACCTTTTCGAAGGCATTGACTAACATGGTATTTGAAGTCGGTATCCAACACAAGTACGAGATTTTTAAAACAATTTGTGCAAGTCAGATTTTCATTACCAACTTTTATACATTTATTTTGTTCAATATGTCTTTTCCTTACCAAATATCGTGATAGATGATTTTGATTCGCAAATTATGACACTCCTATTCCTTCATTAGTCTGTCGAGATCTTCATTGATTATATTCTCGGCATTGTTGTATATATATGTGAGTTTAAATGAAATAATGGCCTCAAAATAGATCCCTGTGGCATACCACAACATGTATTTTCCCTAGAATATTGTATAGATGTCACAACGAACTGATAACTTTTATCCAAGTAACTACCACTGAGTGCAATCGCCTGATTAAAAAACCATACAAAGTGTAAGATACTGCAAAACAGATCATGACTAATAAAGCTTTCGAGTAATTCAGAAGAATAAGAGTAGTCGTTGTTCCGGAATCAGTGGATCATGACTAAGATTTTACGCAGAATACTGTATTTTTCAAGATTGCGTGAATGTGAGAACAGTGCGTAAATAGTTATTTTTGTATCTAGTGCGCGAAATGCTACTTTGGTGATCGAGAACTGCAGCCGAGTTAAAAAAAAATAGTCGAGATTACCAAAGTATTTCGCGCATGAGATGCAAACAAAATTTGTTCTACAAACGTCAAAAATATTGTTCTAAAATAAGTAATAATTATGAAAAATAGTATTGAACTGGCTTAAATAATTTTTCCAAATCAAGTAATTACTGTAACTATGGAAATAAAATGGCATTTGTTGACAATTATTTCAAAGTGACAGTTCTTGATAATTATTTTGGAGTGACTTTTTATTCGCGTCAATTTCGTGCGTGATATTTATTATTGTAAAAGAATGGAAATTTCGAGCGACGATGAACTAAGCAGTACCCCACCTAACTTGATAGATGCGGCCAATTCCGTAATTTCCAACCTTTTACCGGAGAAATCGAGGCGGCAGTATGAAAATGCATATCAGCAATTTAAAGAGTGGTGTGATGAAGCAAATAAAGCCAGAAAAATATCTCTCACAATTTGAAAGACTTAATTATTGTTCTACATTAATAAATAAACGATTTCTTGTTTTTTGCTTGATTGAGGAGTTGAGGGCCATATAGGTTAGAATATGAAAATCCCATATAGTTTACATGCAGTGTGCGAAATATATTTCGCACATTACTTCGCGCACGGTGTCATGGTAACGAATGAAAATGAAAAAAAGTGCCACTTCGCATACTGTTGTCAATGCGCGAACCTTGTCATTTTTTGACGTTTGTAGAAAAAATTACCTTACGCACAGTTGATGATTTTACGCACTTATGCGAAAAAGTATCACTTTACACATTGTGAACAGAGTGTCAGTTCAAAATCAAAGCAGGAAATTATTTTCAGATTAGGATATTCTCCCTATAATGTTATATCTTTTCAAGTGGGTAATGGACACAATATGTTACAACAATATTGTTGAAATGGAGGCTTAGTTGACATTACATATGATAAAACGGAGAAATTGGCGTTGTCATCTAGCTACAACATTTCTAGCACGCCGTATTTTAATCTTAAAGATTTGCTATGCTTTATAGTGCATTCAACAAGGATTATGATACAGATGTGATGAAAAATAAATAGAAGGAAAACTTGTTTTTACATCCACCAGGGAGAAAGAGAATCTTCAAATTTATTGATGATAAACCGTGAGTGTACGCGGAGTAAATATGTCAAGTAATCTATTTCAAACATGTACTGAACTATTCCTGTGCTTTCCAAACTCAAGATTTACTGGGTGCCCTAAGATTATTTCCCAGTTCAAGAAAGAATGTGTGTAAAACGTTTCCTCTGTCACATGAGCAAACACTAAGCAGCTCTAGAAATACTAAAATAAGATCAAATATATCTCTTTGAGATCTCCCCAACTATTTGAACATCTGTGTTAATTATCGTTTTATTTTATTATCCTGTAAAGTTTAAGGCTATTTGTCTTGTTTCACCAAACGGAGGGAAATAGTAGATGCCATAAAATGGCAGTGTTTGTTTACTTTTTTGTTTCCCTCCGCTAAAGTTGAATGAGTTTCTAGTTAACGAGTTTCGGAGATGTTTTCCTCATATATTGAATGTAAACTTTCACGAGCAACGAGAGGCTTTGCTAAATTTTCCACAGACGCAAATTGTCTTCCAAGATAATGAATATGGTACAATACTAAAAACGTTCGGGTGGGTTCGAGAAATTACCAAAACAAAAGAGAAAACTGTAGGTTATTTAAATAAGACTCAATCAACGGTTGAGTGAATATTTAGTAAAATAATAGGTTCTGTGGAGTTTTTTATCTGATTTGCTTTTGTAATAAAGCGCACCTATATGGTTTTTACTATTCTCCCTGAGACTGATTTTCAAAAATTAAAAATAATGCATGCAATTATAATAATAACGCTGCAAAAATTTGCAATTTGTGAACGAGAGAAGAAAAAATTAAAGTAGACAGTTGATAAACATAACAGAAAACGTAAACATTATTACAATATTGAAATAATGTACCCACCATATCTACAGAGTGACCTATTTGAAAGCCGGGTATCACTCGGAAACTGTTATTTATTATCCGATTCAGTAGGTCTTTTTTCAATAGAAAATCTAATCACACCATAATTTTAGGCTCATTATAGGCTCACGTTTGAACCCATTGCTGATATTTTTACGAAAGTTTCATTTCAAATGCTGGGTTCTGATAGCTTCACCGTTAAGCTAGCAGAACCCAACCATAAAAAACAACTCAGAACAAATTCAGTTGGACAATAATTTTGGGCTCTATTCTGGATAATTTATTATTCAATTATTTTTTTCTTTTTAGTTGGATGAGAAATCATAGGTCCTGTTAGCTCAATACTTACTTGGCTGTACCAAAAGGCTAACCGAATCGTTATGAAAAATCTGATCACACCATAATTTCCGGCTTATTGTATGCTCACGTTTAAACCCATCGCCAATTTTTGTCGAATTCGTTTTCTTAATCGTGGTTATAATAGCTTCACCGTTAAGCTAGGAGAACCAACCATAAAAAATAAATCATAATAAATCCTGTTGCACAATATAGTTCTAACCTCCAAACCTCCAAAAAAATCGGAGATGGGTTCAAACGTGAGCCTAAAATGAACCTAAAATTATGGTGTAATCACATTCTTCATAACGATTCAGTTAGGCTTTTGGTACTGCCAGCTCCGTGTTGAGTGAACACAAACTATGATTTCACTCTCCTCCAACTGAAGAGCAAGTGCAAGAGCTTTACCGTTAAGCTAACATTACCCAGGTTTAAAAAAACCGGATTCCACAAAAATAGGCGACATGTTCAAACGTGAACCTGAAATGAGCCTAAAATTATGATGTGATCAGATTTTTCATGACGATTCGGTTAGCCTTTTGGTACAGCCAATTCGCGCTAACAGAAGATTCTCCTCCAACTGAAGAGCCAAAAAAAAAAGTGGTAATAAATTAGCCTGAATAGAGCCTGAAATTATTGTCCAACTGGATTTGTTCTGAGTTGTTCTCATGGTTTGGTTCTGCTAGCTTAACGGTCAAGCTAGCAAAACCCAGGATTTTTTGAAGAAACGCATTCCAAAAAATCGGCCATAGGTTAAAACGTGAGCCTAAAGTCGTGGTGTGATTGGAATTTTAATAAACATTCGTTAAGCGGTTTGGTTCTGCCAGCTTAACGTTAGGCTAGCAGATCCAGCGATTGAAGAGAAAAAAATTCGGGAATAGGGTAATAAATTAGCCTAAAATTATGGTCAATGCATAGAGCAACAAGAGTTTTAGTTTAATTCCATAAATTCGATATGAATTTCAAAATTTCAAAGCCACTTAGAATTTATTTCTTAGCAAAATATCCAAAAACTGTACCTTTTATCAAATTTTTTGGAGAAATCTTTCTGCGTCACTAGATATTCAATAATTCCAGGTTAATGAAAATTCAAATAATATTTTGGATATCTTTTAGTTGAAAAATCCTTACAGTTTTGCGTTGCAGCGGGCGTGGAATGGACAGCAGATATTTCAGTAACTTTTTTGATGCAAGTCTCCTGATATGTTGTTGGTATAAGTTGAATGATACTAGTTTGTAGGTCAAGTCACCATATGTGAAAATCACATAGTTGAAAAAAAAAATCAATAAGACATCGTCAGGAAAGTAAGAAGTAATGGAAGAATTGTTCAACCATCTCTGAAATTTACTCTTTCGCTTGATGAATAATATATCATTTGAAACTTCACGATCACTACGCATTCAGCAAAAAGGGGTAGATTTTCACTTCTGAAATAAGAAAGAAAGACTTTCTCAAACCGATTCAATAAAATATTCAAAATCGAGTCAGAAGTCGAGGGTACAGATGAAACTTTATATTTCCTGAGGTATCATGAACAGTAGCATTATCAGATGGTTGACGGAAATGACAATTCTAACAAAGACAAATATCACAATATTCTACACACTCTCTGTGAGTAAATGCTACTTTGGCCTAAGGCTTGGTAGGGTTGGTGCCCGCTGACTGGTCTATGGGTTTTATGTATAAATAAAATGACTTTCCAATCATATCAATTACAGTTACGTTGCCTCCTTTTGAGGGTCATTATCTCTGTAACTCTTACAATAATGTTTTCTCCAGACCTTATATTTCATCACATATATCTACATTCCTTGTGTATAGCAGGTCTTAATTTCCATCAACTCCGCAAATAACGATTCAATATAATCACAAACAATGCAAATAAATACGACTTTGTACCTATTATGATAGATACACGTCAAGAAAATTAGTTAACCGTACACCGAACTCTGCTCGAGAATATAAACAATAACATCGCATTTGATGTTCGTTTGTCCACTTGAAGAACGATTGACTGACATAGCAAGCAATGATTTCAAAGAATAATGGATGAGATTGTACGTTTCCTCACAGAAAATGAGTCTGTACTTGGAAAGGTTACTTTAAAGTTATTCTTTCATTCTAATTTGGGGAGCTTTTGCCAGCACAACATGAAAAGGAAATATCAAAATTTATTATATCAACAGAAACATAACAACATACTAACACTAACTAAAACTAACATACAAATCTCACCCCCACATGCCAAAAGAGTGCTTACTACTACATGGGTGCTAAGCTATACAATATGCTTCCAAACGTAATAATAACGTACAACAAGAATATTGAATAAATCTCAATAACTAAAGCATAAAGTTAACGAATATCTTATCGATGATAACTTAGCCCCAGCTGATAATGTTTGATAAAAATGTTTGCACTTCTGTCCGTTTGCGTTTATCCATGTCCATTTCTGTTAGAAATGTTTGTATTCATTAGGTGTATATTTGTAAAAACTCGAACTGTACACATGTATATTTTGTTTTCTGGGAATGAATCTATTCTATTCTATGGACACTAATCTGGACGGTATTCTATACCGGGTGGTTCTCTAAAACGATTAGTCAGAATGTTTCCTACCTTACTTCATTAAACGTTGAAATATGATTGAAGCAATTTGATTCACTGTTGCAAACAAATTAAAAGTGCTTCTAAAATGGCGGATAGACGCCTACCCAGAATACATAGTGTTTGATGACCAGAGCTGTCGAGCAACTATAAACATGACAGAAAAAAAAGAGGAGGTAGTGGACTAGTTGTCTCTGAATAATGTTGAGGTTAAAAAAAAATTGGTAAGAATGAGAAGATGTGGAAGGTAAAGAAATGTGATTATCAATTTCATTTCAGAAAAACTGTTAGAAAGAACAACAGCAATAATTGAAACTAATCAAACGTCTACTCTTGATGTTCAAAATTGAGTTTGTCCCTTTCGTCTAACAGATGAGATGCGTAGATACAAAACTGAGGATGTACTAGGAGCGAAAGAGCTAGAAATTATATGGTTCTACGAATATAATCTGAGTAATTTGTACTTGATATCATATTATGTGTGTGTACTTCGAATTTTATGCCAAAACTGTCAAATGGTACTTTTAATAAATAGAGAGCAAGGAATATGTCTAACACGACTCAGATTATGTAAAAGAATTGTTTTGAAGTAATTTCTGTATTATGCGGTTTTTCGGCACTCAAACATATTACTACTGAGAATCTCTGCGTTAATATAAAATGCCCAGTGTAACGCCACTGGATATAGTTATTCAGCACCAGTTTTTAGTGGAACCGAAGGGTGTTTCGCATATATTGGATGGATGCCAGTTAGCGCGTAGCGTAAACAATTCCGAACTTGGACTCAAGGCTTTTTATGTTCGTGAAATTAGCAAATTTATGGAGTGTTTTGCTTCAACCACCATGAAATGTATTAATCCCGAATGTGAGGGTGCGGTGGTCGGGATCCTATATTTTGTTTTTATTTTTCAGATGTGTTTACGACCGTGATAGATAAAGAATGTTCCACAAGTTGAACAAAAACTTAGATATATGCGTCCTGGAGGATATTATTTTCAAGAATACTTCCTGAATTTTGAAATGGTAATAAAAATAAGCAGTTTCGGGTTATTTGATATTTATACAGTTTTCTGTCCATGAAGGACGATACTTCCAGTTTGCAGTGATTCACAATATGGAATATTCTTAATGGGTTTCATGCATCGAAGGAAAAACCTTGTAGAAGTTTGCGTATCTTCATCCATAAAGTTTGATTACTTTGCATGTTTTGTTTGCGAACAAAATTCAATATTGATAACCAGTTTCAACTTTACATGAATGTAGACAAGTTGTAATTGATTTCATATTGAAAGGACTTGGATATGAATGAATGCGGTTTTTCATTGATTGATTCAGGATTATTTCAAAGAAAATCGTGGGAACTTAGAGGATTCAGATTTATGTATAAAAATATGGAGTCATGGTTTAAAGAAAAATGATATATCTTCATCTTGATGAATGTAAGTAGCGGTTCCAAACTTGTCCTATTTCTCAATTCATATGTGTGCCTATGCTTATAACAATGACATATTACGGCTAGACCCCGTTATTAACATTTCGATCTATACAGTCACATTCGAAGCACAATTTGTATTGCCACTTGTTTCGCGGAAAATAGTTGCCAGTCTACCAAAAGTCGGCAAAGCTGAGTCTCTGCTAAATTATTTGCTTATATACAATGTATATAAGCAGATAATCTGCTCATATACAATGTATATAAGCAGATAATCTGCTTATATACAATGTTTATAAGCAGATAATTGCCGCGAAATAAACGGCAGTAAAAATTGTGCTTAGAATGTGACTCTGTGTTGACCGCATCTCGGAATGTAAATAAAGGAGTCTAACGGTGATAAGTATGTCAATGGTTCATTCCTCAGAGGATGTTTTTCAATAACACTGTTTTCTTCTGGTAAAAAAACAAAAACAAAAAATACCCCAATGTTTTACGACGATCGCGAAAACCAAGGAAAGGTAGGTGAGAATTTGTGTGTTTTTTGAATTTTTGTTATGCCTTGGTGAACACCTCCCTAGCCAACGAATTCTGTAAAAATTGCCCTTTGTTGAAAAAACGAGTTCTGAAAAAGAAATGTTCGTGGCAAGTCACCAAAGTAAGTACAAAGAAGTGTGGAAATTAAACTCGACGGGCCGAAATCGATGAAACTGCAACTGAGATGACACTGCCGGTATATGACAAAACTAAGTACTTAGCAGAGAAGAATGCTGAATTAAATGGCACACAGGTGGATCCAGAACAACAGAAAGAACTGGAATAGGAGCATTGGGGCCTAAAACTGAATATTCTGAAAGTCCAAGCGGAAATCTACGCAGTCAGAAAATGGGTCCAGTTCAATATAGAAATAAATTTTCGCAGACAAGAGATTACCATCACGTCAGAAAGTCAAGCAGCCATTGATGCCTTGAACTCCATGTAATCAACTCCAAGATGTTGTGGGAGTGCCTAGAATAACTAAATGAACTAGGAGAGAGTAACACTGTTACCGTCCTTGGGTTCCGAGACACAGTGGATTGGAGGGTTATGAAATTGCAGATGCACTGGAGAAAGAGGGGCTAAAACCCTATTTCTGGGACCTGAACCATTCTGTGGAATGAGTACCAGCACAATACTTCATAAACTTGAGAAAGAAGTACACAACAAAAGATACCAATAGTGGATAGAATTTAAACGAATGAGGCCAAGGGACTAATGGGAAACTACAAGCAGAAGAGATCAAATGACTGCACAAGCAAAAGTTAAAACAAGTTCAGGATTCTAATGGGAATTCTACCAGGGCACTGCCGGTTGAGAGGACACCTTAAGAAACTTGAGTTAGTCCAAGAAGAAGAATGCAGATTTTGCGGGGAAGCTGACTAAACCTCTATTCACATTTTCTCAGAATGCATTAATCCGCAAAATCTGAGGGTAAGATACCTAGGAGAACACCAAATAGAAGAGGGAGAGATACCTAACCTGAAGCCATCCGCTATCCTGAACTTTTTGAAACCCAGAGGACTGGAGGAACTGATCCAGTCTTGAGACATCCTAAACGGCTGAGCAGTAAAAGCGGACACAATCATTAGATCCATATCAATAACCAGAATACAGAATGTCAAAATTATATTGGAAAACTACTATTTGTGAAAGAACTTGCTTTCAAGACACGTGAAGTATTTATTGTGAACTATGGAAGATGGTTTATTTCATGTGAACTTTTGTTATTTGATAAATTTCACAATACAAAATATCTGGTTTAATTCCTTTGTGTTTTTTCGGTTCATAATTATATCGAAGAAGATATAATTGTTCATCAGTGGCACGTGTCATTTCACAAATCAACAACCGTTTAATGTGACATAACTTTGAGTTCCTTGTTTCCATTTCGAAAAATTACTATTCCGTGGGTGTGTCATATTTAGTTGATCTGACAGAAACAACGTCAATGACGTGATATCACGTCATTACCCGCGAACGAGTGATAATTAGAAATTTCTTCACAAAAACCATAACTTGTACAAATTTGAAACCGTAGTTAACTTGTCAGCTAGTTATATTATACTTCGCTCAAGTCGATTGAGATATGGCCTTCAATTTTGGGGCAATTCGTCTTTGGCACCTAATGTATGAACAGCACAAAAAAAACTTGTGGGAATGATCGCTGGTATCTCTCAACGCAGTTCCTTTGAACCTTTATTTGTTAAGTACAAGAGTCTGCCCCTGGTTTGTCTATTCATTTTGGAAATGTCCGTTTTCGTTTTTAAAAACAAAAAAATATTTCTGACTAATGACTGTAAACGTGAGAAGTCAACTAGGATAAAGACTTATTTATTTCATTTCGTAAATATAATGTGACATTACCCAAGTACTTAGGATTGATTTTTTTTTCATTTGTTGCCAGAAGATTTGAAATGTCTGCGGATCTATTTAAAAGTTATCTTTCTGAAAAGGGGTTTTATAATTTGACAGACTTCATGACGTAGAGAACATCTGTTTGTGTTGTGTAAAAATTACTGTTGCTTCTTATCGTTGTTTCATTTGTTTGTATTTTGTAAAAATTACCGTTATTTCATATTGAACAATCACTGTATGTATATGATGTATATTCGTTATTATGTCTATTTTTATCCATTTATACTTTTCTTTATTATATAGTAATTAGAATACTACATGCTTGCTCTTGTATGACAATTTTCTATACGGAGTTGTAATGTATTGTCCACGGAAATAAATTATCTTTATCTTTATATACATCCCTCCATTGGATAATAAGCCCTCATAACAAAACATCCCTTCTACGCCTACGACTTTGTCCACACGGTACTTCTGCTGAAGCCGACTTCAACGTGATGAATATTCAGCAGTGTGGTTGATCGGATCCAAATCAAATGACTCGACGCTTTCATGGAATTCTAAACGGAGACGCATCCGTTCTTAATTGTTACCAAGCTTTCCGCCAGAAAATGATTAGGAAAAGTTTGAATTTGAATGAATTTCAGACGGTTGGCGTCGCCCTTCTGTTTGCCACCATTTTTGCTTCAATTTGCGATTCAGTTATTCTTCATTAAAAATCTTTCTCAGGCTGTGAATCGGGTGAATCGGAGTCAATTGAATTTTGAACGGCGTGAAGGAAAAACATGATATAATTGAAACGGTTCGTTCGGGTCGTTGTTGATTGGAAAATTTCAACAATCAATCTCATTAAATTGACTTAATTCGATTTGATGAATACCTTGTCTTATCGGAATGATGTGTATATTAATTCTCGCGTTTTACCTATAGTCACAATAATAATAAGCACACATTTTCACAATTTATACTATTTGTCCATGTTTTCGTGTTTGGAAAAAAAGTTTCTACCCTATTGAAATTTTCTGCGGAGCGTTAACCAGCAGTCACCAAGATATCTCAATGTTTGTGCCGAATTAAGAATTGAAAACAGCAAACCTTAAGTTGGGAGGAGTGACAAGAAGAGAAAGGTATTACCGAGACAGTATGGGTTGGTTTGCGGTACATAACAAAATTTATTTGTTGGTATCTTTGTTGATCTATAGATCCAGAAATGACAAGGATTCATTTTGGGCGATTTCCTCAGAGAATTTCGAAAAACGACCTCCTGTAGAAAAGAATAATAAAATCATCACCGTATCTGAACCAGAAAATGGTTAGAGTTTAGTGATTTTTGTTCAGTTACGGAGAAAATTTTCTGCTAAAAATAAGGAAAGTATACTAGCCATAGCCGAAAATTTGAGCAAAGAACGAATTACTAAAGTGAAAAACATTTGTTTCAAGGCCGTATTCAATAAGTACGAAGATTCAAACAGTGGAAAGATATCTGACTCATACAACAACTGGCGAACCAGAGATGCATTGAGGAGGAAGATTCACCACAATAAAAGATTCAAACTCAATTGAAAAATAGGTTTGTTGTCATTACAACATTTCAGAGAACTATTTGTACATGTCCTTGACATAAATGTGACATCCTGTGGATCAAGAGCTAGGGATTTAGGAGTAGGAAATGGAGTTGAAATGGGTCAACATTGTGACAGTGGTGCTCATGAGCTGCTCCTCATTCACCCGTAGTGGGGCAGATGAGTCGTCCCCGCTGATGTAGCGGGTCACTCTGATAATTTTGTGTCCTGGGGCCCTATTCTCAAATGTCTGCTACCCTATATCAGATGCTACCAAATATTGTTCATCGCCCTTTCTTGACCATGCATTAAAAAGCGAGGGAGATATTTTGTAGCATGCAGTAGAAGACATTTTAGAATAGGGCTGCAGCATTATCGAAAGTGTCGAAACCCTGTCTTCCGCATGCCTTTACAGGGACAATAGAAGAGGTGATACGATTTCAGTTGTTATTGTTTGGAGTTGTATCGTAGGTAGTGGTCACAGAAAAAGTAACATTAAAATGATAATAATTTGGAGGTAGGAGGACTATCAAAATATTTTAACTTGTCAGTGATATTGAAAGAGTTTTTCCAAGAGTAAGGGTTGCTGAAATTTGTAATATTTTTGATCGAATAAATCAACGAATATGCAAACAAAATCAATCCATTAGTGGTTTGCACAAGACCAATGAGACGAGATTTCAAAGTATTGTCTCATCTCGCCGATGAAGTAATTAAGTCTCGTATCAAGTCTCGTCTCGCAGTCTCCACTTTCGTCTCGTCTCGCTTCTCGTACGAGAGTCTCGTAAAAGTATCGGAATCTCGTCGTGCATAATCTTTGTTCCAGTGCAATAAGGAATACTTCAAAAATTGCTATAATTAATATAAAGTCGGAAGAGAAAATTGTAATAGTTGAAAGATAACATTATGTGTTTGAGAGGAATACATCTAAATAAAATAAAATTATTTTAGAAAAAAAATAATTTTAATTTAAAAAAATCAAATAAAAAAAAACAGCACTCAGCCCTCTTGGTCGCAAATGATTTCATTTTTGACTCAGTCGTTTAGGCATGCATAACAAACATCGTTCAATTTCGATGTTTTCTTATAGTTTGCTTGATATTACATAATAATTTTTCGAACTTATTATCAAAACATATTAATGAAGTGGATACAATATCTTCAATAAATGAATTTGTTTTATACTATTTAGTTCATTTTGAAAATATCATAAAACGTGATTTTTTAAAAAGTTTTTTAAAATATATTTTTATAAGGTTTTCAAGTCCGCACGTAGAAATATTTACTCTCGAGATGCGAGACCACATGCACGAGACTCGGGACGAGACCAATAAAAGTCTCGTCTCGTCCTGTCTTGCTTTGCCTGAGTATCGACTCGAGTCTCGTCTCGGAAACGAGACGAGACCATGCGAGTCTCTCGAAAAAGAGGCTCTCGTACGCACCACTAATTACTATAATCGAAATTTGGTTTTTTAAAAATTTGCTTAAGAAGGCAATTTTGAATTATGCTGCATGTTTATTTCATATACAATTAGTATTCTTCCATCAACTATTTCATCTTATTCAACTGAATTGCTTTCTGCACATGAGATACCACCGATACCGATACCACCGATACCGATACCACCGATACCGATACCACCGATACCGATACCACCGATAACGATACCACCGATACCACCTGATTCATGAGATACCACGATTATAAAAATTCTCAAATAAGAGAAGTAAAATACGATAGACATATGAAACAATGAAGACAAACAATGAAGTTCAACAAGTCACAAAATTGAGATAATAATATTCCCAGTCAAATACACTGATAAAAAGGATTTTTTGCATCAACGCATAATTGCGTTGATTCAAAGAGATTGTATTCTTGAAAAGGTCCAACCAAATATTAGTTTGATTTTTTGACGGATTCATCTTGGCCACTTCCAAGGAAAATATTTAGAAACAAGTGAACGCTTGCTTCATAAGTTGGTTGAGGCAAGAATATTTAAGCTTCAATAATGGGCACTTTTTTTGTTGAATCATGGGGGTTGATTGAGACAAGAATATTGCAATTTCAATAATGAATACTATTTTTCTATCAACTTGGAGGTTGAGTTCCAATCTGCACTTTGCACTTGGTTATAAAATATAGAATGGAAGCCTTTTTCATTTTGGCTACATTTAATAGATTAAACAAAGCATAGATTCACAACTACGAACCATTTAAGTATAAGTAATAGTTTTATCTGAGAATAGTATTGAGTTTAATAACTGTATTCTCAATAAAACCAGTTAGTAGTGACGCATATTGCAGTTTGATCGAATAAACGAACAACGCCACTCGCTTTTAGACACAAAACTGTAGAAGACCAAAATATATTTCACTCATTTTCACAACTGGCCCATAATGAACCAAATTCAGTTTTAGATATTTCATTTTTATTCTATAGAAACAGTTTCCACTAGGCACAAAACTAACATTCATATAGGTACGCATAGCCTCATAACCTACAACCCAAATGGTCAAACTGGATGAAATGATCGAAATGGGAGTCGTATTCACAGGTCGCGGTGTCGCCACCTGCTTTGATTGCTCATTGGTTGAATGTGTTACGTGGCACGGGTAGTGATATCTACCAAGGAATTATATTCTTGTGTCAAGAGGATTATGTTTCACAACGAGTTAATGTGAGTGTTTTCTAGGATGAATAGTAATATATTTTCACAGCAAGCAAATTCATTTCAAGAGAATTTATGTAAAGAAGTAAGCATCTCAATCAGTTTGAAATGAGAGTATATTCATTAAATAGAAATAATTATTCTCTTCAGAAGATTATTCTATTCAAGAGTATGTGTATTTTTGATAGAAGAAATCTTTTTTATCTGTATACCTACCTACTGAACAAAAAAATAATTGAAAAAATAAAAAAATGTCAGTAATCATATCAATGTAAATAAAAAAACAACATTCTGCAGATTCATAAGTCTTTATGAAAGATTCGACAAGACACACATCATTTTCGTGATAAAAAATTGTCTTCGTTTATAATTAAATCGCCGTCTTTCTCAAATAATTTCAAAAAGGTCAACAGAGAGCTGAAAACTGATTTTTGTGGTATGGTTTGGTATGTTGATGTGAACCACCAAACTTTGTGAATACAAAACTGAATCTACAATATAAACCTTTTGAACTTCCAGAACACATCAACCAGTTGAATTGTTTGAAATGTTTGGAGGATACATAACATCTCGCTCTTTCCTACATTATTTGTGTAGAGAGAATGGTAGTTTATGATTACATTTGAATATATTTTATTCTTTGAGATTCTTCATGGTTTTTGTAAGTGTAGGTTCCTATATCTATACAGATGCACGGAACATAGGAGAGACTAAAGAAAATTAACTTTTGTTCAGCCTCCGCCTAATGAAGAACGCCAAGCGAAAAGCAATAATTTTTTACACCTCGACGTTTAAAGAGAACCGTCAATAATTGTTGTCGATGAAACATTCCTATGTAATTCTTGGGTGAAAAAGCTGATGATTCTGCTCTGGAACTATGAATATGTGCATGGCATCACACGTTAAAAGGTAAGGGCTGCGTCTTCTCTAGCTCACACAAGTCTCTCAAATACTTCCGAGGGTTGCGCGTAAGGGTGCAATCGGTTTGATGGAAATAACAATTTTCAATTTTTCAATGTCGCACGAGTCTTGGGGGGTAATTGCCCCCTTTACCTTCCTGGATCCGCCATTGTACAAAACCAAGTTTTAAAACACTATGTTCATTAACACACCCTGAATAATATTCGCGACAGAGTCAGTGCACTCCGAATCCGTCTGATCCTTTCGTTCCATTCATGACGGAGGCGCGAATCATCTGCAGTGAGATCACGCCGCTGGACCATATTGGCGGAAAAGTTGAACGCGTGTCGCCTCGAATTTTCGCTGACGAGCCGAAGGACGTGAGCTGCACCCGACGACGCCGAAAAACAAGCCATTGTATGATTATAGCATCAAGAAAGTCCTTTCACTAAATCTCTATAAAAACCGAAAGAACGCGGCAGTCATCTTAATTCTCCTACCGTAATTGTTTACGGCGGCAATAAGAATGAGAATTTCAAGTGGTAATAACAGTCGCCGAAGTAAAAAGATAAACGGCCGTGTATATGACCGGCTCAGATCTGGCTTTATTGGACCATAGCGCTGTCGTAAATTTCCTAAAAACTGTTCTATTGTTGCAATAATTGAATTCTGTACACGGACGATGTCGGTTTCATATTTTGGTCGGGGCGGAAATTCCACTGAACGAAGGATATTACATCCGATTGTCGACTTCGGTGGTCATTGTTTCATTTATGATGGAATCCACGAATAGTAATAAGTGAATTGTGAATAGAAATTGTAACTTTCGTTGTCGATGATTGTATAATAACCTCTGAGAAAAGAATAGTAACAAGAAACCTATTATATTATATGAGTTATACACAGTTGAAACTTTATTCTATTCCCTTATTAAAATTAACCTACCAATTTCCAATTACTACCAATATTGAACTGAAGTTCATTCTGATATAATGGAAGAGAATAATTGGAATTCATTGGTCCACCCAAATCAAAAAGGAACAGAAAATTATTCGTTTGTTTGAAAGTGGTTGAGAATGCTTCACTTTGAGTAAGGTTATTCTGGACTTTCATTGTCTAAAAAAGAACAAAGAAAAATTCAATTCTCTGCAATTTTATTCACAACGTTTCAACTGTTAAAATCTACAGTCGTTATCAAGTGTATAAATGTGACACTCTCAAGGATACTTCTTATATATGATATGGCTAATTTTGTGTCAATAGCCTAGTGGTAATTTGCCTACGTTCAAGTAAGCAGTGCCCCTCCGGTACAGCATTGTTAATTCTTATATCAATTTCAATTGATCCATGCCACTGTTTAAGGGTTTCCACACATTACGGATTTCTATGGTTGCTTGAATGAAGACATTGCACTTTCTTTAAACTTCATTCTATACCAGCCCTCTTCTTTATGGATGACTTCGGCTTCAGTACATTTAATATTGTGTTGGGTCGTCCAGACATGATCCGCTATCACTGACTTTGACTCTGATGTTTCTCCTTGTTGAGTGTTTCTCTTGAGTTCAGCAAGTCTTGGTGAAACTAGAGACCGCTAAGCGTTAGACTCGCTGAACACAAGAGAAACACTCAACGAGGAGAAACATCAAAGTCAGGGATAGCGGATCATGTCAGGACGACCCAACACAATATTAAATGGACGGAAGCCGAAGTCATCCATAAAAAGAAGACTGGTATAGAAGGAAGTTTAAAGAAAGTGCATGCATATATTATGAAAAACAATGTCTTCAGTGAAGCAAGCATAAAAATCTGTAATTTGTGGAAACCTGTTACGGGTTTATTTTGCACTAGAAAACCATTTCTGTTTTAATACAATAACATCAGATATTCTCTGTCATTGATATACACTTTCCACTCTGTACGCCACTGTATCAAAATTACAACTTGATCGTTGTCATGTATAGCTTGTTCCGAATGTTAGTACTTACCTTTGCCGTACTAGTTCGAGCGGACATGAAACGGCCTTAAGCTAATGACAGTTATCAGCTGTTCTATTTTGCGGTATGACAGCGTTGTTTTGTAAACATACTTTTGGTTAGTCTATTGTTTTGTGCTTGGAACACAAAACCATAACATTCTTACTCTATCTCTGGCTTGTGTCATTGAGGTACCTACTTCACAATCGAATACTTGACCTTGTTTGTGTTTGGTTCTGAGATTGAGAGGCTGGTGTTTTCGTCTTGGTTCAGTTGGCAACACTGAATCTTAAGGTGTTCTTTTCATAACTTCAAGTAGCTCGAGGTAGTTCCTGGACTGATCCCACCGAACACTAACGACTTTGACGTCTGGGACATATTTTCCGGTTCTTCTTATCGAAATCAATTTTTATTGTCGAATCCACAGCTACTGAGCTACTGGGTATGTTAGAGGCGTGAAACATCATTGCACATTCACTGCTCTCCTTTCCTAAATTTCGCCCCTAACAAACCCTTAATTAGTGGCATGGATCAATTGAAACAGCGGTAAGATTTAACAATGCTGTACCAGAGGGGCACGGCACTGTTATTAACAAGCTTTCCTGAACACAGGCAAATTACCCCTAGACTAATGATACAAAATTAGCCATATCATGTATAAGAAGTATCCTTGAGAGTGTCGCATTTATACACTTGATAACGACTATAGCATTTAACAGTTGAAACGTCGTGAATAAAATTGCAGAGAATTGAATTTTCCTCTGTTCTTTTTTAGACAATGAAAGTCTAGAATAACCTTACTCAGAAAATTATTTATTTCAAAGCTTTTCTTCTTCACCAAATTATCGTATGTACTACAGTAATTTTATCGATGATTATCGAAATACAAATTTCTTTGGGAAACTGCATTTGCGCTAGGCGCTCGTGTGGTTTCCATGCGACCAGCAGCAGGACTCTGTGTCATGTTGAATTCTACTTATCGACTGAATTCCACATGACTGGTATTCTGTGCATAAAAATTATCGCCTAATCTCAACTATTCCGGTAGCCAGAAAGTAGGATGTCGTGACATGTCGTTTTCTGTGTTTACCCCTACTTTTCTCTTTCTATTTATTTTGTCATTGTTTCATGTTAAATAATTATACAATTTCGAAAGCAAATAATTTCAAATAATGAGGGTACGGAGCGAACACTGGCAAATAATACTCGATATAGAGGGCAAAATGTGAAGTACAAGCATAACAGCTTAGTTTTTAAAAAATCTGTCGAATAATGGAGAATTTGTATCCAGAAAAGTGCAGAGCCATTATTAGTGTTTAACACTTCTGTTTTATGTAAATTTAGATAGTTGTAGACTGGAAGTCAGAAACGAAGACAAAAGCTGCAAAATTGCTGAAAGATCAGCAAAATACAGGCAAAGGATTTACAATAGCAATGGTTACCACTTCTAAAGCACAGAATGCTGAGCTAAAGAAAGATCATGACTTCTACATATTACTCTTCAGTATGTTCCTGTTGCATAAATACTTAGGACACTAAAAAATCTAATTATTGGGGGTGTAGCCACAGGGTTATTCAACTGATTCATTTGAGACAGGATACTGGTAAAAATATATTGAGCCCTTGAGTCCTTATTTACTCTAAAATATTCTTTGAACTTCGTATATTCCATTAAAAATGGATTTAACTGTCTTACAGTCTTCTCTCAATATTTTCTAATCGAATGTCTTCTAGTCCTTCTTCTTCCTCCAGAGATAATGAACTTAATAATTTGGAATAATCAGAATGATTTCAGAAAACTTATAGTAAATTTTGAAGTATAATTTTTAATTATTAGTTAAATTATTTTAATTATCTCATTTTTCAACATGCCTTTTCCAAGCCAATAAACTTGAAAACAACAAAAGGTAATTGAGTCAGAGTCATTGAGAATATTAGTGATCCAGTGCATATGGATACCTCCGCGTATGTTTTTCGAACCTGGCCTGTAAACTTGTATATCAATGTTATACTTGAGAACACTTATGAGGGTTTTATACCTGAGTTAAAATCCAAAAAAGTGCTATTCAATGCGAGTATTTTGGACAGAATAGACCAAAACTCGTTATTTCTCTTGGGGGGGGAGGGGGTGCAATCTGAACTGATATTCTATTGCATGAATGTTCAACCCGCGGCCTTATTGAGAATCCTAGTACATCATACCAAATCTTCGAGGTCGATAAGTTCAATATGTTTCTTATTGGAAATTATGGAAATACAGTTAGATATTTCCTGAAATGAGGTCCGAATGAATCGTATCAATTTACAGTTTGAGATCAAAAGACTTTTCGAACACCCGGTATTTCTGACCGTCCAATATTCTTGGCAAAATTTAAATTTAAATAGACCATTGAGCATATTACTTAATATTGATTTATCTGGAATGATGATTCTGAAAGTTCTTCAAATGTATTTGTACACAAATTCGAGGGACATTTCAGCAGAATGCTACTATTATCGTAGCCGTATCGGTTTCATCGCAGCAAGTTGTGAGTTTTTCGTACAATTGTTATTCTTCCACGAGCACACGTTTACGATATCGCGATTGAATATCGATGAGTAAACGTTATTTTGGATTTAATTCAAATGGAAAATGGCAGCCAGACAGGATCTTTCGTCGTTGATAACATCTGCGGTTGTTCATATACGAATAGCTCCCAGTAGCGAATACTTAAGTATGCGTATATACGTTCTGTTTTTTGTCAGTGTCGGTGATGTATCAATCAAGATGCAGCATTTGCATTTCATCCATTCATCACAAATGCCAAGTGGACACAAAAAACGTTTGCTGTATTCAAAGCGACTCGTTTTGAATATTCGAACTTGTTGAGAGGTACACTGAATAATTTCTTTTTGGTATCCAAGGTAGCACCTTATATTCACTGAATCTTGATTTTAATTTTCACCAATATTTTTTTTTTTTACGAAACTCACAGATTTTCGGAGAAAACATCTCAAAAGCAGAGCTTGTGCGAGCAAGGGAGATCCGGGACCTACAGTTTAAATAAAAGTGGAATCCGAACCACTTCAGCTCAGTGACACACGACCGGGGATCGAACCCGGACCGTCTGGGTGGAAGCCAAACGCTCTAACACCTCGACCACTTCGCTTGCGTATAGATAAAACAATATTGATGACATATAGTTACCAACATCTAGAATCAATATTGCAATCCCAATATTTTTTTCATATAAATTTTCTGATAAAAAACGATATCGTATAATCAAGTTAGATGGCACGTTGGTTGAATTTTGTTTTAACAATATTCGACGTTCAACAATGACAATGGCCATTGTAGTCTTCAGGGATCTCGATATATAAAAAAGATGCAATCAGTATGAGAACATTTTTCTATCTCTAGAGAAAGAATGAAATACATTTAAAATGCACACGAATAGAGGTGCTGTGAAATATTCCGTCAATGTCAAGACAGAGAGATCGTATTTTCTTACTGAATTTTATTGCAGAATTGGCAAATTTTTCGATGATCATGGAGAAATGGCTGCTCACAAGTAGTTTTCAGGACAGTACTTCCTGGTTATGGCAATCAAAATTCAGTCTCTGGTGGCATCTTAATTAGAGAACAGCTGTAATTGTAGAAATTCTGAGATATTTGACATTTATTGAAAAAAATTCACCAATCCATGCAAGGCACTTTGAATATTCTACCTGAGGAGGGAACAACTCTTATTAGGTTTACATCATTTCTTTGGAATTAATTTTTCAATACTTGGAATTATATCTTCATTATTCTCACAAACCCTTTCATTATTTTTCATTACGTTCTCATTATTCTCCAAAATCTGTGAAATGGAATTTATTGGAAAGCCGCTTGTGTGATGCCAAGTGTTGGGTAAAAAGCACGGCACATAGTTGGCTCATTTTTCTTTCCGAAGATTTAATTATTCGCTTTTTTGTACGTTTAAAAAAAGGTGGTCAATAAAAATATTTTTTATATATTCACTAAGCTAAAATAATAACTTGATAACCAAACGCTTAATAGATGTACGGTCGTTGTGGATGAGGATAGGTTTGTACTATTAGAACCACATCATCCATGCCATTTTACGAATTATGAATTTTGAAGATAAAAATCTGAATATTTTTTTACAGTATCTATGATTTTTTTGCAATTCTTTGATATACATATATTTTTTTCAAAATGTTCTTTCGTGCCCTAGGGCATGTCCCCGAATGAGGACAGTGCGAGCCAACGGCGTAAAAATTCTATGAACTCTATTATATGAAATAAGAGTTTATCACATTATTACAATGATATTTTATTAATAATTGTTCACCTTCACATGATAATTAATGAAACAGTTTTTTTCGACAAACATAAATAAATATTGCAATTGCTACAAAGTATTCTTGTTTTTCCCGTACATCATCATCGTCATCACTCATACATTCAATATCTGATAAACCTTGTTCAATTATTTGCAATAGCTCCTCGTACGTAAGAGGTCTCCTGGCCATTTTTTATGCACTGAAATATATTATAGTGATATATAAAAAGGTTACGTTGATTTTACCCTTGACTCACAATGTCCACAAAACAGTACAACACACTATAAAAATAGAGTTTAAAATATACGAAAAACGAATGATACACTGATTATTAACCGAAATTCAACAAGTTTTCTCCACAACAGACTTTATTAGACAGTAGTTGCCACTATTCGAATGTCCTGATGAGAGTGCGATAGAATATTGCAGTGAAAACAAACAGGGCTCAACATAAATATTGTTTGAATAGGTTGTCCTTATTTGGGGACACGGTGAGCGAAAGGGTTAATGTAGATATCCGCATTCCAAAAAAAAAATTCAATTTAAGATGGCGGAGTTTTGTGATTATTCTATTCACAATCAGATTCTAGGATTATTCGCAAATAATGTTTAAAATTCATTAAAAATGTATTACGCAACTAATTCACCAAAGGCAATGCCCATATTTGTTTCGATTTTCCATCCCTGCTTTTACCCAAAAACTTCTATTTTGTATTGAGATAGGCCAGGCACAGAGCTACCTTTATCTTTCGGTTTCGGTTTTTAATTTTGTTCATTTTGGTCAAACCGTCTATAAAACTGTTGAACTTTTTAACACGACTAGCACGATTGAAACTTGACACTTTTTTATTTATACTAGCAGTTTCATCCTCTACGATTAACGGTACAGTCCAACACCACGCGATTGGAATGTTGCAATTTTAAGGAAACAAATTGTACAACGCGACTGGAACGTGGCGTGATCGCGCGTAAATGTAAAGCTACTAATTATTCAAAAATAAAAAATGTCAGGTCTAATATAGCTGACAAATTTTGTGATTATACTTCGATTCTATTCAAAATTTGTTACAGGTGTTATTTTCCATTGCTAGTAATTATCTTTGAAAAGATAAATCATTAAATCCTAAAACTTTTTATTTTGTTAATCAGAGGTAATTACTTCAATACTTCCATTAGGTGTACATAAAACGACTAGTACATTCAACCTACAGATACAAACGATGTATTACCAATATCTCTCAATGTTTTAGATCATTATTGTTTCGAGAATATTTCACCAATACAACACAGGCTGATTTATTTTATATAATAAACGAAAATTGACTATGAAAAACCGAAACTGATTCTAACTTTTGTCTCGGAATTAGAAACTGTTCATCCAAGAACTTCATAGTTTACGAGTCGCATTAGAATTATCATCGCACCGTAAACTGTCTTGAAATACCGAAGAACACATTCAAGAAGTAATATATCGACCCTCAGTCAATTAACATGTCGCATACAGTAATTTCTTTCAAGACACGAGTCACATATCCGAAGTGAAAAGTAACGAACCGGCATTCGCAAAGCGTTAATAGTCACGGCCACATGTGTGTTATTAATTGACCCAACAGATAATAAAGTCACTGTTTAAGGATGTCTGCGTGGGGTCAGCCGTCGAGGAATTCGGAATCGTCTTGAATGCAATCCTCTCACTGTTCGGATACACTTATTAAACAGCTCACCGAAATTAGCACGTTTCTTACCTTTTTAATTGTCAGGTGACAGGTGCGTCGGATTGGTAATGGCAGAGCAACTCAAGGAAAAGGTAGGCGTGTTAAATGTATACTGGGTTTACATGTTTGGTTTTTACCACACACTTTTACATATATATGAACAGAATCGGAAAGGATTGTTCTATACATAGGGAAATAATGCGTGCAACAGAGAGAACGGGTTTGTAAATAAATGAACTTAATAGTTATTTAAGTAACAAGGAATGTAAAGACGTGTTAACATTCGAGGTGAGCGAGTACGAGCCGAGGCAAAGCCGAGGCTTGTCGCTTGCCGAGGATGATAACAGTCGATACATTCCTTGTTACTTATTACGTTTTTCCCGCTGCTTGTTGACATTTCTCAAAATTTGCCTGAATTGAAGTTTGTTTTCTTACCCTTCCTTCATGATTATTCGTTCGCTATTTCATTCTAAGTTGCTTGTGCGTGTAACTAAGTTACCGAATAAGCAGACAACAATAATATTCAAAAGGTCTCATAACCTGAAAATTGATATGAATGAAGCTGAAGGTATTACTTGTCAAAGTCAAAGTCATTATTACCCTAGGCATGTAAATGACACTATTAAGTTCCGTTGTCAAGATGAATTAGTAAACGAATGATATAGGCCATTTACCTGTTTTGTTGCTAAGCATGTATGGACTATTTACAGTGTCGGCAGCGGGAAAAAATACTTTTCAAAGACGGGGAACAGATGGGTTCAGTGCTGTCTGTGTTGACCTACCCTTGCACTGATGAGAGGCAACAACCTCGAAACTAGTCTGCAGGTGGTCACCCTGTCCAAGTCAAAACACAATTCTGCTATTTGGTCTCAGAGGGCGCTTGCAATTGCGTCCTGTGATATTTTGAGGAACGTTGCACAAGTATCTGTTAGATTTAATTCAATACCCGTCGTGGTCTTAGCCAGGGGAGTAGTTGTTTTCTGTCAGGTACTTGCCTTAATAATCCTACTTAGTAGGTGTAAATGGGAGTGAAGGGTTCATCATCGGTCGGCAACGACTGTTCGTTATTAAATGATCTCCCAAAGAATTCTGTTTCTTCACATAAATCTCTCAACCCGGAGATTCGGAGTGTTCTTCCTCTGTTCGCTAGGTAGCGCGGCCTAGAAACCGCTTTATCACGTGAACCAGAGTTGACCAAGCAACGAAGTGAGTAATGGTTTGGACGGGGAACAGATGGCTTCAGTGCTGTCTGTGTTGACCTACCCTTGCACTGATGAGAGGCAACAACCTCGAAATTAGTCTGCAGGTGTCACCCTGTTTTAATGCAATACCCGTCGTGGTCTTAGCCAGGGGAGTAGTTGTTTTCTGTCAGGTACTTACCTTACTTAATAAGCCTACTTAGTAGTTATTAATTTCAATGTTTTTGAAAAATCATATCTCACTCATGAATGATAAGTAATAAAGAAAAAGCTTGTCGATAAAAAACATTCAACTCATCATATCTTCCAGGAAACATATAAAAATTTTGGGCTATGCAACAAAAAAAATTTCACGTCTAAATATTAATTTCAATGTTTTTGAAAAATCATATCTCACTCATGAATGATAATAAAGAAAAAGTTTGACGTTAAAAAACATTCAAACTGATCATATCTTTCAAGGAAACATATGAAAATTTTGGGTTATACACCAAAAAAAATTTCACGTCTAAATATTAATTTCGATGTTTTTGAAAAATCATATCTCACTCATGAATGATAATTAAAAAAAAGTTTCTAGGTGAAAAATATTCAAACTGATCATATCTTTCAAGATATAAAAATCTTGGGTTATGCATCAAAAAAATGTTTACGTCAAATATTAATTTCAATGTTTTTGAAAAATCATATCTCACTCATGAATGATAATAAAGAAAAAGTTTGTTGGTGAAAAACATTCAAACTGATTATATATCTCAATGAAAAAATAAAAATTATGGGTTATGCACTAAAAAAAAAATGTTAGTTGTATAAATTCAGGGGCTCTATACCCGACACGCATATAGAACATTCTTGACTATATTTGGTGATCCAAATAGTTCAGTTGGATGAGTGTGCGATCGCCCCCAGAATAGTTTATTCTGTAACAAGGTTACAATGAAAATTCGATGCGAGTGGAAAGTTCCGAGCGCGAGCCGAAGGCGAGCGTGAGGAACCACGAGCATCACGAATTTTCATTCTAACCGAGTAGCAGACTATATTTTCTCCACGATCAAAGATATGGAACGTGACAGCAATAATTTTGACACTTACTCAAATGTTGCCCCTACGATGACAATCAACTGCGTCAAGGCTAATGTTATTATTGCTAACCAGTGTAAGAATATTATTCCATCAGAAGAGAGAGAATGTAAATACATTTAAATTGTATGGGGGCAGAGGTGTTGCAGAATATTTCTTCAATCTCAAGAGAGAGAATTCCAGCATTCTGTAATCAAATTTGATTTCAGAATTGGCAAATTCTGTGATGATCGTGGAGAAAGGAATTTCCGTTTATCACACCAGGTGGGGGTGGCGGAGTTGATAATAGAGACGTCTTTCTCGTTTTTTTTTTTCGTTTAGTGACCTTCAAATTTTTGAGATTTTGTTTTCGCAAGTTTTCGCAACTTTTTTGAAAAGACGGGGGGGAGCGAGCACACCTGCAGAAATATTTTTGTCATAATTTTCCATGTATTACGAGTGGGCACCAAGCAAGCAGACAGGTCTGGCTCCAGCTCGTTACAATATATTTGATTAGCCCTCAAAAGATTATTGCTGAAGGTAATATTATGGAAGAATTTTGATTTGAAATGCGGAAAAATACAAGGTTTGAATTGGGATGAATTCACATTTGTGAAATATACATTATAATAAGTAAATAAGAGTATACCAAATATGAGCAGAAATGAAATATTGCTTAGTTAATTTGAATAGAATCGCACTCTTGTTTGTACAAAAAATCATATCGAACAGACGTACATATTTGATCTAAATATGACTAGTGTTTTTTTGATACCCCTTCGAAAGATTTTATGGCCATTTTTCAATTACCATGGTATTATTCACTAGTTGTTCTACAGGACACAATGGAAGAGACAAAGATAAGTAATATAAAAGGTAATACAGAAAAACTGTATTGCAATATCTACACTTTTATGAATTTCATAAATATCGAAAAAAAACATATTTGCCCTATTCACGAGTTAATTTATTTTATTAGCTTACTTGGACTCTTCATACTGTAAACAAAATAACCACGTAATCCTTCCAAGTTATTTCAAAAATTTGCTCATTCGGTGTAGTTTTTGACATGATACAACATTCACTATCTTTCACTTGGGGAAAAAGATATTCCTAGTTTACTGCAATAGAAGCTCATTGTGAAATTATTTCAATAATTAGGAATTCGAATGAAAACACTTAGTAAATTGAAGTGACAGGTATTTATTGACAACTAAACAAAAGACAGAAAAATTAAAGAATATGTACAAACTGCCCGCCACTAAGTCGAATGCAAGCGTGTCATCTTCATTCATTTATGGACTGGCATCTGGAACTGTACAATAATTGGCCCTTTTGAATTAACTGGCATTCTAAACGGGGAAATTTATTGCGATTTTTTAGAAAGCGAACTGCCAATACTGTTTTGGAAGATGCATCTTTGGCCACACGCAGATATGAGAAGCATATCTTATGTGGTGCTGATTCGGCAAATTCCAACATAACCTCATAATATGGATAAGTTTACAGAGAGCAAGTGTAGATTGTGCTGATTATAAGAGGGCGGCACTATATGGGTTTTATTACTGAGGATATTACACATTTCATAAATTTCTAGGTTCATGCCTGACAGAATTTAAGATCGCCGCGTTTTACTTCGCGTTCGTGTTCAGGAGGCAAAAAATGTATCACTACTAGCATTGTTTACTAGCAAACTATTTTTCTCGGCGGTTATGAGGCAGATGTGGAAAGAGATTTACCTTTTCAAACAATTGTCCGTCACATACCCAATCCATATTTCTTCAAGTTTAATGAGTTTACATCCGTTTTTGGCAGAAAATTGATTGATGAAACTCTGGTAGCAAGTAACAAACAGACATTTTATTCTTAGAGTTACAAATGGATCATTGAATCTTTTTTTTAATGACACGTCAAGTTTATTTGACCGTCTTGCATTCATAATTCTCATTCTTCATTTATCCACATTATAGAAAAATGTTAGCCCATTTTCAATATGGGACGGTTGAAAATGTCAAAAGAAGCATAACCTTTAAAATGTATGACATTTCTCGTGAATCAGAATTCGGCATGCGCAATAGTTTCCCAGCGTCAGTTTGAAAAAAGGTAAGATAGATATTTTTGGCTTCAATTTGATTACGTTGCGTCTCATGGAGTGTTATCAATATCTGTAGTTAATAGATATACGATGGGAACTGAAGAACGCATGTACCGAAAGTATGTGTTACCAAAGAAAAATTGAAAAATAGGAGTCCTGAAACAGTGTACAAAAAAGTCAGCAAGAATGGGTAGTGAAAGGAGTTTTCTGGAGAATATATTTAATTAAACATTATTTCAGTATAATACCTTCACCCAAAATGAAATACCGACCAGCCTAAGTGAAATCTTATATTAAAATTCTTTCATAAATCCCTCCCAGTATGTAACCACAAGCAATATTAAATTTTTATTACTTCAGATATGCTGGCGTTTCGAACTCGTTTGGGTGAGTCTGCCGCTGGATTGATTGTTCCGTCAATTAGTCCCCAATTTTTCATTAAAATTATTATTGGGTTGCACGAAATAGCGTCGATAGAAAAAACAATTGGAAAGCGACCGTAATTGAACTTCCAAAAAAGGAAGCGGAATTATTTTTAAAGTGAATCGGCATGAGTCACAAGAAGTACCATTACAAGTTTTTTTTGTCTAACTGTCTAACTAGCTTTCCTTTTGAGATTTAATTCGATCTACAAGGTCTCGATAAAAATGAGTCCAAAATTTAACGAAAAGTTGGTCGGATTACCGGAAATTTGATCTGAAAAAACAGTTGAACTCCTCGATTATAGAACCCTAACCTATTCTAATGGTACTATTTTTGTTTTGCGGAAATGCTTAGTTGCCAAGTTTTTGTCACTTGGGATTACTGAAAATTTGATATGGAAAAAACCCCTCAGCCAATTGTAATGGTATCATATTTGTTTTGCGAAAATGCCCTGTTGCCAAGTTGACCACTTCGAATGACTGGAAATCTAGTATGAAAAAAACAATCGAACGTCTCGATTATGGACCCTCAACCTATTCTAATGAAACTTTTCTTGTTTTGAGGAAATTCGCCGTTGCCAAGTTTTGGTCTCTTTGGATAAATGGAAATCTGATATGAGGATAATTCTAAGTGAATACCATACCATAATTAGATGAATTGCAGTATGAAATTTGAACTTCGCAGAATTGAGCCAATGTTGCCAAGTCGAGGGTGCTGGAAATCATTAAATGAAGATTTGAGTAAATTTTTCTCAAATAATATCATTATAAAAATATCCATGCTATCTTAACTTGTATGATAAAATTTTTTAAAATACTTTTGGGAATCTGATGACGCATGGTCCAAAAATGCATTTGTATCACATTTAGTTTATCTCACTTCGACATCAAATGAAATGAGTACGTTAGAAATTCTTGAAATAACTAAATGATGCGAAACAACGTTCAAATGCTGAAGTTCTGGAATCTCAGTCACAAATTATTATCATACTACAAATCACAGACTATAAAGATGTTTGACATTAACTTAATTTCCACATAATATGCGAGCATAGCAAACATCTTGTGATTTCACCTTTTCATACTAAACAGTGATCGAACTACCAGCAACTTGGATAGCTAGGACTGTTACGTTAGGTTAGGTTTTGTCTCTTTTTTACGTTTAAAAATTCGGTGCATTGCCGTAAACGTGGGCAGTCAGAAGAAAGAGACACGCCAAAGGCCAAAAGCGTTTCTCTTTCTTATGGACGTTCATAAAATGCGAGCGCAGCGAGCATTTGGTGCGATTCTACTTTTTCATATCTATTAGTGATCGAATTACCAGCAACTTGGATAGCTAGGTTAGTTAAGTTAGGTTGAGTCCAAAACGTCAATGAAACTTCTCTGAATGATTTCCCGTATTCACAACTTGGCATCAACGCATTTCCGCATAGTCAAAATATCGAAATTTGATTGAATAGGATATTGTCCTCTTATCCAAATCAATCACCATTTACAGGTATCCGGTAGTCCGAAGTGACTACCTCTGCAACAGCGCATTTCCTCAAAACAAAGGCAACATTAGAATCAACTGAAACTTTCTATAGAGCTTCTCTGAATAATTTCCCGCGTCCATAACTTGGCAACAGCGCATTTCCCCAAAATTGAAATGTCATAGCAGGAACCACCGTATTGAATACAATAATGTCCACTTCGATCCATCTCCATATCAGATTTCCAGTAATCCGAAGTAACCCCCTTGACAACTGAGCATTTCCACAAAACAAAAATCGCGACGATTAATTGTTTTTTCCATATCAGATTTCCAGTAATCCCAATTGACCAAAACTTGGCATTTTTCTAAAACAAATATAGTACCATTAGAATAGGTTGAGGGTCTATAATCGAGACGTTCAACTGATTTTTTCATATCAGATATCCAGTAATCCGAGGAGGTCAACTTGGCAACAGGGCATTTTTGGAGAACAAAAACATCATCACAATTTGCTGAGAGCCCACAATCACAACGTTCAATATTTGTTTTCGAAACAGATTTCCGATAAACCAAATTTTTACCTTCGAAACTGCTATTCGGTAAATGTTAGGCTTGTCTTTGGAACATCTGGAAATTGTAAAGCATCATACAAAGTTGTGGAGAATTCAAGAATAATCCCCACTCGGAGGATACATTTCAGGAGGCAACGTATGCATGAAGATGATCATCCCTATCGCAGTTTTACGCCGATCCTCATCATTCCTGAAAACTCCCCTTTCGAGCACTTCATTTTCTACCCTTTGAAAGGATATGCTGGAACGCATGTGTTTTGTAATAAAATCCCGATATTTACGACCACTGAACCTGACTTTCAATACATGAATATGAATTCATCGACATACATAGCAGAACTGAATGCTAAGCTAAGGATATGGTATCTATTCTTAATGTTATTTGCGAATATCTCTTAAGTTTTCTGCTTGTATTCCAATGGGGTTTACTTTGTTTACAATGAGTATGTGATAGTCTTCTCATGAACATATGAGTCAGTTTTTCCAGAGGTGCAAACGAAGATATTTTTTCTTAGAAAGATTATGGAGAAAGTTTCTATTATTAGTGGAATGGATACGATGATATGAAATGAAGTTGTTTACAGTATAGTAACAAAAAAATTTAGTAATTGGTTGTTTTGTTAACAATCAATTCTGGTAGTAGTCGATATAGTACTTGGGGCTTTGAATATCTTTGAGGAGGCTGGGTGATTCTGAAGTATCGTCTGAACTATCGTTGCTTGATTTTGAAAGAACCAAATTAGTGCAACCAACATACTCTTCGAAGCTGTTTTATCCGATTTATTAGCAGGAGTAGGTACAGTTAGGTAGAACAAAAAAGCTCTATTGATCAGAAATGACAACTTATTTTTCATAAAAAACACCAAAACCAGTTTTCTATTACTGTAAAAAGCTATATATAGATATATCCGTCCCAGCATTATGTTTCAAAACGCTTGTTTTTTATTCTGTAAAACAGCAGAAAAATTCCATGCTTGAATATTAAATTTAACATTCTTTCATCATAAAACTGTATCGCCTATAAAAACAAAACCATTCCTTGAATCGAATGAAGTGGAAACATTCTAATGCCCAACATGACTACGAGCTCACAATGACTGTAACGATTATCCTTCCACTTGGTCACTTTTTATGAAGCAGATATGAAACTGATGTCATGTGACAGACTTCAATTTGGAGCCAAGAAAATTTCAGCATTTGAAATAAATAAGTATTTCGTCATGTGGAATTGGGCATACTTGGCGAAATGTCATAATTTCATAAAATAAAGACGGTTTATTAATAATCAATTCAATAAATTATTCTCCGTCCTCATCATCATCTCTCCGTCGAGAGAACTGGGTAAGTATGAATAGATCAGAAACGTTTCGCAATTTATTTTACTTGCCACTAATGGAACTTGATATAAACCTTAAAGTTCTGTGTGAACACTAGAAGCACCATGAAGGGCCAATAATTTATTTTTCTCTGAAATGTATGCCACATAATATTCATGTTTCATTCTCAAATCCAACGGTACATTTAACGAGAGCACCCGAATATTCTTCCAATATTTCTCTGTAATGCATTTTGATTACATCAGGATTACAATCAACAAATCCCCGATAACCTTAGCAGGGGTGCAGGGGTACTTCACAAAAGGACTTTGAAAAAAGTGAAGGAAAGTCAACATTACATACACCAGACACACTGAGCATTTATTATTTTTGTTGCTGGAACTTCAATTGTGATTCTGACGATGGCGTTCAAGAGCAAACTTCCAAATAGAATGGTTTTTTTATTGCCCTTATAACCGTCGAATATCTAGAGGCATCATACTAGTTTCAAACTGATGCAGGTTAATAGCTTATTACGCTGCCTCACTGAAGATTTGGAGGATGATGCCTGCATAGGCAGTTGTACCTCAAACCACTCTGGTTTGAACGGGAGCTTCATATATGGTAAATATGACGTTCTTTTTCGCTCCCCACCGTATATGGGATAAACTCTTCAGGATATTCAGGGACGTTCTACATCTTTCCAATAGATCGTCGATACTGCAAAATAGATAGTGACTCACTAAAACTGAAATTCGACCATGTCTGTGGAGAATTTTTATTTGGACAATCGATACTACTAACATAATAATGGCACCCAAGCCATTCCTACTATCCTTTGCAGCATTTCTCGTTCTCATCTAATAACCTAAAACTCGAATACTCGTTAAAACGTTAACATAATTACACTCCGCGATACAGCTAGAGATGCATTCCAAATGAATCGCAATGCTGCTAGAGAACTTTTGTATAACATTAATTGAGTGTTGAGACAATTTTCAGAACTTCTGGGTCTGACGGCCAAACTATTATTACTATTAATGCAAAACTGGAATTTTCATATCAACTTTCGCTTGATTACACTCTGACTTGTTTGCACAGTAAATTTGGAAAGTTTGATTGGCTTAGATGGTGATACATGAGAACACGAGCGAACAACGAAATGTATAAATAATATATCAGTGTTGGTTCTGCAACCGTAAAACAAAAAGCTGAAGACGAAATGGATGAATACTAACAAACTGAAATCGATACTGTGGCTTTGAAAGAGGTATTTGAAGAATATGATGTCTTAAACAGAGATCTGAAAGGTATGTTGCAGTTATTGACCTCGCTTTCATGTCAAACAAGGAGTACCAAATAAAAATGGAAGGATTTCCTTCCTTTGAACAAATGCTACATCCATACCCTGAAGCAGTTGTACTTATATACGCATTTGCAAATGTCAAAAATCCTTAATATCACGAAAATTTATCATTATTGAAATCACATCAATGCGGCATGTACCTATCGGCTATTTGATTAAATGTTGTTTGTGCATTTTTGTGATCTGAAGGAGAGAGGCTTTTTGTGAAAATGAAATAATGCTACATCCATACCCTGAAGCAGTTGTACTTATATACTCATTTGCAAATGTCAAAAATCCTTAATATCACGAAAATTCATCATTATTGAAATCACATCAATGCGGCATGTACCTATCGGCTATTTGATTAAATGTTGTTTGTGCATTTTTTTATCTGAAGGAGAGTGGCTTTTTGTGAAATTGAAATAATTTTTGTGACTCAGAGTGTATAATTATACTGATGTGTACGGAATTCCAGAATTCTACCCACCATTTGTTTGAAAGTGGTTGACAATGTTTCACTTTGAGTAAGGTTATTCTGGACTTTCATTGTCTAAAAAAGATCAAAGAAAAATTAAGAAAAATAAAAAAAAAAAAAATTCAATTCTCTGCAATTTTTAATCACGACATTTCAACTGTTAAAATCTACTTACAGTCGTTATCAAGTGTATAATGCGACAATCTCAAGAATACTTCTTATATATGCTGTGGATAATTTTGTGTCATTAGCCTAGGGGTAATTTGGCGGTATTCAGGTAAGCTTGTTAATTACTGTGCCAGGTCCCTCCGGTACAGCATTGTTAATTCTTATCGCAATTTCAATTGATCCATGCCACTAAGTAAGGGTTTTCACACATTACGGATTTCTATGCTAGCTTGACTAAAGACTTTGTTGTTCGTAATATATGCACTCTCTTTAAACTTCCTTCTATACCAGCCCTCTTCTTTATGGATGACTTCGGCTTCAGTCCATTTTATGTTGTGTTGGGTCGTCCAGACATGATCCGCTATTCCGGACTTTGATGTTTCTCCTCGTTGAGTGTTTCTCTTGTGTTCAGCGAGTCTAACGCTAAGTGGTCTCTTAGTTTCTCCAAGATAAGCTTCGCCGCATTCACAAGGGATGCGGATTTTTTTTTTCTTTGTTCTTTTTTAGACAATGAAAGTCCAGAATAACCTTACTCTACCCACCATATTGCATGTCGACCAAACAGCCTTTTTTCCGAAAAGAACGATTCTTTCCAGAATCTTTGTCCAGCAATGGAACTTTGACGAATGCTCCAGGGTAGTTAAGTCAGGTCAATCAGGCAGTATAACGGTTAGTTGTTTTCTGGTATTGAGTATTATTATTTCGAATGACTAATGGTAAACTTGTTACATAGTTTAGATCGTATTTGTGAAAATAATAATAATTCTCATTTTTTCTTGGTGAATCAGTTAATATTCAAAACGATTTTTGCAATGAAGACCTGAAAATATGGAAGTAGAGTGTACCAAAAATCTTCTCAAATACGGAGAGATCCCGACAAGTACAAATTCACAAGTAAAACGGTGTGATATCTGTTCAGAAATGCGTCAAATTTTGAAAAGGTATAAATCTGAATAACCGTTCAGTTGTCTTACATTCTCATATTTTGGGTAATACGAAAACTGTAACCGTTTATAAACTTCACGAAGGAAAGGGAAACTAAGGGCGGATCATTCTTCACCATCACAGCCAACAACAGTGAGCATTTTCTATGACAATTTCCCTCATATTATATAAACCAACCAAATGCCATCATTTTTTGAATTCAAACCAATGAGAAAAGGACTTTTCGAAAACACTGTCTCCGGCCCGTGGTATTTTCAAATCGGTGTTTCGCTTTTTCCTTATTTATACGGTTCCATAGTTACAACAATTTCTGTGAATAGAGAAACGTCAGTTTGACGGTTCGACTCATCAACCTGCAATTCGCATTTAGTCCATAATAATTTAATGTATCCGTAAAATGTCTGATCGAATATCCCTTCAAAATGCAGAATTTGAAATGATAACCAATCTGGAAATAAATAAATTTCTTGGGGCCCATATTGACAAAGAAAAAAACTTGCCTCAGGATGTTATGCAGTACGTGGTTTACCATGCACTGATTGAGTCTCACATTCGATATGGAATTGCATTGTTCATCCTCGAAACGACTTGTTTGGTTTTCAAAAATAACTCGTTGTATAAAGTCAATGATGGAACCACTCTCCAAAGAGATAATGCGTCCAAAATATTCCATAATTCTCAAAATACTTTCACCTTGCCAGTCGCTCAAACTGTGTTGCTGTATAAAACACCACTCGAGCAAGCTCTCGTGGTGTATCTAAGCAACACAGTTTTCGTGACAGCAAGGTGAAAATATTTTTTGAAAATTCAGCATTTTGTCAGGATATTACTACTGACAAGTGTTCATCGGATACAATATCGCGAATTGGGTCAAGATATAACATCCGAACCTGCAGCCACCTCACGAAAACGAGAAACCTAATGCCAGTAGTGACCCAAAACTCGTATTTGCAGCGTTCTTGTGAAAGTGGTAAGTCACGTTTGATATACCTTCTGAATTTTTTATTTTTTTTTAATGGGATTTACTTAAAGATCACTAGAAATCAGAATAGCGAAACGTATGAAAAGTACCCACAAGGAGAAACATCTAATTTAGGAATAGCAGATCATGACTGGACGAATCAACACAACATCAAATGGTCTGACGGCGAAGTCATTCATAAAGAAGAAAACTGCCCTGCATTCTGAACAACGATGTGTTCAGTCAATCAAGCATAGAAATTCGAAATGTATGGACTGATCGGTCTACTAGGTCAATTGAAATATAAGTGAAGAGCTGTATCACGCGCCAACGACTAACATCAAAAATTGTCAAAAAAATTCAAGCATCAACATTGGCGCTTATTGACTAACATTATGAGCCAACAACCAATTTAGGTGCCAACGTTACATCCTGATGACCACAGACGATAAATACTTGCATGTCCACGAGATTTGTCAGTATTCACCTGACGACGATTGTAGATACTAACAATTGAAACGTTTCGATTTGAACTTGGAGAAAATTAATTTCTCTTGTTTCAGATAAAGACAGACTGATAGACGCTTCACTGCAAGGACATAGATAAATTATTTTCTGGATAATTTTTATGTTATCATTTCTCCACCTTTTATTTGTTTAATGTCACCTTTCACTAACGTAAGCAACAAGAAGGAAGGAGGAAAGAGGATAATTAAAACGATTTCTGACAGCTTATAGCAAATGTTCAAGTACCTATCATTTCCAATTATTTTATTTGTCTAGTTATTTCATATATTTGTTTCAGATGACATTTTTTTTGGCAAAAAACTTTGAAACAGCCAAAGCCAATTGGGTTTCTTTATAATCTAGTAGCATTTGAATCAAGTCAAGGCAACTACTATTATCAGAGTGATTGAGAATATTAGTGAACCAGTGCATAAGGATACATCCGCGTATGTTGATTCTTCGAACCAACCAAGTAAACTTGTAAATCATTGTTATACTTGAGAACACATATGAGGGTTTTATAGATGAGTTAATATCCACAAAAGTTTTATTCTGTAATTCTGTTTGTTCAATGAGAGTATTTTGTCCAGAGTAGAACAAAAGTGATCAGTAACACTACCTTAAAGAATTCACACGCTAACGGCCAACCGGCGGTATGAATTATTTGTCAGGAAAAAAATGGAGGGGGGGGGGTTAAAAGTAGATATTAAATCAAGAGAGTAGACGTGGCGGCAATAGCCAGAGCAATAGTACGAGAGTGGCATTCTGCCTCATATTATTATTAAAAACACTAGTGCACCTACAACTTAGACTCTTGAGAATTTCATTTGCTTTGTCTCTGTTATGCTTCCATTTTAGAAAAATAACTAGAATCTTCGATACATGAGCGATACATAACGGTGTTTTCTATGAAGTACACAATTCAAGAAAACGCAAAATACAATATCAAATTCAGAAATTTAATTTCAATTAAGTAAATTAAACTTGGTGATAGTTGGCATCGGAAATGGCCACACTTGTTATATGCGAAATCTGTTCCTGGGAGTGAATATTTCTTTAATAACGGTCCTGTCACTGAAGAGTCCCTAAAACTATCACATTATCGAGTCCTCAGATTCCTTCCATTCGACCAGTCTTAAATTTGATATTGCAAGTTTCGAATAACAAGAAGTCGTTTACTGAAACGTGTTGAAACTACTAACTTGAATTCGTAAACATTCCAGTTGAGTTGCAACACATACCATTTTAAGTTTCCTAAACTTGTCTGAATCCCAATTCGAAATGAGGATTGCAACTGTGATGCTTGAGCAAAGATTGAATTCGTATAGGAAATAGCGGGTCGAGTTTGATAGTTTGACATACTCAATTCGAATTTTGTTGACATAAAATACTTTGATCGTAAAGAAGAATCGACTATAGGAATCGATTTTCATTGGACTTTAAAATGTATCAGCAACTCTCACAGCAGAACTACTTGGAGCTTTTTAAATAACATGATTTACATATTGAAGATTCATGATTTATCTACCATTTCTTAAATGCTCCAGTTTCTGTGGGCAGCTTTTTCAAAACTTCGTTAACAGTTATTGAAGTGGGAATTTTTCCAAAGATTTTACCTATGTACCTCAGAAACAATGATGAAAATGAATTTCAGGTCAGAATATGTCCCTTGTATTTTATAACATTTAATCAAGTAGGTATTGGACACGTATTATTGACATGGAGGCATATTTGACATTTCACATGAACTTGACGTTCTTACCTAGCAACCTTTCTAGCAGGGTGTGTTTAAATCTTGAAGGTTTCGCACACTGTTCAGTGCTTTTGACGAGGTAAAATTTGCAGGTACAATAGAAACGAATGAAGCATCTTCTGTTACTTTTGACAATCTTAATTCATTTCACTAAATCGACGAGAAGGAAAGTCATAATTAAGATCCAGGAATCTGATGTAAATTGATACAACTACCCAAGCTCGTGTTCGATATAATGAAGCTCGATTTCATATATCAGATTTCTGTCGATCTAATGAGTTATTGGGAACAGTCTTCGGAACACAACATATTTTCTTACAATTTCCCGTGGCGTACAGGGAAACGTCGGAAAATACGATTTATCCAACAATTCAAGCCAATTATGATATCGCTGGGTTAAATATTTGAAGTAATAACTACGGGAACAAGAAAAATAGGCCAATCCCATCTGAGCCTGAGGTTAAAGACGGGATTGAGGAAATTGGAGAAAGGGAACAAGAGAGAATGGCATAGGAAACTTGAGGAGTCAAGGTCAATGTATCATGAATGTTCATTCAACAAATCAGCAATGATCTAGTTGGCTACTGTCCTTTTATACGAAACAAATAGATATAAAACTCTTTTCAATCATTCAAAATAATAATAATAATGATAATTTATTACAGAAAAAAAAATTATAACAGAAAGTTACTTATGACATCTACAGTGAATAGTTGAAACTTAATTTGACACGAACCAAGGAATCCAAAGTTAGATGTTTATCTACTCATTGACAGGCAGCCAACAATTTGTTGTTCTGACCAAAACAAGGTTCAGTCAAGTTTCTAGTACGCTATGAGAAACGCAAGCAAGTTTATGAGTAAGTAGATAAACATCTAACTTTGGATTCCTTGGTTCGTGTCAAATTAAGTCTCAACTAGTGACTGTAGATGTCATAAGTAATTTTCTGTTGTACCTATCTTGCCTTCACGGTACTAATTTTTGAGTGGATTCATTTTGATTTCGAGAGCTCCATAAATCCTTTCTGATGAGTGGGTGACCACGAAACAGCTGTCAAAGGTTGGAGCTCTCGGAATCAAATCGAAAAATACTCTATTTTCACTTAAAAATTATAATATATTACATTATTACATAATAATAATATTACATAATGTTGAAAGAGTGAATTGATTGATATCTACATTACATTTCATTTCAATAAACAACAACCCAAAGAAACCATGGACGGTTGTATATGGGGTAGTAAGTACATTTTACAATTTTGATTTTTCCTAGTTGAGGAAACAGTGATCAAGTAAATATTGACAAAATTCATTAGTGATTACAAGGCAAATAACAAAAATATATATATTGAAGACTCGTTCAATAGTAATTTAAAATTTAATGATTTAAAAATATAAGAAATAAAAAAAAAATTACATTGAGGACAACTTCATTCGACAAAAACAGATTCAATTATTTTATGTATTTCTTTTCGTTCCGTTTGAAATATGTATGACTCAAAATATTTTTTAAACATTTTGAGACTGTTTATTTTCGGTGAACATTTTTTATAAGTTTCATGTAATTTGTAGAAGATTACGGAAGAGAGGTATGTATAACATTTTTTACCAATTGTTTTATGGATAGTTTTAACGGTGATATAACTACCTACGTTTTGTCTTGTGTTGTAGCAGTGCTCTACATTTTTTAATAGGTGCCTGTTTTTTGTAAGTATATATCAATTTATTGTTATAGTATAACTCTCTAAGATCTAATAATACGTGACTCTCAGTAAAAATTGAGGCAGATTGGTATAATATGGGCTTTCTATAAATTATTTTCAAGATTATATTTTGAACGACATCTAGTTTTCGCAAGTGTGTTTGAACATGCACCCCAGCTCAGTATACAATATTGCAGGCGTGATTCAGCTAGAACATGATACAAAATTCCATCTTAGATGAGAGACAATGGTAATTACAAGGTATTGCATCTCATTAGTTGTATTTATTTTTACATCTTTACCATTCACTTTGATCTCTCCAGTTTTGAAATCCGGTAAATAATTTTCGTAGCTAGCAAACAGAATGTAGTAAGTTTTTTCGCAATTTACTGTAAGTAACTTATGACTGGACCAATTGAAGATGTTTCCCAAATCTTGTTCAATTTCTTTTTATTAATTCATCCATGAGTCAGAGGAGTCGGCAAAGCTGTACATTTTTCCATTAGATTTCTGCGGGTGAATGAGTTATTGATGTACAATGAGAACAATATTGGCCCGAGAACAGTTCCTTGTGGCACTCATGTCTTAAGGTTTCACCAATGTTTACCGACTATTTACGATCTGTTACACAGTTTTTCAAAAGGTCAAGTGCTATTCCTGTAATTCCTAATCCCTCCAAGGCCTCGAATAGCTGAAAGTGATCGACAGTATCGAAGGCCTTGGCAAGATCTAGAAAGACAACAATTGTTGGCTTTCTATTAACAATGCAGTGATTTATTTCACCCGTTAATTTTGATGTAATATCTTCTGTTGATAACCCTGTTCGAAAACCATATTGTTGATTCGATAATATGTAATTTTTTTCAAGGAAATCGTTTATTCTCTTTTATCATCATTAGTCCTGAAATGAATTCAAACTTATCATATTCAGTTGATGGTATTATAATCTGGTAATTACAGATTATGAAAGCGGGCAGGCACAATATTACCTCATTACTCGCCCAATGGAAAATGCGACTGCAGCATAGAATACGAATGCAAAGTTATTCAGCTGCATTTCTCCTAATGGCACCAGCAGTTAATGAGAGAGGAGGGCATTGCCGTTTCATTATCTCTAAGATTCATATCTTCGAAGCGACTTTTACTGCAACCAGATGCTCAAATGTTTATTTCATCAGAGTAAACTCTTGAAACGTTTATTTGTGCGAGTTTCATACTTCTCAATACACAGTTTATTGCATATCTCATCGCTCAAACGAGCCTGTTAATGAAGAAAAACAAGCCTTTTCTTGTTTCCTTTCATTGCTTCAGAGTATAATGAAGCGGCTGTATAAAAATATTGGCATCGATTTGCCTTCTCGTTGAAATAAATGAAATGATGGCTGCCACACAGGATGCTAATCCCAATTATTACCGTTAATTTTATTGAATTGTCGCATTGATGTAATTTACGATATCATTGACATTCAACTAGACATAAAATATCTCAACGTTAACATCACTACGGATGGAAAGCAATTTGAAATCTCGTAACTCAGCCATGAGAACGTTTTACTGCTGGTACCACGCAATAGAGCATTAAATGAGTTTTTAACAAAACTACTAGTAGAAAACCTACTATGCAATCAGGGGCGTTTTAAGGGTTACAGGCGCCTGAGGCTGACAATTAATCGGCGCCTGTAGTTTGTGAAATTTTTGTCTCACAAAATAGTCGTGTTCAATCCTTGTTCGAAAATCGTCAGTTTGAAATGAAAAAATATCCAATATAAGTAAAAAGGCATGAAAGTTTGCTAGGTGAATACAAACAAATGCAAAGGTAGGTATATCATATACTATAGACAGAAACACAGAAAAAATGTGTTCATAGGTAACATAATACAGAATGAATATCAAAAACATATAAACAAAACAATAAAAAATTCTTATGAACACATATCATTGAGTTGGCATACATATATAAATAGGTACCAACATATAGAACATGCAGAGCAAATATAACAAAATAAATGAACAAATATGCTTTGGTTAGTAGCATTTTGGCTAATTGATTAACTGAACTAAAAAGTTTTTTTTCTATTTAGTAGCATCAAACTCCACCATTATACCACAAACAAACAACATAATCTGAAACAAACAATACTATACAAGTAAAAACAGGTACATGTGGAACTGAAAAAAAATAAGGAAGGAAATCGAACAAATTATTTGGTTAGTAGCGATGAATAGGTATTTATTATTATTGAATTCAAAAAGACATTTTTCTTACAGCAAACTTCATAATTATCTGTGAAAATTCGATTTCATCTAAAATTTCTGACTTAATTGATAACAGACAGAGATTGCTATTTTTTAAACTTCTAATGAGCACCTCAAATCATTTTTCTCCCTTTTTAATTGATAGTTAAATGCTTGCTCTGTGTGTGTGTGTTAGAATGGTACAAATCTTGCAAGCTGAATTAGAACCACTTCCTCTCATACTATGGAATTTAAATTTTACGTGTTGTTTCAGTTCCGATGACAACACATTAATGTCGAAGAAATTGTCACCCTTGCCCGAAAGCTAGGTAGAGAACGCTTACAGTCGTATGCATAGTCAATTCCAGCGACTCGCCAGAGTTTCGCCGCTCGCTACACAAGAACTATAATGCACAGTCGAGCTGCAAAAAAGTGGTACATCGCCAGTGTTTCGCCAAAAAGTAACTTATCGCGTAGTTGTCACTTTTTTGGAGCTCGACTGTGCATTATAATCCTTGTGTAGCGAACGGCGAAACTCTAGCGAGTCGCTGGCGATTGACTATGCATACGGCTGTTAGGGTTTCGGAAGGATTCTAGACGGATTTGGACGTCGGAAATTAAAGCAAAAAAAAATTAGGGTATTTTCCTCTTTTCTAGGAAAAAGTTGGAAAACTTGAGAAATTAATATCGGAAAAATCCGTAAAAATAGCGAAAAATATTTGTTTGTCGAATGTATTGTTTAAAAAAATTTGAGCCACCCTGTCCCCTCTCAAAAGCTAGATAGAGAACGCAAAGGAATTTGGAAAATGTTTTTGACTTGAAAAATAATGATGAAAAAAAAATCGATTACACGAAAAAAATTAGGAAAACTCGCGAAATAAAAATCAAAAAAAAATCGTAAAAATAGTGAATAATACTGCTTCAAAAAAAATTCACACCTTGAAAGCTTGATAGAAAACGCGTAGAAATTTGAAAAAAATTCCAATGGTTTCATACATGGAAAATTACGACAAAAAATATGTCCACCGGTAGGCTTGCTCCCTCCACTCTTCAAAAACAAAATCGGAAAAATCCGTCAAAATAATGAAAAATATCTAAACATCAAATAATGTAGTTTTGAAAAATTTTAGCCCCCTATCTAGATTGAGAATGCGTAGAAAATTGGAAAATTTCCTGATTGTTCGGACGATGAAAATTATGAAGAAAGAAAATATTGTTTGTTGCCAATTATATTATTTTGGGCTTGCACAGTACTTTTAATCATGCCGTTTTCTATCCTTGTCCAAAGCTCTTCGCTGCTAGCCAAGCATATGTGAATTTAAGTAGGGTCAAGTCACTAGAATGTCTCATTGAAGAACTAGATTGTAGTAAATTAACAGGCAAGCGACAACAATAATGCATTAGTTGAAAGAAACATATCCACAGAAAACTAAAAAAGAAATAAATAGATACTCTTAAAAAAATCCGTCTACAGAAAAGATTTAATTTAAACACTCTAAAAAGAAAAAAAAATACAATTACATTATAAAATTTTGAATGATATAAAAGTTTGTAGCGAAAATAAATCTTGAGGAAATTTTAAATTTAATTCACATTAAGAAATACATGGACAAACTTTTATATCATTTGAAATTTTATAATGTAACAAATGGATGGGTTCAATTCACTTTAAAATTTATTTTCTTCTTTTTAGTGCATTCAAATAAAAGCTTTTCTCTAACAAGTTTTGTCAAGTTTATTTATTTCAGTTGAAAACAACTTTTATCCTGAACAGTTTCTTGCAGGAATACATAAAAAAGTTCTCAAAGCCACATCAATATTTGTAAAAGTTGATGTGATTTTTTGTTCTCTTATGAATCTGAGTGACTGCTCAGTAAACGAACACGACTGGTTGTATCCTCCGATTTTGTTTCCAGCGCTGCCAACTTTTGGCTTTTCCCTAGGTTTTGCAGGCGCCCCTAAACTTTGCGGCGCCCGAGGCTTTAGCCTTATCAGCCTTATGGATAAAACACCCCTGTATGCAATCACCTGAAAGACATTTCGTAGTTATATTCTGTTGTGATTTCGACTCGCAACTGTCATTTAATAATGTGTTTTAAACATATAAATAACAAAAATCGTATTTTTTTATTGTTTTGCTTATAAAATGAAAACTAATAGAGCAATCTGGTTGCTTCTATGAAAAGAATTCTATATAATTGAAATATGAACAAAATGGGATGTTTTACGAGATAAACTGGAAAAACCGGAGAATTTTGCGATTTTTTTGAAAAATTCATACTCCGCCGTTATTCAAGAAGTAGGATTGGCCTTTCTCATGAAAGTATTGAATCATGCTTTATGTGTGCACAAAACAGGCGCTGTCGCATCGTTAGTTTTGGCACAAATGCAATTTGAATATTTTTTTGCACTATCTTGCAGCGTGCCTGGATGCTCTAGTGATAGCCCGATTTCAATTTCTCTAACAGATTATGATAGTAGAAATGTAGTACTACAAAACGTATACTCTCATTTTGCGCTACAATGGTACAAAATGGGTGAAAAATGCAAGCAAACATGACTGAAAACGGCCGAGCCGGCGTTAGCTGCCGAGTGGTGGGAGAGTCCGGGAGATGAGGGGAATTTTTCTAATGAACGGGTCTCGTAATGAAACGCTTCCCTTCGTCTCCCGCTTACTCCTACCACTCGACCGCTTCCACCAGCTCGGCCGATTTGAGTTATGTTTGCAAGCATTTTTCACCTATTTCACAGCATTTTAGCGAAAATGAGAATAACCGTTTTGTCGTACTTAACTGTACTTCTACTCTCAAAATCTGTTTTAGGAATTAAAATCGAACTATCACCAAATGTTAACTGGTGTTGCAGTCTCTTCAAAATTACTCATTACGTGGAATCATCTATAAATACATTTTTAACTGGATACTATTTTGGGCTTTTGCCTGTAATAAATAAATGAAATATATAAATGTGGTAGTTTCGGAGCTAAGGAGGTGAAGTTTCGATGAAGTTACGTTTAGTAGGATAGAAATAGCAAAAAATGCTACGATGTTGAATATCTGTGAAACCAAGATATAGGTACACGATGTAGTATCTCTTCCAAGTTGTTGTGTTACTAAACTGTTTTTGTGGCTCGAAGAGAAATTAGAAAAATTCATTTATGATAACAATAATAATCTTTATTGACCTTTGGTTGCCATATAAAATGAATAAGGTCAGTTAATAAATAAATAAAATAATTAGCGTATATAGTACAATACAACAAAAATAACAGAAAATAATGTTAACATGACAATGACATTACTTTATAATTGATATAAATAAAATATTCAAGAGAAATCCAATATTTCAGCTGCTGGACACATAGTCCAAGAATTCGTCTATTGTATAGGACACGTTATTAACCAAATATTGCTTTAGATCTGTTCGAAAACTTTTGAGTGATACGTGATTTTTAAAACATTGGGGTAATATATTATAAATGACGGTGATTCCTTATAGGTGGTGTGATTGCAGTGTGGTTGGTGTAAGTTCTGGGCATTTCGAGTATTATAGCCATGTGTATCACTGCTTTTCTGCAATTTATTTGTTTTGCCAAAAATGAACGACAAGAGTTTGTATACATATATTGACGAAAGGGTTTTTAAATAAGTTGCAACAGCTGTCTCTATAGCCCATACTAAAGATAAGTCTGAGGATGCGCATTTGCATGGTAAATATTCGAGAGCATTCTGAGGCTCCCCAGATGATTATGTTTTGACTCAGTATAGAGTAAACTTGAGCATAATAAATTTCAATTAGGGATTTTCTTGAAATGTCGTTTTTATGGGAATGCAACATGAAGTATGCTTTGTTTACAGATATTTTCTGCGTGTTCTTTAAAATTGAGGTGAAATGGTGCAGTTCCCAATGACTTTATCAATATATTTTTGTCTCAATTTCATTTCAATAGGTCTTTGTTCTATTCTACTGCCGCCGTATGAAAATTGGACAACTATTGCTTTTTCTAGATTCAGTACCAACCCATTTCGATCACACCATTTATTGAACGACACAATTATTTGTTTAACTTTTTGAATTGCTTCTTCTCGGGTTAGTGCAGATATGACCATTGTCGTGTCATCAGCATAAATAAAAACGTCTTGTTGATAGCTTGAATAATCTGGCATCTCGGACTCCTGCTGCTTCCAGTTTCTTGCATATTTCTGGGTTCAAGCAATCAAATGCGCGTTATAGGTCAAAGAAAACACCGTATGTGTGTAAATGTTTGTCCATTTCGTTATGAACAGTCTGAACGAAGTCTACAGAGTATCCTGACTAAAACCGTGTTGTTAATTTGTAATTATATTTTTGCTATTCAAAACTGAAACGATAGAATGGAAAAAAGATTTTTCGAACGTTTTTGCAACGATGCTAAGTACAGTTATGCCCCGATAGCTGGCTAGGTCGTTTTTTGATCCTTTCTTGTGGATGTGGGTACCACTTTTGCAACTTTTAGTATGTTTGGGAATTTTTCAGAAGTAACAGAATAATTTATTAGTTCAGTAAGGTGCGCTGTCAGCAACACAGCACACTCTTTTATTAAAAAAACACCGGCATGCCGTCGAAACCCACAGACTTTTTGTTTTCAAAACTTTTTATAACTTCCAGTACTTCATTTTCTATTAGGGGCCTGAAGAAATATGTCTCACATATTGTGTTTTTCGTTAAAGTATAATTTGTACTAGTTTTTGCAGGTACAAGGACAGAATTTATGAGAAATGAAGCGAATCCAGTAGGTACCTATTTCTTTTTACTTCTAGTTAAACAATGGTACTGCTGATCGTTGTATTCAAGTTTCTTTGGCATGTTGGGTTACCTATTTACACATCTTTAGAAAATTCATTATTTCCCCATTCCATTTTATTCCAACTACATTATCAAATTTAGAAATTTTCTCTCTGTACCCAGATATTCAAATAGTAACACTCAACAACCATGTCTCGTGCAAATATATCTGAATAATTTCACGCCAAATAATCAAGTCGCTGAGTTATGAAAAAATTAAAGAAATTCGTAAAAATCCACGAGTTTTCATGAATAAAAACAACAAATTACCATCGATGCATTGCATATTTGAATAATCCCATGGTTGAATTGGCCCCACAACTCCACCTATCCAATACACAACACCAACTCGCGTTCAGCAAACTTCTTGAGTTAAAAATGCCCTCGAGCTCCTATCCCGAAGAGAGAGGCGGTGTGCCGAGTTCGAATATAGATTAGCATAGTGACCGCACTGTACACCCTAGCAACAGGTCCCGCTCACGTACTGCAGATATGGCCCTTCACCCTTTTGCGAATATAACGTTAAACCACATATTGATTACTATTTGTGGGATTCGGAACGTTGATGCAAATTTAAAAACATGGTGCTGCCGGAATTATCAAGATTTCCGACCCACGTTCGTTCCTCCACTCGTCTAGACGTTTTATTAACATCGAAGGGTATAGTATAGGAGTTGTGTATTCGCTTTAGAACTCATTTGTTCACGGTTGATTTTTATTTAGATCCTTCCACGGATAGTTTTGTACAATATTTTTGCACTTGCGTGTATACGTTTTCTCTTGTGGTGTACCCCAAAGATCGACAGTGGGGCCTCTGAGGGTAATATAAACAATAGTACAGTGCCGAAGTATTATTTACCATTTGCCAAGGAGGATATTTATGATCCTGCCTTGGAAATCACTATAAAAATTCTACGTGAAAAAGAACGTGTGAACGAACTATTAGTTGATTTGAGATTTATAGAACAAAAAGGCAATTTTCTTCTGCTAAGCGAATAAGTACGAGATGCTGACTGGGATAATGTTGCAAACATATTTTTCGTCAGTCGAACAAAACCAGGAAACCCTGTATGGCTAGATACCTGTAGCTTTCACAAATTCTACCATCAAACTCTCGTCTCTCAGTCGGAAATGAAATCCACCTTGAAGATTTTTTTTCTAGGATGTTATGTACCAACATTCAGATATTTCAATATTTGCATGTTCCGTGCATAACCGACCAATCTAAATAAATGATGATATAATGATGTGTTTCGTTGTCTCTGGTCAGACACCCCAAAAGCTAATTTGGCTACACTGATAGCTCGAAAAAGTAAACAGTTGAAATATCATCGGACAGCTGACAAATAAAAATAAACGAAGACAACCAAACATTTGGGTTATAATCACATTAAACCCAAGAAATTAAAGCAGAGACAATAATTTGAAGAAACTCTTTATGCTCAATAACCAGAACTCAGACACACACATGAAGCACTCACGAAAATTCGTTTGAAGACAACATTTGTTGCCAAAGTGAGTAGGATATATTTCATTTGAAATAATTTTTATTTACCATTAATCATTTTTAGATCGACACTTGCAAAGCGTAAAACAGATCACTTTTCTAGCAAGCAGAAATACAAGCCGCTACTCTGAAAACTCAACAGAACCACAACGTATGCAGTTTCAATGAGAACAAGTCGAAAATAGAAAAGTTATGATTTCTTCTGATGGTGCGTTCAGAACATAATTATTCTCCTTGTAGTGACGACTTGTAAAATGTGAATCTATCATAAAATGTGGTTTTTGAATCGAATTTGAGTGTCTTTTTCAATAATTGTTGAAAGTAAAACATGAAATAAAATCATCCAACGACTTACCAGTATGACTGCCGATAACCACCATCCTCGCCATACACACCAATCCAAAAACGATTGACACAAACATTTTCACTTCCGAAAGAAAAAAGGAAAGAAAAGTCTACACTACCGAAATACGCAAGACATGCCGAAACCGAGCGCGACCGTTTCCAGTAGTTTATGAAACGATTTCAGTCAACAGTCCTGTCCATTTCTATCCATAATGGAGCGAAAGAAAAAACGAAACAGCACAACCCGGAAAATGTTTACGGCGATTCGTGAGGTCCGATTCGATCTAGTGAGTCATAATTTAGGTCTTCTTTCAGTCTTCTGTCGCAGATACCATCAATTCGTGAACATGAGATGATGAGATACTGATGCAAATGTCAACCTGCAACAAAATAAATATTTAGTTTATAATATATTACGAATACGCAATATTTGTGAAGTTATGAGTAATACGAGGAGGAGATAACAGTGCGGGAAAAGGTACGATACAAGTAATGATGAAGTTTATCTTTAATGGCTCCAATAAACATGAATTTTCGTAACAGGGTTGTACTTGATATGACAGTGCAGCGAGGAGAAAACAATAAGATAATTAATAAAAATTTCGATCATCTTCTCTTCATTATTTGAAAGGAAAATATTTGAAAGAACACCACGTTCTCATATGGAGAGATGTATATCAAAAATACAGATATTTGTGTGATGTGCAGTGGCATTAGATGATACTGAAGACTTCTGTACTTTTTGAAAAATCAATCAGTAGTCCTTTTTTTTCGTCTTTTTATCAAAAGCTGTAGCTTTTTCTTCGACTGATGCTTTAATATTCCATAAAAAACTGATCCAAGTAAGACCCATTTCATTGGTAGAAGAGACTGGAACAGAAAGATCAAGCGAGGCAAAACAATCATTCATACCTTCCGGGCAAATTAGATCAGTTCATTAAACATCAACGCCACAATGTGTTTCATGAAGTCTAGTTGAATTATGATAAGGGAAATGAAATACGGCAAGTTGATCTAAAGTGCAGTGGGGTAAAACAATCCTGGATAATTTTGACCAGCTCTCATTTTTTGTGAATTCATCCAGTTTGGAAGGACAGGAGACAAAATGTTATTCCTCAGTGCGTCCGTCCCTTAGTCATCACCTTTCAATCATTGAAAAAATGGTTGAACAACAATGCAGGTTGTTCTAGAATTCAACTAGTTTGAGTATATTTGAAAAACTGTAGTTTCAAAAACGCTTCAACGGATTAAAAAAAGTTCATTTTCACTGGTTGAGATGATTCAGCTGCAAATACATCAGAAAAAGACGGAAATCTGAAGTCAGTGGATATGATAATTGAGCCCAATATGCACCTGAAACTAATAAGGGTGTGAATGAAGCTCGATAACTAGCACCTGGAATTAGTAAGGCTGCAAAGAAAACTCCATAATCAGCACCTGCCACCAATAAGTATTTCAAGGTAACACTTTACCTGGAATCAGCATAGATGCTTACAGATCGCATCCAAAACCTGGACCCAAGATGTCAAAAGTGCTAATGACTCACCAAATAACATTTAATCTGTCTCTTGCAGCCATGATTTGCCAATTCGTCTTTCAATGCATTTACTACAGACATTCGGCAGTATAACTGGAAAGCGTTTAACTGAAAGATACCAAGCGCTAAATTATGGTATTGAGTGATGACTTGTTGAAGTCAAATAATTTTTAAAATTTATTCATCAATAGATGGTACCTCGTTCAAAAAATCACTTAGATCTTTCAACATAATGTAGGTTCCAGCTTTTGAAGTCGTATGGTCCACTTATCGCAAATTTGACCATTTGGAGCTTGATACCTTTCAGTTAAACGCTATCCAATTATATTATTTCAACGAGCTGATGCTCATAAAAGAAGGAAGTGCTGGAAAAAAGATAACAACGAAGAAACTTGGGAAGATAATGAGAAACGACGATTTAAAGTAGAAAAACTGAAAACTTCGAAGAAAGAAAGATGAACTGGAAACTGTTTTGAAGCAGATCAGAAAACTTCAAAATAAATCATTTTTCAAGTCTGCCGAAGTGGAGAGAGTTGAAATAATAGCAGATAGTGTTACCTATTTGCCAATGATACATGTTTAGGGGTGGGTGAAAGTGATGAAGTATTTATAGGCGATCACTGCAATTATAAGACATTGGTTAAAAATGCGAGTCACCAAATATTAGAATTATTGTACTATTTAGACAGGACATACATACATAATCATAGTGACATCATTTTAAATTCGTAAATATGCTACCAATATACTTCGAGCACAAAAACTCTACCCATCAGAAGAAGGAAAATGAAAATCTATTAGATTCACACCTTTTTTTACAACCCTCGAAGTCTTATACATTCATCATAATTTTTGTTTTATCCTTGAGCGATCCCTTTCACTCAACAGGATTGACAACTATTTTGCAAAAATGAATGTTTGGGCGGGGTAGGGATGCTGAGGTATTTTACCCATATCATCTTTCCACCTGGTACTTATTTCTAAAATTATCTTCAATGAAATTTCAAAACATGAATTGTTGCATCTGTAATGGTTCTTCTTTCTCATCGCTATGAATAGATCATTCCGAAACTTTCACAAATTCAACAGACTAATGCCTATTTCCTTTTTAGTTTTCATTTTACGATCAGGCACGCATTTTTTCAGTAAGAAAAATCTTTAAAATATGCGACTCGCCATTTTACCCACCACTTGCTATGATGTGGCACATTGATCGTTTTCACGGTTGAAAATATGAAATATATTTTATCTATGATAAATTCCTTCACTTCATCTATACAGGAATAATCTTAAATTCTACAGGTAGTAACATCTGCCGGAAGGTCATTTAAATGGTATTATCTTGTTTCTTACACCTTACAAAATTACCTGAAATATTATTGTTTGGTACACTGCATTGAGGAATTTTTGGCTTCTCGTTTCGTACATCGACCACTGCTATTGGGTGATTCGACTTCCGGCAGCGGTTGACATCAGACGGTGGCTTCGTGTAGGAAGTCAGGTTAATGTGTGTAATGTCCGCAGTCTAAAGACATGCATTCACAGATTGAATAAAGTGTTTCGTTAAAAATTCAAAAATTTTAAAAATAACTGCATTTCCCCGATCCAACCTCGCTGTCTACGCCAGTTAAAGGCCGGATGGGAACGGATTTATCGCAGCGGGGAATGTCCATATAGCGCCGATTGGACGCTGACGGACAATAATTGAAGACAGAGATAGAGAGAGAACACTGCTATTGCCCGAATTTCCACGCACTCAAATGTCTACGTAAGGTTAATTATTGGTTCTAGTTAGATCGTACTAAAAAGTTACTCCCCATAAAATGTATTTTTACAAGAAAAAATTGTACAAAACCTACCTACGTAATCAATTTCCACGAACTCGAATGTCCACGTAAGGTTAGTTAGTTCTGTGTAAATAGAAAAAGACTCATCACAAAATGAATTTCACTAGGAAAAATGTGCGAAACCTACCTACGTTATCTGGCACCTAAACCCTTGGAGCCATCGCAATGGTTGGTGTACAAAAGGAGGGGTAGCAAATGGGTTGAGAACGAAACAAGAATATTTTAGGAAAAATTTTGAGGTGTACGAAACGCGAAACAAGAACAAACCATTTAAACGCAGTAGGTTGAATAACTGATTCCAGTTTTTCATTACTCTTAACAAAAAATGTGTTTTGGATGGCTTTGCTAAACTACTTCGTAGCTTTACATATCGCATAATCAGTTCGAGAAGTTTTCCACTGATCCACGACTGGATATATTTCTGGAAAACAATCGAATTCGTAGACCGACTTTCCATCATCACAAGGGCCTTTGACAAATGCAATGATAAATAGCATTTTTGGAAAATTCATAGCGGTGACTTGTTTTGAAGATTCACGATTTCTAATAAACTCATATGACCATTTGCAATTTTATTAATTTTATTTTCCATATGCAAACGAATGTACCTTCTGATAATACAAATTAAAAAACAACAATAAAAATTAATTTGCACTCCGGGGCGACTTCATTGATACCAGTGGGGCATTTGCTTCTTCAGCTACAGGAAAACCCGGAAAAACCTGCAGCACCACATCATCTGAAGATCTTGATCTGCTAATGTCCCTTCTCTCATAAAATAAAGAGTAGGGTGTCTCCAGAGGCTCCAATAAATTCAGGGTATCATCAGAGTATTTAGTGACACAACTATCGTCACACTTAAACCAGTCCGTTTTGTCTTTGGCCATTGCGTAATGATGCCAGAACCACAATGAACAATGACTGCATGAAGATTACAATAGTGGTCTGTTAGATTGAGGTATTTATCTATTTCGAATCTTCCTAAGAGCTTGGTGCTTCCGCCAGAGGTTGAGTCGTGTTTGAAGAGCATCAGTGTTATTATTAGATTGACTAGTGCCTTAGCTATTTTTGTTGTCTTATAACTGTCAGTTACTTTGACGCATATTTGGCAATGCAGTTGATCATCACCAGTAAAAAGTTGTTTTTTCAGATGATGAAACAGTAAGCTGTGCAAGGACTGGTTATCAGTCATGTCTGGAAACGCTAGTTGGAGTTCCAAAAAATCACCTCCGCTTTGCTACCTCTTGAACATGTACTACAACACAAACTAGTGGGGATTTTTCCAGCGAAAGATCTACAAACACAAGACGAGATAGACTGTACGGAATCATTTAATACAGAGCGGCCAGGAGTAATTTTTCCCATTCTGTCGTATTGAAAGGTTCATTTCCCGTCTGCTTTCCCATAAATAATCGAAAGCACATCCCATCTCTGTGAATATCTGTCAGCCTCAAAATAAAGCCATCGTCAATAGGTTTCCACAAGAAATTAATGCTCCAAGGAAATCTATCCCGTATACGGTGGTCTTAACTGATTCTTAATTTCACTTCTGTGAAAATCCCATTTCTCAATATTAACCGAACTTGAAAGACCGGTCCCCTAAAATCTTTCGATAAAGTATTTTTCTCCTTGGGTATAAGCTGCCTCTCCACCCTCGTACATAACTTCGAGCGTCCCCTGGTTATTCGCGACAAAACCTTAATTGGATTTTCTGTTTTACGGACCGCCGTTTGAGCATGTCCCGCCGGTAGATTCTATTAAACGCAGAGATTGATAAGCAGATTCCAGATTTTGCACTTTAATTGTGCTATTTCGCCATAGTTTCCATTACATTCCATAAAGGCTCTAATTCCGAATGGAATCTAATTATGCAAATAACGGCTCGGGAAGTTCATGAAATTTAAAAGTATCAGGCAGATCTAACCGCTGGCGAAGTAAAGTTGCAAATACACCGGGGTGTAATGGTTATTGAAAAGACATTTATCATTTACTTCCAACAACAAAAAAAAAATGTTTTTCCGCAAACGTCAAAAAAAGTAGACATTATTAACGTCAATTCATGATGTTGAAGTATGATTTCACAGACGCCACTTTTTTGTACGGCCGTGAGCGGACAAAAAAGTACTTTTTTGTACGCTGACGGCCGTACAAAAAAGTAGAATTTTTAACAGGGAAAATAATTATTAGTTGAACTTTTAAACTTTATTAACGATAATAATTATTAATAGTAAAATTACAGTTATTTAAGGTTGCACCGCACATATTTAATGCACTACCTGATTTATTCACTTCCAATTCAAGCGAATTTTGTGCAGAGTTGAAAGAGTTCATCGACAAAATTTCCCGTGACTCCTTACTTGTTGTTGCTTCTGTTACATCAACGTCGACATAATTTCGCTCATGAGAAGCTGCATTCAGGTACAGTGAAGAAGAATTCGACATCAAGATTTTTTCTGCAGTTTGTTTTTTATTAGACAAAGAGTCTTCAATGTATCCTTCAGCGACAGTGCTCGACCTCCAACCTCCATGCCGTTTCAAACAAGTAATATCAGCTCCTCCATCCACAAGCAAAGTAGCTGAAGTTCTTCTTAACGCATGGCCGGTGTAATCTTTTGAATTCGGTAGTTTTAAATAAGTTGCTACTGTTTTGGGTACGTTACTAATTGTATGAATTCCCATGACCATGCGATAACATTTTCCCTTTTGAAATTTCAAAAAAAAAGCGTCGGCTTTCCATAGCTTGTGGACGTAAAGAAGTATATTTTCTGTAAAGATTTATATATTTTTCTCCAATAATTGTGAACGATCGTGGCTTTTTAGATTTACTATCAGGAATCTTTATATGAATAACAGATCCTAAATCTTTTATATCGTCTATTGTCATGTTCACCATTTCATCGCATCTACATGCTCCAGATACACCCATTATTAGAACAACCTAAAAGTAGTATGTATTTAAAAACTTGATTGTATTTATGCAGGTTAGAATATTATAACTAACCTTAATTCCTATATATTGCTCATTAGGTGCATTATTTAAAAAATCTTCAAACTGGTCTTTTGTGAATACCTTTGACTTTTTGGGAGTATACCCTTCATTCTGCTTCTTCAGATAAGCACGTAGTTTCATATATTTGCTTATATCTAATCCATGTTTAATATTCAGTAATGATTTTATCATGGAATACTCAGACCACATTGTTGAACTCTTCATTTTTAATTTAGTTGTCATATCAAAAAAATAAGCTAGTAGCACATTTTCCGAATAGTTTGAAATGTTTTATCATTGCACTATGTGATAAATCTTTCGTAAGCATGATTATAAACTCTACTTGACTTAGTTGGAATTAAATCATTCGTAGCTGCCTTAGCAATGTCAACAACGTCGGGCGGTGTACAGTTGGGTTCTGAATCCGACATAATATAATCTAAAAGAAAATTTCAGTACACTTTACTACAACAAACGAAATTTTGATGCTCAAGTACTTACCAAAAATGCACAGTCCAATTGTTGCTTTAAATCACTTACAATATTTCTGACATTATAAAATATTATTGAACTGTCAAATTTGTTTTTGACTTGGCAATCACAAAACCAGTAACCACGGAAATGTAGTGCGCAGTTTTATAATTATTATTCTCTGAATTTATCAACTTCGTTGCAATCGTTTTGAATTTTTATTTAAATATTAATTAGTTCTATAGTCTGGATGCCGTTTGCGGAAAAAATAGCATGTTTCATTCGTAGCAAAAGCACTTTTTGTGGCTCGTCTGAAATTGTCGGCCTCACTAACGTTCGGCCATCAAACATTCAGACTCGCCACAAAAAGTTATACTTTTACTCCTAATAAAACAATATACTATTTTGTTGTGTCATAAATTGACAATCCCCCTATTTCTTCTAAGAGAATTTCTTAGACGGTGAATCGTATTTCATCTCCAAACAGTCTTGCGACATTGATTAAACATTCATTATTCTGGAGATGGAAAATGGCTTTTTTATTTTTCACATAGTAAAATGCAAGTTAATAATGGCATAATGGGATCAGAACCTTTGATTGATAGCTATTACGTAGAAAAAATGTTAGGAATTGTTCCAGAGCAAAATCAAAAATTTCATCAACCAAATCAAAGATTCATTATCATGGGAAGACACGTTCTTCTCAACTTGAAATAAAAGAGAAAAATGGGCTTTTATGTGGGCCTCACATTTCATTTACTACTACTTCTTAGATAATTTCAAAATCGTGTGGTTTATGTCCGAAGTCAATAACTGAGTATATTATAGTTATCAGCAAGTTGACAATTGGGCCGTAAACTTCCGATGTCCCTGAGTGTCTGTCTGGTGTACCATAGGGGCCTTTACTATTTTTAGTATACATATTAATCAATCATGTCGATAATGTCAAAGAGGATTTGAATAGTATGTCGAATACCCATCTCTGCAAAACAGTCATTGTTCCACCGAAGTCATATGCTCTATTTTTGATTTAAAAATAAATGTTTTCTGGTTCTGTAAATTATTTAGGAGAAAGTACTCCAAGTACTGCCAAGTCGCTAATACTGTTGAATCCTGATCAGTCATAGAGGTTTCCGGGGTATAACGGGTTGCCGGGTGGCTCACTCCTCTAACTCTTTTATTTTTAAAGATAACTATGTGAAATTTGGAGGATCTGTAACTCTATAAGACGTAAAACTGCATTTTTTGAGAAACGACTGTGATTCGTGCACCTTCCTTTTTCACCAGAATGGGACACACGATAAGTTTTTACTTCTTTTTGTCTCCATATGACATAATGAATAGATCCAACCATGTATTACTTGTCCCTTTTTGTAACCAAGTTTATTTTTCATTTTGGAAGGCTATGGATACCTTCAAATTATTAGTTTCAGTCCTAACATTTTGTGAAAAATACAACTTTACTGTTTTAGGTCAAAATGTCATGTAAAATTTTATTTTTAAATTTCTATCACAACTTTTGTTATTGCAACATGGTGGCTCTTCGAGATTCGAGGAAAAATGAGCATTTGCGATTAATTTGATACTGCACACTATTACGTTTCAAACAAAGTTCCGTTAAAAAAACTTTCAAGGGTTTCATTAGATATTTTGACATCAAAATGAGATCCAATTGAATCGAGTAACATGTAACTAACACAACTATACTGATAAAATAAAATCATCAATACAAAAGCTAATAAAGCATCTCCTTGCATAAATATTATTATTATTGGGATGGTTTTTAAACAATAACCTACACAATAATCACCGAATTTTCTTTTGCAGAAGCGAGATAAAAGATGCCGACCTCTTTAATTTAGTCACAGGTTACTTCATGCATTCACACCAAAAATTGTTTTATTTTAAGAAAGATCTAACGTGATTTTTAAAGGTATTTTTTTTAGTTTAATAACGAAAGTTTGTATAAAACCTATTAGTGTGCAGTATTATAGGCAGATTTATGCACACCTCTATTTCATTAATCTGTAACTTTCATCAACTGTCTAAAACTTAAATTTACAATAAGAATTTTGATTCCTTCATGCACTCGCTTTATTCAATTCGTCGGGCTTTTTCTCGAAAAATAAAATAAGTAGTGTTACTTACGTATAGTTTTTTCTCCTGAAAACGAATCCGAAAGAATTCTGTGGGGCTCTCTTATACTTTTCGAGTTCTGACTTTCTGAATCTTGAAAATCGACCATTTTCAAACTTGATTATCTCAGCGAAAAATCACACAAAATGCCTCCTTTTTGTTGACACTTTTTTGAGACCCTAATCGGGGATTTATCATACAAAAATGAATGCTTGAATTCAGAAACATTCTTGAAGGACCTTAGCAAATCTATCTGACATATGAGTGATGGTCGTCAGAGTATTGGTCATAAAAAAGTAGTCAGATAAATGTCAATAAAATTCATTTTGTGAAGGATGTCTCGAAAGTATTGTGATTTGTATCAATTTGTTCATCAGTTAATATTCATGACGCTGAAGCTGGCAGACCAAAAGCCGCAGACAATTTTTGTCAGGGACTGTACCTACCGAAACCGCCGGCAAATATTACCGATAGTTCTCCTGCCTGGGAAATTGATCATTTAGATGAAAACTATTCAATATTATGAATGTGTTCGAATAGAAATGTATCATTCTTATGAATTTAAGGAAGAAATTCAGTAAATGAGATTATTGGTGGGATATACATACGTGTTCAGATCGTCAGGACATTTGCAAGAATTTTTCTCATAATTTCCATAATTAAGAACTTAGACTCGAAAAATTTGCCAAGAATATTTTTGAAACATTACACCATAAGACCTTGATATTTATAACGACTTGCCCCTTATCAATTATTTTTAAAAAAATTGCAAATGCAGAAATGGATTAGAACTGTGGAATTTTTCTTGTATTTTTTACAGTAAAATCGACACGCAATAACTGACATATGCGAAATTTTTCAGGAAGTTAGTTGAAACATTCCTTGATCATATCTCATTATCGAAGTCGCGGTTCCTTTCCTAATTTTGCTTTTAAAAAATCACAAAGGCCAGTATAAGCTTGGTGTGCGGGATTTTTCTCGGTTGTTTTCTAATAACATCAACACGCAAAAACTGACATATGCGAAATTTCTCAGGAAGTTAGTTGAAACATTCCTTGATCATATCTCATTATCGAAGTCGCGGTTCCTTTCCAAATTTTTCTTTAAAAAATTCGCAAAGGCCAGTATAAGCTTGGTCTGCGGGATTTTTCGCGGTTTATTTCTAATAACATCAACACGCAAAAACTGACTTATGCGAAATTTCTCAGGAAGTTAGTTGAACCATTCCTTGATCATATCTCATTATCGAAGTCGCGGTTCCTGTCCTAATTTTGCTTTAAAAAAATCGCAAAGACCAGTATAAGCTTGGTCCGCGGGATTTTTCGCGTGTTTTTTCTAATAACATCAACACGCAAAAACTGACTTATGCGAAATTTCTCAGGAAGTTAGTTGAACCAATCCTTGATCATTTCTTATTATTGCAGTCGCGGTTCCTTTCCTAATTTTTCTTAAAAAAATTCGCAAAGGCCAGTATAAGCTTGGTCTGCGGGATTTTTCGCGGTTTATTTCTAATAACATCAACACGCAAAAACTGACTTATGCGAAATTTCTCAGGAAGTTAGTTGAACCATTCCTTGATCATATCTCATTATCGAAGTCGCGGTTCCTGTCCTAATTTTGCTTTAAAAAAATCGCAAAGACCAGTATAAGCTTGGTCCGCGGGATTTTTCGCGTGTTTTTTCTAATAACATCAACACGCAAAAACTGACTTATGCGAAATTTCTCAGGAAGTTAGTTGAACCAATCCTTGATCATTTCTTATTATTGCAGTCGCGGTTCCTTTCCTAATTTTTCTTAAAAAAATTCGCAAAGGCCAGTATAAGCTTGGTCTGCGGGATTTTTCGCGGGTTTTTTCTAATAACATCAACACGCAAAAACTGACTTATGCGAAATTTCTCAGGAAGTCAGTTGAAACATTCCTTGATCATATCTCATTATTGAATTCGCGGTTCCTTTCCAAATTTTTCTTTAAAAAATTCGCAAAGGCCAGTATAAGCTTGGTCTGCGGTATTTTTCGCGGGTTTTTTCTAATAACATCAACACGCAAAAACTGACTTATGCGAAATTTCTCAGGAAGTCAGTTGAAACATTCCTTGATCATATCTCATTATTGAATTCGCGGTTCCTTTCCAAATTTTTCTTTAAAAAATTCGCAAAGGCCAGTATAAGCTTGGTCTGCGGGATTTTTCGCGTGTTTTTTCTAATAACATCAACAAGCAAAAACTGACATATGCGAAATTTCTCAGGAAGTTAGTTGAACCATTCCTTGATCATATCTCGTTATCGAAGTCGCGGTTCCTCTCCAAATTTTTCTTTAAAAAATTCGCAAAGGCCAGTATAAGCTTGGTCTGCGGGATTTTTCGCGTGTTTTTTCTAATAACATCAACACGCAAAAACTGACATATGCGAAATTTCTCAGGAAGTTAGTTGAACCATTCCTTGATCATATCTCATTATCGAAGTCGCGGTTCCTCTCCAAATTTTTCTTTAAAAAATTCGCAAAGGCCAGTATAAGCTTGGTCTGCGGGATTTTTCGCGTGTTTTTTCTAATAACATCCACACGCAAAAACTGACATATGCGAAATTTCTCAGGAAGTTAGTTGAACCATTCCTTGATCATTTCTTATTATTGCAGTCGCGGTTCCTTTCCTAATTTTTCTTAAAATAATTCGCAAAGGCCAGTATAAGCTTGGTCTGCGGGATTTTTCGAGGGTTTTTTCTAATAACATCAACACGCAAAAACTGACTTATGCCAAATTTCTCAGGAAGTTAGTTGAAACATTCCTTGATCATATCTCATTATTGAAGTCGCGGTTCCTTTCCTGTGATATGAAGTAAAGAGCCAATGATCGTTGTTCTTTGTTTGTGAAATGTTCATAACACTTTCTTTTCACTGTTTTGATCATATGGGATGAACAAACGTGGACAACAGTAAAATCGGGAATTGAAAAGATATCATTTTGCAAAAAGTTGTATGTTAAATTTAGGTAGGTATCCAGTGACATGCGATGATTGAAACTATTTATTGCTGAAATTATAAGAGCCAAACTGAAGTCGGTTTCAATTTTTTGAATGATTATGTTACGTGATGTGTATTGACGAACAGCGTGATCCAAATCTTCTTTCGCTTCACTCTCACTAGAAATTTTCTGTAATATACCCAAACTTGGTGCATTATCGCGATTACCTGCTTCCAATATGTGGATAGGAACTTTTCCTATATTTTTAGTTCTCACTACGGAGGGTGAATCAATCTTTAATTCTACTGCCTTTTTCAATCTATTTTGTCCTTTTATAAACCTTCTATGAATCTCTGGGTTATCGTGACAAATGGCTCTATTTCTAACAACTATCAAAGGAATATTCTGAAAGGGTTTGAGAATCGGAACTTTTGATTTGAACTGGTAATTAGTACATGAAGAATTTTTGCACTGAGCATTTGCCTCAAAATATGACCTTTTCTTTTTTTCGGGTCCGTAACAACGATGGTAATTTATTTTCTCTCTTTTGAAATAGTTAACAAAATCATCCATCCAACCAGTCTTCAAACTTCGTTCGAATGTCCAATAAGTACTCCAAAAAGTGTTTGGTATGAGAATTACTGAGTCAGTAGAAGCATCAGTCTGAAGATGGTTACCAGCATTTTTTGAAGTACTGTTTACTGTGGAATTATTTTTCGATTTTTTCATAAGAACGGTATAAGAATGACCTGTAGAAATTTCAGTGGGCATTGAAAGTTCAGGATTCAAATCATTATATTGTTGAATACTTTCATCAAATTCGTTTGAATAAATACTTGCCTCCTGTTTGAAAATGTCTCAACGAATTCATGATTTATAGATAATTTTGAATGATACATGGTTTTGATGGTGGCAAATTTTTTGTATAAGACAAGGTAGCAACGTTTCGCCCATTTTGCTGTTGTTCGTGGATCAGCATTGGGAAATAATGCAAGACTCAGCTCCCATCCAATACTACCAGTTGTTTTGGAATTCCAAGCGGGGGTGTTTCTCAAATCATCCAAATTAGAATTAGGATATAAATTAATTAAGATTTTAGCTATTGTTTCTGGTTTTGGGTTCATTTTATTTGAGAATGAAAATATATGTAACGATGAGGAAGCAATTGAAAAAATAATCAGAAGTGATAAAATATACGAGGTAAAAAATTACCAAGGTAATGAAATACAAAACAGCTTTTCAAAAATTATGCGCCCGCCTTTGAAAAGCTATCAAATATACGAATCCAATCGAAATGTACCATTAGGGATCTAAGGATTGCTCAAATACATACCAAAAAAATACAAATACTCACTGGCCACCGTCGACCGCTGTCAACAGGAAGAAAATCGCCTATCGTCCTATCGTAGGTACCTCATATTTTAGGTAGTCTTGGAAATGAAGACTCGGAGGAATTTCCGCCATGTATATAAACACAAAACAGCACTATTTCACAATATCGCGAGAATATACACAAACTGCATCACAAATTCCAATACAACATTTATCGATAGAGTTCACTATAATACTACTTTTTAACACTTCCTTGTTTTGACAAGGACCAAATTATTGATGATTCCGATAATTCCTTTTACTCGGAATAATAATCAGGTAAATAACATTGAGGGGTTACAAAGAATGATAACAATGTAGTATCCTCAACAACCAGGTCATTTCCACAAAATCGTATATTTGGGATTTAGGGAACATCCGGTAATTACGTGTAGTAGTGTGATTTATCTACTGTGAACTGAGGAATAAACATTTGAACAAGGGAATTGATTATCTTCAAAATTGATTATCTTCAAACTGAACAATTCAGAACTGGTGAACAAATTTGTTGACTGAATTTGACACATTATGTAATTTTCTACGTGTCGATGTTATGGGAAAAGATACGCGGAACATTCCGTAGACAGTTAAAATGTTTTTCAAAAAGAAACTAGGAGAGCAACCGCGATTTCAATAATGAGATATGATCAAGGAATGTCTTAACTAACTTCCTGAGAAATTTCGCATATGTCAGTTTTTGCGTGTTGATGTTATTAGAAAAAACACGCGAAAAATCCCGCAGACCAAGCTTATACTGGTCTTTGCGAATTTTTTAAAGAAAGTTTTGGAAAGGAACCGCGACTTCAATAATGAGAAATGATCAAGGAATGTTTCAACTAACATCCTGAGAAATTTTGCATAAGTCAGCTTTTGCGTGTTGATGTTATTAGAAAAAAACCGCGAAAAATCCCGCAGACCAAGCTTATACTGGTCTTTGCGAATTTTTTAAAGAAAAATTACGAAAAGAACCGCGACTGCAATAATGAGAAATGATCAAGGAATGTTTCAACTAATTCCTGAGAAATTTTGCATATGTCAGTTTATGCGTGTTGATGTTATTATAAAAAACACGCGAAAAATCCCGCAGACCAAGCTTATACTGGTCTTTGCGATTTTTTAAAAGCAAAATTAGGACAGGAACCGCGACTTCGATAATGAGATATGATCAAGGAATGTTTCAACTAACTTCCTGAGAAATTTCGCATATGTCAGTTTTTGCGTGTTGATGTTATTAGAAAACAACCGAGAAAAATCCCGCAGACCAAGCTTATACTGGCCTTTGTGAATTTTTTAAAGAAAAATTTGGAAAGGAACCGCGACTTCGATAATGAGATATGATCAAGGAATGGTTCAACTAACTTCCTGAGAAATTTCGCATAAGTCAGTTTTTGCGTGTTGATGTTATTAGAAATAAACCGCGAAAAATCCCGCAGACCAAGCTTATACTGGCCTTTGCGAATTTTTTAAAGAAAAGTTTGGAAAGGAACCGCGACTGCAATAATGAGAAATGATCAAGGAATGTTTCAACTAACTTCCTGAGAAATTTCGCCTCTGTCAGTTTTTGCGTGTTGATGTTATTAGAAAAAACACGCGAAAAATCCCGCAGACCAAGCTTATACTGGTCTTTGCGATTTTTTTAAAGAAAAATTAGGACAGGAACCGCGACTTCGATAATGAGATATGATCAAGGAATGTTTCAACTAACTTCCTGAGAAATTTCGCATATGTCAGTTTTTGCGTGTTGATGTTATTAGAAAACAACCGAGAAAAATCCCGCACACCAAGCTTATACTGGCCTTTGTGAATTTTTTAAAGAAAAATTTGGAAAGGAACCGCGACTTCGATAATGAGATATGATCAAGGAATGGTTCAACTAACTTCCTGAGAAATTTCGCATGTCAGTTTTTGCGTGTTGATGTTATTAGAAAACAACCGAGAAAAATCCCGCACACCAAACTTATACTGGCCTTTGTGAATTTTTTAAAGAAAAATTTGGAAAGGAACCGCGACTTCGATAATGAGATATGATCAAGGAATGGTTCAACTAACTTCCTGAGAAATTTCGCATAAGTCAGTTTTTGCGTGTTGATGTTATTAGAAAAAACCCGCGAAAAATCCCGCAGACCAAGCTTATACTGGCCTTTGCGATTTTTTTAAAGAATAATTTGGAAAGGAACCGCGACTTCAATAATGAGATATGATCAAGGAATGGTTCAACTAACTTCCTGAGAAATTTCGCATGTCAGTTTTTGCGTGTTGATGTTATTAGAAAACAACCGAGAAAAATCCCGCAGACCAAGCTTATACTGGCTTTGGGAAATTTTTTAAAGAAAAATTTGGAAAGGAACCGCGACTTCGATAATGAGATATGATCAAGGAATGGTTCAACTAACTTCCTGAGAAATTTCGCATAAGTCAGTTTTTGCGTGTTGATGTTATTAGAAATAAACCGCGAAAAATCCCGCATACCAAGCTTATACTGGCCTTTGCGAATTTTTTAAAGAAAAATTTGGAAAGGAACCGCGACTGCAATAATGAGAAATGATCAAGGAATGTTTCAACTAACTTCCTGAGAAATTTCGCCTAAGTCAGTTTTTGCGTGTTGATGTTATTAGAAAAAACACGCGAAAAATCCCGCAGACCAAGCTTATACTGGTCTTTGCGATTTTTTTAAAGCAAAATTAGGACAGGAACCGCGACTTCGATAATGAGATATGATCAAGGAATGTTTCAACTAACTTCCTGAGAAATTTCGCATATGTCAGTTTTTGCGTGTTGATGTTATTAGAAAACAACCGAGAAAAATCCCGCACACCAAGCTTATACTGGCCTTTGTGAATTTTTTAAAGAAAAATTTGGAAAGGAACCGCGACTTCGATAATGAGATATGATCAAGGAATGGTTCAACTAACTTCCTGAGAAATTTCGCATAAGTCAGTTTTTGCGTGTTGATGTTATTAGAAAAAACACGCGAAAAATCCCGCTGACCAAGCTTATACTGGTCTTTGCGATTTTTTTAAAGCAAAATTAGGAAAGGAACCGCGACTGCAATAATGAGAAATGATCAAGGAATGTTTCAACTAACTTCCTGAGAAATTTTGCCTAAGTCAGTTTTTGCGTGTTGATGTTATTAGAAAAAACACGCGAAAAATCCCGCAGACCAAGCTTATACTGGTCTTTGCGATTTTTTTAAAGCAAAATTAGGACAGGAACCGCGACTTCGATAATGAGATATGATCAAGGAATGTTTCAACTAACTTCCTGAGAAATTTCGCATATGTCAGTTTTTGCGTGTTGATGTTATTAGAAAACAACCGAGAAAAATCCCGCACACCAAGCTTATACTGGCCTTTGTGAATTTTTTAAAGAAAAATTTGGAATGGAACCGCGACTTCGATAATGAGATATGATCAAGGAATGTTTCAACTAACTTCCTGAAAAATTTCGCATATGTCAGTTATTGCGTGTCGATTTTACTGTAAAAAATACAAGAAAAATTCCACAGTTCTAATCCATTTCTGCATTTGCAATTTTTTTTAAAATAATTGATAAGGGGCAAGTTGTTATAAATATCAAGGTCTTATGGTGTAATGTTTCAAAAATATTTTTGGCAAATTTTTCGAGTCTAAGTTCTTAATTATGGAAATTATGAGAAAAATTCTTGCAAATGTCCTGACGATCTGAACACGTATGTATATCCCACCAATAATCTCATTTACTGAATTTCTTCCTTAAATTCATAAGAATGATACATTTCTATTCGAACACATTCATAATATTGAATAGTTTTCATCTAAATGATCAATTTCCCAGGCAGGAGAACTATCGGTAATATTTGCCGGCGGTTTCGGTAGGTACAGTCCCTGACAAAAATTGTCTGCGGCTTTTGGTCTGCCAGCTTCAGCGTCATTAATATTCATAAGCCGTCAGGGATAAATTGGACATAATTATTATACAGGGTGTTTCCTAACTACGGTTCCTAACTGCAGTCACCAGTCACCAATCATTTCTACCCAAACGTTCAGCGAAAATTGATGCTGAAAGTGATTTTCTCTAATAGCGTGGGGATTTGCACCTTGTATAGGTACATAATATGCCAGGGTTTCTTGTTTTATCTCAATGAAGAACATTCTAGAGATTGATTTTATTGAAAATATGAACAGGATGTTCATAAAGTCAGTTGTGGAATCATCTGCGACTGAAAGACAAAATAGTCGCTATTTTCCATCGTACAAGTTAACTTCTCTTGGAAGGGATTCATGTGGTAAAGAGAAACATTCTCAATTGAAAATTGAACCAAAACCAAAACCTACGATAAATTGAAGTTACTTTTTTGTAATATTTAACAGAAAACAACTACTTCCCCAGAAAAAGCCACGCTGGACATTGAACTACATCTGATAGATATTGAGAAAAGGCCCTATATGATTGAGAAAAAAAATCTGAAAGTGAAAATATGCATTTTCATTCAGATAGTTGAAATTAAAAGGAACTATTTTTTTAATATCCAACAGAAAACAACTACTTCCCCGCCAAAAGCCATGCTGGACATTGAACTACATCTCATAGATATTGTGAAAAGAAACCTAACTTGATTGAAAAATTCTTAAAGCGAAAATTTGCTTTTTCATTCAGATAGTTGATTATTTGTTATGTCCAGTTTCCATCGGAGATTCATATCTATAAACGAGATAGGGGAGAATGTTATTCAGATCACTCATAGAAAATCGCTCATTTCATTAATGCGTGAATTGCGTTTCTTTCGCTAGGCCTCCAATACATTTTGGTAGAAAAAAATCTATTTCACTCTTCTAAGATCATCAGGGAGGTTGGAAGAATTGAAAATCATACTCTTCAGAAGCAATTTTACACTGCAATGATGGAATTGTAGGACTATTTTTTGTGCGGAGACACTTTGAAAATATTTTTTGACATAAAACCTGTCATGGGTATTGTGATATCTGGTTGCTGCCGAGTTTGATTGTTTATTTGTTTGTTACTGTTGTTTGATAAACTTAACTTGTTACAATTAAAACACTAGGACTGTTTCTTTTTGGCGCGTTGACGCCATTCTTCATTCTTTATCATGAAACAACTGCATAATCTTTGTTACCAAAGTTCTTAACTAACTGTCAACTGTCAAAAGTCTAATCGACCAGTAGTATTACACTAAAGTTGACCAGTTGAATACTACATTCTCCCTGGACTTATTTAAAAACTCATGAAAGTTACAACATTTCAGAAATATTGAAAACATAAATGTTTGTTGAAAATACATCTCGCAATTTAAGAACATTGAAAGAAAATAAAATTATAAAATGCATCTTAGAGCAAATCATTCATCTAGTACAAAAAGATAACTTGGCATTTTATTCTGTCTTCTGGGCCTCTCAAAATTTAGTTTTTCTGGGTGAAAAGAATCTTCGGAATTTGAAGTTGAGTCATCATTGTCGAAAATTATTTTCAAGTCGTTGTGGGTATCAGCAAACAAATGAGCTGAGTATTCGAGTGGATCATCATCTTGTAAAAGTTCATGGCTTTCTGGTATGTAATTTTCAACATTTCTTTCGGACTGGTTGTCTTCGCTTTCCTCAGGTGTTGGAGGATAAACATATGGTGTTTTCTTCATTCTTCATTCTTTATCATGAAACAACTGCGTAATCTTTGTTACCAAAGTTCTTAACTAACTGTCAAAAGTCAAAAGTATTATTACACTAAAGTTGACCAGTTGAATACTACAGGTATGGCATGTTGATTTTATTGAAAATATGAACAGGATGTTCATAAAGTCAGTTGTGGAATCAATCATCTGCGACTGAAAGACAAACTAGTCGCTATTTTCTATCGTACAAGATAACCTCTCTTGAGAGGAATTCATGTTGTAAAGAGAAACATTCTAAATTGAAAATTGAAACAAAACATGACTTTGGAAATGGAAAAAACCTACGATAAATTGAAGTTACTTTTTTGTAATATCTAACAGAAAACAACTACTTTCCCGGCAAAAGCCACGCTGGACATTGAACTACATCTGATAGATATTGTGAAAAGGCCCTATATAAATAGAGACAAAAAATCTGAAAGTGAAAATTTGCATTTTCATTCAGATAGTTGATATTAAAAGAAACTATTTTTTGTAATATCTAATAGAAAACAACTACTTCCCCGGCAAAAGCCACGCTGGACATTGAACTACATCTGATAGATATTGTGAAAAAAACCTAACTCGATTCAAAGGAGTCATGTTTTGGTTCAATTTTCAATTGAAAATGTTTCTCTTTACAACATTATAGTGATTATTTTCTATCTTCTTCATTGATCTCACAAACCCTTATCTCGTTGATTTCGAATACATAGTTTTCTCCGGTGGATTCACATAATCGTCTTATGAGATCAATGTCTGTTTTCATCAAACGGAAACCACATCGTCATATCACTTCCTCAACTTTGAAATCCTCATTTGAACGCGACTAGCCATTTGAGTGCTGGAGAAACATAAACCGAGTTTAGTCCATCTCGCTCCATTAGACAATTCCGTGGTCATACGGCTTTCGGAACAAACGAAAAACATTTGGACAACAAGCACCACAAAGGTCGAAAGCTGAAACGAAACTTCAAAGCTAATTCTGTTCATGATAAATGTCTAATGAAGGGAATTATTATACCAAGCCTAACTACCAACTGTTAATTAACTCTAACAGAAGTTGGAGTGGAATTCAGTTGGAGTAACGTTTTAATGGAGGCGGAAAAAAGGTATGCGGAATATTCTTTGATGAATGTTTCGAACGAAGTTAGATTGTATCCGATTTCCTCGAGCAACGAACCGGCCAATGAATGAAAATGATTCGAGATGGTAATTCTGAGAGATTTTTTATACGGGCAGATCGCAAAGAAAATGTATCGAATACATCCTCAAAAATCGTTGTGGTAGTCAAGGCCGGTTTTTCAAGTTCCAATTAACCTCCAGATTATTCCACTAATGGTTAGAATGTGATCCTCCCAACATCATTTCAAGAATGTCTATTGAAGAAACTATTAGTTAGTTATCTGGAGGTTAACTCGAACATGTGAAACTGGCCCTCAGTTATGTATCTTTTTCTACTACCGCTTACCAAAGTAGCCTTTGACGCTTTCAGATCTCAAAGCAAAGTTGACGTTTTCCGAGAAATGTCGTTTTGTGACAGCTCTTTCGCTCTAGAGTGAAAATATTGAAAAAACGCTCCATCTCCCTAGCTTTTGTTGGATACGAACCTATTCTTGTATGACAGAGATTAAAGACAATAAGTTCAAAGCTTTCTAAAGAACTGTGGTGGTGTCAAGATTAGAAAATAATAGGACATAGCAATCCGTGAATCGTTCCTTCAATTGGACCAAGAACACCAAACTACAATCATAAATACGCTGATTTCCTAAGTTTCAAAATATGTCATTGAATTCTTCATATCTCAAATATATCGAAATATATATTGGTTTAATTTTTACATATCGCTTTTCGCCTGTATTTGGTTACGAAAATGCGGATTTCAGAAATGTCCTCCCACAGACATTTTACGACACTGTCACAATCCGACAACGTTGGAATCGTGGAGGAAATTTGTCGATTGTCATTGTATTTTCACTCATTTAATGTACGATATGTCTATATTCTCTATAAGTTCTTGAAACCATGCATGTGAAAATAGCTATTTATGATACAAGTTCGTAAAGTAGGACTTTTTTTATGAGCGTGAAGATTGTTGAATGAGGCGCAGCCGAGTTCAACAAACACGCGAGTACAAAAAAGCCCATTACGAAATTGTTCCATGTAAAGGTTTTTCTTCGGCAGTTATTATATTGCCAAATTGTAGCAATTATATCATTAATTTGAATGTTTAATGATATGAATTGTTGTCGTATTATCAACAAAGACTTCCAAGTTATATTTGACGCAAAATACTGTATTTTTCAAAAATTAGTAAATGTATGAATAGTGTATAAAATTACTTTACGCACAGTTGATGATTTTACGCACAGTTGTTTTTTTACGCACTTGTGCGAAAAAGTATTACTTTACACACTGTCAGCAGTTGGTGGACTTACTGAACAATTTCCACAGACTCATTTTTATTTCATCGTTACAACAAAATATGGTTTGCTCCGTATTTTGTGATCAGGAACTAGGTAAAATTCCGTTAACCAGGAGCTACAAGCTACAAAAAATGTTTTTTTGGGACTTACGTAGTTTGACATCCTGAACAAAAAATCTAAATGAAATTTTTGGCGATCTCAAGTAATTTCGGAGATACGGGCCTTTTTTTTAATGAAAATTGGAAATTTCTGGTACAATTTTCTTCTTTGAAAAACACACTCAAATGCCTCCTTATTTTCACCAGCACAGTATACACACCCTAATTCACCAGTTTTACACATTTTTTTCATTGAAAACAGTTTTTTTCAACAAATTGATGCTGTTTTGTTTAGTGAATATCTGTCATTTCAGTTGTCAGGCAGGTAACAATGGAATTGACGGAAGGGCGTAGCTAATGCTACATTGCCAATGTGATTCCAGAAATATTCAATTCACGTATCACATGGAATATTTTAGTGAATGAGAATGACAAATGAGTTGATATAACCACAACATTTTTCCATCAACACTCTGACTGCACATTTGAAACAATGGTACTAATTCTGTTTCTATATGACTAGCAAAATTCAAAAGAACGAGACAGATCACGGAAAAGTGCGCAAACAATTCTGAATATACATACGCACAAAGCAATAAACAACGCTTTTCACATTTAATAACCTACTTTAATGACTATAAATGAACCCTACAGACCCGATCTTATGCAAACCTAACCGAGCTTACCCGACTATATGATACGGATATGTTGCGTCTTTTCTATCTGTTTGCGCATGCATGCATGCATATACCAAAAATGAATGTTTTTGATCCGACACGTTTATTTAGGTAATTATTTGTTCGCAAAAAATGCCTGCTACATGCTCTGCCTATTAAAAATATCTTTTGTGCATTCAAAATATTAATACCAAGATCTTTTTTTCTAATCAAGTTATCTGACAAAACGTAATGGCTTCTTTCATAACAAAGTAGCCATTATCAATGTCTTTTACTGACTCAACAACAACAATGAGTCTTAATAACTTTATAAGAGTACAATGCGACGTTGTCAGATTCCCTAAACTTCCTGCATACTGAATACTCACGAATATGAAATGTTTGTAGTGAATAGCTTTCGGAAGTATTGGCGCCCTAGAGACTGGCAATTTTTTCATCAATAATAATAATAGTTCCGAAAAGTGAACCATTCTTAGTGAAGATATTCAGCAAGAAATACGTAAGCAAAGCGAGCACGCGCACACGCGCGCGGATTTGCGAAATGTCGGGCGATTGCGCTCGCTTCGCTCGCGTATTTCTGGTCTTGTTCACTTACAAATAAGGGATGAAAATTTCTACTCGAAGTTGACAGAAATACACAAAGTAGTGATGGGCGAGCGCGCTCGCCTCGCCCGCGTTTTTCTGGTCTTATTCACTAACGAATAAGGGATGAAAATTCCTACTCAAAGTTGTCAGAAATCAATAAAGTAGTGATGGGAATGCGCGCGTTCGCTTCGCTCGCGCCTTTCTCGCAGATATCTTCACCAAGAAAAATGAGATAAGTTACATAAATTACAAAAGTAGTAATAGGAATGCGCGTGCTCGCTTTGCTTGCGTATTTCTTGCTGAATATCTTCACTAAGAATGGTTCACTCTTCGAGTGTTTATTAGGAACTATTATTAGTGTTGAAAAAATTGTCTGATAACTGGTTTGGAAAAAAAATCTTGGTATTAATATTTTGAATGCACAAAAGATATTTTTAAATAGACAGAGCATGTAGCAGGCATTTTTTGCTAACAAATAATTATCTAAATAAACGTGTCGGATCAAAAACATTCATTTTTGGTATATGCGCATGCGCAAACAGATAGAAAAGACGCAACCTATCCGTATCGTATAGTCGGGTAAGCTCGGTTAGGTTTGCATAAGATCGGGCCTGTCGGGTTGATTTATAGTCATTAAAGTAGGTTATTTTATGTGAAAAGTGTTCTTTATTATTTTGTGCGCATTTATATTCATATTTGTTTGCGCACTTTTCCGTGATCTGTCTCGTTCTTTTGAATTTTGCTAGTCATTTAGAAACAGAATGAGTACCATTGTTTCAAATGTGCAGTCAGAGTGTTGATGGGAAAATGTTGTGGTTATATCAACTCATTTTTCATACTCATTCACTAAAATATTCCATGTGATACGTGAATTGAATATTTCTGGAATCACATTGGCAATGTCGCAAAATTAGCTACGCCCTTCCGTCAATTCCATTGTTATCAACCAGACAACTGAAATGACAGATATTCACTAAACAAAACAGTATGAATTTGTTGCTTTTCTATTTGCTAGCAAAAGCTACAATTTTTTGATAAAATCTGTTTTCAATGAAAAAAAGTGTAAAACTGGTGAATTAGGGTGTGTATATTGTGCTGGTGAAAATAAGGAGTCATTTGAGTGTGTTTTTCGAAGAAGAAACGTGTACCAGAAAATGCCAATTTTCATTCAAAAAAAGGCCCGTATCACCGAAATTACTTGGATTTTTGGATTTTTTGATCAGGAGGTCAAACTACGCAAGTCCCAAAAAATTTTTTTTTGTAGCTTGTAGCGCCCGGTTAACGGAATTTTACCAGGAACTATACTGCACTTGATGATACAATTAGAATCCCCCTTCTTTAGCTGCAAAAACTCACAGCATCATCAACATAGTCTGATCTAGCAGCGCTATAAATGAACCTTATAAGTAGAGGGATATTCATGCCTTTAGGCCAATTTTTACCCATAAAAATCACACACATTTCCAATCAAAAATTTTAGTTTTAAATCAAAAACCTAATCGGTGCCAACTTTTACCCCTAAAAATCACGCGAATCACCAGAATGATTTCCAAATAAACAGTACTTACTTCATATTTTTCAATCCCTTCATTTCCCCGCTCAAATAGTTTGAATTGGGAGATAAAAATTCATGAATCATTATATAGTTTACGGGTGGCAAATTTTCACTGCTAGCTTTAAAAATGATTTTCACCATTTTCACAAATTGTAAAAGTAATCTTCTGATAACAAAAAATACTAGAATCTAGTGAAGACATTTTGTGTCACAAGAGTATTCATATTCGAGTTTTGTCTATGTTTCAAAGGCTCTAATTTTTTTATAACTGAATGTTGGGTTGAACCTTTCACAAGGTGGGGAGCTAATACAAAATGGTTTCTGAAAGTAATATTCAGTTCGACTTTGGAGTTTTAGGAAAATAGCCAATTCCAATCATTCTACCTAGTTGGAGAGCTGCCTATATGATTTACTGACAGGTAAAGAAACCGTCTGCTGGGCATGAAATATTATTCTTGGTGTTGCCTCAAGTCGCCTGGATGCAGTTGTCCAATTTTTCCAGGTCAAGGTCAAGGAGAGGAGGGGGTGTTTGAAAACCAGCCAGCTTGTGACCGTTTGCTGGTTTCAGATTTCAGCAGATATGATGCTGTACATATATTCTGCCAAGTTTGACCCGCGATCGAGGTCAAGATCCATAGTTATGCCAAAAAAACTAAAATCGCAGTTTTTTCAGCATAACTCTGGTACTTGACCCCGTTGTACTTTTCGTTAAAATGAATAATAGTACCCATATCATGGTACAAGTGAGCTTTCAAAGCACCCGCAATGAGTTTAAGGGCACGAAGCGAAGCAGAGTCTATTTTGTGTGAAATTGCCAAGCAACGAAATTTTTATTGCGATGACGGTTTACTTCTTCAAAAAAGCACTCGTATAATTAAAAGTGACAATTTCTCTTGATTGATTACTGTATGGAATCCTAGGAAAACTCAAGTAGCAAACTCTGTTATCTGTTTCATAAGAGTTTTATAGACTGGCTATATAACAAATCTGATTAAACTACAACGCCCTTTACAGCTCTAATACAGTACGTATACCAAAAAAGGCCCAAATCAAAAAAAATTTGGTTCTTTAACATATAGCTTATAACTAATTATATCCTCTCAATAAAATGTCTCTATGTGATAGGTAAAAAACTGTTTTATAAGAATGTCTATTAGATTATTTATACAGCCTTTCCGTACTCAAACATTATAATTATATTTCTCAGGGATCCTATAAAGCGGTTTAAAACTGTTTTAAGAGTAGTTATACGAACATAAAAAACTTGTTTTATTAGAATGATATAACGCTGTCTGGTCAGCGTCCTATTGTTGTTTTGTTGTATAGAAGCGCATTGAATTAGTAATAAATTGGCCGATCTGATAAAAATATTAAAATATGTAATATTTTTTTCGAAGGTATTATTCTGAATTGGAAATACCTGTATAATGATCGATTAATTAAATAAATAGAGTATAACGCCTATATTTTTATAATTATTTAGGTTTAGGGTCACCCTGTATATTTGGGCAATCCTATAATTTCTGTCATGATTAAAACAAGGCAAAATTATATTAATCATACATATTTTATTAAAAAAAGTCGTGGGGCGAAGGATATTGAAGTACCTGTAGTTCTTAAACTAATCGTTTTAGATCACAAGTGTGATAGTTCGTTGAAATTGTTCTATCGTGAGGAACATAAAAATGCCAAAATATGTACGTTGACCTATTAATAATTTTGAACCTGATGTCACGTGACCGAAAACAAAAAGCCCATTGGGAAACATAATATCAAAAAAAGCTACCCAATTGCTCTAATACACAACCCCAAAATAACAATTCTCTACTACTCTCGAGTTCCGAGATATTCCCCGTCCTAATCTTCGTGGGACACCCTGTATAGTTCGGAATAATTTTCAGCATTGAATTTTTCATTTGCACATAAAAATTTTTAATTTTTTTAGCAGACTTATTTATGGTTCCAGAATTTGATCCGTGAATGAAAACTGGAAGGATTATAAGAATTTACGTAATTCCATTTTTCTTCTCAGTATAATCTCAGGATAATCGAGTTACTGATGTTTTAAAACTGGCACTACTTACAGTTAGAATAATTGAATCCCAAACAAAAAAATCGTTTGACTCAATTAATTCACATACACTCCCTACGTAGATAACTCGTTCCTACACCAAAACTATAGTTCAGCAGTATCGACCTAATCATTTTCCACTACACACTACCCCACCAGAATGTAATTTCACTTACCATGTTTACTCTCCTTAATTCAGTTTCCGCAGACTAAAATAACAAAGAAGGAGACACAAATTACACGTCGTAGCAAGTTTTTCGGGGGTTATATAAACCTCCGGGGCGGACAAGGGATGCATTTAGCCCACCCTTGGCGAGTAAGGTGTGAACAGAAGGGCGATCACCCTTCTGCTAATAAAGGGAACGAATGTGTCCTTTGTGGCCCGCACATTTTCAATTTGGATGGAACGACCGTTTGGATCGAAGGGGGTCTCTGTTTTATTAGTTGCATAGGTTTTCTAGTGCAGGTCGGGAAAGTATGAGTGGATGTAGGTTATGGCCTCTAGGGAACTTATGGAAACAGAAGAGACGTCAATCGATGATGGGATTGCGGAAATCATCAAAATACAACGTTTTCCAATGCGAGTAAAACGCCCTTGTAATGTACACAAATTAAATTTGGTTCAGGGTTCTTTCCGAATCTGTTCGAATGGTCATGGAAACCAAGGAACAGAAAGATAAATATTTTCCTAGCTCAAATAATTTGATGTGTTTCCTAATTGAAATATGAATCCTGAATGAATGAATCAATAATATGGTTTGTAAGATAAGGTAAAAACAAAGAAAAGTATCATTTGCATTTATTTCTGGATCAAACAATCAAATAATAAACAGATACAATAACAAGAATAAAATAATATATTCAACAAAAATAATGATCAGGGAAAAGAACTTTCCTACTCATAAAAGAGAAAATGAGCATCCCAGCTCACAAGAAAATTTGAAAACGCTATTGACACACTAGAGTCATTGAACTCATGCCAAGAGCCACTGAATGGGTGTCTACAGAAAGCGATGTAGTGTCCACTGAAGGTAGATTCACTGTGATTGGACAACGCGTGGAGGAAGTAACAACAAAAGGAAATTTTTGGATTAATATAGATTTGATGAACATCCTCCTATCACAGCACTTCAAACAAGAAACTCTCTCTTCTCTGGTAAACGTATCCAAACAATCTTGAAGATTTAGTTGGCCTGATGAATTTGGTGGAATTGGAAGAGGAAAAACCCAAAATTGTTCCAACGGAACTGAACTATGACCACAATAAGTACACTTCAATGTAGATTTGAGTTGGCCGCCAAAGTTATCCACAATATTGGAGTTGCCCATAATAAAAAATCTCGACCAAGATTTTTGAGCTTTATTGTTGTCGATTAAATTTTCATCAATATCTTTCAATATGTTTTGAGGTTTCTCAGCTATTCTATTCAAGTCCTCATGTAGACACTCCAGCCAGAAAAGTAAGAATTCCTGAGCATCTTCCTGAGAAAAGCCTGTATCGAGGTGCGAAACCGTAAATCTGAATTTTCAATGGAAATGTATCAACTGCTCGATATGTTGAATTTTCTGACCATATATCCTCGATCACCTGCGCAAAAGCATTTTAACAAGCATTCAACCTCTTATACTTAGAGGTACTGGTGCTTAAATCCCTCAAATATGTATCCGTTAACAAATAATCTAATAACCATTTTGTGTTGGACTGACACTGAATAACACTGTTCATAAAACAACTATTACCAATATTGGTCAACCCAATGAGACCAGATGATTGGACATTACTATCTACTGCAGGCCAGATGGAGATTGAGCAGTTTATGTTGCATAGACGACTGCTAGGTTCTTCTGAGGAATTTCCAGGATGGATATGTGTGAATCCGAGTTTCTTATTCACTTCCAAACAGTCGAAATCAGTTAAATTCGTAACTTTAACATCATCCTTTCCTAACTTGAAATGGCGTTCATTTTGGGATTCGGGAAGGCATAAAATCTCATCTGAAGATCACGAGGAAGAAATGGTGCCAAAGAGAGAAAAGGCATAACCACGTTGAATTGCGATTTTGATCCGTTGAATTCAGAATGAAGTTGATCTGCTTTCTTTAATTGCCTGGCCTAGTTTTCTGTCATGTATAAGAGACAGAGATTGCGGACCAAAAACAACTGAAGTTTCAACAGCTATTTGGTGAAATATGTAACTACTTTCAAGATTCTGATATCTTTGAATTTTCAACTTCTCACTCGAGACAGCAGCGAGTCCAGCAGACTTTGAAGTAAACGGTAAATGTGAAGGAGCTAAGGTATCTGAACAAGTAAAGTCCCAAACTGAAGGTTTCCCACACTTCCAAGGTACGAGGGACATACCCATCGGGACGTTTTCCATCGTCTCGACTAATACCTTGAGGTTCCAAAATAGCTGGAATACCTGCTGATACTAGGGCACGCTTGATGATATCGTTCACCTGGGAATGTATTGGAAAACGGCCAGCACTTCTTTGGCAACATAACCTATGAGTACCCTCACTGTCTACGAAACTTCCAGAAATGGAAACATGAGGAACACAAACAGATAAACCCAATCTGAATCCAACAGCAATTCGGAAGCTTTTGTTATCCAAGAGATTTCCAAGAGCGTCAAAGTCCTGGTATGGAAACAGTGTCAAAATTATATGATATATCACAAAAAAATATACAGGGTGATTCACGACGAATTGTACATAGTCCAACCATAAGTACTATGGACCAATGCCATTTCATATCTGGTATTGAAAAATGCCTTGTTTCGTTTTTGACGGATATACAGGGCGATATTTGAAAATATGTGAATTATTAAACGTTAAATATCTCTAAAAGTAAAAAACTCAGGCATATGAAATTTTCCACATTGAAAATGCTTCCTGAGCTCAATAAAACAGTTTTTGAAAAAAAAATTATTCCAGGTCCGGACTTAGTTTTTTTTAGATTTTCATTGGTTTTTTAAAAACAACACCCTGTAAGCAACATCAGGCAAATTTTAGTTTTCTCACTTTGAAGCTTAAGGACCACACTGAGCAACAGTTGAAAAAAATTGAACGCGGAAGTTTTTGTTTTCTGCAGAAAAAAATTGCACTTTCAAAAATACTATAATTTTAATGGATTCACATTCCGCTTATGACTGATGCGGCACTACATCGATAACACATCATAATTTTTCAACAGAAATTATGAGGAAAGTTCATAATACAAGAGATAAAGTATTATTCAACCAACCGTTAATATTCCAGGGTCGTATTTTTTTTTTTATGTTTTCATTGATCCAGTATAAACAACACCCTGAAAAGCGGGTTGAATAGATTTTCTTTCTGACACGTCAATGCGGATGGTACGATAGAAAAAACTTTTTTTTTAAACAGTGCAAATGTATTTTTTTCTACCATGGCTAATACAGCACTACATTGAAAAAAACATTTATTTAAAATAAAATCGTTCGGAAAGTATTACTTAATCGATTTAAAGATTGATATTACAGGTCCTAACTTATTTAACGTTCTAATTGGTTTTGTAAAAACAATACCCTGTCACCTTGGAGGCTGGCTAATACTAAATGCCTGAGCAAAATTAACTAAAGAAAATTAACGTAAAATATTCAAAAACTAATTGATTTCTATCCTGCAAGTAAAACAAAACCTTGGATGTTGTATCCAATAAAGATGGCAGCCGATCAATATTTTTCTACGGGACAATTTTTAAAGTTTGCTGCTAACCGTCACCGTAAGAAATACATGAAAATGTTTTAGTCAACTTCAACAACCGTTATTGTGAAAAATGGAACGGAGAGTAAGTGCAATTACAGACATACAAATAGCAAATTCAGTTTTCTAGAAAATTTTATTTAGTTGACTCAACGATAACAATAAGAAATAAACACTACTTTAAAGAGACCTAATCGGATTTAAGTTTATTTTCAAAATGCCATCCATTCGCCTCCCGGCACTTCCTTTCTCTTTTCAAGATATTCCTTACGGCTTTTCTTATCTGATCTGGATGCCTTCTTGTGAAGAGAAATGCTTCAATTATTCACTCACGTAGCTGTTCTCTTGTTGTAATCTCTACCTCATATACTATGCTTTTCAAAACGCCCCACAAATAATAATCTAGTGGGGTAAGGTCAGGTGATCTCGCCGGCCAGGGAATCGGCCCACCACGTCCCATCCATCTATTGGGAAAATTTTGATTGAGAAACTGATTAACTGCCCTGGTTGAATGAGGTCCTGCTCCATCGTGTTGAAATCTCATATATCTCACACTGACTTCCTCATCTTCCAGAAGAACAGGGAGAACATTCTCCAGAAAATCAAGGTACTCCTGCCCACTCAATCTATCGTTCAAAAAATAAGGACCCACTAATTTATTACCGATGATACCTGCCCAAACGTTGACAGAGAATCTAACTTGAGATCTAGTTTGCTTTATAACATGTGGATTTTCATGTCTCCAGTTGTGATTATTTCTGGAATTGTTTATGCCGTCTTTCGTGAACTGGGCTTCATCGCAAAACAATATCTGATAAATGTATCTTCTATTTGCAGAGATCCACCTGCATAATCGCAAACGTGGAAGATTATTTCCCGGATGCAGTCTCTGCACCAGTTGGGGGTGATAGGGATGGAGGAGATCTTTCTTCAACGTCCTGAAAACTGTGAACTGGGAAATGTGCAAAATGCTGGATATTCGCCGGGTACTTATCTTATCATTTTGATTAACCATTTCTAAAATATGCTCTTTTTGGTCTTCAGTCAGTCGCTCACCACGTTCTGCAGTACCAGAAGGAAATTTTCCCGTTTCTCGCAGGTGCGTAAAAACGTTGTTAAACGTTTGGTGGTTCGGTACTCTTCTATGTGGGAATCTTCTCCGGTACTCCCTGACTGCTGCTCTGGCATTTCCATTACAACATCCGTATACAAAAATGATATCTGCGTATTCTGCGTAAGTAAACTGATGAGGCATCGTGCTGAATGACCAACTCAAACTGTCAAAATGGATACCCGAGCTTCTGTCACCCGTTGCTTTATTTGTTTTTCAAAGCGAATTAAAAGCCTACTTGCATTTGAACTGTTTTCAAAAGTAATAGTTTCTTCTATGGCAAATGGTGTCTATTTATTTCAGTCAGTATCATCATCATATTTGACGTGACAGTAAGAAAATTTGTTCAACTCCATTTACTGGGTGTTATTTTTACAGGATCAATAAAAACATGAAAAAAAATACGGCCTGGAATTTCAACGGTTGATTGAAAATACTTTATCTTGAGTAATATGAACTTTCGTTAAAGTTTTTGTTGAAACATGATAATGTGCTATCGATGTAGTGCCGCATCAGTTATAAGCAGAATGAGTATCCTTTAAACTTATCCTTTTCAAAATATTCCATTTTTTTTGTAGAAAACAAAAACTTTCGTGTTCAATTAAAACAATTAAATCGTTGAGTCAACTGAATTACATTTTCTAGAAAACTGATTTCAGTATTTGTATGTCTGTAATTGCACTCTACATTCCATTTTTGTTCATGTATTTCTTATGTTGACGGTCAGCAGCAAACTTTAAAAAGTGTCCCGTAGAAAAATAAAACGGAGTCGGCTGCCATCTTTATTGGATACGGAAGGTTTTGTTTTACTTGCCAAATAGAAATCAATAAGTTTTTAAACATTTCACGTTGATCTTCTTTGATTAATTTTGCTCAAGTACTTAGTATTAGCCAGCCTCCAAGGTGACAGGGTATTGTTTTTACAAAACCAATTAGAACGTTAAATAAGTTAGGACCTGTAATATCAATCTTTAAATCGAGTAAGTAATACTTTCCGAACGATTTTATTTTAAATGAATGTTTTTTTTTTAATGTAGTGCTGTATTAGCCATGGTAGAAAAAAAAAACATTTGCACTGTTTAAAAAAAAGTTTTTTCTATCGTACCATCCGCACTGACGTGACAGAAAGAAAATCTATTCAACCCGCTTTTCAGGGTGTTGTTTATACTGGATCAATAAAAACATAAAAAAAAATAAATACGACCCTGGAATTTTAACGGTTGATTGAATAATACTTTATCTCTTGTATTATGAACTTTCCTCATAATTTCTGTTGAAAAATTATGATGTGTTATCGATGTAGTGCCGCATCAGTCATAAGCGGAATGTGAATCCATTAAAATTATAGTATTTTTGAAAGTGCAATTTTTTTCTGCAGAAAACAAAAACTTCCGCGTTCAATTTTTTTCAACTGTTGCTTAGTGTGGTCCTTAAGCTTCAAAGTGAGAAAAATAAAATTTGCCTGATGTTGCTTACAGGGTGTTGTTTTTAAAAAACCAATGAAAATCTAAAAAAAACTAAGTCCGGACCTGAAATAATTTTTTTTTCAAAAACTATTTTATTGAGCTCAGGAAGCATTTTCAGTGTGGAAAATTTCATATGCCTGAGTTTTTACTTTTAGAGATATTTAACGTTTAATAATTCACATATTTTCAAATATCGCCCTGTATATCCGTCAAAAACGAAACAAGGCATTTTTCAATACCAGATATGAAATGGCATTGGTCCATAGTACTTATGGTTGGACTATGTACAATTCGTCGTGAATCACCCTGTATATCATCTGGGTAAAGTTTACTTTTCATACAATTGTCTATCTTGAAACTCCTGGAGTTGGAATAATGCAACTGATATTTTTGACTTCAGCATCACCATTTATCTAAAAGCAGATCTAGCATACTTTGAAGTATCTATAAATGAAAGCAACCACTGTGTCAACTCATGAAAAGTCCCAGACCACAGGTATGTCTTCTACAGCAGTAGATGAATAATTTTGTAATAAGAGTAACACTTTAAAGTGATGCATCCGAGGTTACGTGTAGTGTGTAAGGGAATCATGAAGTATATTGTGAGCATCAAAACGTCTTCAGTTCGAACTTAAATTATAATTTCCTTGATATCTTGAAAGCTTTACTGATGAATTTGTAGAAGTTCCCGTATCCTGTATCCTCACAAACTGTTAGTGGCATAAGTATATTCATGATATCTGGAATCTGTACATTATCCTCAAGATGAACATTCCTACTATGTATCAGATGTAACTTTAAGGAGTGAAATATGTCATACTTCATACCACCAGAAGCGCAGAAATTAATTTTGCCCCGAGAGTATTTAATATATGCAGTATATAGTGCAACATGACGCAACTTCCGGAACTTATGTGATGCATATGAACAGTAGCAACCGAAAGTATGAAGTCTCAAACTGAACCAAGATTAATATTCTCAAAAGACAAGTACTCTAACTTTGTGTTGTGGTTTCTATCAAATGCGGCAAAAAGTATTGCAGATCATCGAAATAATATAATATAACATAATAGTTTTGTATAAGTAGAAAAGTTATTGAGTATAACCCTCAAAATGTTCTGCAACCGTAGACGTTAGTTGTTGCCTTGTAAGCACAAGGTCTTCTAACCTAAGCCACAAATGTGTGGTTGGCTTCTTGTTGTTGACTTCCTTTGTTTCTATTTTTACATCCAAGTGTTGTACATGTGTCTACGGTTGCAGAACATTTTGAGGGTTATACCCAATAACTTTTCTACTTATATTTTCATATATTGCCCTTCGCTAAATCCATCCTTAATAATTAATAGTTTTGTTTAGATAAACGGTGAACTCATAAAATTACCATACAGCATTTGATGATCAACCCACAAACAAATAATGCTTATAGTAATATGACAGTGAAAATATAATGTCTGAGATTGAATTCTTGAATTCAATTCGATTCAAGTTATTTCTTAGAATTTTTGGAGTACATGATGTATTTATTAGTAATTTTATTAGTAGGTTAATGAGTATGTACATTACATGTACAATTTTTAAGATATTTTACAATCGTTCTGTTACATAGTGCCCTACATAACATCATCACACTAGGCTTGAAAGACTGTCTTGTGATTTCTGTTATGTATGACACCCCATACTCAAAGTGAGGTATTTTTTAAGGCAATTATCAGTTGGTTACTGCTATTGTTCAACAATATTCATGGTAAGGAAGGAAGATTGGACGAAAGTTTATAGGTTGATCATTAACTTTTCATATGAAGATATAAAATTGTAATTATGGAGAAAATTCATAGGGAAATCTCATTATTATATATCTTTCTTTTTTGAAATTTCTTTTTTTTTATTTCTTTGAGATTTTTTTGGTAGAGTATTTATAGATTGTTGGCAAAGAGTGAAAAAATGAATTTTGTCTAATCGTTTTTTTGAAATATTCAACTTCAATATCTCAGCGCAAGATCTGATACCGGGAGCATGGGACCCAGAAAAGCATACCCTCCTTTCCAGAAATTATGGTGATCCATTTCAAGCGCTTTCATTCAAAAGAAGATCTCAGAGATAAAATTAATGTTTTCAAATCTGTTGACGGAATTAACAATTATAACAATTTTAACAATAGACGAATTGGATATGAGAAACTATGCAACAGAAAATGCAATTCTTTGTCGCCACAACCTATATGCTTTATCCAATCAAAGCGGTAAAACCACTACCTATACGCAGACACCCTTACGCAGATACGTGACACATGTACAATGACTCTAAAAATGTGTCACCGATTTCAGCAACATCTCTAGTGGGCAGAGAGGCATAGATACTCTTCTATGAGACTTGCTCATAGTATTCTGAATTGTGCCTTTCATCATTATTGTTGAATGTTGTATCTTGTATTATTTAAATACTGAACCAATTCCTTCTCCAGGTTTGTTATAGCCATAAATCTCCTTTATTGTTGATTTCTGATCTCGCGAGCTGATAACGGAGCTCCAGTGATGAAATCAGTTTGATTCATGTCTTCTAAATGGTGTCCTGCAGCCATTTAGGATTCAGAGGCTTCAGATGTTTGGCAGCTATGTTAGGGATTATTTAAAATTGACTTACCCAAACTCGTACGTTCTTCGAAATTTAGTCGGCAATAACCTACCGACCCCATCAAAAAAAATCTTACAGTGTTGGCTTTCTCCTTATCTGTATAGTTCATACGAAACTCAGCTGAGACAGCAGAACGGTCGGCGTATCTTTTCTGAAACAGTGGCAGCAGATTTTTTTTTCGTGGTAGAATAAATATATAAGATGGCACAGGTATTATGAAAATTGCACGAGTTGTGCGAAGCAGAAGTTGTTTCTATACGGGAAATAAAACGACCTAGCACTTTCGTTTGACAAAATGGTCAACAACGTCTCCTGCTTGAATAACTCTAAACACAGTAGCTCTGATAATCTTGGTTTATTCACATTTTCTTTTCAGAAGAACCACTAGTATTCTCATATTTCAAACGAGAATACATATTCAAAATAACCCTTTGAGTTTGAATGTGTAGAGCTTCATTAAATAGTTCCTTATGTTGCGTCTCTAGATCAGCTCCCACAGACGTTCTGGATTAACTTCCACTTGGAGCTGCTCTGAATTAACTTCCACTTGGAGCGGTTCTGAATTATCATCAAAATCTTTTGTTTCAATGACATCAATATCGAAAGGTCTCCAGATAATTGAATAACGATATATGTAAATATGCGAATGAGCCTAGCTAGTAAATAAATCTTTCAGCAAATAAAAACTGAATGGAATTCGGCAGCGGCAGATCAAAGAAATTGGGTTTCTTACCAGTTAGAATTCGATAGCGGCCAACCAAAGGCTTTCGGTGGTCATTTCGCCAGCTCCTTTTATGTGACAGAATATATCATTTCCACGTAGACTGCCAATCGAGTTGATACGAGGAGCATTAGAGAATAACGGTTATTTATGCCTATGCATAAGTATTTTGTTTGTTCATTCCAAGGTTAACGTAACAACAGTTCAACAATACGGAGGATATCAAATTGTACAATGGGGTAAAGTTGCAACACATCGCATGAAACTATAATAGATATTTGAAGTTCATGAAAGACAATTTAAAGGGTTTATTTCAACTGAAAAATTAGTTTTGCAAAAAATTATGTATTGAATTCGTTGATGAGCTACAGATTCAAACTAGTTCGTTTGTTTTATAGGTATCAATTTCTCTGTTGCAAACGCACATACAGGTCTTTCACGTCCACTATTCACCTGTAGGGATAGCGAATTGTTCTCGCAATAGAATATACAATGGGTGAATTTTGTTTATCATTGAATTGCACAGAGCGAGTATCGATTTTGCTGAAAACACAATAGTGGCTAATTAGAATCTTTCATTTCAGCAATACAATATGGAAATTGATTCAGTAGAAACACCGTCAGTCATAATTGTACTATTATTTCCGAAATAACAAGGGTATTGAATTAAAATGTAACTTTTGAAATGAATGTATATCCAATATGTCCATGTTTTTATTTCAAATGTGAAAAATATAGAGTATTGTGTATCGGTATACATTTATTCCACTCGTAATATGGAAACTTGACGAGTAACTGTGCGTAAAAATAAAGTTACAACTCATTGTATTTTTATATCATGGAATAAAAATTTTTGTATGCACTTTCGATCATAACTGACATAGAAACAACATATTTGGTTGTTTTCTTTTGTTTTGTTTTGTTCGTTATGGTCCCATAATGAAAGCAATTCAATTGGATGTTTTCAATTGGAGAAAAAAAATCTGGACGGTGTGGAGAAAAATCTTCTTACTCAAATCATGACACGTTTCCAGAATTTCGGCGGTGTACACCTTTTGAACAGGAATATTTCCCGCAGGCTTGAAGACAGCTGTTGTCTTACCTCTCCACAATGTAGGTGACAACACCAACCCCTCTAACTTCAGACCAATCTCGCTACTGTCTACTATCTCGAAACTTATTGAAAAGTTGGTAAAAAAAAAGATTGTTACAATTCTTATTGCGTGAAAACATTTTGAACGAATGTCAGTTCGGATTCCAAAGTTCAAAAAATACTAATGATGCGATTTTCTTATTTTTAGAAAAGGTTTATACGAGTTTAAATGAAGAAGAATCCATTGCAGCAGTCTTCTGTGATTTCTCAAAAACTTTTGATTGTGTTAATCATGGAATACTGCTGACAAAATGGACTGCTATGGCATAAGAGATACATACACTGGTTCAGATCATACTTGGATAATAGAACTCAGATGGTGAAAATTGGTGATACGTATTCCAATCCGTCAAATATATTGTGGAGTAACTCAGGGATCTGTTCTAGAACCGAATATTTTCCTATTATACCTAAACGACCTACCTACAATTCATATTGAAGGAGACTTCACAATATTTGCAGACATTACTATGGCATGGAAAAAATATCGTAAACCTGAAGCAAACAGTATGCTCAGATCTAGCAAAGGTGTGATTCAAACTTCCTATGTTTTAATGTAGACAAAACCAAAATTATTAATTTCAAATTTAGTTACGACAAATTGATACTAGATGGCAATACGGTAGAAGAAACACAATACACCAGATTTCTGGGTTTGTATATCGATAACAAATTGAAATTCCATGAACACATTTCACTTTTATGTAAAAAGCTGGCTTCAGGTTCATATGCTGTAAGAATCGTTTCCAATGAACTTGACATATCAACACCAAGATTAACTTACTAAGCATTAGTAGAATCTCATATACGTGATGGCATTGCTTTCTGAGGATTCTGAAGTCAACAAACTCATGAACCAAGTCTTTGTGCTACAGAAAAGATCACTGAGGTTTCTATGCAAGGCCAGCTATAGAGATAGCTGTAGGCCTCTTTTAATTCAACACAAAATACTGACTTTGGTCTGCTTATTCATTCTAGAGGTGGTATGCCCAATTCATAAAAGACATGTTACCAATCCACCAGAACAGAGACCTCATAATACCAGACATTTCCAAGATATTCGTTTACCCATACCAAAAACAACCTTGACAAAACATTCTAATATGTATGAAAGTAAAGGAATATATAACCATTTACCAAAGGTTTACAGACATACTTTGAATCAGAAAGAATTCAGAAAATCCGTTAAAGATTTGCTTCTTGAAAAAGCTTATTATAGCCTGCAGGAATATCATGATGACAGACTGTGAATGTCAATGATGTAATAAAATTTTAACCAATTTAAAGTGTACCTATGATATTTCGTTTTCGTTTTTACTTTTACATATATGTATATATTTTATTCTTCTATAACAAATGTGCATAGGCACATTCAATTAAATTAAATTTTATCATGATATTCATATTTACAATTTTAAAATCATTTTTTACTTATAGATATCTTGTATATGTGTGTGTGTGTGTTAAACAAATTGTTCATGTACTTTATAGGTATTAATCGTTATGTAACTGTATCTGCAGTGGTATCTATTTCTACCATTTTTTTTTTTAATTCATAATTTACGAATATTTATATTGTATGTGAGTTTGTTCTTACACTTTGTCAATGAGAGCTTGTTTTTGGACAATAAAGTATATATCTATCTATCTACTCATAATTCATCTCGAATGTAAAACCTTTCATTGGCGTACTCCTCTTCAAATTGAATATCGGAAGCCACGTCGTTAATAGATAAAATGATCACTCAGGAATACGGTTTTTTTTATCATTTTTACTTTGTTGACATATTTTCAATAGCTATTCATGATCATGAACGAATTTATTATTATTATTTATAACATTGTCGGGACAGCTAGTATACCAATAAGGCTCTGAATTCTGCTTGAAGTTACCAGCACATTTCAGCACTCTAACAGTTGTTTAAAAATAGAGTTATGCTTCTTCGTATCGTCCATATCGGCGTTTCAGGATATTTTTGAAAATGGTTTGCGTTCATCGTGAGTTCCAAGTATATTAGTACTTAGATGTCACCAATACTACAACAGAAATGATGTATTTACAGGGAAAGATGGTAATTGGGTACCGTTAATTACCTTTATACCTGGTACCGTAAAGGGTCATATACGAGTTGGCTGCGACGAACAACTGGGCGCAGGGGCAACTAGGCGCAAAGACTACCGGGCGCAGGGACGACTGGGCGCCAAAAAAATATCTACTGATCATAATTATTATCATAAATTCATTTTGAGTGTAGTATTTTATTAGTCTGATCTAACCTGACCGAACTACCCAAGCTCGCAAGTTGGGAGCTTGGAAGTTGAATGAAAATTCATTTTAAGTGTGGTATATAAAGAAAAATGAAATAACAAAATTTGAATTTGTAAATATAAATCTTTATTAATGACTGTGGCTTACTGGCCAAGTATCTGGCACCCAACTCGCATGATAGGTTTTACTACCTGGCTCAGCCGGCACCCAATTCGCAAGCTTCGATTTTCAGTACCAAAGTCATAATTATTACTGAACATCGGTTGAACTTTCGATAAGGTTTAATTTTCAGTATGAATATGAAGTTACAAAATATTAGTCCATAATAATATAGTCGTAGAAAAAATAAAGTGTCACTCATCGAAATTAATCTTTGGAAAATCGAGAAACTTTTGTTTTAAAGTTATCTTCGTTAGTACCATGACAATATAGCTGTTTCGGTAGTTGAGGAAGCTGATTTCAACAAATAACTAACAATAGTTTTTTCAAAGAAAATAATCGTAAATAAGATGCCAGTAACTTTAAAGTTTATTCGGAGTACTTAATTGTACACCAGACATATGCCAGACAGATATTGTTTTCGAATACTTCAACAATTAATGTCCATCCTAATTAAAAAGATTCAGAACTCATGTTCATAAATCATAATTAGAATTTACTAATCGCATAAAATGCGGGTAGATTTATTAGTTTCGCTTTGTTAAGCGATGTTCTCGATAGTTTCTGGGCTGCTTTATCGTCGAAAATATCAGCCTCATTATTCATCAAAACTATGAAGCAAGTCGTTATAGTTTAACCCATGAACTTGCTAGCCCACAATCGATTTCCGGAGATGATAAGCAATGGGTAAATCAGACGAGGAATTTACATTAATACCTGTTACCTTCCGATCAAAGGTACTCTAGCGGTATGGTATATTTGATATAAAAAAACTGATCATCTGAAAAGATATTTAAACTAATTTTGATGTTATGAACACGATTAACTTTTAATGTATGATATCAATGATAATACTGGGAAAGTCTGTATCCAATTATCGTGAGGTTACTTAGACCTGCATTTCTGTAGATCATCGGTACCTGAAGGGTAAAACGTACATAAGGGTGTACTAATAAATGTTACCCTGTCCTCTGGATTCTGAAAATTTTCACGAACAGCACTAATCACCAAAATGGTCGGCAAATACGACCATATATCGAAATGTCAATCTTTCGACTTCTACTCTGCAACCACCATAAATTTTTTTATAATATGCGAGCAATTTATATAAAAATGTGATAAAAACAGGACAAATAATACCAATCTACATGAAGAATAGTCCCCATTCACTGGAAAACTATCAGCCAGTGACAATTACATCTTGCTTCTCAAAAGTATTCGAATGTGCATTTTTATACAGGATTCTTTCATTTTGTATAAAGGTCGTAACATTTTCACAACGAATCAGCATGGACTCCTGAACAAAAAATCAACTTCCACAGCTATCTACTCCTATTATAGTGAAATAATTAAATGTATTGAGACAGAAGAATGCCCTGTTGGGATATTCTGTGATCTCAGCAGGACATTCGATTGTATTAACGATGATATTCTTTTTAAAAAATTGTTTAGGGATCAGACTATTTACGTTGCAGGAAACTAAATTTGGAAATCAATTATATTACATGCGACCTCAGTCCAACAGATTTAGGGGTCACATAAGGGTCCATTTCAGGTCCAATATTATTTCTTTTTTATGTTAACGATCTGGATGAATCAATCAATACATCCATGACCCTATATGCTGATGATATCTCAATCATTGTCTCCGACAAAAATGATTCGGACCTTGAGCATTAAAGTTTTTCAGGATTTAAATAGGTGGTTTGCATCGAATAATCTTTACTTGAATGTGAGCAAAGCGGTTTCAATTCGGTTTCAAATTCGTCAGAGAACTTGTAACATCATTAGTTTTCAAGCAAACGAAAACTCTGATCTCGTCGTCGCAGATAGCAAAGTCACCAAATTCTTGGGACTCTCCATTAATCAATGTTTGGGGCGGCATAATCACTGTGAACTCTTAATAAAAAAATCAATACAATATTTCATCAGATCAGAAATTCGAATCAATTTTTGGACTGTGATAAATTGCTGACATTGTATTATGCTCAGGTTGACTCCAGACTCAGGTGTGGTCTGTGTTTCTGGGGCTTATGTTCTCATTGGAAATAAGTCTTCATTGCTCAAAAAAGGTCAATACGAGCAATGCTAGGTACGAATGAACGCATTTGTTAAGTATAAAATTTCAACTATGCCTTGTGTTTTTATATAAAAATTTTGACAAAAATTTTGTGTCCAACAAATTGAAACATAATGTGAACACCAGGCACAAAAATGATATTTATGTTCCATTTAGTAAAGGTAAACTGGCCTACAATTCTCTTAACCTCATGGCTCCCAGAATTTACAACTGACTGCCAGTTACTATAGAGAACAGTAAAATATTGGCTATTTTTAAGAATAGATTAAAAGACTTCCTCCTACGTAATTGTTTTTATGGTCTAGGAATATGTCCATTTAGTTTGTAGGTCAATGTCAACGATTCCTATAAAATGTGAATTAATATTGTCAAAAGGAAAATAAAGTTCATTTTTTTATTAATTTATTGCATAATATTTCAACAACAATAATAATGGCCTAATATTAATTTTGCCCTCGATATTAAACTTCTGGATGAGCAAGATTCTTGAAACTTTAAACATAGCTCAGAACTGGACGACAGTGTAATATTATTATACACGAAGTTAATAATAATATAAAAATGAATATAATATTAAAAATTTCAGTATTAATACAGCTTTAATGAATAAAATTCTTCTACAAAATTGAGATGAGGAGAATCGAAATGAATCAAGAATCTTCCCCATACAGAATTTGTAGATAAATTGAGAAAAAATCGAATAGTTTGGATCGAGAATCGAATGAGCCGATTGCTCTACGTTAATTGAAATGGTCAACTGAAGGATCTGGCATTCATTTGATTCAGTATGGAAATAATGATATTATAAATTGAGTTTTGCTTCATTTTATTTCTCTGCAAAATAATAGATCGATATTATTGGTAGGTATAATAAAAAAATTCTAGTTCAGATATCTGATGAGATCTGGTGAATAGAATTTGAAATAAATCTGAAATTCACCACATGTCTCTATCTTAATCTCATCAAGATGATTAGAAGTGATTGCAAAATTTCACATACACACACAGACAAGACTGAAGAGTAGAAAATTATCTCGAAAATTATTATCATATTCCTTGTCAAATGCACTAAAATGCGTACAAAATATTCAGTATCAAAACACACTGTAAAATGTCAAATAATCCCTTTTGTGAACAAAACGTGACATCAGATGACCTACTTGATCACTAAAATGTAAGGAACATTCTGATCTTAAATTCATGTCCATCATTGTTATTGAAGTCACGATGTAGGTATAGCGAAAAAAAATCAAAATTAGCGTATGATACAAATGTACAAAGTTAAGAGCACTCCGTTTCGTTGCGCGTGCTTTAAAGGTTCACTTGTACTCTCATATCATAACATGCAATTTATAAATATACCAGGTTTTTAAAACGGACTAAAAATGATGAAATAATTTCTCAAATCCACACACAGATTTATAACCATATACAGATTCCTGACTCCATACAGATTGTGCTGAAAATTAGTGATTGTGAATTTTTAGTATCTATGAAAACTGGTAAAGAATAATAAAGTGAAGGAAGTTTCTAACAGCAGCACCTCGTTTTTCGTTTCAAATTTTACAAGTATACGAAATTCCCACTTCGAGAAGAATTTCCTCGCCTATCAATTTTAGCTTCTCGAAAGCAACCACGTACTCCGCTATTAGGTCCCGTTTGGCCTTTGTGCTCTTTGTATCTTTAATAAACAATTAAGGAAAAGCAATCTGTTCCGGTTTATCAGCAAACTATTCAGTTCCTGTAAATCTTTGAATGGGTATTGTACGGAAATTAGAACCCAAGATTAGTTTCGATCCTTGGCCTGACTGTTGCAAATTCTACGCCACATATAATGTTACCAGGAATAATTGAACTGCTCGCTTTGCTCGTACTTCAGCCATTTCATATTCATAACTTATTTACCTACAGAGATACGGTAGATTACTCGTGCGTTTCAAACTCTCCATGGTATTATATTTTTATTTTTTGTGATTAGAATGGTATTGTACTACTTTTAGATTTGAATTCTCAAATTTGAATCGCAGGAATGTTGAATTTCCCTGAATTTTTGTTCTAGATTAATTGAATTTCTTTTTTCTTTACTTGGATGGCTAATAATAATAATAATAATAAATATACTTTATTGTCTTTCAGAAAAAATCTTTTGGACAAAGCTTGTAAATGTAAATATAAAATGCAAAGTGTTAATACATCTAAGATACAGGATCAATTTTTTAAAACAGAGTTATAATAGTCGGTTTTGTTAAAAAAATCTAAGTAAATTTACATACATATACAAATAAACATACTTATACATATATAAGTGGAGAGGTAGTCTTGACTGACTAGTTATAGAAAAACCGGTAAATTCTTGAGGATGCAATCAAATCACTGGGCTTAGTCAAAGAAAACTCTTTGTTGTATTGTCAAGCTTTCGGAAAAAATTTTATTGCTTCATCCGGACAGATCTATAAAACGAAATTTTGGATGTTGTACAAAATGGTGGGTAAAAACAAATAAATTCATTACTTACAAACTTGAGGTTAGAAGTAAAAGTCAACGTGCACAACAAAAAACATCAATATCTTCATAATCACTTAGACATGGATACATCAATAAATCATTCCTTAATAGTTAATTGCAACATTACAATATTTTAAAAAATATATATTTTCTCCGGCACACATGGTGCGTCTGCAGACAGAGATTTCAACCTGAGAGAGAGAGGGCGAGTTCAATTTTGAAGGATGACAATATTTCAAACGAGCAAACAGTATTACCAACCAAGTACTACCAGCAGTGTGAGCAACCCAAACAACGAAACGCTTACTTAATCCGCAATAAGGACAAAATACCAAACCCTACTTCAAATGTGAAGACTGGGCTCATGGCCAAAAGTCACAAAAATAACGGATTACAGTCTCATTCGGGAAAACTGGAGAGATTACTTCCAGCTTTGAAGGCATGACATTACAAAAAGGTTTTTACCCACCATTTTGTACAACATCCAAAATTTCGATTTATAGATCTGTCCCAATGAAGGCATAAAAAATTTTCCGAAAGCTTGACAATATAACAAAGAGTTTTCTTTGACTAAGCCCAGTGATTTGACTGCATCCTCAAGAATTTACCGGTTTTTCTATACATATATACATAGCTAGCTCATACTCCTTTAGGGGCGAGTTCCATAGAAATGGTTCAGCCTTGATTTGGTTTTATGCTTTGGAATTGAAATAAAAATACCAGACCATTTCTATGTTATGACAAATGCTACCTTTAATTTTCAAATTCATAAAAGTCTGAGGACAATTATTAACATCAGCCTTTGATACTCTCATGAGAAATGTTCTTAATATTAAATAATTACCAATATTTCAAGAAATTATTTTAATATTCTAACATAAAGTTAACTCCTACCAACATCTTTGTACGAAATATCAAATTTCAGTTCCCTCAAAATAGATCACTGGACCACTGTAGTTTGGGTATCATCCATGCTGATCGAAATGTGGTCTTGTATTTTCAAGAACTATTCAGTTTTTCCACTAATTTTCTTGAAATAAAGTTTTTGAATGACATACTCATATTCCGAAGTGCAAATTATTAAATTTTTTACACTGTGATGCTTCTAAAATTGATTAACATAAGTTTTTCTTGATGGAATATTCGTGAGATTATGTATTCTCTCACAATTCATGAAATTTTGTGTTATTGAAGATTTATGTAAATGTCCGGTCTGGGGAATACAAATTTTGAGTGAATACCTTGAATTTCGAAAGGTTTGGAGAACGCTAAGGAGTTTCAGGACACTTTATTTCATATTCACTGTCACATCGGGTAGTTGCTACCCATTAAATTTATTTTCCCGCTGCCGACACTGTAAATAGTCCATACATGCTTATCAACAAAACAGGTAAATGGCCTATATCATTCGTTTACTAATTCATCTTGACAACGGAACTTAATAGTGTCATTTACAGGCCTAGGGTAATAATGACTTTGACTTTGACAAGTAATACCATCAGCTTCATTCATATCAATTTTTAGGTTATGAGACCTTTTGAATATTATTGTTGTCTGCTTATTCGGTAACTTAGTTACATGCACAAGCAACTTAGAATGAAATAGCGAAGGAATAATCATGAAGGAAGGGTAAGAAAACCAACTTCAATTCAGGCAAATTTTGAGAAATGTCAACAAGCAGCGGGAAAAACGTAATAAGTAACACGGAATGTATCGACTGTTATCATCCTCGGCAAGCGACAAGCCTCGGCTTTGCCTCGGCTCGTACTCGCTCACCTCGAATGTTAACACGTCTTTACATTCCTTGTTACTTAAATAACTATTAATAGGTAGCTGGCATTTTTATTTCATTTTGTAACTAGTGTTTTGAATATTTCTGATGGTTAGAAATAGCTTTGTATATTCTTTAATTTAGAAAAAATCCCTACGGCTACTTTGCTAGATTCTAAGCGTCTCTGTTAAAAAACTACTGTCATTTTTATATCAAACAATTTTGTTTTCAAGTCTTGTAGCTGTTGCTATTTGAAGAGTTTTTATTTTATTTTTACCTACAACATTGAAATAAAGTAATATTCAACAATGAATATCATGATTTCTGATGAGTTTTTCATTTACCATTACTTTAGCTTCACTTTGGAGTATTTATTCGTCATTAGTATGCTATCCAACAAGATGTTTCTTCAATAAGATAAATATTTGAATTGCTCAAACTTTGTCTATTGTATTTTTCTTTTCTTATTGTTGAAAGTTTTATATTTATTTGACTTTCTAGTCCTGCAAATCATTTGATACAATAGTTTGTTTCAGCATAAATATTTCTTGAACATGCATGAGGAATTTTGATGGTACTGGATGCACGAATTCCCTGTTTCTACAGTTGATTTACTATATTACTATTGAATGAATTATATTTCGAAATACTCATCTACACTGCAAAGCATGATCACCAATTTCTTTTTTTGTGTCGGCTCTCGTTGAATTACTGGCCAGCGAGAATATAAAAAAAGATTAATTGATCATCAGAAAAAAATAATGAAATTTTACTCTTTGTAAATTCGTTCCGTAATTTGGGCATGTATATTGATTGTGATTTGAAATATATGGGTTTCGTGTGTAGTAAAAAAACGTACAGCGCGGCAGTAATTTGATAATTTGAAATGACACAGAAGCATCCTATCAGGGATGTTTCAATTTTTGTTCTGAAGATCATTGAATAATTTTGCTGATGAAGTTCATTACTGACCAAATGTGATTAGACCATTTGAATTGAAATGTACATGATAACAATTAGCAGTCTGCGAGAACAATAACCGATGTTCGTAAAAAGAAACGAGTTACAATGGTTGCAGCTGCAAGAAACCCATGTTTCACATAGATATAGGATGTGTACATAAATAAAATTTCAACACAGTCTAACGGACCAAACATGGCAATTTATAGTTACAAGTTAACAAGCTTCCATAAAGCATACCGTGTTAGTATTGTCAAACTGAATTTTAGACCCCCAACTAATTGCGCTGTAATTTGGTACAGATATGTAACTTCGATGCCAATGCAATAATAATCTCGGTAAAATAGTGAAAAACATTGGTCCACCGTATAATTTGATATCAAATAATTTTAAAGCCCTGTCACCTGAAGGCTATATTATAGAGAAGGCATATGAATTGTGAAAGACAAATAATTGAACAATTTTAACTCTGAAAAGTACAAAATGAAGTAAACGTGAAAAAACTTAAAAACAAAACATTCATTTATAAACTAATCAACTGAAATGTAAATTACAAACAATAAATATTTGAAAATTATAATATTTTCTTGATTAGCTTGAAGTTATTTCATTCCAAGTGTAATGGTGCTTCACGTCTCAAACTTTTGAAAAAAATTTAAATTTCTGTATGTTCTTTTTTATACAATGCATATTTTTCTTTACTTATCAGTTCAGTAATTTATAAAAAAGAACCTTGTTTTTAAAAAGGCTGCTTGAGATCGTTTTGTCAGATTTCACATCCAATATAGTGTGATTTTGAAATTCATTACATTACATATTATTAGTTACTTATACTTATGATAATCATTTTCAGCGGGCATGAAAATAAGCTTTATTTTTTAGTTCTTTAGATTCTCTCAAGTTTTTGGAGAAAACTCTTCAAACGCATAGCTTGTGCGAACAAGGACGATCAGGAACCTACAGCACAATACACTTGACTTTATTTGAATTTTTCCTGTTTTCATAGTTTTCAGGTACTTTTAATTTTCAGCATTTTTCTCAACCTGAAATTGAAATAACGCATGAGAGAATGAATTATTATTAATAAAAAATTGATCTCCACAACAGTTTTCCGATCCTTTATCAGACACAAAACAGTTCGCAGTGGACTCTGCCAAAATATCTTTTTGTTTTATAGTTTATATAGAAACTGATGAATAATAATTTATGGGAGTTCAAGAAAAATAGTCTATTTGAGGGGAGTACATTCGATTTATGTATTCAGTGAACATACAGAGTGGCCACTTTTTTAATGGGATTGTATTGGTAACTTTTAAACCATAAGAGTTAGAAGGTCGGTCAAATGGAGAAAAAGTTGCATTCATAAAAGCATTGTCAAGTGGTTCAAACAAATCGAGATTATCAGGACCGGTTATTGAGATATAAGAAAAGTAAATTCTGTCATTTTGATTTTTCTTTTTTTCCCACTTTATTTCAAATATTATCAAATAATGATATAGGAATTTTTTATTCGATAGTAAATTATCCCTAATTTGACCTAATCAGATTTCGTATCCAACGTTTCGTACTCTCTGGGCCACCCCCAACCTAATTTTTTTCAATACGGACCTGCATATTTTATGACACATTTCGAAATAACTTTTAACGCTGAATTCAACAATATATCATACAATGTCATTCAAAGTTGATTTTCAGGTGATTTTGAGCCTTATCCAAATTTCTCTGGGTCGGATCTGTATTGCATTTACCTTTAGTTTAATTAACAACATGCAATACATTTCGATTAGAAAAACAACTCAGTCATCTCAAATTGAATGGAACGTATCAGAATCAAAGCAAGAAACAAGTAATATTTATTTACATAATATTTCAAGCCAAGAAAAACCTAATGCAGAATAATTAAACGAAACTATCATTTATATGAAAGTAAAATTAAATGATTATTCGAAAGTAAATCAAAATTAATGAAGTAAGTGTTCGAAATGTCCACCATTTTGTAAAATGCACTTTGCGGTTCTGGAACCCATACTTCTTATACATTTGCTTATTTCGTCTCCTTGAATACCTTCCAATACATTCTCAATCTTCTCGCGAAGAATCTCTATTGTCGGGTTCGTAGTATCATAAATTTTATTTTTGAGATATCCCCACAAATAAAAATCCAGCGGATTCAAATCCGGAGATCTTGCAGGCCATGCTACTGGACCTCTTGTTCCAATCCATGAATCGGGAAAAGTTCGATTTAGATAATCTGTGACTATTCTTGAGTTGTGTGGACCACATCCGTCTTGTTGGAACCATGGACTATTACGCCGATACCGTATAGGAAGATCATCCAACATTTCTTCTATAATTTCTACATATTTTTCTCCGGTTAGGTTGCCATCAATAAAATAGGGTCCCAGTAATTTATTACTCAACAAACCGCACCATATGTTCAAAGAAAAACGATATTGATGTCTAACTTCATGAATTAAGTGAGGATTTTCTGTGGCATAAAAATGTTTGTTCCTTCGATTGAACATGCCAGAATTTGTGAATGTCGTTTCGTCTCCCCAAATAATATTGTGCGCAAAATTGTTGTTATCCCGCACCTTCCGTTGAAACCAATTGCAGAATTGCAACCTTCTCTCAGGATCATTACGATATAGTTTTTGCACGGCTTGGTATTTACAGTCATGGTATCCGTGCCTCTTGACTATTTTATTAACAGCACTTTTTGATAAATTGCATTCACTGGCCATAGTTCTCGATCCTATTTCTGGATTCATTCGAATTTGGGCTAGAACATTGATGTCATTGATAGGCTCGTTTCGTCTTACATAAGGACCTCTAGGTTTGATGAATGAATTATGTTCAAGTAACGTTGTAGATAAACGTCGAAATATTTTAATATTTGGTGTTGTTCTTTCAGGATATAATTCACCATACCTTTGTTGTGCTTTGAACGAATTCCTATCTAGTTATATGTACACTTCGTACATATCTCTCTTTTCTTCATTTATGTATCTTACCATACCGAATAAGTTAAATTGAAATTACACAGAAAAGTATTTAATGACAAGTTCTTGTGACGCAATAATGAACGAAGTGACAAATAATATGACATTTCTTGTTATGTTCTTTTTTATCCACGGCCTACTACTTGAAAATAATACATTCAATAAACCTAGAGTTTTGTGTATGTAAGAAAAAACAAGTCTATTAACGATATCAATATTCTGCCCAAATTCAATTGAATCCATAAAAAAAAATCGAAAGCTGTTAATAAAATAGTCAAGAGACGCGAATACAATGATTTTAAATTTGAATACCAAGCCTTGTAAGAATTATATCGTAATGATCTTAAAAATAAAGTTCGATTCTGTAATCTGTTTCAACGGAACAAATGACAAATCCAACAATAGTGATTCCTCTCGAGAAGATTGAGAATGTATTGGATGGTATTCAAGGAGACGAATTTAGCAAATGTATAAGAAGTATGGGTTCCAGAACCGCAAAGTGCATTTTACAAAATGATGGACATTTCGAACACTTACTTCATTAATTTTTATTTATTTTCGAATAATCATTTAATTTTTCTTTCATATAAATGATAGTTTCGTTTAATTATTCTGCATTAGGTTTTTCTTCTCTTGAAATATGTAAATAATTATTACTTGTTTCTTGCTTTGATTCTGATACGTTCCATTCAGTTTAAGATGACTGAGTTGTTTTTCTAATCGGAATGTATTGCATGTTGTTAATTAAACTAAAGGTAAATGCAATACAGATCCGACCCAGAGAAATTTGGATAAGGGTCAAAATCACCTGAAAATCAACTTTGAATGACATTGTATGATATATTGTTGAATTCAGCGTTGAAAGTTATTTCGAAATGTGTCATGAAATGTGCAGGTCCGTATTGAAAAAAAATGAGGTTGAGGGTGGCCCAGAGAGTACGAAACGTTGGATACGAAATCTGATTAGGTCAAATTAAGGATAATTTACTATCGAATAAAAAATTCCTGGATCATTTTTTGATAATATTTGAAATAAAGTGGGAAAAAAAGAAAAATCAAAATGACAGAATTCACTTTTCTTATGATATCTCAATAACCGGTCCTGATAATCTCGATGTGTTTGAACCACTTGACAATGCTTCTATGAATGCAACTTTTTTTCCATTTGACCGACCTTCTAACTCTTATGGTTTAAAAGTTACCAATACAATCCCATTAAAAAAGTGGCCACTCTGTATACCGTGCCATATTATCCAATAGGCTGACATAGGCTATAGCCTAGGGCACCGTGAAAGAAATAGGCGCCGACTGACGACTCACAATTCGTGCAGATCATTTTTGCTGTATGTATTTTTTTTTTCGTGGAGATCGAACAGAATTAGATGTGGTATATTATGTGAAAAATATCATTTCTGTTTTATTAATACTCAGTATACTTTTGTTAGAGTGGTTGTCATGAAACTAATGTTTATTGAGTTGTCTCATAATTGTTTATCTGTAAACTTTGTACTTCAAATAAATACCAAATTATTCTCAAAGTCGTGTGCATTTCTCCATCATTCATAGTAAAAGCCAACAGGTTATGGGCCCAGAGATGGTCAGTGCATAACGGAATATACAAGTTTGAAGATCTGAACGAAAAACTCAAAATTGGAATTTTATTTTGAAGTTTTGAAATAAACAAAAAATGGCCTCTGGTAACCAGCTAAATATCAGACCATTCGATGGAAACAGTTTTTCAAACTGGGAGTTCAGAATTAAATTGGTGTTGGAACAATTTGAAGTAAACGATGTACTGGAGCAAGATCCACCAACAGATGCAGCTAAATTCGAAAAATTCAAAAAGGATGATGCCAAAGCAAGAAATATAATTGTGCAGGGTTTGGCAGATAATATCCTGGAAATGGTGAAAGGAAAAACTACAGCAAAGGAAATAATGACTACTTTGAAGAGTACATACTTGAAAGTAGGAATAGCAACGCAGGTACAATTGCAAAGGAAGCTGAGAGCTCTGAAACATTTAGAAGGAAGTTCGCTGAATACGTTTCTTACGGAATTCGAACAAACTATATGTGAGCTTAAAGCAGCTGGAGGAAGAATGGATCAAAATGAAATTGTGTCTCAATTGCTATCGTCAATGCCAGAGTCGTTTCAAACAGTCACAACGGCAATTGATGTGATGTTTTGTCAGGATGAAACGAAAATCACTTTGGAGTTTGTCAAAAATAAACTTTTAATGGAAGAGGCACGGCAAAGTAAAACAGAAGTGGACACGGATGTCGCTTTTTCTAGTGTTCATGGACATGGAAGAAATATTTCCAAATATTTCCAGAAAACTGCTGGAAATGGTGGTAGAAAACAGAATACTGGAATGTATTTCCCATTCAAGTGCCACAATTGTGGGAAATTTGGGCATAAGAGGGCTTTTTGTAATATCAAAAGGACCACCGAGAAAGCAAACATAGCTGAAACTGAAGATGAAATATCTTTTCTTACTACCCAAGAAGAAATGAATTCAAAATCTAGTTTTCATGAAATTGAATTCATCATTGACAGTGGTGCAACAAATCATCTCATCAAAAGTGATATGGGATTGACTCTAATGAACCAGGAAAATGTATACCATAGAATCCATGTAGCCAAATCAAGACAGACAATACTTGCTGAAAAACAAGGAAATCTCAACTTGTGGACAGAAGATGGCCAGCATATTGTTATGAAGAAAGTTTGGATTTGTGATGGGCTTTTATGTAACTTATTATCAGTGAGAAAACTGGAAGAAGCTAGATATGAAGTCATTTTCAAACAGAATGAAGTAGTTATAACCAAGAAGAATAAAGTCATACTAAAGGGAAATCTGAAAGGAAATTTGTACAAAGTCGTATTGAAAACCGAACAGTATGAAACTGCTGGTGCAGTTGTCGACAAGTTTTTGCATAGAAGGATGGGTCATTTATCAAGTTATCCATCTGGTGGAGTCTGCGAAGTTTGTTTGAAAGGGAAGCAAAAACGATTACCTTTTCCTGCTTTATCTGAAGATAAAAAACCAAAAAGAATTTTAGAAGTTGTATCCTCTGACGTTTGCGGTCCCCTGAATCCTGTCACACATGACAATAAAAAATACTTTCTCACTTTCATTGATCATTTTTCGCATTTTTGTGTCGTTTACCTTATCAATCAGAAGAGTGAGGTAAAAGAAAAATTTGAAGAATATGCAAATTTTGTCGAAGCGAAATTTGGAAGGAAAATTGAAAGACTGAGATGTGACAATGGGGATGAGTACTCCTCTAACGCTTTCAGAGACTTGTGTAGAAAACGTAGAATAAAGTGTCAATATACCATTCCTCGGAATCCAGAGCAAAATGGGGTAGCTGAAAGGTTTAATCGCACCTTGATGGAAACTGCAAGATGTTTAATATTTGACTCAAATCTTGACAAAACATTTTGGGGCGAAGCTGTCAGAGTAGCTGTTTATCTGATAAATAGAACAAAAACATGTACTTTGCCGAATGGAATAACACCAGCTGAAGTGTGGAATGGCAGAAAACCAAATTTCGATAAAATTAAACTGTTTGGTTGTTCAGCCTATAATCTCATTCCTAAAGAGGACAGAAAGTCAAAACTAGATCCGAAAAGCAAGAAAATGATCATGACAGGCTATTCTGAAAATGGCTACCGGTTGTGGGATCCAATAGATAGAAAAATCGTACAAGGAAGAAATATTATTTTTGATGAAGACAGAACAGAAAGTAAAATATCGACACAATTAAAGGAAAACGAGGAAACAAACAAAAATCAAGAAGATGTAGAGAAGAATACTGAAAACATGGAAAAAGAGGTAGAGGATGAAGAAATACCAACAGAATACCTTGATTTATCAAACGAAGCAATACGAGAATCGGAATAAAGAAGAAGTCAAAGGCAAAGAAGGGCCCCCATACATCTTCAGGACTATGAGCTCGAGACTGACTACGATTGTCTGGTAGCAGCTTTGTCAGCACTTGTCCCTGAGAGCTATGAAGAAGCAGTGGCAGATGAGGGATGGAAAGAGGCAGTCGAGGAGGAACTGAGCTCACTTGAAAGCAATACATGGGAGTTGGTGAAAAAGCCAGAAAATGAAAAAGTCATTGATTCAAAGTGGGTGTTTCGTGAAAAGGAGGTTAACGGAGTGTTAGTGAAAAGAGTACGCTTAGTTGCTCGTGGGTTTCAACAGAATTCAGTGTTGAGTGAAAATGTATATGCACCTGTAGCACGTATGGTCACATTGAGGCTACTATTGGCATTGTATTTAGAATATGATCTCTGTGTGAAACAGTTAGATGTGAAATGTGCATTCCTTTATGGATCATTGGAAACCCCTGTATTTATGTATCAACCTAAAGGCTTAGAAGGGTACAACCCAACTTTGGTGTGTAAATTAAAAAAATCTTTGTATGGTCTTAAAGAAGCACCAAAGTGTTGGAACGATTTATTGCATAAAATGTTACTGACTTTAGGTTTCCAAAGATCTCAAAAGGATCCATGTCTATATTTTATGAATGGAGTATTTTTACTTGTGTATGTGGATGATATCATTATGTTTGGAAAAAGTTTGAAAGATCTTTCATTTGTGAGAGATGAATTGTCTAAACATTTCAAAATGAAAGAACTTACAAATGAAAAATTGATATTTTTGGGATTGGAAATTGAAAAATTTTAAAATGAACTCTATATCACTCAAAAAAAAATTAATCAGGAAAGTTCTTCATAAATTTGGAATGTTCGATTGCAAAACATCAAATTTACCGATGCAACCAAAGTTACAACTACCCGTAAATGATAATAATGTCACATGTGATGTAAAGTTGCCATATCGGGAGTTGATAGGTTCATTGATGTACATCATGTTGGGATCAAGACCTGATTTAAGTTTTTCTATTACATTTTTCAGTCAGTTCCAAAATTGTTATACCAGGGAACATTGGGGCTATTTGAAGAATATTTTACGATACTTGAATTTAACGAAAAATGTTGGATTGAAATTTACAAAATTACAGAGCTCCGAGAGTAAAATAATTTCATTTGCAGATTCAGATTTTGCTAGTAATTCAAATGATAGACGTAGTATGTCTGGTTTTGTGATAAAAATTAATAATAATGTAATTCATTGGAAAACTAAAAAACAAGATATTGTAGCTCTTTCAAGTGCAGAGTCTGAGTACGTTGCACTCTCACTTTGTATTTCAGAAAGTTTGTTTTTATCACAAATTCTCAAAGAAATTTTGAATACTGATTTATACCCGATAAATATATTTGAAGACAATCAATCTTGCATAAAAATGTCATCTACTTTAGAAACGAGACGTACAAAACATATTGATGTGTAACATCATTTTATAAGAGACTGCATTTATCAGGGTAAAGTTACAATTAACTATATTGCTACTAACGAACAAGAAGCTGATATATTCACAAAGCAATTGGGTTCTACTAAATTTGAATATTTTAAACAAAAGTTGAATGTATGTGAAATTGATAATGAAAAGCAGAATTGCGAGGGGGTGTGAAAAATATCATTTCTGTTTTATTAATACTCAGTATACTTTTGTTAGAGTGGTTGTCATGAAACTAATGTTTATTGAGTTGTCTTATAATTGTTTATCTGTAAACTTTGTACTTCAAATAAATACCAAATTATTCACAAAGTCGTGTGCATTTCTCCATCATTCATAGTAAAAGCCAACATATTACTTGTATATGTGTTGTAAGGTACCAATTCTAAACAAAATTTTATTGACAACATCAGCGAATGTGACATATTATCCTTATTTAATTCGGCCGGGTTTGAATAGATCGAAAAGCAATGCTGTACATACATATATTTCAATTATCAATGCAATATTGCGGTAGCTAAAGACAAATATCCTTTTGCTAACTTGTGCTGCCACAGGTTAATATGCAAAGTATTGAAAAGTACTGCCACGTGCGCCCTGCGCTTGCGAAAACAAAGGTCAATGGAAAAGCCGACAAAAAGAGGCGAAAAAATTCGTACAATGAAATCAATCAGTGTTTTGGTTTTCTTCCAAACTTAGAAAACACTGACAATTATAATAAAAGAAAAGTGCAGTCATCTTCAAGGAATTTATACTAGAGTATTGTAATTTCAAAAATGAATGTATACAATTCAAATATTTTATTCAAACTTTGGACTCACCTGACTGTTAGAAGAGAACATCAAAAACTATGTCATGGTTGCAAACACTCCGTAGCAAAAATTTAAAAAAAATTAAATTAATTTGTTCGTTTCACAACGGGGACATTATTTTAAAAATGTATATCTTTGTCTTCCAGTGACGAATTGTACGGGCGAAAGATCCTTCTTCGTTTTAAAGAGAAACATTCTCAATTGAAAATTGAATCAATACATGACTCCTCTGGAAATGGATAAAATTGAAGTTACTTTTTGTAATATCCAACAGAAAACAACTACTTTCCCGCAGATGATTCCACAACTGACTTTATGAACATCCTGTTCATATTTTCAATGAAATCATATTTAACAGACGATAAAACTGCTGACCTCTCAATGTTATGTATAGAAAGGCACTGAAGAAAAAGGAATTTTAACTATATCATAAATTTTTTTAGTATCAGTAGTAGTATTAAATGTCGTAAAATCCACCTGTAGAAAATCGATTTGTACATTTTCAGAAATACATATATTTTTTGTAAAACGCATTTACCTATACTTTTACTATCCTGCACGGAGAAAACTCGTCCAAGTAAATAAAATTGTTTGCTTGAAAAAAATTCAATTGTGGGTACTAAATTTTCACCAACGATGGGAATATAAGGGGCTCATAGTAAGCGAAACAATGTTTCTGAAAGTGTGTTCCTACCGTAACTCATCAGAATACTTAGCGAATCGAAATATTTTTCATGTTCGATATCTGTAGGTGCCCACTAAACTAATTGTATTTATAACGATACCTACTACTACCTACTGAATCGTTTATCTGAAACTACTTCACTTGGTCTAAGCCATCTCAATAATAACGTCAATCGATCAAGTCGATTGAGTTAGTGATCAATTCACTTAAGTCCTGTTCATACAATCGCGAATTTCGCAATTTTTCTGCGAATAAAATGGCTTCCGACTTGGTTCTGCACCAACCATTGGTCCGTCCTGACTGGCAGCCATTTTACTCGCAGAAAAATTGCGAAATTCGCAAGGGTATGAACAAATCTTTATGCCTAGTTAACTTTTTATGTTCGGGCACGTTCGGGTGTTTCCGCAAAATGCTTTTGTTGCGAAAACGTCCTCACAAGCCACGGCGTCATTTCATTTGATTTGTTTTATCCACACGTAGCGTCCTGTTATGAGCGTGATTATAGCCGGCATCATAATATTTATGCATGATATATGTTTATAGTAATGGAAGAGTGTATTATTTATTAATGGTTTTCCAGTAGTATAGCCTATGTGGTAATTTTCAAATATTTCTAGTGATATTGAATAAAAATTGTAAATATGTGACAATTATACTTTATACAGAATCATGCAATAATCTAATATGTCGAGGATTATTGTCAAATATAGGAGAAAATCATACTAACTGGATAATAATTCGATTATTTCTTATTTTGAAATGATTCAAAGTATATTTTTCTATGATGCAGTTTTCATTCATTAACAAACAGTATAAATACTCGAAACTGACCAAAAAGGCTCCTCAGAGAAAACGATTCAAGTGAGTAGATAAGTAATACACCAATGACAAGAGAACTGCTACTTTACTGGGTATGGAAAATAATACCAAGGATAGGTCAAAAACAAAGTAGAGGCTGAAAAATTATAGATTGAGTTCACTTGGAGATACTAAAACTGATACTAATAATAATGCACCTATATTCTACCCATAAGTGAACAATTCATTTGGCATTAGTAAACTGGACAATGAAGGGCATTAATCTGAAATATATCAAAATAGGTTAGTAGTGGTAAGTGTTCATTTCCAGGAACACCATTTTTTCAGTGGTAATTAACTTGTTTATTTGTCCCAAGTTCAACTCTCTACTTGTAGATATTCAAGTTTCACTACTGGTTATTGATTTTTTTCTCCGTGTAGTTTAGATTTAGGCGCCACACTAATGTCAGCCTAGGGCGCTCAAATGTCTTAATCCGGCCCTGATCACATATATTATGTATAGTCTCAAAAAATGTCGAATCCGCTACTATACCCACTTCAAAATCCAGGAATATTCCATTCTAATTGTTTTTCTGGCACCTTCCTCTTTCATTAGATTCGCGTTTCAGCAGTATAAAAGTTCTATCGGCAAATAACCAAGGATTTCGTAATAAATTCTAACTAACATCATTGCGAACTCAACTCGAGTTTCACCCGAGAAACCAAAATTACTCCCGATATTGATTGAAACTTGGCAAACGCGATTTGACTAGAATTTTAAGTTCTATAACTCATAAAAACGGATGAACATTCTCAGACCATCGAAGAGTCCTACATTAACAGCAAACTCTATAGTGATGCTTGTAGGCGTGCTTCTGTGCAGCTGTTGTCATGCCATCAAATTATGAACTTAATGGTATGCAATAAAACAATGTTTTGATAAGAGTGGCGTTTTTGAAGTGTTAATAAAATAAAACGGGAATATTGATAGGCATATTTTTAACGCAGTCATAACAAGTTCCCGAGATTCGTTTCATGATAAAGTTGATGGAACGCGGCTTAGATGGTCGACCTGAAGTGTTAAACACTCGACTATTCAAGAAAACAGATGGTACAGGGTGGCAGCAGAGGAAAGAAACAGAAGGTAATCGTGGTCTCTAGTGAACAAACCAATTCACCTCGAGTATGTTGACTCCCGTGGGAAAGTAATTATAAAATCAATTCAACTATGGTCAGTACAAACATTCATCATGAAATCACAATACACTATTTTCAAACGCCATTTCATTCAGAAGACGTTCACAAGTAGGTACGCATAAATATTTATAGAAGCTGAGCCAAATTGGTAACTTCGATATTACTCAAGATACGAAAACGTTGGAGTAGGCAAACTCTTAGCTAATTGTGACCGAAGTACTTTCTCGATTTTTCACTGAAAATTATCAAGTTTGAATTAAACACTCTGTATATTTAAAACGTATATTCCGACACTCGAATTATTTTTAAAGGGGAGTTATTTGTTCACAACTATTGTGATTTTTCTAAACCTACACCGCACAATTGAATTTATACTGTAAATATAATCTCTACATAACAACGGGTAAGTCAGGCTCTGATAGATAGATAGATAGATCGATATTTATTTAACTACGTTATGTTATAAAACATTTGTAGCAAGTCAGGTAGCAAGTAAGTACAAAAAATAATGAACAAGTTCACAATTAAAATTAAGCAAAAATAAAATATTGTGTGTAAACATTACACATACGTAAGAAGACGTTACGATGTACCAATTGCACCAAACACATAGTGACACTAGTTAAAATAAAAAAAACGTACACACACATGATGTTAATTCAGTAGTTTTTGAATGCTTATGTATTGATAATTAAAGTTAGTATAGATGAACATAGTATGATAATGCACAAATTCTTATTGAAAAATATTTGAATATAAGAATATATTGGAAAATATAAAATATCTAATGACGTTAAGATAGTTGGATCAAATCACATCCCGGGTGGATCAGCCATGTACTCGGCGATGGTGTAGTAACACTTTTCCTGCACTATCACTTTGATAAAGTTTTTAAACGTGGATTGGTTCTTATTTTTCAATATGGTAGGAAGATAAAGATCAACATTCATAGACTTTTTTACTTATTATATTTAAATCTTTGAGACCTGATCAGATTTGCGTTGCGTGTGTTATAGTCATGGTGATTTGAGTTAGTCAGGAGTTTCTTTTATTATAGTTGATAAAGGTATGATTCTGAGTTGGCAGACAAGAATCCCTATAACCCGCACTACTGATTATTCTGATGGTCTATTTTTTAATTTTAAACACTTTTTCAGAGTGAGAGGAATTTCCCCAAAGGGCCAATCCATAGCTGATGTATGATTGAATGAGTGCAAAGTAGGCAGAAAGAAGGGTATTTTTATCAACAAACGATTTCAGTTTTCTCACAAGAAAATTGTGTTTACTCAACTTGGAACAGGTAGATAGTTAGGGAGCCGCCAGTGAAAAAATGCGTAGAATAACCAAACTCCTTCTGAGCTCAGGAATGAAAGTACCCACCTCAAATATACCAAATCCAGAATATTTTTGATTTTGAGTAGAGCCCAGCCGAGAAACAACTGAAATATTTTGATAAATTTTAGCAGTCTTCTACATTCCTTCCGTTGAGACATGTTGTTCAAAAGGTGATCAGTTATCATCTGACAAAGCGCAAAGCGGAAAGAAATTTGGTTGAGGCCGGGGCTGGAAAAAAAAATTGAAAATTCTCCTCCCGAAAATGTCTTATTTCAAAAATTAGCCGGTCTCCTATATTCTCACTTTTTAGTTCATTAGTTTCATTTTAGCCCTTTGATAGCTAAAATCGAGGTGGAAGGAATCTTTAGCAGGGTCGGGTAACGGGGGAGGGGGACAAAAGAGGGCACTCGAAAAATTCGCGGAACCGGCAATGTTCAAAAATTGGAAAAATGGACTTAGAATAATGATTAAGCTCTGAAACTTTAGATTGCATTTCTTTAGGAACCAAGAAAAGCACTTCCCCAAGAGAAAGAGTATTCGTCCAGTTTTCACCCCCTACCACCCCTTTCAATTATGGCCGTTTTTATTATATCCTCGACTTTGTGGCATCTGAAAAAAATTTCTCTGAAAGAAAAGCCAATAGGTACCAGATACATGGAAAATAAAAAAAGTGGTCTATGTAGTCTTGTAACGGAGACTGGTCTAGAAAAAAGCACTGTAATAAAAAAAAAACTTACAACAAAAAGGTACAGTTTTTTGATAAAATTAAGTGCAAGGTATTCATTGCATTTATCATCACTTCTACAAGATTTCGCCCAAGACTACTAGGACCAGGTATCAATAATAACTGGGACAGATGATATTGTTTGAGAGTTTAATTTTTTACATGATATTCATTTGGAGGTCTCAATAATTGATTCTCAAGTAGCATTTTCTTCACATTAATTCCTTGCTTCACTCTGTCCAATTCGAGAGCTAACTTGTTTGCACCTTTATACTACTACACAATTTTAGGGCAAACACTTTGTATATGATCCTAGAACTGGGGAGAAACTAATGCTCCAACTTATAGAACAGATCAGATTAGTTATGAATCCGAACCATGAATCCAGATTTCAAAGATGAACCACCTCAAAGACAAACGCTCTATTATGAAGCAGAAAACTCTGAGGATAATTGAAGCCACATCTTGAAGATCGAGACAATCACAGCATGGTAGCGTCAGCTCAATCAATAGGAGGCAAGAATTAGCTCTGAAAGTGGAAAGAGCAAAGAAGTAGAAGTGAAGAAAATGGAACAGTCAATCGAGACTCAAATAGAACATAAATTTCATCAACAAGAAATCAAGGTTATCATAGAATGTGGAAGCAATACATCTGCAAGAAGCAGAAACAGAATTGAAATACAAACACTACAAGCGTAAAACATTTGCCAAAACTTTTCAGGTAGCAACGCGATACCCTCTGAATACAATTCGTAAGTACATCTTTTCATAAGAAAGTACTTTCCTATTTTTGATGGTAATCCTGATGATTGGTAAATGTTTATTTTCAAAGTCAATCTCAGTTTATCTATGTGCAAATACTCCAAAGAAGAAAAAATGGTAGAAGAAACTACTTCACGTTTGGATGTTTTGTGATCCTCTATAACTGTAGGCAATAAAAACCTTTACAAAATTCAAATGTGGATATTTCAAAATCCAAAGAAGTTAGGAGAGGATTATGTATCCAGTACTGAAATCTATTCAAAATTACATTATTCTGGAGTAATCAGTAACATCCATTACAAATTCAGAAATTTCCTTATCAATTGACGGGGAATTATCCCGCTTTCATCATATGCATATTTCACACATCTATATTTTAGTAAAAATTTCAAATTTATTCAGTTGAATTTCTCTGAATTTCTAAGATTTTTCATAAGTATCCTGCAATAAACGAAAATTCAGTGGCTATTATTAATCCAAATATTTAAATATTCTTAACACTCATCTGGAATTTATACATTTAAAATACGAAAAATATAATAACTTTGTTGTTACTTTTGATTAGATTTTCACCAGAGGTACAATCAAAATGACTTATATATATATATATATATATATATATATATATATATATATATATATATATATATATATATATATATATATATATATATATAAGTCATTTCAGATCTACCAACAAAAGTGAAATATTTTAATAAATTTTTTGCTAATATAGGTATTGATATGGTGAAAAAAATAAAAACGAATTAATTACAATAACATCTACATTGAATAATAAATCTGTGTCAGGACCTGAAACATACACAATCATACAACCCGTCCTCTAGTTGATATAAACTTGAATTTTTCGCAAGGTTGTGTTCCTAATGCTTGGAAAGAGTCTTCAACCACACCCGTTTTCAAGGCAGGTGACAAAAAAATGTTACGAACTTCATAGAGCAAGATCCCAGGGCAGCGCCAGACGTCACTTATTTTTAAACGAACGAAATGTGTACGACTGAGTAGTGTTACTGTTTACTATGATCGCATGCCTGTGTGCTAGCTTGGCCAGATGACCATTTTTTCAGATATCAGGGAATTAAGGTACGAAAAAACATTTTGTTACGACTAGAAAATAATGCACATGCGAACGGTTCAACGATTTATTCTAAACTCTCTTTTACAATTCACATAGCAGATTCAAGCTATATATAATACTTTAGTCACTCACTCATCTGGTTACGCAAGTGAGCCAGAGACCGGTACTTGCTCGTACCCAATTCTAAATGAAATTGATATATACAGGGTGCTTCCCCACTGCAGAGGAGTTGGATACAATGATGATTACAACAATAATACCGGTACATTCGGAAATATAGTCGTCAGAATTTCTTACTTTAGTTCAATACTCAGTATACAGATAAATTTATGTAAAGCCTGTTGAGCTTGTGGACAGCGTAGCGGGCATCCACCCCGGAGCCCCGAGTTCAAATGTCGTTTCCGATTTTTTTTTTTAATCCAGCCAGGCGCATCACACTAGAGTCAGCCATCACAGTTGGAAACGGCATCGACTCTGGGAGGATTGTTGTTTAAAAAGAAACTTGACTTGAAAACAGAATTTTAGTACATAAAAGATTCTGTTAAGATTTCCTTAGTGCAAGGCAAATACTTGAAACACTGGATTTCAGTACCCCCTGATTCTCAGAGGCAGGGAAAACAAAAGTTAAAAATATTTTCCAAAAATTATTTAGTAATAAAACTTATTTCGGAAAATATCAAAAAAGTCTTCCAAAAAAATTTTGTCGGAGACGGTATTTGAACTCGGAGCTCCGGGTGGATGTCCGCTACGCTGCCCACAAGCCCACCAGGCTTTACATAATCTTATCTATAGACTGAGTATTGAACTGAAGTAAGTAATGTTTTTACGTACCTTGATTCCCTGATATCTGAAAAATGGTCAACTGGGCAAGAAAAAAGAAAAATTTATCAACGAAAAATTCGAAATCCTTATCAAAATATTTGACTACTGAAACCATTATTTAAATATAATACAGCCAAATTGCTCTTCTCTCTCGTTCCTTCTCTTCCATGCTATCCTTTCTCTCTTCCTTCCTGTATTTAATCATATGTATTTAATATTATTAGTATTATGTTAGATTTATTGTTACCACTGTATTATTACATCATTACTATTATTTTACGAATTTCTGAAGTTTCCCTCTGTAATAAAAAGCAATATTTCATATAATATTTCCAACTTTAGAATGAGATTTACAACACAAGCTTTAGCTTAGGTGGCCTTTCTTCTTGCATATGATATATTCATGTTTATTTCAACTCTATTTTAAATACTGTCTTTATATCTGTACTTATGTATGTGAATTCGTGAAATATATTTGATTTGAATTTGCAGAAATATATACCATCAACTTTACCTGAAGAATTTGGCTGACACCGAAAGAAAGTTACTTACGAAAGTATAAATAGGTGATACGGTTACAAACAGATTTCGCCAAAAATTAAAGAAACCTGTTCAAATACTTTCTATCAATGAATTTTGAAATTCAAGCCATTTTAATTCATAACGAATATTATCATTCATCCTTCTTTTTTTATTCACTAATGCCATGTAGTCTCCTACGCAGAAACGCAACATCAATAAATTCTGCTCTTGTGACCAAGGAGTCAAGGAGATAAATCAAAAATGACGTGAACAATGTTCGTTATGAGATCACGCGATATAGCTGGAAAGTATTTAATTTTCTGCATCGCATTCAAACTGGGGGCATCATCAGTCATTCGGAATAATCTCATGTAAGGTGTTTATCACAACATTATTTCATTGTTTATCATATAAATGTCCAGGTATTTGGTAGAAATATTTAATAATGTGTCAGAATAATGAATTGTTACTTTCATATTTAACGTTAATAAATTGTGGAACAGATATACGATGCCTGATAATTGTTGGTAATGAAGTGGTTGTGTATTTTTATCGTAAGTGTTATTTATTTATTCTTTCATGTTTTGATTTCCACGAAGAAGACATCCTGTAATGTTCAAAGAACACGAAAGTTTAGGAACAAGTGCCGAAAATATTCTGAAAGTTGTTCTATTGTTTTGTCATTTGATACGTGTTAATTCACCTGAACTGATAAAAAGACAGAAAACAAATACTTTCAATTCACACAATTTACACAGATTAGTTCATAAAGATTTTGGCAAAATAATTGGAAAAACAAATTCATAACTCCAAATTGAAACATTATTTGGTATCGATATATTGGTGATGTTTTCATTTGCTGGGTAGGAACGTAACAATCGTCATATTAAGTTGAATAGTTTTATAATTATGGGGTTTTAAAAATTCACACACCACCTGGATTTGTTGAAAAAGCACACCGTCAATAACATTCTGTCACTTCAGAAAACTAAGAATTCAAAGTCAATATAGCCGAACATTAGTTGCCATGTCAATATGTAGTAATTAATAATAATTATGTAGCAACGTAACAGAATGGTTGTTGTAACTTATGGCCTTTTGTCATTTGTCCAAGCTCGTTACTTCCAGAGAAATCAAAATACGTGGAAACTCGGAAGTGTTGTCAAGAAGTTAGGAAAACTTCACTACCTGATTCAACTTGATGATATTCCCACGGGTGTCATCAAAAGACATATCAATCAACTCTATCATACAGATAGGAACATTAATCCCGCATTTAGTTCTGAAATTATGCAACTAACAAAACATTTACTTGATATTTCAAACATCCCTCTATTTCAGTTACCAATGACAGAGCGCGTAATTCGCAGTTTCGTCATTGCATGTCTAGTCTACTGTTTCTCGCTCGAGGTTATGTTTTGATAACATTTTGATTTAGTGATTTGATTAATCAACGAGTATGCAAAATTTGTCGAAAATTGTGAAGTTGATATGAATTAATAGTGAGTGCTTATTTAGTTTTGGTCAAAGTTAGGTGTTGTGTCTTTATAGCAGCTTGCTAGTGGTAAGTTTGTGTTTTGATAATAACCAATCAGGAATCGAACTACAAAATCGAAAACACATCATATACATATCCAGTAGCCAATCAAGAGCCGAACTACAAAATCGAAAACATGATGTTTTCATTTATCAACACAAAAATTTCAAAAAATCATAACACGCTATTTTAGCATAAGTGAAATAATCGCTGAAATTTCGTGTATGCTTGAGGAACAAAATGAGGTTAATGATACCAGTACTTTCAGATGGGGGTGTAAATATACTGCTACCTAAAATTTCTATTGTGTCACTTCCTGTCGTCCAGCCTTTCAGGATGTCTCAACTGCTAAAGCAGTTCCTCCAGTCCTGAAGATTTTAGAAAGTTCAGGACATTGGATGGCTTCAGGTTAGGTCCTCTTCTATTTGATATGCTCCCATGAGAAAATGCGGTTAGAGGTTTCGCCCTCTTCTTCGCAAAATTTGCACTTCTATTAATTTGAGCATCCTAAGTCGCCACCTCAGCCGGAATTATCCTGTTTAAATTCTCGTTATTATTTTGAGCTCAGCTTCACTTTTACTGTTCATTCTTTGTGATTATATCTTGTATTGGGATCTTTTGATATGTAGGTACTTCTTTTTAAAGATTATCAAGTATTCTACTAATTCTGCAACTTACAGATTTTCTCTTATATCAGGAGATTAGTAAAATTTACTTGAAGAAGTGAAATCCTCAACATATCCGGAAAACAAAAAATAAAAATTTCTAGGATGTTCTGTCATTGAAATATAATAGATATATCTTTCAAATAGAATGGTCCAAAGCCAGTTTTATTTCTTCAGTTGTGATGTTCAGAAAAACAATATATTGTGACTTTTACTTTTCTGTTACCGCTGGATCGACTTTGTTTTGCGAGAACATTCAGGGTGAGTGTAATTTAAGATAAGCAACACCTTCTTTGTTTATATTGTGTGAAAATCCCAATTGAAATTATACTAATTGAAACTGAAAAAGGAATTTCAACGTGTTCCAGGTACATGAGGAGTCAAGGCCGTAGCCAGAAAAAAAATTTCGGAGGGGTCCGTTGATCAATTATTGTATAGTTTGTATGTTCAACACAATTGTGTAATTTACCCAGGAAAGATCACATTATTGATTTTGCTGATAAAATAACACAATTGGAAATTCGGTATTAACCATGTTAAACTTTTTTAATTATTTATTTATAAAATAATATTTGAAACTGCTTGCAATACTATTTATTCAACATCAAAACAAAGTTAAATACATTTATGGAAAACATATAGAGGCGTCAGATCAATAGTATTCAGAGTAATATGGAGCCTTCTAGATTTCTTTGCTGCAAACAACTCAAAGTTGACGGACCTACCCTTGCACTGATGAGAGGCAACATCCTCGAAATATGTCTGCATGTAGTCATCCCCAGCCAAATTAAGGACAATCTTTTGCTTGTCTACAATAAGCACTTGTAATTGAGTCTTCTTTGAAGAACGTTGCACAATGATCTTCTTGTTGTCAATGTTTGCGACTCGGTGAATTGACATTAACGCCAATTCATTCAATCTCTCCTGACCTGAGGCATTTCAGCGAGGAAAATGACCTTGAAGACAATATTTCTTGGTAGGTAACTCACAAGCACTTTTTGAAGAAATAGCAAACACACTACAAGTTTTACACTCTCAACTTGACCAACGTAAGTAAAATTAAAATCTGAACTGCTTGAACTTTCAAATTTCTGCCCTTATTATGCATAGCAATGCTCACAGGCATTTCCTAGTGAGGTCATTAATTAGCATAGAGTTATTAATTTCGTTATGAATTTTTTAAATTGTTTTTTCCGTTAACCAGCTGTCGTCCCCTTACGAACGGCAGCCCTCGCAGAAGTCGAAACTTGTGCGAGCCAAAAGGATTAACGAGGTCTTAACTTTTTACGTGTGATTCCTAGCACTTTCTTGAGCCATCAGAAAAATTTCTGCAGTCGCCGTGGTTTGAACCATCGTCAACAGGCAGCCAAAGTGATTCAAACAATGTCGCTTCAACCACTCGGCTACCTGACCCCTTCAACATCATTAATTGAAATACATACATTTATTTTCTCCCTTTCATTGTCAGGTACGATTATTTAACTCGGCACAAAGGTTCTATGGTCTTGAGACAAAATGTATTAGTGAGAAATTGCGGGAGGGGAAGAGGTCAAGCCTTGTAAGAAGTGGAGTTACCTACTTCGCATAGACTTTTTAAACCTTCTTCTGTTCGGAAGATTTATTGTATAGATTTTCTTTATGTACGGTAGATCAAGTAGCTAAACTGATCAAGTTGTTTAGCGAATGTTTTCAAATTCGAAGAGAGTATCATCAAATTCCAACAGGATCTTTTTTTTTTTCAATCTGGTGGTGGAAAAAGCAGTATAAGCAGAGCCTCATGTGAAATAGCATTTCAGGCCTCTCTGTCATTCTACAAATGTCCAAGTAAGGAAATACAGAAGGTGACTTTTCCTTGAACCAAGATAAGCCTCCAATAAATCAAATGGGAAACGACGTATCAACTCAAAATACTTCCCGCCTCTACGATCGATACCTCACCTTATGCACCGTAAACGTCTAGGATCGGGGAAGGAAAAACTTTTTATCATAATTCTAATATCCGTTACACAAGTCGAGCTTGGGAAAGTTCCGTTTTTGTTCGATTCGTTTACCGGTTCGCTAATCCGATTGGAGTCGCTATCTTCGAGCGGCAGCTGTCACTAAACACGTCACCATCAAAGAAAATCTCGAGCCCTTCGCCGATTATTAGCGCCTACATAAGAAAACTTAATTCATTCTTACCTCTGCTTTGGGGCACTTTTCTCCTACTTTTTCGGAACAGTAAAAACGGCATAAAAGTCGCTCACGGGGGTTGAATGGCTCGCAATGATTTATGACATGCTTTCAACATGGAGTATTGATCAAACTCTAAGGATGTATTATTCACTTGTGAAACTTTGAGCGGATATTTCGAGTCAAAATCGAATTGGGTTAATACGAGGGTAAAACATTTTCAAAAGTATTTTTTTGCTCACACGGAAATGAAAATCCTGTAACGTTCAGAGTACATCGTGAGAACAAAAGAAAATGGGTAGGAATCGAAGAAAACAAAAGATCATCAGAACAAAAAGCTATATTGTTATAAAGTATTTGACATCAAGATTCCATACACCTTTGCAGCCGTTTCAAGGCCTTATGATATTAATATGTGCATATATCTGAAATCTGCAATTTAAAAAAAATCTTTCTTCACTTGCCAGTAAAAGCAAAATTTATTTTCAAAAACAAGCTTTCATTCATAAACAATTGTAGTGACATTCCATGAATTTTATGAAATTGTTCTATCATCATTGATTTTAAGGCAAATTTCAGTAGTGGCATGCCATACGCATGCTACTACGCCATACGCATGCTACACCTCGCCATCTAGTATTTCGGCACGTACCCCACCTCGATGCATACCTACATACATACAGGTGGGCGACGCCCTAATCGGCACGAAAATAACAGGTAAGATGAATTTTAATGAGCTTGAATAAATGTCCATTTCGGCCCACAACGATAAACTAATTAAAAGGTAATTTACGCCCAGGAAAAATAGTGAAAAACCTACCTACGTTGTCAATTTCCACGCACTTAAATGTCTACGTGAGGTTAGTACGTTCTGGTTACATCATACTAGAAAATTACTCCTCATAAAACGTATTTTCACAAGAAAAAATGGTGCCAAACCTACCTACGGTATCAATTACCACGCGCTTAAATGTCTACGTAAGGTTAATTAGTTTAAGTAAATTTGAAATAGGTACACTTTGTGTTTGGGCCGAATTGGGCTGTTTTTATGCACGATACATGCCTCCTCGGGCCGAAATGGGAGACGCACACGCAGGTCAAGTTACAAAAGTATTCAACGAACCGACGTTTTTAATTGTTTTCACGAATTTTCCTTATTTCATTTTTTGGCAACTATTTTACGGAAGGAGTGGAATTCCAGTCCACCAATCTACACATTTTTGCAGTAGATTTCCACGTCTGTAATCGTTTTGGTTTTTTCTGATTTCCTACGCGATCTCTATCTAGCTCTCAGAGAAGAAAAAATTTTTCAAAGCAATAATTATTCGACGATCTGATGTTTTTCACTACTTTTAGGAAATTTTCCGGTTTCATTTTGGAGTGTGTTCGCAACTTTTTTCAATGAGTAGGAGGGTCCGAACCGCCCGACATCGTTTATCTTGACTATTCTATAGGTTTCGATAGGGTCCCAGTAAGGCGACTAATGCAAAAACCTGAGACACTCAGTATTTGGTGCTAACTAACCTTTGTATTGAAAATTACGTGACCGGTAGAAATTTCACGGTCGAAGTGGGACACATTTTTTTCTTCGGACAGACCAGCTGCAAGTAGAAATCCGCAGGGTTCCGCCCTTGGTCCCCCCCCCCCGCACCATCTGTCGAGCAATCACCATGTCTTTTATTTCAAAATTTAGGTCAAAATTATATCTATTTTACGCGTATTTGAGTACGCACATTTTATGGAGCGCTGATATTGAGAAATCGCCGTATTCTGTTTACTCATCAAAACAAAAAGACAAATCGACGTCAAATAATTTGGAACCGAATGTCAGAGTGACGTTTTAGAAAACTTGTCGATCGCTAGCCGCTATAAAAACCGCAATACAGTTAACGTTGGAGTTTGATGTCGGGGCGTGGCGCAGTGGTTAGAGCGTCCGACTTTGGGTCGAATGGTCCGGAGTTCGAGCCCCAGTTGCGGCTGGGATTTTTTAATTTAATTTGACCGATTAAATTATTCAAATCTCGTGGCTGGACTGGGGTGAGTCCTGCACGATTCACTGTTGCGTTCCAAGTAACAGTGATGCTCCTAAGGTGGCGCATGGAGTTAGTAACAAAGCCTATCCAGAACACGTGGCTAATGACCATAGCAGTCGACGCCAGAACAAAAGAAAAAAAAACCTCGGAGTTGACGAAGTTTACCAACTCATTAATTAGTCTATGGAAGGATTTGGTAAGTGCTATTTCAACTTCAACCGATATTAATTACATTCGCATTTCACTTATGTTTTATAAAGTAAATGACTAATTTAAATATTTATTTTCGGAACTGTCGAGCAGTAACACTGTTGATCGGGACTTTGATATTGTACTGGCGGTGGAAACATGGTTAAGAGATGATATATATGACGGAGAACTAATTGATATTGACGAATATACTTTATTAAGAGCAGATAGAGATCTGTCATATACCGGTAAGAAAAAAGGTGGGGGGTTTTGATGGGTTTGAAAACCAATAAAATAAAGGTACTGAACGTCTTCAAGCGTTCTTTGCAATTGTTAGTAGTTGATCTTAAAATGAAACATTTCATGAAATAATAATAATAATAATAATAACAACTCGACGTAAAAACTCGCAAAATGATGCATCTCAATAGGAGCTTGCATCCTAAATCGTCTGTTTCACGGTTATACTTTCCCAGACAACGGGGAGGCCGTGGACTTTTGAGTTTGGAGTGTCTGCATAACAGAATGGTTCTGGATGGGGCCTGTAAAGTCATCAGGAGTTCAGATCCCCTTCTCTGCATGGTCCGTGACCATGAAAAAGCAGGGAATGGAGCATTTCTCTTTAAGGCAGCAACCCGTGCAGCCGATGAACTTGGTCTCGTATTCGACACTGAACGGGCTAACCCAAACTCTGTCACCGAGTTGGGACCCGTTCAGCTAAAGGCTCACATTAAAGCTGCGGAGACAGAGGTCCTCCTACAGCTGCATATGGATAAGCCAATGCATGGTGTTTTCTTCAACAACATCGAAGACCTTGGCTTATCCAAAAGCTTGACCTTTGCCTTCCTCAGTTCGAGTGAGCTAAAGTCGGAGACCGAGGGATTCATAATGGCCTGCCAGGATGGTGTCTTCAACACCCTCGTCTACCGTAGTCGCGTGATGGGTATAGACGTCCCTGACACCCGATGCAGGGAATGTCGTGGGGCACCTGAGACCGTAATGCATTTGCTATCAGCATGTCCAGCTTATGCGGTCTCAGCCTATATCCACAGGCATAACGCGGCGCTACGAGTGTTGTACTACCATCTAAGACACTCGTACGGTATAGACGAGACACCGGAGGAGGAAAAACGGACTAAATATCGAGATCTTCTCTTTGAACTCCGCAGGTTGTATCCGGACCATTCTGTCAAAATGGTGGTTCTGATTATAGGAGTCCTTGGTGGAATGATGGACACACTGCTCTCTAATTTGAAGTTGATACCGGCCTGCCGTAATATGGCACAAATCCTAGCCGCTCGAATGCAGAAGGCCGTCATCCTTGGTTCCCTTCGTCTGCTCAGAACACATGACTCTCGGACCCAATAATCACTCACCCTACGGACGTAGGGAGTGGTTATTGAGGTAAACGACACCAGCGCGTCCTCCGGATGGGTCGGAGCACCGGAGACAGGACCTGACTGGTACACTCTTGAAGGAAAAAAAAAAAAAAAAAAAAAATAATAATAATAATAATAATAATAATAATAATAATAATAATAATAATAATAATAATAATAATAATAATAATAATAATAATAATAATAATAATGTCGTGGGGCACCTGAGACCGTAATGCATTTGCTATCAGCATGCCCATCTTATGCGGTCTCAGCCTATATCCACAGGCATAACGCGGCGCTACGAGTGTTGTACTACCATCTACGACACTCGTACGGTATAGACGAGACACCGGTGTTGCCTTATGTTCCGGGGGATATTGAGTCCGTGGTGGAGAATGAGAGATGCCGAATCTATTGGAACTACTCATTCCCCACCCTCAGGCAAATACAAGCCAATAAGCCTGATGTTGTCCTCCTCGACCACCAAAGTAGAACGATATTCGTCATGGAGTTTTCCGCTCCAGGCGAAATGAATATAGTTCGAAAAGAGGAGGAAAAACGGACTAAATATCGAGATCTTCTCTTTGAACTCCGCAGGTTATATCCGGACCATTCTGTCAAAATGGTGGTTCTGATTATAGGAGTCCTTGGTGGAATGATGGACACACTGCTCTCTAACTTGAAGATAATACCGGCTTGCCGTAATATGGCAGAAATCTTAGCAGCAAGAATGCAGAAGGCCGTTATCCTTGGTTCGCTCCGTCTACTCAGGGCACACGATTCTCGGACCCAATAGTCACTCACCCTACGGACGTAGGGAGTGGTTATTGGGGTTAACGACACCAGCGCGCCCTCCGGATGGGTCGGAGCACCGGAGAAAGGGCCTGACTGATACACTCCTAAGGAGAATAATAATAATAATAAACGCCTTATTTATTTTCATTAATATACAAAAAAAAAATAACAAACTAAACATTTTGATTGTGATGAAAATAATGGGCGAAGTTCAATTCAGTCAGAGAATGAATTGTTCTTCCACTCAACTCATAAAATGTTTCCATATCTTTTAGAAATATTTGAATATTTATACATATTCTCAACCTGACAGAGAATATTTCAATAAATAAAAATATTTCAGCTTATATAGATTTAAATTAATAAATTACAAAGAGTAAAAAAAATAATGATACAGATATACAAAAATATAAAAGAAATGTATGACAAAAAAAAAGAAAGAAAAAAAAAGGACGCAATTATCTGTTCCTATTGTTTTGTTTGAAATAAATACTTTTTCAATGACCTTTTAAATATATTCACGTTATTTTTCTTTAAATGTGAGGGAATCTTATTATATAATGACGCGATTTGGTAGCTGAATGATCGTCTGAAGGTTTCAGTTTTGAACAATGGTGGCGTGAGAGTGCCCTTGAATCTAATATTCAAGTTGTGGACATCGGTTCTATGGGTGATTTTTCGATTCAGATAAGAAGGTTCCTTTGTAATCAGAATTTTATGAAACATGCAAGCACTGTGAAGAGTTCTCCTATTCTCCATGTTCAACCATCCAGCCTCGCGAAGTTTATAAGAAATATGTTTACCTTTACGAATCCCGTAAATGAGTCGAAGACACGAGTTCTGCACTTTTTGAATCTTGTTTTTATGCGTATTCGTCAAATTAGGGCCATACAGGCTGTCTGCATAGTTGAATAATGATAAAACAAGCGTTTCACACAATATAGATTTTACTGGAGTTGAAAGGAAGTATCTATTACCATAAATAAGTTTCAGTGATGAGTAAGCACGTTGTATGAGTTTGTTGACATGCTTTTCAAACCTTAGGTCGACATCTAATAAAACACCAAGGCTTTTTGCTTCACTGACTAACGTAAGTGATTCATTGTTTACTTTTACACCAACGTCATTCGTAACTTGGTCATTTCTACCAGTGAATAGCACTATATTCGACTTAGAGGCATTTATAATTAGGCAATGATCGGATGCGGCTTTGACGAAGGATTCAAGATCTCTATTGATGAGAGAGCATGCATTGTTAACTTCTTGTTGGGAAAAACTATAATAAATTTGCGTATCATCTGCGTATAAATGAACTGAACAATATTGCAAACATTTTACCGGATTTGCGGTATACATAGTAAATAACAAGGGTCCCAGGATAGACCCTTGAGGTACGCCTGATTTTAACATTAGGTAATTCGATTCATCATTATCTATCTTAACCTTCTGTTGTCTATTGAAAAGATATGATTTCATCAAAGTTATTGAATCTCGTGATAGTCACAAATAGTGAAAAATTGCTAGCATTAATTCAAAATTGATTGTGTCAAAGGCGCGACTGAAATCTAGAAGAATTAACGCAGTTGATAATCCTCGATCATTAGCCCTGAAAATATCATCTGTTACTTGAAGCAGTGCAGTCGTGCAGCTATATCCCTTGCGGAAGCCCGATTGTATGGAAGGTAATAAAGAATGTTCCTCGAGATGTTTGCTTAGCTGAACTTCCATTGCAGTTATGGTGGTGTACATACCTCCTGACAGTAAAGATGAAGTATACACTGAATTATTTGAACTCATTCAATTAAAAATTGAAAACAAAACTTCATACATATTCGGAGATTTCAATATACCGGACGCAGGAAAAGATCTCGAAATATTGATCCTAAATTAGCAATATTATACGAGTTCTTGACCTTCAATTCTATGAATCTACTGAATGGCATACAAAACCACCAAGGGAAAACTTTGGACTTAGTTATAGTGTAGCAAGTCATGTTTGATTTATTTCTAAAAGTGATGTAAATGGTGTAAAAACTGTAGATGTCTAACAAATAAACAAACAACATCAATAACAGACACAATAAAATTGTATAGTTATATAAATATAACAATCTTTTAAATCAAAGAGTAGCCCTGAGATGTTTATTAGTACAAAAATGAATTCTGAATTCATCCACAGAATAGAAGCATTGCCCAGGCAATTTTATTTTTCAATTTTCTCTTGAAAGTGTTCAGACTGAGCTCTTTGAAATCTTGAGATAGAATATTGAATAGAGAAAAATCTAGGGAATTTTTTCTGGATAAGTGAAGAAGAAATCGTTCAAGACGTATGTGGTTACAGTTACGTGTATTATGTTCGTGAATATGAGATTGTTTCGTCAAGGTTGATTGCTTTTTATGTATTTCAATCAAAACATAATATAGAAATAGAGCTGGCAGTGGCATAGTATCAAGTTTTTTGAAATTCTCTTGACAACTATTCCTGTACCCAATACTAGCCAGTACTCGCACAGCTTTCTTTTGCATCCTAAATATCCGAATGGCCTTAACATGAATTTCCCAAAGTTGTACACCATAACTTATATGGGAGTGAAACAGTGGAAAATTTGTGGTTCTCAGTATATTTGCGTTAGTAATGTCTTTCAATTGTCGAGGAGTAATTAGATAACCCGCGAGTTTTCTCTTCAGTTGGGAAATAAGTGCAGACCAGTTAAGTCTATTATCCAATGTAATGCCTAGTAATTTAACCTGACTCGTTTCACAATTGGAGATAACTTGATTACTAGCCGAAATACGGATGTTTTGTGTCTTTTCACAATTCAGTTTCAGCTTATCAGATAAAAATCACTCATTAGCACTATTAGTAATCTTGTCGAGATGGAACTGTAACTTGTCACTATTATCATCTGACCGAATAAAAGTATTGTCGTCCGCAAAGAGAACCGATTTATACGGCATCATATAGGTACACAAGTCATTCACATAGATGGTAAATAAGAGAGGGCCCAAAACAGATCCATGTGGAACTCCATGCTTGATAGTTTGAAAATTTGACAAGGTACTGTTGATCATTACTGCTTGTTGATGATTTGTTAGATAGGTTCTTATCAATGGAAGCGGAATACCTTTAACCCCGTAATAGTTTAATTTTACCAACAGAATTTCATGTGAGTCGCAGTCGAACGCTTTCGACAGGTCAAAAAGCATCACATTATTATTGCCCTGCTCAAGTTTCTCAACTACGCCTGAAACTACATCAAACACTGCTTGTATTGTTGAACGCGAGTTTCTAAATCCATATTGGGAGTTACTGAAAAAGTAATTATTCCCAAAGAAGGCATAAAGCTGTATCTTATTTAGTATCTCAATCACTCTGCTGAAAATTGAAATGATACTTATTGGTCGTTAATTATCAATGACTGCTGCATCACCTTTGTTAAAAAGAGGTAATACTTTAGAGAACTTGAAGACATCTGGAAAGATCCCAGAACATAAAATCAAATTGATCAGTACAGTGAAAGGTTTTATTATTATATGAGAGGTTTCTTTCAGTATTTTCCTATTAAGTTCATGGGTATCCAAACATTTGGAGTCCTTCAGTGAATTAATCGCATCAAAAACATCTACCTCAAGAATGGGTCGAAAGAAAAATAAACTGCAAGAAACAGGAATGTTTTTTGAAGTTAAAGGGCCTTCGTTTGCCACATACGGAATCGAATTTATGATATTATCAGCTATGTTGCTGAAGAAGTTATTCATCTGTCCAATTGTTTGGTTCAAATTAATTTCATTTCTCTCGAAATTTAAAATTATCCAGCTAGCGTTAGGTCTATTCCTGGACGAAGAAATGTATTCATCATACGGCTCTTTTTCTGCAGATATCAGTTTGCTACCATACTCTTTCTTAATATGTTTGTAAGCAATGAAATCATTAGAATTTTTTGTTGCATCTGCTATTTGCTTAAAATTTTGTGCCATCGGCTTCGGCGAGCTTTTCCACCATTATCAGATTAAAATAAAACGCGGAATTCCCGATAAATCCCCAACCACAGCGGACATTAAAAAATCACCAAACATTGAAATAGCGCCGCACCGATGACATTCAGTTCAAACGCGCGTTAATCGAAGAGTGCACCTGTGCAACGTACCGAACTGCGTGTGTCATTGCTACCATCTGCAGCGAGATACCTGCATCCGAGAGGATTAAATCAGGTGAACGATTCACATCAAAGCTTTGCAACATCTCCTGTAATTGCTGAATCTATTCATTACTGTGTGGTGGCCACTCGTTTAGGTGTCGTTCGTGAGCTGTACCTTTCAGGCTACGTGTACAGAGTGCGCAAGTGTGTACTAGGATACTGATGAAAGATGTCACTTTTTGTCCTTCGATCAGATTGAAAGTCAGTTATCTACGAAAGCGCAGGACGGCTTAGCATTATTTTTTCACTTCGACTTTTATGTCGAAATTTCAAAAAATTAATAAACTTAAAAAAACTTTTTAGAGAAAAGCTTATATTTAAATGCACTGAAAAGAAGAAAATAAATTTTAAAGTGGACTAAACTCATCATTTTGTCATATCATAAATTTTTTAAATGATGTAAAAGCTTGTCGCGAGAACGTATCTATGTATTTCTCACTGTAAATTAAATTTTAAATTACCTCAAGATTTATTCTCGAGTAATTTAAAATTTCCAAAGATGCTGGCGTAGTTGCTGGAGACTCTCAAATTGATCCAATCGATTTACCTTGATGTCCATGAAATTATGCTCAGGAATAGAGGAGAGCGTGCAGCCGATGAGGAAGTGGGAAGGAGTTAAGGCGGTAAGATCAGATGGGTCTGAGGTTAAAGGAGTTAAGGAACGGGAGTTTAAAATAGCCTCTACTTGCACTAAAACAGTTTGAAAATATTCATATGTGAGAAGCGCTTCTGACAGAACACGTTTCAAAAGTATTTTCATTGACTTCACGCCAACCAAATGCCACCGAAATGTGGGGAGTACGCTGGAACGAAATGCCATGATATTTTTCGACACGAGGTAGATGATTCGATTTGATCGCTGTGGTCTTTCAAGAATTTACCTAGTTCCAATAACTGGTTTTTGGAACCTAGGAAATTTGTACCGTTGTCGGAATAGATACTTTGGGGCTTGCTTCGTCTTGCTATGAACCGTTTAAGAGCAGAAATAAAGGTATCACTGGTCAAGTCGCTGACTAGTTCAATATGAACCGCCTTTGTTGATAAACATATGAAAAGGCTAACATTACCTTTGTATGTTTTCAAACGTCTGCCAGGTTTGTCTCTCAACGTAAAAGGACCGGCGTAATCTACCGCTATATTGATGAATGGAAGAAAAGGAGTGACCCTTGCTTCAGGAAGATCTTCCATAAGAGGATTTATAGAAATCGGTTTGGCTTTGAAGTACACGATACACTCATGAACAGTTCTCTTTGCAAGATTCTTCCCAAGAATGGGCCAATAAGCTTCACGTATTGAGTATAGCAATTGCTGACGTTCAGCAAGAAGGAGCTTTTTTAAATAAGGAAAAGGGACCAAGGATTAGGAATGATTACCAGTACCAGTACAGTAAAAATTGGATGCTTCGAAACTGGAAACTCGAAGCACGTGTGAAAAATGAAACTTCGACTTTCTCGAACTGTTTGCTAATGACTTCGTGTGTGTTTCCGAAATTTTCACGAACTCAATCTTATTACTTGAATATCCGACTAGAAGGACCATGTGAAAATGTAGATGAAAAATGAACGCGCTGGTTGCAATTCTTTTCTTTTAATGAAGGTATTTTACAAAGATGTAAAATTTGACAAATTCAAAATTTTTATATATTTATTGACATTGTACGAATGCATTTGTTATCCGTCGTCACGTTCGCCAGGAGCAGTCATGGGCGCCGACTTGGGAAGGAAATTGGACACAATGGTCAGATCATTTTCACTATTTTTACAGATTTTTTCGATTTCTATTTTGCGAGTATTCCTAATTTTTTTCGTGACGGAAAAGGGGGATGAGCCCCCAGACATATTTTTTTCATCATTATTTTCCATGACCAAAACTGTTTCTGAATTCCTTCGCGTTCTCTATCTAGCTTTTGAGTGGGGACAAGGAAGGTGGTTTTTTTAACCATATCTTTCGACGGTCAGATATTTTTCACTTTTTTCACGGATTTTTCCGATTTTAATTTCGCAAGTTTTCCAACTGTTTTGGAAAAAAGGGACAGGAGCGAGCCTCCCCTGCCTTATTTTTTTTCGCTGTAATTTCTGACGTCCAAATCCGTCAAAAAAACTTCTGAAACTCTACGCGTTCTCTATCTAGCTTTTGGGAGGCTGGGGTGAAAATTTCATCTACATTAATGTATTATCATCTAAACTGAACCAACATGTAACATTTAAATTCCATAGGATAAGAGGAAGTGGTTCTAATTCAGCTTGCAAGATTTGTACCCATATAAAAAAAGGAGAAATTTCGTGCAAAAAGTCGAAATTTTGTCATTTTAAAGTAGAAGTTTCGAGAAAAATGCAGAACTACAAGATAACAGTCGCACCGTTTCAATGGGAAATTGGCTTTCGGTAAAGCTCTGAATTTCAGAACTCGCGATGATGATCAAATGCCTCCATTGCGCCAAAGCCATATAACAAAATTTGAAATGGCCATTTTGAAGACAGATTTTCGACTATACAGTGTGTCCCACTTACCATGCTCACCATAGGTATCTTTTTGATGGTAAGAGATACGAGGTCGGGTAAATGACACCAAATGTGCAGTTTATCAAGGCCAACTAAAATGTGAAAAAATATTTTGATAAAATCTTTTCGTTTTTGTTTTATACGCAAATACCAAATTTTGATCATTTTCATGTCTCTTGCAAGTGAATTTTGACCCACTTGTGGCGGTCCTAATAACTTGAAATTTGGCAGATGTTCATAATTCCGGTGACAATGCACTATGAAATTTTCATTGGAATAAAAAATAAAAAATGGCGGCTCCTCCAATATGGCGGACGAGATTTGTGATTATGGTCCGATTCCATTCAAAATTGGTATGTATATGGGGGTTTTTGAGGTCGGAGATCATGATTTTTTTATTAAAATTTATAAATTCAAGATGGCGACTTCAAAATAGTTCTTGTTTTTGTATAAATGACGATAACTCCGTTGTTATCAGCAAAAAACTATTACTGTGACAAAAAAAAAGTTATTCATAACTAAGTTATAATGAGCTATGACCTACATTTCAAAAATGAAAGTTGGTACTGATATCTCACATTCTAGAAGAGTTGGAATGAATTTCATATTTTTTTCGAAATCTCATTGAAAAACTGCTATGAGAATGTGAAGATCCTATTCGAATATTTTCATAAATAAGAAGTTACGGAGGAGACATGAAAATGATTAAATTCTGTTTTTGCGTATAGAACAAAAACGATTAGATTTTATCAAATTATTTTTTCACATTATAGTTGGCCTTGATAAACTCCACATTTGGTGTCATTTAACCGACCTCGTATCTCTCACCATTAAAAAGATACCCATGGTGAGCATGGTAAGTGGGACACACTGTATAAACCAATTCAAACATGTATCGATTATTCATATGGCCGATACAAATCCGCTATAGAGTATAATAATATCTGTACATACCTAGGATATATCAGGTGAGTCCAAAATTATCAAGTTTTTAAGTGATTTCTAAAAAATTGATAGGGGAAATTTTATTCATTTCCAAATATTCGAGGAATATAAACATTAAATTCAATTGTTGATGTTAGCATCTCTTGAATGAAAGATGTTGTATAGATGTTGTATGTGAAATTTGGGAAAGTTGTCTTCAGCACCATGTGTAATCTAAATCCATCAGCTACCGGAGGCCTAAGCTCACCCATTTATTTCGAATGGATGACGTGAAATTATATGTTTCGAGATAAAAGGATTTACATCAGTTGTCAAGGGCGGTGGAAGAGTACACGCAAGCTGAAATGGACTTCAGGATCGACAAATGTTCATCTCAAAAGAGGACGATGCGAGGAATGTGGAGAGTATATTCATCTCGAAGATGGATGCATCCCACATCATCTTGAGGCCGATGGAGCAACGCTAGCACCGCTCCCAAGAGGTAATCACGGGTAGAAAGTGTATCCGAAGCATAAACTCTGACAGATCTGGTTAACACATCTGTTGGGGAAGAACAAAGTTGTGCCACTAATATAATTTCCGTTCCTATCCCACTACCAATCCAAAGGGGTAGTTTGGATTGGTGAAATAGACTCAAGAAGAGTTGGTGCTGCTGCGTTAAAACTGATGCATCTTTATAGAAGTTTGCATATTCAATTTGCAAATTAACTAGTCCGTTCCACGGTCATACTCGAGCAAGCTCTCGTGGTGTCTCTAAGGGAATCAGTTTTCGCACATCAAAACAAATTATTTTTCGAAAATTCCGCATTTTGTCGGAATATTATTACCGAAAACTTACCCAGTATTAACAATTTTCCTCTGATGTAGGGAATTAAGAGCTTCCAATCAAAAAAGTATTTAAAGCAGGTAGACATATCGTGAAATATAGAACGAATTTTGCTAGTGGAGTAGTTTGAATTCGAACTGAATGAATTTACATCATATCCTCTGGTCAAACCATCATTTACAGAAACCAATAACAAACATGTATGCCAGTAGTAGCCTCTTTGATCTCTCTGGTATTCCGAGTTTAATTAACTGTATAATATCTGAACAATCTTTTTTCGTGGAAATCAGAGCTGATATTTGCTTTATTACTTGGTACCTGCCATGAGAACTACTCGTATAATATATCGCAAAAGGCTGCCTAGTATTGTATAATTTATAAGTATCGGATAATATTTGCGGTACTCAAGATGCATATAACTCCTGGTGGAATTACTTATAGCTGTGAAATTGTCATCCAAAACTGTTGATGTACGGCCTGCTTGATTCATGACATTTTTATTGCGTCAAGAGAGTTTACTCAATTTTAACATAGATGGCAGGCAAATCATTACCGATCATGATGACTTGACATGTCGTTTTGACAAACGCATGCTGCGTCATCGACATAACCTCAAATTGAACCACGTCATGATTGTCATGTCGAAGTCGAGACTCACAAAAAAATGCTATACACTACCCTAACTTTTACGAATGACAGAAAAACACAAGAACAAATAAATAACAATAACCCAACAACTAAATACGTCGCAAAACTACCGAACTGAGCGAAAAGTATTAACAGAACAGAAAAATCACACGATAAATACCAATATGCAATGTAATTGACATATAACCTCAAAATAATGTTAACGTTCAAAAACTCAAAAAATGTATCTAGTAGGCACTTTGGATTATTGGAAACTCCACTATATTCGACTTAAGCGTCATCCATTGACGAATGGAACAAACTCTATTGACGCAATTACAGGATCAAGAACTTTAGTTGAAACAAAAGCGAATCAGTAAACGCACCAGGAGTTATATGCATCTTGGCGGTACTTATTGCCTTTTCAAATAGTTGGCCTGTGGCTTTCACACAGACGAAACAATTATAATAAATGAATTCCAATAATATAGCAAGCTAAAATGAGGCTAGTTCAGTTCGAAAAATGAGGATTGAAAAACTTAGACATTTTTCAAACAACGCATTACACAATAACGTGATACAGCAAATAGCAACTGTTTGTGAGATCGATTTTATTTCGCTGTTGGTAACAAATGATGCAGCTAATGAAAAGGAAACGTTCAAATGTATGGTGATTTTTGTCGATCCCACCCCTATCCGCCATCATAAATCATAGTCGGCAATTAACTTTCAAAGCATGCTAGATTAAAGGTCGCTATGTGTGACCACCTGATGCCGCCTGGCCCACGCTAAAACTGAAATGTAATTCATAATCCGTGATATGAAACAATCAAGTGAGTGGTAGGTAGCTTAAATATTCATAGAACGTTCAAGGGATTCATTGTTATGGGATTTGGTTCGTGAAGAATGCCTTATTGAATACTCCTATAGTTCCTAATCACTTTACAGCACGACACAAAGGGTTCTTCTGATAGAAGTTATTTTTCAATTTTCTGAGTGGAGTTCACCGTTACTTCTTACGACAAGCGACAAGGATGAAAATGATGGAACTATTATATTATATTGCTTTGATATAGTAGTTGTGAGATGAGTCGAGTCTTATTGGTCAGAAAATATTTTCTCCACGATCATCAGAGTATTTGCCAATTCTGAAATCAAATTTGATGCTGGAATTCTCTCTCTTGAGATTGAAGATATAATTTGCAAGACCTCTGCTCCCATGCAATTTGAATTTATTTACATTTTCTATCTTGTGATAGAATAATATCCTCACACTGGTTAACAATCTTAACATTAGTCTTGAAGCAGTTGATTGTCATCGTAGTGTCAAAATTATTTCTGTCACGTTTCCATTCGAAAATATAAAAAGTATCATGAATTTACCCGGTGAATCAGTGTCTGAAAATATCAACCTGAAATTACAAAGAGTAAAAATAATATTGATTCCTGTCGATTCGAGAATACAGTTTTTTTTTTTGGTATCGACTGCCATGGTCATTAGCCACGTGTTCTGGATAGGCCTTGTTACTAACTCCATGCGCCACCTTAGGAGCAGCACTGTTAATTGGAACGCAACAGTGAATCGTGCAGGACTCACCCCAGCTCAGCCACGAGATTTGAATAATTTAATCGGTCAAATTAAATTAAAAAATCCCAGCCGCAACTGGGGCTCGAACTCCGGACCTTTCGACTCAGAGTCGGACGCTCTAACCACTGCGCCACGCCCCGCCATAATACAGTTTTACTGTTATATTAGTTTTAACTTTTATTACTTATTGTTATTATTATTTGTATTTGTTCTTCTTAAGATATAATATTGAAAGTTATATGTGAACGTTGGAGCATCTGAATTAATTTGATTTGATTTGAAAAAAAAATCTATAGTTACTGGAAAGTTTACCAAAAAAATCAAAGAATGAATATGAAAAATATTACAAACTGTTCATGAATTGGAAACAAAGAAAACCGATTCCTTTTCAGAAAATATTTTGATTGCGTTTTTTGATGAAATATCGGAAAAATGAAAATCTTCAACAATGTGGACAATATATTCAATATTTAAAGCAACGATAAACGTAAAACATGATATAGACATTTCAAGATATAAAATACTCAAGGCATTCTTAAAACGTTGTTCTGATACGTACTGAGCCAAAGAATCGAAGGTCTTCACAGCTGAAAATGTTTTCACAAAATGCTCCAGACAATATATATTCAGCAATAAAAGTAAGTTTTAAATTAACGCTAACGTGAACCATGTTTGATTTTCTTTCACCCGTATTGAGACTCGTAGTTTGCGAGGAAGAGAATGCCCTTGATATAATGTTTATCAAACCTTTGTTTAGCTAGAGGCCGCTTGGCTCAGATGGTATAGCTTGTGGACAGAAAATATTAAGAATGGTGCGCGTTCCAATATAACTTTTGTTATACCTAGTAAAATTAATTTCATATATTTTTTTGTGGGTCGTTCTTTTCGTTAGTGTCATAGAAGCAAGTCGCAAAAAATGAGCTTTACAACCTGAAGGTTCCGAATGTAAAAGATCTAGGAACGGCATTTTTAATTTCCATTCTATATAAGAAATCAATCAAAAAAAACAAAAAAACAAGAGAATTTACCGTAACAGGAGAATTCTACAACATTGTGAAAAAATACTGCCATTTGAAACCACGAGACATCCTTTTTGATAATTTTTTATCAATTTCCAATGAGGAAACTGCACGAAACAGGTGATTGGTATCAATAAAATTGGTAGCATGCCCAAACAAATTGTCACTTTTTTAAATCTCAAGAAGCCTCGGAGGACGTCGGCTACTGTGTTAATGGACACGGAAGCAGATCTGGAAACACTAAAGAGGCATGGGGGTGAGAGTTTTCTCAAGTGGCAGAAAGATACATAGGAAATTCGTTGCAAAATCGGATAAATATAACAAATAAGTTAGTCTCATCAACTACTGGATCTAATACTCCACTAATCATGCCTTTCACTTCAAATCGTGTGACTATTAGTTCATGTTCTACGAACCCCGCAATTGTTGAAAATTCCTCCAATAATACACCAGTTTTTCATTCCGAAATCTGTACAAATATAACAATTAAAACAAAGTAGAATGTTTCTTGAATTATTGAGTATTTACCTACTATAATTGTGATTGAATTCTGTAATAAAAATCATCTTTTCTTCGTTTCCATTTAAAAATACATATTTAAAATCTTTGATAGTGGAGAAAGTATAATCTGCTACTCGGTTAGAATGAAAATTCATGATGCTCGCATCGAATTTTCAGTAGTAATATCCCGACAAAATGCTGAATTTTCAAAAAATGCTTTCACCTTGCTGTCACGAAAACTGTGTTGCTCGAATGGTGTTTTGTACAGCAACACAGTTTGAGCGACAGGCAAGGTGAAAGTAATTTGAAAACTCTGCATTTTGAAGGGATATTCGATCAGAAAATTTCACGAATACATCATATTTTTATGGACTTAATTCGTATTGCGGGAACGGCTCATCTTGTGTCATTAGTGTCACTGGAGTTGAACCGTCAAACTGACGTTTCTAAATTTACAGTGATTGTTGTAACCATGGAAACGTATAAATAAGGAAGAGGCGAAACACCGATTTGAAAATACCTCGGGCTGGAGACAGTGTTTTTGGAAAGTCCTTTTCCCATTGGTTTGAATTCAAAAAATTATGGCATTTGATTGGTTTATATAATATGAAGGAAATTGTCATTCTAACCTTGTTACAGAATATACTATATATTGCTCCCAGGCAGCAACATCAGTCAAGGAACGGTTTCTAGACAGACTTATGACGTGCGTACGTTTTTTTATTTTGTGTCTATGTTCCAAGGTGTTTGGAGATGAATATACTGCGATGAAAACCAACCACAAGGCATACCGAAATATGTCCCTTCTTTATGTTTTGCTTCTCTCACGATAATGGTTGGTACTAGCGAAAACATACTTCAACAAAATCAAAGTTCACAAAATTGGACATGAAACAGTTTTTCCTCTTATTTCCAACACTCTCTAGTTTCAAGATTTTCGCTTCAAAGTTCATTCTCATCCAAGGAGCTGCAGAAACTCAGCATATCATTTTTTCGAAAACAAAAGCTCAATTTTTGTTCATTCAAGATACAGAAAGACTTATTATTTGTCGTCATGGAACTCGCTCTCATTTGTTCTCACGTAGGAAATTATACCTGAGCTACAGCGTATAATTTAAACCTAAATGAAAAAGTTGCTTGCTACAGGCCTACCACACATTACCAGACGTTATTATCTCCCGCACCGCCTTCAATAAATTCAATAAACAAACCGAATTGAACCCAAGAACACTATAATCGCATTTGTATCGAACAAATGCGGATTAATTGGTTTTACCACACACAGGCTCTCACTAATAACGAGTTGTAACATGCAATTAAACAAGAAACAATCGCAGTTAATCATCTCCAATCATTTTTCCATTTGATTTATCCCACCGGAGTGAATTTTCAATTAACAGACGTAAAAAACGATCTTCTATCAACAAATCGACGCTTGCCGTCATCGTGGGTAAATTAATAGGCATGTCGCCAATGGGTTGAGGAGTACTAATTAAAAATAATTGAAAATTTCAACAAAGCTAAGCGACATGTGTTTTTCCGGTTTATCAGATCGTCGGACTATCGCGTAATGAGTACGATTTTTTTCGAGTCGCGACAATAGACAGATTGATGCTTATCCACACGTTTGGGTCTATGTAGTAGCTCAACGTTTTGTGTACGTTTTAATCAAAGTCTGTTTATGTAACAGGCTTATTACTTTTCAAAAAGGTGAAGAAAAAATATGGAAAATCATGTGAGGGGACTTAGACAGGATGATTTCTCACCACTTATACAAAGTTAAATGGGGTAAATTCGATGAAAAATTTAGGTGCAATATTTTGTTAAGTTGTCAAAAACTTGAAATGAAAAATTTGAGTCGGTATTACGCCGTTTAGTGGCCGATTCGGCAAAGTTGAGACGTCATAAAATTAAGAAAGCAATTCAAAATAATACTACTCACATCTCCGGAAATGCACTTTTAGTTTGTCATTTCCTGAGAGTACTTATAGTTCAAATGTACAACTCACGATAATTATTGTCAGATTTTGAACTGGAATCATAACGAATGATGTACCAAATAGATTTGCTGCCACCTGAATCCAAGAAACTGTATGGTGGGCAATATGATTATTTTGCTAAGTAGTATTTGGAAAAAGATATATGTCCTAAAAAGTACACTAAAAATGCTTGCTTTCTTTATAGAAAATTTTCGGAAACTCAGGAATTCAATAATGTGGCCACATAATATGTTGACGCAAGGAGAAAATATGGAAATCTCAAAATTTCCGAAATAAATTGCATTCCGTAAATGAAAGAGTAAAGGGTATCGTTCGAAAAAATCTGAAATATTTACATTCACATTTTTCAGAGATGCTGATGACGAATATCTGCTGTGAAAGATAACGAAATGAAACTTTTGAACTAATTTCGAGCACAGTTGATGTTTTTCCACAAAGTGAACAGTGTGTAAAAATCGTATCGTAGAAAGTAGTTATTTATGATAAAAGTTCGTAAAGTAGGACTTTTTGAATAAGCTTTTTTGTATTGTTCAGTTTTCTTCATATTATCGGAATACAATCTGACGCAAAATACTGTATTTAACGCACAGTTGATGATTTTACGCACAGTTAAATTTTTTACGCACATATTATAAATAGTAATAGTATCAGTGCGTAAAACCTTACTTTACGCACTGTCGTTGAAAATAGTTATTTTTGTATCTAGTGCGCGAAATGCTACTTTGGTGATCGAGAACTGATTTTTTTTTAACGAGGCGCAGCCGAGTTAAAAAAAATAGTCGAGATTACCAAAGTATTTCGCGCATGAGATGCAAACAAAATTTTTTCTACAAACGTCAAAAATATTGTTCTAAAGTAAGTAATAACTATGAAAAATAGTATTGAACTGGCTTAAATAATTTTTCCAAATCAAGTAATTACTGTAACTATGGAAATAAAATGGCATTTGTTGACAATTATTTCAAAGTGACAGTTCTTGATAATTATTTTGGAGTGACTTTTTATTCGCGTCAATTTCGTGTGTGATATTTACTATTGTAAAAGAATGGAAATTTCGAGCGACGATGAACTAAGCAGTACCCCACCTAACTTGATAGATGCGGCCAATTCCGTAATTTCCAACCTTTTACCGGAGAAATCGAGGCGGCAGTATGAAAATGCATATCAGCAATTTAAAGAGTGGTGTGAAGCAAATAAAGCCAGAAAAATATCTCTCACAATTTGAAAGCCTTAATTATTGTTCTACATTAATAAATAAACGATTTCTTGTTTTTTGCTTGATTGAGGAGTTGAAGACCATATAGGTTAGAATATGAAAATCCCAGTTTACATGCAGTGTGCGAAATATATTTCGCACATTACTTCGCGCACGGTGTCATGGTAACGAATGAAAATGAAAAAAAGTGCCACTTCGCATACTGTTGTCAATGCGCGAACCTTGTCATTTTTTGACGTTTGTAGAAAAAAGATTTTGTAAGGGGCTTGTGGGTAAAAAAACTTCAACACTGCGCCCTCTTCAGATCTATTGGAAATGCCCTCATGTTAGATTGAAATTACTTGCAAATAAACTACACAGCTTAGACTTCAGCTCTGCCGCATTATTATGAGGTTGTGGGTTATCCTGCTTACTTATTGAATCTAGATTGGCCTAAGGTTGCCCTTCTGTTCTGAGTGAATAGGTACTCGGTGAAAGTTGGCGATGGTTCTTTGTTGAACATATTTTTCTATCTCATTTCTGGCGCCTTGTTCCACCTGAGAGAACAGGCAGAGCTTGGTGAATACGCCAGGGATACAGAAAGTGTCCAAGAATTGGTTGAAGAGAGAAAGACAATAATCGATGGAAATCAGAACGTCAAATCCAAAGTTTGGCATTCGGATCAACAGGTACTGAAGGCCTAATCGTAGATGACTTGGTCTCCAGATATAATCTATTCACACTGAACGAGCCAGGCCATCCTCCAATTTTCTTCACAGTATATGTTCAGTCTAACATAGACTTACCTATAGTCAACGGTCAAATGCTAACCATGAAATTCGACTCATTCTAGAAGTGATCATTGCAACATTGAGACTATAACTACGGGACATGCCAGAGATGCAACAAAGAGTCCGACTATAATGTGAGCAGAATAAATCTTTAGAATCACAAACACTAACGAAAAGATACTGTGTTCATTTAATGAATTGTCAACTGAATTAACGGACTTAACTGATGTCGTAGCAAAGAACTAATTTATGCTCTCTCTGACGATATGAGAGATCGAAAACCACAAAAATAGAATTAAGCTTGCAAGGAAAGCTTACCAGAATGTTAGAAGATGAGAAGCCACGGTTCAGCGCATAAACACAACCAAAATATTATTTCATATAGTCTTGTTGGATATAAGGCTGAAATCAAAAATAAGATCTTGGAATGACCTAGCACGAGATCCCCGTGGGTTGACTTACAAAATGGGATGTCAAGAGGTAGGGCCTACCGAACTAACAACAGTCATGAAGCTAGTAGCTGGGACATAAGCACATTAGATGAAACGCTGAAAGCCATACCGGATGACTCCCAAGATTCCGATTGTGACGACAATGAACAGTTTACTGGTTCAGAGGAGCACGACCTAATAATTGAAGCAGTGAACCTGTTTGAAGCTGCTGGCAAGATAAAGAAGACAGAGCCCCAGGGCTTGAAGGAGTTGCCTTCGTATTCGTTATCGTACTTAACATTTACAGAAAATGTCTTAACTTTGGAAAATTCCAATAAATGTGGAAGAGAGGTGAACTTGTAACAATACTGAAAACACCAGACAAAGATCTAACGGTACAGAAAGTTATTGAGGCCGATAATCCTGCTTTCCGAGTTAGGCAAGCTATTCGGTAGGACTCGCCCTGAATTGATGCATAAGCAGATTCCACTCTTAATAAGCCACAATATGGAATCATGCAGAGTGGGGACACCACGGACACCATAAAAGTACGACCACAAAACATTGAAGGGTGTTCGATGGTCATCTTCAAAGACGTGTTTGGGACCTTCGACAAATGTGGTGGTGATATTAAAGAACCTACATCAGATATAGAAGCCGACAGACCAGCATCACAAAGTACTTAACCACAGGGCTTTGTAACCTAACAGTTTAGCCCCTATTACGCCTTACTTGGCCAGATAATATGAAGACAATATCACATGCCAATCAGTATCACAGCAGATAATAGCCAGATGAACTGATCATGAATAGCTTGGCCTGATCACAAATGAGAAACACAAAACTTGTAGGTTATATGTATATGGAACAAAGCTGGAGCTCCTTTCCAATAAGCTCTAAGAAGATACACCTGCAGGAACTAGGGAGTCAGTAGAGACTACCTGGACACCAGTTATATAAAAAATTAAGATCAGTATGAACAGTTGCTTCTCCACCTGGGAAAGTGGAAGATGATAGGCCCGAAGCAGCTGAAACAGTCTAGAACGGTTAACATATTTGAAGAAGATACACAGCCAGAGACTTTACATATTTATTGGACTACTGTAAAACTACATGTTAAATCGATGTGGATTGATTTATGGCAACATGAGTGGAGCACAACCAGTGAAGGCAGATTCACGAACCAGCTCATCTCTAACCCCAAGAGTCAAACCGAGCAGACAGGCACGATGGTAACAAGCCACGGAAATTTCAGTGTACACTTGCTGAGAATAGGTAAATTGCAAAACGTATGTGAGGTCGTGAGAATGAATTAGTTTCATCAAAATACAGGCTAACCAACTGCCATTAGGAAGTTCTGGTTTTTGCCTATATTCATACGTAAAAACCAGAAGGAATTTGGACCTGACGATGGGAGCGGTTTGACCCATGGATTCTGACTAATTCCTTGACCTTCCAGGCGATGATAGTGAATTCGACGAAGTAAAAAACTAGATGAGGTTAGATAGGAATAACCAGCGTGCTACTCAGATACGATTTTAATAAAGATTTACCAATGTAAAGCAGAATTGCATAGTCAGTAAAGAAGCCCAGGGCAGTTAGGTCTAAAAATAGGTAGTCCCCTTTTGTAAGACATTGTTCTGGTTCAGACATCTAGGAATCCCAAGTCTTCTTCCTTATTCTCCAAGAGGCCTGCTCACTTCAGTAACAGGGGTCTTCTGGCCCACTTTTTTTCAACTATATTAAAATTTTGTTCCACTATTCTTGGGATTTATTTTCCATTTAGGTTGGTACTTATTGTTATTTATTTTATTCAGCTCTTTAGCTATACGAGGATTGTGGGCCTATCAAAGCCATTCCTGCGCATTCTCGGAAAAACTAGTTATAGAATTATTACTTTCGCACAAACACGGGCATAGCCATTATGATTATTGAGTTATCTTATTTTAAGAGTCAGTTTCGTTTTTAAAAGTTTATATTCCGCTTCTATAATCTGTCAGCCGGTTCTACATCCCTTGTCCAGTAGTAATTGCCCCTGAAAATCCCAATTCATCATCGACACAAAGAACATAGATGCACAATGACGATAGCATCTTGTTCCTGAGCTTGAGGTGGGTGAAGTAGCGAGATAACACGCGATCCAGCGCCGCGTAGGCAGATAAGAGCTTGTAAACATGGCGATCGCGATAAGGTGCATTATTACTGTTCGATGTCTACCAGCGGGAACCACCGACTCAATGGCAGCGTCGTTACGGATGCCTTTCCGTTGCGGTTATTTATTGGTGGTGCCTCAGCAGCGGTTTATGTATCCTCGCCGAACAGGTTGATTTTATGATGAATTGTCTCGGCGTTCGAGTCCGGGAGGACGGAGACGACGGATTTATTTTTGTTTTAATCAGATTATCAGCTCAACACTACACGTACGAGATCTTTGTGTGAATGTTGAGGAGGTGGGAATGATTTATCGTGGCGAGTATGGAGTGATGTATGGTTTTGGGCCTTGAGCCCAGGTGGAATTTTATAAAGCCGAGAAAAGCCGAATGGGAGTATATTTGATAAAAATAGAAGCAGAAAGTCAGAATAGATGTACTGTGTACAGGGTTTTTTACTTTAAGTGGCGACAACTCATTATTTCATAACAGGTTGGCCGATTTCAGAACAGTGGCGGCGATAAGAGGCCCTCAGAGCCCGCCGTACGGAGGGGGCAGCCCTTCGACCTCTTTGCTGAAACTTCTAATTTTCTAATAGCTCCAAATGAAGGAATACATAACACATAATAATAACAAGAAAATAGTTCTGTAAACTTTGGTATTATCATAATTGCTTATTTAGCAGTGTTTATTTGAGATCTTCCAATGAAAGTTTTCACACTAAATTCAGATTTGTCCGTCAGCAAAAAAGTGTGTTTGTTTCATTCGCCGATCCTATGAAGTAGCAGTACAAGAAACAAAAAGCAATTTGCGTAGACTTTGATGGCCTATTGGAATATTGAGGCGGCGGCAGCGGTGGTAATGCCATTGAAGGTAAAGTCTTTCCTATATCAATTGCAAAAACTCGTATAGGTTCAAAGGAAACGCTGCGGTCCACGTGACATTAATTGACGTACAGAAAAATGTAAAATATTTGGCTGGAGAGTCATAAATCATCTTGTAAATGCGGTGTCGGCATATCAAACGAAATTGTCGGTAAGGCTTTGAAACGAGTTTTTATGATCAGCAATTGATATTGGAAAGACTATACATAGTTATACCAATTAGGTTCGTTCACTCTCCGATCACAAAAAACACGGCACGTTTCGACCACATCAAAGGAGTTAATGCTGACAAAGGGAAAACCAAAAACCTGACAGATTTTTCTGATGATAAGATTTTATATTCAAATCACCTAGCAAATTATGTCATTTATATTATACAGAGTGGCAATAAAACCATATAGCAGAATATCGCTAATTTCTAACAAAAATCAAAATATTTTAATTAAATATTATAATAGGTATAATAAATAAGTATTTTGTGTAATATTATTTGAAATTATGTCCCATTATGTCTGGTATTTCCAAATTTTATTGCTACATGTATGAATATCCAGAACATCCAAACAAAATTTGGCGGGGGGGGGGGGGGCGATTCCTTATCGCCGCCACTGTATCAGAAATATAGTACTCCGAGAGCTCTACATCCTGGCATGAAATTCACTCTTCCACAGCCTACTACGATAAAAAGGAGACCGCAAAAATGACGAAAGAATATTAGGCATTTTTTAACGAAAACAACAAATATCTCTTTAGTTTCAGGCATATCTGGAACCCTCAAATCCCATGTTTCAATATCGTTTCTTATACCGAGTGTTCGCAACTTGAGTGCAAAAAATTAAAAAAATACTTTTTGAGATTGCCCTGTGTTGACGCTACCGAGTTCATCCAGATTTGAGATTGCCAGTAGATCAAGAGCCACCTACTGTATCAATTCACACAATGTCATCCACATTTCTCGTACAGATTGTTCATAATAAATATGGAAAAATACCCTTTTGCATTTTATTACCAAATTTAAACCAGCATCTCGAATTTTGCGAAAATACCACTCTATTAGTTCTGAAGGTCTTCATCGCTAAACATTATTTTAGACAAGAAAATTCTATCGGCTACATAATTTCCTTTGCACCATAATGAATATTCTAGTCTTAACATCTTCGTTGCAATTTTCCAATGTAGCATCTACCACTTTCATCAAGATTGCCTTGGACATAAACGAAGCGCCTACAGTTCGTTAGTATATGCATTTTATGTGATAGTTGATATTCTTTGGCAGTTCATTGTACACGCAATACGTGGTGAAATCGACGCAAATATGGTCAGAATTTCAACAGTCAGTAAAAAAATTGAACTAATTCGACTGGTGGACCATAAGGTCCATAAGACATACCCAGAGGCTACCGCAGAATTTAACAGGCGACATCGTGATATTGAACCTGTGACTTTTCAGACAGTTGCGAAAGTAAACATACATTTTGATAAAACTGGAAGTATTGCTTCAACAATGACTTCAAAAAAGTCGGCCAACCCGTCATGAAATAACGAATTGTCGTCACTTAAAGTGAAACACACTGTAGATAGTGTTCTATAATGACGTGTTAGAGGAGTGACGTACTCCTTAGGTCATCTTATAAGAAAAGTCTATATGAACATTTATTTTATCCACAATAAAGTAGTTAAATTTTCTGCTACAGGTTGCTAATTTATTTGTTATTTGTTTGAAATATCTCCTGTTTCCAAAATGGAAGAAAACCGTGTGCTAAGTAAGTTGTTTATGATATAGTCAAAATGAATAATCCAAGTTTTCGAACGTCAAACTAAACATTGTCAAAAATCCTAGATAGTTTTTAAAAAAATATGGATTTTTTACCTTTCTTCAGTTCCTAACTGAACTTTAAAGAACTGTAGGTATTATTATTATCAACATTATATATTATTAGATTTGCTATAATTTGATAGCAGAAGTGCTGAAGTGAGAAATTTAAATATTTACAGTGACAAAAATAATGATAGAAATTATTCATATGTATGAAATATAAACCTAATTACAAATTTAAATATAAATGTACTTGAAATTAATAAATAAGTGGTATAATTCCCCACACCGTTACTTATTTCAGAAGAAAAATGCTTTAAGATTCTTGAAACTTTCCTTGTACCGCATTTAGACCAACTTCCTCTGGAAAACTAGAGAAATATGTGTTATCAGCATAATGATACCTCTCTAAATAATTATCATTTGGTGGTCAATTTTCTGGAAAGGACTTTTAGTGATCAGTGGATTGATAATACTAGCCTAATAGCGTTGGCCAACACGTTCTCCTGACATGAAGTTTTTCAACTAGAGACATGTTAATAATGTTGTTAATGCTGATCTGCTAACAACAAAGAATAACTGCCAACAGAGGACGAGGGATGATTTCCAATCAATAACCGTCTCTCAATTCAGAAGTGCGAGGAATAGAAATGCGTAGAATCAAATTCTGAAGGGCTTAGAGTTCAATGAAAACTTCTTTGAAAAAGTTACATTTTTGAAATTAAACAGAGCAAACTTTAACTTGATTTTCCATACAGACATTTCCTCATTATTTTTCAATGGTGTTTTCGATGACGATGATAAAAAATGGTAACTCTATTTGAAAAAACTGAAATAGTGTTGTTCCAAGATGTTATATTTTTTAATGCTCTTTGATGCACGCTGTATATATTTTCTCCAGATTTTTGTGATAACATTTGCTCCTGATTCTATTTTCAACAAAATTTTGTTAAGTTATATGTGCTTGATGAATACTGTGTTGTATACCTGAAAGCTTTAATTCTGAGTGGTCACAACAGTCTAGAAAATTATAGAAAAATTTTGAAATCCGTACATTTCAGACATAGAACCAAAGTAATGATAATCTGGTGCGGATTTCAAAAGAATTCATAAAATTTAGCATCTCACAGTTGATTTCCTAAGAATCGATTAATAACATAATTTAAAATGAAATGGTTCGACGAAATTTTTGTAAAATTCTATCTGTTGGACGGTCCTGAAAGTTTGCGGTGTTCTCAAAAAAATACGACCTCTTACCAAGAAATTTTGCGAATGAAAGGTTGTCTGACTCGACATAAAGGAGATATTCTCATGGTAGATGCTCTTCTTTCCTTTTGTTCTATTTTCCGTTGTCTACTCGTTAAAATGAAAATTGAAATTAAGGAAATTATGAGGTCCAATTTGATTCATAATTGAAACTGGAACTGGGAGTTCCACGAATGCTTTTATTATAAAATTAATAATCAAATTAATTTTATGATTGAAATTAAACCAAAGACAAAGTTAAATAATTTGCCTCCAAATCTGCCATTTGTAAGTTTATCTGATTACTTGGTTCGAAGATATCTTTTGAATATCCACAGGAAGTATTTTATCGTAACAGGCACTGGTTGAATTTAACGAAGGAATAAAAGTTAGAATAGAACAGAATAGAAAATAAAATCTTCACACTAGTAGTTCATGACAATATCGTTCTTTTCTCTTAGTTATAGATATTCTATTCTTCGATTCTATTATATTTTTCATGGCGGCAGGTACGTTAAAGTTGGTGTCCATATAATGTAATGCAAATATATCCGAATTTGAACTGTTTATCTATACACGAATTATACCGGGTGTCTGCGGAGGGTGGAAGGTGGGCAACATTTTTGTTTTTGAAGATAATGAAATGTTATTTGAAAGATATGGATCAGACATAAAACTGCAATCTTTGATATGATGCAACTTCCGGTTTTGCCAGGAGTTAAATACACTTTTATACACATTTATAAATGAGACACCTGGTATATTTTAGAAATTTGAGTTTTTGAGTCTCCATATGACATTCTGAATAGGTACAATCATGTAAAGCTCATCAATTTTTGTAACAATTTTAATTTGTTATTGAAATTTATGTCTAAAGGAGTATGGATGCATTCAAATCAATATTTTCAGTCTTAAAATTTTTGGAAATATACAGCTTTATTGTTTCTGGTCAAAATGTAACTGTTATGTGGAATTGGGAACTTCCACACCACCTTATGGGATTTGTAAGACAGGCCGGATAAGGTGCCCATGAAGGGTTTCAACCACCTCGTTAAAAAAACAAAATCAATAAGTTGTATTGAAAAAATAGACTTGATAATAGATTTTTTTAACTCGCTTGTACAGAAGTGAATAGGTAACTATTGAGTACGTTGGAATTTAAGAAATAGGTTAATAATAATGTTGAGGCAATGAGATAAACTTCACTGTAGATTTTCACAAATTTCAGATTTATTGAAACTATAATATGAATTTTCACGAAAATATAAAAAAAAGGAATTGTGTTATTACTGTTTGGAAACATGATTTTGATATTATGTTATACGTGAAAGGTTATTCGTAATAAATCTTTCATTTTTCGAATCCACAGAATTATTAGTAAAAAAAATGTAAAAATAAAATTTTTTATAGTTGATATATTTTGACCGAAGACAGTGAAGTTGTATTTTCCCAAAATGTTATGACTGAAATTAGTGATTTCAAGGTAACAAAAGCTCTCTAAATCAAAAAATAAATTTCAAAATGAAAAAAAAGTTTGGTTACAAAAAGTGGTGAGTGAGTTGTATTCAGCAACCGGAAGATGCATGCAGCTGAGTCACCTATCAAAAAATACAGTTTTATGTCGTATTCAGATACTCATTTCATTATCCTCAAAAACATAAAAGTTATAGGACCGAGCCATCTTCTGTGCACCCCCGTTATGCTTTCCTACTCCTGACATGTCAATGGGTTCTCAATGACAACTTTATACCAGCTTTCTTGAAAGTAATATGTTCTGTAACTAAGCTTCAGTACCTCAGATATTTATTATCACCCAATTCGAGATGTCACAATAATAATCATAATAATACTCTTTCATAAACACTTGTAGAGTGTATCCAAGGGCATATCCTGTGCAGGTTGAGGACGGCTATAATTATTATTTGCTGTGGCGCTCATGAACTGCACCTGCGACATTTTTGCGAACCTATAAACAACTTGGTCTTCCAACTGGCCCTTCATCCTTAATGATCAATTAACCTCTTTTGAATCAAGTAATCCCATTTTTCATACTTGCTTAGGTACTACTACATACCTTTGTAAATCTGATACCATCTTAAAATTGAACAACTCTGCTTTGACCAATAATTTCAAATTGACAGTTCTAAGTAACGATCCGTGGCTAAGGTAACATAATTGTTCTCTTCTTAGTATTACCTTCCTACCTTATTTTTCCACAATCTACGATATTATATATTACAGAAGCTCCACCTTTTCGGGTTCAGAGACCAAAGTCATGACAGGTTTGAGTCTTATTTGAGTCAACGAACTCAAATTGTAAATACTAATAGCTATTCCGATATTGGTTGAATTGAACATGGTGTACCACAGTAGCCTGAGATTGGACCTATCCTGTTTTCGTTATATTCTAATGACCTTGCAAATATCAAGACTGAGGTTGTATTCACTGTTTTTGCAGACGACACAACGATCCTATGGCATCATCAAAATTCAAACAATCTTTTTGGCAAAATATCTCGGGATATAACTGCTGTGGTAAAGTGGTTTAATGCGAATCTGATTTCGTTCAACTGTAACGAAACTAATATTTTGATATTTCATTGCAGTATACAAGACATTTCCATGGGGAATGATATTATTTCAGCTAACAATATCATCACCTTCCTAGGGATTCATTTAGACGGCAACCTCAATTTTGAAAATCATATTTGCTTTCTGAGTAAAAAGCTGTCCTCGGGGTGCTATGCCTGCGTGTTATTTCAAACGAGTTGGGTGAGACAATTGCAAAAGTAGTTTATCACGCATTAGTTGAGTCACATCCCGGTGAACATTTTTTAAATTGTTACATATGTGGAACATGAACTTAACGTCTTAAGAATGATGGTCAACATCATCAATATGTATCCATTATACGTATTTTCTGATGCGATAAGTCCCAATTTTCAGCGTTGTATCAACGTCATACTTCAATGATCATATTTTCATTATCAAAATGACGTATCATGCTCAATGTCCAAATAGCATATTGTAACATATGTCAAGTAACTGATTCAAAACCTATGTGTCCAATACGACGGTCTTTTCTGAGACGATAAGTCCCAACTTTCAGCGTTGTATCAACGTCATATTTCATTAATCTCATTTTCATCATCAAAATGTCGTGTTATGCACAATGTCCTACAGGATAGTCTGAAAATGGTTATCGTGGTATATTGAAGGTACAAGCTAAGCAGCTTATTAGGACTTTTATGCATGTTATTGTAACAAAACGTAATGTTGAAATTTATTAAAAGTTCTCGAAGAGGACAACCATTGAATCTACATCCGGAAGCCATTAAATTCAGTATTTAGTTTACGATACCGAGAAGGGCACCAAAACCTTCGCCCATATGGTCGCTATAAAAATCGTTCCAACACAGTTTCGAGAGTTTTACGAGGGGTATTTATAAATTCGAACCAAATATTTTGTGTCCAATAATCAGTTTTCATGATGAATTCAACGTCATATTTCCGTTAATAGAATTGATTCAAACCATAACCGAGTGTTACAGAAAGATCCATGACATAGAATAAGTAGAAATAAGATCAATTATTTAGATATAAAGAGTTTTTTTCATAATGCGACAAATTTGCATTATGTTTTTTTTCTCGTAACGTCGGAATATCTGAGTTATAAAATATTTAATGCATAAGCCGATAGTGGAAGAAACTGAAAAAGAAATTCAATTCACTATTTAATTTTCGAACAACCCTTATATTTACTGTCTAAACGATTTCGAAACCCAAGCTAACTTGAAGGACATATATTTTATGCTTCTAAACGGCAGTCCTGTTTTAAATCTTGAGAGTGTTAGATGTTTGTTAGCAACGTGACCTTTTCTGGTGAATGATCTGTTTCAAAATATCAGTTCAATACTTTAGTAAGAATTATATCTTTTTGAGTAGTTTAAAAACGTAAATGTCATAAAATTTTATTCAATTCACTGGTTTTTAATTGGGTTTGATTTAATAACTTATAAATTTAAAACTTCTTAGTTATTCCGGCGTTCTATTTTTTTTTCTTTCGGCATAATAAATGTTTTTGGCCGATTTCTTTGTTTTATTCAGTTAAATTTAATCTTCCACCTGGGCCTTCGGCCCAGATAATATTAATTAACAATTTGAGAAGTAATTGAATAGATTGAAATCCAGAAAAGTGTTGAAAATAATAATAAATAAAGTAACTTAAATAATTAAAACTAGTGTGTGTGTGCAAAGCTGGTAGCAGCTTCCTGAAGGTTGCCGGAGATGAGATTTGATAGGTAAGTATACTTTTCCTGATGTGTTCCTATATAAACGCTCCTATAAAATATTGAAAAAGGCACCGCTCGGCCTAACAATTGATAGTATCAGCTGTGATGAAACTCTATTTCAACGGAATAGCGTTTTATTATATTATCATGGCAACCCAAGAGGTCCAATAACTAATGGACAATTCACGAAAGCTTCTGATAGTATTCATATACTGTTACCGAGTTTAAGATGATGCTTCGTAACTTCAATAGCAGCGACACCTATCGTTGGGTAGAATACTTCATATTGATTATATTGATCAATATCTGAACATATTTTTGAAGGTATTTAACTTAAGTCAGGCAAAGTATGCAAAAATACATAATTATTTGATCGTAAAATGTATCAATTTGAATCAATCATTTTCATAACTATATCATGAGGAATGAAAAATATGCACATTTCGTCTGATATCAAGAAATCTTTGAAGGAACAATTTTTGGAAACATATATAAATGATACGTATACATTTGATTTTCAAACTGATCATCACCCAGGAGATATATAAACGATCTAATAGTTTATATTGATTATTTTGATCAACAAATGAACATATTTCTTTAGATATTCAACTCACGTCAGGCAAAGTATGCAAAAAAGTACCCAGAGTTACATGGTTATTTGGTCATACAATGGATCGATTCAAATATGATAGTTTCATTATTATTTTACGAAATAAGTAAAATATTCATATTTTGCCTGATGTCAGGAAAAATTTGGAGAGACAATGTTAGACAATGTTTGGAAACATATATCAATAATGTGTTTATATTTGATTTTAAAAATTATCATCACTCAAGAGATATATTTATGATATAATAGTTTATATCGTTTATATTTATCAATAAATGAATAAATTTTTTAGATATTCAACTTAGGTACGTCAGGCAAATTATGAAAAAATACATAATTATTTGGTCTTCAAATGTATCTAATCTAATATAAAATTTTCGTTACTATATTAGGAAATTTGTAAAATTTTCATATTTTTCCTGTTGCCAGAAAACCTTTGAAGAAACAATGTTTGGAAACATATATAAGTAATATGTTTATAATCGATTTTCAAAATCACCATCGCTCAAAAGATATATAAATGATGTAATACTTTTTATTGATTAATTACATCAATAGGTGAACATATTTGTTCAGGTATTTAAGTTACGTTGGAAAAAGTATGCAAAAATAAATGGTTATTTGGTCAGAAAATTTATTGATCTGAATGAAACGTTTTTATTACCATATCATGGAAAACGAAAAGTACACATTTCACACCAGGGTAACTTTGGACAGACAAAGTTTGGTAACATATATAAATAATATGTTTACAGTCGATTTTCAAAATTATCATTACCCAGGAGATGATATATTCACGATGGAATATATCGATTATTTCGATCAATAAATGAATATAATTCTTCAGTCATTCAACTTACGTCACGTGAAGTATGCAAAAATACATAGTTATCCGGTCGTTGAATGGATCGAATACAATATAATATTTTCATTACTATATTAGGAAATATGTAAAATATTCATAATTTGCCTGATGCCAGGAAAACTATGGAGAGACGATTCTTGGAAACACACATAAATAATACGTACATTTTCGGTTTTCAAAATCATCATCACTCAAGATATGTATTAATGATATAATAATTTTCATTGATTATTTCGATGCATAATTATATATATTTTTTGGGGCATATAAATTACGTCTGGCAAAATATGCAATAATTTGGTCTTACTGTTGATTATATTGATGAAGATGTATATACGATTATATTTAAAAAAGTTAGGTATTTTCATATCTACCTTGATGTCTGCAAATTATTATTATTTGAAAAAGTACATAAAAAATATGTTTATATGCAATCTTCAAAGTTATCTTCATTCAAATGATACATTTGTGATTATACGGTATTGATCGTTCAATTTGATCAAAAATGCAACATAATTGAAATGTGTTAAAGCGAACGTTCGACTTAAAATGGTTTAATTTTGGTATATCATTTAGTCATGAGTATGACCGATTTCTGAAGTACGTATCGGTTGAGTTCATTCAACATAACGCATGAGACATGTGATGAAAACCATTATATGACTAATAATTGTAAAGTTGAATGTTTACCGGGATGTCAGGTATAGTATCCCTTTCTGGGGACTTGCAACAAACATGATTTCTCTCTTCAGAAACGTGCTGTTCGCTATATTTGGGAAATCAAACCTCGAGTATCCTGTAAGGAGTTATTTTTAAAAAGCATCTCTCTTCATTCTTGAAACCGTATGTCTGGTATAAATAAAAATCAATGTGTGACAAAATTCTTGGACCAGCCAAAATAACAACTTAAGACTACCCATTCTATCTTCCAACTTGGTATAAATCTCAATCATTTACTATGCTGCTTGATTATATAACCATCTTCCAGCAAGTGTGAAAATCATTGATTCCATCACTTTATCTGAAAATCGGTGGAACATATTCTTATAGAAGAAGTACTTCGTGATGTTCCTCAACAAAAACATGATGATCCTTCAAGTTAAATTTTTAATGTCTTCCAAATATAAATGTTGTTTTTTAACTATACATTAATTGTTATGTGAAATGTGTTTATAAATTGTGAAGGGAAACATTCTCAATTGAAAATTGAACCAATATACATGACTCATCTGGAAATGGAAAAACCTACGAAAAAATGAAGTTACTTTTTTGTAATATCTAACAGAAAACAACTACTTCCCCGGCTTAAGCCACGCTGGACATTGAACTACATCTAATAGATATTGTGAAAGACCGTATAACTAGAGAGAAAAAATCTGAAAGTGATAATTTGCATTTTCATTCAGATAGTTGATTATTTCTAAAATGTCCAGTTTCCATTGGAGATTCTCATCTATAAATATGATAAGGGAGAATGTTACTCAGATGTATCACTCACAGAAAATCGCTCATTTCATTGATGCGTGAATTGCATCTCTTTCGCTAGGCCTCCAATACATTTTGGTCGAAAAAAATCTATTTCACTCTTCTAAGATCATACTCTTCAGAAGCAATTTCATACTGTAATGATGGAATTGTTGGGACTTTTTCTTGTGCGGTGACACAAAACCTGTCATGGGTATGACATGTTGATTTTATTGAAAATATGAACATCCTGTTCATATTTTCAATTACATCAACGTGTTTATATACACATACACTTAATTTCAATTTATTTATAATTTTACAAGATTTTATCAATAAGATGTAAATCTTCAGACAATAAAGGATATTTTGATTAATTAATTCGCAATAAGACTACTCAGTGTTTCAATCAATCAAAAATATGCTTTATTGTCCAAGAAAAGTACTTATTGACAAAGCGTTAAACTATACTAATACATATAAAAGAGTTACAAGATCAGTAATTAGAAGTTAAATAGTAGAAATATACATATTGTTTTAGATAGAAGGCAATAAATATAAAGGAATTTATAAAATCACAATACAAACACATTAAAAAAATAAAAACTTGGTTACAATATATATATCACCATTCGTCACCGTAATATTCTTGTAGACAATAGTAGGATTTCGTACACAGTACATCTTTAACTGCCTTCCGTAAATTAGAAAAGTCAGACATTTGCTTCAAATTAATTGGTAAATGATTGAACATTTTTTTTACTTTCAAACATCAATAATTTTTTTGTTAAAGAAGATTTTGGAATTGGCAAGGGTATGTTATTGTTTTGTCGTGTCTCGTATGTTATAAAACTTGTCATATTTAGATGTTTCTTTTTCATCAAACATACAGATTCAAGTATGAAGATGCTACATAAGGTTAATATTTTGTGAAGCTGAAATAGAGGTCTGGAGTGATCGAAGTTTTTAACTCCGCACAAATAGCGCATTGTTCTTTTTTGCATTACAAAAACGGAATTAAACAGTTGTTGGCTACAGAAGCCCCAGAAAGGAATGCCATATCGCAAATGCTCAATCAATGCAAAATAAGATTCTTTAGCAATCGAAAACCCAAGTTCCTTCCTAATTATTCGGACAGCGAAACAACCGCTAGCTAGTTTTTTGTTCAAGGACGTTATATGATTATTAAATTTCAATTTTTCATCTAAAGTTATTCCCAAGAACTTAGTATTTGACTTATTAACAATTGTTCTGTTCTCTAAAGACAAACTATCAAAGTTGAATTTCAAAGTCAGAATATTAGTTTTGTTTGCATTAAAACATAGAAAATTGGCATCACACCAATTTTTTACTTTTTCTAAATCAATCGATATTGTGTTTTTCAGTGCATCTATGTCATGCCTGTGCCACATTATAGTTGTATCATCAGCAAATATTGTGAACTTCCCTGAGATGTCGATACTTGCTAAGTCATTCAAATACAATAGAAAGAGAACAGGGCCGAGTACAGATCCTTGAGGAACACCACACTGGATCTTTGATTCCTCCGATTTTAAATTTTGTATTCTAACCTTTTGCATTCTATCAGTGAGATATGATTCTATCCAATTGTGGACAGTACCTCTGATCCCATAACGGCACAATTTTTGAAGCAGTATTTCGTGATTTACACAATCGAAGGCCTTTGAGAAATCACAAAATACTGCTCCAAAAGCATCACCTTCATTCAGTTTCAGGTAGACAGAGTCCAGAAGATTGAAAACTGCATCGTTTGTGTTTGTTGATGACTGAAATCCAAATTGTATGTTAGATAGTACATTATTATTTTCTAGAAATTGTAATAGCCTTTTTTTGAATAGTTTTTCAATTATCTTTGATATGGTAGACAAAAGGGAAATCGGTCGATAACTTGAAGGATCATCTACATTACCGGTCTTAAATAAAGGTATTACAATTGCAGTTTTCGATTCGATTTTTGATTCCGCTAAGACACTGAGTGCAGGATATGGTAGATTTTCGAGTATATTAACAGATATTTCATCGACTCCCACAGATTTTTTGTTTTTGATTTCTTTAAATATCTGTCTCAGCTCTTGAACGTTTGTATCTTCTAAATGAAACTGTTCTGTAATGTTTATGTGTTCAAGGTAAGCTACTGGATTTGAGTGTGGAACTATGTGAGATGTTAATTTTCCAGTAGAATTCATTGAGAATGCTTGGACTAATATTCGTTTGAACTGGGAGGGTGTTAGTTTTTCCTCGTAGGCTGTTTACTATTGACCAGTTTTCTTTCGATTTATTTTTGGCATTGTTTATTCTATTTTATTTTTCCTTTGCACTTTTTATCACAAGATTATAAAATAATTTGTATTTGATGCAATATTCCAAAAAGAACTTGCTGTCTGTGTGCTTCCTAATTGAGTTCAATGACCTAAAATTGTTTGCTGAAATCTTTATTCCTTTGGTAATCCATTGTTTCTTATTCTTTTCTCTTATTTTCACTAATGGAAAGGCATGGCAATTTGCTTTGGTTAGAATGTCATGGAAAGCATTCAAAGGTTTAGAATTGTTCAACGCACTAAGCCAGTCAATATTATCACAGAGTGTCTGGAAGTTGTAGAAATTTTGACCGCTATAAATTCTGCCATACCGTTGCCTCTTTGTTGTATATTTCCACTTTAATGGAATATACGACATAACTGCCTCATGGTCAGAAATACCTGCAGAAGTCACAAAAGATGTAACTTCTCCTTCGCTAAAGTTAGTACAGAAGTAGTCGATAATAGTTGCTGTATGTGAACAAACCCGGGTGGGTTCTTTCACATACATTGTCAGATTCAAACTCAACAATAAATTTTTGAGTGTTTGAGTAACCATCGACTCTTCTTCGGCAAAATTAACATTAAAATCACCAGCTACTAAAATATGAGATTTCACAGGTAGATGTGTGATAATATTCTCTAAGTTTTCTATAAATATATCAAAGTTTGAATCAGGAGTCCTATATATACACATTACGAAAAGGTTGTTTTTATTATTATGGACTAATGAAAACTCGAAGTGGTGATCCACACGCAGGTTGTCAAATTTAGTAACATTTTCCAAGGGGAACTTGTCTGAGAACTTTTCGTTAATTATGATCATGGTGCCTCCATGCCCTGTGTCTGTTCTACAGTATTTAGAAGCTATAATATAATTAGGAATGTAACAAGGTTCATGTTCTTTAAACGAGTCAGTACAACGGAATTTTGCACAACCTTCAACGTTATCAAAAACTATAAACACTAATCAAACATTCTCGATGATAAAACGAAGACTCAATCGCCGTCAAATATCCTGATTCTATCGTTGACTACGGCGAGCCAGTCACTTATACCACAGGTGAAACCACGAACGAATTGCCCTTTCTTCTTAGACGAGTTTTTCGAAGAGACTCTCATAGATGGTACACGTGAAAGCATAATCCCATAATCTGAAAAAGTCCCTTTTCAGTAATTCGCGATGAAAGATTATGTCGTTTGGTGGCCGACAAGAACAGTGTTGAGCAATATATCTTTCAGGTCAACAACTCATCTCTCTGGTAATTGATTCGCAGCTCATTTCCTGTTGGAGATTAATGGATGAACCGTCTGTCAACACAATATTATACATACAAACAAAAACGAAATGTCCACTGCAGGTGGAGCACATCGCAGTATGGAAGATTCCAGGAGCGTCCAGTGACGTGCGACGAATAGGGTTGAGACATATTTATTTAGTAGAAAAGATTTTTGTTTATTTTAGAACTGATTTGTTTAAAATAGGACCAATGTTAACAAAGGAATTCTATAGGTACAGAAAGTTTCAGTTGACGAATAATTTGATTCAACTGTCGTCACAAGCCTTTTGAAATGTTGAAAAGGGAAACACTCTCAATTGAAAATTGAACCAAACGTGACTCTTCTGGAAATGGAAAAACATACGATAAATTGAAATGTTCTACATTTTTAATATTTCGATAATAGTAATAAAAATAATTATAATACAAATAATTATTTCTCTTATTATCCTCTTTGGTGAATGAAGTCGAATGAGTTATGTAGATTCCAAAAACGGAAATGATATTAGTACTTGGATAAAATACAACACTACTTCCCTAGCTCGCCCATGTCTCAAGTAGATTTCTGAGGGTAGGTGTGCAACCGGTCGAAGGAAATAACAATATTTTACTCATATTTCCTAAAATCTTGATATGAAATATTACTTTTATCAATATACCGCCACTGCAAAGTACATATGAGGTGTACTTACTGCCGAAATATGCATGTGACAAGAACTAAATAAATTGAAAATGGGTTGAGCAAATAAATATCGAATAATGGATATTCCACACAAAAAACTAGATAATTTAGGAATTAAATTTTTTTTTAGGATATGTGAAAAGTATTTTATGATTTATTTGGGATGAGTTCACCACAGAACTGAATAACATTCCAAATCGCTCGTGAAACAAGGAAAGTAATGTGACACAAAGAAAAAACATAGTCATGACACAATTTCAAGCAAAAACCTATAGAAATGAATTTAAATTTTAAAATAAATATGTTGGAAATATTTTTCTTTCGTCAGTAAACTTATGATCCAAATCCAAAGAAAGTTTTTAAAATAAAGTTTAACTGTCGATTAATAAAATGATTCAAATGACAAGCGGTTCTCAAAACTACTGAGAAAAAATACGACAGCTATGGTGACAGATAAGACCCAAGTTTCATGAAATAGTCATCGATTTTCAAAATTTTTATATATACGGACCGCAAAATGACTTAGGGCCGGTTGTATAGGTTCAGTTAAAATGCGAATGGACCTAAAATTGGTTTAGAATGTGTTTATAAAATATTGGATGATAGTGCAAGGGTTCACATTCTAACCATTAGTAAGTCGATCCAGAATTTAAACTGAACGTATACAACCGGCCCTTACTAGAGTAACCAAGAATATGTACGGACCATTCCCCAAATAATATTAAAACCTGTTTCCTTCTAACTGTATAAGCAACTTTTTCTTGTTATCACGGAGGCATAAAACTCTTTCATATTTCATAGCTACTATTGTCCTTTAAAATTCAACACGAAATATATAATAAGTACTACTCACACATGCAGAAATCGGTTTTTAATTTTTATTTTACATGCCAGGACTGCTGGGAATGGGCTATGATTGAGACTTATTACTATATAGGCGGTCTCTTATATTAATTTGAGAAAGTTCAACATCTTTAATAGATGGGGACATTACTACTGATAGGTACAAAAAATTTGAAAGGCTTCAAATTCAGTCCTCCATGAATTTAATTCACACCCGCCGCTGCTTTTCTAGCAATCTTCTCAAATTTCCTCGAGAATGGCATAATTAATGGTGGAGCGAGGGATAAATGCCTTCGTTTAACATTACTCATGAGTTTGTGAACTAGAAGGTACTTTTGGCAAACAAAACAATATCATTAAATTCTATTATGTTATATTTAATATACCAAGAGATAATAGATTTAAGTTGTTTTTATTCAAACGCTCCATTAATCCACTTTTGTAGAACTTTGCACGGTCAACTTGATGTTTTGCTGGTTCAAATGGAGTTCGTTATAATAAGCCGGCTCATCTAATTGATGTGGTGTCGCCAAAAACAGAAATATCTTTCGACACTTCTTGAGGATGTGCCGAATGAAGTAACAAAACTGTATACTTTCAGAAATGAAGGATTTATAGAACAAACAAGATACTTCCTGAACAGAAAATTCGATACAGGGAAAATATGGAAAGAGAGAGGAAAAGAAAAACAACTAACTAACCACATCGTTGAAAAAAATAAACTGAGGATTCAATTAATGGCTGATTCAATATTGTAATCTCAATATTTTTAGATTAAGAAAAAACTGAATTATATATTGCGGATTTTTTAAGTCCCACCCCCTCTGTTAACTTTTGAATGGTTTGACATACAAACATGAAACAAAAAGCATTTTGAATGGTATCAGCGATACTACTTTTCGAAATAAAATACATTGTGGGTTCCCGACGAGGCTGGTGGGGGGGCATATCAATTAAAAAATTTCAAATAGCATGAGGGTTCAAATTACACATGGCTGAAAATATTCTCTTTTCAACCATGTAATTTTTTTCGATTTTTCAATAGGTAGGTACCTAATTTCAGAATTTATTTACCATTCGGACATAGCATCTAATAAGTAACCATTTCCATATATTTACACAAGTTACATAATGAAAGCACTTAATGATTAAAGGTATATACAGTTGCTAAAGAATGACTCTCAACAAGCTCAACCAGATAAATGCTAGTCGAGGAGCTCGAAAAACGGAGAACATCGCGGCTTGAATACTGAAGTGCAACAATTTATCTTTTCTCATCTTTTGAACTTCATATTTTCATTGTAGGTCAGAAATAAAGAAAAACTCAGCCTACGTCATTCCAAATTTCCAAATTGCCCGTCTTACGAATGCGTGGTCATAAAACTAATAGCTCGCTGGCAAAGTTCGCATCGTAGGTAATCCGATTACTGGAAATCTAACTGTCGAATTCCAAGTTCTGAAACTATTTTACCGGATTTAAATATTTCCCAATAATAACATTTATAGTCGGACAAACGACCTTTGAATTTGAGAAGGAAAAAGAAATAAATATGGAATATTTAGAAATGTTGTAAAATATTATTTTCTTCGGAAAATTGTTGATAAAACCCCTACAGTATATACGATTCAAAATATTTTTTGTCTCATTGTTCCACTTCAAACCGTTCAAATTCATCGAGATAGGAGTACCATTCAGATCCGCACTTATACTTGATATTTAGAATGCATATAGTAAAAAACATTTCAACGAAATCGAAAAAAAAAGTACATTGTTGTTGTTAAAATTGCTATTTCCATCAACCGATTGCACCCTTACGCGCAACCCTCGGAAGTCTTCGAGAGACTTGTGTGAGCTAGGGAAGATGCAGCCCTTACCTTTTAACGTGTGATGCCATGCACGAGACCAGTGAATCGGTGGATCGAACCCACGACCCCACGCTTGCAAGGCGTACGCTTTCACCAGCCGACCACCACGGCCCATATTGAATAGAGGATTGAATTATCTTATCGAAGATGTGTTACTTGACTCCCCATGTCATTTTATTTAATTTTTAAATTGATGTGCCCCCGCCACCTCTATATCAAACAATCACGATGAGTTTTATTTCAAAAAGTAGTATCGGTGATAACAAAATGGTTGTTGTTCCATGTTTGAACGTCAAAAGTTAACAGGAGCGCGCTGATTTAAAAATGCCGCACTGCATATGCCGTGAAGCTTCGTATACAGTGCGGTGGATTAAGTGTTACCTCCTCTATTAACTTATTCATTTTTGTACAATTAGTGAAACGCTTGGACAGGTCGATTTTTGTTCTCATTTTGCGTTTTTTCTGAAAAACTTTGAATATACAGGGTGATAATTGTGGGAGATATGACTTCATCGACAATTTTTTCAAATGAAAATTTTCATTGCGGATTCTGAAAAAGCCCATTTTAGGCGAGCTCTAGCTTCTAAACCGATTTTATTCAATGAAGTAGTGGATAAATTCTTTGAAATCGTGATGAAATACTTGTTGGGAAAAACATTCGAACAGGTCAATTTTCATTCTTATTTTTGCGTTTTTATCCAATGAAATTTATTTACTACAGGGTGATTGGCGTAAGTAATATGACGTCTTCGCCATTTTTCTCAAATGGCATCCGAAATTTTTTTGGGGAAATCTGAAAGAGCACATTCTTCTACATAGCGGTTAGGTAATTGATACTTATACAGGGTGTCCCAAATCCCGAATCAAATCAAAACAGTTTGGGAATTGGGACCTGGCAAAATTTACGTATTTTGATTCATGCGAAATACAAAGCGATTTTAATGATGATGCTTCTTGAAAGAAAAGACTTTGTGATTACATGATAGAGGGCACGTGAGGCACATCAATTTGAAAATTTCAAAATGCATGGGGGAGCAGGTCACATCGTTTAAAAGAGAATTCACTCATCTTCATGTCCATCAAATTTTTTTCTATTTTCCTTGATACACATTTTCACAATTTCGATCCGTTTTTCTTCCAAGATTTATTTGGTGTGCCCCCTACGTCATCCTTCAAGTGCAATACATCTTCTCTTAAATAATATTAGTTTTTATATTTTGGTTGAAATCGGCCATTCTAAAGAAAATACATTATTTAGTTTTCCGCATTGAATTCTAGCAAGTTGTTAGATACACACTCCACAATTTTTGATAGATCCATATTTAAATCGTTCTGGGCCTGAGATAGCTCCCAAAAAGTTTTTAATTGATGGGCCCCCCACGTGCTCTATCAACGTTCTTTATTTTTGAAAGTAGCATGGGGACACCCTTTGAAACCATGGACGTATGAATAAATATTTGAAACGGTTTCTGTCGCGTGTTTGTAAGTCGAACCGTTCAAAAGTTAACATGGGGGGGGGGGGGCTTAAAAAGCCGCACTGTAAAATACAATGCTCGAAACGAAACTAACCTATCAATTAAGTGAATGTTTGATCAGAAAACATCTGCGTATGTTTGTTTGGAACCCATATTAGCTTAGAGTGGTAGATTCCACTGCAGATACATTATGCTGAGACATACGGGCTAAAACTCGACTCATTAAGTCGACGGAAGTACGAAAAGAGTTACACTTAGTTGAAAAATCACGACTTCCTCATAGACGATGACTGAGGCGATGATTCAAAATATCTTTTTGAAGTGGAATTTCATGATTTACATAGGAAACTGTGTGAACAAATATATTTCACCAAGCTGTTGGAACATAAGAAAAAAATTCAATAGAACTTGGAACGAAATTGGTACAAATGTTCGAAATGAAACGTATACGTATGATTATTTTCAATGTTAATCAAAATATCTGATATGATAATATTCGGTAACAAAAGTGTTCAGTTATTTTCAGTTTGACAGCTATAATAAGTTTCAGTAACCAATTAGTAATTCATCATCATCATTATTTCATAATTATTCACTATTACAAATACGCTATTAATCTTGGGAATAAAGTACCATTACTGTTACTATCTTCTTATCTTTGATGAACTCCGGAAAGTGAAATTCACACAAGAACTGTGATTCCAAATTATGTGTCCATTTAATACTTATATTTCAGGAAAACGAACAGATTTAACAACGATTTATAAATATCCGATGGACCTGGTTGCATAGTTTGAACAGTTGAATCTTCCCATGAATTTCGGAACGATTTCATTCGCGAGACTCCGTAAATATTCAACGTTTTAATTCCTATACCTGCCTCGTTTGAAGCTTTCGCATGCTAATTTGAATTCTCATTCCCTGTTTTTGTTTAATTTCCTTTCAACTGCCATTGAATATTTATATATGTTTCATTAAAAAACGCTTCAAGGCACGACCAGTCCTTTCATAAACGATTCTTTTTCGAATACAATCCACGTTTGAAGAAACCAAGGATAATGAAGTACGATGTACTTATTTGAATCGAAACGTAAGGGAAATGTTGGAAAATTCATTACCTTCTATCGGATAAAATATTCATTTATCTATGAGACAATTTGATAATACCAAAGTGGCCCGAGCTTTTTTAAAGTACCCACATATGTAGTCTATGATGTTAATTGCTATTTTGAAAATAAAATTCATGCATTCTACATTGTAAATATTTGTAACACGATCTGATTGGATTCGATAAAATAAAAGAAACAACAAAATTGAGAAACATCTGTAGCGGTTTTACCAACAATGAAACTCACAATCGAAGAAAATTATATTTTACAACATTTCTAAATATTCTAAAAAGAAATAATTTTCGTTCTTGAATTCAAAGGTTCTTTGTCCGACTATAAATGTTTTTATTGGGAAATATTTAATCCTTTAAAATAGTTTCTGAAGCCGCGATGTTCTCCGTTTTTCGAGCTCACCGACTAGCATTTATCTGGTCGAGTTCCAGAGTCATTTATTAGTAAATTGTATAAATTTAATTGTTAAGTGCTTTTATTATGTAACACGTGTAAATATATCGTTATGGTTACTTATTAGATGTTGTGTTCGTTATTTGATTACAACAACTCACACGTCCCCCTGTACTCCGACACATCCATTACAAAAGCGCCATGAAGTATGGAATAAAATAATTATTACTGAATATGCAGATTTTTTGAAAAAATGTTAGGAGATGTCGATTTTCTCTTCAGAAGGGTCAGATTCTGAATCCCAACCTAAATATATAGGGTTATCAAGATTTGAATGAAAATAACATTGGCGAAAAAATGTAATGGGACACCCAGTATATTTTTCTATATTTAGTTAAGGATCGTCATTATGAATCCAGTTATCTAGGTTTAGAAACAAAATCTCGCTTATTTAAACATTTTAATTTACATGAAAATTTGTAAAAATATGCATTTTTCTGTGTCGAATAAGCATTTTTTTGTATTACGATAGACTATAATTAATATGTAACTAGGTGGTTTATTGATCGTTAAACCGCTTAAAATTGAAAAAAGAAGTCTCTTGAATCATAATTTTCTCAATATTTTCAATAATTTTCGACTTACTTCATTATTTTTATGACAAAAAGTAGTTTTTAATGAATTCTTAATGATAAAATATTTGAATACATAATTGAACTACAAAATTAATTTATTAATGTAATTTTTATTCTTTATTGAAAATCATTGAAAATGATTGAGAAAATCATGATTCAGGGAGACTTGTAGGTTTTTCTCAATTTTAAGCAATTAAACTGTATAAAAAAACACCAAGTTACATAGACCTTCGGAATACAAAAAAATATATCAAGACAATAATTGTTCGTGGAAGATTAGGGGGTAGTTTTTCCGAAAAATGTACTTAACTCGAAGAATAGTCATCTTCTGAATTTCGAAAAAATCATGCTGATTCGACATCAAAAAAAAAATGTTTCAACAAATTTTCATCTAAATTAAATGATTTATAACCTACTCAACCCCTAAACTGCATTCCCATTTCACCATTTTGTGTGTTTTCGTGTTTACATATTTTTTTCCCTTTAAGTTGGAACCACAACAATATTTCCCACCTGGTCCTTGTCTGTTATTTTTTTCTTTTTCACAAAAATAATAGACACCAGACTACTACCGGGAGGAATATTTTGGAAATTAGGTTGACCGCCTATTGCCACGCCACTGTTCATCACTGTATCGTAAAAAAAGAAGACACTTTTTGATGAAATGCACCAGAACAAATTGAGAAGATAGCACAAAAAGGTTTTGGTTTTATATTACTTTGTCAGACAAAGAGACTGTCCATAAAAATAATAGATTCCCATTTCTCTGCAACTCAACACTAATTTTATAGAAATTTTGCTAATCACACAAACAAAAACTTTTGTTAAATGATCAGAACTTATTAAAATAACTAAGTAATTGACTGTAATCAATAGAATTTGATAATACGGCATTAATATTAGTTTTTAGAAAGCTCACCCTTTCACATCGAATTTTTGGGGACTCCTCTGATTCACACACTATAATTTTTCCTATCTTGCATCACCTACACCTTTCCCAAAGCTTCCCAAACTGAGCAATAAAATACTTGATATTATATCAATGATAATGATATGTTTTTGGAAGATGACTCCACAAACTTTCTTTATTGTCCCGGTATCCGACAAAGCCGTCCCATTACGTATCTTATCAACAAAGTTCAGCGTACTCATTCGTCTGATTCACGCGGTGGATTTTTATCTTTCAAAAAGCGATCAAATAGTGGATGTAAACAAAATGTGTCGCCGTACTGAGAGATAAACATTACTTTTTAGTCTCCCCTAGTATGCATTCTCCAACATCAGTTCTGAACCATGATTTGGGTAACTGCATAGGCAGGGCAGTTATCAGCACCGTGCAGAAACTCTAAATATTGACTTTTCTAGCCTGATGAATACAGGGGACAAACAAGTAAGTTCCTCTATAAAGATGAAGACAGACAATATTCGTAGGTAATAATCCCAAGACCATGACAAATAGCCGACTATTATTTTCTTTATAATTCTATCGAGAGTACCTTGTATTTTGGCAATTTAATGAGACCATATGAGCATTAATAACCTGAATAACTCATGAGAGCTTCAGCTCGAGGGAGTAATTCTTTGATTATTAATGTTCATATGGTCGAATTGAATTGTCACAAAATACAAGTTACTCCAGATGAATTGAAGAAAATAATTATCGCTATCTGTCATGGTCGAGTGATATTCTGGAAGACTATTTCTTGAACAGCATAAAATCAATCATTTACTCATTCATAAACGTTTCAACGTTCAATTCTACTTATATTTTAACAACCATGAATTACTTATAATTAACAAGAAAATTAATAAATAATAAAAACTGTTAGTCTAAAATTGAAAATGTAAGTGATATTCGCAACAGCACCATGAAGAATTCCTGTAGGTGATGCCTTATATGTATCTTTTCTTGTATCACCTGTGTTGTTGAAGTTGAAGCCTGTGTTTCGTCTAACTGTCGCATTCTACTTATAATTTCATTGTGCTCTCCATCGAGCTGGAGGTATGGTTTAATCTTTGATAGACGATACATTGATGCATGTGGCCCGTTATTTTCAACAGTTCCTGTTCCTGCACGCCAACTTTTGCTAATTGTGAAACTGCCGTAGAGTGACTGGATTGATTCATGATTTTTCTTTTCTTCACATCCAAACCAACACGTTCTGTACCTGCTCTCATCCATTTCGAATATTAATTTTTTTCCGATCGTGCAATTTTTATACCATGCAGATCCCTTTTTTTCCCAGGGCGGAATTGGAGTTAAGTAAAAACGGTCGCTGGTTATGTTTCTTCCTCGATTGTTGGGAAGTTTTGAGAAAACATGTACTGGACAACGACTTATAATTTCACTGTTAGCTGTGAGCCATTTGCTGTCTGCGCATTTTCGATTTCCCCATTGGCAAATTTTGTAAATATATGATTATATTCGATCCAGACCCAATATGTTCCACAGTTTTTTATTTTCATTTTGAAATGATCGATTTGGAAAAAGTAAACGGTAACCTCTCAGATTTTGATGAAATGTCTAATGATGAATCAGGGTACATATAAAACGATAAAAAACAAAAAAAAATGCGAAAATACCTGGATTTTCTCAATAAATGCTTGATGTTTAATCAAACTTTTTACCTACATTCTAATCTGCAACACCTATTGGAAGACAGAAAATAGAATTTTAAGCCATTCAAAACCCTCACCCAAATTATACAGAATACTCTTAAATCATTGGTGATTTTACTTTGAAAATCATTGAAGACTGACTGAAAGAATAAACTGAACTGAAAGAATAAAATGCGATGTTGTCAAATTCGACCAACATTTCGCTAATACGCTCGCGCGGATTTGCGAAATATTGGCCGTGCGCATGCGCATTTCCTTTTTCATGTACATTTTCTTGATTTTCATGAAGGAAGAATGAGTCTTTTCGATTACATAAAAAAATTGCAAAGGCGTTGATCTTGGCCGCCATTCGCAAATCCGCGCGCGCTCGCTTTTCTGCCAAGATCAAAGCCTTTGCAATTTTTATATGTAATCGCAACAGACTTAGCATTCGGTCGACAATTGGCAAATCAGCGCATGAGTATTAATTTTTCTGTTCATGATATGTTACGATTCCGCACAAAAATTTCCTTTGCTGTGATGTTTTTATCATGTCAAGAATCATGTGTGAGTTATTCATACTTATAATATTTCCGAATAATCTCAGGTCATTTGGCAACGCTGAGTATTAGTACTCAAGCACAGATTTCTCAACCATTTACGATGTTTCATGATTAAAGTTTGACGTTTGTGTGTATAGAAAAATTCATAATAAAAATATTTGTGCCTCTTTTGAATTTTTCAATGTTATTTGAGAAGAAAATAGTGACAATAGCTGTGTAGTTAGTGTGATGCTGAGAGAAAAAGGAAAGTTGTAGTCATTTAACGTTCCTAGGGTGTAATTCTATATCTGCTCCTCTTTTGGTACTTGAAAAGGTCATATCTGCCAATGTTATAATTTCCGCATCAAAATTTCGTTTTCTATCGTGTTTTTATTGTATTTTGATCATCTGTGAAAGTTTCATCAAAATCGGTGAGGATACCGTGTTCTTAACTTTTACCATCGATTTCACAATAGATAACTCCTCGCCAAGCCAACTCTACAGATACTATTTGAAAAAATTTCTTCTGACTGCCGTCTGGTGTATTTTCATCATAGCTATCTACAATAGCAATTAATTCATCTAAAGTTAGTGCTTCTGAACTTTCCTTTCTGTTTTGCGGACAACATTATAGGTTTCGTCTTTTTGCATTACGCGCATTCCTAGCACTATGGAACTCGATATCTTCAAATGGATTCATAGATTCTTCTTACGTTTATGATTATAGAAGTAAAATTCCTGGAGAGTATAGCAGTTGAATTCCACATCACTTTAACCGTGTACTCTTTATATTCCTGGCCATTTTCTTTACGCATATTCCATGCTCAATCTTTGAGGAATTCGGCGATCATGAGAGTTGGGGGTAGTCGCACAAAATTCATATTTCTTCTGCTGACAAAAGGACAAAGATTGTATCCAGACAGACTCTTCACTCTTCACGATATTTTCTGGGATCGATTTGCTCATATGATATGTCATGGTAGATAACCCAAAACGAGACATTTCAATTTTGAGTGACTATGTCAAACTTTGACACTTATATAAATAAAAGACAGAATGAATAGTGTTTACCTAAATATGCTATTGTTTACCCAAATAGCCGCATTAATCACAAATCATGTGACTTCAACCATAAAATGTTATTGGTGCAGCCATGTGTGAATGAAATAATCTTATGTATCGAATATGTGTGGAATTTGGTTTCGGAAATGTGAGGAATTAGTGACTTCGCGTCTATTAAATTAAGCGTAGCCTTTCAGTCGTCAACCATATGTGGGTATATTAATCATCGAACACCCCTTTCCAGTGTTTCAGTTATTTGCTCGGAAGGGTGCACAGGAAGTCGAAGAGATATAATGAAACAGATTCTTCTATGATTTCTCTGCAGACCGTGTTATACGCAATATGAACGATTCAGCTAATTAACTATATCCGACCCATTGAACAAGATATGACTCAATCGAATCAAGGAGTTATTTGCAGTGGAAGAGTTTTATTTTATCATCTTTCGTTTTTTCTAAGTGTATATGTTGACATACATGAAGTATACGTGATTGTCAAATATATCTGAAGAATCAAGGTTTATGATCTAATCTCACATGTCCATTTCATCACATTTTAATTGCAAAAGGATTGAAATCCATTTCTTCTTCACTATGTAGTAGGTAGATATATTAACAGTTATTGATAATAAACATTCGTTGTGTTGTTCCTCGGATTTGGAGTGAAGCTATCACTCGACAAGTCTTATGAATGACGAAAATTTGTGGAATTGCGAGTTTTCTACAAATATGTATTACAACAGTTCCTTTAGAAGCCCTATGAATATTCGATACAACGGTGAGAACAATTTAAAAAATCCTTATCACTAGAAACTGAAACATTCGAATCTGAAATTATGACATATTCGGTAAGTGGCAGTTTTCAACTTATAAGAAAGAAAAATTCAATAACCTTGGATTTCGTTCATTCCACAGCATGACTTATCGATAAGATTCAACTGGCATGCGTAGGTGTGTAAGACAATACTTCTATTAGGTATGAAAACTATGATGATTGCTTTCTGGTTTTCGGTCTCCTATACACGATAATAGTATATTCTTCAACGAGCGTATAATGATAGCTATTATTCTGGAGGATAAAAATTCCGAAACGAGCCGAAGGCGAGTTTCGGTTCGGCTCGTTTCGGAATTATCCGAGAAAATAATAGCTATTATACGCGAGTAGAAGACTATACTTTCTCTACGACTATAGGATAGTCAGAGTTTTAATGAAATCAAAATATTATTTATGAAGAAAAGTATATATTATAAAGTAATATAAGGTAAAAAATAACAATTATACATGAATAATCGGTGTTCATTCATGAATGAATAAATTCCTTAATTGAAAATAATAAAAAAAAAAACTTCCAAGAGTGGGATTCGAACTCAATTTCGTTATACATTTTCACTTCATATACACGCTTCTACCAACTGAGCTATAACAGGAACTCGAAAATTTTTGATTGAAATACCTACTAGAGAAACTCTGACCAAGGACCAAGAACTGAGAGAGTGTGGAACGTTCAAGTAAAAATTGTTTGACATACCTTTGTTGCAAGATATATTTCATCTTCCTCACTATCACTGCTTTCACAATCCGCTCTATTCATTTTTATAGTAGGTACTTGTCACACAGATCAAAGATTCTAAGAAAATAGTCAATCTGACATTCGCGGATGCCAAGCTGTGACAAAAGAAATAGTATTTATGCAGTGAGTTTTCAAAGCATGTAATTTTTACGAAATAATGTTAATTCCCACGAGCATAAACAAATATACTTTTTCTACTCATATAACTGAAATAGCCTTCAAGCATACTGGTAACTACCGCGCTAAATGTACCATTAATCAAAGATTTACAATCTATGCTTGATACAAACTTTTAAAGAAACCATTACCATGGACATTTTTTAAATACATCCCTTTGGTTACTGTTCGATTTCAGAGGTTAAAAACTGTCCACTAGGTCTTGGTCTACCAATTATTTAATTGTCATGAAATCAACTCAAAAATAAAATTTTGTTGTTCGAAAATAAGTTCGTCAGAGAATTACGGTTGTAACGCGTTTATAAACTAGGCCCTCGTTCATTAAATACTCTTTAATAAAAGTTCATAACACTTCTTACATAATATACTATTACAATCAATTTTTATTTGCAACACCACCTTCCTAACGAAATTGTACTCATTCTATTTCTATTTTACACTTCATATAGTCCACATTCAAAAGTAGGAGTTCAAATGGCCAAAAAGTAATTCAATATGCGAGTGCAAATATAAAAAAAGTTGATTTTTGTAAGAGAAATCGCTGAGAGGTACAAAATAGTGAAAAAAGTATGAAATACTGCAGAAAAGTATGAATGAGTAAAACAAGTAAAAAGTAAACTAAACGAAATATTATCGCCTATATACCTGAAACAAAGAAATTCAGCTCTAACGTACTAGTACGTATTAATTTTGTCTTCCAATGAACGAGAATTGACCATTTTAGAGAAAGTTCACTTGGAACCTATCTACTAGTAAAACCGAAAACTAAGTAAGAATGTTTGACTGAACAGTGATGTTCGTTATCGTACTGACATTTTTTGTCATTCTTTACAAACAAAAAATAACCTATCAAACCTTTTCGGGTTGTACAATATGTAATTATTAAATGTTCCGCCATTTTCTAGTAGGTGAAGGTATTGACTTTATATTCTATGGTTGTGAAGAAAGATAAAAATTATCCAATACATGCCTTGTCAATATATACCTGTCTCTGTGCATATACATATAGGTATATTGGTTTGTATATAAGCGTGTATTTCTGCATAGGCTGACAATCACCAGCTTCTTTATTATCATAATTTGATAATAAGATTATAAAATTCTGTTATTCTCCGAAGTTTCTCAAATATCTACTTTTACACTGACCCCCGTTTATGTCCGGTTAGGTACTATCAAACCACTACTTAATAACTATTCATTGAAAATGGTCCTTAGAACTAAGTAAACTTTTTTTCTCTCGTTTCGTATGTTGATTTATGCGTGATTCACATAGGCTAGTCCATGCGCGGATTAATTTCCTTCCCAAGTAGCACACCTATATTGGTAAAATATTGGTACAATATTGTGAACATATTGGCGAAATATTGGAAATGCAATATTGGCGAGACAAAAAATGTGAACATTCGGCGATATTGGTCCAATATTACTTGAATAATATTGGCGAAATATTCTCGAACTAATATTGGCCTCACAATGTTTGGCGATATTGGTACAATTTCACTGATATAATATTCTGACAATATTGGCACAATATTTAATAATTATATTTTCGAGAAGTAAAATGTGAACATTTTGCGATATTGGTCGAATATTGTTTAAATATTTCAAAAATAGTTTTGGTGAAATAATTTTGAAGCAATAATGGCCTCAAAATATTTATCGATATTGGTACAATATCATTTGGATATATTGGAGGATGTCAATATACCTTGGTAAATTATTAAATGTCTTTTATTTGAAGAAGGTGACACCAGGGTCTGCTTTCTGATCGCCATAACCACTGAGTGAGCTGTATTGAAAAGAAGTTAAGAGAAGTATTTAATATACTTTCGTAGGTTTTAGAATACGTTCTATATGTAGAGCCACCTAGCGGATTTTTATCCAGGTTTGATCATGATATAATTTCAATATGTTTCATTGAATATTCAGCCAATATTCAAATTTCATCTCAATCTAGATGTAGGAAACAATATGAAGACAATATTTTTTTAACGATATCGATAAATATTATTGAACCAATGTTGACCCAATATTAATTAATAAGATTTGTTAAATATTGGCGAAATGATATTTAACCAATGTGTAATCACACTTGGAGATACAACATAGTTTTTATTCCTAGAATCGATATGAGGGGAATATTGGGATTGCAATATTTATTCTAGATGTTGAAAACGATGTGAAGACAATATTGTTTTATCGATATTGGTAAATATAATTCAACCAATATTGACTCAATATGAGTTATTACAATTTGTCAAAGTGGAAATGATATTCAACCAATATGCTGTCAAACTTGGAAATACAATATAGTTTTTTTCCCTATAATTGATATTACTGGAATATTTGGATTGCAATATCCATTCTAGATGTGGAAAACAATATATAACCAATATCGTATTATCGATATTGGTAGAAATTATTCAACCAATATTGACCCAATATTTCATGTGAAAATCTACATTCAAAACTAGTTCAACCAATATTCCACCAATATTATTAATATAATATTGTTTTTTGAATATTCACCCATATTGGACCAATATTGATTTTTCATTTACAATATATCTATATTGCCCCAATATGGAACCAAGATTCAGCCGATATGATGTGCTACCTGGGTTGTGGTTCCATTGTTTGTTCATTTGTTTGTTGCGTATATGATTTTGTTAATTTTAGTTTTAAGTCATTATTGGCGATACAGCAATGTTTGAAGTTTGATATTATGAATGAACATTATTATTATCTTTCATCATTATATTCGTCGAGAGCTTTCAAAGGATATGTCACAAGACCCCCTTTTCCATTCAATTTTTTTCCCAGGTGGCGCCCAGTCGCCATCTTGAAAGTTTCAACTGTCAATTTTACTCCAAAAATAGAGTATTCATGCATCATATTCATTATCCCAAGTATCAATTTTTTGAGTTTGAGTTCAAAAAATAAAAGGGGGGGACATCAAAGAAAAGCACTGCAGGACTAAAACTGTAGTCACATTTTGTATTTTTTAACGTATACATATATATGTGTTCGGACAATCAAAACAAGTGATAGTCAATCTACGTTGATCGGTCTTTTCAATCATCTAAACACTCAAATGTCAAATGAAATTCAGGATCATAGGTTAATTACCTATAATATCGGAGATAAACTAGAAATTCTTAATTATTGATCCGGTTCGTCTAATGATTTATTTCGACATTTGAATGACGTCGTGTAGTCGTCATCAAATTTATAAAGACATTCTCTATTCCGAGTTCCTCTTTCCAGTATAAACAATTCATCTTCATCTACAGTTAATTCAGAAACATTTTTCCCATTTGCAAATTGCAAATTCGCGCCCATAAATATAAACGAGCATTATTAGTCAGTGACAGCGGTGCAGAGAGAGGCCTGGAAGCGAAGATTGTGTGCTGACAAAGAGAAAACAAAGCTTCATTTCCGGTAATGAATGACAGAAACGTATGAAGCTCCCGGAACTGAGTCGCTGGTAATTTCCCGGCGGTTGTATTTGTTATACGACTCCATGCGACTAATGTGCCTGCGCTAATTCTGCGACACCTGTGTGTGGGTGATGCGACTGGAGCTTTTGATTTGTGGGCTGGATAGAAAAACCAGACATGTTCTTTGTTTTTTCTATATAGGATATCATGATTCAAAAATTTGTTTGAAGACTCTGAAGAATCCAGTATAAATTTTTCATCGAGGGGGGAATCTTTCATTAGGTGTACATCATATTTGGAATTAACTCTTCATTACTAGTAATGAATTCTTCATTATTTTCAAAAACTCGTTCATTACTTTTCATCACGTCCTCATTGGAGGAATGGTGCAAGAGAGAACGACTGAGTGCAGACCCCAGCAAAACCACACTCATTTCCTTCACACGCAAAAGGATTCAGGGGGACTTGAAGTCACCCAAGTTCTTTGGCGTGACACTACAAGTTGCTGCGCATGTCAAATATTTAGGGCTGTTATTAGACAAGAATCTAACCTGGAACATGCATTTACAACATGTAGTCAACATGATGTGCAGAAGAGCTTTTGGAAAAACATGTGGACTGAAACCGAAAAACCAGAGTCACATATGGCTCAATATTGTGGTGGCTCAAGATGAAACAGAGACAGTCGAAAACCAAATTTGGTAAAATACAGAGGCTCGCTATGGATAGCACTCCAACCGTTGCTATGGAAATTATCCTAAACCTCCCACCTCTAGACGTAGCAGCCATGAGGATGGGTGCATACAGACTCAAACAGGTAATTGGATGACCCAAACACAAACTGGGAACACCAAAATCATCTATGAAGTCAACGTTAGTGAACTGGAAATGATATCAGACTACATGCTTCCACAATACTCGTACGAAAAAACATTGAAAACGCAGCTCAAGTGGAATGAATGGGACTCGGAAGTATAATCACTATCATCTGGAAACATTATCTGGTACACAGATGGTTCAAAAACAGATGTAGGAACTGGAGCAGAAATATACGGGGTGAATTCAAAAAGGAACGTTATAGTCCCACTTGGCAACAACACCATAGTATTTCAAGCAGAGACACATCCCATAAGGAGATGAATCTAGACCGTGGGTGTGAAAGAAAATACATCTACATTCTGACAGCCAGAGCGCTATAAAAGCTCTGAATTCAATGCTGATAAAGTCAAAGCAAGTCTGGGAATGACTTCAGAGCCACAATGAACTGTCAAAACACAACAAAGTTACACTTGTGTGGGTGCCCAGACATAGGGAATTGAAGGCAATGGAAAAGCAGACCAGCTTGCAAAACAAGCATCTGAATAACCCGATAAGAAAACCTAACTAATGAGTGGAGCAAATCAAAACATTAAACATATTGGGACCAAATCGAAGGGCACCTGAGACAAACACTGACGGCTGACACCCTCAACCACAACAGATCTAAGATACGCACGATCACCGGCTTACTAACCGGACACTGCGGCCGTAGAAAACACCTACATACCATGGGAATAAATAGAGAAACTGTGGACTGCAGACTTTGTGGTGACGAGGAGGAAGCAGCCACTCACATCATCTTCGAATGCGACGCGCTGCTCAACAAACGCAACAGAATATTCGGACAGATCAACCTAGAAACAGGCATGAATCCGAAAAACCTAGTGAATAGACTACTAAACCTGGACAAAAATACAGGCCTATTCAACAAGGAACCACTGAAGATATAACAATACAATAGACCCCAGCTGGTCTCAGTGTTAGGGGAACCTCAAAGGTTAACCCGGTATCTCGTTCATCATTCTTCAACCAACCAACCAACCTCATTATTCTCAATTAAATCTTTGAAATTGAATTTATTGAAGAGTAGCTTGCATTCCACGTATTGGGAAAAGGAAGGAGCTTGCATTCACGTCACGAGATTAGCCTATTTTTGAAATACATAACATAAAAAAGGTTTAGTCTTTTGCCTGTTGATAATTTTTCAAGTCATCCAACTGTTGCAAGTTTAGGTGAATGCGTTTGATATTCCTGGTATTTATGAAACGCCCAGTAAATGAATAATATAAGTAAGTCTTTTTCCAAAGTAAGTGTTGATTCAAAATTATTCACCATTTCTATGATACATGACAAATATGTTAGGAAAAGGGTAGTGAGGCTTAAAATTTTGATCTATATTTTTAACTCAGCGGGAATAATAATTATATGACTATGACTAATCTCTTAACAGGTCGTTGTGGATTACTTTTTATTGTTGATTGGTTCTTCACATCCACATTTCAATTTGAAGCGACTTTGTTACAAACCTCGGTATAAATCTTGCAATTAAAATGTTACCAACTTCGCGTCTTAACCAATCGACTTGACTTGATTGATTTGCTTTTGTAAGTCATGCATGACAAATAATAATAATAGACGTCCTCTACCCGCACATGCTAGGCCTTTTGGCATACTTTTCGAGTATTTATGATGGAGTATTATTATTATATGGTTCGAGTTATATTTATTACCTTTCGACTGTTTTATGGATTATGTTTCGAGTCTATTCCAAATCGCTTCCTAGAGATACTTGGGGACGCGATCTATGAATTTTTGCTGAAAATCAAGAATTCAAGATGAAGAAAAATTTGTGATTCATTGTCCGATTCCATTTGAGATCGGTTTTCAGTTGGCAGTTTATAAATGCTTAATCGAGATTCAAGATTTTTGTCAATCCAGGTAATTACTTCTTTACTTTCACTAGGTGCACAAAAAATCACTAGTTGTATTCCCCTCGGTTTTTATGGATTGTTTCCTTTATACCATCCTTTCGTAAGAAATATTCGAAAATTTTCTTGACTCTTGGTCTGTGAGTGCGGCTCTACCTACGGATCAGCAAATTCTTGCGCCACTATGGAAACGTTAACTATTGTTAACTACTCTTTTCTCCCAACTACTGCAGTGTAGAACATTGAATGTTCGTCGCAGTAATTGCCGAGGAAGAAGTTGTTTGAAGGACTATCAATCGGAGAGCATCCTTTCGAAGTTGTCGGAATTATTAGATTTTCACATTGTTACTCTCCCTAAAATTTCTTACATTTTACATTAGATTTACATTTTTTTTTGTTGATTGACGTGGCCCTTATTTGGTGAAAATTCATAGTATTGACACTAAGGTGAAACACGATTGAATTTCCACAGAATCATTTTTTAGATTTGACAGTAGGCAAAACCACAACAAACGCCATTTTGCTATTTTTATAAACCTTCTCATACTGATATCACAATTCATAACATAAAATGTCACCATACCATAGTGTGATACATGGATTAGTGAATATTTCCCTTCCTGAAGAAAATTTATACAAAGAATTAAATATCATAAAACACATAGCAATCAACAATGGATATAAAGTCAAATTAAGAGAAAATATTCTTGCTAAAAAACTACATAGAAAGGCTATCCAAGAAGTGTACCCCACTATGAGGAACCTTGACAATAATTACAGAACTTTAACTTATTCAGGGCCCGTTTCAGAAAAAAATGCGTTATTTTTGGAAAAGCAGAATTTAAGAGTAGCATTCAGAACAGATAACACATTGGGAAGGTTTATCAAAAATAATAAAAATAAAACACAAAAATCTGAAGAATCAGGAGTTTATAAATTGAATTGTGGATCTTACTCCAAAGTATATATAGGCCAGACTGGTACTCCGTTAAAAAGCCGCGTACGTGAACACCGTATGAATTATGTAAAGAATAAAACTCAACATATGCCAATTATATTTTGGAGGAAAACCATGAAATCGATAAAAACTTACAAATCGTTCATGTTGAAAATAAGGGTATTAGGCCTAATTATTTAGAATTCTTGGAAATTATTGAATTGAAAAATTTAAATTGTTTACTAAATGATCAATCGGACCTAAATAGTTCCCATTTGTTGAACCTCTTCAATTAATTAAGAAGTAGCTATGTTTTGAGATTTCCAGGTACCTACATTGTGTGTCAATTTTAATTTTTATTATAGGTAGGTCCTAATTACCTCAATTGATAAGAAGGGTAATTAAGTAATTTTCAACGTAGAATAATTTAGAGTATTACTTTTGCTTGAGAAAGATACTGTGTATCGAAACATGTCGCGAAGATAATAAATCTGTGGAAATTTAATCGTGTTTTACCATTGAGTAATTAAAAATTTTTTTACAAGAATAAAATGATGCAAGTTAATCAAAAATTCAATACCTCCTGTTCATGTTTCAAATCATGCTGAATGTGTTACTGAATGAGGTTTAAAACAGTTAATCAGGAGCTACCTACTTGATTTAATTTTTCGATATAGAACAAAGCCAAACACAGTACGTGTTTCCGAATCGATCCCGTTCTCACTTCAACTCGTTACCACAACTTAGGAATAATTGTTTCTAACCGTTGGGTAACATATGCAGAGAGTATGATAGCGGGTTTAATATGAATCAAGGTAGTTTTGACATTAATACTGAATGTGTCAGTAAACATGAAGGTAATATTCCAAGTTATATGAGCCGATTCAGAACTTGAATCCATCTGGCAGTTATCTGCGGTACGGGATGACGTGAAATCAATATATTCGTCAGCACAATCATCGGCTTTGGTAGAAGGAGTTAGAGTTCTGCGAATTCTGTTTATTGCCTGCAAGCTGTAGGTAGGATTACACTGACATATAGAAAGAAGCCATTACGATCAGTATTCTGTTATTATTGATAATTTTTTACTTGAAGGAATTCTTTTTGAAAGACGATACTTATCCCAATTTTTTTACTGTGAACGAAATCGAAATCAGTTATACAAATCAGTAAAACGCAAAGTCGTCTCCACAATTTAATATCCCATCTAGTATGATAGAATGGTGAACGGTGACTGACCGCTATCAATCAGATAGCCATCAAACAGTAGTACATGTTTCGGTCCTATATAGGACCATCATCAGCTATTCAAGAAATTCTACAAAAAATGAGAAGACTATGTAACTAAAGAACAAAAAGCCCAATATATGATTACTTACATGGAGAAGAAAATAAATGTTGTATAGTATATAAATTTTTTTAACAATTAGTGTTAATTAAAGTTATAAAACCACATTTTGGAGCAGTTTTATTTTGGCTGTGTTTAAATTTAATTTTAAATCCAAAACGTCAAAAAGACAACAGGTGCGAAATAGGAAAGGGAGGCTGTGAGGCATTGAACCCCTTATTCCTATAAAGGAAAACCAGCAATCCCACATCGATTATGGAGCACATATATTATTAATATTAGAAAACGAATACACGTGAGTATAGGACTGAGCGGATATGAACTTTGAACTTACAAGTGACAACACAGCCGGAACCACTGTCACCTGTCACGACTACTCTATATAAAAACTGACACAGAACTATGACGAGAGACCACCACCCACAGAACCATAAAGGAGGAAACGAATCCAACAATAATATTCAGAGCATGAAGATCCCCCGCCACACAACTGCACCAGAAGCATGAGGAGCGTTCCAAACAGTGGGAACAATAATGAACTGAAATGCGAATTACCATAGAACAGCTAATCCTATCTACGCCATGGAGCGGGAAATCCACCTCCCAATCGTCACACGAGAGCAGAGCAACCTCGCAGAAGTAGATAGAGCGGCTTTAGCACAATCGAACAAATCCAACATGACCACACTGAAAGTGTTATACCACTCGTGTAGAAATAAAGGACCAGTGCGAACGTGACAAACCAGCTACTCCAATCTACATCACGAAGGAAACGTCCGTCATCCGCGAACAAACAGAAGGACAACCCCCAACACAGAGCAGACAGAACAACTATTGCACACCAAACATATAAAGAGATAATGATACAATATTTGTTTTTGTTTTTTGTGGAGAACCGAGGTAGGAGCAAGAATTTAGTTTTTTAGAAAATTGAGAGAATTGAAGAACTTTTTGCAGTCGAACTGTGTTTGTTCATTGAGGGAAACAATGTTAGGATTATTGATGGCCGAGTTGATTTCCAAGATTTCAAGAAAATTGAGCAAGGCACCTTTTTGGCAAACATGTAAAATATCTAAATCTGTGTTTATATAAAAATTATGGCTGTAGTTAAGAATATGGCTAAAGAAAGAACTTTTTGTATTCAACTTTATGTGGGTTTCTAGAGTTTGACATGTTCCAGAACTATTGTTTTTATTTTTCTACCACTTTGTCCTACATATTGGGCGGGACAATCAGTTATGTTTAACTGCATATCCACTCTGAGAATACCTCAATCCCTTTCATTGTTTGTTGAACTCGAGTGCATCTCAGTAATTACAAATCATGTCAGATGATGCTTCGTAGGACTGAAAAATATCTATCGAATAAAGAGATTGCACTTACAGTGTTTCTTGTCCTAGAAGGGGCGTCAGATGACACATCATATGAGTTCATCATATCAGCTCTCAGAGAAACAAACGTTCATTCAGCCCTGAATCAGTAGATATCACGCTTGGTGTAGGGTAATATAGATCTTCCTATTTGGGGTCACAATAAAGGAGAAAGCCACGAGAACCTGCTCTCAAGGGTGAGTACTATCTACACTTTTGTGGAGCTTCGTGGTAGACTGCCTCCTCACAGACCTATGCCAAGGATGGACGTACGTTGAGGGCAGAGGTTAACGATGTAATAATAATTGTAAACGGTAAGTTATGAGGATTTGAGAGGATGCAATCAGCCCTCACAGACATACAGATGTAGTAAGTAAACGAGAACCTCAAGGTTATTTAAAAAAAAACAAGATAATTTCTTTCACCAGAAAAGAAAACCTAGAGTCCAAGAAGACTATTCGAGTCAATGGCAAATATTTACAGATGTAAGGAGTATCGATATACCTGGGGTTAAACCTAGACTCAAAGTTCACATGGAGGAAATATTTGAAAAAGTGCTGACCAGGGCAGGGACATCACTAATCTTTTTGGAAAAACATGAGGACCTGGACCCAAACAATCGCTCGGCTATACACAGCGATACTAAGGCCACCGTTATCGAATGGTACCTTGCTAGGTGGCCAAATGTAGAACAAGTGACAACCAGAAGGAGTCTGGTTAGATTAAAAAGACTGGCCCTGCTTGGAGTCACTGGAGCTGCCCAGCAGATCAACGATTAGCCCAGAGATTATCCTGAACCTCCTCTGCATTTGCATATTGTAGCGAAAGCCAGGATAGAAGCCTCCAGACAGAAGTTAGTGGGCCAATCGAGGGGCAAAAAACCTAGGTACTCCAAAATAATGGAGGTAATTAGGATCGAAACATCTGACATGCCGTTGATGGAACTACACTGCCATCATACAAAATCGCGAAGTCACACCAATGCTATCAAGAGGGCATATCTGGTATACAGATGGATGTAAGACAACAATGGGGCACGGGAAATATACAGGCAGGGATCATACCAGGACGATAACTAAGCATCGATATTCCAAGACGAGGTAATGGTTATATCCGTTTGAATGAGAACTACTCTAAAAAGAAGGGCTAGATCTACCTGCTTTTGACTGATGGCTAGGACCTCGGAATGATAACAGTAAGAGGTGAATTGAAACAAACACTTTCTTCATTTCAAGTGGATGTGTTCATGGCACAGTGATCTACTGAGGTGTGGTCTTTCGAGCCCTGATAGCAATTAATAAATAAAAATAGTCTCATGGTGAATTTTCATGTCCAAAAATAAACAAAATGCGGTTTTAGTACATAGCGCAGCAATTAAAAAAAAACTAAAATAAAGGACCCCGCACTAATCTTATGGAAAACCGGTTTCGGTGAAAATCGCTGAAATTTCAATATGATGTAGCCCATGCCATCCTGAACAAAAGTTACCATTGCGCCAACTCTCTGAATGCCCGCGTTTGGATTCTACAGGGGGTCAAAGTTCGATATTTTGACGATTTTTCAAAAAATCCGGAATTTCATTTTCATTGTATCGATCTGAATTTTTATAATGAAATAGTCCACAATATGTGCATCAAAAAGTTCAAATGACAAAAGTTTCTAGAATCAAAACTGGCGGGTATACAGAGGGTTGAACTTTGTTTTTGGTAATTTTTATCGAACTTTTTTTGAGAAAATATTCGTTTTCCTGCAGATCCATGTGCAATTGATGTTACTTACAGTACATAAGAGGGCGATCATATTTTGCATTTGAACTAACCATCCAACTTTAAATATTTGAAAGATACGGGGCGATCAAAAATATATTTTCAATTTCGGAAAAATGTATCCCTTTGTATAGTCAGCTTTCACCAATATATTTAGCTGATGTTTTGAAAGTATGTAGCTAACATACATACAAATGTGTCACCGTCTGTGCTCATTAATCTGAATCCAAATAAAGTTGCGGCGATGGTCCAAAAAATATGGAGAAGGGATGTTTCGGAATAATTTTGAAATGATTTCTAAAATCGTCCGTGAATTTTTTTTATTTTCTGATATAATGTAGATGAGTCATTCTTGATCAAAAAGTTCTACAGTGCCTACCACGCGAATGCCACGGTTTGAGTTATACAGGGGTTTGAAGTATAGTATTTCCTTGATTTCTCGAATAATCAATAATTTCTTTGTAACGGAAAATAACATTGTTTCCTAGACAAACTTCGAAACATTTCAATGCCCAAATTATCTGAAATGAGAATTCATGAATATACAAAGGTTGCAAGTCAGTCTCATTATGTAAATATATTTTCGGACATATGCATGAGCATACGAATACGATTCATGTTTCATACGGTGTATGAAAATATAATACAAATTCTATAAGGACCATCATTTTCATTTTATGTTCCAGGAAAATACAGGATGAAAACAATTTTCGGAATGCTTCGAATGTGTCTGCCAGTAAAGTGCCATGCCAAGCATGGCCAAGTTACTGCAGAGTTTTCCAAGTAGAAGGGGCGTACATCTCCCTGCAATCCCAGAACTATTTTATTTTTCAAATGATGTCTTTTGATATACTAGTTTCAAGTTCAGGTAGTTCAGGTTTTATATATTCCCGAATTGTGTACAGTTGCTTTCATAGAAAAGTAGTACACTTAATTTCAGCAGTGTAAACATGACTTGCTTAATAATGAAAAATGGATTATATAATCCAATCTTCCGCATACAACCTATACTATAGGTAATTCGTCGGCAAGTATACAACAGAAAACAACTACTGCTGTACTGTTTTCTGTTGTATACTTGCCGACGAATTACCTATAGTATAGGTTGTATGCGGAAGATTGGATTATATAATCCATTTTTCATTATTAATTAATGGTCTTCCGTCAAGTAGTGTTGTTTATTCTTTACGAAATGACTTGCTAAAATTGATAACTGCCATATTTCTTTTGTGCCTCTTTAACGTTTTTAAAAAGCCAAAGATAATTTTAAAAGATCAGATTAACACAATTTACTGTACTAAAATAACAACATTTTCGTTTCCAAGACTTGTACCTACTACTTTTCTGTGCAAGTAACTGTATTATTCCATATCCAAAATAGAGCAGACCTTGGAATGTCATTCGATTGCTGTCAGAGTTATGGATGTTTTTGATAGCAAACATATTTTGATGTGTTGAACGTAGATGAAATGTTAGTATTTTCTAATAATTAGAGAATCGGTTGATGTTTTGGTCATCAATTACCTGTTTTCTTTTATTTTCTGCTCTTCGAAGTTAAATAAGGTGAGATAATCATTATATTCAATTGTATCTCATATTGGAATATTCCCAGGTCATCATGGCCTATCAAAATCAAGTAAATTGCTTTGTATGCGATACCCGATCAAGACCAGCTCGAATGTCACATCTTCTTCATGGAGAAGAACATTTGGAAAAGTGTCAAATAGCTATTTCTAGGCGGGATGCACGAGGTGGTCCCCCTCTCATCATAGGAGAAGAAACAAGAATATGTTTAAACTGTAATCGATCTATTATGAATGAAATAAGGGACTTGACGATTGATCCAACTTGTATAAGACTTAATGTTTTGACACAAACATCGAGCCATACATGCTTCATCTGCAATGCCGCCGCTGATCAGCAAACTCTATCCAATAAATGCAGGGCCAATGTTTTTGTTCATCGAAATATATTCATCCCGGATAACGTGAAGGCGTGCAGACATCATCTCGATGATAACGGTTTCATTTTGCCATTTCTATTACCAGGAATCCAGTTTGTAAATAGACCTTATGTGATAAAGGGACAGCAACTATCCATTTTCCTTCAAGGGCTTCGTTTTGTGGCTATTGAACACTCCAGCTATGAAGATGAGAACAATTTCAGTGAGGATGAGTTTCAGGCAATATCTCCTATAACCAAAGAACAATTTCGTAGTCTTTTTATGTTCTGTGATATGGTTCCGCAGGAACATGGTTATAGATATATAACGAAAAAAGACCTTATGACATTCCTCTGTAAATTGCGTCAGGGTCTGTCGGATGATTTCTTGAAGGTAATATTCCATTATCCCTCTAGGCAAGCCACCAGCTTAGCAATTTCTAAAGTAAGACAGTCTTTGATGCAAAGATTCGTTCCATCGAATATCGGCTTTGCAGCCATCGATAGGAATGTGTATATTAGAAGGCATGTGAGTGAGTTTTCCAATATTTTATATAACCCGACCCCAGACAACCCGAAGGCCATCGTTTACATCGACGGATCGTACGCCGCCATAAATAAAAGTTGTAATTTCAGGATATTGCGCCAATCTTTCTGCCGGTACAAGGGACATCATCTGGTGAAACCAGTTTTGATTGTGGCCCCGGATGGATATATACTGAGTATTCAAGGACCTTATTTCTCAGACGCTCGCAACAATGACGCAAGAATTTTGGAGAATCAGTTTGAAAGAAACTTAGAAGACATGAGGGGATGGTTTAATGAAGGTGACATTTTTGTTGTGGATCGGGGTTATCGAGATGCCATACCCTTACTGAATAATCTTGGCATACAATATGAAATGCCCGCGATTGTTCCACGAGGGCAACAACAGCTTTCCACTGAGGAAGCAAATAAATCTCGATTAGTGACGAAAACTAGATGGATAGTTGAAGCAAGAAATGGACATTTGAAAAGCATGTTTAAGTTTTTTGATAAAACTATCGAAATGCCACACGTACACAATCTTAGCGATCTATATCAAATCGCTGGTGCACTCATCAACAGCTTCCACCCCCCAGTCTCAATGAGAGGTGCCAATGCTCAGCTGGCACAAGAATTGTTACGAAAATCACAGGAGGTAAATGTCGTCCAGGCTCGAGTGGAAGTGGACAATCTTCATCTGAGAAATGGTCAATGGGTCCGTATGAATGGAAACCTGATTCCAAACTTTCCTCGCCTTACGATAGAATATCTAAGAGATTTGACCGTAGGTATATACCAAGTTAAACTTTCACCTTCGTATATACAGGATAAATTGCAAAGGGAAGAAAATGAAGAGTTTCAGGTCGATATTTTCGAAGAGGAACCTGGATTCATGAGAGTCAGGGTTTTTTCGAGGTTCAGAAATGCCACAAAATATCAACTGTGGATCAAATATAATGATGGAGAAGAACCTGATGAACCAAACGAGCCCATATTAGGATATTTTTGTACTTGTAAAACCGGCGCCAGAACTTTAGGATCATGTGCGCATGTTGCCAGTGTTCTATGGTATCTTGGTCATGCTCGACATGACCCCAACAGTCGATACCCCTCAAGTTCCCTACTAAACTCAGTAATGCACGCGGCAAATAGACCACAACAAATGGTTCCTGATGGTGCGCTTGAAATAGTTGGGTAGTGAAACGATGACAGTCATGCCGGTGAATAAACTCCTCTCAATTTATTTGAATAACACCTCAAAAAACCCAAGACCGGTATGTAGGTGGTCAATTTGGATGCATGACATTTCGTCTGAAGTCTAATTCTTTATTGCGATAGAAATCACTTGCATCCTCATTCTTCATTGCAATTGAATTAACTGCAGATTCAATCATTGTAATGGAAGATTTTTCCAATTATTTAAGAATGTCGCATGCTCTATTCAGTGATATCTATATAAGACCTACCCTACACTGATGAGGGGCAAAACCCCGAAACCGGTATAACTCGTTTCGGAAAACGAAATATGAATCGTCCGAAAGGCTGTCTTCATGGAAAAAATGTACTTGCTGAATTGATTCGACTCAGTTCAGTAGCTGTTGTGGTACTATCATCATTTCTGTTTTCTCTGAATCAGCCCATATGCTTGGAATTGTGCTGAATTCATGTTATGTACTTACTTTAATTCATATTTCATATATCTGTCAGTTGCGGTCACAATTTTTTGAAGAGAATGGCAGTTGCGAAGACCTGAATATAAACCAAATCATCTCATTTCTCTCTACTTGTTTTTCCGCACACGATCTTTCTCGAGAATATATTGTTTTCATACTGGATTTTCCTAAAACATCGGGTGGAGACAAAGTGGTCCTGGTCCTAATAGAGTTTCTGAATATATAAAAATTATGAATAGTAAACGGATACTTATATTTTTGAAAAATTTTTTTTTTTTGGACCAACCTTTGTATATTCATAAATTCTCATTTCAGATAATTTGGTCATTGAAATGTTTCGAAGTTTGTCTAGGAAACAATGTTATTTTCCGTTACAAAGAAATTATTGATTATTCGAGAAATCAAGGAAATACTATACTTCAAACCCCTGTATAACTCAAACCGTGGCATTCGCGTGGTAGGCACTGTAGAACTTTTTGATCAAGAATGACTCATCTACATTATATCAGAAAATAAAAAAAATTCACGGACGATTTTAGAAATCATTTCAAAATTATTCCGAAACATCCCTTCTCCATATTTTTTGGACCATCGCCGCAACTTTATTTGGATTCAGAATAATGAGCACAGACGGTGACACATTTGTATGTATGTTAGCTACATACTTTCAAAACATCAGCTAAATATATTGGTGAAAGCTGACTATACAAAGGGATACATTTTTCCGAAATTGAAAATATATTTTTGATCGCCCCGTATCTTTCAAATATTTAAAGTTGGATGGTTAGTTCAAATGCAAAATATGATCGCCCTCTTATGTACTGTAAGTATCATCAATTGCACATGGATCTGCAGGAAAACGAATATTTTCTCAAAAAAAGTTCGATAAAAATTACCAAAAACAAAGTTCAACCCTCTGTATACCCGCCAGTTTTGATTCTAGAAACTTTTGTCATTTGAACTTTTTGATGCACATATTGTGGACTATTTCATTATAAAAATTCAGATCGATACAATGAAAATGAAATTCCGGATTTTTTGAAAAATCGTCAAAATATCGAACTTTGACCCCCTGTAGAATCCAAACGCGGGCATTCAGAGAGTTGGCGCAATGGTAACTTTTGTTCAGGATGGCATGGGCTACATCATATTGAAATTTCAGCGATTTTCACCGAAACCGGTTTTCCATAAGATTAGTACGGGGTCCTTTATTCCGGGGAATGTAACTGAGAGTTGACAGCCGTTGATTCATAGGATTGGTTGAATCGTCCACTTCCTCTTCTTCATTATAGATAGAGATAAATAAGGATGTGATATGAGATATGAATGCCCACAATCTGCTATACGAAATTACCTGAAATTCATTCAAAATCGAAGAAAGGACCAACCGTTGGACTATATGGTCACTGTGGTTCATCATGTTAGTATTCTCTTGACATGATAATCCCAACAGCAGAAGGAATGATTAATCATAATATTAGAGATAAAACTATAAATTTATAGACGAACACCTAGTAAACAAGCATTGCTAGTACTGATGATAATCCAATGTGAAAGAATAATATTTTTCTGGAATGGTGAATATAAAAATACAAAAACTGTTTCAAAGACCTGGTTCCCTGCCATTTTTATTTGATTACAGTGATGCACATTTTATCTTTTAGTTCATAACAGCAACAAAGGTATTTCTGTCTATCTGCAAATGTATGAGGCGATTAGTCACACACGTCTCATGTGCATATTAGTTAGTCATTGAAGTTGATTTACCGATGATGAGTGGGTTGTTTACTGAGATAATTTCTGATAATTTATGTTATTCAGTAAAAATGCGCCGACTTGCACACTGAATCATTGAACGATAAGCTGATAGTTCAAACCATTCGTGTACTTCAATTGCGATTTATTTTTTTTATCAAGGCATGACTGAGCAATCAAAATAGTGCGACTTTGACTCATTGAACAGACTATGCTTTCTTAACTAGTGAAAGATTCAGTGATCTCTGTTGATGAATCAATGAAAAATGATAATATAGATAATGTCCCAAGTGGTTTATCGGTCTTGGCTGAATTTTATATTCTGGGAATTTGATTCCTGTAAATGGTAAATGGTATTTCATCATATTCATCCCAGCCCAAACTATTCTAGGATTTTGAAAATGAAAATATTTTTCGAAATTTTCTGTGACTTTAGGAAATCGATTGACCAATGAACTTTTTCTTATATCAACTATATATCAACTATACTAATTATAAAAAAAAAATCAGCGAGATTGCTGATTAAGGTATTTTCATGTTAATGGTTGAAAGATTTCTATCTCTTTCAAATTTTTCACAACGTTTCAATTGCTTGAATCCGCAATCGTCTTCTGGTGAATAATGACAAAATCAGATGCTACGCGACCTTTTCTAGGTTTATAATTAGCGCGTAATTACGTTGTAATTACGCGCGGTCTTGTGGCGCGCTTGGTTTCGCGCTTTTTCTCCCTCCAAAACGGTCCATGAGCGGTTTCCATACGTTTTTAATTTCCACGCTTGGTAGACTGAAGGCACTATTGGCTTCTATATAGGTGGTTTCTATAAATTTCCGTTTGAACCAATGTTCCTCTCTATGAAGAACACTAGCTTCGTCCCAAAGAATTCGGTGGTGTTTTGTCCAGGCGTGGTCAGCAATTCCCGATTTTGATGTTTCCCCTCGTTTAGTCCACTTTTTGTGTTAGGCTATTCTTACTGATAATGGCCTCTTGGTCTCTCCGATATAGGAATCTCCACATTCACATGGGACTTTGTAAATATAGTTTTTGCTGGATTCTGTTGTGTTCTCTGGTTTCGTCTTGGTGAGGAAGCTTCGTAAGGTACTGCCGGAGTGAAAGCAACGTACCTTACGAAGCTTCCTCACCAAGACGAAACCAGAGAACACAACAGAATCCAGTAAAAACTGTATTTACAAAGTCCCATATGAATGTGGAGATTCCTATATCGGAGAGACCAAGAGGCCATTATCAGTAAGAATAGCCGAACACAAAAAGTGGACTAAACGAGGGGAAACATCAAAATCGGGAATTGCTGACCACGCTTGGACAAAACACCACCGAATTCTTTGGGACGAAGCTAGTGTTCTTCATAGAGAGGAACATTGGTTCAAACGGAAATTTATAGAAACCACCTATATAGAAGCCAATAGTGCCTTCAGTCAACCAAGCGTGGAAATTAAAAACGTATGGAAACCGCTCATGGACCGTTTTGGAGGGAGAAAAAGCGCAAAACCAAGCGCGCCACAAGACCGCGCGTAATTACAACGTAATTACGCGCTAATTATAGACCTATAAAAGGTCGCGTAGCATCTGATTTTGTCACTATTCACCAGAAGACGATTGCGGATTCAAGCAATTGAAACGTTGTGAAAAATTTGAAAGAGATAGAAATCTTTCAACCATTAAGAGGATGGACGTCCGAAATATAAGTAATCAAGTTACTACATCGTCTAAAACATTCAAACAAAGGTATGTCCATGCTTATACGAACTTCGGAAAATTTATGCGAATCGCAAATTAGGAAATTACCAACAAAATTTGACGTTCATAGTCATGCGACAAAATTTGATGATCACTGTCATTGCGGGTAAGTCAAAGTACCTAGAATTTAATGTTTTGTGGGTTTTTTAGTTTTGTTAATAATGGTTTATTCTTTCTTTGGCAATAAAAAGTATTCCCTCCCGAATCCTAAATCAAGGAATAGAATATAAAAGTGATGGCCTTTCTGCGGGATGACTGGGTCTTGTTGTGATATATGACTTCTTTTATTTCTGGTCTCACTATTAGTAAGAGTTCGTCAAACTGAGAATTGGGATCATTCAGTCTCATTTCTTGAACGAGGCTGTGATAATCACCATGAATTTTTCGAGTTTTTAAAAATGTCGAACACTACAACTCCTTTTTTTTTCGTGTGGAAGCTTCACGTTCTTTCCAAAGCTGATGGTAGAATACAATGAACCCATCCAAATAATCTATATCATATGATGCGAATAACATCCACATCAACGAACTTTTCTATTGTTTTTTTTTATAAAACTGAAGAATTATGAAATGATATGATTATTCACCTGCATGAGTATTTAATTTTGAGGATTTGAGGTTAATAAAATAACAACACAAACACATTTTACGCATTCTGTGGTCTCGTGATTTGATACGAATTCGCAAAAAAGTTCAAATATTTCAACTTCATTGCGATTTTTTCAGCCGCCATTTTATAAATTTTCCGAAATTTGTATGAGCATGAACATACCTTTACTTGTTCTCGTGACCTCCGCCAACTGTACTATAAACTACTATTTCAAAATCAAGTAGGTATTGATCATATTCAGCGATCTTTTTTCATATCCGAAACTGTTCCTTACTATCTATCGATGCAATTCGTTTGCTGTAAGATCAGCAATTTCAAATTCATCGTCTACCGATCATGCTCGATAACTGCTCAAACTGTAATCGCTTTCTGAACTCCTATAAATTCGAAAACACCATCCATTTCGGGCCCAGCAACAAACGACAATGTTGTCGTGAATGGCGCTGGTAATAACTCCTGCTAAAAGCGATTTAATGCTTTTACAAATAGCGGGTTTAGATGAAATGCAACGTCATAAATCATTGGACATTGTGAACCTGGAGTCCATTTCACACATTAAAGCTCCCAGGTATTTATACAGAATGACGTTTACCTCATATAAGGTTCGCAATATTCGGTTCGAAACTCACACACATGTTAAAATTAGGAAATTGACGATTATGACGACTCGCATAGTTCTGTCGTATTCTGTCGTATTCGAATGAATTTTGGGAAGTAACATTCTTCTGCACCTAAATTAATTTATTTTTTGTTGTATCTATATTTACTCGAACTATTCTCTGAGATATACAGAGTCGAAAAGTATACAGGAAGATCCTGTAATGTCCAGAGAACATCGTAAGGGAAAGTAGATCAGAATTGGTGTTCGTCTTGAATATCTGCAGGCTGTACGCCTCAAGGACCACCTCTGAGCCATGGGAAAGAGATGATCGACGACAAAGGGATTTGTGCTGCAGATAGATGAAATAAAAGAATTGTGCCTTCAATAAAGGATAAATTTAACTTATGGAGCATTTACCGAAAATACGAAGGTTTAATTTTGCATATGAGGCCTTCCCAGATTTCGTGCATTGCAGTAATGGCGGCATGTTCATGCATATTCAAAATGGCGGCATGTGCATGTGCTTCTTTTAAATGTTTTTTGATGATGTTGAAGTACAGCCATTGAAGCAAGAGCCAATAATTGATATTTTGTTCGTGTAGTTTGCTATTATCAATATACAAACAGTGGTTCATTAACTTGGGAATTATGACCGATCATTGTGCCTACATATATAACATTGCCATTTTTGCTAAAAAGTACTTGCAAACATTTCCTACAAATAATCAACAAATAGACAATATGGTGACAAGAGGAAGCAAACTTTTACGTATTCCACTACATAAAACAAGTCTATTTGAGAAGGGTCCGTACTATAATTGTATAAAAATATATGTATAATGCTTTGCCTCCTCATTTCAAAAAAATCAATACCATGATTATTTTCAAAAAAACGTTGAAGGAATATTTGACTGTTAATTCCTTTTATTCACTGGACTAATTTTTTAATTTCTGTAAAATGTAATGTATGGCTAATTTTATTTACATGTGGTTTTTTATACAGTCTCATTAATGTATTCTGTAAATGTTCGTATTTGTATTTGTATTCTTGCATATTAATTCCAAGGAGTTGTTATATGTGCGTGTATATATATATATATATATATATATATATTTATATAAGTGTTTTTATCAAAACTAAATGTATATGACGTTGCTGAAGTTTCATAGGAAATTCATGGCAATAAAAAAATATTATTATTATTATTATTAATGATAATAAGAGAATTCTGCATTTACTGATGAAAATATTCAATTGGGTGCACAATTTTAGAAGGGATGACAAAGAAATTTCATTCTGTTACAGTAATGGCAGACATTCAAGATGGCGTTATCTGGATATATTTTATTTTCTACTTTTTTATTGTGATAACAATAAAGTGAGATAAACAAATAGATATAATGCATCAGCTGATGATCATGATACATCTGGACAATTGAAATTAATAGCGTGAAACGAGTGTTTCATACGTCTGAGGTTCTTCGTTTTCCAGCAAACAGCTGGAAGACGAGATAACTTGTTAATAAGACAATATCTGATTTAATTGTGGGGTTAACTGATGCCAGGTGTTTTACCACGGACAATGATTCCGACACGTCTTGATGATGCAGATAATGTTGTAAGACACAAAGTTTCACGTACCATGTAGATTGAAGTGAAATACAACGAATTTGAAAACCATTTAACCAGCGAAAAATGCATACTCAACCACTAGAATGTTGTAGGGAATAGTTCAGTGAATCTAAAAGCAATATTTTTCATTAGTAACTGTGAAAGAGTAACAATATTGCTGAAAAACTTGAAAGTGTACCATAATCTAGACCATTCATAATCATAGCAACCATGCAACAGATGCTGGCACAGGTATTTCCATAGAACGAGTCATATTCTGCTTTATCAAGATAAAAAATAGGAATTAGTGTGTTAAAGTTATCCCGAAAAATAGAAGTTTTGCACTAACAATTCGAATCGATGATATATTTTTCACATTCACCATAAGAAAAAAAATACAGTTCTTATTGTTGGTGTGTTGTACATATGTATTGTCGAAGTGAATGTAATGAATTGATGCTTAAAAAAGTCAGTGAATTGATCGAGATTGTTTCAATAATTTTCAAAGATGAAATTCGCATTGATATATCATTAATATGATTATTCATTTTTAATTTGACGTTTTTAGAAGTCTCACTAAATAGAAGTGGTTCCGATTATGGTAATTTCATTCAGTAAGGCTTTAATTCTGAAGATTATACAGTGCGACGCTAAATTATGGAACAAATTTATTATTTCTGAATATAAAGATATATCGGTAAAATCCTCGGAGAGGTCGATTTTCTTTTCCGATGGGCCAAGTTTTGAACCTCACCCAAAATATATAGGGTTATCCGCACTTGAGAAAAAGCGATTTTGGTGGAATTTTTAATGGGACACCCAGTATATTTGTCCTTATTTGGTTAGGGATCGTCATTACAAATCCAATGATACCAAGTTTGATGGGATTATGTCAAACGGCTGCGGAGATATGGCCAAAAAAACTTCTCCATATACCCAATGAGTGCGACAGAGACTTTTAACCTTCTGAATCGTGTGGAGTCTCGCAGTCATACTCATTAAACATACGAGGAAGTTTTTTGGCCATATCTCCGCAGCCGTTTGACATAATCCCATCAAACTTGGTATCCTAACCAAATATGGAAAAATATACTGGGTGTCCAATTTAAAAATATCACCAAATTCATTTTTACTCAATTGCAGATAAGCCTATATATTTCGGGTGGGGTTAAAAAATTGGCCCATCGGAAAATAAAGTCGACCTGTCCGAGGATTTTTCCGAAATATCTTTATATTCAGAAATAATGAATTTGTTCCATAATTTAGCGTCGCACTGTATAATTATTGCAAACCACGGAGACTAATATAAAATGAGATAATTTTAGGTGAAAAAAATACAAGAAAACATTTTTCACTTACATTAGCATAATTTTTTGGTGAAACAAAAATGTGAGAGGATGTAGAAAAACCTGAAAAATAGGAGAAGTCATCACAAAATGAATATCTGAAATTCTAAAATTTAGAATATAGAGACATAATTTCTCAATGTTAAGTGGAAGAGCAACTTCGTAGTGAAATCCTCTTTTTTCCATACTGATGATGAAGTTCGCTTTTTGTTTCTATCAATTATAAATATCAGCAGTAGTCTTGTTTTACAAAAAGTTTGGAATCATAAAGACTATTGTTATATATCATTACTTCCGATTCATTATCGAAGAAATCTAAAGCCATAAATTGTTTACGATTTTCATATTCACACCAGTGTAAATATGATCGTCACTTTAATATTCAAAACTTAACCAAAATGTCACCGTATTGAGTCGAAATTGTAAGAAATATAATTACATTACAACATGTTGCACTAGCTTAAGTACACTAGGTTAACATGGATATGACAGTTAAGATTTGAGTAAATGGTGAAAGTTAAATTTAAAAAGAAGTATAAATATTGTCAAAGAAAGTGTGTTTTACTTACAGAATGTCTAGAGAGATTTGTTCCGTACCTGAAACAAATAACAATATGATAATTTATTGAATCAAACAATTAAAACATATTTAAATAGAAGTTGAGAAAGAGAAGCTAAATATAATTTCAGCAAATCGTGTTTTGAAAAAAGATCTTGTGATGTCATGGCGCCATTTATTGTATTGGTATTAAGTAGTCATCATAGTAGTGAAGACCAAACATTTGTATGAATATGTATACGTTTTTCGCAGAACTGAAGAAATGCCAAGAAATAATCTAATAATAAACAAAAAGATAGTTTTACTGACATGGGGTCACAAATGCACCTGATAGTTTCAAAAAATCCAGAGGCGTCAGCAATTCCTCCTCTTCCAGCAGTATTGGTTAAATACAGTAAAGTAGAGAACGATTCGGTATTAGCGTAATTTGCAAAATATGTAAAGAAGAAAAATTTACAACGAAAGTATACTCAGAAATGATACTAAAATAATACAAAATATTCATGACCTACAGCGATAGCTTCTTGCATAGTTACAAAGTGTGTCAGTTCAACAGTTACATTCTGTTAAACTGATGAAATTTGTAATTGTGATGTATAAACCTTAAATATTTTGAAGTACAAATTGTAAATGTGATGTTCCAGAATACAGAAGTGAACAGATATTTCATCCGACTGTAATTTCAGAGACCTGAGCTTTTTTTAAAGCAACATAACTATACACACATTAACATTTAAAATACAGCTGACACATAGAGGCCAACACATAAAGTTAACTTTAATTTTTCAAATATTCATCTTCAACAAGACCATTTTCTCCAATACGATGATCGTTCTATAATCATAAAATTAGAGATTTTTCAAAAGTTGGTGTTCCATCATGTCATTAGGGTAAAAGTAACAAAATATTCGTGAACTCAGCACATCTGAAGAAGTAGCAATTAAAATAATTAAAACCGTATTGAATGATAGTATCCACAGACATCGAAAATATTTTCATATCAACAAAAACAGGTACAATAAGCGTAAAAGCAATTCAAAGTATGTCTAGAATGACTTTCGAAGTGGCCTCTTGAGTGAAACGAGCTCTTTCAACCACATTGAACGCATTCTTTCTTTCGAGGGCATTCCTAAAATATAATTCCCCTATCATCCGGATTACAACTGCTCCTTTATGATCTGGATATATTCAATGAGGGCTCAGCTTGAGTAAAACGTTCAATATAATTACCGTATACATTCACCGGTCTGAATTGCCTCTAAAACTGCCGAAGAGCTTCCACATACGCTTATTGAACATAAATCAGGGAATTTAATGATTAAAGAACGATAAAACTACACATTGTAGAGGGCATATCGGTATTTAGTGGAAGTATTAGCTTTAGGAGGGACCCGTAAATGTTCGAAATTAATGGTGTTTATTCCGTTTTGTGTTTAAGTGATTTATAACCCGGTTCGTTAGATAAGAAGTTGGAAATGCTTTTGTTCGTTTGTTTTGTTTGATAATAATGGCATGGCGGGATGGGTTTATTTTTTGAGTATCGATGGTGTTTTTCATTTATTTAAGATAAATCTAGTTTCAGAAGCACCGACTGACGCCAAACATAGACAAGCTGATGGATACTTGGAACTCTATATATTCGGAATTGAACAGGAAAACGGTTATTTCAAGTGCGAGTGAATGACTATTCAAAAGTGCAACTCTGCAGACTTTCGTTACGTCTGTCCCAGAAAAAATAAGTACACGTCGTACAACACTGAGATAAAGACGTTTAGATTTCCACAGATACAATTACACTCGCGACATGTTTCGCTGACACTTTATCAAGCGACTAGTACACTAAAATATTTTTTAAACAAAATACCAAACATTTTTTTTAACGACATTTCTAAATATTTTCATATTTTTGCTCCTTCTTAAATCGAAATATTATAGAATAGTCCGACTATAAATTATTTGGGGAAATATTAAAAGCCTTTAAATAATAGTTTCAGAACTTATAATTTTATAGTTTGATTTCTGGTAATCGGATTACCTACCATTCGACACTTACCAGCCAGCTATTAGTTTTATGACTACCCTTTCGTAAGCCGGAGAATTTGGAATTTTGGCAATGATGTAGGCAACTCGCATTCGGTTTTCTTTATTTTTGTACTGCAACGAAAAGAGGGAGTTTAAAAGATGAGAGGAAAGGGGAGTTGGACATCAGTATTCAAGCCGCGATGTTCTCCGTTTTTAGAGCTCCTCGACTAGCATTTAACTGGTCGAGTTTGATTAGTCATTCATTAGGAAAATGATTTATATACGTTTAATTGTCGAGTGTTTTTATTGTAACATGTGTAAATATATCGTTATGGTTACTTATTAGCTGCTGTGTCCGTTATTTGATTGCATCAACTAAACCCGTCACCCTGTACTCCAACACCTAACTAGAATACAATTTTAATTAATTTAGGTAGTGGGATAAAAAAACACATTCAACATTTTTGTTCGCAAATCGATATACAAGTACCTATACAGGGTGTTTCTTAAGTATGTGTAGAAAATTCAGGAGCGTGTTGCTGACATCACAATAAGAAGAAAAGTTCCTGTAAACATATGCCCGCAAGTTATTCGTTTATGTGATACAGAGTGTCAAAGTTGAATTCCTAATTTTTATATTTTGAAAATATTTTCAAATTAATTTTGATATTTGGGTAAAGTTTGGTATGTGGGAATATTTATTACTTAGTTTGTGTAAATAATATATTCTTAGTAGAGGTCACTGTGAGCAACTGCTTTCGAGTTATTGAGATTTGAAATAATCGATGCAAGTGATTTAAATGACAAGATTTTCAAATGTAAAGTAAATTCAATTAGAAATTAGTTTTCTCACAATTACCATAAAATTGATTTTGTCATTGAAAAATCATCCCAGATACCAAACATTACTCGAATATCACAAATATTTTGGAATTTATTCACAAAAAACAAAAATAAGAATTTAACTTTGACACTTTGTATCTTAGAAACGAATAACTTACGGATATGTGTTTATGGGAACTTTTTTCTTATTTCGACGTCAGCAACATGCTCCTAAAGTTTCTACACGTACATAAGAAACCATATTCCGTAGCGATATGTAGCGATATGTAAAAAAATACGAAACATCCCAATTTCAATTTGACTGATCGTACATTTTAGATTGTTAATGATGATGAGATCACGAGTGTAAAGAATAGACGACACCATACATACGTCAGCCGGCGCTACGATAGACTCCAATTTAGATTTTAAAAGCATTTTGAACCAGGAAAAATTGGTTCCAGAAGATATAGACAGCTTTCACTAACGGCTCAGGATTGTGGTAGAACACTGATGAGCCATTCGGGCTCTGTAATGCTCCATCCACACTCGAGAGATTGATGGAGATGGAGCTGAAAGGACTCTCATGGAGGACTTGACTAGTACATCTCGATGACATAATTGTAGTTGAAGCAGATATTTTTGCGACTGAGAATCTCCGGATTGAAACTGGATCCAAAGAGATGCCATCTGTTCTAGTTGGTCTCGTTCTTTCTGGAGGATGATTAGCAGTAGATGAACAGAATATACAATCAGTGAAGGATGTGCCTATTTCGAAAGATATACACCCGCTTCGGAGTTATCTTGATTTGTGCACCTACTATCGTTGATCTAACATGGCTAAACCACCAGACTTACGGAAGGGCAAACAATGTTCCAGTTGTTCGGGGAATGCCAAGAGTCGTTCAGGAAGCTGGAAGGAGCATAAGTCAAGTCACTATTTCTGAGCTATACCCTACAAAAAAAAATTCATTTGGGACACATACGCCAGCAACCTGGTTCTTGTCAGAAAAAGGAGGTTATTTCAGCCCTTAGTGAACAAATGCGCAATTATTATGTCGCCATGGAACTGTTGGCGATTATCAAGGGAGTAGAGCACTTCTACAAACACTTATAAGGGAGTGGGTTTCTGTTGAGAACAGACCACGCAGCTCTTTAATGGCTTCTTCAGTTCAAAAACTCCGAGGGTTAGGTAGCACGCTGGATAGAGAGACTCCAAGAAATCGACTTCGCGATCGAATTTCTAACAGGGGAAATCCTTAAAAATCAGATGCTCTGTCACAGAATCCATGCCCAGATGACTGCTCACATTGCGGACAAGTACAAGAAGAATGATAACCGAAGAGTATAATTGAAGGAAATTGCAAATATCGTCACTTTGGATAATGAGATCCTGAAGCGCTTGTTGGCATGCGAAGATGAAAGGGAAATATGATCGTCAGGTGCCCAGATAAAAAAGGTAGGAAGTGCGTGATCGGAGGCAGTAGTGACCATGAGAAAAGGGTAGAAAGTGCTCTATGTAATCCATAATGGTGTTACCGGAGGATACCTGGGGGTGAGAGTAAGGCTATAGTTTTACAGGGCTCATTGTAAAGCCGACGCCGACGTCAAGAACTGGTACAGAACGTGTGTTACCTATATGGGCTGCTAGCAATTTCGAACACTACCCAAGGCCCTGATGAGTCAGTACATAGTAGATAACTTATTTGAGAAAATCGCCATTGATATCGCTGGACCATTTGCCGAATCCGACATCGGGAATAAAATGAATCCTTGCGGCAATGTACTACTTCAGTAATAAGGGGACAGAAGCCCATTCCCTGCCCAACCAGGGAGACTTCACCACCGCCGACATAATATATATGTGTTAAACTGTGCCGATATCAATGGTAAAGAAGTGCGTATGTCTATTAGGCGTTCCATTGGAGCTGCATTCGGATCAAGGCAGCTATTTCGAGTAGAACGTGTTCCAGAAAATGTATGAAATGATGAAGAACAAGAGCCACAGCTTCACTTCCACACTTCAATTGAATAATGAAGTGCATTAATAGGAACATTACCATTACCAAGAACAATTCTCGAGATAAACCAACCTATGAAGATGTTGAAATGGCAATTTCCGTAGGTGTTGATATTGTTAATCTAGGTGAAACATTCAGTATTATCATCTTCATTTTCATGTGTGCATATGTTTGTCAGTTTTGTAAATAGTAACGATTACCTTAGTCTTCTCTTGTCAACTTATAAATTGAATATACGTCTTTGAAAGTTTTAGAATGTTTTATTCTGAACAATAATGAAGTTATTATTGGAAACCACGCTCTGCTAACAGGTTATGGGCCCAGTCTAGAGCGTTATCTGGAAATTTGTAAAATGATCGATTTTGCCTAATCACTAATTGACGACGAGAAGTATAAGATTCCCCTTTATTACGGGACGAGTTATGATAACTGGCGATTCAGATTGAAAACCTTGTTGGATGAGAGATATCTACTCAAGTATGTTGAAGTACCGCTGGAACTTGAAACAATCAGTCCAGAAGACACCACAGCAGATCGAAAACAGAAAGAAAGTCCGAAAAGAGTGTGCCCTTCTAGAGCATGCAAAAGGAAACAAAAACGGCTTATTGCGTCTGGAAGCAGAATACCTTCGAAAGAAGAGGAGTTGCCAGTCAATTGCGACTCAGGAAAATTCTTTTAACGATGAAATTCAACTCTGCAGCGGACACCATGGAATGAAAGATGTATGTTGGAGACTATATTTAGATCAAGCGGCATTAAGATTTTGGTGTGTTGAAACCGAACATGAAGACTGGATTGTTAGTTTCATCGAACCTCACGGTATCGAGACACCAGGAAATAGGTGCAGAGATCATGACCAGAAGGGACACTTACACTCTGAATTCAGCAGTTAGTGACAATTCACCGTGAACGTAAATGTACACAGTGTTGCATAGTTATATAAATTATCGGTATCCGTTGTGCATATAAGTTATTGATTTCACTAATGAAAATAAATTAGCTTAAGAGCAATTTTATTACAATATTTTACGTGGCAAAGGGAAAATAGGATTCAAATATATTTTTTATATTTGGCATCTTTCTCAAGCAAAAATGTATATCCGCTCAACAACGCTAGCTGCATACGTTTTTGTGAAATTAGCAAATTTCTGCATCGATGCAGGTTGTGGGGTCGCTTAGGCGCCAGATGAAGTTGCTCAGAACTTTACAAAAACTGAGTATGTGATAGATCTCTCTAAAATAAATAACTTTTTTTCAATTCCATTTCATCGAAAAACTATTCGTTCGAAGAAAAAAAGTTTTAATTTTAGCGAGATCTATCACTTACTCAGTTTTTGTAAAGTTCCAGCACCTTCATCTGGCGCCTAAGTGACCCCATCGATGCATACATTTGCAATTTTTTTAAAAACGCATGCACCTAGTGTTGTTGAGCAGGTATTCCAAGAGTTTTCTGTCAAAAAAGTTAGGGCAAACTAAATAAATGATGATAGCGTACCCTGAGTGCTACATAAAAATTAATACCAAATTTTGATTACTCACCTCAAAATTTTGAGAAAAAAAAAGTAGATTTTTCAAAAGTATATCAGAAACGAAACATTTGCGAACACATGTTCTTATGGACTTTTTATCTTAAAATTAGTCGAAGATTCACCCTTTGTACACGCACTTAATCAACACCCTGTATAGATTCCATAAACTTCATTCCGTTATCTTCGGAAATAAAAAAGTTATAAGGGCGAGCTACCTTCTGCAGACACCCAGTATTAGGTAATTTTGTAATATTCATTGAACAACTTCAAATTCGTCCACTAACTGAAGCAACAACTGTACAATTGAATATTCTGAGGACTATTGCCGTAAATTATCTTTCTAAAACCTCCATGTCAACAGAAACCAACGGGTTAGACATAATTATCACGATGGAATGTAGACACCACTCAATAATTCGTTTTTTCATCCGTTTCTTTGTAAGTCCCGTGTTTGTATATCCTGCACGAAACACACATAACAGAGATGTTATAAGCCTAGCTGCAGCAGAAGATAAGCGAAGAGGAGGGCCAGAGACACTCTGCGGCAGTTTGTTGTATCCCAACCGCATCGTTAATCCATCGGCATTAATTTCGGAGGGAACAATGCGCAATACTAATCACTACAAAAAGCTAAATCTCGTATTTGCTCGTGCCATTCATCAGAGCTTTTCTTCGTGGAAAATGGATGGCCATTTTTAACACCACCGTTCCCGGAGCCGAATGCATTGTTTCGCGGAATCCATTCCCTGCGAAGTTTATTCGTAAATAAAACTCAGTTGTCCTCACTACAGAAGACTTAAGTACTATTCTAATCACAGTTCTGCAGATTGAATTGAGATTGAGTAATCCTCGAATCAAAACCAAATTTGCAACTATGAGTTTATATAACTCCGTATGAGATTTCATGATATGTGACCCCCGTAAAGCTAGCAGAACCACTTTGGAATAATCAAATTTCTTCTAGGACACAATATTACCCTATTCCCGAATTTTTTCTCTTTTTTATCGCGGGTTCTTCTAGCTCAACGTTAAGCTGGCCGAAGTCTAATAACACTATTATTAGCCTGAATAGAGCCTAAAATTACTGTTCAACTGGATTTGTTCTGAGTTGTTTTTTGTGGTTGAGTTCTGCTAGCTCAACGGTAAAGCTAACAGAACCCCGGATTTTTTGAGAAAACGCATTCCAATTGAATCAACGATGGATTCAAACGTGAGCATAAAATGAGCCAAAATGTATGATGCGATCAGATTCTTCATAACGATTCAGTTATCCTTTTGGTACTACCAGCTCAGAGTTGAGCTATGACTTCTCCTCCAATTGAAATAAAAAAAATATATAATTGGGTATTAAATTAGCCTGAATAGAGCCTAAAATTATTGGAATTGTTCTGGGTTGTTTTTCTATGGTTGGGTTTTCTTAGCTCAACTGTAAGGCTAGCAGAACCCTGGATTTTTTGGAAAAAATGAATTCTAATAAAATGGGCATTGGCTTCAAACGAGATCCTAAAATGAGCCTGAAATCATGGAGTTATCAGATTTTTCATTTTGGTACTGCCAGCTCAGAGTTGAGCTAACACAACCTATGATTTCTCCTCCAACTGAAGAGCAAAAAACTATAGAATTGGGTAATAAATTAGCCTGAATAGAGCCTAGAATTATTGCCCAAAAGGATATGTTCTAGCTTGACGGTGAAGCTAGCAGAAACGCAGATTCTTTGAAAAAATTTCTTCCAATAAAATCATCAATTGGTTCAAACGTGAGCCTAAAACGAGCCAAAATTTATGGTGTGATCAGATTCTTCATAACGCGTCGGTTAGCCTTTTGGTACTGCCAGCTCAGTGTTGAGCGAACACAAGCTATGATTTCTCTTCCAACTGAAGAGCAGAAAAATAAATAATATAGTAATATTAGCCTGAATAGAGCCTAAAATTATTGCTAGGATATGTTCTGAGTTGTTTTTTATGGTTGGGTTCTGCTAGCTTAACGGTAGAGCTAGTAGAACCCAGATTATTTTTTAAAATTATGTTCCAAAAAAATTGGCGTTTGGTTCAAACGTGAGCCTAAAATGAGCCAAAAACTATTTGGTGATTAGACTTTTAATAAACATTCCTTTCGGTTTGGTTCTGCCAGATTAAAGTCAACCCAGCCAATCCCGCGATATCTTCCATAATTGAAGAGCAAAAATTTGGAAAAAGGGTGATAAATTAGCCTAAAATAATGCCCTAAAAAAATTGGAATTTTCCAAAGTGGTTCTGCTAGCTTTACGGGTGTATATAAATGCGCTATATCGCCAACTCAAGAATTTGGAAAAGTAGTGATTTTGAAAGAAATAGAGGAAAACAAAATACCTATTGTATCTTGTGATATTGTTATAATTTTTATTAGTTTAGATACAAGTAGGCTAAATTCTTAAGGTAACTATTGATATGCCGAGTTGTATCACATAATTATTGGATTTGGATTGTTTTATTGCAAAATTCAAGATGTGGGATTGTCGACAAATCAGCATCCATAGAAGGTGAGAAGTCTTTGTGAACTTTCACTCTTCTGGCTTCTGTTTTATGAGTAAACACTTCGTGGATGTAATGTTCGACAAATAATTGATAGCCATGACTTCCTTGTCTGCTACTATGAATTGATGACCAGGAAATGAAAAACTTGTCTGCACTGCCAAACCTGAATGCCTGGAAACGTAAAAGGTATTTACTCCAGTCCCCATAATTCATGGGTTGCCCTATAATGCACCTTGCAGAACCAAATTCAATTATTCTTCTCCTTCTATCGGCTTCTTGGTTTTCTGACTCCTTGCGGAGTCAATTTCAATAGATCAGGTAGGTAGTTAAAATCCAGACAGTAAACTCAAAAGTAGGAAATCTGAAGATTTTGGAACACATTTCCCTAGAAGCCTCCTAAACCGACAGATAACATGCCAGTTAGTTAAGACTTTGACATGAAGTATGAAGTGGTCATAAACAACCATTAAATTTGCACACAGAGAACGGACCTCAACTGGGAAGACATGCAGGGTTACAGGGCCAAGTTTCAGGCTTTAAAAACCCCTTGGTAAAGGAGCACCCGAAGGGAAAAAAAAGTTTGTTTAGTGTCAGATAGCCAAGCAGCGCTGAGAGCTCTGAAGTCATACACTTGTGCCTTTGAGCTGACTTGAGACTGCAAACAATTCCTGAGAAAACAAGTTGAAAACAACCAGGTTACTTTGATGTTTGAGCCAGGTCACAGAGATATTAGAGACAATGAGGGTGCAGACTTTCTTGTCAAAGAAGGGACAAACACACAATATCCCTGCCCAGAAATCTTTTCTGGACTCTAATGCCCACTCGAAAAAAAATTTCGACTCTGGGTAACCGATGAAATGAAATCTCACTGGAATGAATAAAGTGCCAGGACAAAGACAAGGGGAAAGGCTATAGATAGCCTTAGCCCAAGAAAGCTAAACAGCTTCGCGAGTTGAACAAGAAGGTCTTGAAATCGGCATTATCACCTAACAAAAAATTACAGGTCAGAGAGTAATAGTTGCCACTACTGCGAGAACTCATTAACGGCAGACAACACTAACACAGAATAGTGTCTCACTTCCACGTGACATCCGCTGTACCATCCATGAGGACTAATAAAAAGCATATGTGACTTCTGTCAACGTGGAAAAGGAACTGATTCAAACATTTACAACTGAAACAAATCAATAGGTAAGGTTAATGTTAATGATACTACAATAACATAATGTTACAGACCGAAATGCACCTCGTGTGCTCCTTCTTCTTCTCGCTCTAATATCTGCGCACCGTTCAATGCTGCCCACAAGTTGCGCATTATGAAATATAGTTGTTTTGTTTTTCTCTCAGACTGGCTCAGTTCTTATATTATATCTCCGTTCGACGTAATCTGGAAAGGTCAATTTCAAGATATATTTCAACCATCTGAACAACTATGATTATGAACCCAGAGCCATCTCTTGAACATTTTGAGGAACGGAAACGAACAATATAGTTTTGGAAACAATAAGCTGAAATCATAATTGCCACCGGAGAGTTTTTATTTTGAAAGATTCATCAATACTAAGTGTAGTAAAGAAAGATCACATTTTACATTTCAAAACAAAAACACGGTAATAATACTTGGACAGTTACAATATCCTTTAATGAAATATTATCCTCAATTCCGATCACAGCAGCTTGTAATAAGAACAGTATCGATTTCTAATTCGGGAAAAAGGGACCAGCACATGTGAACTAATTGACGTTTTATTGGATCCAGTCGTTCTGGATTGTCGGAACAAAAAGTTACCCGGCAGTATATACCACCAAATTGGTTTTAATCTGTTTTAATCCGTAGAGACCAAGAATATTGTTCACTGGTGCTTAATGGCTCAAATACACGATCTGATTTCAGCTAAGAAAGAGAGGATTGGGTTTCTTTCAACCGGAATTGTAATGGATATTTGATATTCAGATATAATAATAATAATAATGATTTGTCTTTATTCATATTGTCAACTATTTAGGAATACATTGAATTAGGGTGAATTAATTTAACAATATGAAAGGGCGGAATTCAGTCGCCCTTATCCGGAGATAATGGTGACTGCTCTTCCATCCAACCCATAACAACATCATAACGTATGTTTATAGCATTCAAAACAGAAATATGTAAAAATATAACTCATTCTAGTGATTCTTATCAATTACATGACTTTTCTTTTTTTTAGTAACAAATATTTGTTTCAAACATAATGTAATAAATGTAATTGCAGAGAAAAGGAAGAAAAAATATTCATATAGTCATTCAAGTTGACTCAGCAAATGAACTTTATGTTCATAGGAAATTAGCAGACAACATATTAACAAATAATAATCTGAAACAGCAGAATAATAAAAGTAATGACAAATTTGTATATATTTTAATTTTTAATTGGAGGCGTTATATGAAAATGATCGTAGATATAGAGATGTATCCCAGGTAGCACATCATATCGGCTGAATCTTGGTTCCATATTGGGCCAATATAGATATATTGTACATGAAAATTCAATATTGGTCCAATATGGGTGAATATTCAAAAAACAATATTATATTAATAACATTGGTGGAATATTGGTTGAACTAGTTTTGAATGTAGATTATCACACGAAATATTGGGTCAATATTGGTTGAATAATTTCTACCAATATCGATAATACAATATTGGTTATATATTGTTTTCCACATCTAGAATAAATATTGCAATCCAAATATTCCAGTCAAATCGATTATAGGGGAAAAAACTATATTGTATTTCCAAGTTTGTTAGAATATTGGTTGAATATCATTTCCACTTCAATTGACAAATTGTAATAACTGATATTGAGTCAATATTGGTTCAATGATATTTACCAATATCGATAAAACAATATTGTCTTCACATCGTTTTTAACATCTACAATAAATATCGCAATCCCAATATTCCCCTGATATCGATTCTAGGAATAAAAACTATATTGTATCTCCAAGTGTGATTACACATTAGTTGAATATCATTTCGCCAATATTCAACAAATCTTATGAATTAATATTGGGTCAATATTGGTTCAATGATATTTATCGATATCGTTAAAACAATATTGTCTTCATATTGTTTCCTACATCTAGATTGAGATGAAATTTGAATATTGGCCGAATATTCAATGAAACATATTGAAATTATTTCATGATCAAACTTAGATAAAAATCCGCTAGATGGCTCTACATATACAACGTCTTCTAAAACCTACGAAAGTATATTAAATACTTCCTTTACCTTGTTTTCAAGACAGCTCACTCGGTGGTTATGGCGATCAAAAGACAGACTCTGGTGTAACCGTCATCAACTAAAGGACATTTAATAATTTACCAATGTATATTGACATCCACCAATATATCCAAATGATATTGTACCAATATCGATAAATATTGTACCAATATCAATAAATATTTTGAGGCCATTATTGCTTCAAGAATATTCCACCAAAACTATTTCTAAAATATTCAAACAATATTCGACCAATATCGCAAAATGTTCACATACTACTTCTCGACAATATAACTTTTAAATATTGTGCCAATATTGTCAGAATATTGTATCAGCGATATTGTACCAATATCGCCGAACATTTTGAGGCCAATATTAGTTCAAGAATATTTTGCCAATATTATTCAAGTAATATTGGACCAATATCGCCGAATGTTCACATTTTTTTTCTCGCCAATATTGCATTTCCAATATTTCGCCAATATGTTCACAATATTGTACCAATATTTTACCAATATAGGTGTGCTACTTGGGATGGTGCCTTGGAGGGTTGAGGCGGTACCTATATCTAGTGTTGATTGTGTGAACATTCTACCGGAACTGTAACTTTTCAAATAAATATATTGGTGTTTGAGAATGAATTAAATTATAAGTGAAACAACATAAATGTAAAATCCATCTCTGCTTCATAGTCAATCATCCGGAGTCTTTAATTTTATTCGAAATGGAATTGCGTTTTCTCACTCCGTAAATTAGTCGGGCACAAGCGTTTTGCACAAGTTGGATGCGATTTTTATCATGATTTGTTAAACATGAATAATACACTATATTAGCGAAATTAAAGTGGCTCAAGACTAGGGTATCACAGAGTATTTTTTTTGTCTTGAAGTCAAGAATTTTAGAATTATTATAAATCAGTCTGAGATTGCAGTAGGCCGTCCTCATAGTTTTTGAACCTCAATTCGGAGTCCATTAATAAACCCAAATTTTTTGCCGAATCCATTATTTCAAGTGGTTCCGAATCAACTGCAATATTCATTTGTTCCTGTAGCTGAATTCGATGGTTTTTGTTCCCAAAATTAACCAACTTGGATTTTAAAGGATTAATGATCAAGCAGTGGTGTTTTGATGCTTCTGACAATTTTTTCAAATCCTCATTGAGAACAGAACAAGCTTCTTGTAAATTATTAATACTGAAAGAATGATATATTTGCGTATCATCCGCATAAAAGTGAGATTTGAATTGTGATAAATAAGTTGATAAATTAGTTGTATACACCATGAAAAGCAACGGACCTAGGATTGAACCTTGGGGAACTTCAGTACCCAGATTCAGCGGAACGGAAAACCTGTCCCGAATTTTCACAAACTGGACGCGATTAGAAAGATAATTCTTCATCATGACCTGTGCACTATTAGTAAAACCATTATAGTGTAATATTGCTAGTAAAAGTTCGTGATTAATGCGATCAAACGCCTTTGAATAGTCTAATAGGACCAGCGAAACCATACGATTTTCATCAATGGCAGAAAACAAGTCGTCCGTAACCTTGAGCAGCGCGGAAGAGCAACTGTGATGGGGCCGAAAACCTGACTGATTGACCGGTAATAGTTTGTGTAATTCTAAGTACTCCCTTATTTGTGTATTCATAATTTTTTCTAAAATTTTCGACAGCATAGGTAAGATGCTGATTGGTATCAAATCCTTCGGGTTTTTTGGACTACTAATCTTTGGAAGGGGAAGAACATGTGCTATTTTCCAACTATCTGGAAAAATGGAATTTTCTAAGCAAAAGTTAACAATATGTGTGATGTACAAAATTATATGGGGGCAACAGAGTAGAATCATTTTCAAATTTATATTGTCTGAACCAGTTGCATTGGATTTTATTTCAAAAAGATGTTTTTTCACAGATTCTTCATCAACCGGGCTGAAGTAAAATGTGTCTGAACCTGCCTTGACAATATTGTCATTAAATGTCTTAGGATTTATCGATACATGCAGCAAGAAGATCAACGGCCAAATTCATAATTACAAAATAGAAGAACAAGGCCCAAAACAGTGAGTCACTTGAATGTTAGTAAGCCCCCACAATACCATTTTATTCTAGAGAATATCGTGAGAGCCAAAGAAAAGTAGGCAGGAATTGGTATTCTTCTAGAATGTCTGGAAGCTGTGTGCCTCAGGGAGCACCTTCCGAAGCAGCGAGTTCCAAAGCTTTGCCGTTCGTTAGAAGAACGAGCTCTGGAAAAGAGATGTTTGACATTTCACCAAAGTGACGAAAATAGATGGGAGGATTGAGTTCGACGGGTCAGTCTCGATGGGACGCTAACGGTGGAACGATTGATGATCTTTCAGAAGAGCATCGCCTATGAAAATATCTATCAAACAGAGAGAGATCGCCAACATTTCTGCGGTGTTGGTTTTTTATTCATCGCTAGTTCTCCATCTTCCTTGGGGAAGGAAGGAAATGAGCTGGGAGTGAAATTTCTTTTCACAGCAAGACGCGTCAGACAACTCAACGATCGTATCTTGCCATTATAAACTTCTTTCGATGATTCGATTGTCTCCTTGCATATGTTTATAATTTCAACATATTCTGATCTGGTCTCAAAGCCCTGATTCTTTGAACCATCGTCGATATGCTGCAAAGCTTGAAGGCGACAACTCTGGAGCAGTTTCTGCTAAACTTGGATTTATCTGCTGATGTTCTTCTTGACTTGTTTGGTATATGAGTTTCGAAATCTTTCAGAAATTGTTTTGGTACACTATGTTGGAATTCCATAACAAATTCTTAGGAGTACAACTTCCGATAGGTTGAATCAGGCAGATTACTATCTCCAGGAACATGGTTCCACGAATTCCTGTCTGTTAATCTATGAATTTCCTGAAGTAGGTTCCTTACAAATGGCTTTTATATCTCCTCTATCTCTATACAGGATAACAGTAGTTGAATCTTTCCACAAATACATTTTGTCACCTTCCAATACTGGCACTACTGATACTGACACCGACAATCTGGCTTCAATTGTTGCTGATATCATTTCTCCTCGGAAGGCTGAGTTTTTTAACAGGCGATACTCAAGATTTGGCTTGAACTAGGTTGATTTTCACTAGTTTTTCCATCTCCAACCTCGAAAATATGGCTACTGCAAAGGAATCCTGGCTCGCATCGCAAAAAAACATGCAAACTTGCCCTCGTCTGAGATTATTATCCTAACAATTTTGGTAAATGCAAATATTTCAAAACAGACAATTCCAAAAAAGAAACAGAACCTTTTTCATGGAGACGATGAAAAACACATGTAGAGATCATACTAGTCTGCCGAATTGTAGTGCCGTTTGAGACGAGAAGGTGTAGAAAAAGAGTGGAGATGAGGGTGCGGTCGGAGTTCCCAAATGGAGCACCAACGTTTATACTGCATCAGGATTGGTGGAGGTGAAAATATCAAGCTCATTGGCGTACTGGTTGTTGACATCAGGAATGCGTGAAGGTAGCTTGACCAGATGATCAAAATGATACGTGGTAGCGAAGGCCTCATCTTGACGATCTGCCTCGTCTGCTGTGTTGTGTTGAGCCAGTAAGATTTTGCTAGTTAGAGTCCATTTAGTGAAACAAACTCAAAGGGGTCACTATAGTATGGTTATTTAGGAGATATGTAAAAGCAGTAGATGAATTTGGTATTAGCCAACTTGAAACCACATCACGTCAAAGTATGTCTGCTCAAAACTCTCTTCGCGTCGGCATGCAAGATTAGCTTTAGATTGAAGGCAAACACCACCTTTGAAACTGAATCGAGAAAAAAGGTCGTTACCAGGACCAAGCATGTGGATCTTGTTTACCTGTGTTTCTGTTAGTGCCAAAATATCAGGTTTTTCCGGCTGTAGGTGTTGGTGGACGTCACTGATATTCCACAGATGTTACAAAAGTGAATCTTCAAATTATTCGATGGTGTGTCACCTCGAGGCCCTTTCGCCTGGAAATCCAAATGAGAGGTTATTTGTTTCTGGAGTATTACACTCGAGGAGACTTCATCATCATAACCGTTAGAATAACACCTGACGTCACTCTATTCATGCATTTTGCGTCAAATACTCGCTGATAACTTTTTCCTTGAATGCATATTTCATACGAGTACACTAGCTTTTCTGACGACCTACCAGAATGATAAAAAATATCAGATATTGAGAATATGTTTGATGAGAGAAACCGACTATACGTTGTTTTCCTCAAAGAAATTTCAAAAGTATAATTTCGTAAGACTCTTTTATACAGTGCGCGTCAAAATTATGGAACAAATTCATTATTTCTGAATATAAAGATATTTCGGAAAAATCCTCGGAGAGGTCGATTTTCTTTTCCGATGGGCCAATTTTTGAACCCCACCCAAAATATATAGGGTTATCCGCAATTGAGTAAAAATTACTTTTTCCGATATTTTCAAATTGGACACCAAGTATATTTTTCCATATTTGGTTAGGGATCGTCATTACGAATCCAGTGATACCAAGTTTGATGGGATTATGTCAAACGGCTGCGGACATATGGCCAAAAAACTTCCTCGTTCCACTCATTGGGCATATGGAGAAGTTTTTTGGCAATATCTCCGCAGCCGTTTGACATAATCCCATCAAACTTGGTATCACTGGATTTCTAATGACGATCCCTAACCAAATATGGACAAATATACTGGGTGTCCCGTTCAAAAATATCACCAGTCGCTTTTCCTCAAATGCGGATAACCCTATATATTTTGGGTGAGGTTCAAAAATTGGCCCATCGGAAAAGAAAATCGACCTGTCCGAGGATTTTTCCGATATATCTTTATATTCAGAAATAATGAATTTGTTCCATAATTTAGCGTCGCATTGTATACTTACCTATAAATAATTTCTACAGGAAAACTAATTTCAAAAATTGAGAGTCCTTTATACTACTCGCTACCATAGCTGAGTGAATAAGCAAATTATTTTTTCGAAATCATCAGAAGGAGTCCTACTTAATCTCAAACAGAAAAATACATATATCACACAAAAAAAATGTGCATCAATGTTGTTACCATGAAAAGTCCACCAAAATTTGTTGTGATGCAGGTTACAGTGTAGTTTTTTTTTTTGAAATTTCAATTTGTCAACCTCCATTCTACACCTCTCTGAAATCAACTCTGATGGAAAATATCGCCCACTCGTCACATCGCGAGGATATCAGAGTGTAATCGGCGTAGTTTACGGCGAATCCACGGAGAGAAAAACAAATGAATAATTCCATAGCAGAAGCGGCAAAAACATACATCATTCGGACGTACGAGCGGCCAAGATAAGAAATCGAATGCAGTCATTTCTCCTTGCCAGATAGAAATCTCGACACCTCCATAATTCAAATTATAAGATAATCAAGTACAAGAGCAAAAGTAGACGCTAAATCTTGTTCGTAACAAGCCGGTCGGCGAGTCTTGACAAAGGTGGAAAAAGTTGCGGAGCAATAATTAAGGCTTTTAATTCCTGCACTGATGAGTTGGCAACAAGATAATTCAAGAAGCTTCATTGTACGAGATGATTGCCTCAGTGAGTTCAATTTGAATGATATGCGTAGTAAGCTGCACAATAAGTATATTCAGTTATGATTGATATCTAAATCCAGATTTTCGCGTAGGCATTATACTTATTAAGTTTATCTGGTTATTTATCAAGTTCTATATGATTTATGACACTCAGCACAAAAAGGTAAAGAATACAGCTATTTTACCACACCACAAATAAGATATGAAGGCGGGCATCAGCTTTGATTTCTGAGAATTGCAAGGTTGTCCGATTGAGACTAAAACTTGCTTTACGCATATTATTTCTTTTTTTGAAAAATGTATACAATGACCCTACTCTCCCTATAGGTTTGAGCCGCTAAATATATTTAGATCCAGTTTTTTGAGTGGATCACTTCCAAACTATTGATTTCAACTCATGGTTATGTTTGTCCACCTAATACTGCCAATATGCCACTCCTATTCTTCATCCTTCCTCACATCTTCCTTGTCCTTTTTTGTCATTGTCATTGTCTCTGCCTTGAAAAGCATCATTGCTCCTCTTACTGTATTATGAATCTTTTTTTCAGTTCTCTTTGTTAATTTTCAATAATCAATAAATTTTTATTGTCAAAGTATGTTTCATTTGCGTTTAATATTTTTTCTTGTATTTCTGGTATCCTTTTCCTCGTTTTAGTTATCGTCTTGTTGCTATTTTAATATTTCCTTGTATTTGTTTCCTTCATATTCTCAATATTTTTATTTGTTCTTGTTTGACTCCAAGTTCCATCATTTCTCCTTGTCTATTATTTCTTTCAGAATTTCTTTCATTACTGTTTGGGCCTTGGCAATTGAATCTGAATTATCGTAAGTAATAATTTGTCCTCCTTCTGCACTAACATTTCTTTGGTTAATTGTCCTCGCCACATTTTGATACTGAGTTCCCCTGTGTTAGTCCTTCATTCAGTCTGAATTTCTGTTTTCCATTTTTGTGTTCTTATTGTGATGTAGTTGTTTTCACTTCTCTCCGTTTTTGTGGGATTTTGAACTATTTCAGTGTTATCATAAGTTGTTCTGCGTGTTGAATATCTACAAAGAGCGATTTGAGGTCTATCTTATGATCAAAAGATTTGACTAATACTTGTTTTACTCTATGATTCGCGTATATGATTGATTTTGATGACATTCTTTGTGTAAATCTGTTTTGATATGATCCCATTATGTATTTTTGTAATATTTGTCAGCCTTGTTTGTATTATTGATGTCAGTATTTTTTACGTTGTATCAAGTAGAGTTATTCCTCTGAAATCCCTTTCTTGTTAATGTAAAAATTCTCTCCTTAAGCTTATGACCTACGTACTTTATAAATTTGACGTTAATATTGTCTTTTCCTGGCGATTTCCCATTTCTAAATTCCGCTATGACCATTTTAACTCCTCTCTAGTGGGATCATTTAATATATTACTATCTTCTTCAGTATCTTCTTCTTCTTCCATCGCTACATGTTCATTTTTACAGCTTTATCTATTGATACTCCTTTGTGGTATTTCATACAAAGTTTTTTCTTTTTAGTGCTACTACTCCTCCTTTACTCTCTATTGCAGTAGTTTTACATTTGCATTTTTCATTTTGTTCTCCAAGTCTTCATTAGAAGCTTTTGTTATTCTTATTTTAACTCTCTTTTTCAGTTTCGTGCCCTTTCTTGTCTAGCAATTCTCTTTCTTCGCCTAGGAAGAGAAGAGGAACATATACACCTACTGAAAATATCACAAGATCAGAAGGAAGACGTGAAGAAGTATAACAAGGACAGTACCGGTTGCAAAGAGAAGCCAAGTTTCATTATTGAAAGAACAGGCGAAAATCCATAGTAATCAGGAGAAAAACAAATTAACCGTGCAGTACTGTCAGATAGCAATAAGATGGTTGGTTGATATATTTAATTTGAATTTATCAGGTAAATTGAAGTTTTGATTCTGTATCCAAGAATTCTTGTTAATGGATGAACCCTCGGATAGTTGAAGAACTAATAATAAGAAGAAATAATAATTATAAATATATTTATTGTGGGATAATTAAATATTCATAGAGTGTGGTCAATTTTCATAATTATTATTAATATTTATGATTTGAGTCACTATTTTTCAACGAATCCAATTCGAGATCACCATTGACACCAGGTGGCACTCCAAAACTCCGGGAAAACAAAGCAAATGTCATTTAATTATCTTTTCTTGACAGTTGACGACTTTGATATTTTTTTTAATTATTGAATTTTACTTCTACCTCAACTTTGGAGTGCTTTTTTATAAATGCTTGTTGTGAAAATTCATTTGGCTGCAATTTTTCAGTAATGTTTGAACGGAAAATGGCCAGTGATCCTGAAACTTCAACAGCGTCTAACCTTGATTGACCTTGACAAGTATTGAAGTTAACAAACACAATTACAATTATAAAATCCTGTATTACTTCATTTATTCCTCTATTTCGTTGCCTTAGTGAACTCGTTTCTGCAATTTTTTGAGAAGAAATGACAATTTTTATCAATTATTTTAATGCTGTGTCTAGAAAATAAATGGATTGATTTACGCCAGTTATAAACCAAAATTCTCTAACTAGATGTGAAAACATTTAAAGTTAAGAGTTCACACTGTTCACGAATGCAAACACACGTATGTTTATGAATTAGTTTCCCGATTTTCAGTTTAATTCCCAATGTTTTAGCTAATTTCTGGTTTCTGGGAAAAGAGTGCATTGAGACATTTGCAGACGAATAATACTTGCATTGTGGCACTGGACAATTTTTTCTTGGCTTACTTGTCACATCAAAGCTATGCTTCTTCCATTAAATCAAAAAAATTGAACCAAATATAGAATGATAAAGAAATAATAACTAATTCATTAACACGCGATCTTATGGCAGAATGTTTGTTTTCCCGGAGTTTTATATACAAATTTCGAAATGTAGATGTAGCCCACTCCGTGGTGACCCCGAATAGATATTGTTGAATGTCAAAGTATTCTTTTCTTCGCAAAACTTTTAGTTAAGATCCATCTTTCGCATTGTTTGTTAATCATATATCGGTATGTATCATTGCTCACTTTTTGAAACTTATATTGAACACTTCAATCTTCAAATGTAGTATATGGCGACGCGTGGTAGTATGTCATTGAACAAATAATGATTTTTTTGTTCCCGAACTAATCCTATGATTTCTAACGTGACCCAACAACAATGAATATGGAATTGCATGACCCATAATCATAAATATGAATTTTTTAGACGTCCGAACTCTTATGTAAATCATTATACTAATCACACACTTTCCAAGGGTGCATGTTCCAAAGTGAAATTGATAAGAAACACGGCCTATAATCGTGTTACACATGCGAAATGTAAGTGAAAAAATGCAGGAAAAATTCAGATCTGGTTGGGAAATGGGAGCGTTCTATTTTCTACCTGTATCGACACCAATCAATGGTTGAATTTCACGCGACCACCGATTCACTGTCGAGTTTCAATAAAAAAACACAGTACAACATATTTTTGTCCTGAGCTTCTGAAGACACATATCCAAGAAACCACTAACGTAAGAATAATATGCTCTATAATCATTCGCTAAGCTCTCACCAATTTGGTTTTCAAACAGGGAAAGGCACAAATGATGAAATGTTTGCTTTACTGGAGAATTTATATCTCAAAATCAATGAGGGTGATGCAGTTGCAACCATCTTTTGCGACCTTACAAAAGCATTTGACTGTGTTGATCATGGTCTCGCTTAACGGAGAAAGTTCGAAATCTCAACTGGTGAGTTGTGGGGTACCACAAGGATCAGTGCTTGGCCCTCTTTTGTTCTTGGTGTATATCAATGGTCTGGCAAGAATCAATATCAGAGGTATATTCACTTTGTTCGCAGATGATACTACGCTACTGTGGCACGGCACCAACAGTGATGAACTGAATGAACACATAGCTACATATTCTTGGTGAAAAACTGGTGTGATGCCAATAAGTTATCATTCAATGTCTCAAAAACATGCATTGTAACCTTCAGATGCACTCTGAACGAAATAGTCTTAGGGAACTCGATAATAAGTACTGAACCATCAGCTAAGTTTTTGGGACTCCATGTGGATAACAGTCTGTCTTTCAATACTCATATCAGTACTTTATGTAAAAAATTGTCATCAGGGTGCTTTGTAGTAAGGGTCATCTCAACAAAATTAAATACTTCTGTGCAAGAGCAGCATATTTTGCTCTGATTGACTCACTATTGAGATATGGAATTTGTTTTTGGGGGAATAGTTCTCAATTTCTATTGAACTCGGTGTTCGTATTACAAAAGAGGGCTGTGAGATACCTTTGTAGGGCAAAACCTAGAGATTCATGCAAACCCTTATTTATTGCTAAAAAGATATTGACATTGACATGTATCTTTATTCTGGAAAGTGTATGTTTAATGTATAAAAAATATTACAATAATATCCAATCTTTTCCAACTCACAAGACGAGAAGTGATAACTTCACGGTGTCCCTACCAATTCCCAGAAGCTCCTTGATAAAGGGAGCAATAATTTGTAATGCTAAAAAAATGTTTAACCACCTGCCTTCCCATATTAGATCCTTAGTGGCACATAATGGATTTAGGAAGGCTGTCAAGGAGTACTGCTAGATAGAGCATATTGTAATTTGAAAGAATTCTGATGTATTTTAAGAAATTGAGTTTTGATATAGATATGTATTGTTAATTTCGCTTTAGATGTGTATTTGTTTATATGTGACGTTGTATATGTTATATACAAATTTTTATTATGTGATTAGGACTATTTCATTGATCTTGACATAATTGTGACTTTTCATATATATGCATTGTGTGTTTAAATATAGGTTTATTTATGTTTATACAGCTATATTTATATGTATTTTATAATTACCTTTTTCTCTCTTTATCAATGAGAATTCAGTTCTTTCGATAATGAAGCATATTTGATTTGATTTGATTTTATGGATGCAGACATTTCTCCAATCAACCCATTTCATCTCTCGCTATGAGCTGAGCCAGGTCCAAAAGAAGTTTTACGTAAGGGAGAGACAGCGAATGAAAAGATATAGCCGATAATCTATCGATAGTTCGCAAAATTTCATCGACAAAAATCAAAATGAAATAGATTATTTACTGATGAGATAGATTAATATATTTTTAAAAAGTGAAGGTCACAATCTAAGGATGTAATTTCAGAGCCAGGTTATTTGATGTTCATCATAAACTTGACTATAGGAAGAAATTATAGATTATTATGGAACTCGCTATAAAAATAACAATCTTGAATCTTCAGTATGTTTAGTCCTCCTTGGTGGTTGAAGTGGACATGACTATTTTTAAAGTGGTGTTGCAATGTGTTGTCCATAAATGTAACGATTCTTACGAACCATATTGTCCATACCGCGGTGTTGATCTATGTTTGCACATGAAACTAATGAAACGTTACAGCTTGGCAAACATAGCTGCAATTGTGGAAATACTCACGCCCATAATGCGCACTAGTCGTACGACGGACTATGCAGTGATATTCACGTGTTGTTCGCGCAAGAAGTGGGAATTTTACAATCTCAGCTATATTTGCCAAACTGTACCTTCACACTACTTGGTAGGGTGTGTTATTTCTATAGCCATTTCTTATTCTACATCGCCTAGTCTCAAAATAAACAAGGAGTTCCATGTGAAAAACAGGAGACAACTCAATTTAAAAAGTATGCATTTTATAATCGGTATCTGCCAGATGGCATAACTTTGACAAAAATATCATAACATTCTAGTGGTTGGAAGACAGTCAATAATTTATTTATTTATTCACAGGCAAGCCCTTTAAAAAAATAATTTAATAATTACATTGTGTAAGCAAATAAAATACGGAGTACAGTGGTAATATGACATAATATGACGGCTTTACAACTTTTAAAATAATTATTTAAATGTAAGCCTTAAAACTACTCAATGATGTACCAAGTAAAGGGAGCTCGTTGAGGGAATTTGCCAATCTGAGTGTCCGTGAGATGTAGTTATTGAAAGTATAGTTCAACCTGTGGAAAGGTATGTGGAATGTTTGAACTTGTCTAGTTGACCGAGAAGGTACCAAGAAATTAATTTTCAAAAGGAGATTGTGGCAATGGTATCTGCCATTTATAATATTGAAGAGTAGAATAAGATATCTTTGTTTTCTGCGGACTACAATAGTAGATATGTTTAGATTGTATTCCAGTAGTGCATATTTACAGTGAAAACCTGACTTGAAAGCCACGTACCTTAGGAAGTTATATTTGAATGGTGGGTGTATGTAACTAACATGCTCAAAGCCGGTAGATATTCCTCAGTTCACCCTGTATATTCAGCAATAGTTCAGTTGGTTTTTCAATTATCTTCCTAGCTATCACAGATTTCGAGAAATCGGATTCTGTATAGGCGATAAAAAATCTAGTCCGAATTAGTGATGATGTTGTTGGCAGATCGCAAACACAGACTGTTCATATTTGATATATTTTTTACTTCATTTCTTTGATGACGGAAATTCATAACAGGTTTGCTGTTATCGGGATAACTTCCGCTACTCTCATAACAAAAAAATAACCTGAATTTGTATCGTCTGTTTTGGCAGACCACCCCCCCCCCCTCAACCCAAACTCAGATTTCTTTTCAATTGTAAAATTTGTTTCAACGTAACCCATCTAAAGTTAATGTTACTTCAAATTCTAGTGTGCACATCAATGGAAGCTTACATCAAACTGGCTAACCTGCTGAAGAACTTCAACCACCTTTAAAGAAACCTGTATCGTGAGTTCACCTCAAAGTTGGTCAATCGGAAATTGTCAATTTTCGTAATTATGAAAGTTAGGCCATCATTAGTAGTTGTTGACACACATCCATCATAAAAATGGTACTAAGTAGGTCTATTCTTCACTGAAAATCTAATATTTCTCTTTTTCAAAACACTGGTTGCTATTTTCTTTCCATTTCCTGAGGATACTCGTTTCAATAATTGGAGTTTTTCAATTTCATTTCTAGTCCAGGGGATTTAATCTACGACTGATTCCAATCGTTTACCATATAAATAGGCAGTCGAAATATGAATCCGAAATGTGTACATGAATACTATCATATCGCTCGTATAAACAAAGCCGGATGGAAAGGCTTATTGAATTGTTTGTTTTTAATCAATTGCCGTAGTAGTATAGAAATTAATTCTGTGATTATACTGTTTGAGTTGAAATTCGATTGTATAGCTTTATTAGAGTGAATATCACATATTTTTGACGTACGAAACTGGGCTTTGATCAAAGGCAAACAACACGGAGGTCGTAGAATACACAACTGATGGGTAGCTGTTGATTCATATTCCAAGAACTGAAGGAAACTGAACGATTGAACTGCTATAATTTGAATATTTTCAAATTTTATCAATTATTGGGACAGTGGAAAATATCCGGTACTTGTACACAACGTAAAAGTACTTTTCCTCTTTCAATAGGAAGGTATAGAACAGATTGGACTAACCAAAAAAAAAAAAAACAGAAGGATATCCTCCATTCACTGTTTGAAGATGTTCCAACTAGTATCGGAAAAACCAACTTATATCTCCTTCGAGTGTTTTCTCAAAGATTGTCGAAGAAGTGGTTTCAAATAGGGTTTTAATTTTTTAAACACCTTTTCGAAAATTACAAGTTGCCATCATGGCTTTCGTAGCGGGTTCTCAACAGAATCCAGTATTGTTGACTATCAACAATATATTCATGACACATTGGATGTTGGGAGCTGTGTTGTGTCTATACTATTCGATTTAACTAGGGCTGAAATTGAAGATGTCATGTCAAATGAGTTTGACGTTGATTTGGGAACACCTCAAGGAAGTGTCCTTGGTCTTTCAACTTTTTTTATATTTATAAATGATCTCCCCAACTACATTACTCAGACAGAAGTGCTAATGTATGCAGATGACACCTGTAGGCTTATTGCTGATCATTCGAAAGTACTCTATCACAAAAAATACATACCTCATTCATGAAATATAATAATTGGTGTTCTACGAACAGGATAATAATGAATCGTAAGAAAACGCTAAGTATTTCTATTCATAAACCACGATCTTATGACTATATCTCTTTCTACAACTCGGTGTTTGAATTTTCAAATCGTGTTACATTTTTAGGAATCCTTTTCGATTTCAACCTGTCTTGTACTGATCAAACTGACATTATTTTATGAGCAATCATGAGCCATCACAAATCATAAACTCACCAACTAGAGTGTGCAAAACAAGTTCGACACTGATAGATTTATTAATGGTTACACAAACAGAATTCATATCCATTCTGGAATGAAAGTTTGTGATATATCGGACCACGATGCGGTTTTTGCAGATCTTGTTATTTCTAAACCGAAACCTGTCATAAAATATTGTAGAATTTTGAAAAATGTAGATGTGAATGAAGTATGCTCAGAATTGTAAAAAATTAATCTACATAAAATTTACTGCACTAAAAATATCGATGAAAAATTGAAAATACTCAATGATTCTATCTTATCAATATTTGATCATCATGCCCCAATGCGGTCAGTTAGATTTACAAAAGCACCTGCTCCCTGGCTAAGTAATGATCTCAGAAAATTAATAAATCTCAGAGACAAAGCAAATCTGAAATACAAGCAAACAAAGACCGAGGATAATTTCCGTCATTACAAAAATCTACCAACACTACCAACACTTTCAGGCAATAAAAAAAAAGAATATTTCAATCGTATTTGTGCCAATAAAAGCCAGAAACAACTATGGATAGATCTCAAAAACTTGAATGTCTCAAGTAAAAAACCTCAGGTCGCTATTCCAGAAAACTTGAATAATGCCAATCATATAAACTCTCATTTTGTTGACAGCGTCCCAAAAGAACCCCGCACAAACCTTATGGAAACTGGCCCTCTGTCGAATTGGCTGTAACTTTGAGAAAACGAAGTCCTTGGCATCCCGAACAAAAGTCTCCACGGGCACAAAAAGATCCTATGAGTAGTTTCGGAGGTATGGGACCTACAAGTCCAAGACTTTCAATGATGTTGCACCTGTAAGTAGACTTAGCTGGGAGTCAAAATAACCGTGAACTTGAGCTAAGGCTGTTGAAAAATACTATTTTTTAATCCTACAGTTTAAAAGCAAGTGATGGAAATGTCGGAAAATCGGGGAAAACCTGAAAAAACGTGGGAAACTCGCTTAAAATCTACATTTTTCGCTGTCGAGATGTAAACAGTCTAGATTTTTTCAAAAAATATTTTATTTTTCAGAACTTCAAACCTCTCGCTTAATAATAAAGTGTGGGAGAATCGGAAAATCCAATACAGAAAAGCTTGGAAAACGTACTTATTCAAGAGGAAGAAAAGCCTGTACACACGTTGTGACAGACTTGGATGCAGGTTGCTAACCCGAGACAATACGTTTGATAACTGTATTTGAATTTTTTTGTTTATCAATAAGATGAGAAAAAAATTCGCGCGAGCAATAGTTACATACTTATACAAAAGAAATGGCATTTCCTACTAAGCAAAATTTTTCTATAGACGCTATAATATGTCCATACGAATAGATCACCTTGTAATGTAAATAGAATTGTCAGTTAGACAGACGAAACTTCATAACTGTCATCCGTGAATATCTTTTACTACTAGACTTTAAGCAAGTTTTCCACGATTTTTCAGGTTTTCTCCGATTTTTCGACATTTCCATCACTTACTTTTAAACGGTAGGATTCAAAAATACTATTTTTCAACAGACTTAGCTCAAGTTCACGGTTATTTTGACTCCCAGCTAAGTCTACTTACAGGTGCAACATCATTAAAAGTCTTGGACTTGTAGGTACCATACCTCCGAAACTACTCATAGGATCTTATTGTGCCCGTGGGGACTTTTGTTCGAGATGCCGAGAACTTCGTTTTCCCAAAGTTACAGCCAATTCGACAGAGGGCCAGATTCCCATAAGGTGTGTGCGGGGTTCTTTAATAATGATAACAAGAAACTTATCGAATTTTACAAGTTAGCCCCAAATGTCGATGGAAATCATTTCGTATTTCATCTTGTATCTGAAGAAGACATTATCGATGCACTAAACTGCCTAAAAACAAATGCCATTGGAGTAGATGGTGTTAATATGACAATGATAAAAATCTGTTTCCCAATAATTAAAAATGTTTTATTACATATCGTTAACAGTTGTATTCTTGAAAGCTTTTTTGCAACCCAATGGAAAATCGCGTATATTGTACCTGTCCCTAAAAAAGCGCCGAGACAAAAATCGACGATTTTCCTAACAAGTTAGATAGGGGGGATGACACTTATAATGCGCACTGTATGATATTGTTAAATTCAACATGAATCATTGTTTTGGTAAAATATCTGGTTCCACCAAGTCACATTCGTTCAAGCATTTGTTGCACCAGGGCCCGAAATGCATTATTCAAACTCAGATTTTTCGGCCAATTAAACGGGAGCCACGTAATGAAAAGGCTAAGAAGGCATTACTCATTCAGAAAATCTGTTTGCGTTTCTAGATAATTAACTTATGCATAAGTTGCCGTGAAAACTAGGATGGAGGCATTCATTTTAACTTCGCTGGGAAAGGGGCCATCGCCTTAGGGTGTACGTTTTCTTCCCCTGTAGTCATTTACATTTGTAATGGAATAAAGACATAAATTAAAACGGAGAGTAGAAGTTTTCATCAAATCTTTGTTTTGCCAATAGCAACTTCTTGCATTACGAACACGAAGAGGGTTTTAACAGAAGTGAGCCCTTATGGATGAATGTAGGGATGAATTATTTCACCAAATTATAGATACACATCGTAAATGTATGGTTTTATTTAGAGTTATGACTTCAAACAAAATAGAATAATAAATGACATGGTTCCTGGTTTTCCGGTTTTGATAAAAATGCCATATCACAATTATGTCAATTCTACTGAATATATCAAACACTTACATTGAATACTGAAAAAAACCGTTTCATCTGCAACACTCACTAGCTCTAGCACTAGCAAATTTCATATCTAAGAGGAGAATCAACTTTTAAATTATTCTATCGAGAGTATTTTCTGCTGAGACGCCACTTAAATTGATTTCATACATGATTCTCATGTAGAATCAGGGTTCGAAAATGTCATGATATTTATATAAATATCATATCATATGATATATATCCGATATATATCATATTTAAAATTTAATTATTTAATCAAAAAACATCCTTGTTTCTAGCACAAACTATTGTTTAACACAAATAAATTAACAAAAACCTATATTCTAAACAACAAAACGGTTTATTCTAACTCTAATTAAAAAGAAAAAACAAAAACAATTAATAAAATAAACACATTTTAACATTATTTTATTATTTCAACACAAACACACAATTAAAAACCTTTTCCAAACAACAAAACCTTTTTCTAACATTGATAACTCTAATTAAAAAGATAAAACCTAAAAACAAATAGATTTGAAATTTTATCAGATGAATCAGATGAAATATTCATATCAATATCATTCCTATTATTGACAATTACGTCAGAATCTTCAGATATGGCTGGATTCCATGCCTAGTCAAGGTTGGTTTTCTTTTTATCTATATTTTGATTCATACACTTGAACATAATAACCAGTCTACTGGCTTTTTGGTTTCCCAAGCGATTCCGTAAATCCGATTGAACCAAACCGAAAGAAGAAAAGGTCCTTTCAAGATATTTTCGGATGTTTAGAATGATGGAAAACATTTTTAATTTAATAAATAAAATTATCGAATATATCAGATATATATCAAGTAATAAATATCATGATATATATCGTGATATATATTTATCACTGGATATATATCCTCCGAACCCTGTGTAGAATATATACAGCAATTTGTTTTTCTTTACTATTTTTAATATCCATGTTATGTAGCAACTTTTTTGTTTGTTATAGTTCAAATTTTCAATTACTGAAATCACTGCAGTCACATCCCCTGTATAAATACAAATGTGATTTAAAAAATGTTTCATCTTTTCAAAAGATTATAAGAAAACGAAAGCAAAAAGCTATGAGCAAGGGACAATAGAATAGACATTTATTTACAAAAAATATTATGTCTGTAGGACAATGTAGTAGTAAACATAAAGGTATACATATATATTCAGAGTGTTTCTTAAGCACTTGTAGAAAATTTAGGAGCAGACGTCAACATAATTTTTAAAAAATCCATAAGAGTGTCAAAGTTCAAGTATTCTTTTTGTTTTTTGTGAATAAATTTCAAAATAATTGTAATATTCGAATTACGGTTGATTTCTGGTAGTTTTTTAATGACAATATCAACTTTTGATATTAGTCTGTCTAATAGTTCGTGAATTCGTGAATTGTCAAATCAGATACTTAGAAACAGATGGATTGGTTGAGGCGCTGAAGTTCCAAATAAATTCTGGCCACCGAGGTCTCCGGATTTACATCCAATCGATGTTTTTGTGTGGCCACTTGGAGAACAACGAATCATTGCTGGATGTACCGCTTTTCGAAATACACCAGGTATAGTGGAACGTGTACGTGGGTCCTTGAGCCGACGAGCCGACGTATGCCTAATCGTGCAAGGGTATGAACAATTACTTTAATTAGTACCCTCCACTGACTGTTTCAGTATTAAATTAGTCATATTTTACTGTCATTATCATTAGTTTTAAAAGGTTATAACACCCGATTCCTATTTTGAAATGAAATTGAAAAAATAAATTTCCTTAACAAAATGAATTTATTTTTAATTTAAACATTCAAAATCACTTTTGCATCGATTATTTCAAATCCAAATAACTCCAAAACAGTTGCTCTTAGCGACCTCTAACAAGAATGTATTTTTTGCAAAAAAATGTTCAAAGAATCGATTTTTCCACTAGAAAACGTGAGACAGTTACGTCCAAAAAAATTATGACATTGTAGATGACTGAAAAAACATGTAGGTGGCGCCACCTCCACGAAAGAGACAAACTAACATAGCATTTGTTATTGTCACTGAAAATTTACCGAAAAATCACAATTATTTTGAAATTAATTCACAAAAATAAAAAATAAGCATTCAACTTTGACACTCTGTATATTATAAACGAATAACTTTATCATTTTGACGTCAGCAACATTCTCATAAATCTTCTACACGTATTGAAACACCCTGTATAATTAAAAGTTTTTGTAACGAGTTGAGTCACAATATAACAATAACAACAAACTAAAACAGACAAAATAAAACTTACAAACCGAAGCGTTATAGGAATGGATAAAATTATATGTGTTTATACATTGTCAGAGAAGTGGTCGAGGTGTTAGAGCGTTTGGCTTCCACCCAGACGGTCCGGGTTCGATCCCCGGTCGTGTATCACTGAGCTGAAGTGGTTCGGATTCCACTTTTATCTAAACTGTAGGTCCCGGATCTATTTATATAGTCATCGACTGAATAGTGGGCTTTCATCAATTTATTGAAACGCATAATTTTGAAAGCCGGTGGTAGTTTGTTATTATACAGTTTAGCACCACTATAATGCACACTGGCTAAGAAAGAAAGATCAAATGATTGCACTGACGAGAAGAGGATAAACTGAAGGCACAGAGTGTTCTATTTTTGTGGGAAGCATAAGAATTCCTGAATATAAAGAAAAAGCTCGAGAATAAGTAATGTTAAGATCTCCATTTGAATGAAAGGTTCCTTGCAAGAATATATGCGTCGAAGTCCCAAGATGATTCTCACATCTCTCCTGTGAAGTATAAATAAATACCGCCACTTCACAGATTTCCACATGTGCGAATAGAAATTTGCAGAATAAACTAATTTGAGCGTGTCGGTCTTTAAAGTTCTCAGAACGGACAACCAACCACTGCTCAATTTTCATTGAGTTGAATAAAGTGTTGTCTCCAGAATAGTTGGAAGTCTTTGATAAATCCAAGGCATTTGTTGAACGGTTTAAGTTTGACGAAAGCTCTGTTTGTGAAAGAAACAACAATGGCCTTGGAGAACTTAATTCCAATGTTATTCACTCTACACTATGTATATAAGAACGTCATTAAATTTTCCAGTTCGTTCATACACTCATGTTCGTTAAAATACGGGTGTCATCGGTAAACATCGTTGTAGGCTTCTGGTATTTTCTGATGAGTCAATGATATTCAATAAGAATAGAAACGACTCCAAGATCGATCCTTATGGTACTACGTTGTTTATGAAACCCCACGAAGGGCACGATTTGCTATTATTTTTTGATATACAACCTTTGCTGACGGTTTGATGGATATCTTGAAAACCATTGGAATGGAATTTCTCCATAATTATCAAACAGCAATATTTGAAAAGAGACACTATCAAACACCATTTTGAAATCCAGTGCTCTATAAATCATTTGGGTGATATCGTTCATAAGCTAATAAGTATTCATGAAATTATGTTGATATAGCGAGATAATTTTGTTAGCATTCAGAAAACGTAGAATTCTCTCAAGTTTTATTAACGAAGGTAGTAACGAAATAGGTATATTTGTTAAAATCTCGTTTATCGCCTTTTTTATAAAACGGTATTTTCAGACAAGTTGGAAACACTTCCTGAGCTAGTGATTCAATAAAAAGTTTAAGTATATGAGGTATATGAATTGTTCAATAGTTTTGAGGATACATTGTCACAGCCACGTGCATTTTTAGATTTCTTATTGAGAGTATTAAGTCTCCTCAAAGCTTTTTCTGGAGATGATGAATATACCATGCAGAAATCAGCCTCTCCAGTAATTGTAGTTCTCATTTCACCGAAATTGAAAGTGAGGATATCACTGAAAGAATCGATCCAGAAATAATTATAGGACCACTTATACAAACCACTCCAAATCAAAATATCACTAAGCTGGGTTGGGTTTGAATGTGAGTAGGACTACATCAGGCCCTCCACGTTGGTCCGATCCCTTTTGTATATCACTAACATATTTTATAAGTATTAGCTGCTCTTATTCGCAAGGTAATTGGAAGTGACTCATATTTCTATCGTTCCTTCTCTAAACCATTCAAGAATCAACTACTGTGAAGTATTGGAATGGAATCGCCTAAATATCTACTTCACTTGTAAATCTTTTTTTATTTGAGATGGAAATAATCTATAAAAAGGTGTACTGTTTTCAATCTTACTTCTTTCAGAAGGTTTCCCTTAAAAATAGTGCAGCAGCAAAGCTAATGGATACGCAACTGTCTTTCAAAATTATCCGTACCCTCACATCTGGGCAAGTCTGTTACAAATTCATTTTATTATCAATAATCTCGCTCTCAAAAATATAGGTCTATACAACAATAAATTACCTAAAAATATGTATATGAGCTTTAACAGCACCCCACACCTGACACCATTTTTTCTAATACTTTTGCTGCTGCCTGGGGGCGGTCCTTTATTATTATATATGTAATGATTGGTGTTGCGAAGATGGTAGCAGTAAAACAGAAAAGTTTTTGGCCTTTCATTTCTCCCCATATTATGATATATTCTCGGATAAAATCTGATTATAACGGTGACCACCCAAAACGCCAATGCATCAAAAATCAATAGTCTTTGATATTGTAATATAACCGCTGCAGCTTGGCCAAAACCGTACACCAGATCACAGCATCTCCTAGGTGCTTGATTACGAGTAATTAAGCTCATAGGTGATTCCAAAGGAGTAAACTAATATAAGACGATGGCTATTGAAGTAAGCTACAGAGAGTGGAAAATCTTATTCAAGGTAGTTAGTTAGCTTTTGGATCACCAAAATTAGTTGAAGTCCAGTAGCTCTTCAATCAACTTGATCAAAAGATATCGGAACTCGGAGTCCGGGTCTAGCTGCAATTACTGAATTTCAGTATTGTTTATAGTAGATGAAAGTCTAGCAGACGTAGGATGTTTCAATTGGTTGGTTGATTGGTTCAAAGCTGACGAGCAAGATACCAGGGTTTACCCTTATGGGGTTTCCCTCAAAATTGAGATACAATAGACCCCCAGTCTATTGTATTGTTCTGTCGCCAGTAGAGGAGTATGAGATAGACGAGTTATGAAAGTGAAAATCATTGGTCAATCTAGAACGCATATGAGGCTGAGTTGATCTCCATAAAACGGGCACGAGATATTTACTAGTGATATTCTGGAATTATGTTCATTCAATGAGGGTTTTTTTCCAGAATATTAGAACAAAACTGATTATAACACTAACTCAAAGAATTCACATCCTATCGGCCATACGGCGTTATTGATAATATGCAAAGAAATAATGGCCGATATTGAGTTCTGTACAGAAGGTAAGAGAGCAAAATAGTGGTACAACAAATTATTTTCCATATAACTGCTGATGTTCTGATATTTTGATAAAATATACATTTTTTTGTTGGTCTTGAGAAGGCTTCATGATTTCTTATACATAAATTTCATTGTTGAAGGTAGAATATTACAAATTTTTGGTAATGTGTGAGTTAGAAATCGATGACAAACATCATTATGGAATTTGGGAATGGGTAGCAATTAACAGTGGAAACGAAATTAGGCAATATTTTATTTTTGAATGCATACATACAAAGACTATGAAATTATAATAATCAGATATCACTAATAACGTCTGTATACAGAAGGTTAGTTTGAAAAAATCTTTGTTTCTTGAAAATGATTTTCAGTATTTAGTTTTGTATTATGTATTAGTTTTTGCAATGAATTTTTATACATTGCTCCCCACCATATCGAAAAAGTGATTCAGCCAGAGACTTGTAAATTAATATAAGTAGCTTTCTTGATAAAAACTGCCGTAGCTGGTAAAACTTTATCACTTTTTTTATTAAATAATCAACGTGCTTGTTCCATCTCAAGTCTTTGTCAGTAATTTTGCCAAAATATTTGACCATTTATTTCTTGCCTGGAACTTTGATACTCAAAAAAAGGTTGTTGCAGGTATAAAGGAAGCAATATAGTGGGTCTTACTAGCATTTAATGAGAGACGATACATACTTAACCACTTATTAATTACTTCCATGTTTAACTAGACATAATTTGTAGTTTCAGACAATTATCGACAATTACAACCGTGTCATCAGCTTATGAAATAATTTTTGCTTTTACGTTCAAGCAGAGCAATGCATTTATATAAGCTTGAGAAAGCTTATATAAATTCGCAGGCAACGCTTGAAATGAATAGCTATAATTTATACCAGCGCGAGGCATTTCATTGGGATGAGTGCTTTTTTCATATTCGATGTCACCAAGACATACGCCGGTAATGCACACAATTTGTATCCGAAAAGGAAATCGCAATCTCGCCGATGGGGAAAAACTCTAAGTGCATTTTAATAAATTTCGCTCTATCGCGAGAACCATCAAACGTGAGTAAACTGTTTTTCTTTTATCTCCGAATGCTCTCAAACAAATCGCGCATTTTTTCACCGACCGAAGAGATTGAATGCGAAGAAATATGTGACTGAAGAGTGCTATAAGAGTTGGGGGGTTAGCGGTTTAATGGGTTGTGCGTGTAGATGCGCCGCGCTGAATAGATAACTGGTGTTAAACCACCATATACCGGAGAAAATCCTCGAAATAAGATACTTTAGAGGCTTCTGTAACATGCTTCGAATACGACAGGGTGAATACATAACGCTGTTTATCCTGATATATGAGTGGCACTAAAATGAAACGTAGGTGAAACTTCAATGTCCAAACTGGTGAGATATCCGAATGAATGTATTTAATGAAAGGTGAATTATTTACTTATTTAGAGAGAAACTGACACTGCATTATTAATAGTAGAAGAAAAATTAACATATTGGCAAAATCATCATAATCCTACAATATACAAGACACTACATAGACAGGGAGATGGTGAAAGATTTCAGGTTACGATTTTCTTGTTTGTGCCTTCGAGACCAGTGAAAGATATGAAATTTCTGACCAAAATGATGAAAAATTTGAGCGGTCGCCGCGTGGCCTTCACATAAAAAAAAATCAATTCCGTTACTTAACCTCACTTCGACATCCGCAATCCTAATGCCACTTTTTTATGGGACATTCTTGATAGAAACTTCCATTACTTCAATTGAGAGCAACGAGAAATCGTCTAAAATATTTTTTTTTTCACAAGTTCACGCCATCATTGCTACCCTTTGGCCACGTGCAACCCTTATGCCTATATTTTTTTCGCTGCTATTGTCTATCTCAACATGCCGTTAAAACAGACAAGTTGAAACGCGGTAGGCGGAAAATATTTTTATGCACTTAAAACTATTTGTCCACAACTGTCAAGTAATGACTGTGATTTGACACTTTTCAGAATGTCAAAATTCCATTTATTACCGCTCTAGTCCAAATACCGCACTAGCGTTAATAACATTTTGCCAAAAGAAATCGTTTACTGAATGAATACAAAGAAAAATTGAACAGAAATGATAAAACTTCAAGAAAACCTTAATTTTCTCTCAAGAATTATGTGAAAACTTATTTATTAAATACCGGATGTCCGCAGCTATAACTTTCCTGTTATTGAAGATAATGGAATGGAATTGGGAGGATCTGTAGGCGACATAAAACTGCAATATTTGACAAGTCATTTGACATACAATTTTCGGTTTCACCGGAATTTAGATGAACATTCGATTTTTAAATAGAACACCATGTATCACTTATCTTTTTTTGAAACCAATTTTTATTCCTTCATTTAAATTTATGAATGTTTGTACCTATTAGCCGTGGTGACCGTGTGGGTAGAGCGTTCGCCTTTGGAGCGAGGGGTCGAGGGTTCAAAGCCTCGCATGGTCATCGGTCTCGTGCATGGCATCACACGTTAAAAGGTAAAGGCTGCGTCTTCCCTAGCTCACACAAGTCTCTCGAAGACTTGTGTGAGACGAGGGTTGCGCGTAGGGGTGCAATCGGTTGATGGAAATAACAATTTTAACAACAACAATTAGTCTAAAGGGTTATGAAAACTTTCAAATCACTAATTTCTGTCCTAAATTTTGAGAAAAATATGGCTTCACGGTTTTCGGTTTTCTGCGTAAAATTCAATTTTCCATTTTGTATCACTTATTTTTTTCAAATGGTCACAGGTTATTAGGTGCATTTTAATATTATTTTAATATCAAAACATGCTTTTAAGAAAGATCTCACTTGATTTTTCAAAAAAAAAAATTAAGAAAGTTTGCTTCAAACCTAATAGTGTGCGGTATCAAATCAATCAAAACTGCTCTTTTTTCCTAACCCGACAAGCCAACATGTTGACATTTGGAAAAAAATAGTAATACAAATTTCAGAAAGAAATTCAACATCGCAGATACATTTTGACGAAATCGGTGAAGCCATATTTTTTCCTCGAGCGGCGAGATGACTAGAAACAGACAGGCCCGGCTCCAACTTGTTACAATTAAAATCATTGCAACTTGTACATAGTATTACATTATAATATTTTAATATCTTGATCCTATTCTCCATTCATTAGTTTGTGGAAAGTTTCCACTGAAAATTTAATACATTTAAAAAAAAATGTTCTATATAGATTGATGAACTTTCTCCCCTCAATAATTTCTTTCTGTTAGAGGTGATCGAAATATATCAAGTTTTGAGTTTCCTTATGTTCTCTGTTGATGAAGAATATCCACTTGTCTTGTGGAATTCAAATATTACTACTATTTCGCATTCAGTGAGTGTCATGCAGAATCTAAATGACACAGCCGGCAAAAAATTTGATGAGAAACATTCAATGGTAATATAATTGAGACCGATCGAAACATATTATTATGTTGGTGATTTTTTGATATGATAATGCCAGGCGTTTATTCGAATGAGTATGACCAAAAAGTGAGTGAGTAATTTCCATGGACTGTACCTTCTCATTTCTACATCTTAGGACAGTTGGCATTTTTTAGGTGAGATGGTCACTTTCTGTAAGAAGTTTTTTTTTAGCAAAATCTTACATTTATTTTCAGCACGTACCGCGAAAAATCTTTTAGAGACGTATAAAAGACCCTAAATTTGTCCCTAAAGGTCCAATGGGCCCTTCGTCTGTTTTCGGACCTGATCATGAAAAAAGAATAGTTCGCCGAAAGATTTGAGAATAATCGCCTACCATTTTGCTGAGCAACTGGGACCTGATAAACAATTTATTTAACAAAGGAAAAGTCAAGGCCAGGTACGGTTGGCAGCAGTTTTACCAGCAGAAAAATCAGCAGAATCTATGATACAGGACACAGAAGAGACACCATCAAAATTAGAGAATGAGCATTAACCAATTCCTAACTATCAAGCAAAAAAGCGAACAAAATATGTGGCCACATTATTAACAATGGAAATTTCTGTATACCGGGAGAACCATGTTAAGATGAATAAACCAAAGCAGGAAAAGACGACTGATAAAAAGAAAAGAAATAAAAATGAGCTGACAAATTAATGTGATAAAAAAGACAGAATTAGGCTGAGAAGCAGCAGGAATTTACTGACACTGACTCTAGCACTGAAGATGAAGACCAGCCGATTCTTCTTGAAAGTGGCGATTCTTTCCTTGTGGAAAGTATTAACGATTGCATAGCAAACAGAGAAAACTACTATGAGATTCAGTTCATCGAATATTGAATTAAATGTATCATATGTACGCGATGGGTACATGAAAACTGCACGGAATTGATGACACATGCCAGCCATGAGGAATGGAATCGAAACAAATACACAGAAAAGAAAGGAAAATGGCAAGAGTAAAACACAAAAATTATCATATGGCGTTCTCAACTACACCTCTACAGCCATCTTATATTGATTGCAAGAGGAGAGAAGGCCAGCCTTGATAAAAAAATGCACATTCGTATAGGCTCATTTAAGGCTGTTGTTATTTGTTGTGTTCATTTAGTAATAAATAAGCTATTCAATACAAAATCTGATCTTTATTCGTCTCTTTTCCCAAAAAAAGATTCCAAAAAACAATGGTCATCTATCCTTGAGTTACCCTGATGTTCATAAAGTACAAAATTTGTTGTAAACACAAATTTTCGAGCATTCATCCGTGTGTTTTCTGTGGGTGTCTTATATAAAAATATTTAAATTTCTAGAAATTGGGCCAAAAATGCTGAGGAGATGTCTGGTAAACTTTTAGCATGGAGAACCAAAGAAAACCTCAGAAGGTCTCAAAGGATGTGTTGGTTTTTCTATTTTTGGTAGTCCATAATGTAATGTAGTGTTAACGGTAGTTATAGAAACTAGGTTTATGCATTTTGTTTCAGTGCGAATATATTTGTATTTTTCCAGTGTTCAACTTCCTTGATTTTACTATTTCATTTTCAGTCATTTTTGAAATCGCAAAACAACATGTCAAGAAACGAATTTTTTCCACACAACCAGAGTTTCAGTTAACAATCTAAAAAATAACAATTTTTTAACACATTGTTATTGAAATAACCTATTTATACCAATCCTTCTACGAATGAATTCGCGAGCATCCAACTCTTCTTAGGTATACGAATGTTTCCACTGAAAATCTCATATTAAAAAACCAACAAAACAAAACAGTACAATGCTTTCTTATCTTCGCCAAACAATAAGCATTTTCGTCCGTGATATTTTTGCATTCTGGCATCGGGTGGACAATCAAACCATTTCTCGCACAATATAAGAAATATCAGCTCTCCGCCTGCTTGGAGATTTTCCCTATTCCACGCTCGCTTTCCATACCTCTGATAACACGGACTGCAGAGCAGTAAAATTCGCTTTTATCTATTCATAAGAGTTTAGCGACCGACTCGTGAGCTAACAAAACCATAAACTTGGAGAGAGTGGCTGGGTATCCGAAACAGCGGTGAATAGTGAACCATGGGCCGTGGTGGTCGGCTGGTAAAAGCGTACGCCTCGCAAGCGTGGGGTCGTGGGTTCGATCCACCGATTCACCGGTCTCGTGCATGGCATCACACGTTAAAAGGTAAGAGCTGCGTCTTCCCTAGCTAACACAAGTCTCTCGAAGACTTCCGAGGGTTACGCGTAGGGGTGCAATCGGTTGACGGAAATAACAATTTTAACAACAACAACAACAACAATATATACCGCTACCAAAAATTAGTCAATCTACAGAACTTAGTAATCTGAGATCAATAAGTTTGCTACCCTCAATATCCTACCCTCAATATCCAAGAATCTTGAAAAAATTATGTACATACAAATTAGAGAACATTTTAGAACTTCTGCCATCAAAACAGTCAGGGTTCCGTCGGGGTTATAACTGTGCATCTGCTCTATCTGACGTCACTGATGATTTACTGAAAGCTGAAGATAGGTACTAACAAAAGTATCAAACAAATTTTTTTTAAATACACGAAAGCAATTAATATGATTCTATATTTTTAATTATCTAGGTTTCAATCAGAGCGCAATTAAGTTTCTGAATTAACAGAATTCAGCAAGTGCAAATCGGAGAAAAAATATCATCTGAACAGTCACTAACTGCAGGTGTGTCTCAGGGAAGTATTTTAGGACCATTACTGTATAATATGTACACAACCATACTATAAGATTCTTTGAATCATTGCAAATATCACATATACGCCGATGACACGCAAATTTATTCTTCATTTAATTATCAATATTAAGCCGAGACTGTTGATCTGAATAGTCACGATCTTAACGAACCATACAAAATATCTTGTACTCATCTGCTTAAAATAAACCCACCAAAGTCGAATGCAATATTACTTTGTGAAGAATCTATAGATCTGAAAATTGGTGGTGATAATATACCTTTTATAAATCATGGAAAAAGTCTTGGTCTCATCATGGACAGCAAACTCAGGTTCAAAAATCATGTCACAAAAAAAAACTATTCAGCATTGAAGTTAATCTATTCCCAAACTGGTATCAAGAAAATGTTATGTGATTCCCTTGTTTTATCCCATTTTGATCACTGCGATAGTGTATATGGCCCCTGCATTGATAATCATGAAGAAAAACGTATACAGAAAGTACAAAATACATGTTTGCGATTGATCTACGAAATCCAACGCAGACAAAGAATTTCTCAAAAACTCAAAGATTGTAACTGGCTCAATATGTACAAAAGCAGGCTATTACATATAGCATGTTTCTTCTTGAAGATTATTAAATAATACAGTACTGAACAGTTCTGATGTCTTTTATCGTCGAGAATTTATGAAAAGATTTTTTTTGTTGTTGTTATTCATTACCAAACTTAATCAGTTCCAGCGATACTCACTCACCATAGTGTCGTGATGAAAAAATTTAACCCAAAGTTATTTGGGACTAGATCATCCTAAAAATGGGAGAAAGCTTATAGTAAAATATTAATGGCGAGAGTAGAGAAGATTATATTCCCAAAGTTGAATAAAAAACTTGATTATTATATCCATCAGCACCATATTTCTAAGTATCAACTTTTTGTTATCTTTGAAGTGGTTTCAAATACATTCTTGGTATATGTTAAATTGTGAACTGAAGAAAGTTTGCTGTTGTTGAGTAAGTGCGTGTTCTGTTAAAATATTGTTCAGGTTTCATGAATAATAAACATTAATCAAAAAGAATTATACAGTAAATGTGTTTCGGTTTTCGTCCTAAGCATTTTGAATAAAAAAATCTTATGGACTAGTAATTAATAGAGTTAGTAGATGTCATGTGAGATTCAAGAATGAAAAACCAAATACATCTATTTAACTTGTCAGATTCGTTTGAAATGTTAATGAGACTGCGTTACTATAAATAATTGTTTTTATATGCTGACACGAACACCTTACTGACAAAAGTAATATATTATAGTTGAGCAGAAAAAATTGCTCTACTCATTTTGACTCAGAGGTTGGTTCAAATACCATTTTGATATTGAGAAGAGAAATATTTGTAGATAACGTTTTTCGTTTCATTCCTACAGTTGTGTTGTACATTTTTAAGACAGCCACAGAGCCAGATGAAAAATACGAGTATATAGGAGTTTCTAAATTAGGTTGTTTGATGTTCTTCTCTCTGAAGTTTGGATAAATAGTCTTCATATCGTAACGTATTTGTATGTTTATACTGTCTACGTAAGGTTAGTCAAGGTCAGGTTAGGTTGGCTAATAGTTTACAAATTTTCAACTGTGTTTGCATGAGCTGTATTGTCATATACATTGACCAATCGCAGGCGTGGACATCTGAGTTGCAGTCGTGGCGTAGACGCCAGTTTTGATATTCATCATGAAATAACGCGGGAAACAGAAAACACATTAGTAAAATAAGTTCGATGCAGTCGCACAAGTAAATACGTGTTGAAATATACCTCGCTCGTTGCACGACAGCGTACAACTAGGCTACCATCGTTCAAAGCCAAAAACAAGACATTCTCCGATGAGTACGGATGTAACGGAATATTATCACTTGTTATTCTTATTATACTCTAAATTGCTGTAGTGTGCCATTCAATTGAGAAATCAATAAATTCCTCCATTGCGGATTATGAATATAGGTGACTCCTTACTCGTATGACAATTAATAAGATTTAATATTACCCGCACGTTTACTAATGCGCATGTGTCCAAAACAGCAAAAAACTTTGTCCTATGGAACAACGACTTGAACGAAAAACTTGCCAGTAACATGTTGAAAGGATCTGGTTTGATAAAAAGCATTTATTTATTCAACTTTCAATACATTGGAGTGACAAAAATACACCTCTCCACATTTTCCCCAATGCGTTCTCCATTGCTCTCGTTATTTCCCTATGCATAGAAGAATCATTTTCGTATCTATGTGAACAGTTATCAACCAGATTATCTTAAAAATTGTCATGTTAGGAGTTGAAACAAACAATAATGTTGAAATCGAGATACCTACATTTTTTGAACTCTGCAGGCTTTACACAAAGTACTAATCTAAAATAATACATTGGATTAAAGGCAATCTCGGTGGAATATTTCAATCGCAAATTTCGGAATTTGCTATAACACAAGCTTGCCGTAGAACGGCAGAAAAAAATTTAGCAGGACGAATGCTAAATAAGCATGATAATCATTTACACCTTGTTCTGTTTGGGTATAAGATGGCTATTAGTATCATTCGTCTTGGCGCTCCAAGCAATTTGCAGATTTTTATTGCTCATTTACTTGATCAGCTGAAGAAAACCCCGGGAAAACCTACCGCACCACTACGGTGGTCGGTATATCTAAGCAAGCACGTACAGAAAATAAAAAATATTCTACGCTGGCTAATAAATTTGCCAGACTGAAACAGCTCACGAACATGATCACTATCCTTATTTACACCTGAAAATGGGCTAAGGAAATAACTACATACTCAGAAAAACAACCAATGAATGATATTTAGAAATTTCTTTTTCAATCACTCCAAGACTAGTAGAACTTTATGTTGACGATTCCTCCTCCAAAGTGAATGATCCATGTAACATATACCCAAGAGTCCATCAACTGATGAACAACGCTCCCCCTTCTCTCCAGAGGCGATATACCAACTTACTAATCAATCAGGGGTAATGATCTATACAGGAGAAAATTGAATGAACTGCGATAATCAGAACAATCGGAACGATTTCGGGCGAATCAAATAATCTAACAGAGTACATGGCAGTCACTGGTTTAATAGGAAGGGGTAAGCTGGAGCATTCAATGAACCCTCATTTCGTGGCAACTTGCTAGAAACTGAACAAACTAAAAACGAAGTTGTAGAAACAGCATCAGCTTGTAAGGATGTTTCTTCTGACAGCTTACTGTAACTGAAAGTAATATCAACTGATGATTAATAAACAAAATGAGTTAGGTGGGATCAATCTCATCTAATTCTCATGAGGCATAGCAGGGATGAGCCATATCGCTGATGATAAAAATTTAATTCTGAGAAAATGAGAAGAGCTTACCTACCCAATGTTGGTAATATAAAAGATATTAGTACATGTCGCTAAAGAGATGCGACTGAAGAGAAAACAATAAACCAAATTGCCTGTCAGATCTCATTTTACCACTCATATTTATGGTTGCTCTCTTATTTCTACTATCGTTTTTCTAGATTTGCTCAATTGTGGTAAAATAATTCCTAGTGTGAAAAGAACTGTCGTCAAATCCTCGAAAATAACAGACCATTCACGGCAATAAAATATTCGAGTACTGTTTTAAGAAAGATTGTCAAGAATATCAAATAATTTCAAAAAAATCAACATATACCATATACTTCAGCAAAAAAGCAACAAAAACCATAGTGTTTTTCTATTATCACAAAATAATAGAATATATTTAAGCTGGAAACTGCCCTGCTGGAGGATTTTTTGACAGCATGGCATTTGATTTTCAATCACGACAAAGTAGTGTCGGTGAAACCATTCCTAATGGTTTTTGTTTCATATTGGTACGTCAAACGGTTCAAAAGTTAGCAGAGGGGACGAAAAAAACTTGTAATTTTATCTATTATTTTATTTTGCATTTGTATGTACCTATTTCAAATGTAAGGGATTATTTTTTTTTCACACCGTTTATAACTGCCTCAAGGAAATTGATAATTATTATCAAAAGGCGTGTGAAAAGGATTTGTTGAGGAGAATATTTGAAATGGAAGTAGGAACAAGCAAAAAGTTTATAAATTTTATAAAGTAGCAAAATACAATTTTTCTAGGATTACGAGAGGATAAAAAATTTCAACTGTAAGGTTCACTCCAGTTACTTAGTCTCAAAGATAAATTCGATTCCATTTCAGTTCACAAATTTGCGGCATCTACTCAATATCAATCAATTGATACAACTCTGATATACGTGAGTTAACAATTGTAGTCTACGACACAGGGTAATATTTTGAGGTTTATCTACTCTGGTGAAAGATTTCTTCGTGGTACAAAAATGAAGTATAAGATCAATACCGGAGGAGCTTTCAGAGTTGAGTATACTAGTATTCACAAATAATGATGAAACAAACATTATCATGGTTTCAATACAATAAAATGTATATATCAAGTGAACGAAATTGACTTTTTCCACACGGTTTGTAACCGTCTTGAATAAATAAATGGTTATTATTATTACTATTATTATTGAAGTGAGAAATATGCTCAGGAGGAAGTTTGAATCGGAAGTAGGAACAAGCAAAAAATTTATAAACTTTATTAATTAGCAGATTAGACGATAAGGTTGAGTGGACCTTTCCTAAACATGAATAGTGGAAGCATGGTAACAGAAGTCATCGATAAGAAAATGACAAACATAAAAACCTGTTTTAAAACTGTCCTCCTCCGATTGCCGTCAAGATATTATTTATATGAATGGCTTGGCACAATAATCAGTTGTAACTTTAAAAATTTTTGAACGAATTAAATTTTGTCAGCAATTGAGGTTTTTTACAAAAATATGCAATACGAATACCGTCCAGGCCAACGTAGCAAACTTTACAAATATTCATTGAATTTAGTTCAATTCATTCTTGTGTACATTCCGAGTTGGTTTCCATTACTAATTTTCGAACGCACATCGTAACGATATTCTCTTTCACAAGGACAGAACGCAGCAGAGTCGACTATATTACGACCGAAGGAAATTTTCACGTAGTCCTGAGTTTCGAGAGTATTCGAGTTTTCCTCGATATTGAGTACTTGTAAATCGGGCGCCAACCTCACAATGAGAGGTTTAATCCTCAAATGTGGCTTGCTCGATCCATTAGCATGCATTCATTCGTACGGGTATGCAAGGACGAGCTCTGCTTAAGGAGAGTAATTAACTGTCAGCGAAAAGGCCGCTTTTGCGGCTTCACTTCGAATGGAAGTTTTAGACTCAATTATTGACCAATATCGTGTCATGTTGCATAACATTGCGCCAAAAATTAACAATCAAGAGTAATTACTTATGATTGTTTCTAAAATACAATGAATGAGGTCTCTAATAAAACTGAGATTAGCTTTAGTTGAAACCCCATTTTTATATACATAATGTGAGAGATATTCGACAGACAATTACTACTTATCTTGCTAATGCCATGATGGAGACTGAATTATAACTGACATATATATCTGCAATGTTGCGCATGTCCATCTTATATTCAACAACAGATCTAGTGATGACCACCTGCAGACTAGTGTAGGTAGAGGTTAGTTCGGATTCAAAGCAAGTTGACAAACCCTTATCGTGTGTCAAGTGTCGTTTTGATCAATCCTGTACTTCAGTGTACCGAAAAATAAAACAATTTTCTTCAGACCACGAGGAACAACAAAAATTTAATAAAAATATGGAGTTTTCCTTAGTGTGATCACATGTGAACAACTGCTTTATAACAGCTCATCGTATACGAAATTTTGCCTGTTAACCATGACAAGGTATTTTCGTTTTCATCTGTTTAATTTATTGAACGAATAGGATTCATATGTCCAAGGTGACATATGCAACCATACGATGATACATAATATGCCTTCCTGGTTGCAGTGCCTTTAGAGTCACAACCATAAACAGTGAGTAAAAAATGGTACACACACATAGCGTAATTCAAATTTTGATTGTCATGTTTCCATACTACGAACAACTCATTATTTTTTCCATTATATGCACTTCAACATGTTGGTGTCGGAAGTTCTCATCAATTTATGAACTGGATAATTTTTCTGTTTGAGTATCGATCACAGGGCTATTTTTTGAAGACCAAATAGGTTCATACGTCGGTTAGTCTATAAATACAACAATTGAATCTTTATATGAATAAAGGTGGGCTATTTGCAAAAGTTTCTGAAAGTGTCAGGATTTGCCGTATGATTATATGTTTCATCTACTTTATCGTCAGGAAAGATCATAAACAACTTCCATTCTAAGTTAAAAGATTTCAATTAGAATGACTTGATAAAGAAATCTTCTGCAATTTCATATAGAAATATGTATTCTATGTGGAAGAGCGCGAGAGAAACGGTTCAAGAAAAAACATCAAAAACTTATTTCTATTTGAAAACCAAAATCATAGTATCATAACCTGGTGGATATTGGAGGTTGTTCGCCAGAAAAATCGAATGATTTTGGTAGGTACAGCTAATATGTGGGCAGTTGAATGAATGCCAGCCCAAACTATCTAAAACTCAAACTGCAAACTTCTGGAATTAATCCGACCTACATAGAGTTCAGCTCGTCCAAAATCCGGTAAGGACATTCATTCCGGAACAACCCTCGCGTGGCCCTATATTTTTCATTTTCCATTACTCCAGATGACCTGTTGAAATACCCACGAAACTAGTACAATAGACCATTCAGCATATTCGTGCCAAGACAGAATTCACCGAACTACCACACAGAATGGAAACGAAGCTCACATATCACGAGAGTTATGTGCACTAGACCTTTCACCGTTAAATATTGAGCCACTGTTTCAAACTGACCATATTCACACTGTTCACCTTAACAGGGCCGTCTCTAGCGATATTGGAGGACATAATTTTGGGCGGCCCTGGTTTCGAAAAGAGTCTTGTTCGTCGTAGCCTTTGACTCATACGATAGGCACATACGTAACCACATATATAAAATAATTTACTTATAGTGAATTTTCTTGTGTTAGAGCTCTGCAGTTCAATTTGTACTTCTCAAATCTCAAACAACAGGAAAAATCGGGTGAGGGTAATGTCGACGCAGAAGTGGTGATTGTGACTAACCATACAAATTCAAAAGTCGCTAATATAAAAATTACCTCATTATTGTTTCATATCTGATAATATGAATATTTGTTCATGTATCCTATCTGTAGGATTGGATGAGATAGAAAGAAATTGAATAGCTAAATGTGAAGCTTCGTCAACTTGGTCGGCTAAGCAAGCGTGCACTTAGACTCAGCATCGTCTGGTATTCCAGTGGTTTGCGCGCAGTGGTTTGTACCCCAATAAATTCAGATATTGGACGAAAAAGGTTCTTGTGCTACTTGGTTGGCATTCAACTCCCAGAAATGGATCTCATGATATTGGTCTGTGCTACGCACACTCAAATATGATCCTCACAGATTCTGTTCTTCTTCGCGATCATGGTAAATTTCCATAGCTTGATATATGAGCCCACCGTTTTGGCGTGACTCATTATCGTGTTCCCCAATGCTAATAAGATCTCTTGTCAAGTGACTCTTGAGGGTAAAGTCCTTATAACAATTATTCTATACTGCTTGCTCATGCAACGTATCCATTTGAATGTATTTTTCATTTTAATTAATGATAGTACTTTGTCTAAACTCATTAGTGGGTTCTTGTTAAATTTACAGAACACTGGAAAAGCATAAATCATTGCTTGAAGATCAGCATTTCAATGTTGTCGTATTCGATGCTTTCGAAATGAGTGGATAAGAGTCATTGTTCGACTGCTGATCGCTGATCCTTTCTCAAGGACTAGGCTAAGTTAGGTTAGGTTTGAACGTGAGTGGGCCCATATCAGGCCCTCCACCGCGGCCAATGGCCTATTGTGGCTCACCCTATGGTTATATTCCTCCCAGTATATCCAATATCTCCAACCACTCTTAGCTTGGGTACATGCGACACCGAGGCTCGAACGCAGATCATTTGTGTTAGAGGCAAACACTCCAACAACACGGTCACTTTGTTTTATCGAAATATGTGATAGAAATAAGTTCTGCAACTAGTCCGTTCCTAAAGACGACCCTGTGCGGCATCTAGTCCAGGAGTTGTAAATCTGCGTAACTTATTCAATTTTCGATGTTGTGCCATTGAAACGGCTACAGTTGCAGTTTATTTCTCAACATTCCTGCCGGATTTATGGAGTACAAGTATTCGATCTCGACGGGAAGCAACTCGCGATGCACTTTGGTGGTGATTATGTTGCTGAAAATGATGATTTACAACCGAGAGCTGGTACAGGGAAAACGTTTGTTCACTTGATGTTGGAAAATGTTATTGAATTAGAGGCATGAGAAATATGAAAGATGTCTGGGATAAATCTTTCATGGTGCATTTGCACTAACATTGTTCATGTGGAATATTCAACTTTATTTCTGGAGAAAGGCCGTTGTGAATTTCCTGGAAAGTGATGTTTTTTATCAACCAACAGATAAATGGACAGACGAGTACTACTCTATCTTGATGGTTTCAAAGTGTTGAAGTAATTCTGAATCATACTGCTGCGTTCACAAAAGAGTACACACCATATAGGAAACATTCTGTCTTATTCTCAGAAACACCTCACGTTCAGGTAGATATATTGAAAAAAACAAAGATAAAGTTAACAAGAAAAAAGTGTGGAGTAAATCAATTAACATGCGGTACTAGTCCCAAGTTTTACATTGGACAAAAAGGTGAAACCTCCAAAAACTGAACAAATGAACTTAAAATTAACTCTGTGATCAAAAAAATTAATTCAACTTTTGTTCCCATCTATTAACAGAAGATAATTTTTTCGACCATAATTTTGCTATCGTTCATGTCTATAACAAATGCCTGAATTTTGCCCAAATATAATTAAAAAATTGACAACTGTTGAATTGTTCAAAACAATGGTGAAACAATTATCGCGGGTTTGTAAATGTATGATCAGTATATATCATCAAAGTAAAAAGTTTATTGATAAATGTTGAAATGGATTTTCTGCATGTTTATACAGGAAATAGCTATTCATTGTTTCTCTCAATTATTCTCCAGTTATTCTTTGTATTTCTCTTTTATTTAGCAAACACGAGGCCAGGTAGCCGAGTGATAAACGCTGTCGCTCACGAATTATGAATTTTGAATATAAAAATCTGAATATTTTTCTACAGTCTCTATGATTTTTTTTGCAATTTTTTGATATATATATATATATATATTTTTCAAAATGTTCTTTTGTGCTCTAGGGCATGTCCCCAAATGAGGACAGTGTGAGCCAACGGCGTAAAAATTATATGAAACCTATTATACGAAATAAGAGTTTATCACATTATAACAATGATATTTTATTAACAATTGTTCACATTCACATGATAATTAATGAAACAGTTTTTTTCGACAAACATAAATAAATATTGCACTTGCTAGAAAGTATTCTTGTTTTTCCCATACATCATCATCGTCATCACTCGTACATTCAATATCTGATAAACTTCGTTCAATTATTTGCAACAGCTCCTCGTCAGTGAGAGGTCTACTTGGCCATTTTGTATGCACTGAAATATATCATAGTGATATATAAAAAGGTTACGTTGAATTTACCGTTGACTCACAATGTCCACAAAATAGTACACCACACTATAAAAATCTTAGAGTTAAAAATATACGAAAAACGAATGATACGTTAATTATCAACAAAAATTCAACAAGTTTTCTCCACAATAGACTTCATTTGACAGTTGCCACTATTCGAATGTCACCAAGAAGAATTACAGAACAAATCTCTATACGGTCATATACGGAGACTTCTAGAAACGCTTATTTTATTTGAATTTCACCTTCTTACTATATTCTACAGATGGCTGCACATGTATTCTTTTGAAATAATATCTACTATCCTGGTCAGAGTGCGATAGAAGATTGCAGTGAAAACAAACAGAGCTCAACATAAATAATGTTTGAATAGGTTGTCCTTATTTGGGGACACGGTGAGCGAAAGGGTTAAAGCGACATCATTTCAATCACTTTGGCTGCCAGTCAGAGGTTTAAACCCTAGAAAATTTTTCTGATGGCCCGAGAAAGTGCTTCTGAGGGCTGCCGTTCGTGAGGGGACGACAGCTGATTGATGGAAAAAACAAAAAATAAGTCTGTACCCTCATATTTCCTTTTACACTATAACTACTCATTTACTCTGGTATTTCTGAAATAGGATAACAAACTTCGGGTACTGATTCTACAAGCAAAATTATGGAGAAAAAAAATCCTTTAAACACATGTCCACAAATGCTTCGTAATAGAGCTACGTCCCCCCCCCCCTTGAACTTATTTCCATTCCATATCTCAGGAACCCGTTGAGATATACACTAATGAATGCCGGTACATGATTCAATATCAGTGAGGGTTTGCTTTTCCTATTAAAATATTAGTCAAAACCAATTCTAATCATAGGCATGCGAAACCTGAAGGAGACAACATTTTCATCCCGTATTTTGGATGATGGTCATTTCGAATGAATGTCAAATTCTATGATTGTCAGAGTATTTATTTGTTATCATATTAGCTCATCATCAGTGAAAATAAATTCAAATAATTCAACCGATCTGCCAAAATTGGTAGAAAACCTGCCTCCATTTGTAGATGGAAGGCGTCTTAGAATAAGGTTCCAAAATGACAGTTGCCCAGCTCGTTATCGTTCAACTCTGAGAGGATATCTTGAAAACACTTTTCCGAATACATGAATGGGAAGAGGTGATCCTATTTCAATGCCAGCGCATTCACCAGACTTTACTCCTCTTGATTCGAAAAGCCTAGTGCATTCGAGAAAAAGAAGGAAGAAATGGTGACGGTAGAGATGAGAAAACGATCAAGATCCTGTATAAAACATCAAGGAGGACATTTCGAGCAAGATATTCAAATACGATGAATAGTTAATAATTATTATTTTTATAAAAACACATAGGTTTGTTGAGGGCTATCTAGCATATGCCTAATCATTCGACAGGGCATAAAAAGAAGAAGTTGCTACAATAATTTGAACACTGAAGTAGTTTTATATTTTATAAACTTGAGAATTATAATTATTTTTGGATGATGTGGTTAGGTGAGATATGTAGGCTCATATTTTCATTCAATCAAGTCAGATTTTCTTCAATCAGTTGTTTTCAAATTAAAATTACTTGAAAATCAGCTTTGCGCTTACGCACAGTACATTCATTTACGTATTCTTCAAAAGGGCATATTTTGCGTCAGAATTTACAATTTACAAAAATTGGAACCTTCATAAGATAGAAGATTCAACAATTGCTATAGTTTGGCAATAAAAAACTGTCGTAGAAAAAAATTCTATGCATCATATTATACATGTGAATCAGAATCAGAGGAATATGGAGGATCTTGTTGAGTTTGAAATTATCTACCACATATTGTGGTCATTGCAAAAAGGTTTTGAGATGGTAACTTAGACCTAATGTAATACAGGCACGGCAATATGCTCAGTCGGAAGTCATATCGTGAGCAGTAATTTATTCATGTTATCGGCTCGAAAAATTAATGATTATTATGAATATCAAAAGATGAATATTTTGTCTTTTGTCTCAATTCTGTCTTAAGGTATAATTTTAAAAGTAGTAAACCGTTGGCGCCAGTCGGGAATCCAACGAGGAAGGGAAACTCAAACAAAAGAAACAAGTTATGAGATATAAAAAGTACTATTAATTTTTTTTTATGTAAAAAATATGTTTTTGTGAAATTGCATGTCGAAAATGAAGAATAGGGTAGAGATGGCTATGCAAACCGTTTTAAATAGATCAATAAATAAATTTACACATAAATGACAGTTTCACCTTGGCAGTAAAAGCATGATGATTGATGCAAATTACTTCGATACCTATTTTTTTCAAATTGTGAAAGGCTTTCGCGTTGGCGAAATGTCGAGATTTTCTCTAAATAAACGTCGGCCTAAAAACCCGAAAAACCATCATTCACCTATTTTTTTGTTTTTTGAATAAAAAAGATATTTTAAAAAATATGACGGTAACGTTACAACACGTGCCTTCGAAATAATAAACTCTTTCGATACAAGGAACAATAAGCACGTTAAGAATTATGCCTTATAAATGGAAAGTTCTAGATCATATGACTCTTATAAATTGAATGGTGTGAAAAAAATACTAATGAAATACCTTGTAAGCTCCAGAGCTCAAGATCCTTCACAAGTACCTTATGGAATAACTATAATTTGTAATATTAGTAGTTAAATAATCACTCAATAGTGACTCAATAAATAAATAAAAGAAACACCTAATTTTCTTTATTCAGCCGATATCTTGTCCAGGTGGAAAAATTATTGAAAAGGAGTACCCACTCCATAGTTGTCATAGTACTAGTTACCCTTGAATCTAAACTCGTATTGTGCATCTACAACTATTTGCTGAGAAAACTTATTATGAATTAGAGGAATGTTTTATTGAGGTGTTTTAGTATTAATCCTATGAATTTCAATCATTATCCCACATAGTCGATCGCTTTTATGACAGATTTTATTTTTAACATTATTTAAAATTGTATTCTTCCTATCCGATTGCATGTTTTTTATTTGTTATTTGTTGTATTTTTACATTATCTTTGTCAATAAGAATTACTTTTCTTCTGACTATGAAGAATATTCTGATTCTAAACTCGAACTGCTCCTTGATAATAATTTCTGTGGACCTGCCTCCAACAGTTGCATAACCATAATTAAAAAAGATTGATAATTGCTTCACATGTAAAATGAGGTTGTCTTTCAGAAAGTAAGATAAGGTCTTTTCTGGATATGTTTGATGCAGCACGAAATGGCCTGTTATTGAAATAAATTCAGGATTAAGGTGAGTTAAAAAAAAATCAATTTATTGCCTTAGAAATAATCACATGAGGCCACTACACAAAAATGTGCCAAATTGGTAAATGCTCTAGGGCACTTTTGAAATCGCTTCAGGCACCATGTCACCTTACGATCTTATCAGTGACTGACGGTCAAGTGAAAAATTACCGACTTCACATGTTTCACGACCGAACAGACATTTTACCAGTGGCATCCAGACTTGCATTCAAAACTTTCAGAATTAAAATGTATGCGATCAATTTTCTTCTGCATTCTCTTCGGTGTATCTGCACCTTGAAGTCAAAACCTTGCCAAAAAATTAGTCTTTATGAGATGGTTTAAAAAAGAGAATTGTATTGTTCATTTAGGGTCAGCAAGAGTTGGGAAGTATTTTTATTTGCATACCCATCAGAAGAAGTTCATCTATTTATTTTTTTATACAGGTTACATCTATCCAAGGTATCGCCGAGAAGCAGATTCCATCTGAAAATAGATCCTTGTGGATCATCGCTAAACTGTTCGCAATTTCGTTATTAGGACGTTGGGGCATCAATCTCTTGTCGACCCCGCTTCTACACAAAATTCCTGGAGTACTTAAATGCCTCATGAAACGAACAGCAGCAAACATTTAAAACCTCCGACGTCAAGTAGGGAGGACCACGTCTCGTTATTCCGCCTATTTAAATAAACATAATTTTCGTTATTCCTGTCTAGGTGGCTTTAATCTCCGAGTGAATTATTAGAGAAGAGCAGCAGATGTAACGAGTTCGCCACAAGCAGGATATGATTGACTAATATTCCCATAAAGACACACCATGCCATTAAATGCAACTGGAATGACGCCAACGTTAATATTTCAAAAGTTTCGTTTATTTATAGGCATCATTCATACTTAAGATACGGCACTGTGTGTGTGTGTGTGTACACTCTTTGTTGCTTTTGATTTCTTAGGACCAGTTGTTCGGCACGTAAATTTCTTTAATCTCCAGATAAACGAACACGACCACCATTAGGTTTCTTGTGTATCTCTAGATCCTCGAGGATGATAGTCGGGACGGGTCGAGTATTCTAGCAGGAAGGCACTGCGAAAGATGAAAGAGACGAATGAGAGAGTTCTCTCATGGTTGCAACCTTCGACTTTTGTGTGAAAACTAGGAAACTCTGATTGGATTCTTCATACATTTATAAGTAATCAATGGCATTGTAGAAGCCAGATATCAATGAAAATTCCTCAGGATATGGAATAAATGGGGTATTAATGGTAATAGGAAATATTCAAGTGATTTAAATTTACTTGATTTTTTTACCTCCGATACTTTATTGTCTTGACATTACACCTAAACCATTAGTTTATCATTTAGTTTGTATTTAACTCCATAAAACTTTAATCAAAAAGTGCATAATAAATAGTTATCAAATGATAGTTTTCCTTTTGTAATTTAGGTGAGGCAGGTATAAACAGAGTTATCTCCCTCTTGATATACAAAACATTTAGGCATACAAAACTTACTTTTATGTCGGGTCGTGGCGCAGTGGTTAAAGCGTCCGACTCTGAGTCGAAAGGTCCGGAGTTCGAACCTTGGTTGAGCTGTGATTTTTTAATTTAATTTAACAGATTAAATTATTAAAATCTCGTGGCTAGACTAGGGTGAGTCCTGCACGATTCGCTGTTGCGTTCCAATTAACAGTGCTGCTCCTAAGGTGGCGTATGGAGTTAGTAAGAAGGCCTATAAATACATAGCTAATGACCATAGCAGTCGATGCCAAAACACCAAAGAAAAAAAAAACTTACTTCTGATCAATTCACATCATGTTAACTATCGAAATACAATTTACTCACATTGAAACGATCTTCACAACAATGTAAATGTGATATTGGAGATACTTCGCCCCTTCTCATAACCTTACACCATTGTTTCCGTATTTTCGCATCTCTTGGAACAGAAAAAAATACTTTATTTGGTGTACTTATAATTGTGTTTTGGCATTCCATTATCGTAATAGCGATTAAAACTGCAAATCCCTAACCTAATTAATAACTGTCAATAGTGTCAATGGCCATAACTATTAGAAAGGCTTGTTCATTGAAGACTACTCTGGTTGATCGAGATCACTTTCACATATGTTCATCTCTCTCTAACACTTGTACTGCATTTGTCTTACTCTTTTATAAAATATCAACTTTAAGCAGTACGTCTCAACCACTGAAATGAAATTATAATATGATTATAATTTCATTTCAGTGGTCTCAACGAACTACACTGAAGAAGAACAACACTGATCGCGCCATCTGAAGTCATCCACAGCGCGCGAAAATGGAGGCGTTCAAATTTAATTTTTTTCATGCTAAAAAAATGTTATTCATTTATTTTTATTTGCGGAATTTGGCGAAAATATAACTTATTATGTTTCAAGTGAGCTATAATTTTTTTGTAGCGAAATACAGATTTTTCCTTTTTTCCGACAAATTCGGAAAAAAGTACTTACCTCATTTTCAACTAAAAATTTTCACCGGTGAAGTTCGTCTTTTCATGTTCGCCAGCCGCTATTTTTTAGGTTGAAGCATCTACTTTTAGAATATGTAATGAAAGAGTAGCACTACGATGGAATTTTTTCCAGAAAACGCGAAAAAATTAAAAACAGATTTTCAAAAATCAATTTTTTCTATTTTTCTTTTAAATTCATATTTATTCATTAGAACTATTGAAAATAACAGTTTAAACATTTCAGGAATATTGATTACATGTTGCCTTATTAAGTACAAAGAATGAACAAGGACAAATAAGGATTTGATAATGATAGAAGGGCAAAATTAGGTGAACTTTTGGGGGTAAAAATGGTTTCTCACGAAAATTAATCTCCTACAAAAAAAGTTAAGAAAAAGTTGTTGGCAATAAAAAGATCTACAATTTTTGTATTCAAGATTTTTCCACATAACATCAAATTTTCAAAAATCGGTTTATCGCCATTTTGACGGTCAATTTGAGGTTATGTCGAAAGGTGTTTGATACATAAGTGTTCGATATTTCATTATCCACAACTTTTTCCTTGTACATTTTCCGCTAAGAAGAGAAGTTTCGCCGCAAATCGAAAAACCCGTTTTCAACCCCTAAACTGCATCCCAATTCCACGATTTGTGACTGTTTTCGTGTTCGAATATTTTTTTTCGACAAAGTTGGAACATCTGCAACATTCTCCACCTGGTCCTTGTCTGTTACATTATTACTTATTCTAGGCCTTTACAATTCGTTTTGCTAATTAGGAGCTGTCCCCTTTCCGAGTACTTCAAAGAAGTTCGAGAAAAATAAATATTTCAGATCATCAGATCATCAAATGGTATTTTTCCACTAGATTTTGTGACAAACATACAATTTTCATATAAAAAAAATTCAAACCAAATTAAAACGGTTTTTCTGATTTTTCCGGAAAATTTGAGGTTATGTGGAAGAATCTTGGACTCAACGGTTGTAGATATTTTTATTGCCATCAACTTTTTCCTCCATATTTTTTTTTGTAGGAAGTCAATTTTTGCTGAAAATCGTGAGAAACCATTTTTACCCCCAAAAGTTCACCTCCTTCCGCCCTTCTATCTTAATCAAATCCTCATTTAGGTCCTTGTTTATTTTTTTTACCTATTGAGGTAACATGAAATTTATATTGAAATGTTTGTTCTCGAAAGATTTCAACTATTAATATTAATAAATAAATACGAGTTTCAAACAAAAATTTAAAAAATTGATTTTTGAAAATCTGCTTTTTAATTTTTTTGCGTTTTCTGGAAAAAAATTCCACAGTAGTGCTAAAATTTGTCATAACATAATCTGTAAGCAGACGCTTCAACGAAAAAATTGGCAGCTGGCGAGCTTGAAATGACGAACTTTATCCGTGAAACGTTTCAGTTGAAAATGAGGTCGTTTTTTCGGAATTTGTCAAAAAAAGGAAAAATCTGTTTTCCGCTACAAAAAAATTACAGCCAAATTTCGTGAAAAAAAAATGATTTTTGGGCGAGAAAAAAATTAAAAACTGAAAAATTGGTTTTTCCGATTTTCCCGGAAAATTTGAGGTGATGTGGAAAATTGTTTGATACAAAAATTGTAGATTTTTTTATATTGAACAACTTTGCAATCCTACTTTTTTTATAGGAGGTCAACTTTTGTTGTCAATCGCGAAAAACCGTTAATTACCACTTTCAATCCCTAAAAGTTCACTCCGTTTTGTCGACTCCAATTTATTTTTCACGTCATTCGAACAATATTTTGCTACTCTTCTCAGTAGGTCTCATGGTGTTAATTTTTATTTACCGCTTTTATATTTTTTGTTGTCAATCAGCACCGGTCTCATTCGTCTCTTTCATCTTTGGCAGTGCCTACGCCACTGGATTTGTGACCAATTTCAATACCCGTAAAAAATAAATTATACGAAAAAAAAAATTAAAATTATATTATGAGACACACTTCTCCGTTAATATATTAAAAGGTGAAAATACACTTCACTAATGACTCGAAAGAATTCGACTGTTTTCGTCTTTTGTTTTGCAATATCAGTTTCGAACTCTGCTATTGAAAATCAGTTTTTCGCAATGAATCTAATGCGTGACTAGAGGAAACTGAGATTGTCAATAGTAGAAATAACTGTTGGTTATAAAATTTCACAATTCAAACCGATACACTACAATATTCCACACTTGTAATACTCAGGACGATTATCCGAAATATTTCTATAAAGTATTATGAATTTTAACTATGCCATATTTTTGTTTGATAAATATATTTCATTGAAATTTTGGTGACATCCGATAGAAATTATTGCAACTCCAGTGGTGAAGACAGATTTTAAAAAAAATTATGACTCATTTTTTGGATTTTCTGCGATTGAATAAAATTTTAATTGGGACTTGATTTTGAGTTAAATTTCAAATGTATGGCACTGAACCAAAACTACTTATTGATGATATATGCATTTAAAAAAAATAACTATTGAATTGGGAAATAAGAAACAATTTTATAGGTGTGTCCCGCTCCCAAATGGGTCACTTTGTATATTTTTCATCGTTCACAAGAAAATCTACAGCTACGACAGCTAGAAGAACCTACAACAAGATATCTGAAGCTTCATCATGACCCATATTTACAATTACGCTATCTAGTAGGTTTGTCAAGTAAAATGCGATGAAATTTGATTTTTGTTTCGTGGTATGTTCTCTATTACGAATACTAAGGAAAATAAAGAAAGTTATAGCCGCGTTTCACCACTAGAGTTTACATCCACTAGTAGCAGAAGTAGAGTATCATAAAAACGTAATTTCAGGGTTTCCAATAGAAGTCAGATAATTCTAAAATTTCCTAAATATCTGTAAAAAGTTTGAAACTCATAGTTTTCATTATTATAAATGATGCATTCAATATGAATAATTTGCTTTCATTAACAACTACTACAGCTCGAATAGACAATGGAAGAAGGCGCGAGCAGTATATCTATTCGAAGATTAGACTTAGGCGGGAATGTTTCAAGTGCAATAATAAACTTATCACATATGTGAATTCCTTGAATAATTTTCACTCAGAAAACATTTTCAGAATGTGAAAATTATTATGAAAAAGTGATTCCTAAACCTTCACATCTTCCACTTTCGAAGCAGCTTTGAGCGAACAACCAAATAAGCCGGAATTATCTTTAAAAAATTAGGCATATTTGTATGTTGGGAACAAATAGTAACTGAAAAATATTTTTTTGGTATTTATCTGGACAATTTTTCTCTATTCATCATACATAAATCGATTTGACAAAATGTGTTTCTAAATTCCATTGATGTTTTTGAACTTTCGCTACTTCTTTTTTGGTATCCATTGGTATATTTGTTTAGGCTACCTATAATTTTGAAATGAAGGTTCAACAGAGGTTTTCGATGAATTGAGAATCAATATGAACCCAACTTCTTTATTATATAATTAAAACTCGTTGTAAAACCTATACGAAATAATTAATCATTTTCATCTATAACTTTTCTCACGTCCATAACACTCATATTTATTTTAACTAGAGGCTGTTTACTAAAAAAATTGTTTTAATTTAAGTAAATGAAGTTTTTTGAGCTTCAAAACACAACCATATTGAAATGAACAGAAATGGAGTTCATAGTTTCAAATTAATTTCAATGTCAATGGTCAATCTACTTTTGCTACCCTCAAATTTGATCGTAGCGAAAGTAGAAAAAGTAGATATATTTGGTGTCAAAAAAACAGACATGTCACATTCTACTTCTACGAGTAGAACATTTCTGCCTACAATAAAACGTTCCAAAAAGGTATCTCGGAAAACAAAAATGCATAATTCAAATCTTGAATTCAACTCAGTAGAATGATTCAGTTTCACAAAATTCTAAAATCATAAATTCTACTTATATAGTAACATTGGAAACAATGGTTCACCCACGCTGATATCCTCATTCGAAATCCCGATGATGATTCCCACACAAATTAACACGTTAGTCGCCAAGCCCAAATATCTCGTCACGAACTGCGGCCCATTTGCATATGTAACACCAATTGTATAATTTCGTTCTACTCGATTGACTCGATCGTGTCACGAGATGAGCTCGTCTAATCCAGTTCACAGTACTTTGCCGACCATTCGATATCCCTATTTCCCGAAAGCACAATAGATAAAGGGGTGCACAGAATTGATAGAGTTGTGCGAAACTAGTAACTTAATTGCGTGACATTAAAGAATAAAATGTAGATAAAACCAGGTAACAAAAGTATTTATTTTTCACTTGTCGATTACTGTTTTATAATACTTTGGCAACGGTTGCTATTAACAGACCCATAACGCCCGGGGCGTTATGAAGGGCATTATGAATCATAACGCCCGCTAAATGTTTTTTTCTGTAGTTCAATAAATTAATTACTCAGAAAAGTTTTATTTATAACTGTTCATAAAAAAGGGACTAATTATTTTCTCTCAAATAGAAATTACAATTTTCATAAAAAATTAGTACCAAGTTTGAAGTTCTGTGAGTTGACCGATGATGAACTCCTCAATGTGCATTCGGTTTCCTTCGGAAATTTAACACTTTCTTTTTCGAAAACAGAATGGGTTATCATTGTAGCAATTTTGTTCTTCGATGAGATACTTTCTTCAATTAGCTCTCCGCTACCGCACTACGCTTCCATTTTCCATGTAATTTTAGTGTTTCAAAGGAAGCACCTCCTTGAACAAGAAGCGTTGACGACGTTCGGCATAGACAATGTCTGGTGTTACCTTTCGGGTTTTCAAAATTAAGGTATTTCGCTATGATAGAAGGAACACTTCCTATAGCATTTTTACCAACAGGTTTCTCAATGCATTTATTATATCTGTAGGTTAAAAAAACACTACGTTGTTTATATCCTTTTGGTCGTAGTGCAATGTACTTTTTAACCGAGTTCAAGGCTCCTATTTCGCTTTCATCAACAATGGTGAAACTTTTTGAGGTACAGGTCTTGGTTTCTGGCACCTTGATCAGTCAAACGGCTCCTCTATCTTCAATGTCATCAATTGTCATCTTGACCATTTCATCACGTCTTAAGCCTCCAAATACGCCCATTACCAGAACAACTTTATGTAGCAGAAAAGTATCATCTGGAGCTTTTCTTATGAAAAGTAATACTTGTCCACCTTCCAACACCTTTGATTTTTTAGGAATATATCCTTTTGATTTAACTTTCATCAGTTGACTGAATGCTGATATATTAATGTTTTCTTTAACAATCAATTTTGATTTCAGCTGTGAGAATTTGCACTATATTTTTCAGACTGAAATAATGTAAAATAAATAAAAAATATTAATATTTTTCATGAGATAAACTCACCAGTTCTTGGAAGTATGCCATTAAGGCAGTTTCATTTACGGTATTCACCCTGTTTTCATCTGTCCATTTCAAAAAATGGTCATACTCCTTCTCGTATAGGTATTTGGATTCCACAGGCTGTAAATTTTCTAACGCTTTTTCACCTTTGAACGTCACATTCTGTTGGATCTCTATAATTATTATGAACACAGCCGTTTTTAGTTTAGTTTTAGAGTTTGATCTAAGGAAATATCTTAAAATGAATTTCATCTTCAATAAGGCATTTAAGAAATCACAGTCAGTCCTAACATTGAAAATTGATAAGGTTATAAAGGTGCATCCTGAGTTTAACTAGATGCAGAGGCTTCAACGAAAAAAGTAATTTTCTGAGAAATTTAAAACGAAACTAATTTCAATATGTGTCAAAGAAGATACCTACTTTGAATGCATCAAAGAATTCTTCTCAAAGAGAAACTACAAAATTTGGCAGAGGTTGAAAGTTTCCGATACCTCTGTTTGCCACTGGAGAGGCCAAAAAACGGAAATTCAGTTCAATAAAAATCTACCGATGAAATCAACCAACGGAATTTTTCTAAAAAAATTCAAAAACTGTGAGAGTCACCATCAAATAGAAATGTCTAGTATTTGAAGTCCAGTATATTGAACAAATAAGTTACAAGACTGTTATCTTGAAATACATTATTGAATTCTGTCAGTAACGTATATGTATTGTATTCTGAATTGGCCTATCTGACAAAAATGTTTCAGAGACTATATCTAACTCTGTTATCAAAACTAGATGAAAATTCCATTTCTATCAGGTTTGGAGATAGATTTTTTTGACAAAGTCAAATTGAATCTGGCAAGAAATTCTTTAGGGTGATATTTGCTACTTTGATACATAGGATGACCGGTGTCAATCAATCACAATTCTGTTTTTCTTTTTTGTATTTTTTCATTCACTGTAATTTTCCTAGGAAGAGATGCTGTCCATTATGACTGAGTTTGTTGGAGAACAGTTCTTCGATAAAAGAATGAAGGCATCAATTTCTTTAAACTTCCGCCATTCGTGGTTTTACTTTTTCATCGTTTCATTCCATCATATGATCGCCATCAGCTGTGAGAATTAGTTGAAAACTGTTATTTTTCGAATTCTTGTAAAATTTTTATGTTCTTCCTGGCGCACATCCAATGGTCTCGATATTTTGAGTATATAGTTTCCATTTCACGAACAAAGAATTTCGATAACACAATTTTTCGAGCATTCATTAGTGTTTTTCAGTTTCGTATGTGTAAGCATTGATCTCACTGTCTTGGTTGTTTTCAATGTAATTCTTACATCAATTTTTTTTTCAGACAATCCGAGGCATAAGGTATTATGTTTGGACAGAATTGCTTCATTACTGTTTTCAATTGCATTAACGGTTTTATCGACGAATTGCTTTGGATAAGCATTTTCTTTGAGAACAGACTTTATAAGATTCAATTTTTCTTGCAGGTTCTGGTTTAAATTGCAAACTATTTGCGCTCTATTTCAAAGATATTCGACAATTCCCTTCTTTACCCTGGTGTGATTGATTGGAGCTATAGTGGAGATATCTGTTGTTACATGTTTTCTCTCGATAAACAGTTGTATTGATTTGATACATTGATTTCAGTTGATTATCTCCTTGTGAAGTGAATGTTATTGTCGGTTCTTGTTTATCAATGTGATCTGAAAAAAGATTAAAGTCATCTCTCCTCTGAATCGAAATGTGAGACACAACATATCTCCAGCACACCCTGGAACCATTCTAGTGAATTTCAAAGAAACATTCATTTTCAAACTGGAAATCTAATTTTTCAATACAGAGTTTCAGGATTTCTATAATAGTAATGACATTCATTTTTGTTCTAGTATTCAATGATATGTCTTTTTCCAATTTAGTCGTGACACTTTCTAGACTTGGTCCGTTTGTGATCATCAAAACTCGCCTGAATATCTCTTGAGTTTGTAATTCATCCAGTTTTTCTACTAAATAAGTTTTATTTATATAAAACTATTTCCGTTTCCAGATAATGGTGTCAAAATCTCAAGGAGGTTTAACTGACAAATTTTTGCTATGGCGAACTGAAGGAACTCACAGTGAGTGTCAAGAGACGCAAACGCCTTCAATTTTTCAAACGCACAAAATTATATACCTAGGTTAGGTTAGGTGGGCCCGTATCAGGCCCTCCACTGCGGCCAATGGCCTATTGTGGCTCCTATATATCCTATATATCCTATATATATATATATATATATATATATATATACCTACATCACTGATTAAAAAAGCTGATTATGGAGCTCTTTTATGAGGAATACCTAATGATTCAAAATTGAAATTGCCATTTAATACAAAGAACGTCATTTGTATTATTTGGCAACTCGAAATATAAACTCTTATTACACTAATTCATTAAAAACCATATCTAAACAGAACCAAATTGAAGCAATTCACCATATTCTATTCGGTTCTTGAGATCACCTACAATGTATTCATTTTCAATGAATAAATAACTCTCTAGAAAACAAGTCTTTCAAAGAAGCCAATATCTTGTTTCTCCTCCATTTAGAACGACCACAAACTGATTTCATTGATTTTGGTCCTCTCTGATAGTCAAAAACACGGTAAGAATCAAACAAAATTCTGTTATTATATCCTATTCAAGGAGCAGTCCACATGTCTCTGAAAGGTAAACTCGTAAAATTCAATGTCTGTCGCGGTATCAGCTTCATATTATACCACGTAAGATAACTGGAGTTTCAACAAGACCAAAATTATTTGTCTTCCATATAAGATGTTAAGAACAACTTGTAATAGCCACCTTGTAATAAAAACGAAAAAAATTCATATCCAGCTAGGACTCTTATACTTTAAGAAAATTCGTCGTTGTATCTATGTGGGAAGGTATTATTTTTCAAGAACGTGATACCTTGTTTCCCCTTCAATAAAATAATTAATCACCGCTTTGGTGAGACGACTCCGACCCACCGTAATCACTCAACCTCTGAAGATGCCATCGATATGTCGTAGATACCAATCAGGCATCTATCTCTCCGAATACGATACTTTTCGAGTACGTGTACGCCTCGTTACGCCTCGAGTTTGCTGCGTAAAATATATGAAACAGAAATGTGGGTCACCCTCCGCCCTCCGCCATCCGCCAAACACCCGTCTTTGATAAACGATCCAGAAAACCTAACCCATAAACCGAATCAAAGTTAAACTCCGACCCTTTGATCTCTCATCCCTTCGCAAGTGCATTATCAGTTGACCCAAAAACACAATACGTCTTGTTAGGAAAAAAACGGAGCGTCCGAAGAGAGATCGGGTTTTAATTGACAATATTCTACAGGCTATCGTTGATCGTTTTTTTGCTATCAGGTTGGTAGTAAATTTTGTTTTTCAATGTTTGAAACACTGAATCGATACACTGACATGTGTCAACACTGTCAAGTGTCAAATTACTTAATTAATAAATTAAAAAACTTTTAAATTTTTTAATTTATTGAAAAAATATTTGCAAAATAGTCCAGCCTGTTGGAAATGTGTTCCATTTTGCTGGAATGTGTACGTTTATATAAATAAAACATTTAAAAAATTCCCGAAAACTAAAGAACATGCGCATACATGATTTTGTTCCATTTGAGTCTTTCCTTCGACGAACTAGAATTATTTAATCGTGTGAGAATTTTTGGAGATCATTTCAGGAAGAGTGAAAGATTGAAGAACCTGAAGGCAACGTTTATGTCTATATGTTGTTGAGTTCCATTCTCATGTTTGAATTCGAAATTTGAGAATACACTCTCATTATATTTCCTTTCTAAACACCATCATCTGAAAAATGATCCCGATACTTCAACAAAAGAAGATGAAAAAACAACTGATGATTCTGTTTCTTGTAACTGTCATGTTAATGAAGAAAGTAATAACTATTTTGGTTATGTAGAGGAAAATAGCCATATCACACGGAACTCATAGATGAGTCTGTTGTCTTCCTGAACTTGTTATGACTATGAAGAGTTACTGGATAGATGTTCCCTGGCGCTGAGTGAAGCACACAACATGAAACAAGAACCCAGTGTGCTTCTCAAAGAAAACGAATGAATAGAATTCCATCTTCCAAATTTGGCCTAAATGACAAATAACAGCAGCCTTAAAAGATGGGTTGGGTGGTGAGCATGCTACTGCTGCTAAATATGGCGTCCAATAAGTATTGGAAATAATTTTTTTCTAAATTTGCAAATGATCTGGTAGTACATTTTTCGCTGTTCCAGATAGAATTAATTTGATTGCTCTATTTATATCACAACCAGTAATCGGACACAATTCCAATTACTGAATATTAACGTGTCCAATAACTAAGTAGGATGTTATATTACAGTTATCGTTATTTCTTATTAATACATACCCAATATGACAAAGAGGGATGAAAATGATATAAGAAATTGGTTTGAGGATATTGGTAACTTTACTATTTTAATTCGAAAAATATCGGTATGAATGACCCCTAGCTCATTTATAATAGGGACGAAACAGGCTTTCAAATTTGACAACGGCTGGATGACGGCAGACGTATTCTACGATTACATTAAAAATATTTTTCATCCATACTTGGTAAAAAAAAAACATTACTTTTCCTGTGGTCTTATTTCTGGGTGAACACAAGTCACACCTGACATATGAACTGAATTTACTGCGAAACAATTTGAAAATAGAAATAATTGCATTAAAGCGCAATGCAACAAGAGTTTTCCAACCCTGTGATGTAGCTGCATAAAAATAGGATGGAAAAAGGCAGTTCGACAGTTCTATGAGGAGAACCCAGTCCATGTATTAAATGAAACGAGTTTTGCTCCACTGCTATTCAAAGTAGTCAGGAAAGTAATAAAGCCAGAAACATTTGCTCACGGGTTCAAGGCATACAGATTGTTTCCCTTCACTGCCAATGCCAAAGATTATAGTAAATGCTTGACAAAAGAGACGAAACATAAAGAGGTATCTATTTCTCATTCATTAGGTGGTTATTTTTTCTTGCATGAAAGAAAATTCTCTTTCATGCCAGTTTGCAATTGGGCATTAATTTCAGTTAGATCATTTTGTTACAGGTGGTAAACGGAACGTGTACAATGTATTTGAACAATTTTTGAAACTAATAATTAAATTTACCAAATTAGGTGAAGAAATTGTTAATGATGAATTTGTTGTCTTTTATAAAATGTAGAAGTTTTTTGAAAAACCTGTGAAGAACGGAAATGAATCGATATAAATAATGAGGAAACCGAAAATACTGAAAGAGGAGGCGACGAAATGGCCAATACAAACAATGGTGAACTTGAACTGACTGAAACTGTATTGTATTCCTCAGAAACTGGTGTATATAAAAGAACTTCAGAAGAAAATGATGAAGCAGTTGAATCAAGAAAGGACCTCAGATTGAGAAAGAAGTGCTAATAAAGACTGATAAAGCACAAAAATACCGACAGTGTTAAACAGAAATCACTGTTTCCAACATTTGAAAACAAAATATATTTCCAACCTGACAAGCAAAAAACCGATAGCTTGTAGAATATTGTGAAACCAAAATGTGGGTCACCCTCTGCCCTACGCCAAACACCCGTCTTTGATAAACGATCCAGAAAACCTAACCTATAAACCGAATCAAAGTTAAACTCCCACCCTTTGATCTCGCATCCCTTCGATCTCCATCCCTTCGCGAGTGCATTATCTGTTGACCCAAAAACACAATACGTCTTGTTAGGAAAAAACGGAACCGGGCTATTTGTAGTGAGCGTCCGTAGAGAGATCGGGCTTTAATTGCGATTGGAAAACGGCCGAACGGAGACAGAGCTAACTTTATTTACAAACGCAGCATTAGCGGTTCTGGCATTTGTTGCAGCTATCCGTATTTCCGACGAGGGAGGAACAATTTCGCATCAATTGTTCTTGGAACAAACGACGATGATCAAGTAGGCCACCGGCTACGACGATGCAGGGTTACTAATTTCTGGTTAGGTTAGGAGTCAGATTGTTACCTGGGGCCTTTAAATTAAAGACAAATAATCTAACGAACAATATGACTTAGTTGGGGATCCAACTTCAAGTTCAAATTTGCAAATTTTCTATTTTTTCTGTTCCCATGAAACAAAAATCTTGAAATGGTCAGAGAAAATCGTGAGAGCCGAGGAAAAATAGGTCAGATTTTTGTTTTTGAATTTCTGCAAGATGTACGAGGATGTATTGATATCTAGTTAGCCTGGACCAGTTACCTACATAAACAAAATATTGCGTTACCATAGCAACTTATTAGAAGAGTCAGTGTAAAATTTGACGTCAAAAAAGTAAACCAGAGTTAGGCAATGAATTAAAAGAAAAAATATGTCCACCGAAATTGTGAAAATCGAAAAATTGGAGTATCGAGCCATCATCAATTACCTCTATTTAAAATGGTTAAGAGGTAAGCAGATTTACGAAGATATGCTTAATACCCTTGGTGTACAATGTCCTTCGTATGCGACCGTGAAAAATTGGACTGCAAGCTTCAAAAGAGGTAAATTTTCCATTGAAGATGATGACCGATCGGAAAGGCCAGTTTCTGTGTCAGTCCCCGAAAATATCGATGCAGTTCATGACATGATTTTAACAGACCGTCGAATTGGGCTAAAACGGATATCTGAAGCACTGAATGTTTCATACGAATGCGTTCATCATATAGTTCACGTCAATTTGGACATGAGAAAAATTGCTGCAAAATGGATCCCCAAATGTTTTAATGTTAACCAAAAGCGTGCAAGGGTAGTAGCATCGCGTTAGATCTGTGCTCGATTTTAAAACGATCCCAGGTAGCACATCATATCGGCTGAATCTTGGTTCCATATTGGGCCAATATAGATATATTGTAAATGAAAAATCAATATTGGACCAATATGGGTGAATATTCAAAAAACAATATTGTATTAATAACATTGGTGGAATATTGGTTGAACTAGTTTTGAATGTAGATTATCACACGAAATATTGGGTCAATATTGGTTGAATAATTTCTATCAATATCGATAATACAATATTGGCTATATATTGTTTTCCACATCTAGAATACTTATTGCAATCCAAATATTCCAGTCATATCGATTATAGGGGAAAAAACTATATTGTATTTCCAAGTTTGTTAGAATATTGATTGAATATCACTTCCACTTTATTTGACAAATTTTAATAACTCATATTGAGTCAATATTGGTTGAATTATATTTACCAATATCGATAAAACAATATTGTCTTCACATCGTTTTTAACATCTAGAATAAATATCGCAATCCCAATATTCCACTAATATCGATTCTAGGAATAAAAACTATATTGTATCACCAAGTGTGATTACACATTAGTTGAATATCATTTCGCCAATATTCAACAAATCTTATTAATTAATATTGGGTCAATATTGGTTCGATAATATTTATCGATATCGTTAAAACTATTGTCTCCATATTGTTTTCTACATGTAGATTGGATGAAATTTGAATATTGGCCGAATATTCAATGAAACATATTGAAATTATATCATGATCAAACCTGGATAAAAATCCGCTAGGTGGCTCTACATATAGAACGTCTTCTAAAACCTTCGAAAGTATATTAAATACTTCCCGTAACTTGTTTTCAAGACAGGTCACTCAGTGGTTATGGCGATCAAAAGGCAGACTCTGGTGTCTCCTTCATCAACTAATAGACATTTAATAATTTACCAAGGTATATTGACATCCAAATGATATTGTACCAATATCGATAAATATTGTACCCATATCGATAAATATTTTGAGGCCATTATTGCTTCAAGAATATTTCACCAAAACTATTTCTAAAATATTCAAACAATATTCGACCAAAATCGCAAAATGTTCACATTTTACTTCTCAACAATATATCATTTGAATATTGTGCCAATATTGTCAGAATATTGTATCAGCGATATTGTACCAATATCGCCGAACATTTTGAGGCCAATATTAGTTCAAGAATATTTCGCCAATATTATTCAAGTAATATTGGAGCAATATCGCCGAATGTTCACATTTTTTTTCTCGCCAATATTGCATTTCAAATATTTCGCCAATATGTTTGTTCACAATATTGTACCAATATTTTACCAATATAGGTGTGCTACTTGGGATGTAGACTTCTTAACCCGAATTGTTACTATGGATGAGACTTGGGTACATTTCTACGATCCAGAAACAAAGCACAATCGATGGGATAGCGACACTCCGGTTCTCCAAGACCTAAGAAGTTTCGTGTCCAAAAATCTGCTGGAAAAGTTCTTGCTTCAGTTTTTTGGAAGAGAAAAGACGCGGAAAGCTATCCAAAGGTGTTTTGTTTTTGCAGGACAACGCAAAAACACACAAATCTCATGTTGCCATGCAAAAAATTCATGATTTTGGGTTTGAATTACTAGAACACTATCCGATTATCATCTCTTTCCTCAACTGAAAAAAAGTTTGAAAGGTCGTAAATTTTCTTCCAAACGAGGAGGTAATAAAAGCTGTGGAGGTTTGGTTTGCAGAGCAAGAAGAAAATTTTTTTTTGTAAGGTCTAGAGACGTTGCAGGTTCGCTGTAATAAATGTATTCAATTAAGAGGAGAATATGTTGAGTAATAAAATATTTTGACATTGAAATTTTGTTTGGTTCTATAGTAGGCTAAGAATTTTTCAATATATCCTCGTATATCTCAGGAAACACCTCCAGAGGAAGTGAGTTCCAAAGCTTCGCCGTTAATTGGAAGAACGAGCCCTGGCAAAAAGATGGCCGGCAAGTCTCCAAAGAAATGATTTTTCATAAGAGCATCGCGCCCTTGAAAATATCTATAAAACAGGTCACCGACCTTTATGCCAGGTTCCAGAGAAATGAACGAGCTTGTAAGTGAAGCAGCGCCGACGAGACGGATAGCTCTTCTTGGACGGAATATAAACCTTTCATTGTATGTTTAGTCACTGAAATCCATATAATTGTAGGAATGGTATTCCAGGACAGGTCGGATCTGTACATGGTGGTGGTTCATGGCACTGCTGATGGTAATACCAAGCATCGATAATTCTATTCGAAAATAGCATCCCAAATCTCCTTACACATATGTAATTGTTGAGAAAAATGAAAAATTGGTAATAACGTCAAACATGTTCTGTTTGTGAAAGGAAATTTGATGAAGCAATTTCTGAAGTTTTTATTAGGTTACTTTCCAGTTAAAGCTTTACAGGAAAATTTTTTTAACGACCGAGGACTAGTTAAGGAACTTTTTGAATTAATTTAAAATGGGCCGTGGTGATCGGACGGAAGAGCATTCGTTTCTCAAGAGTAGAATTGTGGGTTCCATTTCCCAGCACGGCATCACACGTTAAAAGGTTAGGGCTACGTCTTTCCTTCTGATGATTGCGCTAGGGTTGCAAAAGGAAATAACAATTTCAACAATTTTTTTAACATATTAGATATGACCACAAATACGCTCACATTGAAGAACAATGAATTCCAGAAAAATCTCATAATATATCATATATAGTAGCAAACAGTAGAAAAAATTAACAAATTAAAAAAATTTAAATCTACTACTTTGATAAAAACCTTTAATTACGACCTCTAAAAAATATTAGGTCATTGCCGGTGAAACTGACTTCAAATTTGTTTATACAAGTTGTGTCCGCTATTCTAGGAGATTTTTTTTTTCGAAAATACCACGTTGATGGCTCTCAGAAATGTAGAATATTCTACAAAAAAATTTAATCAAATTAACGTAATTAAAAAAAATATATATTTTATTTAGAAAGTAGTGTACCAAAACTTACAAAATAATATGTATAGATTAAAAAAATTAACTTTCAATATTTCAAATAGTTTCTTGATAGCTTTTGGGGTGAAAAGTCATTACACGTGAAACAATGTTTCAAATTTGTAAGAAATCGTTTAATCATTTTTAAAGTTTAAAGTTTCTCATAATTATTTTTTACGTATCAGTTCACTAGCCAATAAATAAAAGCAAAATTTTGAAAAGTTGTTTAGCAATTATTTCAATTTGTACTTTCCAGGACTGAAATTTGTTCAACTATCTGTCTTAATAAGTGAACAAGGTTGGTACGTTGGTGGCATGCGTACATTTATTTTTGCGGGTTTTTTCAACTTTTTTCAAAATGTAGGGGTAATAATACATCACTGCTCTGTCATTGAAGTTACATAATATGTGTACCAAATTTCAACGCCATTGATTGCGGGAAATTGGTCTAAAATTATGTTCCAAAATTTGACCACATACTGAGACTCCAATTGAATAAGATCTTATAACTTGGCAAAAGCACCAAGAACGTCTTCATTTTCTTAAAATAAATATATTAATCATTATGGACCCGTCAACTATAGAAGAATTTTATTCAACATTTACCCAGGGGTAATTTCTATGCAAATTGCATTATGAGTTCATGTTACTAAAGTAGTAATTATTAATGACAGATGTATTATAAACAATTCAGATTTCGCATTAACCTACACAATAAGGCTATGTTCGTCTGTGAGTCTCCAAGGGAAAACAACTACTACCTACTACAAACGATGAAATATATCTGTTGTCTGTTTCGATGCAAGAAGTTCCAATCCTAAGCCACAGGTTTTGTTCGATTCAATTGGGTGTTCCACCAAAGCGAAGAAACTGTTTTAAATCGAAACATTATTTTGAGAATGAGGTTCATAGCATCGGAACGTAGTTCTTGTAGAAACATTTTCCAAGAATCCAACAGACATAATTCATCGGTTGTAGGGATCAGTAGTAGTTTTCTGTTGAGACTTACCGATGAAAATACCACTTTGTTAAAAGTCGATTGTCATTTTAGTTAATGATTCTCAATACTTGAGAAATTATGAAATAAAGTCTCGAATTGCTCTCTCGAATTGTCTACTGAATTTGGGAAAAATAATTAATATACGTTTATAAAAATCCTAAAAATCATGCAGAATATTTCACAATGAGATTTTCATCTGAAAAAATTTAAATTAGTGTTTCTATCAGTACCTACTGAATTCGTCTCGATTTGGCTAGAAATTAAGGTTCTTTCGTTTATACCTACGTAAATGGCACCTTCGAGGAGGCGTGGAAAATAAAAATATGACTTGAGTAACAATACCGGGTGTTCGCCCCTATATTTCTTTGGTTTTGAAAATAAAACTACGAAATTTCGAGGATCTGTAATCGACATATAACAGTATTTTCTGTCGAGTTATTCTGCTTAGGCCGAAAGAGCCATAAACTTTCGATTTTTAAATGGGATACCTGGTATATTCTCAGATATTTTGTATCCAAATGACATTTGATAACCAAAATATTTGTTTTGGATAAATTTTTTAGCTATTATTGGGTACATGTAATCTGTCCAACGAAGGCGATCCATTTCATACAGTGGAAGTGAGATAACCGTAACATTTTTACCCACCCAGACTTGTAATTTGGTTTCCAGATTTTGACGGGTCAGAAAAAATGTGTAATTTGGTTCCCGATTTTTAGGTTTACTAAATTTTTATGAGTAATTTGGTTCCCAAGGTTTTTGAAACATTTCTTTAATTAATTTATTAACCTCGCGAATACATTTCAGTGCGTAGATATTGATAACGTAGGTAGATTTTGCACCATTTTTCTTTGTGAAAATACATATTGTGAGGAATAACTCTCAAGTATGATCTAACCAGAAGGAACTAACCAAAAGTAGACATTTGAGAGCGTGGAAATTTGGGCAGTGGTCGGTGTCCGAAACGAGAAGCCAAAAATTGGGATTGGGAACTAAACTACACATTATTTATTATCAAGCATTTCAAATAAATTTCTAATTTATTACCTGACGGAAACCAAACTACCAACACCCCTTTTATTTATAGTGGTTTGAATACGCTCAAACCACTAATTTCAGTACTTACATTTTGGGATAAATACTTCGGGAAAAAGTATCTGCCACTTTTCTTCATCTTTTCTCTATTAAATAAAAAATCTCCGTGAATTGCGGAATAGAAAATGAAAAATAAAACCAATCTGGAAATTAAAAATTAAATTATTAATAATACAACCGACTCATATATTTCAGTTATCACTGAACTTTAAGCTTTAGTACGCCATGACATCGATCATCAATTTTTAAAAGCCCCAAAGGAAATCAAATGGTTCTAATATTCATACAGGTAAAGCTTGAAGAGAGAAATTCAAATTTTCTTTTGTGACTTCCCCAGCGACTACCTGCCTACGTAGATACGTTCTTTTTGATAATATATTTATAGGGTTCTTAATGAAACCTTTTTACGTCGTTACAATATTCTTCCTTCGGGGAAATTTTTATTGTTTTTCTTCTCAAGAATTCTAAAGAGTGATGAATATTCTGTTAGGGAAAGAAAGATCAAGGAAAACTCGTCTTTTGAAGCAGTCTATTCGATTTTTTTTTCATAACTTTGTAAGGTTCGGAAAACAATTCACGAAATTGAATCAAATCGTGTATTTCAGCACTGTGCCATCAGTCGTTCACGATGATTTCAATTTTCCTTTTTTCTTGTCATAAGAAGCATGATTTGTGTGTAGCACAGGATTGAAGAGGATTTGTCACAGGACAATTTATTCGGATGGTTCTTAAAAATGTTGGATCAACAAAGTACCTACTTTGAAATTGTTATGAAACAATGTGTCTTACAGGAATTATCACAGGAGAATTATTATGGTAAAATCTATACAAAAATTTATGAAGCTTATTGTTGAGTTGTCCAATCCTCAGCAAGTCATGTGCTGAAAAAATTTTACTATCGCGCCTAGTCATTACCTTTAGGACAATGTTCATATTTTCTCTTTTATTTCATAGAAGAAAACAACTATAGTGGATAAGTCCATTTGTCTCAATCTTTATTCTTTGTAAGCATAGTTCATAGATGGCTGACCACCAACGTGATGAACGTTGTAATGGATTATTGCGATTGCACGTTAAAAGGTAATACGAAAAACGAGAAATAAAACTTTCTATGAGTTAAAACCATGGATAACTATATGACTGATCAACTCAATCAAAACAAGAGATAACTTAAAAAAAAAACTGTTGAATAAACACACAGATGCATCAGAGATTCAATACAAGAAGTATCGAAACAGACCCAATAAACTAATAAAATACACAAAAAATGAATACTACAAAGAAAAACTTAATGAAGTAGAAGGGAACTGCAGAAGAACTTGGAAAATAATAAATGACATTACCACAAATACAAAAAAAAGAAATCTAATAGAAAACACTACAATCACACTTGAAAATGGCGAATCAATAATGAATAATTCAGAAAAAGCAACAATTTTCAATGAATATTTTGTAAATATCGGCAGTAACATGGCAAATAACATTGAAAAGTGCAACACACCGAGAAATTTTTTGAAGGACCAATCAGTAAATTCATCCTTGTTCTTGGAACCCATTGATGAAAATGAAATTATTATATTAATATCCATGCAACCTCAAAAATAATTGTGCTCCTGGCCCTGACGGCTTAACTAATAAAACAAATTCACCCATATATCACTAAACCACTTGCACATATTATAAATAACTGTTTCAAAACTGGAAAAATTCCCCATCATTGGAAAATATCCTTAGTAACACCTATTTTCAAGACAGGAGATCACCGTCAACTGAAGAATTATCGACCCATATCAGTTATAAATAATTTTGCCAAGATTTTCGAACAGGCACTAAAAACAAGACTTATGAATTTCTTTAACAAACATCAAGTAATAACGAAATCCCAATATGGCTTCTTGAAAAATTCTAGTACGGAAAATGCTATTCTAGATTTTACTTCAGACTCAATAGAATCATTGGATAAATCAACTAAATGCCTTGGTGTCTTCCTAGATCTCGCAAAGGCATTTGATACTGTGCATCATGAAACCCTATTAAACAAACTATATGTATATGGCATAAGAGGTATGGACACAGCCATACTATTCAAAGGTGACAACTGGGGAAATGTTTTTAGGACAGCAGAAACTAGCAAGAAAAAAATTTACATATGGCTTAGCAATAACGTATTGAGTTTGAACGTGGAAAAAACAAAATTTGTCACATTTTCTTCAACCATCAGTGACCAACCAAATTTAAACCAAATTATCATTCACAAATCCAGCTGTAAAAAGGAAAATAACTGTAATTGTTCCAAAATTCAGAAAGTAAACTCCATCAAATATTTAGGCGTCATTCTAGATCAATACATGAGATGGTCTGAACACATTTCCTACGTCAGAAAAAAATGCGACTACTCATGCATAAGTTCTACGTTCTCAGAGACATTCTTTCACGAAAAAATCTAATGATTCTATACAACTCCCTAGTTGAATCAGTTATAAATTATTTTTCATAACAATATGGAGAGGGACTTACAATAAACACATATATATATATATATATATATATATATATATATATATATATATATATATATATATATATATATATATATAATTTACAAACCACACAAAATACGATATTGAAAATAATTCTGCGGAAAAGTAAACTGTTTTCAACAGAGACACTATATGACGAAATAAGATTATTTAATATCAGACAACTATATACATACCGAACGTTATTATGGATGTACTCAAACAATGATAAATTCATCACACAAAGAACTAAGAGAACTAGATCCAGTGAAAACGCATCACTTCAAACTCCACTTTATAAAAAAAGCCATACCCAAAGATTTCTGTTATTTTTTGGTCCAAAATTATATAACATGCTACCACCATCTCTAAGAAACATACAAAAATTTAAAAAATTCAAATCAGCTGTCAAAGATTTCATGTTACGAAACCCACGGTTATTTGAACTTTTTTAATAAATCATGGGAAACATTCATATAAACCACGTCTTTGTCCTGAAATGCCTTCTCTCCTCCTTCCACCTTCCACTACAGAAAAAAAAACAAATATTCGCTATATTTTACATGTAATAATATTGTTTGGTACTTTAATCGTAATACTCTAAAGATATGAGTGAACAGAAACAGAAACCACGTCTTTGTCCTGAAATGCCTTCTCTCCTCCTTCCACTACAGAAAAAAAAACAAATATTCGCTGTACTGTACATGTAATAATATTGTTTTGTACTTTAATCGTAATACTCTAAAGATATGAGTGAACAGAAACAGAACAGGCACTCAGTGTCTAGGTATCCTTCACTCAATCCTAAGAGATGAAACCTGTAAAACCAATGTACTTCACCCAAATTTTTAAATAAATCTTGAATCTTGAATCTTTTGCAGTATGAAAGATCTTTCGTGTTCAGCATATCCTTTTTAAAACTTAGTGCCACATTGTCCCACATAAACACTGTTTCAATTAAGCTTGTGAACTCCAGATTTTTCCATTTTGTTTATTCTATCTTTGGCATTGAAAAGGAAATTAGATAAGCTGGAATGCAATCTGAATGGTAACTCTACATTGGATTTTCTAAAGAATCCCACAGAAAAAACGATGTAGATGATGTCCATATAGGTCAAAACTGCAGTTGGGTTAGTTACAAATAGAATTGGTTTAAAAACATAGAAAAATGTAATTCTCCATAAAGGAAAAACCTTATGGAAAATGGCTTTCGGTGAAATTGGCTGAAATTGGGATATTGTAGATGTCGATATCCTGATTGAATCTCCCTCTGGGCGCAACATCAAAAAATGGACATTTTTTGAGATAATCATGGTCAAAGGCTGTCAAATAGATGTTTGCAGCTATCAGTGTTATGCCATGAACATGTCATGTCATGCACATATTACTTGTTCCAACGACTCTATGGTCCCGAAACTTGATGAAAACTTGGGCCAAGATGTTTTCAGGGTCGCTGACAACGAATCTGGGAGTAGACTTGAAGAAAATTCACGTCAATAGTCCTAAAATGCCCCCCAAATAAGCCCTATTTTTCAATATTTCCGAAAATCGATGAAAACTTGGCCCAGAAGGTTTTCAGTGCGAAACAGTACCATTTGTTCCACAAATCTCTTGTTTTCATTGTTTACTTTTCTTTGGTGTTTAGGTATCAACTGCTTTGGCCATTAGCCATGTGTTCTGTGCAGGCCTTGTTACTAACTCCATACGCCACCTTAGGAGCAGCACTGTTAATTGGAACGCAACAGTGAATCGAGCAGGACTCAACCCCAGTCGAGCCAAGAGATTTCAATGATTTAATCGGTTAAATGTAATTGAAAAATCCCATTGTTATCGTCGTATATGTTCTATGAAGCATTGCAAACATGACACATTCTGATGTGTCATTGTACGGAGATAAAGATTCCAAAAAGCCTCGACTGTCTGCGGAGGAATCGAAGTCCGATAAGTTATGCAAATATTTTCTTTAAAATCACCAAAAGTGGAAAAATATGTGTCTCCACTCAACATACCTACCTCGCTTGTCGACAAATGTCAATCTTTACTTTGCTGTAAAAGGCGATCGGACATCTAACCGTCCGGTGCCACAGAAAAAATCGCAAAACCCGCAACTTATATCTATGCAAGGAATCTTCGTCACTTATAAGGCAACATGTGAATGGGACTCGAGCTATTGGTATTCTTCTTCGTCGTTTGCACCTATTCACTTGTTTCACTTGTACTCAGCTTATAAATTTCCTCCGTTTAATTCCCACTTCACATCAACAAGACAACAATGATGGCATTGTTTCAAAACAAACATAGCTAGTGGTAATTAATGGCATCCCGAGACAGGATATGTATTTTTTCATTGCACCATTGAGTGTTAAAATGGCAGTTGCAGGCTTGCTGTAAACATTGACATTGACTGATACGAAACTGATATCGAAGACTGTTAACAACTGTTAGCCTTCTTTAAGCAGTTATCGTGATGTTTTATAGCATCGTCGACAGAAAGGTCAAAATCCTTTTAATTTATTATGGGTTTTCAGTTTATTGTAGCATCAGCCTGAGTCTCAGAATATATACAAGAAAACAAACCGGTGGAGGAAAGTTTTCATTTTATTTATAGATGGAAATGTAGAAATTAGAAATATATTTGTCGTGGTCGAAATAAAAACCAGATTTTTATTGGTTTTCTAAGTAATTGAAATTGAGCACAGCTATCAAACTGAAATGAGAGTTACACTAAAATTATGGTAACTTCGACCTATCAATACGGAAAAATTCAAGTATAGAATGTCTTGTTTAGAACTTGTTGTACAATGTTCGCAAATCTTCAAAATATGTCAGTCAACCAATTCAGCAATTACTGTAAATCTGAAATTGAATCAATGTAAAAAATGTTTGTTTTTCTGACGATAAAGACTATTATTTTCGCTAATTCATTATCGAAGAAATCTAAAGCAATTTATGAATCGAATTACCAACGATCTTCTTCACAGTAGTGTGAATATGTCTCATATTCACAGTAGAAAATAAACTCTCATATTCACCCTTCTGTAAATATGACCATCATTTCAACATTCAAAATATTAACAAAATGTTGCCGTATCGAAACGAAATTGCAAATAAATATAAGTACGTTACAATATGTAATTCTACTGACTAGCATAAGTGCACTAGGTAAGTATACGGTTAAGATTTGAGTAATTGATGATAAATTCAAAAAGGTTTAGAAAAAGTAAATGTTTTCACCTCAATAATGTCACAGAAAGTGTATTTTACTTACAGAATGTCTGGATTGAATTTTTTCCGTACCTGAAACAAATAACATTATGATAAATCTTTATTGAATTAAACAATTAAAAACTATTAGAAAAGATATTGAGAGAAAATAAATAAAATGTCAGCAAAGGGTTTTTTCTGTATTGGTAATAATTTATTTCATATACTAAGTAGTCATCATTAAGATAACAGGTCATGCATTGTTCTTATTTCTTCCCAATCTGTATACTTTTCCGCGGAACTGAGGAAATTTTGAGAAACGATAAATAAAAAGATAGTTTAAATGACACGGAGTCGCAAATTCAGAAGTTTAAAAAGAATCCAGAGACGTCAGTAATTCCTCTTATTACAGTAATATTGGTTGAATACAATAAAGAGAAGAACGATTCGCGTAGTCTGCAAAACATGTAACGAAGAAAAAATGACAACGAAAGGGAACTATAGAATCGTTCTTCGCATATTCAGTAGTATTAATAAGAGTACTTCAAAATATTCAGGTTATACATCAATAACTTGTTGCATAATTAAAAAGAGGGTAAGTTTAAGACCGACCCTATTTGTATAAGTGTGCAGGAAGTTTGAGAAATATAACCTTAAATATTTTAAAGTACGAATTGTATTCGATGCGATTATTTTTTGGGTACATTTGAACACTCGTCGATCAATTCTAATGATAAAGCACCGAATTTTCTGAAAATGATAAGACAAAAGTCAAAATTTTATGACATGCTTTGTTTGTATGTAACAAAATAGAGTTAGTCACTATGGAAAATCTAGTAGTTGTAAATTTATGATTGGTGCGGAGTTACTTCTATGTATAACCACGTATATTCGAAATTAAACAAGATAACTTGACTCAATTAAATGTTCGGATTGGTTGAAAATCATAACGAAAAAATAATCCATATAATACCAAGAACCGTATAGGAGATGCCTTTGTTTCAATTGAGATTAAAAACCTTTCGTTATCCTATGATCCCATAAATGAATTTTCTGGAACAATACACCAGCAACCCAACCAGCTGTCCTAATCGATATATTAATAAAAGCAATTAGGCAAATGCCGCAATCCTTTATTCAGAGTAATCAGGGATAGGAATATAGGAAGCAAGCTGAGATAAGCAATGTTATTTGAAAAACGCGATTTTTTATGGATCTCTCACTCACATCATTCATTTTACTGATACCTCCTTTGTTTATTTATAATACCTTTTTAGAAATACATAAAAATAAATCTGACTTCACCAGACATTTGGATGGTCATGATTATGGAACACGAAACTCGCATCTGCTCGTACCACCTCGTTACAGACTAACAAAGTCTCAGAGAAATTAATCGAACGTCAGTTTATATACTCATTTACCAGATTATTACAAGTTGCTCAACTTCTGTTCCGAGTCAAAAGTTTTACAAATTTGTTTCAACAATATGCAATGGCTGTCAAAGTTAAAAAAACTCGTTCTATTCGTTCAAAATGAAAATTGAATCAGTATTTGTAGAGAGTTGTTTCTGTAGTACCTACTGAGGAATATTTGAATTCAACTACCTGTTCAGTCACATATTTTACATACTTTTGTTGTTTTTCTATTCACACAATTTTATATGAGTATTTACATATTTCTGTTGTATTTGTTTATACCTATACCATTTATTTTATTGATTTTGTATCCACTAACTGACCTGCAACCAACGTATAATGTAACGTTGTCAAATAAAATGTATCTATCATTTATACCCACCCACGTGGTAATGTTAGCTCTAGCCTCATAAACACATGGTGTCATAACAAAACCACAAATCTGCGGTAAATTTTTATTGTTGACACCAACTCTTTGTTGTTTCGCTTGCAATCAAGTGTTGCACATCTTTGCACTCAGCTAAACCGTACTGTCGAGGGGATCTCTTTCAATAACGTCTCTCGATGTATTTTTAGTTTAGTTTTATTTATATTATCATGGTCAATGTTAGCAACTTCGTTCTCAAGGCGAATGGCAAAATTTGGAACCTTTGTCTGTGGAAGATAACAACATCCAAATATAAAAAATTACCTATTACTTTTTCTCCCCAGGGTTTTGTGGCGGTTTCTGATCATTACAGGATTTTTGTTTTCCTGTAACCCTAGAATAAAAATATAATATGAAGTTTTGTGCACCTAGTAGCCCTCGGAGGAGTTCATGTGCAAAACCTGTTGACTATGATGAAATACTTCAACTATTTTCTAATATATGGAAAATAAATATATCAGAATCGTCCCAGTTTCGCTCATAATATTTCTCGGATAACTGTTACTGACGTTAGCATTTTCACAAGCAGAATTTTGAAAAATTAAATTGCTACTTTCGAGATTTATGCGCATGTCAAAACAAGCAGAAATGAGAGGAATTTTACTCTGAATCTGTTACGCTTGCAAGTACTCAGTCATTATCAACCTATTTATTTCCTACAACACAGAGATTACAAGTGAATGACTAGATATTTATGTAATGATTGGAAGGAAAAAAAACTAGATAATCATTTTTTCGGTTAGAGTCTACGAAGTTCAATAGGAAAGAGTTACATAGTAAAAACACCTATTTTTAAATTGATATCTCAACTATTTCATATCTTAATTTTTAAGTATTGAAAACAATTTTCATTTCACAACTGTTATTTCAAATACCACAATTTTGACAAGCAGAAAGCCTACAATAAAACTGCAGAATCTTGAATAATGATGGAAATGTATTCCATGAGTCAATCATAATAAAAAAATGTATTTATTTTTTCAGGGGCCTCTGGGGTTACCATGAATATAACAATTCAAAATCAAAATGACTTATTTCATTGTAGAATATATATGATAATTTCAAACACACCGTGTGTCCGCAGAAGGTTGCTCGCTCCCTCAACTTTTTTGTTTTTGAAGATAATAGAATGAAATCTGGAGGATCTGTGTACGACATAAAATTGCATTTTTTGACAAGTTACTCAGTTGCATGGTTTCAATGCGAGAAAAATATTAAAATGGGACATGGAGGTATATTTTTACTTCTACCTGAATAGACCCATTCAGCTTTTTGTAATTGATTTTTATTTTTATTTTAGACCTAATTCTTCAGTTTAGTGGGCTGTGGATGCAGTCAAATTACAGTCCTGAAGATTTGAAAAACATACAACTTTACTGTTTTTGGTCAAAGAGTATCTACTATATAAACTTTGATTATTGAATTCGTATTAACATTTTTAGTTCAACAAATACGAATCTAATCCTTCAATAATAAAACAACACTTATATCAGATTCTTGACACACTGCCGGCATACTCGCATATATACACTGATGGATCCAAAACCCCTGAAGGAACAGCTGCAGCATTCTCGACAAACCAGTACAAGGCCGCTTATAAACTCCCTCCGACATTTAGTGTTTTCATCGCAGAACTCTATGCTCTATGGAAAGCCTTGGATTATGAAAAAAATGAAAAAATTCCGAACACCATTATCCTCACTGATTCTCTCAGCTGCATAATGAGCCTCTCCCAAATCTACCCTAACAATCCAATCCTTCAAAAGATAAAAGTAGAACTTCATCATCTGCAACTGAGCGGGCAGAACATTATGTTTGTATGGATTCCATCCCATATCGGCATTGAGGGAAATGAAAAAACCTACCTTATCGCAAAAATTGCAGCAAATAGCGAAGTACCCCCATGTAGGAACACAATTGTCCAGTCTGATTTCAAAACAGTCGTGAGAAAAATATTGATCAATAGCTGGCAACAATAATGGAATACCAGTGGATCAAAGTTAAGTGAAATAAAGATGTCAGTCAGTCCATGGAAATACACCCCAATGCCCAGAAGACTTCGCATAGGACATACACGACTTACCCATGGATACATCATAGGCAAAACAGAAGAACCACACTGTGATATTTGCCAAACAAAAATCACTGTGAAACACATTATTCAAGAATGCCCATTATACTACCAATAAAGACAGGACAATAACATCCCAGAGAGTATTATCCATACCTTAGGAGAATGTAGTGTTACTGAAAACGTGATAAATTTTCTGAAAAACAGTGACCTTATGGACAAAATCTAGTATGTAAACAAAACTTAGTGTGTATACAAAATTTAGTTATATATCAATAATATCAATGTCAACTGAATGTCTTTAATAACCTTAAGGGTTGATGAGACAATAAATAAAGCTAAATAAAAAAAAATAATTTTTTTTATTTCAAATGGCAGCATCATGGTGCATTGCATTTTTTACGATTAACTTGATACCGCAAACTATTAGGTTGCAAACAACCTTCGGTTAACAATCTTGTAATGATAACATTAAAAATCAAGCATTTTTTGAGATGATGAAATAAACATAAAGCATTTTTTCAAAAACAAGCTTTAATTCATAAAATATTAAACTGAAAATAAAAAAAATTGAATTTATTGTATTAAAACAAGGACTTTTTAAAATTTTTAATATGTTCTCAAACGGAAGGCTTTATTTCGAATGTAATGAGACGCCTGAAGATTTAAAAAAAATTGAAAAATAATTGTGAAACCGGAATGAAAACAGCTTTTCTCATTAATTTCTTTTTAATTTAACAAATAATTCAATTTTAAGCGATTTCGAAATAACCCTTGATAAGTAGTGGAAGTAACATGACTCCATCTGAGTGCATTTTTCATTCTTAATCTACCTCTGTAGCAGAAGGAGGGTGGGTTAATTGTAAAGTGGGCACACGACAAAAAAATTAAACGAATCAAAGAGAGCGAAATTTTGATGATACATGGTTTTATTCAAAATGTCGTAAGGAGACGAAAGAAGAGCAAAAGACGAGGAAAGTGTGTCGTCACAAATGTCATTCTTGTCAAAAACTGATTCCAAACAAAGAATTTTAGGTGACTCTCTCTGTTGATGATTTGCTGCTTTGCTTAGGTTGTGTTTGGTTGGTTGGATTTTGTTTTCTCAAGCAAAACGAGTTGAAAAATCTTTACGGAAACAATTCGGACAAGCTGATTTAAATTCGAAGTTTGTTTGCAATCAGTTTTTGACAAGAATGACATTTGTGACGTCATCACTTTCCTCGTCTATTATAAAAGTTTCCCAGTTAAAAATCAAAAATTCATCATTTGTATAGTATCCAAATCGTTCAAATTTAATTCCGTTATTTTCAAAAACAAAATAGTTACAGGGGCGTCATTTTCCGCGGACACCAGGTATATCTCTCAACATTGAAAACCGAACTATAAGAGACTTCAAAAGCTGTCCATGAAAAATAATTAACACATGTTTCTCAAACTTTGATGAAATTTCGGTGTACTGGTTTTTCTCTTCCGCGTGCACCAAATATTCAATTCGCAAACATTTGCCATTCATTGACCTCACCTCCCAATAACAAGAAATAACATTCCACGAATACCAAAGTAATCCAGTTATTCAAAAAAGTGCCAAACTTTATCTCAGTTTTTATTCCAACTTTTCGAGTTCTTAAGATTCACCCAGTCTCATTACACAGAGTCCGAGGCAAACTTCGCAATTATTCAGCAGCCATCCTCGCAGAATGTCTTGAATAAACTGAAAAAACAAGCAAGATCTTTTGTTTTTGAATAGAACAAGGTTTTACTGCCGGAAATAATGGCATTTATGCAGATGTGAGGGTTGTTGAAAAGAACAGAGACGAGGATTATGAAGGTTATTATTTTATCCCGACTGAGAAGGACAGAGGACCGCATATTGCATTTAATGAGACCCGAGGCGAAATGAATGTTGTAAAACATAAGTTGATCAAATGATCAATGGGAATACGAATGAGAGTCAAGGCCGTAGCAAGAAAAAAATTTCAGGGGATCCGTTGACTTGAGCTTAAGAAGAAAATTGATCAATTTCAGTATTGTTTGTATGTTCAATAAAATTTTGTAATTTACCCAGGAAAGATCACATGATTGACTTTGCTGATAATAACATAATAATAATACACACCAATCACACAGCTTGCAATAATATTTATTCAACAACAAAACAAACCAAATTTAAATACATTTATGGGAAACATATGGAGGAGTCAGATCCACATTACAGAATAGATTTTTTTGCTGCAAGAAATCAATGACCATCTCGTTGTCAATGTTTACGCCTCGGTGAATTGACATTAACGCCAATCCATTCAGTCTCTCCTGACCTGTGGAATTTCTCAAGTAGGTTTTGAGGCGTTTCAGCGAGGAACGTGGCCTCTCAGGAGTACATGTTGTAACGGATAATAGTACCAAAAGTTTAATAATATTCGGGAACAACTCCTGATTGCGAATGACAGATTCTGTAGCTGCTCGGTGTGATCTCTGGTGCTGCTAGAACAATTCTTTCCCGGAGAGTACCTTGGTCGTCGATGCATAAATTTTCGTTTTCATTGCAGTCTTTCCAAAAATTCATTGGGTTTAAGTCAGGAGAGCTTGCAGGCCAAAGAAACTTTGACGCTCTGTCGAAAATGAAGCAAGTTAGAACACATGATTATAAGAAACAAAATTCTTATTTTTGCATGAAAAACCGATCCTAAACGTTTGGTGGTTTAACCATGTATATATAATCAAGGAACTTGAAGACACTCTTTCTTGGTAGGTAACTCACAAGCACTTTTTGAAGAAATAGATAACAAACTACCAGTTTTACACTCTCTACTTGATCTATGTAAGTAAAAGTAAAATCAGAACTTTCAAAATTCTGCCCTTTCTATGCATGGCAATGCCCACAGGCATTTTCAATTAAGGTCATTGATTAGCATTAAGGTAAGACTATCAATTTTTTTTTATAAATCGGAAACATTCATTGATCAAATCAAAACTGTGCTTTATTGTAAAAAAAAATTATTATCAAAGCAGAGAAGATGTATGTCTATCTATATAGTATTGGTTGGTTGGTAAGCAGAAAGTTGAATTTAAAAATTACAAATTATTACACTTTCCGATTGAATTAGAATATATAAAAAAAGAAAAGAGGGAGAAAAAAATCAATAAACTAAATTAAATTATGAAGTAATAAAAGAATAAAATTAAGCCAATTATAAAGTTAATATTCAAGTTAGTATTAATTTTAAACGAGATTTAAAATGGTCTATATTGTTTGCTCAGTGTGGGCCACTCTAGTAGACGGCCTCATTACAAAACTGTCCGCAGAAGGCCACTATTGCCTAGGATACGCAGACGACCTGGTAATAGTCGAGAGAGGACGATTTCCAAGTATAGTCTCGGAGCGCACGCAAAGCGCTCTAAACATCGTTGACAGGTGGTGCAGAGAAGAGCAACTCTCCATTAATGCACAAAAAACCACCGTGGCAATATTCACAAATAAAAGAACACTGGTAGGCCTGAAACCACCAATGCTGAATGAGTAACTTTCGACCAAAGACTAACGTGGAACTCTCACGTCCAAAAAATCGCGCATAAAGTCACCATTACACTAGGAATGTGCGGCAGAATGTGCGGAAAAAACTGGGGGCTCAACCCTAAAGTGACCCTATGGTTATACACGATGGTCGTGAGACCCATGATAACCTACGGGTCGGTGGCGTGGTGGACAAAAGCACAGCAGACGGGGATCATTAGGCTATTAAATGGCATCCAGAGGCAGGCATGCCTGTGGGTGACAGGGGCCATAAGAACAACTCCGACGGCTGCTATGGAGGTCATACTGGACCCGCCACCACTACACATATACGTCCAAGGAGAAGCAAGGTCCGTGACACACAGACTAATGCAGGGTCAAGCTCCAATAAGCCAGAAGCACGGAGCTGATTACCGGAAGCTACATGAGGAACTGAGGGCAGACCCAGTAATGGGAATGTCTACGGACGCGATGGTTCCCAAATATAGCTTCAAAAAGAACTTCAAAATACTGATACCAGACAGAAACGACTGGGAGAAAGGGCCGCCCGTGAATGCAAGATCGGTCTGGTACACAGACGGGTCAAAGACAGATAACGGAGTCGGCGCAGGAGTTTACGGGGCAAAGCCAAGGATTAACATCCAGCTTAGCCTTGGAAAACACGCCACATTGTTTCAGGCAGAGGTAACGGCTATACAACACTGTGTCGGAGAAATACTGAGACGAGAGATAAGGAATGAAACAGTGGCCATCTACTCCGACAGTCAAGCTGCGCTCAAGGCAATCGGTTCCCACCAAGTCAAATCAAGACTGGTGTGGGACTGTTTGCGTGATCTGACCGAGCTGGGTAGTCGTAACAATGTGACCCTAGCTTGGGTGCCGGGCCACGAGAGACACCTGGGCAATGAGCGGGCCGATACACTAGCCAGAGAAGGCTCTTCGGCAGCGCTCATTGGACCGGAACCCTTCTGCGGCGTAGCAAAATCCACCACAAAAGCCCGCACTAAACAGTGGGTACAAAACAAATCTCAAAAGTGGTGGGAAACACGACCAGGATTGAGACAGGCCAAGGAGTTCATCAAAAGACGCTCGCCAAAATTCACGACGGACCTCCTCAGCTACAAAAGGAGGATCGTTAGACAAATAGTAAGTCTGCTGACAGGCCACTGTAGGCCTAACAGACATATGAATATTATAGGTCTGGCGAAAGAAGCAATCTGCAGGTTCTGCCAGGAAGAAGAGGAAATCGCAATACATGTAATGTGCCAGTGCGAAGGACTAGCAAGGATGCGGTTTCTACAACTTGGAGATGATAAACCAAGAGCGGAAAGCTATCTCGAGAGGCCACTATCAAATTTGCTCAGTCTGATAAAATGGACGAAGCTAGATGATGTGCTATAAGCAATTGGAGCCACCACAATAGATCTGAAAAGGTCGCAGTGGATTAGGCCAAGGGGCCAGCCCCCCCCCCCCCCCCCCACTAACATCTTGCTCATAGTACTCCAGCATGTCGTAGTATGATTTTGTTATTAGAAAATTCATTACTTCCTTTCTGAATTTTTTAGATTTTTTATAGATTTTGTTTTCGGACAAATGATTGTTTTTTTTACTCTCATATATAAGAGAATTCTTTGCTAGTGATGTTTTTGGTATAGGTAGGCTTAGGTTGTTTTCATTTTTACTGGTGCGTTTGCTACTTGGAGTACCTACAGGCATCGAGGATTGTTCTTTATGGATCAAACCGATATCAAACATACTGTCTCCATAATGAAGATGCAGGGTGGAGTTAGAATTCTTTGATGAAGGAAAAGAGGCCTGCAATGGTCTCTTGCTTTAGCCTTGCACATATTCCTAAGTTAAAAGTAGGTTCTTCTGGCGATAGATGCACCAACTCCATTTGATATAACTCTAATTGCATAGCAACCTGATGCTAGTCTTTTTCTTAAAGATGTGATGTGATTTTTAAACTTCAATTTGTTTTCAATGTGTAGTATTTTAAGTTAATATTGATTGCCTTGAAAGTTGTTATATAGGGAATAGTTGTTGTTGATAGCGACTGTCAGATTTGTCATGTAATTTTGATAAAATGAAATAAATGTAAATGTTATAACTCTGTGAAGTTATTCCAAAGACTACAGATATTATATTGGCGACGAGGATTATTAACGAATCATTAGAAATGGCAGAGAGTGCTAGTTCATTTGTTGGTGTTCAACACATTTTTGATGGGAAGTTGAACAACTGGTATGTTCATAAGAAAAGGATTGAACAATTTTTCATTGCGAATGCAATCAATAAAAGCGAGATCAAAAGGGCAATACTTTTAAATAGCCTGACGGAAGAAACGTACAAACTGCTAGAAGATTTGTTGATCCCAGAAAAGACCGAATCAACGGAATATGTAAACATTGTGAAAGAATTTGATGACTACTATAATCAAGAAAAAATAGTGCTGGCAGAAAGGTACAATTTTTACATTTCTAAGAAAGATAGAAACGAATCCTATTCTGTGTATTTAGTTCGTCTCAAAGGACTAGCTGTTAATTGCCAGTTCGGGATATTTCTGAAAACTGTGTTGAGGGACAAATTTGTTACTGGCTTAGAAAGTGGACCAGTTTTGGATAAACTGTTACAGCAGAATGAGGGAGATCTAACCGTAGAAAAGGCGCTTCAGTTGGCACTGCAGACGGAGTCGGCGATGACTGGTTTCGGGATAAACGATGATATGAGATTGATATGAGATTGACTATAAAGAAAGAATATGGAGATGTTTTCAAATTGAGTAAACATACTGATGAGCGAAGACGTCATGGAACATACTCCAGGAATAGGTACGATGAGAGACAATGGGTGAATCGAGACTATAATCGACTAGGTTGCAGCTTGTGTGGCCAAAGAACACACAAGGAAAGTGATTGTTGTTATAAGGATTATATATGCCATTCTTGTGGTAACAAAGGCCATTTGCGTAAAATGTGTGGAATTAAAAAGAAATTAAATTTTTTGGATAGTTTTACTGAAACCCCTTTTCTACGGTTAGATCTCCCTCATTCTGCTGTAACAGTTTATCCAAAACTGGTCCACTTTCTAAGCCAGTAACAAATTTGTCCCTCAACACAGTTTTCAGAAATTGCCCGAACTGGCAATTAACAGCTAGTCCTTTGAGACGAACTAAATACTCAGAATAGGATTCGTTCCTATCTTTCTTAGAAATGTAAAAATTGTACCTTTCTGCCAGCACCATTTTTTCTTGATTATAGTAGTCATCAAATTCTTTCACAATGTTTACATATTCCGTTGATTCGGCCTTTTCTGGGAACAACAAATCTTCTAGCAGTTTGTACGTTTCTTCCGTCAGGCTATTTAAAAGTATTGGCTTTTTGATCTCGCTTTTATTGATTGCATTCGCAATGAAAAATTGTTCAAGCCTTTTCTTATGAACATACCAGTTGTTCAACTTCCCATCAAAAATGTGTTGAACACCAACAAGTGAACTGGCACTCTCTGCCATTTCTAATGATTCGTTAATAATCCTCGTCGCCAATATAATATCTGTAGTCTTTGGAATAACTTCACAGAGTTATAACATTTACATTTATTTCATTTCATAAAAATTACATGACAAATCTGACAGTCTCTATCAACAACAACTATTCCCTATATAACAACTTTCAAGGCAATCAATATTAACTTAAAATACTACAACTCTTCCCCACCAAATGAAACATGATCAATCAATATAGTAAACGATCAGGGGGTCTTGTTACACGTTTAGGTCTCCCAGAAATTGTATTGCAAGGATTTTCGTTCCATGTTATACCTGAATCTATGTTCGTTTTCGGCAATTGCATTACAATTTCCGGTTGTTCCTCATCGGAATCCCTATTGGCCATACTTGTGCTAACAAAATCCCAAGGTAGAAAAATGTTGAGGGTAAACATTCGGTATTATAAGGGGGGAAGAAGTGTTGAATTTCTTGTAGGACAGTCAGTTAGAGCTAGAGATTATAGATTTGTGAAGGCTAGGTGGGCAGCCGGTAAGGTAATAGAAAGGATAGGTAAAGATGTGTACAAGGTGAAGATATGTGACAGTGATTTCATTTGGACCAGACATTCAAATCAAATGTTACCTTGGGATTTTGTTAGCACAAGTATGGCCAATAGGGATTCCGATGAGGAACAACCGGAAATTGTAATGCAACTGCCGAAAACGAACATAGATTCAGGTATAACATGGAACGAAAATCCTTGCAATACAATTTCTGGGAGACCTAAACGTGTAACAAGACCCCCTGATCGTTTACTATATTGATTGATCATGTATCATTTGGTGGGGAAGAGTTGTAGTATTTTAAGTTAATATTGATTGCTTTGAAAGTTGTTATATAGGGAATAGTTGTTGTTGATAGCGACTGTCAGATTTGTCATGTAATTTTGATAAAATGAAATAAATGTAAATGTTATAACTCTGTGAAGTTATTCCAAAGACTACAGATATTATACAATGGTTACACAAGAAACTTAGTGTGAAATTTATTTTCAATTTGGTTCATGTCCAAACTGGGATTCTCATATTCGAATTTGAAAGTTTAAAATTGGTTTTATTGAAATTGAGACTCAGTTAATTTGAGTGACACCAGAAGTTAACTTCTTCCAGTTATGACACTTTTCAGGGTATCCACATTTTTTCCATGCTATAACATACATACATTTATTTTCTCCCTTTCATTGTCAGATACGATTAATTGACTCGGCACCAAGGTTCTAAGACAAAATAATTTACTGAGAAATTTTTGGGGGTTCCGGGCCCCATCGGACCCCCTCCTGGCTACGACCTTGATGAGAGTATGCGATAGAAATGGAATTCCTGAATGAGATTCCTCAGACAGATACAAGAGTTCTCGTCATTTCAATTGAGTTGTCTCTCTGAGTAACACTCTAACGGCTGGTTTCATTGCGGAATGTCGTCACGTACGTCGTACAATTCCCGATGATTGATTGATTACAAAGACTGTACACAAGAAATAATTTGAAACGTCTCTCGTTCTGTTTGAATTGTATGTGTAAGACAAATTACCTGTTTGGATTTAGGAAGCTGTGAAAAGTTTTTTAGATACAGTATTGTCACTACTAAATCAATAAACCAAAGTCACATTCCTGATCTGTGGTAACGGTATAAACATGGAGGAAGTTGTGATTCAGATAGAAAGAGCAAAACATGGAAGCGTAGATATATTTCAGAAGAATCCGTGGGTTTCTTAAAATATGAAATATACATTACCAATCCATAATGTAGAGAGCTATTCTCGAAAGTCAATTACATCCAAAGCAAACTTATAACTCAATTGACGATAGGGAGAAAAAGTGAATGTATCCAGAAACGTTCAGGATTTCATTCTTATTTTAGATTGTCCTCAATACAGTATCTTGGAAACATTTTCTAGCGAAATAGCAATAAGATATTTGGTTCCTCATCAAGTCATCTAATAAACTAAAGCACAATATTCCAAACAATAAATAAAATAAACAGCGTTGATTTCCTTATGAACCTCTCAGTAATTGGTATTATCCTCCTTCTCTCTTCACACAGTAAAAAGTAGATGGAAAAATACATTCCAAAATGTAATATATACATACTCCTACTAGTATTATAACTTGATTCCACAAGTAATTCAAAATTTTAATGTAAAATTTGGTAAATGTCCTCCATTTCTCTCGAGTTTTACAGTGAGCATGTAATTCAATGCTTTATTACATGTAATTTCCGCTGGTTTACATGATGACTGTATATGAATCTAATAATTAGTAAAACGACGTATTGTTTCAGCGGAATGATGCCAATTTACAGAATATTCCAGGTAATGTGTGAATTCTCTTTTGTTTAAATGTAATTTTATATGACGCTATCGCCATGCGCACCTACCGGCAATCGGCACAATCCTCATTCACAGTTCATATTATGTTGGTATAGGATGAACATCGTTGGTCATCTGGCGAAGCTACGTTTTAAATACAAACAAGCCATATTTTTTATTTGTGTATGTGTATATAGGAAATCGAATCGAAACTTCCGTTTTCGCAAAACCAACTGAGTGATGCTTTTCAGTATTTTCTTGACATTCAAATCTCAAGTGGATAGTTATCATCTCAATTCGATTCCAGAATATGATATCGGAGAGCGGACAATCTCATGAGGTCAGCTAAACTATTCAGTCAATTTCAACGATTTGAAGTATTAAGTAAGATATTTTATTGAATTATTGTTTGTGGTATGATATTTAAACGATTTGAGAGTTTTAGTTACTTTTTTTAATATATAACAATATGTTATGATGAGTAAAGTATTTTTAAATTCGATTTTATGTCTTTTTTGCAGATCCTCCTCCCCTCTCTGTACTATTATGGAATATTGTAGTATATATCAAACTCTGAAGAAATGTAACACTTCTCTGTAACCGTTACATTTGAGGCAAAAATAGATCTGAATCTGCTGGCACAATCTATCAAATATTTCGCTATAACAATAGAAAAGAGAAATTATAGATTGTTTTTCAAGGTACATTATGTTTCAATTCACTCAACGTTAAAAAAATGGATAATTGTCTTACTTTTCTTCTTTATTGAAGTTATTACGACACAAGTTTTCACAAAATGTAAAGTTAGTTGACACTACTTGAGAACAATGGACAAAAGACACCTAAACAGACATGTAACTTTCCGTTAAATCGGTAGTAAGGGGGAAAATCACATGAAAATATTAGTAATTATAGGGAAATATGTGAAAAATCACATTTGTGGCATGTAAAAGTGAATGATATTCCAAGTTTAATTAACAACAAAAATTGCATCCTTTCCTACAGATACTTGAATAATACACACTAAAGCATGTATATCAATTAACACTACTTGAATATAATGGTAAAAATACTTGAACAAACACGTATAAATCGCCATTGAATCTGGAAAAATGGAGAAAATTACAGAAGTATACAAGTGATAATTACATGGAATATATTAGAAATTCACATTTGAAGTCATGTGATGACTGTACATAATATTGCATGAGGTATGTAACTTTACATGTATATGCATGGCAACGCATTACCCATATGGGATCATGTAATCTGATGGAAACAATATTTACGGTGCACTATGAAGAATGCTTTTTTCAACAGAGGAAAGAACCAGCATTGATTTCTTTATGAACCATCTAGAAATTTGTAATATCTTTCCTCTACCTTCTTTATGAAGAATGATTTTTCTACAAAGGAAAGATTATATTCAACTTCTTCAATTTTCCTTGATTTCACGGGATTGATCAGAAACAGATAACAAATTGTGAGAACATGTTCAGATCAGATTGGTATTTTACTAGAATAAGAATCAATTATTAACATGAACAATCCATTAGAACCATAAGTCCATTCGACATTGCACTGATTTTTGTCAAACTGTATAACTTTGCTTTGCCATCTATGGCTAGAGCGTTGAAAACACCAACGTTTATATACCAGTCAGAATATGACGATGGCTGATGTTTTCGCTATAATACAATTTGTCTTTGGCTTGTTTGTGATTGGTTAAATTATGTGAGAATTTTAGGATGAGAGAAATAGTCGAAACAATATACAAACTGGAAGATAAAAAGAATTAAGACTATTGCGCATGACTAAAGAATTATCAGAATTATACAGACTATTGCGCATGACTTTAAAGGAATATTGAAAGAAAAGCTGAGAAAATCCATACATCTTATCTGAAAATAATGCAAATTCAAAAAAGTATCGTCTTTAAAATATTTGTGACCCTTCAATAAATAATCTGTCCAATATTTAATGGGTTGACAAATTTTGTACTATCTCATCTGTAGTTGTTGGTATAAATTTATTTTTTGACAAATTATGGGCAAAATATCTCGATGAAAATGAACTATAATTATAGCTTTAATTGCTTCAAGAGACACGATTCTCAAATATCATCACATATCCAACTGAATAAACTATGTAGCAATTCTCTTTGACCCTTGACACACATATTACATCTTTAAAATGACCTCCTGTGCAAGATTCTTAGAAAAAAAACTCGCCTGATGCGAAATTTGAGGAAATAAAGAAGTCTTCATATTTTCGTATCACAACCTGAAGATTTAAATGACAGGAATGAGAAGATAATTTCATAATTACATGGGCTGGCATTGTCCGAAAGACTTCTTTTAATGCTTGACCACCAATTACTAGGAAGAGGCCAAAACTCGGGTAGTATGGCAAGATACCGAAAAAAGTTATATGAAAAAGTTGCTTAGAATTTGATTTTATACTGAATTCAAGGAACGAACCGAGAAAATGGAAGATAAAAAAATGGAAATATTTTATAACCTCTTTACAAATTACCAATATATATCTTTCGAATAGCTTGAACGTAGTGGTACATTTGTATTTGAATGATAATGTTAGAACTATCTCATTTTGTCCAAACCAAATGGCACTAAATGAAAACATTGGCTTTTTCCAGAGCTACGTTACGTTACGTTACGTTGGTTCATATCTAATAGCTGAATTGGAATTCCACGACTATTGTGATAATATGGAAATCTGAAAACACCGTGTTTTCCTGATTTTACTCAAGTCATGAGCATTTCACTGCATCAATTCAAAGATGCTTACAGTTTTCAAATTTAAGTACAATGCTAATGCACGATTATCATCAAAACTTGATTATCATCAGAAAAACTTTGTGTTATTAGATTGCCATATCATAACAATAATCGTGGACAACAGCAATGACACTTTGTGCTCGAAATACACACATGTTTTTTTCTACGAACGCAGCTCTTAGACATAAAAACGATAGACACGTTCAACATAGGCACATAATAATACCTATGAGAAAATTTACGTTCAATAGTAATACCAAATGTATAAGCTATCCAAATATCCAGTAATTTACATCTCTAACAGAAGGAAAAAAGAGAAAAAACTTGCAGAATCCCGAGATCGAACTCACGTCAAGATCGAAAACCCAGTTTAATAGGAAGCATCTCTAACCTTAACACTGCCGCAGTTCCTTAGAGTGCTTTGAATTTCTTGTGTTCACTTTCCATCATTCAAGGTTCCTTGTCAACAAAAGCTAGGGAGATCGAGCGTTTATTGAGTATTCTCGCTCTAGAGCGTAAAATGACATTCTCGGAAAACAACAAGTTTGCGTTGAGATCTGAAAGCGTCAAAGGCTACTTTGGTAAGCGGTAGTGAAAAAATTATCCCTTCTCATATTTTGAATTCCATCTTTTCATTGTAGGTCAGAAATAAAGAAAAACCCAGCCTACGTCATTCCAAATTTACCAAATTGTCCGTCCGGCTTACGGACCGGTCCTCATAAAACTAATAGCTAGCTGGCAAGGTTTCGCATCGTAGGTAATCCGATTACCAGAAATCTAACTGCTGAATTTCTGAAACTATTTTAACGGATTTAAATATTTCCCAATAAAAACATTTATAGACGGACAAAGGCCCCATTTCTATTATCTTTGAATTAAAGAAAAAACAAGAAATAAAAATATTTAGAAATGTTGTTGAAGATTATTTTATCATTGGTAAAGCCCCTACAGTTCCACTATAGTCAAGCCATTCAGAGGAAAAGTCTTTATTATTTGCAAAGAGATCGGAAAATATTCTGATGTAGTTCAATGTCCAGCGTGGCTTCAGCCAGGGAAGTAGTTGTTTTCTGTTAGATATTACAAAAAAGTAACTTTAATTTTATCGTAGGTTTTTTTCCATTTCCAGAGTAGTCATGTATTGGTTCAATTTTCAGTTGAGAATGTTTCTTTGTACAACATGAATCCCTTCCAAGAGAGGTTTCTTGTACGATGGAAAATAGCGACTAAATTCCAACTTTCAGTCGCAGATGATTCCACAACTGACTTTATGAACATCCTGTACATATTTTTAATAAAATCAGAAATCAACTATATTTATTGAAAAATCTGATACCGAAAAATTTAAAAGAAATAACCGACCAACTACCAGGAATGAAAATTACGTGACGTCGTACGTGAAAGATAAATGCTGAAAATATTCTTATCAAGATGCTGATGACAATAAAGATTCCCATCTAGGACTTTTAATTGTGTGTTTCTCGTTCCAAAGGCAATATTTTCACAGACATACGCCACGAAGCTGGGCTGTCATCATAATGAGTCATAAATTATCATTATCTTCCAATCAACGACTGGGAGTTTGGATTATCAAGTTTCCAGTCGGTGTTTATATGGTAGATTATTCGAAATGAAAATATGCCTCTCGTATTGTAAAGTGAGAATTCTTCGAATATAGAAGAGTGCTTGAGCCCACACGAAAGAGACATGTAAGAGTGTATTTTTTCTTGTTGAAGTTAGTAAAAGTGAACTGGATATTCTACCTTGATTTTACATATGATATCCGATATCAATCTCGAATTGAATTATGAAGTGAATATTTGACAAATGGATTTCTTGTATCTTGTATAACATTACCACCAAGTTAAAACTTCTTTTGTTTGGGTGCTACTTATTTATAGTAATTTGCATTTATTTTCCAAAATCCTTCAAGGGAGCTACAAAACAATGATCAGCAGTTTCGTGGGACTGTAGTGAAAATTCTCACCAAAGTTTATATGGTTTCGTATAGGTATGCAGATTGAGACAAATTGGATGTTCACAATTTGGTTATAATTCAATATACATCGTTCGAGGGCTGGTGAAGTCTAATGATTTTTTAAATTTGAATTGGAATCTAATCCTAGATTACCATTAAATGTGTTGTTCAGCAGAAATACGACCATAGATAATGAAAACCAATATTTTGCTGTTCATCTGAACTATTTCATGAAAAATAAGAAGATTTTACTTATTCATATCAGACATAACCAAACATTTTCCCTTCGTAGTTTCCTACTTTCCTATCATTTTTTGGAAAGCTTGGTAGGAAGTGGAATCATTGCTGGCGCCTCAAACAATACTAAGGAATAAAATTCACGAGTATTTTAAAGTAGATAATTATGATGATTCCATTGCAGAGATATGTAAATATTATTTTTTATGTTCTGGTTCCCACGAAAAGGAAAATTCTGTAACGGGAGGTGAACCTGAATACACATTCTTTAGGTGACCATTTCTCGAAATGATTTTCACCTAATCTATAAGGACGAGGTGCCCTAATAAGAGCTAGAATATTCACTAATTCAGTAATATCTTCATCATCAGTTATTTTATCGTCATGAGCATTTCTGTGAATTGATTTCTGATTATTCTTACAAACTATTTCATATAGCAGTTCTTATGTTGTTATGTCAGTCAGTCAGTCAGTTATGTCAAACTTTTGTTGAGTGTTTAATCCACCGATTTTGTTGGTTTAGCAAAACCTGGAATCAATCTAGGATTTAAGTTCTAACTGTGCAATGAACAACTCGATAAACCAATTAAGATTCACATAAAACTGCAGATTTTCTCTGACTGAACAACTGGCCCTCAATGAGAACAATTATTGAGAAATATTAAAAAAATATGCATAACGTTCTCTACTATTTAAGGAACTTTAATATTTTTGATACTAAATCTGTATACAGTGTCCTTCAAAACAATGGCATCATGTCGGAAAATCTTTTATTAATAATTTGTTTTTAAATTCGACTTGGTCGAAAGTTTTACTTTAAAAAAAATCGAAAATGGCCTACTGAGACGTGCCCATCTTGACACAAGATATCAATATTATATGTATGACATTTAATTAGTTTTTACTTTTTGTTGTTTATATACAATTATATGTATCCAATAATCTCAGAAGAGTTGATGATTGAAAGAATGAAATCGTCTGTAAATGCCTACTGTACGATTTCATTTTCATGCGTAAGGATTTTCTACAAAACGTAATTGTAAGAAAATGTTTCAGAAAAAATCCAGGTAAAGCCGCAGCTGAATCTGCTGCTTTCATAATCAACAAGTGCTTGTTTTAAAACGATATAGTTCTTCAACTTTCATGACATGAGGTTAAGGGAAAGTAGCGACTTTCCCACAGACCGATGCCAAATTTCTAACGGGTCAAGTTAGTAAAAATTCGGTAGCTAACTTTTAGACAATATGGAGTCAGAGAGAAAGAGAATCAGTTACATGATGGCTGTGAACAAATATTACTGACAGTATTCAATGTTCTTATTCGCATTTGATATCTGGCTGATTTTCTTTTATATTTTTAATAAATTACAGTTTGAAATCCCATCAAGAAAGTTCTGAACAATGAAGAGAGTATAATATACCAGCATAAAGTTGTGAACAATGATATCATTCAAAACTCGGCTAAATCCCTCAAATTGGGTGAGAAGAGGTTGTTTTCAAAACTTTGGCTTGAGAAAATTAGTTAATTCGACGATCGAAATCATCAACGAACAAGTGACTCAATTAAACTTCGAAGATTTTACTTAGGGGTGAGTGAACCGACATATTTCATAGTGTGTCTGATTCGAGTGGCAACATGTTATGCCTGAAAAAAAAAGGTTAACCTATTTCCGATTACATTTTTGTTTCTAGATTTCTACAGAAATTCGAACATTTATTTGGACACCAATCCAATCTCAGTAAAGGTTGAATACATGAAGCTGGTAAATGTATCTTTTGTGGAATCAATGAAAAATCTTGAGGTCTGTTGGAGGTGAAACATTCAAATGTTCCATTTTTAATCTTCATAATAAGAATGATAGAAAAATGGAACGACCGTTTGATATTTCATTGCATAAAAGATTTAGAGAAGAAAATAAGCAGGTGATCAAATAGAAGATGCTTTTTTCCTTCTCCACATTCCTCTTCATTGGAATTTTTGTATCTTCCTCTTGTGATACCTTGCAGAGTCAGAATTCATGTAGAGGAAAGTCGCCTAATATTGAATACTTTTTTTATTCAAATGTTTATGAGAAAAAAATATTTTACCAATAATCTTCTACCAAACAAATGCTATTATTTCAATAAAAACGAGGGACTTTTTTTAATTTTAAACATTACGTACATACAAAATAGTCAAAACTCAAAAATGGATATTTTTAAAATTTCAAAAAGTAGTTCTCAATATTGGATATTCGAAAATTGGTAAGCTAGTTTTCACAGCTTGAATCACATTCGTAAATTCACTTTTTGTCACTACCAGCACTGTCGTCATGTGTCCATCGAAAGTAAATTGAGTACTGAACCCAGATTTCGCCATGTTGGTCCTCTGAAAATGTCCCTGTTGCATATCCAATTTTAGGATACCCTTTATATTCAAAATTAGGCACCGTTCACGTTTGAGGATGTGTTATTTGAATCAGAAAATTCGTAATAACGATTTGTATTCCAAACACTTCGGCTTAAGGTTCCGTCAAACATGGGAACCGTGCAAATTGCTAGAAAAACAATAAACGTAGCTTGTCCGGAATACTAATAATCACACCGGTATGTATTTTTATATTATATCCCACTATAGAATTTAGTCTCACATTCATCCCGTTCCCGCTTCCGCGTTCCCGCGTTGGTTTGGGAAAACATTTATCCTGCAAGTTTTCCAGTCGAGGGGGAAACATCTTCTTTAAATCTCGTAAATCTAGAAATTTTGAGTCATTTAGTCAATTTTCAGTCATCGGTTGAGTCTTTCAGTCATCGGCTTGAGTCCTGTCATAGGTTTGAGTCTTTCAGTCATTTAAATATTTTAAGTCTTGTACAAATTTTAGCGAGATGTTTCCCTCTCGATTCCAGTACATCCGTGCCAAATTATATTCACCTAACTCAACTACAATTTTAGAGCAGTTTTCAACTGCCAAAACAAAAAACTCGTACGCACTCTAACAAAACGTTGAATAAATAATACGGTGCAATTTATTAGAGAGTTATGTGCATCACACAGGATCTATGAATGTACATAAGACGCCATCCATTTTGTGAATTCGTTTATGGCAAATAGACACAAGCCCATATAACAATTTTGGGGGGTCATTTGACCCAGTATGAAACATATTCAGAACGATGCTGCTATATGAAAAAATAACTTTAGTCACTATGCCGTCAATTCTTGGTGGTGCAAATCACTGTAATAATAATAATACTAATTTTTCATCTGAAGATGTGCTTTTCAGACAAAATATTCCTGTACGACATTCCTCACGTTGGTAGATTATGAAATAAAAATCTAGAACCTACTGCCGTACAAAAATAATGGGACCGGAATCCAGGATTTTTTTTTTATTTTCGGAAATTGACAACTTTTCCTGGCTTCCAGTCCCATTATTTTTGCACATAATCTAACAACGTGAGAAACGCCGTACATGATTATTTTGTCGGAAAAGCTCATCTTCAGATTGAAAATAATTATTAATATTATTACTGTCATTTGCACCACCAAGAATTGACGGCATAGTGACTAGAGTTATTTTTTCATATAGCAGTATCGTTCTGAGTAGGTTTCATGCTGGGTCAAATGACTCCCCCAAATTGTTATATGGGCTTGTAGTCTAAGAGTGTTAATAGGTTTTTTAAGACTGTAGTATCAAATATTAGGCAGCTTTCCTCTCTTATTCAATTAAATTCAGTTCTTTTAATTCTTTCAATCCGTGGTCAAGAAAAATCAAAATATATTTTCCAAATGAAATTTACTCTCATTCATTTGGTATATGAACATCAACTCTGAAAGCAAAATTTCAAAATTTTAGTAATTTTGTTTTTGTCAGGTATAGGTATAAGTATTGAACAAAATTAAATGAAAACATTTTTTAGAAACATCCATTTCTAAGTAATTATAAAAAGTATGCAACTTATTGAAACACAATTAAGTATGTACGGTATATTGATGTTTAGATAGATAGATAAGTTTATTCATTGTAAATGCTATTTTCACAAAAAACGACATGAAATTAGGACTAATGACAATAATAAAATAAAATAGTAAAAAAAATTGGTTTTTTAAGACATTGACAACCAATAACGAACTTGAAACACTTTAAAACTTACACCTAATCAATTTATGTTCATAAAACTATTTGAAAATATTCATCAACTATTTAAGAATTTAAGAATTCATCAATGGAGTAGCAGCACAGGTTCCGTAAGTGTGATTTCGCCCGTGCACTGAAACTTTTTTCTGTTTTATTTCTCAATACTGGAGGTATTTTATTATACAGCTTCGGTCCCCAATATCAATTCCTTGTTGTGTCTTTCCCAACCGATGGAGTGGGATTCTGAGGTCGTTTCCAAATCTTGTAGAATAGGAGTGGCTTTCTGAGTTCATAATAAATCGATCTCTATTTAGATGGATGTATTTCAGGCACCTGAATATACAGTGTGGTCCACTAAGTGTGCAACAAATGGGAAACTTGTTTATTATCGATTTCTCTGAAAATTTTATTCTTTACAAAAGTTGGTGCATGTTTCAAAACTATACCAAGTGTACCTGAAATGGCTTTATGACAAACACCATACAGGATAGGCCAAAAAATATAAAGTTCGTTCAAGAGTAAAGTACCCTTATTTCAAAAAATATAGAAATATGTTGAAGAAAAAAGTTGCTTAGAATTGAAAGTTATGTTCAGATACGAAGTCTTGGCCTGCTATTCTAATTTTTTTTTTTCGTTTGGAAAATATTGAATTACCCCCGTATGATACATATTTTTACTATTTTGATTAACATGTATGTGAAGTAGCCACAATCAAATCAGGTTGGAGTATTTTTTATCAAATTAAAGTATATTTGTAAAATTTACTTGGATTTGTATTTTTTTAGGTGACCGTCAATTTCATGTTTGTTGCAACGATATTTAACAGAACTCTAGAATAAAACAAATACTCTTTTTAATGAGGCAAATTAAGTAAATGTTCATATGAATAAACTGTAAAAATCTATCGCGGATAGCCATGAACAAAAAAGAACCAATAAGCGATAGTACAGAAACTTACAGTAGGTAACTGAACAGGTGCTAACAATAAAAATTATCGAAGCGTCTCTGTATGCCCACATTCTCTTTCGATGCATCTAATTGTTCGCTCATAAAATTCGTTTACTGTAGATCGCATCGCATTAGCGGGAATATTTCTGCAATGAACTCGTATTGAAGATTCAAGCTCAGCATCATTATTAAAGGGGCGATCTCTGTAGACTTTTTGTTTCAAGTATCCCCATAAGAAATAATCCAGAGGTGTAAGGTCTGGAGAACGAGGAGGCCATCGGGGATCGGTATTTCGTCATAACCATTTATTACGAAATGTCCAATTCAGCCACTGAGAAACATTTGCAGTAGAATGGGCAGGACATCCGTCATGTTGGAACCATACTTTTTGCCGTTCTTCTAATAGCATATCATCCAAAAACTCTCTTATTTCAGTTTCCAAAAAGTTCAAGTACGTGTCACCATTCAAATTCTCTTGAAAAAAAAACGGACCTAGTAATGTATCATTTAATATACCACACCAAACGTTTGTTTTCTGATAGTACTGATTTTTGTTGTCAATAAAATTTGGGTTGACATCTGACCATCATCTGCAATTTTGTTATGATAGAACCCCATTTGTTGTAAAAGTCGATTCATCTCCAAACAGAATCCATCGATGAAAATCTGTTTGTTCTTCTATTTCACCCTGAATCCACATGGAAAAATCATATCTCAAATCATAGTCTCTTTCTTGCAATGTACAAATGAATGTGGGTTTGTTAGCATGGTACTTATGTTTCTTGAGAATACGCTTCACAGGGTTTTTTGGGTGGACCTTCTAGGATTTTCTACTACTGCTTGAAGTACGTCAAGCTGGTTTTCTTCTGTGCATACAGGTTTCGTATTATGTTTATATTCTAGTGAGCCGGTCTGTTTGAAATTCTTTAAAATTCTACTTACACTTAAATAGCAAATTTGTTTGTCTGGATGCCGCTCGTTGAAAATATTTGCAGCTACGCGCATTGTTTTATAACCATCACCACAGATTAAAACTAATTCTGCCATTTCAGTTAACGTTAATACTACTGGGCGAGGCATTTTTAATAAGGACAAATATGAAAACGTTTGACAGTCAAGTTTCAAGACGCCACGCACTATCAAACTACAGTATTGTTTTCGGGCGTATGTGTTTTTTGTTCATGGCTATCCGCGATAGATTTTGGAGTGTTTTTTAATATCTGTTCTAGTTGAGGCATTGTTGTCAGAAGAACAGTTCTGTTAAATATCGTTGCAACAAACATGAAGTCGATCTCCTAAAAAAATACAAATCCAAGTAAATTTTACAAATACACTTTAATTTGATAAAAAATACTCCAAACTGATTTGATTGTGGCTACTTCACATACATATTAAATCAAAATAGTAAAAATATGTATCCTACGGGAGTAATTCAATATTTTCCAAACGAAAAAAAAAATCGAAAAGCAGGCCATGACTTCGTATCTGAACATATCTTTTAATTCTAAGCAACTTTTCTCTTCAACATATTTCTATATTTTTTGAAATAAGGGTACTTTAATCTTGAACGTACTTTATATTTTTTGGCTTATCCTATATGGTGTTTGTCATAAAGCCATTTCAGGTACACTTGGTATAGTTTTGGAACATGCACCAACTTTTGCCAAGAATAAAATTTTCTGAGAAATTGATAATAAACAAGTTTCCCATTTGTTGCTCACTAGTGGACCACACTGTATATATGCTTGGCACTGTCATTATATTTTCAGATTTGAAAAGATTCCTGCATGATTCTCCGTATTTCAGGCCACATAAAACTCTGATGGCTTTTTTTTTTTGGAGTATAAAGATTTTTTCGCTTCGGAGTCAGTATATTTATACCAATCATTCATGGATTTTCTCAAAGGGAAATCACTCGATATTTACTGGAAAAATATAATATAATTGAATCAAAACGTTCAGCCTTCTTCGGTGGGTAGCCCTGGATTTTGAGGTTATATCAAATCAACAAAATACTTTGAGGATGTGGTAAGGGGGAAATACTCAAAAATATACTTGGGTTAGCATTTGTGCATATAATCGTTCTTGGCACATACACGCTTTATGCTTTGACAAATTCCCAATTCCCCCTACATCCTTCCAAGTTCCACTTCAATTATGTTCATTAACGAAATTATATGGTGCGATAATCTTGTACACTGTAATTCGCTGGGATATTTTCACTTTTGCGTCCTTTGAAAATGACGAACTTTCTTAGAAATTCTACGCCTTCGACGAACAGGCTCCATTAAAAGTGATGGCCTCTCCAAAAACTTTGCAATTACAAGTATTTTGACGTAGAACCGGAAGCTGAAGATGGATTGAAGAAAACCAGTTTGTAATAAACACAATAATAATTATAGACAGAATATTGGTGTGGGTTGAGCAAATGCTGTATTTTCCATAACAAAAATAAAAATTTATTAACACATGATTAAATTCACAAAGGTGGTCAAATAAGCTCATAAAATAAGTGTGTGAATAAAGGCATACCTGCGAGAAACATATTGTTGTTTCCTTCAACCTGTTGCACCCCTAAGAAGTCTTCAAGAGACTTGTGCGAATTGCGGAAGATACGGCCCTTACCATCTGTTTTCAGAGATCGCAGAAGATTTCAGGATTGAAACACAATAATGCTTTTCTACTTTCAATGAATATTGAGGAAATGGTGAAAATTATTAATGAAGCAAAAACTTATACTTTCCTAAAGTTACAACGCATAACAAGCGTGCAGACTGCAGCGTGCATGCTATCACGGAAAATACTAGAAGTACAGTTCTGTCAGAATACAAGTTGTTACCAACCTAAAATATGTATCCAACATTGTTGGTAAACTAAAATAATCTTATTGATGCCCTGCACGGGACCGGTGATCATGCTGGAAATCGAACCCACGACCCTACGCTTGAGAGACGAACGCTCCACCACGGCACATCGTTATAATATCTAGATATACATATATGTGTTTAGGGTCTCGTATAGGGTTCAATAAATTGTAAATAAAATAGATAAAACAAGAAAGTGTATGGATAATACGAATAGGTACAAATATAACATCACATCACACACATTTTAGAAAAAAAGCTGTGGACGGTTATATAATTAATTAAAAAGTTAAATAAATATAAAAGATAAAAAGTAAAAGTGAACAATTAAACACAAATATAAGATCACATAACATAAATGAAGATAAAAAGTAGTGGAGCATAGTATTGAAATAAGCGAAAGAATTCCTTAGAAAATTGTAGGTAAGTCTAAAATGAAATTATATGGATCGATACCTTCAATTTTCAAGAAACGAGCAAATATATAAAAAAACAGTAACCCTTTTACGAATTTTTTTTTTAAACCGACGAATTGTTGGTTTATTTTTGACTTTGTCCAGAATGTTATTGAATGCTTTTGGTCCCAGGTACTGCTAGCTGCATTTCACGATTGGCTTATCCATAAGTGGGATAATGAATTTGTTCTTTTGGCGTGCCTCATACTTCTGAGAGTGAGTGATGACTTCCATTTGTTGTGAGTGAATGCTGTATTGTTGATGATTTGATGAAAGCGATTAACAATTTGTAAAGTGCTTCGGTTGAATATCGTTTTTATTTAAACAACATTAGTTTTAAGTATTTTCGTTGAATAACTTCTAGTCATGGTTTTAAACATGTATAGTACAAACCACCCAATCCAATAATGATGTAATGCAGACTACAGACTGATAATTTTTGGTTCGTTTGAGGTCTAGTATAGTCGAGACTTGTTTGCATTGATACAGGACTCTCCGAGGCTTTTTGAATACATAATTCATACGAACTTCCCATCTAAGGCTGTTCACCATTATTCCCAAATAGTTGATAATATCAGATTGAAAAATTTCGAAGTATATAAATCTCCTATTGATATTTAATTGAATGCTGGGAGATTCGAAGACAAGCTGCAGAAGTTAGGTAGCAAGTTTTATTGAGAATAATAAATAACTTCCTGTTCGAATCGAATCGAATCGAATACATTTTTTGTATAAAATTATAATCAGCTTTTCTTTTCAGGTCGATCCAATTGTCACGGGCACAACTATGGATAATTTAAACGCAGTAGTAAATTACCCTCTAGTAAACGACTTGTTGAACATGACAACAATTTTTCATTTTACAACTTGAAAGTATACTCACCTCGTTCGAATCGGTTGCAAAGAGAAATAGTAGATTGTTTCGAGGTGCTACTTATTTCTTGATAGTTTTTATCTTTTTCAATCTCTTCCGATAGATTTTTCCACACATTGGCGAAAAAGGAATTGAATTCTTCAGAGATCTCTTTTTGATAAAAGGTAATATAAATATTCGTTGTAGTCTGTAATACATAAGTTCTACAAATTTTTTCGGGTTCATTTATCGAATGCAAATATTTGGGTGCAAATAAACTGAAATTAAATGTAGCTAAAACTCTGGCAATGATCTTCACAACCAAATATTAATATAATGCAATTGACATTGATAATATCCACCTGAGCATCAACAATGAAAGAATTCACGTGGTTTCAAAAGTTAAATATTTGGGTTTTCTTCTCGATAATTGTTTGACTTTTAATAATCATTTCGATTATTTATATATATATATATATATATATATATATATATATATATATATATATATATATATATATATATATATATATATATATAGTTATATATAAAAAAAAATTCAAAAAAACTTTTTTTTTCAACTGAATATCTCAACATCTGTCGACTGACTCTAAAATTACAGTGTATAATTTAATAATTCAGACGCATTTTGATTATTGCCCATCAAATGTATACCTGTTCAGTGTGAATAAAATAAATATGTTGCAAAAACTGCAAAATCGTGAAATGAGGGTTATTTTGAAAACTAGTCGACTCACCCCAATTAGATCGATGATAATGAGCCTCAATTGGTTTCCAGTGGAAAGAAGACTTTTCTATTTTACTATGATTCTAATATTTAAAATAGTTATTAACATGGCACCCGAATATTTTCAGAGATACGTAACATTTAATAAAAACATCCACAACTATAAAACTCGTGGACAAAATTAAATTTATGTACCAAAAACGTCTTACGGCAACACTATGAACTCATTATTTTTCAAGGGCTTTCTAGAAATTAATAAACTACCAGATGCCATTAAAGTATCCTCTACAATGATACATTTCAAAGACATATTGAAGAAACACATACAAGTATAATGAGTGTAAATATGTTTGATTGTTATAAATATAAACAAAGTTGGGTAATTCTCGGGTTTGCGGTCTGTTTACAGTAATTCTCATTTATTCTTAACTCAGTATTTCGCTAATCTTTATTAGCTTCTTCAGGAGAGATAGCTACAGAAAATTTAACAAAATTAGACAGATTAGATAATTCCTCAACTTAGTTTATAGGATACGGTCGATAATACATACATATTAATAAATATAAATAAATATAAATATGTTTGATTGCTATTTGTCTGTAGGGTTTCTTCTTTGTTTTATGCGATATTAACATTTTTAACTGTTTGGTCTGGGTATTAGTTTTTAAAAATGATTAATACATAAATATGTAGTAAAATTTTGAAATAACTAACTAATAACTAAATGTATTTTAATGTTTTAATCTTGGATTTATATTACAATTGGTATAGGTCCTTTGAAAAAGTACTTCTTGTGAATTTTGATATTTACACTACCTCTTTTTTTCTATTTTTTACATAATTTTTTTATATTATACTATATCTCTCATATGTATAGTAGGATTCCTATTTAAAAAAATTTAAATTCCATCATTTGAATTACATCCTCATCAATGTAAAGAACAATACTGTTGAGCCTTGAACGTCTCCACCTTTGTGTTCAGCTTCATTATATTCAGATTTAATTAACACACTCTCCAGACTCTCAAGATAATAAGATGAGACTGCTAACTTCTTAACGTGCGAGGAAAAATTTGGTTTCTAGGCGTAATAACCATTCCACGTTGTAGACCATCCCAGGAGTGGCACTTCAGCTCAGGCGCCGTCCATGGAACGCGCGTCGGGTGACGTCCTGGGACCGAAATCCCATCATTTATTCACATGTAATTTGGCTCTCCACAAAATTAGTCTGAATTATAGAGTGATCCGGTTAATCCGGCAAATTTTTCCGGTGGAGACTGCGAATTGAACGTCATCATGGGATCTGCAAAAATTTCAATTTGGAGATAACAGAATGTGCCCTAATGAAAAATGACGTTCAACTCGAATGCGATTTTCCGGTGTGATGGAAGAGCGGAATTGTTCTGCCGTAGAATAAAAATAAAAATATGGAGTAGATTTTTATGTTACCTATATTTCCATTTTATGTCGAGGAGTCGTGAGCATTGTGACACATTTCAGCAATGTAATTTTCAGCACGTCCTACTGGAGTCGGAACAGCTTTCAGAAATATGAATTGGCAGCGTGCTTGCGGGCTAGTCGAGAATTTTACTCGTACCTGAAGATTTTTCTCCAGGTTTTTATAAAATACCTTACTTAGTATGTGATGGAATCTAAGTATGCTATGCTAATCAAACAAATCCAACATTAGAGATAAATGACTGTCAATCTAATTCTAATATCATACACAATAATATAAGTAAAAAATCTTGACGAATTTACAATATTTTCAGAACTAGATTCATCAATAGACAGAATACGCTCAGAAATTCGAATTAACGATGATATAGGAGTATATGATATTCAAGGATTTATACAACCTTTTCTAATTTTGGTAATTTCAAATAATATCATAGTATAGGTCTTCATAAAATCAAATCTGTACCAATCACATAAGACATTTAATAGTTATAAACGTTACAAAGCCGATATGAAGCAAATAATGGATGAGGTTGAATATTATAATCCGAGGCGCACCCAAGGATTATAACAACCGAATCAGTTATTTGCGTATCGGCCGTGTGTCCTTCAATACCTTCCGTAATCCCGCTGAAAGATTACATTTCGATTCCGAGAAAAGAACTAACCACGTACCTCGTAATTCTACAGAAAAATCCCAACATCGTGTTTTCTTGGAACAGCTTAACAATATCATAACAATATTATAAACAACGTCAGTTTTTTGTGTTCTCGAGTTTGCTTTAACAACGACCATGGATGATATTGAAGAAATTGATGAACAAAATCAAATTTCTTCAGAAATATTGGGAGAATCATGTGCAGCGAGTTCAGATTTACTGCCGAAAATAACTCAAGAGCGATATCAAAAAGAATCTGAAAATTTTGAAGAGTGGCGTAAAAGCAAGAATGTGAAGGTGGTTAATGAAGATGTATTATACGAAAGGAAAATCAGAGGTTTATTTTACTAACTCGCTTGAAACTAGCTTTGAGAGTTTATGACTACAATGACATTTCAATGTTAGTTATTTTAAATTGTACACCATATTAGAGTATTACCAACAAAAATGGTATTTTGGAAAATTACTTTTGTTCTTAAGACGAAAGACACACCAAAGAAAGCAAAATTTTGTCTGAAGAAGAAGTAAATAAGTTTCTGTTGGAGACAGATGATCATTTATGGTTGCTTGAAAAGGTTGTATTAATGTGTGGTATTTTTGGCGCCTGTAGGCATGATGAACTTGTTAAGCTGACTGTGGATGATTTTGAAACCACCAGTACCACAGTTTTGGTAACATTGAGGTATACTAAAAATAAAGAGAACAGGGCATTGTCATTCCTAAAGAAGGACTTCCTCTTGATGCCTATGGTTTATACCAAAATACGTAGATTTGCGGCCTTCAAATTTGGAAAATGAACGATTCTTCATTGGTTATAGGAATGGTAAATGTGTAAAACAAGTTGTGGGCATTCATACTATTGAAAGAAAATTGCTGCATTTTCAAAATTGAAAAATCCCCTGCTCTACACAGGGCACTCGTTTCGCAGATCCTCGGCTACTATGCTTGTAGAAAATGGTGGCGATCTACTATCGGTAAAAGAACTTGGAGGTTGGAACTCCTCTACGGTGGCGGAGTCGTATATTGAAAATTCAGTTTCAAAGAGAATGAATATAACGAGACAACCTTTTCATAGTAATGATGCCGCACCGACAACAACTTTAAATACCTATAGATGGTAAATCTCTCATCGATGGAATAGAAATTTCAAATGAGAGCAATTGTCAAATTACTTTTCAAATTTATAAATAGTTAGTATCATTATAACTATTCAAAATCTAATAAGTTGGTGATCCAGTAAATAGTTGTGTCGGAGGTTAGTTGGGATTGGGATCAGTAATGTTGAGGAAAAAAACTATTGTTTTCTTACCGACGTTTCGAATTACATTAAATTCATCCTCAGGGCTCTGTAACAATGGTTTCTCATGAAATGATTTTTTTAAATATATATATATATATATATATCTTGCCATGATATATTAAGTAGTCTGAATTACGATTATTTTAAAAATGTTTGGAAAGTACTCACCAAAAGTAGTTATTTCCGTGTTAAAATCCTTAAAATTAAAAAACATAGCTAGACGTATTACATACAAAACGAAAACCACGGCACAATAAATAATAGATATATATTCCTTTGCCGAAACAAACTGAACACTGAGTTAAAAATCAAGATTAGAAAGAATTTAAAAGTAGAAAAGGGGAGAAAAAAAAGGATAAAAAATATAGAACTATGATAGGTTTTGCATATTGATAAGAGAATTGTGGTGCTTATAATAATAATAATGATAATGGTAATACTTTATCTTGGCATTTGACAAATCAAATTGAAAAAAGCAGTATTTAGTCCATCTATATCTCTTCTGGTATTTACGCTGTCATGTTTGAGAATTTGTATCATTTCACTTATGAGTCTTTTGGAGAGATATGGTTGAACATCTAGAATAACTGGGTTTGTGAAATCAAAATTATGATTATTTTCTCTAGCATGTTCGACTAGAGCGGTGGGGTTTATAATATTGAGTTTTTTTGTGTCTCTCTCATGTTCAGACATTCGTTTCTTCAAGTACCTTCCAGTTTGTCCCACATAGCATTTGTTACAATTGTTGCAATTTATTTTGTAGAATACATTAGAATGTAACTCTAAAGGGTTTTTTTTTTCTGTCGTGAAAAAAACATTTTTCCGATAGTGTTATCATTTGTAAAAGCAATTTTGTTATGCTCATTATTCAAAACCGTTGCAATTCTTTCCGATAGATTTTTGATATATGGTATTTCTTTATATTTTTTTGGCATTACTGTTATTGCATTATCTGTTACTCTGTTGAAAAAAATCATTTCATGAGAAACCATTGTTACAGAGCCCTGAGGATGAATTTAAATAAATTCGAAACGTCGGCAAGAAAACAATAGTTTTTTTCCTCAACATTACTGATCCCAATCCCAGCTAACCTCCGACACAACTATTTATTGGATCACCAACTTATTAGATTTTGAAGACTACAATTGGATAAACGATAGACAGCAGACTAGATACAATGGGTTTTCTCAACGAAATCAGAATCACATACGGCGATGAAGCACACATCAATCTCAAAGACTGGACGAACTGGATTTCTAAATTGGCAAAACAAAGAAATCATAGCAAATTTCTCTTACAATGTAAACAAAAAAGCGTTTTACCTAAACATATTTTAGCTACTGCTAAATGCATATAATCTCTCTCTTTAGAAAATTCTCTTTTTGTAAATACTTGCCATGGTTTATTATTGGACTTTCAGAAAAAAAAATTAAATTTGGAAATTAGTTTTTCACATTGGAAATGCAAACAAATCGAATCACGGCTATACATAAAGAAAACAAACGTGTCAAAGTTGATTCCAGCAGAGATTTTCGAGGCATTTGACTCCAATAAAAAAAACTCCACAATACTATTTATAACAAAACAAAAAAAAATTCAAATGAAAAAACTTATAAGATTGATACAGGAACAACATAATTCAGTCCCTATGAAAGTAGACAAGAAATGGTTTATTAATAAATCTAACTGTGACATACACCAAAATGTCCAAGAACTACTTAGCTTGGGAGATAAGTTCAATTTACCATATGATAATCATAATTTTCCCTTAGAAAAAATAATAATTGATGTTGAACATATAGACAATTGTAAAACAAATGAAGAGAAAATAGAAAAAAGACACAAAGTTGTTAATATTTTAACTAATTTCAAAAACTTCAATAAACTCAGAGAAACTCAGAAAACTCACAAAAAAATGTGTGAAAGTATTAAAACTACAAACATTTTTTTGAAACAAAATCCAGATCTAATAATAACTAAAGGCAAGAGATATATTTAAAAAAAATAATTTCATGAGAAACCATTGTTACAGAGCCCTGAGGATGAATTTAATTAAATTCGAAACGTCGGCAAGAAAACAATAATTTTTTTCCTCAACATTACTGATCCCAATCCCAACTAACCTCCGACACAATTATAATTATTGTTAATGTAAGCAGAATGAAGTTTTGAAAAAATTAATTGAACAACTGATTTCTTAATTGTCATCTGAATACCGTTCAATCGGAATAAAAGTACGGGATTACGAAAAATCAATAACACTAATTTGCTGCAGATATATCATTGGCGAAAAAATTATTAGGATGAATGAACACATCACCTCGTATAAGGGAATTATTAAATGATATAATGCAATGCTGATACTCCGTGCCAAATTTCAGATCCGTACTATGTATAATAATCAAACTACTTATAGGCTATACGCAAACATTTTTTTCTTCATCAGTATTTGATCAAAATCACTCGTTCAATATAAATGAGAACGAAACGTTAAAACGTTACTTGTTACATGTTTCGAGATAATATTATTATTTCTCCTCCATTCTTGCTTCCTATATAACCGTAATTCTGCTCTGAAACCGTTTTTCCAGGCGATTACCGCTATGGAAGTGCAACCTATCGTCCATAATTTCCTAACAGAGAGTGAAACTTGAATTAGAATGGTACGGTGAGTACAGAAAAATATTTGACTTTCGTTAAAATATATCTTTCTAGAATCTGTCAACGCTGGATTCAGTTATTGTTGTTCTCTTTTTTATAAATCAACCAGTGAGCTTCATTAATATAAACATTGACAAGTCTCTATTTAATCACCTTACCAACTTGATTCCTATATTCAATAGTAAAAACACAAGAGCCTTTTGATAAATTAATTATAATACAAATCTTTTCGAAATCAATTGTTTGATACTATAAATAACACAAACTACACTCAACAACAAGTTTGCATCAATACATGCAAACTCAAAAACATATTATTGTTAACGACTTATTAACAACCCCATATTATGGTATACTTTAAAAATGAATATCTTGAAGACGCAACAAACAATGTTGACAAAACTTTCATATACTTATGAAAGTTAACATTTTCAAAATAGTTTGAATGAAATTAGGTCCAAATTAAAGAAACAGTTTTTGAGATATTCAACAAAAAATTTGCGAATGACCTAAAAAAAAAAATGTAACGCACCCTGTATTTGAAAAAAAGGTATTATTTAACAAGCGAATTCATCAGAAAGTTACCTTACTTGTTGTTCAATCAAAATAGGCAATAAATAATTTTTTATGAAGTCAAAAACGATCTGTCAATTAGTGTTTTCGGTATAGAGGTATAAGTAATCCAAAATAAAAAAAAAATCGTTTTTCAAAAAGAAAGAGATATCAAGAAACAAAACACATTTCAATCGTCTAGAATAAACTGAAACTATGATATCCTACAAAAATATAATATATTGGTTGTGGAATAGTGCCAAAAAAAATCTCAAGAAAAGACTTTTTTTACTATGCCCCGTATACACCCTAATGTACTAACATCAACAAAATTATAATTGGACATATAATACATTTTCATCGACTAACAAAATTATTTTTTTCTTTGTCAGTCCTACCATTGTTTATATAGAAGTAAGATAGTTAGCCAACCTTATGGGATTTATATTGGATTCAAATGGATGCGACATGTAGATGGCGACAGTGATCTCGCATCCAAGTCATGTCGTAACTTCAGTGATATGGCCTCCAAGTCATGTCGTAACTTGATTAAAACAATGGAAAAGCATTAAAATCAGGGTTTTTTGAAGAAACCTGCATTAAAATGACGTCAAATATTCATGTTTGTAACTAATCACGCTAGATGACACTCGCGTTTGTGTCCAATACCTTTTCCACAGGCATTGACTATGTTCTATTTAAACAATGGTCCTACCCAACTACAACGTTTTTACGAAGTTTGACTCATAGATGACTAGTCAGAAATTGAAGTGATGGTCGCTTACTAGATGAAGTCTAGTATTGAGAAACAGGCTTTTTTATCTCTGTCAAAATGACTCAGATACATGATAGTGTTTTCGATTATTGAAATGAAAAACGTGTATTTTATCAAGAGTGGAATAATTGGGGTAATACCACGAGTGCTCGCAATAAAATCAATAGTATTTAACGAAATCAAATTGCTTCACCACGAGTCTTATAACACCAAAAATTCTATAGGACTCGTGGTGTAACCTTAAAGCCTTCTTAAAGAAATCTGATCGAGTTCAAGATTTTTGACAGAATTTTCGATAGTATTTGTGAGCACGAGTTGTATCCATTTCACGAGCCATCAAATTAAAGAAAGTTTTATTGCCTTGAATTCCTCAATATTCATAGAAAATGATGAGATTTCGTGATGCAAGAAATGTCGTTACAGGCCAGGATATAGAAGCTTTTTTATTGAAGTAATCCACTTCCAAGATTAACATGAACAAATGAAAGGTATTTTTGAAATATTCCATCAAAATTATACCGAATTTGTATGAAATATCCATATTTTGAAGCAGATTTCTCTATGAAACACATCTCCATTATTATTATTTTTTTTTATTGGAATAGTAAATTACTATTTCTTTGTCAATCTTTTATGATGAATCATTTAGAACACAAAGAGAGAAATCATTATTTTTCAACGAACAAGAACAAGAGAAATCATTTCATTTTCCATTTCGATTGTTCGTATAGCGCAATCTTCGTCATTTGATCTCATTCATCCTTTTTTTTCGCTCAGACTATTGTACAACGTTATGATAACAATAAATATCCCGGATCGTCATGCCATAATGGCATTAGGTTCTGGTCACGGAATCATTCCCGACCGAGGAAAAACGGAAAATGATATAATAAACCGATTGATTTTTATTGCCTACCTCTGAAAAGACTGAAAAACGGAGCACGGATATCTTTAAGGGATATATTGTGAAGGAAGATTCTTTATGAGAAATTGTGTGAATCTGGAACTATCTGAGGAAATTTGTTGAATGGTAAAGCAATAAAATAGGTATTCATCTTGAATTTCATTGGAAAACACAGTTTAGAGTGAATATGGAGTGCAGTATCGAAACTGAAAAATAATGAAATACTTTAGTAAAAAAAGGAAAAAATTGTATGTATAGAACTTCCAGAAAAAATTGTGTGTGCCATTTAAAGCTTAATATCTCCTGAATTATTTCTTTGGTAAATGAATAGGCGATATTTTCAAATCGAATACAGGGCATATTCTCGTAATGGAGAGAAGAGATCCTCCCCTCTGATTGGGAGGCATGAGTGACGCATATACAGAAACAGAAGAAATTCATCGGCATATGCGATTCTCAATGCATTTGATTGAAACTTCATGTAGCCAGTAGACCGGTACAAAATATAACAAATACACGCGATGGAGATTCAGGTATTCAATTGAACCACTCTACAATGGTTTGTCCCCACTTTCAACCGTTATGGGCTTACTAAATTACACATCAGGACTGCGAAGTGCGAAAACTGAAATGATAGGGTTAAATGGGAAGGAAGGAAGGAACAATGCAGTATGACAGCTACAAGATGGTGGACGAGTTATGTGATCACGGTCCCATTAGATTCCGAATTAGAACCTATATGTGAGGTTTTTGGGGTCAGTAGATTATGAATTATTTTGTCAAAATTTATAAATTCAATATAACGGCTGCAAGATGGCGGACAAATTTTGTTTCTCAGTTCCTTTCTATATTTTTCATTGTTGGATTTTTCCTAGAAATTCTTATTACGAACCGATATCGCCAAAGTATTCATATTTTCTCTAGTGTCTCTTATCTCTCTTAGGTTTATTATCTATCATAGATACACACGGCTACATATAAATACATTATACCTATTGCAAATATCGATACAATTTTCACTCATTATATCATTTTTGAAACCCTCCTCGAATGTACACTTTTTTGTTAATTTGCAAAGTTGAGGTGAAATCATGATTCAATAATCCTATCCCGAATATGTTCGTAGTACTATTTACAACAGCGGGCGAGATAGAAATATCATCAAGTTTCTGTCTGAAAGTTATACCAGAGATCGTTTTCGGGAATATTTGTCATTATTTCTCTTTGATTAGATAGAGGACGATCATAAATGTTGTCAAAAACCACTGTGATAAGAGTTTTGAAATTTCGTATGATTTGATAATTTACTCTGCAACCTCCATAGTTGCGGAGCCTCCGGAGTCACAATAATAAATGAGAACCGCGGAAAAATAATATGAAATCGATGCCTATTAAAATTCATTGAAATGTTCCAGAATGTTCTTTCTTTACAACTACCACCTCATAATTTTCTAATTCAAATTAAATTTTTTCACATTTGGTTATAACGCAAAGTTTTCTTCTTCAACAATACAGTTTTTATAGGCATGAAAATCAGGAAAGTGATATGTTACGACCCTTTTCTGGGTATTATTGTGGGTATATTACAGCATGGGCATGTGCGGTTTAACATTTCGGTGTCATGAAAGTATCCCGTAGAATGAATCAATTCGGAGCACCTTCAAAGACATCGATGGGGAAAGCTTAATGAATTCTTGGCATTATAGAACGTTTTTTGGTGACGCAGTCCCATTATGTTTTTGATTGAAAAAGGTTGAAGTCATACTAAAAAAAAAACGTCAATAAAACATCTTTCGGGTGGATAAATGAATATTGCCATTCCTTTGTAACCTTATTTGAAGTACATTTTTTAAATCAGTTGCTAAATTAGAGCACACAGTTCGTATCAGACTTCTGTCTAACCTTGTATATTCAATACAAAGTGCTAAACTTTTCCCCACAGGTTTCTATTGACGCCTGTTCATTTTCTTAAAATAAATCCAGAGTGCAGTTATTTCGAAAATCATGGCATGACTAATTGTACGCACACATTAGATACAAATAAAAATTTTCAGCACGTCTGAAATATCTAAAAATATTTTGAATGAATTAATGCACAATCATGTTCAAACTTCAATATGCCCAAGAGTTATAGGCAATTAACCAATTAAAAGACATCCGTAATAAATAAAGCCTAAGATAAATAAGAAATAACTGCAGGAAATGTCATAACATAACGGATTGACGCATGTGATGGGGGAGCCTGAGGCACATCGTCCATCTACAAAGAAAGCGCTTGTTCATCGTGCATTACTTGAAATTTTCATAATGAAAATGGAAATAACTTCAAGATTCCGAAACGGAAATAATCACTTTGTTGCTCATCTTCACAAGTGATTCATACAAATCGCAATTCTGATTCAGAGTTATTATTCTACACCTCTTCAAGTGGTAAATCAGAAACGGTAATGTTAATTTCGGAAAGCCTAAATTGTATTTCAGATTGGTGATTTGTATTTCAGAAAGTATAAATTGAAATTCAAAATAGTAATAGTATATTGTTAGAATGAAAATTCGATGCGAGTGGAAAATTCCGAGCGCGAGCCGATGGCGAGCGTGAGGAACCACGAGCATCACGAATTTTCATTCTAACCGAGTAGCAGACTATACTTTCTCCCCGATCAAAAATACGAAACGTGACAGCAATAATTTTGACACTTGCTCAAATTTTGCAACTACGATGACAATCAACTGCGTCAAGGCTAATGTTATTATTGCTAACCAGTGTGAGAATATTACTCTATCACAAGAGAGAGAATGTAAATACATTTGAATTGCATGGGGGCAGAGGTGTTGCAGAATATTTCTTCACTCTCAAGAGAGAGAATTCCAGCATTCTGTAATCAAATTTGATTTCAGAATTGGCAAATTCTGTGATGATCGTGGAGAAAGTAAATTTCATAATGCGTGCATTGTATCAGAAATATGAATTAAATTTCAGAATGTATAAATTGAAATTCAGAATAGTGAATTGAATTTCAGAATGTGTAAATTCAAATTCAGAAAAGGTAATTTGTAATTCAGAAGCAATCATTTGTAAAGCAGAAAACATCATTTGGATTCCAAGAATAAATAATTTGCTAATCTTTTATCTTTCTTATTTACAATGAACACAATCTGAAATTCAATTCACTATTCTGAATTTCAGTTTACACATTCTGATTTACATCTTGAAAAGGTGTAGTAACTGTGAACATCTGACCTTGCGTCAGATTCGGTAGTTTTGATTTTTTGCTGAGTTTTAAATGCCCAATGAATAATCCAAGTTCTCGACTTCGAGCGCCAAACGCAATATCGTCAAAACTCCAAAACAATTCACGAAATTTTCTACCTTCCTTCAGTTATTGGCGATTTTGACCCTGCAGGACTAGTTTTAGTACAATTTCGCCATTGTTGCAAAGTAGACAAAATTTTCTGAAATATCAATAGTCTACAAAATAGAGTTTTTCAAAATTCATCAACAAAACCCTGTGCCCAAAACCGCCTCGGCACAATATGACTCAACTTGATTTTATTGAAAATTTGAACTGGATGTTCATAAAGTCAGATGTGGAATCATCTGCGACAGAAAAGACCAACTTTATTGGCTATTTTCTACCGTTCAAGATGACCTCTCTTGGAAGGGATTCATGTTGAAACGGGAAACATTCTCAATTGAGAAACGAAACAAAAACATGACTCCTCTGGAAATGAAAAAACCTACGAAAATTTCATTTTTTTCCAAATCCAGAGGAGTCACGTTTTTGTTTCAATTTTCAATTGAGAATGTTTCCCGTTTCAGCATAAATCCCTTCTAAGAGAGGTTATCTTGAACGATGGAAAATAGTTTGTCTTTCAGTCGCAGATGATTCCACATCTGAATTTATGAATATCAATTTTCAATAAAATCCATACCCAGGACAGGTTTTATGTAAAAAGATATTTTCGAAGTGTTCAAGAGATAGTTCATCAATTCCATCATTACAGTGTGAAATTGCTTCTGAAGAGTATTATTTCCAATTCTTCCGACCTCCCTGATGATCTTAGAAGAGTAAAATTTTTGTCGACCAAAATTTATTGGAGGCCTAGCGGAAGAGATGCAATTCACGCATCAATGAAATGAGCGAATAATATTCTCCCTTATCTCATTTAAAGAAATGAATCTCCAATGGAAACTGGCCATTTAAGAAATAATCAACTATCTGAATAAAAACGCAAATTTTCACTTTCAGATTTTCTCCTCAATATATAGGTTCTTGCACAATATCTATCAGATATCAGATATCAGAATGTCCAGCGTGGCTTTAGCCAGGGAAGAAGTTGTTTTCTGTTAGATATTACAAAAAAGTAACTTCAATTTATCGTAGGTTTTTCCATTTCCCGAGGAGTCATGTTTTTGTTTCAATTTTAATTTGAGAATGTTTCCTGTTTCAACATGATTCAACTTATTGCAAGCAATAAGAATTTAACAACAGTTTTAAAAAAGAAATATATATATATGTATATCAAAACTTCATATAACTTCTAAAAATAATAAATGATAACAAAAAAAAGAATCATATTGTTGAAACGAGAAGAAAACACAAAATATATATATGGTGCATCTTAGGAAATAAATTCAAATGAAATTGAATATTTGGAAAAAAGTAAATAAAAAAATTATATACTTACATGTTTCATTTCTGGAAAATAAAGTGCATTATGCCCTCTTGCAATAACCCGGGTGAGCGTTGTTGGTTTCTCCACTGGAAACACCTACAGCATGTTTATCTATGCCTTCTGTGCGATCTGTCCACAATACATCCTCCAGCAACCCGAAATCGGGCAGATCGTCGCTGTCTGGGGATTCAAAAAAAATCAAAGCTTCTACACTAACTTTTGCAACATACCCCTCTGTTTCGATCCTCTGATGACTGGCCTTTAGTGGCTGCAGACTAAAGAACACTTCACCCCTGTTTCCTGCAGCTGCACGCGTTTCCACAAACCTTTTTGCACCCGCAAAAGGTTTGGGTTTGGGTGGCTTTCATCTTGGGGCTCAGGCCTTGTGAGGTGATCACACCTCTAGGCGAAAAAGTTCCGCTACCGATGATAAAAGGCATCTAAGGTCGGTTACTGAACTAATTTAAAATCCTCCATTTGCCTCAGCTTTTCTATCTTTGACATCCTTTAGATCTTATACCTCAAATGGTGACATTTCCACATAACATCAAAATATTGGTGAAATTCATCGATTCGAAAATAAATCGATACATTTTGAAAACCTATTTTCCGGAAACTATTTGGTCTACAGCGATGGTTCTAGTCTCAATGTTATAGAAAATGTAGTCTACTTTGTAGCTAATAACTTGAAACTAGTCTGACTTTTCCTTTACGATGTGAGATTGTCAATGAGGAAAATAAACGAAATAAAAAAATTTAATAAGTTCTTCACGGTTAAAATTTCCGAAAATTGAAGGAAGGTGGAAAAATTTGTGTTTTTGTTTTACTTATTCTATATTTTTGACAATGATGCGATAAACTGAAAAAAAAATATCCAGAGAGTCTATTCCCTAGTTCGTGCGAGAACATTTTCAAACGATTGAAGTGACAGAGAGCGATACAAACACAACAACATTGATTTCGTATACGTTAAAACTCCAGAATTAACCCCCTGATCATTTGAAGACAAATTGAACAAATTAGTGTTGTTCAAGTGCCAAGATTTCAAGCCAACCGATAAAATGATAATAATGACAATAGAATTTAATTGAGTTCGATTAGGTTTTGGGAAGAGGATTGATTGTAGCAGCACCAAATTTGGCACGCTAGTAGTTGGAGCCATGCCAAACAAGAAAAAAATATTTTACCAAAAATTAGGAGGTGGAACACAAAACACTCGATTCTTATATTTTGAAATGAACTTTATCAAAAATATGATCCAGTAGGGTGAAAAATAATTCAATTCACTACAAGAATGATAATTAGTTATCCCTTACGAAATGCGCCGTTTTCCTCAGAAAACCTGATTAACTGCCGAGATCATATTTCATGCTCGCATTTACTCGCCGTGGTCGAACATTAGATTTGTCATAACTTTGATAAAAATGCTCTGAGTAGGAAAAGTAAAAATGCATTTTATTTCCGAAGACTACTACCTTCTCATGCAAATATATGTTGGTGTCCGAGTACGTCAGGGTACTGAATAATTGTGGAAAAAACAGATTTTTCTCAAGTGCATACACCACAACATTATCTCTCCCAAAGAAGTGAAATTCCATTAGAATTTGTTATGTGAATGATTTTTTCTGCAGGGATTAACAATACAGAGGTATTATTTGAAACAAATTATATTTGGATATAGGTACTTTATAATGGATAATGATATTTTGGATAACAGTTCATCCGTATGAGTCAAAAAAATATTCCTTATCCGTGCATTGTCATGCACTGGTCTCATCTGAATAAAACGCATAACATCTTATTGATCCCAATCCCAACTAACCTTCGGAAATAACAATTACTGGCATAATTGAAACACAATTATGTCATATATTATACTACTTGTATTGACCATCCTCATAATATTCATGAACAATATGTGGGGTCTAACCATAATCTCAAAAATTATTCTCACCTCTTCTCCGCAATGGTAGTTATTCCTCATCGCAATTTCAGAACGACTAGCACCGTTCTTAGAGCTAAAGAAGACGGATTTACTTCAAATAAACCATTAACCTCACCGAACCTTACCTAACCAAGCCTACTGAAAGTACAACAGGACTATTTTGTACAGATTTTTATTGCCTTTTATTTTATCAATAGCCATCTTACTCTCCGAGAAAACCTCAAAAACAAATTTTTTGATTTCACCCTGGATTTTTTCCTCAGAGTTGGAACCAACATTTTCCACCTGTTACTTTTTTCTTAGTTTTATCATTTTAAATTTGTTTTGGCACCAGCCTAGAGGGTACCATCTTTCATTCCTTTGGATGGTTTGAAGATATTTCAAAGTATACGGGTAGGTATATTACTAAAGTTTTGAACATATAAAATGACGAAACATTCAATAAAAATCAATAATAAATATTCAAGAATGTGGTAAAAAAACGGACCAAGTTTCTTAGAAAAATGCTGATATTTTTTTCAATAAACATCCTGTAGGTATTTCGAAAAAGAATCGATTAATTTTCATGAATTTTTGATTTAATGTACGGTTTGAGGAGAATGTTTGGTATGTATATGATATACTCTCCCCTGTCCGATCTAAAAAACGAGGGGTTAACGTAACCCTATCTTCAAACCACCCTGTATGAAAAAATATTGTCAGTTAACTTCGAGCGAGATTGAGTTCATTCAGGGTAAATTGAATCTCTGATCCTCATCAGAGAACTCACACTGGTTGGTTAAATTTAATCGAATTGGATTTTTCTTTGATCATTCTGTTGTAGAGCACAGAACGAAAAAGTGTAACGAAAACGAGATCACGGTGACATTGTACCATCATTGAGGATTGGTGTTCCCAAAATAAATAATAATAATAATTTTAAAAAATTTGTCAATTCTCGGAATTGTTAAAAATTCTGAGCAGAAAGCTTCACTTTTCATCTTTGACACACTGTATCTCGGAAACCAGTCCGCCGATTTTTTGTGCCCAAAGACACTATTTCCGAGGAAGTCAGAATCTACACAGAGAGAAAATACTGCAGCAGGTTCATGCACAACGTTGTGTAAGACACAGTTGTGTAGATATTTTATACAATTGTCCATTTTTTCATCACACGCGTTTTGTGAAATTCAATAAATATTAGTGCAAGTTAATTTGTATAGTATTCATGCACTTCCACATTGTCTAAAAATACACAAAAATATGCACATCTACCATAACACAATTTATATGAAAAACATCTACAACGCATTGAACTCATCTTACACCTGTTGTGCACTTTCTATTTGATATGCACAAATTGTATTCTAATTTCTGAAGAGAATAAGATATGAAGAAGTGAGCAGGTTGAAACTGATGCTTATTCTTATCTTATTCCGTTTGGATATTATGTGCCTCAAGTGTATCCTTTCTTAAAATTATAAATGGTACCTAAAAAAGTGGCCTTGCTTTGTACACAAATATGTACAATATACCTACACAATTCATGTATGCGGAGTACACAAATTTATGAAATTTTTTGCATCCTATATTTAAAATACCTACACAATTTGTACAAACTAGGTACACAAATTGTTGCCATTCATTACAATTTATGCATAAACAGTACACAAGTTGTTGACATTCGTCGCACAACATACCGATTAATTTTGTATATTTTGTGTATAAAATCAAAACAAAACTATTCAGAATAATACAACACTGAAGTGTATCGTTTATACACAATATCTCTAATACAAGATTATAGAAGAAAAATGAACAAATTGGTGCTGTCAACTTTTTAGAAACAAATTGTACTGAAATTATTCACAATGGTGTGGAAAACATACATTTATTTCTCTCTGTGTACAATATACCGATAATTCAGGGAATTTAACCGAAAGCCATTTTCCATAAGGATAGTGCGGGGTGCTTTGTACGTGAGTACTGGACTAATAGTGAACTTGGAGCAAAAAACCTTCATGGAGCAGTAGAGATCTCTAGTATTACGGTTTAATGAAGGAGATTTCGTTACACAGTATAATTAATCACAAAATGGAAAGTGACAATTTTTATGCTCAAGAGCTCAAGTGAATGAATAAACAAATTTCGCTGCATGTTATAGCGTTTCTGATTTTCGGAAACATGCTGTTTTAATAAAGTCGCGCACCCAAAGCTCCCCTATCATCTCGATACCCGCAGCAGATCCTCTATTCCTCCTTCCTTTGAAGTTATTAATCATTTTCGTACATATCTGAGAAACACATGTTCGTGGCTACAAAGATGAACTCACGTGGCGTACCTGCTCGGTTTTGTTGCTGCAAGTTTGGAGCTATAAATATGCCTAGAAGAATTCGAAATTGATGGGCCTCCTTCACTGAACTGCACCGAGCATGAGAAAGTCAATATATCACTTCCACTTTATTTATGGGTGTTTCGAAATATCTCGTTAAGACGCAACCTCAGATACAACGAATGCGAAACAAATGAGGTGACAAAAATTTAAACACGCGTTTCCCCGGTTAGACACTCATTAGAAGATCAGGCTGCGGAAGAGCTTTGGGAAAATACTGGCTGCAGTGGCGAGGGATTAATATGAATCGCATGTTCGATGCAAGATAGCGATATTTAAATTTATTCGATTTTACGTAATAGAAATATGCTTCTATGTATGATTGATTAATGATGGTAGAGAAACGACTTAAAGTTTTGTTTTTATACACGTTGACTCTATAGTCATCCACAAGTCGAAAGCCTGCGAATGGTCATATTGTCTTTTTTATAAACCGCGTTCATTATATTGTCAAAAATTTATGATTGTTAAAAATATATGGAACATCCTGTATTATAAAATATTTTCTCCACGATCATCACAGAATTTGCCAATTCTTAAATCAAATTTGATTACAGAATGCTGGAATTCTCTCTCTTGAGATTGAAGAAATATTCTGCAACACCTCTGCCCCCATGCAATTTAAATGTATTTACATTCTCTCTCTTGTGATAGAATAATATTCTCACACTGGTTAGCAATAATAACATTAGCCTTGACGCAGTTGATTGTCATCGTAGTGGCAAAATTTGAGTAAGTGTCAAAATTATTGATGTCACGTTTCTTATCTTTGACCGTGGAGACAATATAGTCTGCTACTCGGTTAGAATGAAATTTCGTGATGCTCGTGGTTCCTCACGCTCGCCTTCGACTCGCGCTCGGAACTTTCCACTCGCATCAAATTTTCATTCTAACCTTGTTACAGAATATACTATTATTATCATTCAATATGTGGGTAACATTGTTACATTTTACAATTCAGTACGCGAGCGCAGTTATTATATTTTGAAACACAATTGTGGCATAAACTGAAAACAAGTGTGTTCAAGAAGGCAACTGATAGTTCCATCTAGTAGTCGAACTTAGAGTTCTACCGTGTCCACAGCTAGTGGGGGGAGTTGATCAGATTTTAACTAGATAGAAAATGTTCCAAAAATGTATATGCCTGTATTGATTGTAAGTATAGGTCTCTTCAGAATAATTTGTTTAAACAGTAACTAATCTAGGAGAGATTCATTAATTCATTATTCCATTGATTCGTCGATTTATTTTAATTGTTGTACAAAGTTGAATAAATGTTATTTTTTTATTTTTTTACAAAGTGTTTTAAATCTATAATAGTTATTTATGCAACAAGTGCAAAAAGTGACTGTTTATTGCACTCGACGTGAAATTGTCCGACGAGGCCATTAGGCCGAGTTGGACAACACGTCGAGTGAAATAAACAATTTTTGCACGAGTTGCATACAACATTTTTTCTACGTTCATGCAAAAAGCAAAACATGATTTATTGAGGTGCGGCACTAGGTGTAGGAAAATGAAAAGCGCAACTTGAATACTTTATTATTAATATCGATTTGCATTGAAACAGGAACTAATACGTTACGAACAATTTAACTGAAACTTTATTTTTACCCTCAATGTTGAAAGTGAATGAACAATTGGTGCAATTTTCAAAATGAATATTTCGTAGTGAAGTACCTATTGCCAATCTCACAGAAAATCTGCTGAATATGTAGTAGGTTTAAACGTTTATGTTTGTGATGATGACAGCACGTTGAAGTAGAATGACAGATGAGTGCAATAAAAACTTTATTGCACTAGTGCAATAAAGAACTTTTTTTTCCACTGAATATAGTTCAATATAGTTTTGCTTTTTGCATGAATGTAGAAAAAAGATCATTATCTACCTAGTTAGTCGTGAATAAACCCCAATTCACGACAATATCTATATTTGTTATTTTTCAACCAGATCTGCTTTATATTCTCAAATATTCAACGTATTGATTTGTATTGTATCCTTATTGAAATCTGTAATAATATAACTACGTGTATACTTTAAAGTATCTAAAAACCATACAGAGAAATGGAAGGTTCTTCATTAAGTTCTTTTTTCAATGTCATAGTCTTTCACAAAGTTTTTTCATTGTAAGTAGCGTTTATTTCTTTTCCTAGAAGATGTTCATCTCTTCGAGTATATTCTGTATCATGTATATTTTCGTGTATATTGCCTAAATACTTTTATGAAATATTATATGAGTATTTTTACACAATATACTTCAAATAACCCAGTATGTGTCTACTATAATACCCGAGGTGGACACTACTAGTCACTTTTTGTACATCTAATGAAAGTTGTGTAACTGAAAATAATGAAAAAGTTTTAGGGGGTAATAAAAGTGCATTCGTGTATTTTTATTCAAATGACTGCATGTCATATGTAGCTAAGATTGCAATATATTCATATGTAATGAGTACGTCATTCGTATCTTTAAAATCTCTCAAAAATCACGATGTTACAAAAAAACCTAAGCAAAGCTCGGTCACCCAGGTACTTAAGAATTACACAAGCTTTATTTCGGGTTAAGTGACAGAATATTTTTTGTTGTGCTCTAATGTACAACTGAAAATAAACTTCTTCCTTTATTTCCAAAAGTTATTAAATTACATTTATTTGTATCTGTATTATTGTTGAAAATAATGAAGACGTTTATTATTATCATTAATTAAAAGGTATTTATTCGGTTCCCGTTGTAGGAACTCAACATTATTTTACGTATGTATCTGGTTCCCGCACTCATCCCATGGCAGATACCCGCTCGAACCTCTTCGACCTTATGAAAGCCGAAATGTCCTTCCATTGCAATGAGTGCAATTTCTCTTCCTTAATAGTGGCAGCTCCGAAGACGTTTTGTATGAGCCTGCCATAAATACTACATTTGCACAGGAAGTGGAAGGAGTCCTCCTCCTCACCACATTCAGCGCATGGTAGGTCTGCCTCAACTCTGATGAGAGCCAGGTGCCTCTTGAGGACGCAGTGGCCGGTTAGAACTCCCACCAAGAGTCGGAGTTCTTTGCGGCTTAGCTTCAATATCTTGACCATCCTTGCACTGTCGCTTCCTTTTCATACAAGTTGGAAGCGACGGCAGACTCAGAAGGGCGTCTAGGGCTGCCGAGGGGATCGTCCTTATCACGGCAGTTATTCCCCTACAAGTAAGTCTTTGAATTTTTCTTCTTTGTTGGTTGTGGTTATCTGGTCCACTCTCAGCCACTAGACCACTGCTCCATATAGGATTCTGGGTCTGATTATGCCGTGTAGAGACAGTGGAGAATGTGAGGTTTGAGGAGATCTTTCCCTTACTTCTCAATCATGTATACTCAAAATATAAGATCAAATAATGTATCTACTAGCATTCAATAATACCCAGCGTTAGCTATCATCAATCACAAGTATTTTAAATTGCATTTTTTTCCTTTGAAAATCTGCTCTAGATTTGTTTTCCTGTAACTGAAGAAGACGACAAACGGAACAATTTTTCACTTTGTTTTCTTGCAAAAATCTGGAATTAGTAAATCAAAAACAGCAGTCTTATAAAAATGTCAACCTCACAAAGAGTTTTCTCCAGTATTGATTTCGTTTTATGCATGAATTTCCCGTTAAATGAAATGCAAATTATTAAAATTCACCTACGTCATTTATTTATTTAAATTCAATGCAATATCTATTCTATTGACCAGCTTAAATTATCGTAATCAAATTAATCGGTTCCCGGGCATATTTCCTATTCAATATAGCTTCGTAATATCATCCCTCATATAGAGTTTGCACAGCTAGATGAAATGTTACTGTTGTTGCGAGCATTTCGGTGAAAATTCATATCCATAGATTAGACTTGAACCAGATATTATAATATATAAAACTAAGTAACATAACACTGATATGTATACAGTTGGAAATGTTCTGAACATTATTTTGATAAAGTTCGTTGAGATCCTAGTTCCATAATGAAATTGATATGTAAGGTTGCTGAATGTTGAGCATGAATGAACTTTATAAGAAAAAGTGCAAATGGAATTATAACATGGGTGGGGAGGGAGGATGACTCAAGCAGGAAGAGTTTCTGTTCTAGAAAAAAGGTATTCGAGAAAAACAAGAGGATTTAAAAAAAGTATAGTTGTATAGAAATATTAATTAAATTCAGCATCATCACGTTACCATGCATTTCTATACAGAGTGTCCCAGAATAAATGGGACAAACTCCGTTAGAGGAATCCTCAACACATCATCTAAGATGAGTAATAAATGAGATACAGGGTGAAGAATTTGGTAAAAAAAATAAAAAATAAGTTTTCCTGAATAACTCCATAGCGGCTCAACAATTCTCTATATAATTTGGTACATCATTAGACAACATATAATTCAAAATTTCAATACCGTTGGCGGCAGATGGTTAACCGTAATCACTACTTCCCAACTTCTACGCCACTGCTGAATTGATGAAGATATTGTCTTCTTTTTCTCAATTCTCAATATTTATCAAACTAAATAGACCGGGATCCCACGCCTATTTTCAAAATTAATAACAGGCTGAATCTTCCTGAGTAGCTTCATTTTGCCGAGACGCCCAACTTTTTCCTCTACGAAAACTCTCGATAGTGGTAGCTAATGAAATGCGCAGGCGTCAATCATGTCGATTTGGTGAGTGAAAAAAATTCATTAATAACAGTTAGTTTTTCAGTTGAACCTCAAGATAATTCGATAAAGTACTCGAAAAAACTTTTGTCCTACAAAATGGATGGTAGGACTGAAGAGTCCCCCACTCCCAACATGTACCAATGACGTGGTCATAAAAATTCATCAATAACCATCGGATTTTTTCACCGTTGCTTCGTTAATATTTGTATAATTGAATGGCCATATTGTCCTACAAATTGAATGGTAGGAGTTCCCAGTCCTACGCTCCGAACATGTCAATTCCATGGTGAAAAAAAAATTATTAATAACAGGCTAAAACTTCCTGAGTAGCTTCATTCTGCCGAGACGCCCAACTTTTTCCTCTACGAAAATTCTCGATAGTGGTAGCTGATGAAATGCGCAGGCGTCAATCATGTCGATTTGGCGAGTGGAAAAAATTCATTAATAACATTTAGTTTTTCAATTGAACCTCAAGATAATTCGATAAAGTACTCGAAAATACTTTTGTCCTACAAAATGGATGGTAGGACTGAAGAGTCCCCCACTCCCAACATGTACCAATGACGTGGTCATAAAAATTCAATAATAACAAGTGGATTTTTTTACCATTGTTTGCCTAATATTTGTATAATTGAATGGTCATATTGATCTACAAATTGGATGGTAGGTGTTCTCAGTCCTATACGCTCCGAAATTGTCAATTCCACGAAAATTCTTCAGTAGCTAATGAACTGCGTAGGCGAAAGTCATGTTGATTTGGTGAGCGCAAAAATTGTATGGTTAACCATTAGTTTTACCCAAATCTGAAGCTCATGGCTAATGGTGAAACAAACCAATTGAATTAACTTCATTTCAATGCAGTAAAATCAATCTATTTGACCGTAAGCCACGGGCTTAACAAGCCTACAGATATTTCGATCATACCTTCTGAAATAAAAAAATCTAAATATTTTGTAATCAGGCACATTTACCCTCACTTTTGATATGATATTATGAATCGATTTGAATTTTTTGCTTTAATTCGAAATCGATTTTTTTAGAAATAAACACATTGAATCTAATTTGTAGCTCGTAAGTCCCTCCATTCGAATGAGAAATTATATTTCACAAAGGGTGTTGCATTCCATAGCATGAGAAGACACTGTTCAAAGAAATAGATGAATATCAAAAACATTATCATTTTTATTTTACAAATTCTATTCATACACAGGAAAATTGATTATATTATTGACTACCTTGTAGAAAAACAGTTTGGTTTTTTCTGTATTATGAAACATATTTCACATGAATGTCAGTAATGACCAGTCGCTCACTAGTTCAATATTGGATATGAATGGTATATTGATATTTTTTATACATTCAAATTCTTCCAAAAATCTCAAAATTGATGATGTGTCGCCCTCTAGCGCTGAATCTGGTAATACGATCGAGTAGGGCCAATGGAGAATTTTACTCAGAATAGCTTCAGCTACAGCATACCAAAAATTCAGCCATTTTCACAGTAAGACTTTTTTTCATTAAAAGTGTGCGGAGTCCTTTGATGATAGTTGCATACATTGTTGTTTAAAATTAATTTTTCCGTTAACCAGATGTCGTTTCCTTACGAAGGACAGCCCTCAAAAGCCGAAACTTGTGAGAGCCAAGGATTAACGAATTCTCACCTTTTACGTGCTTTTCCACTTTCTCGGGCCATCAGAGAAATATAAGCAGTCGCTAGGCTTCGAACACACGACCGACTACCAGAGTGGATAAAAGATCGGTATTTTAACTACTTGATTCGCCACGTGACCCCCGTAAAATATAATATCTCTTTCGAACTGGACTTTTTGAGGCCTCTGGATATACCATACATCCTATTTTTCCGTAGAGCAGAATTTCACAATTCGTCTGACCTCATTGAAAGTTTTCAATTATAAATTTCTGCTCTTCATACGACGATGTGGTGTTGCAGGTTTTTCCGGGTTACCCTGCATCTGTTGAAGCGCATGCGACTTCATTTAAGCCGCCCCGGAGTGCAGATTGATTATTTCAACGTTTTTACTTTGTTATTGTTGTTTTCAATATGTTTATAAAAATTATGAAAGCTAAACAAAATTTCCCACTTATTTCATAAACTTTTCACGTAAATTATGATATTTTTGAATTGAACAAACAATTAAACATTGAAAGTAACATTACTTCACGAATAAAAGTACATTAAATGAGCTAAACCACAATTTCAAAATAATTCGTTTTTTGAATAATTTTTGTAGGACTAGCGATACATACCCGTTTTTTTGTAGGACACCGTATTATTCAGGTGGAGAATACACTTACCTTTCATGTGTTATCATTGTCCTACAGTTATTAATAAGTTTTTTTTTTACCATGGAATTGACATCTTCGGAGCGTAGGACTGGGAACCCATACCATTCAATTTGTAGGACAATACGACCATTCAATTATACAAATATTAACAAAGCAACGGTAAAAAAATCCGCTTGTTATTGATGAATTTTTATGATCACGTCATTGGTACATGTTGGGAGTGGGGGACTCTTCAGTCCTACCATCCATTTTGTAGGACAAACGTTTTTTCGAGTACTTTATCGAATTATCTTGAGGTTCAACTGAAAAACTAACTGTTATTAATGAATTTTTTTCACTCACCAAATCGACATGATTGACGCCTGCGCATTTCATTAGCTACCACTATCGAGAATTTTCGTAGAGGAAAAAGTTGGGCGTCTCGGCAAAGGAAGATTCAGCCTGTTATTAATCAATTTTGAAAATAGGCGTGGGATCCCGGTCTAAAAAGGAATATACGTTTTGATATCAAATATGTCAACGGTTTTCAAGACATTTGAAGTTGATCAAGTGCAGGCGTAAGTGATATGGAAACTAATTGTTGAATATTTTGATAGAAGTTTCTGTTATTTGTTTTGAATATCGTGGAATTTTTGCCACAGATATTTGAATTTGTATGGTGTGAATTTCTTATATTTTAGTTATAAATAGTTGTACATTATTTTTCGAAATTGGTAGATTTTGATGAAATATTGAATGTATTGTTATAGGTACTGCACTTTTGGTCAATTCCAAATTTTGAAAAATCGAAACAAATGAGGTAATACTCCTCTCGAGGTTAGTACTCAATTACTTTATTCTCTTTTCCATTCTACAATAAACTCAATAATTCGATGGATATTGCGTTTGAGAAAACCACTATGAAATTCAACGAGCTAACATTCAATATCCTGAATAATAATACGTAATTGCGATACTAGAATCTCAGTAACAATAAGACTACCAGCGTATACGCTACCAAAAACTGAAATGAGCCAAAACTGTTCAATACTGTAGTTCAGTTTAGGTCGTAGAAAAAACAATACTTTTCAGTAAGCCAACGTTTCGGCAACTTATCAACATCCTCCAAGCTGTAAAATCTAAAAATACTGACAATTACATATATAAATATAAAATTTAGAACCAGTAATTTCAATTTTTTGCGGGAAAATGCTGATGGCATATTCATATATGCCGTCGCTATTGTATAAAGGTCCCTACAGACGACGAAGAGATCGGTATCGCTACATGTCGAGATACAAGTCGCGATACAAATATATGAGATTTGTATCAAGTATCAACGTCTCCATACACGATGAGATGGATTCGTGAAACATCAGTAGATTTCAAACGTGAATGGAAGGAACGTTTCGACGATGTTGTTACCCAAACCTGTGGTTGTGGCAGTTGCGGTGGTGCTGGAATAATATTTTGAGAGAAAAATAATCGCCATTTCTCGGCAGCGATAGTGACGATGATACAAAGTGATACTGATACCGTAATACTGACACAACCACACACACGATGCAATCTGTATCGCTACTACGTATCATGCAACATTTAGCGATACCGATCTCATCGTCTGTGGAATGAACTAAAAGCTACACCAGCATTTATGGCACACTCCAAAAAAAACTATTACATAATTTTGTACACATTTATTACAAATTTGCGTCTCAATCAAAAAAAATTTTACAGCCCCCGTTTTCCAGGAAATGGGCGTGGGCTAACTTTTAAGTAAAACTGCACCACGCATTCTGTATTTTTGAAATTTTGATGTTCAAAATGTTGCTAAAATTTCTTACACATTTATTACAAACCATTGACGTATTGAAAATTCCAAAATTTTCACCCCCTAGGGGTTAAATACCCCTTATTTATAGAAAATTCCCAAATAAATTGGATTCCACGTGGTCAGTACCAGAATTGATCACAAGATTGTTTATAATTTTTGTTCAAACAATTGAAATATTCAAAATTACAGAATGGACGGTCCCCAAGGGGTGAAACACCCCCAAAAGGGGTGAAACACCCCCAAAAGGGGTGAAACACCCCCAAAAGGGATGAAACACCCCCAAAAGGGGTGAAACACCCCCAAAAGGGATGAAACACCACCAAACTTCTCAAAATTCCTATAACGTTATCCAAAAAACTTTAAAAAAACTCATTAGAATGTAACGACGTGTTGAAAATTTCAGAATGATGATTTCCATGGAGTTGAACACCCCACAACGCATAAACTTATTTCACTGCTTTGCAAAGTGAACGATTTCGGATTTTCGTATTATACCGTTGATGTAATGAATAACCTCTATTGACAGAGCACCAATAGACACCACATTTTTTTGAAAAATTGATCGTTGTTGCAAAAAATAATATACTGCTAGATACGTCAGAACATTAGTATACGTCCATAGCTAGCTTTTTCCACATGGTCGGAAAACTGGAGAACACAAAGAAAATGTTTGAGGGAAAACGCTCCCTGTTTGGTTTTTAATATACTGGACTCGGATGACGCACAGGTAGCTAGAGCTGCCTCCGTGGTAACGTTAATTGTTGCCGTTGAAGACATGCTTCTACTATATGTCTTTCATTGCGCATAGACTATATCAACTGAGGAAATTGACATGTTCAAGAGTGGCATGTATTAAAGAATAGTTTTGTAACAATATTATAGGAAATTCAACGTGAACTATTTTTAATTGAGGATCATAATTCTTTAGAGTATCCCACACGCTTCTACTGCGTATTTTTTGGTGCGCATGGATAATATCAACCATGGAAATTGACATTTTCAAGAGTGGGCTGTGTTAATAAATTTTTATGTTGCAATATGATAGAAAATCCGACTTGATATGTATTTTGTTGATTATTAGAATTCTTTACATCAGGTCGCACCCTTCCATGGCGTGTCTTTTGGTGCACATGGACTATATCAACCATGGAAATTGACAGTTTGAAGAGTGGGCTGTGTTAATAGATTTTTGTGTTGCAATATGATAGAAAATCCGACTTGATATGAATTTTGTTGATTATTAGAATTCTTTACATCAGGTCACACCCTTCCATGGCGTGTCTTTTGGTGCACATGGACTATATCAACCATGGAAATTGACAGTTTGAAGAGTGGGCTGTGTTAATAAATTTTTGTGTTGTAATATGATAGAAAATACGACTTGAACTGTATTTTATTGAGTATTAGAATTCTTTACATTAGCTCACACCCTTTCACGGCGTGTCTCTTGGTGCACTCGGACTATATCAACCATGCTTATTGATGTTTTGAAGAGTGGGCTGTGTTTGTAAATTTTTATGTTGCAAAATCATAGAAAATCTGACTTGCACTGTATGTCATGAAGTATTAAAATTATTTACAGGATCTCACTCGCTTCAACTACGAGTGTTCTGGTTCGCATGGATAATATCAACCATGGAAATTGACATTTTGAAGAGTGGGCTGTGTTAATAAATTTTTGTGTTTCAATATGATAGAAAATCCGACTTGATCTGTATTTTATTGAGTATTAGAATTCTTTACATCAGCTCACACCCTTCCATGGCGTGTCTTTTGGACACGGACTATATCAATCATGGCAATTGACAGTTTTGAAGAGTGGGCTGTGTTAATAAATTTTTATGTTGCAAAATGATAGAAAATCTGACTTGCACTGTATGTCGTGGAGTATTAAAATTAATTACAGTATCTCACACGCTTCTACTGCGTGTGTTTTGGTTCGCATGGATAATATCAACCATGGAAATTGACATTTTAAAGAGTGGGCTGTGTTAATAAATTTTTATGTTGCAAAATGATAGAAAATCTGACTTGCACTGTATGACATGGAGTATTAAAATTAATTACAGTATCTCACACGCTTCTACTGCGTGTGTTTTGGTTCGCATGGATAATATCAACCATGGAAATTGACATTTTGAAGAGTGGGCTGTGTTAATAAATTTTTATGTTGCAAAATGATAGAAAATCTGACTTGCACTGTATGACATGGAGTATTAAAATTAATTACAGTATCTCACACGCTTCTACTGCGTGTGTTTTGGTTCGCATGGATAATATCAACCATGGAAATTGACATTTTGAAGAGTGGGCTGTGTTAATAAAATTTTATGTTGCAAAATGATAGAAAATCTGACTTGCACTGTATGTCATGGAGTATTAAAATTAATTACAGTATCTCACACGCTTCTACTGCGTGTGTTTTGGTTCGCATGGATAATATCAACCATGAAAATTGACATTTTGAAGAGTGCGCTGTGTTAATAAATTTTTATGTTGCAAAATGATAGATAATCTGACTTGCACTGTATGTCGTGGAGTATTAAAATTAATTACAGTATCTCACACGCTTCTACTGCGTGTGTTTTGGTTCGCATGGATAATATCAACCATGGAAATTGACATTTTGAAGAGTGGGCTGTGTTAATAAATTTTTATGTTGCAAAATGATAGAAAATCTGACTTGCACTGTATGACATGGAGTATTAAAATTAATTACAGTATCTCACACGCTTCTACTGCGTGTGTTTTGGTTCGCATGGATAATATCAACCATGGAAATTGACATTTTGAAGAGTGGGCTGTGTTAATAAATTTTTATGTTGCAAAATGATAGAAAATCTGACTTGCACTGTATGTCATGGAGTATTAAATTAATTACAGTATCTCACACTGCGTGTGTTTTGGTTCGCATGGATAATATCAACCATGGAAATTGACATTTTGAAGAGTGCGCTGTGTTAATAAATTTTTATTTTGCAAAATGATAGAAAATCTGACTTGCACTGTATGTCATGGAGTATTAAAATTAATTACAGTATCTCACACGCTTCTACTGCGTGTGTTTTGGTTCGCATGGATAATATCAACCATGGGAATTGACCTTTTGAAGAGTGGGCTGTGTTAATAAATTTTTATGTTGCAAAATGATAGAAAATCTGACTTGCACTGTATGTCATGGAGTATTAAAATTAATTACAGTATCTCACACGCTTCTACTGCGTGTGTTTTGGTTCGCATGGACAATATCAACCATGGAAATTGACATTTTGAAGAGTGGGCTGTGTTAATAAATTTTTATGTTGCAAAATGATAGAAAAGCTGTCTTGCACTGTATGTCATGGAGTATTAAAATTCATTACAGTATCTCACACGCTTCTACTGCGTGTGTTTTAGTTCGCATGGATAATATCAACCATGGAAATTGACATTTTGAAGAGTGGGCTGTGTTAATAAATTTTTATGTTGCAAAATAATAGAAAATCTGACTTACACTGTATGTCATGGAGTATTTATTAACATTATTTACAGTATCTCACTCGCTTCAACTACGAGTGTTCTGGTTCGCATGGATAATATCAACCATGGAAATTGACATTTTGAAGAGTGGGCTGTGTTCATAAATTTTTGTGTTGCAATATGATAGAAAATCTGACTTGCACTGTGTGTCATGGAGTATTAATATTATTTACAGTATCTCACACGCTTCTACTGCGTGTGTTTTGGTTCGCAAAGAGTGGGCTGTGTTAATACAATTTTGTGTTGTAATATGATAGAAAATCCGACTTGAACTGTATTTTATTGAGTATTAGAATTCTTCACATTAGCTCACATCCTTTCACGTCGTGTCTTTTGGTGCACACGGACTATATCAACCATGCTGATTGACATTTTGAAGATTGGGTAGTGTTAATAAATCTTCATGTTGCAAAATCATTTACAGTATCTCACACGCTTATACTGCATGGAAAGTGATATTTTGAAAAGTAGGCTTTTGACGACACCTCTATTGTTTTCATTATTTTCACTTTCTAATTTATTATACATATTAATGATAATTTGTTGAGTCTCTACAGGAAGCGTATGTCGCCGATTCTTAATACGGGATCGTCTATTCAGTAGCGATTCATTTTGTAACTCAAATGGTCTCCAAAGAGGTCTGTTTTCATTATTACCATCATTTACACGCGAATCATTAAATGGTCTCGAAATAATATTCCGATCACCTTCAACGCACGCCAAAAAGTCATAATGGAATAAACATACAATGATGAAACAAAGACACACAAGAAGAAAGATTCATGAAATTAATACAGATCAAGGGTTCATAAATACAACTCTGTTAAAACTCGACATGAGCCAGTGTTCCTCAGATGTGCTTATAGTCCGGGAGGCGATTTAACAATTTGACGATTATGAGGGACCAATTGGCTTCAAATATATCCATATCCATATTTCATTAAGAGAACCCGAGCGTTAGCCATGCTGATTGAGTGATTGCAAATTGAAATACAAATACAGAAAACTTGTCCCTTAGTAAGGAACGCGCAGGTAGGTACATATGAATCGTATGATACGCTTTCGGATACGAAAATATTCAAAACGATATGCTAAGCTTATGATTTGAGAGTTTGTAGTAATTGTGTGCATTTATTTCCCTATCTCTTGGTCAGAGAAACTTAGTTTATGATTGGATGACGAACACACTTTGTCAGATCTCGTATAAGATCCTGAGACAGCTATTTCTCAACCCCAAAATTTTATCAATTAAAAACAAGAAACTTGAATTGTGCTGATACTGATTTTTTTATTAAATTTTTGTGGTTCAAAAATTCGAACTGAAATGATTCTTGGTGGTTTAAATCAGAAAACCTGAGCAAACATCATCTTCTTACCAATAGGCGAACCACTTTATCTGCAAAGACACTCCGCATAGATATTGAATTATATATTGCAAAGTTGCCATTCAAAGAGGCATCAGTATCGATAGGCGACTACATGCCTTGTTGTAAAACAAGTGTAAAATCAGTTTGCCTTGAGGCCAATTCCAATAAAAAAAACCCATTTGTTGCATACCTTTTGAAACACGCTGTATACAGGGTGTCCCGTAAATAATGGATAATATTTCAACTGCAAATAGGAGACAGTATGACCGTTCAGAAAATATATTTAAGTGTTATAGAACGTCCTTCGATTTTCAAAACCATTCATCAACACATCCCACTCTTGAACATGTCAATTTCCTCAGTTGATATAGTCTATGCGCAATAAAAGACATGTAGTAGAAGCATGTGGGATACTGTAAAGAATTCTAATACTGAAAGAAATATAGTTCTAGTCGGATTTTCCATCATTTTACAGCATAAAAATTTATTAACACAGTCCACTCTTCAAAACATCAATTAGTATGGTTGATATAGTCCGAGTGCACCAAAAGACACGCCGTGAAAGGGTGTGAGCTAATGTAAAGAATTCTAATACTCAATAAAATACAGTTCAAGTCGGATTTTCTATCATATTACAACACAAAAATTTATGAACACAGCCCACTCTTGGAAATGTCAATTTCCATGGTTGATATTATCCATGCGAACCATAACACACGCAGTAGAAGCGTGTGAGATACTGTAATTAATTTTAATACTCCTTGACATACAGTGCAAGTCAGATTTTCTATCATTTTGCAACATAAAAATTTATTAACACAGCCCACTCTTCAAAATGTCAATTTCCATGGTTGATATTATCCATGCGGACCAAAACACACGCAGGAGAAGCGTGTGAGATACTGTAATTAATTTTAATACTCCATGACATACAGTGCAAGTCAGATTTTCTATCATTTTGCAACATAAAAATTTATTAACACAGCCCACTCTTCAAAATGTCAATTTCCATGGTTGATATTATCCATGCAAACCAAAACACACGCAGTAGAAGCGTGTGAGATACTGTAATTAATTTTAATACTCCATGACATACAGTGCAAGTCAGATTTTCTATCATTTTGCAACATAAAAATTTATTAACACAGCCCACTCTTCAAAATGCCAATTTCCATGGTTGATATTATCCATGCGGACCAAAACACACGCAGTAGAAGCGTGTGAGATACTGTAATTAATTTTAATACTCCACGACATACAGTGCAAGTCAGATTATCTATCATTTTGCAACATAAAAATTTATTAACACAGCGCACTCTTCAAAATGTCAGTTTCCATGGTTGATATTATCCATGCGAACCAAAACACACGCAGTAGAAGCGTGTGAGATACTGTAATTAATTTTAATACTCCATGTCATACAGTGCAAGTCAGATTTTCTATCATTTTGCAACATAAAAATTTATTAACACAGCCCACTCTTCAAAACTGTCAATTGCCATGATTGATATAGTCCGTGTGCACCAAAAGACACGCCATGGAAGGGTGTGAGCTGATGTAAAGAATTCTAATACTCAATAAAATACAGATCAAGTCGGATTTTCTATCATATTGAAACACAAAAATTTATTAACACAGCCCACTCTTCAAAATATCAATTTCCATGGTTGATATTATCCATGCGAACCAGAACACTCGTAGTTGAAGCGAGTGAGATACTGTAATTAATTTTAATACTGCATGACATACAGTGCAAGTCAGATTTTCTATCATTTTGCAACAAAAATTTATAAACACAGCCCACTCTTCAAAACATCAAAAAGCATGGTTGATATAGTCCGAGTGCACCAAGAGACACGCCGTGAAAGGGTGTGAGCTAATGTAAAGAATTTTAATACTCAATAAAATACAGTTCAAGTCGTATTTTCTATCATATTACAACACAAAAATTTATTAACACAGCCCACTCTTCAAACTGTCAATTTCCATGGTTGATATAGTCCATGTGCACCAAAAGACACGCCATGGAAGGGTGTGACCTGATGTAAAGAATTATAATAATCAACAAAATTCATATCAAGTCGGATTTTCTATCATATTGCAACACAAAAATGTATTAACACAGCCCACTCTTGAAAATGTCAATTTCCATGGTTGATATTATCCATGCGCACCAAAAAATAGGCAGTAGAAGCGTGTAAAGAATTATGATCCTCAATTAAAAATAGTTCACGTTGGATTTCCTATAATATTGTTACAAAACTATTCATTAATACATGCCACTCTTGAACATGTCAATTTCCTCAGTTGATATAGTCTATGCGCAATGAAAGACATGTAGTAGAAGCATGTCTTTAACGGCAACAATTAACATTACCACAGAGGCAGCTCTAGCTACCTGTGCGTCATCCGAGTCCAGTATATTAAAAATCCAAACAGGGAGCGTTTTCCCTCAAACATTTTCTTTGTGTTCTCCAGTTTTCCGACCGTGTGGAAAAAGCTAGCTATGGACGTATACTAATGTTCTGACGTATCTAGCAGTATATTATTTTTTGCAACAACGATCAATTTTTCAAAAAAATGTGGTGTCTATTGATGCTCTGTCAATATAGGTTATTCATTTCATCAACACCATCAAAATCCGAAATCGTTCACTTTGCAAAGCAGTGAAATAAGTTGTGTTCAACCCCATGGAAATCATCATTCTGAAATTTTCAACACGTCGTTACATTCTAATGAGTTTTTTAAAGTTTTGTGGATAACGTTATAGGAATTTTGAGAAGTTTGGTGGTGTTTCATCCCTTTTGGGGGTGTTTCACCCCTTTTGGGGGTGTTCCACCCCTTGGGGGTGTTTCACCCCTTGGGGGCCGTCCATTCTGTAATTTTGAATATTTCGATTGTTTGAACAAAAATTATAAACAATCTTGTGATCAATTCTGGTACTGACCACGTGGAATCCAATTTATTTGGGAATTTTCTATAAATAAGGGGTATTTAACCCCTAGGGGGTGAAAATTTTGGAATTTTCAATACGTCAATGGTTTGTAATAAATTTGTAAGAAATTTTAGCAACATTTTGAACATCAAAATTTCAAAAATCCAGAATCCGTGGTGCAGTTTTACTTAAAAGTTAGCCCACGCCCATTTCCTGGAAAACGGGGGCTGTAAAAAATTTTTTGATTGGGACGCAAATTTGTAATAAATGTGTACAAAATTATGTAATAGTTTTTTTTGGAGTGTGCCATAAATGCTGGTGTAGCTTTTAGTTCATGTCTGGACGCCTTTATTTTCAAAATCGCCTTTGCTCTAGCCGTCGCATTTCCTATTATTCCTTATTGGTTCATAGTGGATCAGTTGCAAAGCAACAAATGCACAGTATGAACCACAATATCTCCGGCCCATTGTTCAGTTAAAAACACAATATTTACATGAAATTACATTTCAAATAACACATTCCAATTATAGTGAAACACTAGATATGACAAATTACATATTTGGAAAGTTTTATTGAAATGGATTGAGGTAGATAGCGAGTGTAAAGTATCAACAGTTGATGATACCATAAATTTTATGAACTTTTCTTCGGTAATGATTATGAGTTAATTGTTTGAAGTTCATCGGAATATTGACGAAGTAAGCGATGAGAGAAAGATAAGGGAGAGGAGAAGGATAGGCGGAGAAGTGTGATAATGCGAAGAAGGAAAAGGAGGAGTACGGGGCAGAGGAGGGGGAGAGGTGAGGAGGAGGGGGAGAGGTGGGGAGGAGGGGAAGGAGGAGGGGGAGAGGCGGGGAGGAGGGGAAGGAGGAGGGGGAGGAGGAGGAGAGGAGGATCGGATGGGGACTGGACCAACTCATTTAACGGTAGCCTCAAAAACGTTCCAATTAACAGTGCTGCTCCTAAGGTGGCGCATGGAGTTAGTAACAAGGCCTATCCAGAACACGTGGCTAATGACCATAGCAGTCGATGCCAAATCACCAAAGGAAAAAAATAAGTTTATTCACATAGAAAAATACATACATACATAATACAAATGAATATATACAATGGATGAATAACAAGATACTCGAAACGTAACTCAATACTTGTTTGGAGACAACATGAATAGTGCAGATAGCTACTAGATCTTTATTAAGAATAAAATGTAAGTTAATTAATTAATGAATGAATGAATAGGAGGGTTTACATAAAAGATAATATAAACAAACAAGAACAATATTCGAGTGATTGATGATTCGAAAATAGTAATAATAATAATAGTATAAAAGAACATAAAAGAACATAGACATCACTTAGTTAATAATTTTTATTCACAAGTACACATATATCTAGATAAAATTGAATGAAGTAGAGTTGATAAGTAAGATGTCTTGCAGAAAGTTTTCTTTCAGGTAAGAACGTATTATTACGGGAAACATTTGAGTTGTTTTTTGAAATTGAAAGTGTTAGGCATACTTCGGATCGTTTCGAGCAAAGAATTGTACATTCCTGGTGCGTTAAATGAAAAAGTAGTCAGTTCAAGTGATTTTGTGATTTGCGGAACGATATAGTTATTTTTTGTATCGTATTGTACGTATGTGCTGGTAAGTCTGCTGAATTTTTCAAGGTATAGTACCACATGGTCACAGTGTAGTAATAAAGTTGTTTTATATTGAATGTTTTTGTTTCTGTGAAGAGAAGGTCTGAAGGATGAAGGATGTGATTTCAAAGCGCCGCCCCATGCTAGTATGCCTTATCGAATATGACTTTCGACGAGCGCATAGTACAATGTTAATAATAGCACATAGTACAATGTAGAATTTTTTCGAGCATTTCAATTTATAAAAGATAAATTGTAATTTCTTGATGGTTTATTTCATGTGCACATCCTTTTTCATATGACGATCTATCATTACTCCCAGATATTTAATATTTGTTTTAGCTGTAATTATTAGGTCAATTTCTCCGTCAGGTATTTTATTGCAGCTGAAAGGTGTGTAATTCGTTTTCTGAAAGTTTATTGTTGATAGTCTGTTTTCCAGCCATTTCTTGATCTGGATAAAATCCGTTTCCACCATTTGTTTCACCTCTGTCCATGTATTTGCCTTGTAAAGGATCGCGGAAATATGTTGAAGAGTAAGGGCCCAAGGGCCGTACCTTGGGGTACACCGTATTTAATGGATAAGGGCTCGCTAGTTACATCGTTTATTGTCACAGTTTGACGTCTGTTTGTGATGTAACTTCTGAATAGGTTTAGTGAAGTATTTCTAATACCTATATCTGGAAGAGTAATTCGTGGCTAACGGTGTCAAAAGCTTTCGAGAGGTTGATGAATACACATAAACATGACTTGTTTTCATTCAAAGAGTTGTGTATATTTTCAGTTAGAGAGAAAATGGCATCTTGCGTGGAAGTTTTCTGATGGAATCCATATTGTCGTTCAGAGATTATATTATATCTTTGTATGAAATTTTGGAGTCTGATCTTTTCAAAAATCTTTGATAAGTGAGAAATAAAAGATATAGGCCTATAATTATCCGCTAGTTTCCTGTCGATATACATGTATTATCCACGTATCCATTAGCAAATCGCAACATAATTAAACTCTCATGAACATTAATACTGGTTAACCCAATTTGTTCGAATTTTGTACTCCTTCAAACTTCAATCATTACGAAATGAATTATGTAGATGACAAATAACGTTACCGTCTATTTTGAATAATGGAATTCATAATAAGTTGAGGATAAAGAAACGCAGCTCTGACCCGTATACTGACTGTCACGCACGCTTGCTCCTAAATGTATCTGAATATATTTAATCTGATCCAATCATGTCGTTTGGCAGAAGACAACCTAGTTCGAAACGAACTGAAACGGATAAAGGTGGAATGCTATCATTTTCAACATTGGGTTGACTCTTTCCATGATGAATGTGGCGAGAATGACTCTCAATATTTTAATTAAAGTGTTACGCTAATTGAGTCGTTTACAGTAATCAGAATTTGTGTGTAAATGACCATTAGTAATTTGTATCACAAGTCAGGAAACTGTATTTTTGCAAGTACGAGTAATGTTTAAAGGCAGAGGCCGGTGACCGACGCCTTCAATTACGGGCCCTTGCAAAAGAGATTCTTAGAATGTGATACACAACATTTTGTAGGTCGACACAAATATAAAAAAGTACACAACAAATGAAATAATTCTCTATTTGTGATTTAAAAAAGATAATTTTTTTTTAGAAAAATTATCATCTTATGCTCGTCTTGAAGCTATCAAATATCAGTGATTTTCAGATTTTTGAAAAAATTAATTTTTCAAAATTAGCTGAATCTCAAAAGTTATTTTTTTCGGAAAATAAGTAACATTTGGATAAAATTTTTCAAGGAGATTTTTATTGGAGCTCATTAAACAATGTTGAACAGAGAAAAATTTCATTTTTTTTTTTTTAAATTCTACAATAATCGATTTTTTTTATTTTTTTGATTTATTACAAATTTCGTATATCTGGAATTGATTTAAAAACCCCGTTTGTTTTTTAGGATGACCTCAGTGATGTAATGGCAAAACGATTAAAATGCATCAATTACCCCTTCACATTTCATAGAATTCAAGAGTAAATTTTGTGCAAAAACGTAAAGTTACACAAAGATCGTGAAAATATGCTTTACAATTGCATATGAAATGAGCGATCTTCGTTTTTCTGCGCTTACTCAGCCAGGTTGATTCACTAGGCAACACAATATGAGATAGTTATGGGTTTTTTTCCTGTAAAACTGAATGGCATGATTATTTGAAAGTTTGACAATTCGTTCTGGGATTTTCAATGAGTGAGCAGTTTTCTTACAGTTTTTTTTAGAAGTGAAACCCGTAAAAATGAATAATAAGTTGAGCAACGAAGACAAAATAGACCTTGTTCTAATTATTAGTGAAAATCAAGGAAGCAGCGAGGATATTCAACGAAGGGCATCCCAACAAACATGCTAACTACTCCATTGTGAGCAGGATTTTGAAAAAAATTCAGAAGTACAGGTACACAGAGAGAAAAGACTGCAGCAGGTTCATGCACAACGTTGTGTAAGACACAGTTGTGTAGATATTTCACACAATTGTCCATTCTTTCATCATATGCGTTTTGTGAAATTCAATAAATATTTGTGCATGTCAATTTGTATAGTATTCATGCACTTCAACATTGCCTAAAAATACAGAAAAATATGCACATCTACCATAACACAACTTAAATGGAAAACATCTATATACAACGCATTGAACTCATCTTACACCCGTTGTGCACTTTCTATTTGATATGCACAAATTGTATACTATTTCAATGCAATTGTGTAATTTACCACAACATGACCAAGGCATCGTCTCACCCTACTAAATACGCATGAGCGGCACGTGCACCAGTCGTATCTTGAATGTCCAAATACTACAAATGTCCAGTCCATCATTATTTGATTGTTTTATGCTGATCGAAGGGCGGAGCTGGTTAAGTGTACTTATTACCTATTATCTATTATTTTCTCAGGTGTATGTGGTTTTGTGTCAAAAGGAAGTGTCAGAATATTTGCAAACTGATACCAATATTTGAAGGTTAGTATTGCTTTTATTTTTTGTTATAACATGAAACCTACAAACTGACTCATTTTCACCATTTCTAACGGTTTGAAAAGGGCATCCTCGTACCTACTTCCTACTTGAATAAATATAGTTTGACACGAAGATTACTTCAAACTTTATTATTATTCAACGTGTTCCAAAATAACGAAATGTATTGTTTATTTATGTTCTGCTAGGTATTTTGTGTTTTTGCTATTTTATTTGTAATTAGAGTTTATAGTTCAGTTATTTTTGTTATTAGTTCTTTTTGATGACATAAACATTATTTGAATGACATTTAATTTTATTTCAACCTTCTGGAAAATGAAGCTTATAATTTCTGAACAGAATAAGATATGATGAAGAGAGCAGGTTGAAACTGATGCTTATTCTTATCTTTTTCCGTTTGGATGTTATATGTCTCAACTGTATCCTTTCTTAAAATTATGAATGGTACCTATGAAATTTGGCCTTGCTTTGTATACAAATATGTACAATTACCTACACAATTCATGTATACTGAGTACACAAATTTGTGACATTTTTTGCATCCTATATTTAAAATACCTACACAATTTGTACAAACTAGGTACACAAATTGTTGCCATTCATTACAATGTATGCATAAACAGTACACAAGTTGTTGACATTCGTCGCACAACATGCCGATTAATTTTCTATATTTTGTGTATAAAATTAAAACAAAACTATTCAGAATAATACAATACTTTAGTGTATCGTTTATACACAATATCTCTAATACAATATTATAGAAGAAAAATTAACAAATTGGTGCTGTCAACTTTTTAGAAACAAATTGTGCTGAAATTATTCACAATTGTGTAGAAAACATACATTTATTTCTCTCTGTGTAGTGCCGAAAATAACTGCAAAGAACTTCATAACCCTTGGAAAAATGATTACGTGCGTCAACTGCAGGTAATGTAAACTATTGTCGAGAATCCAAAAATATTTCTTCTTTTTCGAAAAATTGGTTAACAGATCCCCATCATTGACTAGGAGAATCCTGATAGCTTATAAGTTTCGAGCTTTCAACCCTAAGGTTAGCTTCCAAAACGAGATTATGATGATCGGCTGTATTTTAGTTTTTGAGCATACAAGAAAATAGATCATTCATCATATGAGCTTTTCACTGACAGTACATTCACATCAAATTGATGTGATAGTTCTCAGAATTGCTGGTGGTGGACGAACAAGAATCCCCATTTTGACTTTGAGGCACGTAATGAATACTCATTCAAATGTAATGTCAGGGTGTGGTATATTCAACAACTAAATCAATGGTCCAGTATTTTTGAGAGAAAATCTTAATTCGAGATACCTGCTTCTAATTCAAACTCATCTGCTTGATTTACTAGACAAGATGCCATCAAACTTGCGCAGAAGAATGTATTTTCAACACGACGGTGTATTCAGTGAATTCATGGCCTCCTATATCTCTAGATCTAACCCCATGCGACCTATGGGGATATTTGAAAAATGAGGTTTTCAGAGACAGGACTTTCAGAGATCAAGAACACCTTCAAAATACGATATGAGAATGTATCAATATATACGGGGCCAGGTAGCTGAGTGGTGAAAGCGCCGATGTTTTCAATCATTCTGGCTGCAAGTAGAAGGTTCAAACCCTAGCAACTACAAAATTTTGTAGGAATAGCACGTAAAAAAGTAAGATCTAGTTAACTCGTCTTCCGAGGGCTGCCGTTCGTAAGAGGTCGACAGCTGGAAAACGAATAAAACAATTTTAATCAACAAAAAACAATTTATTGCCAAGTTCCACCAGTTATGTTGGGAAGTGTTTCAAGGGAGATGTAAGGACGAATTGTGCATTGAAAGGAACGGAGGAAACGTTAAGATTTAATTTTAATTTGTTTATTACTGTTTATTCGATTCATTTTGATGTTTAATTTATTTTTAGATTATATGTCATTTGTTGTTTTGATGAATTTATTGAAAAAAAAATTCCAAATAGTAATCATTTTCCGAAAATTGTAAATTTTTAGATTTTGCTAATTTCGAAAAATGCATTTTTTCAAGAAACTAGGGGCTAAGTAAGGTTCAAGTTGATGAAACATTGTTTTTTATTGTCTCAAAAATAAAGATTTTTTCCATTTGTTGCGCACCTACTTTATAAATGGAAAAATTGTTACTGATTTTTTTAATTAATAATAGCAATTTTTTTATTTGATAATCGAAATGTGTCAAATATGACTGAATTAAAGCTGTGACTTTCAGGCAAACTAATGTGAGCTTCTACCACATTTCACAGTTTGTAATTTTACTTTCCTGTCTAGGAAGGCGAAAGAGTGTCTTGAGATAATTCATACGTATGTCAAATGAATCATTATACACGAAGGCCTGAAATAGTGATTTACATATCAAAGGAAGAAAGTGTTTCTTTCCCTCCCGCGGATAGTTTCAACTTCTGATATTATGTTTATCTCACAAATCCCAATATTTTCAGAATGACATGTTTTTCTTTATTTTATTTTGTGCTCTCTTATGGCATTCTACTTTGGAGAAACTCGAAAAATGGTATAGCAGTTGGTATCATGCCCCTGCCTACATTATACATATTTACAGTCCTCTTAGAAATACACCAAAATGTAAGCATATTTTCCAAACATTCTGACTTGCATTGTTACAACACATGATCGGCCGATCTACTGACTATTTCTCGTCATAGATTAGCTGTTAGCTGCAAAAATTCATTGAACCTCAACCTATATAATATTCTTGATAACTGAGTCAAGGTATTGGAATTCAAAAAATTTAATACGGTGGTAAAAACATTTCTGCCAAGTCATTGTTTATAAGATATTGATAGCTATATTGTCTCAGCGAGCTTATTATGCATATAATTTTAAACTTTGGTGTATTTTTTTGTACTGTTCTGATATCCGTAGTGAAAATACTGAGTATTTGTCAAATTTTATGGTGTAAACCTACAATGATGTGATAAAAATACTGCCCATTAGGGAAATCGGTTCCTGATCTTTCTCCTGCTGATTCCAATGATTTTTTTGTCAATATTGCTATTGATATTATAGATTCCTCACCAACCGTATCGTCTAGTAAACTTCTAAATTCCAAAAATTTTACAGCCCCTTGTGAGTCATTTTATTTATCGCCGGTAGCACCCCAGGAAGTATCGAATGCCATAAAATTTTTGAAGAAATCGAAGTGTCTCGCTATACATGAACTAAACTCTCAAATAATCAGTGACATCATTCTGGTTTCAGTTACTAATCTAATAAATGCAACCTTTTCAGGAGTTTTTCCATATTTCTTCAAGTATTCCAAAATAGCAAAAATAATATCAACAACTACCGTCCAATTTCCATTATCTCAATTTTTGCGAAGATAATAGAAAAACTTCTGAATAAACGATTGAGGTATTACTTTGAATTGAATAATTTTTTCAGCAACACACAATATGGTTTTCGACCAAATCGTTCTACTACTCTCGCTGTCATGAATGTCGAGAATGATATAGTACCAACCTTGGAAGATGGGATGCAAGCTGCCATCACACTTTGCGACCTTTCAATGGCATTCGATTGCGTATCACATTAAATATTACTTGAAAAGTTAAATTACTACGGGGTTAGGGGAGTACCATTTAATATGATACAATTATAACTGCAGAACCGCTATGAAGCTGTAAATATTGGAAATTAATTATCTGATTTCAAACATATTGAGCATGGAGTTCCTCAAGGGTCAATTTCAGGACCGATGTTGTTCATAATAAACACCAATGATTTGAGGAACCATATGGTTCCTGTGAAAACTGTTTTATTTGCAGATGATACAACCTTCATTTATTCTGATAAACTGAGAACAGAGCTGTACAGTACTCACGAAGAATTAGCTAATGAATGCGAAAATTGGTTTGCAGCCAACAAACTCAAATTCAACAACGATAAATCGCAGTCTCTTTATCTTTCATCTATTACGGATGCCTCAGAAATGCATGCCGCAACTGAGTAGTTCGCTGTTTGGCCTACGACAACTCCAAAATGTAACTAATTTCAATGCACTCAAAACAACATATTTTTCGTTATTTCATCCTCACATCAGTTATGGTAATATTCTTTGGGGTGGTTTGTCTGAATCTCTCTTAATTTTCCGTTTGCAAAAAGAAGCTGTTATCCGGAACACTGCCTACCTTTGTTTATCAAACTCAGAATAATGCCCTTGCCGTGTTTATATATTCTTCAAGTTTTGATAGAGATTCATAAAAAGTCTTCGATGTTCACTAAGCGATCTGATATACACAGCTAAGGTACTAGACAAGCAGATAACTTAAGATTAAACCGGTTCCGTCTGAGCAAATCCAGGAAAAATTCATTATATCATCTCTACAATATATTATCGGCTGCATTGAAGTCATCAAGTAGTATGCACTTATTCAAAAATAAGATAAAAAAAACTTACTCTTGACACATTGCTTTTATTCCACAGAGGAATACATTGGACATTTCAGACCGTATACAGAATAAAACTCATCTTACCAAAAATCCATTCTGTCTATGTTACTTTTAGTACTAAGGCCTCAACAGACACATTTGCATAGTGCATAGCATGGCTCCATAAGGGAGTTTAGCCAATCAAAATGCCAGTAGTAACGGATATTCGCATTTTGACTGGTTGAACTTTGTTATGTCTTCATGCTATGCGATATGCAATTGTCTGTGATGGCCTCTACTATTCTTTTTAACAATATTTTCACAGTATATTTTTTGCACTATTTGTTATATTTGTCATGTAAACTATATTTTGTATTTAATTAATCGCTTAATCGCTTTTATGACGTGCTACAAACATGTATTTGTAATGTATTCAAATAAAATACTCTAGTCTACCCCCTGAAAAAGTAAGAATTGTACTTTTTTACGTACCTTCAAATTAGATTTTTAAATATTTTGTCGATTTCCGTGATATTTTAAATGTAACTTTGTAGTCCATGAATAATTTAATATTTTATATTTTGACTTTTATTTTTCCATATTTAAATCTTGACATTTATATTTTATTTCCATATTTCATAATATCGTTTGTCAATATTGATCCTGAATCATTATTGTTTTGTGACTTGCCATAAATGTTTCTATATGTATATAACATGGTCAAATAAATAAACTATTCCAACTGTAGCAACTCCGTGCTAATCCTTACAGAAAACCTATCAGAAGAGAGGTAGACACGCAAATGTACAGCTGCGGTAGGTATACGTGGGAGTATGGACTAGTGCATTAACAGACAGAAGACGTTTCTGATACCCAGCCGCATTAAGAATGCATATACGTATCGATGAGCATTGATCAAATCCCGTCTCGTTTCTAAATACCTTTCAAAACTTAAGGGTTTTTATCTTCGATCTAATATAAATGGAATGAAGAATGCCGGAATCGGCATCGTAAAACTCGTATAAAGGAATTGAATCGATGGGATTTCCTGTTCACCTTATAAAATTATAGGCGAGGAATTTATTGTCGAGAACATATTTTATGCATTCATCTCCATATCGATTTTTAAAGTTACCTGGATGTTTTTAAATCCACAATTTAGAAGAACGGGGTTAGCATGTGCGTCTTTGAGATCAAAGAGGTGTAGCTGCACTAGCGCATTCGCCATATTACGGTTTTATGATATAATGAAGGTTTCGATGTCGCAACATAAGCGTCAAACTGTACTGAATATTAGCGAGTAAACTTTTTACCAAAATTTCGTCGTCTTTGCACTATTTTACAATATGCATATGGATTACGGACAAAGAAAGGTAGCTGAACTGAAGTTTGAGCTCAAAAGCAAAGGTGCAAAAGTCACTGGTACCAAGGAAAAACTTATTGAAAGGTATAACTTATGCTGCCCATATTTGTTTTCACAATTTGTTTTTCAGTTTTTAACTTTTATTTATTATTATATATACTTGAGAGTTGTTATAATGATCACTAATTATTTTATTTCAAGCTAAATGACTATGACAACCTACCAAGTTGCGATATGGTGTACATAAAAACAAAAACAAACATATGCTTACGTTTTTCTAATACTGAATTCTTCGGTAACCCATTATCATCCGCGTGAACAGGATTTTACAGACGAGGCTATTCTTCGTTTGAGTAAACTTGGATCTTCCATTGGATACAAGCCACTGTTTTAATCGTGTTTTATTTCTTAAGGGGGACATAGGCACTGCAAAACACTGTGGCAGTTTAGGAAATAATATGGATCTTTTAATGATTTAAAAGATAAATGAAACAATAATCGTAAACTACAAGACACTCATGTATTTCGCTACAGTACTGCCACCTCGTGGATCTTATTACAGAAAACATTACCTCGATTATAGGAGCTTCACTTGTAGAAGAGGTAGGTAGAAGAGTTAACTTATAAGGCTCTAATATGCTCCGGACCAGAGAAAGAGACGAAAACCTATGAGACACTGAAGTGACTCGTTGCAATAAACAGGACAGTTGATCACACAACACATTCATTGGAACTAGTCCGAATAAAATGACGTTTCCGAAACAGGAGAGCAGTCATTGATTCGTTCAGAAGCAAAAGAGAAGGCATTTTTTCAAATTCAAATTTCACGAAGCACAGCATATTCTGTTTCACGAAATATGTTCTGTTTGATGACATTTGTATGCGAACCAATGTCTGCTCTCCTGTTTCGGTAAATTCTAAATGTTCGGTCACATTTGAATGTATGGGTGGTGTGATCAAATTTCTAGCAAAGAGTTTCATGACACTTGTTTTTCCAGTATGTCACCGGCCTCAATAGATTGATTAAACCATGATCCACATGTTCCTAGAAAGCAAGAAAACAGTTGTGATATGAGGAATTCTTTTCGTTTTCATGTCCATTGAATGAATGATTGATTTTGTGACTGATGTTTGTTTACTGGGATTGAGGTAAATTGAACGATATTTCCTTCAAGACCAACATTTTCGTCAAACATCTTCAGGGCACTGAGAAACACAAAAACGGGGATGTTTCAAATTTATAAACCAAAAAAACTTATAAAATTATCAATTAGCTATTATTAATTTTTCAGAAACAACCACTGAACCATGGTTAGGTAAGAGACAAAACAAAATTAGAAGAAATTCGTTTTTTCACTTAAAAACAGATCAGTCATTCGAGTAACGTCCCTACGGCCATATTAGGTTCATGCATAACACGGAATAGTTCGATATAAAACCAGAATTTTTGTTTTTTGTTGAGAAACAATAAATACACCACACAATATACGTTAGAGTTTGAATAGAATGAAAGTGAAACTGATAAATTAGCAGAATGTATAATTGAGAAAGCAGAATAAAATAAAACAATGCACATTTTGTATACAAACAGAAAGTATTAGTATTTAGTAGTTATTATTTGGTTTTGGTTCTCTCATGATCAAATTGTCAAAAAAAGCTAGACAGTTATGTTGTTCCAGTTCAATTTTATATTGCACTTTTGAATGCAATTGGTTGAAAACATGTAACAATTCATCTTGTTTCCCAAAGAGATTATGAGAAAATATTATCAACATATCTTTTATATATCTGAACTTTGAAAGAAAGATGGGATAGAAGAGTTTGTTGTAAATTTTGCATTGCTTGTAATCAAATAATTATTTCGTGAATAGACGTCATAGTGTTTCATTTATTCTTAGTTCTGACAGATAATATTCTGACAGATAATACCTGAATTATGTGACTACAATTTATTGCTGGCAATTTCCCCGTCTATTGGATCCAAGAAGCGTGACTAATACCAATCGAATTCATCTATCTCTTCTCATAATAAAAAATAAAAGCAAATTCTCGTTCGTGACAGGAACAATGAAACTTCTTTGGGAATCATATTTTAACTGAGAATTCAACCTACTTTTACTTAGGAATATCGTGGATATGATTTATGCCTTTCTCATTCAGCTTCATTACTCGTTTGGCTTGAGGTTATTGGATTTCCACATGAAACAATCGGAAACAATACACTGTGATCTTTGTTTAGCGGAATATAAAATAAAAATATGACATGATACTCATGCTTTACCATAATTCGTAATTTTTGTTTAATGTTTGACATGTTACAAACAAAATCTGGTATTTCACGAAATTTTTCAGACAGATGAGAAGAATAATTTCCTACAGAATATCAGACAGGACATTATTATACACAAATCTGGAGCCAATATATTTCAAACAATTTTTTTTCAAATGAAAATTACCACCGGCATGATGGTATTTGTTGGGAACCATGTCCTATGCATGTACATACATATAAGCGAAGAAAATGCAAACTAGTTCTTTGATTCAAGATGTGACCGTCATTTGTTCTCCTCGTATAACTTTAAGAAGTGAGAGACATGATGAATCCAAGCGGGGCCAGAACTAGTAATCGGTTTACTTAGCTTGTAACACTACCAAGAATGTATTAACACACGCAGAGAAAAGAACGGTACAAATTATTAGAATCATCAAAAATCTAACCACGAAAAACGTTTAGGATGTTGACAAACTTTGAACGTACTGAGATGTACTTCAAATAAGCTGAGACTACCATAAGAAAGTATGGCTAGGAATTGAGTTATTTTGACGGTGAAAAATAAAGGGGGTAAAAAGGTTACAAACGAAGCATTGTGGTTACATTTACCACGACTACATAATTTCTTATCAGCACCCGCTCATTGTTTTATACTACGTACAACTCATTAGTCTAAAATAGGAATCCTCTCCTATTCAACTGTTCTATTTAGGCAGAGGAGTTCATTAATGTTCGTGGTAAAATATGTCTCATCCGTATTAAAGTAAGGTTGGCATTGGATTTATAACGAATTTTTCCATGTTTAATATCATTATTTTATATCATGACTTGCTAGATCATCGAATAGATTACCACACTCTTGCCCATGATATTATAACTCAGTTCAGTAAACAATACCATATCTTGATGTAACGGAAACCGACAGTATCATTTACTTTATTTTTGAGAGTATAGTTAAAACTACAACATTTAATTTTTCCAGTATTTTGCTGAAGTATGTTAACTATTATTGATATCCGATAGAAGTACAGGAAACCTATTACTATTACGATTATTCGGAGTCGAAAGTTTTTAATTGATCCGCGCAAACTGCCATTGCAATAGCCATATCTGTAGATTGAGTAATTTCTACCCTCACTGTACACACGTACGCGCGATCGCCAAATATTTCGGTGCGATTGCCAAATATTTCAAGTGTACGGCTCAGACGTCGAAACATGTACTGAATAATTAGATAACATTAAGCAAGAATTGATCAAAATTTTGATAATAGTTTCGTATTTGAATAAAAAAATAAGTAATCCGCTTTCCTAACCGGTTTTAAGAGCGGTTCATTGTATACGTATATTTTAGACACATTTCTGTACTGATTTAATTTTTCGTGCATGTAAAAACTATCGAATTTATTTATTACAAATTTCAAATACTCAAAACAAGGAATATTTTCAAACATCATGAGATTGAAAACTAATATTTCATTTATATCACAACACGATTTCAACCGTTCCGTAAGAAAATTGTCTGAGGGAAGTACTTCCTTAAACATAATTGGTGAAAGAAAATCAGTCATGTGTGCAAAAATAAGTTAAGTGTCCAACGTACTATTTTTTCATATATCCAAGTGAAACACGCATTGAACTCCAGTATCTGTCACCAAGCATATGATCCTGGCAGTTGATAAATAAGAAATTAGAACAATGTTGAGTACTACATTGACACAATATTGCGGTTTTTATCAACTCTTGTCTGTCTAAGTATTTGTTTGTGCACAAATATTGCAAGTGAATTTTGACCTAGTTCCAGTGGTCCGATAAACTTGAACAACTACCAAAGTTGTTCATAATTTAGGTGACAATTCATTATGCAAATTTTGTTTAAGGAAAAACAATATGGCGACTCCAAGACGGAGGACGAGCTCATTTTCTATTCAAAATTGGTATGTGAAGGTTTTCGGGGTTCAAAATTATGATTTTTGTATCACAATTCATAACGTCAAGATTCTGTCATCAAGATGTTCAACATCAATTGCAAAATTTCACACACATACAGAAAATTACGAAGCAGAAAATAATTACAGAACTATAATAAAAAAAATTATACCTCTTGTTAAACATACTAAAAAGTATCAAATAATTTCTGCCAGCGCCATACAGGTTCCTAGCGCCTCGAAATTCGTGATTGTGAATTATTGAAGTATTTTCTAGCTATCAAAAATAATAATCATTAATTTTCAGAATGTTAGCAATCTGTGAGTGGCATGAATCTATGTTAGGATGAAAGAAACTATTTCACTATTATACTATATTAAAAAAAATATTTTAACAATTATTTTATATTTACGTTAAACAAAAAATTTTTTCATTTGCTTAGTCGTTGTTGTTGTTCAAAAAATTGTATGCGATCAACCAATATACTTTTGTATCTTTTCATTTCCCATTCAAGTTTGCAAGTTCTCACTCTCATTTTCGATTTTGTAGAAATAGGAAATTTATCGAATCCTAATTGGAAATACTTAATCCAGGTTCCATTGTGAATATCCTTGAGATAAGTGGATTCAAAAATGAAATAGCTCTCTCTAAATTACCCGTGAAATATCTCATGAAAGTTGAGAATTTTACGAAAGTTTACAGGTTGTGTGGAAGAACTTTTATTTTAGCGAGTATCATTATTATCATTATTTTTAGATACTACCTGACATCATAGACACGGATGACGAAAAAGAAAAGACTAAATTCTATGGTCCATCTTATAGGATCCCCAAAAGGTTCTGCATTCCATTAGGGTATGGAAAATCATTGCTTCCTCTAAAAGTATACTTTAATCAAGTGATTGAAATCGAATCGTTTAGTAAATCTCAGGTTGAATGCAACGTAGAAAAATTTTTGCAGTACACTCAATGTCCTGATATCGAACACTACCCTCATGTAACGCTTTAGGTTCCCCTCCCACATGTAACACTTCCCTCAAGTTTTAATGCTACATTCTGGGAGGTCCGATACAATGCCAATTCACTTTATAAAGATGTATTCTAAGACGCCCTGTATAATCACGGACATATTTTTTCTCTGGATGATTAATTTTGAGACGTTTTGTATAACGATAAAATTATTAATGTATACTCTGCAATATATTCGTAGATATTGTCAATATTATCTACTACGTATTATTATTTTCTTTGGAGATCTCTGTTATTTCTTCAAAGTTTGATTTTACTGAGCCCCCTGTATGACGTTCATTCATCAAATGATTATTTACAGTCTTAGGGCGGGTTACATAAAACAATTTCACTAACAGTTCAAGTAGACTCGAGTCAGTTGCTAGGGATTAGCAAATGAAATTTCTAGTTCCTTGGCAAATGAACTAAGTTTAATTGAACTATTGGTGAACTAGTTGTGTACAACCCGCCCTTAGTAAACAGACGATAAAAATGAATTTTCAATTTTTTATTTTTGCTGTAATACCAATCATCCACTACCGAAGCAACGGTGTTTTTGGTTGCTTCTTTATTTTCAAATTGTGAATTAAATTATTGATATGATGAACTCACGTGATTTTGTGTGCACGTTGAGTCATTGGAATTGCAGTTGAGTAACAATCTTGAGTTTTCCAGTAGGTGGAATTTAACTTTCATTCATTTCATTCCCAATCTTGAGTCTTCGAATGATTGATATTTGGTTTTGAGTCTTTTCAGTCACTATCTTGAGTCTTTCAGTCGATAGGATTTGGCTTTCATCAACTTCATTCCAAATCTTGAGTCTTTGAGTCACTTGAATTTGATTTGATTCCTTTCAGTCCAATTCTTGAGTCTCGATTCTTTTAACTATTTTAAGTCTTGTACACACTTTTTTAGATGTTTGCTCCTCGGCAGTACCCTTTCATGGAGATGCCATGTGAGGTATATTTGTAAAATTGCCTCTCAAAAACTTGGGTTCCTGTTTCTTGCCAAGAGTTGTTTCACTTCCCGTCAATTGATTATGATCTATAAGACACAGATTCTACATATTTCTTATATGAAGACTTTCAGTTGTAGGTTTTTTCATCAATATTGGACTCTAATAAGGAAAATACTGAAGAAAACAGGATTCTTTGGGAGATCGTTTAATAACGAACAGTCGTTGCAGACCGATGATGAACCCTTTAATCCCATATACACCTATACTAAGTAGGCAGAAAATAACTACTCCCCTGGCTAAGACCACGACGGGTATTGAATTGAATCTAACAGGTACTTGTGCAACGTTTCTCAAAATATCAGAGGACGCAACTACAAGTGTCCTCTGTGACCAAACAGCAGAATTATGTTTCGATTTGGACAATTATCTGTTAGATTCAATTTAATACCCGTCGTGGTCTTAGCCAGCGGAGTAGTTGTTTTCTGTCAGGTACTTGCCTTAAAAAGCCTACTTAGTATTGGTGTATATGGGAGTAAAGGGTTCATCATAGGTCGGCAACGATTGTTCGTTATTAAGGAAAATACTGTTGTACGAAAAAAAACAAAATAGGTCAAAACTGAAGAAGTTATTGGAATTCCAGAAAATGAGTTGAAAAGATCTGCCCTTAGTTCAAAAAGTTAGTCCTGATAGAGACATGCTCCGGGACGTCTCCGACAAAAAAAATTATCGACAAACTAAAATTTCATTAGTATCACTTAGATGGCGCACCTGAGAAAGCTTGTGATATCAGTAACAATTGTAAAACTTTATCAACAAAAACGAATCATTCAGAGAATAACTCATAACGGTATTTCTTGAAATATTTCCATAAAATCACTACTAGTAAATTCGATCACAATTCGGAGCGAATGATATAAATTTAAAAATAGAAAATCAATCAATCAATTAACATTTCGCATGAAATTTAATTATTACCCAACCGAACTGTACTAAACTGTAGATTACGATGTCAACGATGTCTAATGGGTGGTTATTTCCGAATGTATTTCAGTGTCGGTTTCGTTTGAATGGGAAATAATGAGTCTTTGTGAAAGGTATCTTTCCCTTCCAGCGTTCATGGAAATATCCTCGGAAATAGCATTATAGCGTGACTGGATGAAATCGAGTTCGTCTCTATTCTTTATGGCGATCATGAAAAATAATCTACATGAAAGGAAAAGTGGGTATAAATTATAACATCTGCTTTCTCATTGTCCTACGTTAATGAATAAAATATTAGAAGTCATCATCATTTCAAACGTTTCATATTGTTTCAATACGATGCAAGAATAATCGAGGGTGATTCCACGAGTGCTCGCAATACTATCGATAGTAATTCTGTCAGAAATCAACGAGATCAAATTGCAAAAGCAAAGCAATTTGATCGAGTTTAAGACTTATGACAGAAATATCAATAGTATTGTGAGCACGAGTAGTATTTATTGAGATAATTTCACGAACCAACAAATTGAAAAACGTTCCATTTTCGTGAATTCTTCAATAGTTATAGATACCTATATAAAGTTAGTGAGACAACTTCGAAAAAGTTGAACACGGATTATTCCATAATTTGCCGCCTTTTTTCGCTAAAAAAATTGTCGTTGTTTCGCTAAGTTCATATAAAGTTCATATGAAGCATTTGCCTATTTACGTAAGGTCAAGACACGAAAAAAACACGGTTCATTTTTTTGGATAGAATTATCTGACCTAATTCTAACCAAAAAGTGCCGAGTTTTTTTCGTGCCTGACAAGTGAATTATTCTACAAAGTAGATCAAGTGCATCATGTCACGATGTTGCCAAATACTCTACATGAAATATTAGAAGACCCCTCTAATATAATTAAATTTTAATCGGAATCTTAAATATATGCTTACAGAATGCAACTTTTAACGAAATCATTTTGGGGTCCTCCAAACAAAAATGTAACTTTCAGATGCCATTAAATTTTCAACCTGATGTTACAGAATAGACCCCTTATTGGTCCTAATATTGCAGGAAAGGCGGGTTCATACGGCGAGTGAAATTATCGGAAATATATATTTCCTCTTCGATAATATCCATTGATTCGATATTCACGATCCTCCTAAATTAATAAGCAACTATATATTCAAGCAACCAAATATCGTAAACAATTGTACAATGAGCTGAACAATTTAACTGATGTTCCGTAGTTCCACGAATCCCGAATTGCCCTTGAAGAGAGTTGTAGAAAATTATTTATGAATCATGAAGACAATGACAGTTCTCCATTTGGGCTTCCGATGAACATTTATGAGTCACAAGCACGAACGTAGAGATGGACCTCATAAAAACCGAATTTGATGGAAATAACATTAATATTTCAATAGAATATCCAAGAACTGTGCATATACATATAGGGTGTTTTTTAAGTACGTGTAGAAAATTCAGGAGCATGTTGCTGACGTCAAAATAAGAAGAAAACTTTCTATTGACACATGTCCGCATGTCATTCGTTTTAGAGATACTGAGTGTCGAATTTGAATTATCATGTTTATATTTCGCGAATAAATTCCAAAATAATTTTGATATTTGAGTAAAGTTTGGTATCTCATCGGAGTAATTATCAATGATAAACTCAAATGTCTTTTCAGTCATTTGCAATGTCATTTCTTGGGCGTACCTTTATTGCGTTATCTTGTGGAAAACAGATATTATCGCTGCGAGCAACTGTTTTCGAGTTATTGGGATTTGTAATAATCTATGCAAGTGATTTTGAATGACAAGTTGTTAAAATTGAAAATCAGTTTAAGTAGTAGAAAAAATTTTCATTCTTTGATTTTATTTCAAAATAGGAATCGGGTGTCATTACAATTTGATACAAATAATAATAACAGTAATTAAAACCAATTTAATAATAAAACAGCAAGAATCAATTTTTGACAACATTTAAGTGTTGATTGTAGACCATTGAATGAAAGAAAACCTGTTAGAGCTACGTACAGAAAAGTTATGTCAAATCATTCAAAAGTTAACAGGGGGGGGCTAAAACAAGCCGCACTGTATAACAGGGTGTATACTAAATGATGTCATTGATTTCAGGTGGTGATTCCTTGTCATATTTCATGAAAAAAAGTTCATGTAAACGTGTTTCCTGATTTTCTTCGTTTTCAAGTAACGGGGTGTCAAAGTTTAAATAAAAAATTGGTTATTTATTAATTACTCAGAAGGCTATTCGCTGAATTTGCTGATACCTGATGTATTTTTTAGCTTCTTTTCTTGAATTTATATTTCAAATTATATGTAGCAAAGAGTAACTTCGTTGATATTTATGGTAGAAATCATTGTTCGTCACTGTTTCTCTTAAGTTTCATATTTTTGTCAGATTAAACAATTTGAAATATAACTGTCGTGAGTTTGAAATAAAAAAACTCCAAAAAAACATTATCGACCGATGAATTGCCTTAATGAATTTATTGGGCTGGTAATTTGTTGTGTTCCAGAGCCTATTGTTGTCTACTGTTCCTATCAAAACTCAACAATACCCTTTTGCATAAAATTAATTAAAATCTTTAAAAAAAAGGTCATTCACATAATTTTTGAACTGTGATGATGCAAAATCACTATTTCTACGCTACTGACTTTGAATTGATAATGTTAAGCCGTTTCTAATCGACGGCATTGAGTATAAAAAAGCTTCATTTTAAATTATTAATTCTGAAAAAATAGGAAACTGAGAGAAAAACAGTGGCGTTCAATGATTTTTACTCTAAATATCAATCCTTATAATCCTATAATTTGAAATATAATTTCATGAAAAGAAGCTCCTTGTTACTGCTGATAATCACACACCAGCTTTCATTGAAAATAATTTTGAGTTATAAAGGAAAAACCGATTTTTAATTGCAACTTTGACACCCCGTTACACGGAAAGGAAGCAAGTTACGACTATATATAAAGTTTTCTTCATGAAATATGACAAGAAACCAACACCTGAAATTATTGATTTAGTATGCATGCTTTATAATATATAATCCTAATATACATCAACATAATTTTTCCCCGTGACAGGGGTATTTCAATTCAGTGGCTGTTCATTTCCAATCTGAACGTATCATAAAGTGAAATAATCTCAGTTCAACTAGGAATAATTCCACTTGTTACAACCGTAATCTCAAATATATATACCATATCTTGAAAGTCTCCGAATCATTCTTATACTTATATGATTTACGTTCATATTCAATTTCACCTTCCTTTGAAAACGACAGATACTCACCATCATAATGACATGGGAATGAAACTACACTCCACACGTTGTGCTATGAAAATTATTGTATAATGAAAATTTGAAATCCTATTGAAAACCCACCTTGCTCATAAATAGTCATAGCATTCTATAGAATAATAAATTATTTTACATTTATCTCTTTACTATCCATAATAGATATGATTTTTTTGTGAGACGATAAAGATATAAAAAAATCTAATTGGTATTCTATTGAATTGAAGGAATTGGTGAATCCGAAAATTAACGATAAAGTTACACAGATAAAGTGTTACTTTTTTATGGAGAATGTTTTACAATCATGAACGCATGATGTACATAGTTATTTAAATGACAAGTTCGAAAAGTAGGACTTGTATGAGCGTGAAGTTTTATGAATGAGTTCAACAAAACACGCGGGTACAAAAACGCTTTTTATGAACATATACCTCCAAATTTTTTTCTACAACAGTTATTAATTGTGTTGAGAAATTGTAGAAATGGTTGAATTTTTTATCCTATGAAGTTATTAATTTTCGTAGTAATCTCAAATGATGATTTACAAGTAAAATCTTACGCAAAATACTGTTTTTAGGATAAATTCGTAAATGTATAAACAGTGCGTACTCGTACGCACTGATGTAGAAAATACTAAGGTAGTGTTGGGGAATAAGGCCCGGTCGTAAATAAGGCCCACTGTCTTTTTCCTTGAAGACTGGCAAATTTTTTCAAATCTGTCAACATGGTTAGTTTCATCATCCGAGTGGTAAAGCTTTATTAAAAGATCGTTGGCTTCAATTCGCCATTAACAACACTAGGTGATTGTGCAGTTTTAGGCTGCACAGATTATAAGTTCGCAAATAGGTGAGACGTCTTTTTTAATTCAACCTATTTTACCTGAAGAAACAATAGTTCTCCATCAGTTACTATAACATTGATACTATCTTTGGCACTGAGAGAAAAATTAAAAGAATTGTTCATTTTTTTGGAAATTGCATGTTTGAGAAAAAGTGCTCGCCAGGTAATAAGGCCCTACCAACGGTCGCGTAATAAGGCCCGCGGGTAATATGCGAAAGTGTCTAGAATGTGGAACTTGGTTACACGAAACTTGCATAGGACTGACGACTGAAGATGTTGAGGATTTTTAATGTAGGGAATGTTCTTAAAATTTAGTCAATCAATTTTTTTTATTAATTCAATTTCCTTGTTTGAGTTTTGTTAAGTTTATCACTTTTTGTAGAAAATAATGTTTATTTTTGTTTTTTGTATTAGAGTTTCATTGAGTTTCTACCATTTCTGATTGATATAAATGATCTGTATACATTTATATTTACAATAAATAAATATATTCTGCATAATTTACTATGGGCTTTATTACCCTAATAGGCGAGTAATAAGGCCCAACAGCAAGTTTTTGAAACTTGCTTCATTTTGGTTACTAAGGTATTGGAGGAGACGAATATTGATGTTAACATAGCGGCAAACATCACAAACAATCATCTCATCAAGTTTCGGATTTTTTGAATGAAATATAAAGGATACAGAAATTTGCAAAAGTTAAGTGGGCCTTATTACCCAACACTACCCTAGGTATATTATGTAACAAGTATTATAAAGGTTTTTTTTTTAGTAACAGAACGAGTTTTTAATACGCGATTGTGTTGAGGAGTTTATAGACGTGTTTCATGCCGTATTAAAACAACGAAATAATCTTAACTTGATTTTTTTATGTCATGACACTTCCAGTTGCCAAAACCAAGACCTAGTCGATCACGTAAGTTTTCAACCACTTAACTCAAACAGTAACCAAGTTGTCTTAGTTGCAGGGTTATTATTTCGAAAAATTTGTTTCGAACAGATTGTGAATCAATGATTAATCGATCATTTCCACGGTACATGTTCGTATCACCCGAGGTAACAGCTAAAATGATTTATTAAAGAGTACCACTGTCTCATCAAATATTACAATAATAAGATTTCCGCTAAAATGTGTACGAGACTTAAAATATTTAAAAGACTGAAAGATTCAAACCGATGACTGAAAGACTCAAACCGATGACTGAAAAACTCAAACCGATGACTGAAAGACTCAAACCGATGACTGAAGCAAAGATTTAATGACTGAAAATTGACTTAAATGACTAAAAATTTCTAGTTGTACGAGATTTAAAGGAGATGTTTCCCCCTCGAAGATTTCATGAAGGTGACTCAGCTTTTACGTAACTACCAGCCTTTGTTTGAGGAGATTATTTTGACGTTCAAACACCATTTACCACTCTTGTATCAGAGGTAAAATGAATTGTCAGAAAGGTAAATCACCAATCAAAGAATTGGAATAAATAAAATCGGAGGTATGGGAAAACAAATCGCAACATTTTTGAAACTATGGATAGATAGAATAAAATGAATACTTCAGAAAAAATCTTGAATTTCATGAAACCGTTTACCATTACCAGCTACATTTCACAAACACTTATTGCACAATACATTTCGGAAATGGAAATGATTTCCATTTGTTCCAATTTTACTTTTAATTTCGTTATGGTTTTGATAATAATTTTTTCGAAATATAATTATAGATTTTTTCATTCAATAAACACTTCCTTTTATGAAATTACATGATATCACACTCATTCAGGATAGCCTTCACAAATTAATCTTGTTTTCAAATATTCCCATAAGTTATAGAAAAAGCAAAGTATTCTGCATGCCAGAAATTACCATCCAATGACTTATATGACGATAAACTTCTTTCTTACGAGTAAGCCATATTTCTCGCTTGTTGAATATAATACTATTCATTCTTGGTATTTCAAATATCACATTTTTCCACCTTGGATTTTGATTGCGGAACCATGTTATAAGTGTCTTTTTAGTTATTACTATTATTAAATCTAATATCGAAAGAGATGTGATTTTGGTATTGTATTCAGGTGCTATTATTTTGGTGTCTGTTGATAACTTTTCGGATAGCTTATATCGTATAAGGGAATATAATCCAAAGACATGCCTTTAGTGTGGTCACTTCAATATGAAATATCCCTTCAAATTATTTTATCAATTTCATTATTATTCATAGCCAAGTTCACGCGGTCGCCGGATATTCATACACATGAATAATTCATATGATGTTTACAATAATTTGCAATAATATGGCGAAGTCTGACGACATCTCAAGGAAACATGTTCATCCCAATTCTCATTTCGCTGGGTGTGCTCAGGTATAGGAAGCTCTGATCATCTTTTTTAGTGCTGAAGTACTCATCATATATTTCTGATCATACTGCCATATCAATTATTCATTTAGGAACATTTACCTCCATCGCTTTCATTCCTTAACGAACATTTCGGGTGAAATCTTGAAAGTGAATTATGACCCCAATTTTGACCCACTTGAAGACGTCCCATTTACTTGAAATTCGGCGAGTGTTCAAAATTCCGGAGGCAATGCATTATGAAATTTGTTAGAGAAAAAAAATATTTTGTAATTGAGGTCCGCTTCTATTCAGGATTGGTAGTGGGGGTTTTCGGATTTGGAGATTTTTTTGTCATAATTCAGAAATTCAAGATGGCGGCTACAAGATGGCGGACGAGTTTCGTGATTATGGTCTGATTTTATTGAACATTGATATGTAAGGTTTTTTGTCGGATATTATGAATACATTGACAATAATCAAAAATTCCAGATAGCGGTTCCTATAAATTTTTCTTCAGGACTAAAAATAATTACTTAAATAAAATAAGAAGTAAAAAAATATGTGAAAGACATGCTTTTATTTGAATGCACTAACAAATTATTTCTTTGGATGTGTGACGTTACTTATTCTGTGAGAAATACATTCAAGAGCTTTTATGTCGGTTTTGTATTCAAACTGACACCATATAGTCTGGGTCACAAGTACTTTATAGGAGACAATTTTTCTGGAGAGACCGAAAATTATTCGATTCGTAATGAAATACTGAAAAAAGTATCAAATAATAAAGATCAATACTTTTCAGTACCTCATTCAGTCTTTGAGTACTTTATCAGTACATGATATTTGATTATGGTGTAAAAAATTCTGCCTAGTTGTTACCCACTCAGAAAAATCACGATGATATCGGAATGTTTCTATTGAAAATACTAAAATAACCACCTTTCCTTCAGTTCTTAAAATTTTTGTTCCAAGATTTTTCATATCATGTGATTCTGTAGATAAAAAAGTGAGAATGAAGTGATTGTTTTCATTTGATAATTTTTGAAATACCTACTTCATCAAATATCTACTGACATCCTCATCTATATATCAGCTTTACCATATCTAATGATTAACGTTCTTTCAACAGCTATAACGTAGCTGCTTCACCAAATATTAGATGCTTCACTAGAAACTGGTGGTATTAGAGACATTTTTATTTAGAATGAGTTTCGATAAGATTCATTCACTTAATTCTTATTTCATTTTTGATTTGCAATTTTCCTTTAGTGATATATCTTATTACATCTTCATCTCAACTAATGTCATCCACATAGAGATTATAGAGCTATTACTTTCTTAATTTTATTCTCTTTCAGGTAAGAACATTATCAGAAGTAGTGTCAAATTATTTAAATAAAATTATTGGTGAAATTTACATATTCAGACATTCATCGAATGTATTACATATCATTAAAGACCAAAATGTACAAATTTAGAGCTGCTAGAGAAGAAACTAATGAGGATAATGAAGGAACGAGTCAAATATTGTTGTATTGAACATCAGTTCTCTTATAAACTACCTACTTTCCATTATCCAGATATCATATAAGTGACATCTACTCGATATAATAACTATCAATTGAAACTTGCGTGAAAAAGTAAATTGATATTTTTTTAAATACCTAATCCTTGGTAACTGTCAGCAAGGTAAAGTATTGAAGCTTGATTCAATCGCTTGTAGAAATATTTGACAAACAATAAACGATCAGATGATTAAAGTCTTCAGTTCTCTGGACACGGCAATGTGAGTAATGTCTAACTGAGAAATTAAACAGCATTTATTGTGCGGGTATATGAATAATAAGTCTCAAATTGGACCCGCGAGGACTATGACCACATATTGCATACAGATTAAATCCTCATAAAGAGATTACGATCATATGCACTGCACTATAGGAATTTCTTAATTCAGTGCAAAAACTCTAAGAATTGAAATTCATTGTCGTCCGCACCACTCCCATGCATGTAAATTAGTACCTCTCATTGTAAAAATAGGGGTTGGAACAAAGTTTACTTACTTTTATTACATTTTGAATATGTTTTGAAAGCCATACAAACAAATAAATTTGAAAATTTTAAATTTCTTGTAACTTGTATTGAAATGGACTGAAAACTGATTTTTATATTATATACTCATTCCCAACTACCGTTTTCTTTCCAGTATAGAGCTGTTGTCTGTTTCAAAATACATACACCGATACAAAAATTATTACAAAAAATCACAAGGGACGCCAATAAACAAGCCAATGCCAAAATCGAGTTGAAACAAAAAAACTACCATAAATTAATTGTTACCGTAATCCCAATTGGTCACAATATCTACATCCTCATCTGAATATCAGCTTTTCCATATCTAATGATTAACGTTCTTCAACAGTTTTAACGTGGCTGCTTCACCAAATATTAGATGCTTCATTAGAAGCTGGTGATACGAGAGACATTTTTATTCTCTCTCATTTTCGATTTGCAAATTTCTTCTCTCTAAATTTTCCTTCAGTGATATTTCTTATTACATTTCCATCTCAACTAATGTCATCCACATAGAGAATATATATCTATCATTTTCTCAATTTGTTTCTGTTTCAGGTAATCACAATATCAGAAGTAGTGTCAAATTCTTCAACTGAAATTTAAATATTAATTCATTCATCGAATGTATTATATAATATTAAAGATCGTAATTTCCAAACTTAGAGCTGCGAGAAAAGAAACTAATGAGAATAATAAAGGAACGAGTCAAATGTTGTTGTACTGAACATCAAATCTCTTATAATAAACTATCTACTATCGATTCTCCAGAAGTTAAAGTGACATCTGCTCGATATAATAACTACCAAATGAAATTTGCATAAAAAAGTTAATTGATATTTTTTTTTAAATATTCCTTGATAACTGTTAGCAATAGTTGGATACTGCAACTGACTGCCAAGCAGATATTAGTGATGATCATTTAGGTACCTAGGTATAATTCCTAAAGTATGTTACTACCAATAGGATAAAATACAAGATTTTCTAGCCCAACAAGGTAATCTAGTAAAGCTGAATACCTTTGTATTGTAGAAATAGTTGACATACAATAAGCGATCAAATGAACAGTCTTCATTTCTCTGGACAGGGCAATGAGTGAGAATTGAGGAAGTATTTTGTGCGGGTATATGAATAATAGGTCTCAAATTGGATCCGGGATGACTATGAGCACATATTGCACACAGATTAAATCCACGAAAAGAGATTTTGATCATGTGAACTATAGGAATTTGGATAAAATTTTCTTAACGAAAGAAATTATAACAATTTACTCATAAAGAACATGGATATAAAAAATTGGTAATGAAATATTTGAACGGGTAAAAAAATTCATATATCTTTGTATTATAGTTGATTACAGACTAACTTTCAAAGAACATGCACACCGTTAAATAAAATCAATATATTTTAAAGTAAATTATCTATATAGATGTTCAAGATATCTCAATCAATGGACCAAAAGGATTATATACAACACTATTGCACGCTCTCTCAATTCTTTCAAAATTACTATGAAGAAACAATTGTTGGAAGGAAGCAATACCTACTTGATACATTTCATAAAATATTTATATGTCATATATTAATTTTTTTTACAACTGAACATTGTTGATTGTATTTATTTGATAATGTTTAATGGTGCTGTTTTGAGATATTTTTGTTTTGTATGTACAGTGTATTAGTTTTTTTAACTAAATGAATGGATATTTATTTATATACAGTACAAAAACTATAAGAAGTGAAATTTATTATCGTACGCACCACTCCCTTGCATGCAAATTATTACCTCTCAATGAAGAAATAGGGGTTGAAACAGAGTCTACTTTTATTACATTCTGAACATGTTGGAATGTCATGTATACAAATAAATTTGAAAATGTGTTTCAACTTGTATTGAAATGGCCTGAAAACTTTAATTTTCATGTTATACTCATTGCCAACTGAAACATTCAAAACCGTGTTATTTCCAGTTGAGAGTTATCTGTTTCAGAACACATACACCGATTCGGAAAATAAGTATGAAAAAAATCACTAGAGAAATGCCAACGCCAAAATCCAGGTAAAACAAAACAAGTACCTTAATTTAACTGTCACCGTAATCCCAATTTGTCACAACCACCTCACAAAAATAACACCGTCCATAGTAGTAGTACGGTTCCCATTCACGAAATCACAACGAATACGATCAACAAATCCCAATATCCGCAGTGGGTAATATCAACAGATAAGACACGTTTCAGAGATGCGGCAAACCATACACCTCCTCGTACAGCGCGCGCGTGTTCTTTCTGACTGAGCAGAGCGCTGCGAGTCTGCAGCACGGGAGCCCTTTATCACCCCTCCCTTTTATCATCTATTCCGAGAGCATACGGGGTGATATTTCTCCAAACATTGCGCATATACCCAATTTTGCACAATCATAATAAATATATACCTTTCTCGCTGCCTGGTCTTGCTACTTGCGAGCTTATGTCTGTATATATGGTGTTGTTACAGGTGTCCGCGGTGGCTAGGCTATTGATTTTCGCGTTCTTAGAGGGGAATTTCATTTTGCGATGGGTTTATTCGAAATGCAGATGGGGTTCGGGATGTTTGTGCATAGTTGAAGGAAATGAACAAAGAGTCGAAAAACAGCTCAAGTTTTCAAATAATCTTCAACTGGAGAACGCAGCAGCTACCAAGGGTCTGGACTAAGAGGAAAACATCTAGCTATAATTTGCACAATACTCAAGAAATTTTAAAAGACTCAAGATTGGGACTGAAAAAATTCAAAGATTGAGGATTGGAAATCAAATGACTGAAAGTCAAATCCTATTGACTGAAAACTAAATCTCAATGATTCATGTAATGACTCAAGATTGGGAATTAGTCCTTTGTTGTTTATCTTATATATAAATGAGTTAGTTACATTCTGTTGTACCAGAGTCATTTACCACTCTTTATGCAGATGATTCAACAGTTTTTTTTAGCGATAATGACCCAAAATTCTCTGTCTGCTCTAGTGATCAATCCTTGTTATTTAATACTGTCGTGAACGACCAATGTCCTTTGAATTAGTTCAGTACATTGATCCATTCACTCTTGTTATTTATTAATTATATCACGATAGAAGTTCATTGTCATATACGACCGACATTGAAATTAGCAAAGTCGCGTGACGAGCTAAAATCGTTGACCGAATGGAAATATAAACATTTCTCTCAGTACCTATATAAATATAAGGTGATTGGAATCAAGAAGAAAGAGAGTAATAGACTCCCATAGAGGCGTTTTTATTTCTGTATTATGAAAAAATATTTCTCGCGAATTTTGGGAATGCTCAGTCGCTCACAATATTGAATATGAATGACATTTTTTTATCCAGCTGAATTTCTCTAAAAATCATAAAATTCATGATTTGGCGCACTCTAGCGCCGAATACAGTCATACTCTTGAGTTGGGCCAATGGATACTTTTACCATTGTTTAAATAGAACATAGTTAGTCAATGCCTGTGGAAAAGGTATTGGACACAAACGCGATTGACATCTAGCGTGATTAGTTACAAACATGAATATTTGACGTCATTTTAATGCAGGTTTCTTCAAAAAACCCTGATTTTAATGCTTTTCCATTGTTTTAATCAAGTTACGACATGACTTGGAGGCCAGATCACTGAAGTTACGACATGACTTGGATGCGAGCTCACTATCGCCATCTACATGTCGCATCCATTTTGATCCAATTATAATCCCATAAGGTTGACTTATCTTCTATATACACAATGCTTTTACTCAGAATGGCTCCAGCTACAACATATAAAAAAATCCAGCCATTTTCACCTGAAGACTTTTTTCTATGTGTGCGTGGTACTTTATAAAAGATATTATCTTCAAATCAAAAATCTAAGGAAAACACTTAATGTAAATCAAATTCGTTAACTTCATTTCAGTGAAATACAGTCTAGGATCAGTTATTGACTATGTATCTGGGACAGATCTCCCTATGCTAAATATATTTCATTGGCACAGAAAAAAATTCTAAGGTGTATTTCAAACAACCCATTCGTTGACTCTTTTCGACCTGTTTTCATCAACTTGAGAATTTTAACATGTGTCTATCTTCAGTTGAAGAATATATTCAATATAGGTACTCATTGAATGATGTCTAAACTGCAACATATACTTTGTTTGATCTCAATTTTTGACGTGCTTCTAGTATTTTGTAATATTTTCTGTATATCTACGTTACTGTATTTGTTAACTTAAAATATTGCTTGATTCTAATATTTTAAGGTGAATGTTCTAGTTTGAGCTAGACTTTTTAATTCTAATTTGTGCATATTTTACCTGTCTTAACCCATTATTTGATATTATGAGGTCAATAAATTCTATTCTATTATAATTTACTGAAAGCCAAATTCCATGAACTGAAGGACTCAAGATTTTGATTGAAATGACTCCACTGCAATTTCTTTGACTCAAAAGACTCTACGTACTGATAAATCAATCGACATGACTTGACTTGAAAATTGAATGATTGGTATCATCAATCATCAATTTTCAACTCGAAAAAGTGAAGAAGCAACCAAAATAGTAAATGTGTGGCATCATTGCTCGGATGATTAGAATTACTGCAAAAAAATTATATATAAAATATCTATTTCAACATATTTTTTATATAAAATATATTTTGAGAAAATTTTCATCCTCGTAGAAGGTTTTCATTGGCTAATAGGAATCTAGTTATTCCATTTATTACTCTAGCAGTCTAGCAGAATTTTGAAATTTAAAATTTGTCTTTACGATTATTTCAACAAGGAAGTAAAATCTTTATTGGATCCTTATAGGATATCAGAAGTCTTAGGTATTCCTGTTCGAGTGTTGCATTTGGGTTGGAACGATTACTACTACACTACATCGATTTTCACTACTTTTAGAGAAAGTTTCGCTTTACCTATAATAGAATGTAGAACCTCAGAGTTCCTATAAAATGGACCAAAGAGTTTAGTCTTTATAACAGGTAGAACTTCTTTTATAAATTTCTCAACTTCTGAGAGCATACGTGGTGATATTTTTCCAAACATTGCGCATATACCCAATTTTACACAATCATAATAAATATATACCTTCCTCGCTGCCTGTCTTGCTACTTGCGAGCTTATGTCTGTATATATGGTGTTGTTACAGGTGTCCGCGATGGCTAGGCTATTGATTTTCGCGTCCTTAGAGGGGAATTTCCATTTGCGATGGAATTATTCGAGATGCAGATGGTGTTCGGGATGTTTGTGCAAAGAAGAGTTGATGGAAATGAACAAAGAGTCGAAAAATAGCTCAAGATTACAAATAATCTTCAACTGGAGAACGCAGCAGCTACCAAGGGTCTGGACTAAGAGGAAAACATCTAGCTATAATTTGCACAAGACTCAATTTTTTTTAAAAGACTCAAGATTGGGACTTAAAATATTCAAAGATTGAGGATTGGAAATGAAATGACTGAAAGTCAAATCCTATTGACTGAAAACCAAATCTCAATGATTCATATAATGACTCAAGATTGGTAATTGGTCCTTTGTTGTTTATCTTACATATAAATGAGTTAGTTACCTTCTGTTGTACCAGAGTCATTTACCACTCTTCATGCAGATGATTCAACAGTTTCTTTTAGCGATAATTTGTTAAAATTGTTATTACCGTCAACCGATTGCACCCCTACGCGCAACCCTCGGAAGTCTTCGAGAGACTTGTGTGAGCTGGGGAAGACGCAGCCCTTACCTTTTAACGTGTGATGCCACCCAAACATTCAAAGGCCAAATTTATTAACGCTTCATCAACATTCTCTGTCTGGTCTAGTGATCAATCCTTGTTATTTAATACTGTCGTGAACGAGCAATGCCCTTTGAATTAGTTTAGTACATTGATCCATTCACTCTCGTTATTTATTAATTCTATCACGATAGAAGTTCATTGTCATATACGACCGACATTGAAATTAGCAAAGTCGCGTGACGAGCTAAAATCGTTGACCGAATGAAAATATAAATATTTCTCTCAGTATATAAATATAAGGTGATTGGAATCACGAGGATAGAAAGTGATAGACTCCCATAGAGGAGAGAGTCCTAGCGCTGTTAGCCTTATAGGCTAGGCCCTTTTGGCGTTAGTTGTAAGTATTTGTTTGGTGATGGTTTCAGGTAAGAGTTTCATTTGTCCGATAATATATTATTGAATGTTCCTTATTTAATAATAATAATAATAATAATAATAATAACTTGTCTTTATTATTTTCAGCTTTAATAAACATTTAAAAAAAACAGCTAAAGGTATTTTGCTAAAAATAAAAGGCGAAGTTCAACTCACGTAGCACTAGTGCCACTGAGTTGCTCTTCCACTTAACCTTTTTAAAATATGTATACAGCTTTCGTACCCCAGTTGTCGTAAAATAAATGTTTATTATATACCTTTGATACTATTGAGTTTCTATAGCTACCATGTATAGCTACACCCCTAGTCGCCTTTTGTATAAGGGGAACAATCCCTTATACGACTCAGGAAGCTACCTCAGCAGCCCTAGTCGCGACAATACAACTAAAACGAATTTCATTTCATTTCATCCTCGCCAAAAACTTTTTCCCCTGATATATTGGTTAACAACTAAAACATATCAAAAACAGAAAATTTAAAATTTCTGAGGGAGTCTTATTGTCAATAAATATCAATCATTTCAAACTTCTGAAAAATTGTGTTCTGATTGTGGAATTCTAGTAATGCAGTAAGCGAATTATTATAAAAATGGCATATAGAAATATAAGTACCCTTTTTCGTATGTCATACAGCATATCAGTAAATGGGTTTACCCAGTATACTCAGCTCAGATATATAGTTAAGAAAAATATACTCAATATCCTCAGAACTTCTTTTTTTACATCAGATAAATATATTCCTTTGATTAACAAAATTTATTCATATTTTTTCCCACAAAACCACCATCTATCGCCGAATGAAAATTACAGTATGTTGGGTAATATTTTACTCTGAAGTTATTATTTGAAAATACGTCGAATATTCAAAACTTCATAAGATAAAACATTCAAATTAATGGTATATACAATTGCAACAATTTGTCAATATAATGAATGTCGTAGAAAAAACTTTGTATGAAACAATTTCGTGGTGAGCTTTTTTGGACACGCTTGTTTTGTTGAATACGCTCATACAAAAAGTTCTACTTTACGACATTGTATCATAAATCAGTATCAGTATCAGTCTCAATTTGTATATATACTCCACATCAAACAGAGTTTTCTATATCAAATTACACTCATATGGAATACTCGCAAACCAAATTGGATCACTTAGTTTCAATACTAAGCACTTATTTAGCATTCTCGTACAAGAAGACTGCGAAAGGCTTGAAACTCCTCTGCTGTACAATCTAATTCCATTTGAAATCAGAGGGAGCTTGTTAAAAAAATTGATTTTGGATGCTCAAAAATATAGTTGAAAATACAGAAAGAGGTAGATGCTGATCTACATTCTATATCATGAGTTCTGACTTTATTTATTTTATCTTTGACTGTAAATGATCAATAAAATTTTGCTTACCGGAAATATCGTTATCATATGTATAAAGAGTGACCCATTTGAAAGAGAAGAACCACTCCGAAATTGGTATTCATTAACCGATACAAAAGTTCTTTTTTTAATTTTAATCGATAGAGCATTAGTAATATAAATCAGAAATGAAATTCAGAATTTCCAGGCCTACTTCGAAATAATTTCATTGCCTAAAATCCTGTGCGCTGCATGAACACTCTTTTCATTTGGTCGCCTCAGTACCTTCCCATAAGTTGCTAAATAGACGTTGAAGGTGTAATTTGATGTTCTATTCCGTATGAAAATATCGAAAGTAAGCGTTACAGGGTCAATTTGACCCCGGTACGGTAAATACGTTTTTTTTTTCGCTCTTTCTCTGAGGGCATTTATCGAAAGTATTATGGCTGGTTCTTCAGGGACAGTAAAGTTCACAGACCCAGATGAAGACACATGGATGGAGGAATCAAACACAGATGTGGACAAGAAAATTAATGAATCTGATGCAATGATCTGTTCTGATCTAATAACTTCAGGACAGTCATTGATGTTTTTTTTCAATTAATAATTTAAAAAAATTTCAATAATTTTTCATATGCCTCACATGTTTACTTTTCATATATTACCAAAACAATGGTTATTGAAATGTAATACTTTAATTTTGGCAATTTTTATATTTCGCACTGCAGAAATGCTACGCATTTTATAATTGTTGTTGAAAAATATTATCCATTTTCTTTTGAACAAAGTGGCGTTTCGTAGCATTGGAAAAGATACTACTTAGCATTGTAAACTAGCTCAAATTGCTAAATAACGATAGTAAATATTTATAACAAATTATTGAAATAACAGGGTCACTTTGACCCTGGTTCAGTAAATACGTTCTTCCTCCGACGTTCAGTGGTTAAGGGTTTTAAAGTAAATCTGACCACGCCACTACATTTATAATAGTGTATTATATTTAAAGGTCTAAGTGGTTTTTATTTATTTATTTCACATACAAATTATTAGTACTAGGTAATTTATATAACAATTAGTTTATCTCACTACGCGCACTCTGTCTATCGCTCCGCTTAACTAACTCTCGTCACTGCTTGTCGCGATGCCCATATACTCGAAGGGAATCTAACCGGAAAGTTCTCGAACCGCCTCATCTATTCACATCTAGATGTCGCACTTTCTAGATGCCGGAAGTCGAGAATTCCCGAATATTCTTTCAGGTTGCAAGCTTGTTCATCGCCCGTAGCATCGCCACATTGCCCCCTTCTTAGAGATATTTCGTCCCGAAATATCATCCTTGGAGTATGTCGATATTTGCGGGATTCCCCATATCTACATCGTGAAACTATAAAGTTTTATATTTCTATGTGGGTATAAATGTACGAATGTCATATAGAGAAGTATACAGAGAATGTGGTGAAGAAATTATATTTAAATGCATCGCGTAACCTGTGGACAACAGTAACTGATAAAACAAAATCATTGAGAAGGTCGACATGTCATTTTACCATGTTTCTGCATAAGTAAAAAATAATTAACCCTTCTAACCGATCAACAGCAGTTAGGAAGCTAGCTAAAAGTGGAGTTCAAGAACAGCAACTAATCAAAATCACAGGATATAACAGGGAATCTTCTATTAAACCATATCTTCAAATGGATCCCACTCATCATCTGAATATAATCAACAACATGAGAAACATGTATGATATTAAAACAACAACTAACAACAATCTGTAAGCCTCTGTTCCATCTTCATCTGCCCAATCGTCTTAGAAAATGTCGGTGTTCATTATCAATAATATGGCTTTGTTGTTGGTTTTAATCTATCTCATTCTTGTCGTATATCACACGACCTATAAATTTCAATGGATTAAACTATCAAAATATCTTTTGCATGATTGTGCTTTTTGATAAATAATTTCATGGACAATAATTTCAAATAAAAACCCCTCGACCGCTTCGTGGTCTCGGGATTTTATTAAATTATTGTGCATTCAACTATTTTCCAAGCAAAATCATACTCAAAATATTTTGATAGTTTAATCGAATAATAATATAGGTCTTGTGATATAACATACGAAAAAATACTTCATTTTGAGAAAGGTCTAATGTTATCTTTTGAAGTTTTCCAACGGAAGTTTGTTGGAATCAAATGAATCGTAATGAAATAAATAATTCCATTTTAAAATATTAGTAATATAAATACAAAAATGTAATTTCACATAGAAGGTACATCTGACCGGAAGCAGTGAAGTAGTACTTTTCTCAAAAGTTCAGGACTGAAATTAGTGATTTGAAGGGATCCACAGCCCTCTAGAATAAGAAGTAAATTTCAAAATAATGAAAAAATTGGTTAATAAAAGTGACAAGTGATACATGGTTCGATTTGGTATGTCACATGGAAACAAAAGAAGTGAAAATATACCTAGTGTCCCATGTGAAAATCAAAAGTTTATATCACTTCTGGTAAAAATGGAAGTTAATTGCTAAAAAATTCAGTTTCTTGTCGCATACACATATCCTCTGAACTTTATTCCATTATCTTCAAAAATAAAAAAGTTATAGGAGTGAGCCACTTTCCTCGGACACCCGGTATTTATTTATGTGTTTTACACAAAACTGTTGTTGAAATAATTTCTCTCTCTTCTTGTATTTGTTGCCTAGAGAAAGATCGAACGACGGCAATTTATAAAAAGTAAGAAGTTTTTTTTTTTCGTCCTAATAAATTTCTCAATAGGGAATATGCATATTTTTTTTTTATTTGTTCAATAAATTTTTTACTTCGTTACAACATTGTAAAAAATATAAATACGGTTGAAAGTCTTGGATTAATTTTTAAAATAATATATAAAATACCGATTGAATATGACCTATTTGTACGCCTCCATTTTCGCGTGCTGTGGTCACATGGCGCGATCAGTGTTGTTCTTCTTCAGTGTTGTTCGTTGAGACGTACTCTGATTGCTCTACTTGCTTGAAGTTGATATTTCATAAAAGAGTAAGACAAATGCAGTACAAGTGTTAGAGAGAGATGAAGATATGTGAAAGTGATCTCGATCAACCAAAGCAGTCTTCAATGAACAAGGCTTTCTATAGTTATGGACATTGACACTATTGACAGTTATTAATTAGGTTAGGGATTTGCAGTTTTAATCGCTATTACTATAATGGAAAATGCTAAAAAACCATTTTATAGGTATTGTCTAGTACCGGAATACCAAAACACAATTATAAGTACACCAAGTAAAGTATTTTTTTCTGTTCCAAGAGATGCGAAAATACGTAAACAGTGGTGTAAGGTTATGAGAAGAGGCGAAGTATCTCCAATATCACATTTACATTGTTGTGAAGATCATTTCAATGTGAGTACATTGTATTTAGATAGTTAACATGAAGTGAATTGATCAGAAGTTAGTTTTGTATGCTTAAATGTTTTGTATATACCTGCCTCATCTAAATTACAAAAGGAAAACTATCATTTGATAAACTATTACTACTCATCAGTTCAGGTATTGTCGGATTGTGCTTTGACAAAACCACGTTCAGTCATTGCTCTTGATAATTTACAATTGTCACTAAACCAAAATCGCACTATGTAATGGAAAACACTACAAATATATAAATGAAAACAAATGTTCTATAAAAGACGACTAAACAGTATGAATATCAACACTGATAAATTTCATAACGTGCCATGTGACGTCTTCTTCGTTTCGACCAATGGTGATGCGTTTCGCAAATTTGAATTCCGCGCACTTTTTGATTGAAGTTTTATGAGTTAAATACAAACCAAATGATAAACTAATGGTTTAGGTGTAATTTCAAGACAATAAAGTATATGAGGTAAAAAAATCAAGTAAATTCAAATCACTTGCATATTCCCTAACGAATATGATTATTATAGGTACTAACAACAATCTCCACGAAGCGAAATAAGAATTTTTTGCGGAATAGCATCCTCGATTCCATAAAATTGATGTTCCATTGAATGTCACCAATAGCATCATCAATATTCAGCTCATCCGGTGGTTGACGATACGCTGAATGAGGTTCATTCTCAGAACGAACCACCTTACAAATGCAATACATGAATATTTTCGCAACCGCAATGTTATTTCAATCACGTTTGTCAGTTTTTTGTTTCTTTATTATCGTGAACATCCTCAAAAACATTTCAGTATTCAAAGTAATAACTCGTTGAAACTGAAAACATTCGTTATTGAATGCGATTCGATGTAAAAATACCAGGAATGTTTGCCATTGTTATATTAGCTACATAGAGTGAGCCAATATATTATCAACAAATTCTTCAAAATTATTTCTCATGTACCTAATGCTGAACCAGCATTTCTAGCCCACACAAAAAAAAATCATGTGGGAATTTCTAACACATTAATTACAATTTATTACAACAAAACTCGATTTTTTTACAAGCATAGATTTCTGAAAAATGGGGCGTAGTACAATATTAGACTAATGCTACACCACACCTACGCTACAGAAAAAAAATATATGAGAATATCTTACACATTAATTACAATTTATTACAACAAAATTTGATTTTTTTACAGGCGTAGATTTCCGAAAAATGGGGCGTGGTGCAATATTAGACTAATGCTACACCACACCTTCACCTCTAAAAGAATATGAGCATCTCATTATGAACAGAAATTCTTACAAATTAATTACAAATGCTTTATGTTAAAATAAACCTGAACAAATACACCAAAGTATTATATTGGGTAACAAAATTATATTCTATTGGGTTACCAATTTCTTACAACAGCCCACACTATGAAAAATTACTTCTAGTGATGGAACGAATCATATTCAAGATATCTTATCTACATCCGAATTTATTACACTGCTCATCACCGTTGAGAGTTATTTTATTCTGTCAAACCACGCGATTCATGTGTTTCAATTCTAGTACTAATTTCTTACACCACCCAACATTAGGAAAAATTACTTCTAGTGATGAAATGAATCATATTTCAGATATCTCATCTACTCCAGAATTAATTACACTGCTCAACAAGGTTGAAAATTATTTTATTTGGTCAATCCACGCGATTTATGTGTTTCAATTCGAGTACCAATTTCTTACACCACCCCACACTATGAAAAATTACTTCTAGTGATGGAACGAATCATATTTATGATATCTTATCTACATCCGAATTTATTATACTGCTCATCAACGTTGAGAATTATTTTATTCTGTCAATCCAAGCGATTTATATCTTTCAATTCGAGTACCAATTTCTTACACTACTCCACACTATGAAAAATTACTTCTAGTGATGGAATGAATCATATTCAAGATATCTTATCTACATCCGAATTTATTACACTGCTCATCACCGTTGAGAATTATTTTATTCTGTCAAACCACGCGATTCATGTGTTTCAATTCGACTACCAATTTCTTACACCACCCCACACTATAAAAAATTACTTCTAGTGATGAAATTAATCATATTTCAGATATCTCATCCACTCCAGAATTAATTACACTGCTCAACAAGGTTGACAATTATTTTATTCTGTCAATCCACGCGATTTATATCTTTCAATTCGAGTTCCAATTTCGTACTCGAATTCTTACTCGAATTGAAACACATAAATCGCGTGGATTGACCAAATAAAATAATTTTCAACCTTGTTGAGCAGTGTAAGTAATTAATTCTGGAGTAGATGATATATCTGAAATATGATTAATTTCATCACTAGAAGTAATTTTTTATAGTGTGGGGTGGTGTAAGAAATTGGTACTCGAATTGAAAGATATAAATCGCGTGGATTGACAGAATAAAATAATTCTCAACGGTGATGAGCAGTATAATAAATTCGGATGTAGATAAGATATCATAATTATGATTCGTTCCATCACTAGAAGTAATATTTCATAGTGTGGGGTGGTGTACGAAATTGGCACTCGAATTGAAACACATAAATCGCGTGGATTGACCAAATAAAATAATTTTCAACCTTGTTGAGCAGTGTAATTAATTCTGGAGTGGATGAGATATCTGAAATATGATTAATTTCATCAGTAAAAGTAATTTTTCATAGTGTGGGGTGGTGTAAGAAATTGGTACCCCAATAGAATATAATTTTGTTACCCAATATAATACTTTGGTGTATTTGTTCAGGTTTATTTTCACATAAAGCGTTTGTAATTAATTTGTAAGAATTTCTGTTCATAATGAGATGCTCATATTCTTTTCGAGGTGAAGGTGTGGTGTAGCATTAGTCAAATATTGCACCACGCCCCATTTTTCGGAAATCCACGCCTGTAAAAAAATCAAATTTTGTTGTAATAAATTGTAATTAATGTGTAAGATATTCTCATATATATTTTTTTCTGTAGCGTAGGTGTGGTGTAGCATTAGTCTAATATTGCACCACGCACCATTTTTCAGAAATCCAAGCTTGTAAAAAAATCGAGTTTTATTGTAATAAATTGTAATTAATGTGTTAGAAATTCCCACATGATTTTTTTTTGTCTGGGCTACAAATGCTGGTTCAGCATTAGGTACATTCATTTCTCTGTTAAAGTCTTGATACTGCACACAGTATAATTTTCGAACACAAATACACTGAGCAAAGATATAGGTAGTCTATATAGTCTATATAGGACTTTTTTGTATGAGTGTGAAGTTTTTTTAATGAGGCGAAGCCGAGTTCGACAAAACATGCTAGTACAAAAAAGCTCTTCACGAAAATGTATCATACAAAGTTTTTTCTACTATAGTTATCATGTCGACAAATTGTAGCAATAGTTGTGGAATATTGTATACTATGAAGTTTTCAATTTTCGTCGTATTATCAAATGATAACTTCCAAGTGAAATCTGACGCAAAAAACAGTTTTTGGAAAATGTATGAACAGTGCCTAAAACATTACTTCACATACAGTTGCTGATTTTACGCATAATTGATTTTTTAAGCACCTATCTCTTTACACACTGTGAAAAGTGCGTGTTACTTTAATTTACGCACTGTCGCAGAAAAAAGCAATTTTAAGTAAGAAAACTTATGTTCGTAATATATATTTTTACAATTCGAATGACTTCTGACTCGGAATTAAATGAAAAACTCTTGTTTTTTGATTTCCACAATATATTACTAATTGTAATATGTGACGTGTTTCGCTATTACTATAGCTTTCTCAAACATAATATTCAATTCATTTAAATTTATAGGTAGAGTGGTGGTGGAATTCTAACAATACTTATGCATTTGTATTTTCATCGCCTTGTGTCAAAATATTCGTATTTGAATTCTATCTTGGAGTATTTACTGATTGAAATCAATAATGGGTCATTCAAAAGATTAAGAAATTATTAAATTTTTTTATCAAATGATGCCAAGAAATGAAATATTTCACATAAGTACTGGTGTTTTTTGTGATCTTTTTAATGTAATTTTTCATTTTGCACTAGTGAAAAATAGTTATAATTCTATGCTAGTATCAATTCGAAGTGATGCGTATTTCGAGTAGGTCGACGGAAAATATTTTTGTTAATAAATTCCAAATTATTCAAAAGAAATTAATGGAATTCATTGAGAAATTGCTTCTATGGCGCATTATTCAGAAGCAAATGTCTCCAAAAGGCATCCTCTAATATTTATGACACACCACGTAGTTCATCAATTTTGAATTCACGCAATTATTCATACGGTTCGAAGGAGCTATAATCTTCATTCAATTATTAATTAATAAAAAATAAAAAATACTGTACCTAATTATTGCATCAAATTGAGATATCAAATTACCTGGAATTCGATAACAAACAAGTCTCAACAAGTTGGAAAAATTCAATACAGGTTCAGTGACCGTTTTCAAGGTCAATCTATTGATATGGTTGTCAGATATTCAGAATATTAATAATTTAATATAAAAATCAAATTTTTCATACTATCATTAAAAATTATATTTTAATAATCGTGCGACAATGAAGCATTTTAAAATCACCAACAGTTTTAGATATAAATCTCAATAATCGTGAGGCACCCTGTGTATGATTACTAAAATGAAACTTTTATAGTATCAGTAGTTTCAGAAATATATCTTGAGATACTTTGTATATGACTATTTTAATAAAAAATTTCTGAAAGCAGTCTTAATAATTATGAGGTTCCCTGTATACGGCTATTGTAATGAAAGTTTTTCCCTACCAATAGTTTCAGAAATATATCATGAGGCACCCTGTATATCACTACCGTAATGCAAGTTTTATCCCACTACTAGTTTCAGAAACATGTCTTAATAAGTTAATAATCACGAGATACCCTGTATATGATTTGTAAATGAATCTTTCATACTGGAAATAGTTTGAGAGACATGTATCAATGATAGTAGGCACTCTGTACATGATTACTGTAATGTAATAATATATCAAGAATAATATTCATGAGTGATAAGAATAATTCAACACACCTAAGTGTCTACTGACAATTCCATATTTTTCATAATTCCCATGTTTAAAATATTCATGCAAAGTGAAAAATAATCTGCATATGTGAATTTTTATCAAATAACTTGGAACTGATTTTATTTGAGAACAAGTGTATCTTCTTTCATTGTATAGGATTGAAATTTGAGGATGCTTTCGGATTGCAAGTTGCACTGTTGCAAAAAACCTATGAGAATTATTATTTTATGGAAAAATGTTAAGTCGGTATTTTGTGGCAATATTCTATGGAAAAATATGAAAAAACCCCTTCCACTAAAGAATGAATTCATTTAATTAACTGGGTGGAGTGATGGAGTGTTTCTATTGGTTGAAAACTCAAATCCTAAAGCAAATTCTTTTTGAAAAATCTTTCATTGGTTTACTCATTGAAAATAGGTGTGTGAGGAGTAATAATATTTAAATCCAAATTCACTGTCTCACATTATTATTATACGATTTTTGAATAAACAGTCAAGTTAACCACAACAACAACAATATGAGATCTCCAAAATTATTTAGTGTAATGAAGAAAACTCCTGAAGCCCCTGTAAAGCGGCTCAGATTACTGTCCCATTTTAAGAAGCTTCCGGGTAATGACGACTTCGAGTTGCTGAAAAATAGATCTATGTCAAGTATTGGCAGCGAGATAGAAGTACTGGATGGAACCTTTTCAAACCTGCGGCCAATCAATGCGGTAAGGAAGGGTTTCCTGCCAGCATATTCATCTACACCGGCTGTCAAATATGAAGACATCAGTGATGCTGAAAGCCTACCTGGAAGTACGAGAAACTTGGAAAGTGATGATGGGGGCCTCGAGGAAGATCTTAATATGGGACCAGTTATCCAGGAAGACGTCAACAAAGAGCACCACAGTTAGAAGTGACAGGGAGGAGAATGATGCTGAGGGACTTAACAATGGTGGACCGGACATACTGGACTCTCTGGATGACTCTCAGGAAAATGCTGATAACAAGCACCTCGAGGAAATCAGCAACTTCCTGAGTGTCTTCACACACAAAAAGAGAAAACGGAGGGCAGAGTTGCAGGGCCAGCTGGAGGAGTACCAGCTGAAAATCAGCAGGATGGAAGAGTACCAGCTGAAAATTCGGAGGATGGAGAGAGAAATCGCAGATCTGGATAGAGCAATTCAGAAAAGTGTTATATATCTCTTATCCTCTGAATTTTTCACAGGTATTGACTTTTCTATATTTATACCATTCACTTTTTTATTTACAATTTGTACATTATTTTTTATATCCCTATTATACTTTTATATTAATTTTAATTATCTATACAATTATTTATTATCTTTATTATTAATTGAACTTTTTAATGAAATTAAATAAAATTGAAGAACCCATCTATAATCTACTCATATTTTTTTCATATTCTTAGAGTCTTAGTCATTACTTAGAAGTGTTTTATGGTGGATTTATGTAGCCTTCATAAGTTTTAAGTCATAACGAAGCATATTGTCAATGATTGGTTGAACCGTTTATTCCAATCAATCTTTGACGAATATTCTTCCTCATGACTTAAAACTTATGACTGCTGCATAAATCCACCATTAGACAATCACTGGGTGAATTAGTAATGTGTTTTCAAGTATAAACTCACCACATTTCAAAGTTACCCTTTCACAGACACAAAACTAAATATTCACTTTCCATAACCATCTCCAAAGCACTTGGTATTTCGTTGTAAAAACACAATTTCAAAACTAAACACTGAAATCAATAATTTTCATCCTGAATAAGTTCGAAGTTTGCGGGCATTTACCAAATAACAAATAACTGTTCTCTTCACCGAACTAGTAACTATTCAAAAACGTTTTTGTGTGTAATTTTCACAAATAATTCACTAACTACACCGAAGCGAAGCGTAAATCTGCTGTACAAGCAAAATTTGTAAATGTTTTGTACAAGACTAATTCCACCAGAACAAAATTACATTTTTTCCGGGCCTTGTAAGCTTTCCACAATAATAATGTTTTTCACAGAACTACACGATAATTGTCGATAATATTCATATGAAAATCCATTACTTTCAATTTCAAATAATCAGAGACCAAAATGTCTTATATTACATTGACCATTCTTCTTCTTCGTTTAAATAAGCGGCTTCGGCAACTGCTATGAATGCGACATCTACAATTATTTGGTTGAACTGATAAAAAGTACACAGGGGCTTGCGTGTCATAAGCAGTAGGGTATCCATTTAACTATTTCATATTGTTAATCGAAAACCACATTGATTTTGGCGATATTCTTTAGACTTCATTATTTTACGAAAAGTTAGAAATAGTTGCAGGAATCAAACATTCCTTTAACGTCTTTGCTCAGTGCCCCAATGCATAAATAGTTCAAGAGACAGTTTCTTTGCTTTTCTTTAAGTTATGCAAGAAGGGAAATACCTGTGTAGGTGAAAATATCTCATGAACTTAATCCAATTTCAGACATTTTCGGCATTTTATTCCAATATAAATGAGATATGAAACAGAATAGTCTACTATGGAATTTGACATCAGATGCAGTTTTCTGTTTTGCTTCTAAATTCTCAGCACCATCTATCGGGATCACACTTCGCGAATAAAAGATAGAACATGTTGCGTTCGAATATAACTTTGTGGGTATTGTAGGCCAAATGCGTCCGTGTATAACTACGTGAGTGATGTACATTAATGTAATATGTAAGTTATGAATAATTGATAGGCACAACGTTGGCTGGGTGTGTGTTTGTTTCCTTCTTCATAATGGGTTTTGAGAAATAATCTCATTATTCTACATATACGTATTTGAAAATTTGTATTGTGTTAGAAGAACCTGTTCGTAGGTTTTAAATCGTGCAAGACTCAGCATTGATTTTTGTTACTCCCGTTTGCAAACAATATCACTATCCATTTATATAAAATTCACTGCAGTGGAGTACTAAGCACACCAATTAAGGAGCTCCGCTAAAGAAATGGAGAAGTTTTATAGAAATATTGTACTTACGTACATGACCTGAATATCAGCAAGTGTCCACCCATTGCCTCAAGTGGAGAGGCTCCGAACACTCGCCTGGAGGCAGAGATGGGTTGCAATAAGATTTTCCCCTCTTTCTTCCGCTATTTATTTATTAGTATAATGAATACTCTCTCAGCTTCAGTTCATGAGAAGCGTTCAACATGTTCACAAATATAATAATTCTACAAGCTATTTGGCAAGGTATTCTACCCATACTAATGGTACATGGAATGAAACCTGGCCATCTAAGTGGGTGAGGATGATTCCATTTGAAATCGATACTGTGCGAACCCTCAAAACTTCAAAACCCACCAATAGTACAGAGTATAAGTTATTGATAAGAAAAAATAACTCCACTGAGCAAACAGACAAAATTGAGCGTTACACCTCCCCACCATCAGTTGATATAAAAGATGATTCAGAGTCTACAATAGTTCAATCTCTGATTTACTACATAGCCGTGTGCACCTCAGTAATCATCCTCTCATCGTTGTTGGAAACATTTCAAAAAATATGGAAGGTACTTACTGCATGATGGATCTTGTAACCAAAAATGAGAAGCTCAAACCCTTATACAAGTTCACTGAAGTTGAACTAAGACAATTTCCTCTAGATTATCTGATTCGTAAAGCTAGACCAGGGGAACTTCTTTTGGCATAGCACAAACTACCAGAAGAATATATGGGAAACTTTAAACTACAGGTTTAGCTACCTTGCTTCATTCATCACAATCAACCTGACTGGGAAGAACATGTTGACGGTCCAGCTCCTCCACAATCAAAATGTTATTCATGCTTAAGTAGTTTGAAGTTTTATTTTTTTAAGAATATTTGAATGAAAGACATGTTTTTCAATGTTTCATTTTATTCAACAATAAATAGCCAAAATTCATTGATCTATCATGTTCTCAGACATCAATAGTAGGAGATCCAACACTGCGTCATCATCTTTTGGATTCAACTTATGTTGACCCCAGGCTAATGTTTGAACATTATTGGGCAAAACAAATCTTTTATCATCACTGGATGATAACGCAATTTTGTTTCTCAGCTCCGTGTAAATGGTGTGTAAATTTTCTGTGAATATCTCCAAAATTAGTGAATCGGTATCGGTGTAACAGAGGTTTGCTTTGTCGCCATATTTTGTTTTGATGCAATCATAATAAAAATCATAAATTACTGTTTTTGAAATATCCAAAATTGAAAACCCTACATAAAGAGGCTTGTCATATGTCACAGTTAGTTTTTCCATTTGGATGGCTACTAAATTCTCATCGAATACTGAACATGATTTATAATAAGGTTTTGTTATGAATCCTTCAGCTCCTACAGACCCCGGCATACTTCTCCAATTAGTGCATAGTTTAATGTCTTGTCTTTTATCCACGTTTTCCATGGTTTTTTCGAATATCGAGTTTATGATGAATTTGGATAGATCAATCACGTTCAAATTCATTTCTGGCAGAATTCCTAAGATTTGTATTCAAATCAATATATTGCTTCAACCATGGTTACTGTGTGAACTCCAAAACTCTGTGTATCCTCGTCAATTTCAATCCGTATCTCAAGCACTGCTTCAAATTCCTGTAGTGTATGATGTATCTTTCCTTAGTCATTAAATTAGAATACTTGCTCCCAGGAGGTTTTATATTCTCTGGACAGAAAGGTCATTATAATCATCATGTATGTATGGCAGATACTCCAAATCAACTTCTAGTACATATCCTTTTGATGATGTGTCTCCAATTTCAAAGCAGTCAAAACTTTCCAGCTCATACTGCTCTAGCCATCTGAAATCTCGTACCGGAAGACATTCACTCATAGCAGCTCCATACAAATTTGTTGCATCGAGATACAAAATATGTGAGTTTGATTTGGAATGATCATAAGATGGTATAAATGGATTATTAGCTACAGCCTTTCTTTTACTGCATTGACTTACTCCACCACGAATCCCTCTCTTGAAAAAGTGAACCATATCTATATCAGTTAGGAGCTCTAATTCTGCTTTGGTTAAACGTAACATTGCGTCCCAACTTAGTGAAGGAGCTGTTACATACTGGGCAGGATCAAGTTTATATTTCTCCAAGCACACCTCCCGGAAATGTTCGAAGACGTCTGCCGAAAGTAGAACATCTGATTTCAGGTACACATCAGAATATTCTCCCAAAGTTGAACATCTAAATTTCTGCCTACTTCACAAGCTCGATTATAATCCTCTTCAGAAAGTTCTTTGCCACTCAGAATATCGAAGAATTCGGTTCGGCTTGGTAACTTCAGCTCATCCAATTTTTCCACATATGAATAAGGAAAATTACCTTTGCGTCTTATCATATCGAATTTTCTATCTGGAAAATATTTTCTGACCTCCCGACATTGAGACGGTTTCATTGTTTTGCTCAGATTATCTAGAGATTTGGATAAGAAGCGAAAAGACTCCACAAACCTCAAAGATATGTATTTATCTCTATTTTTTGGATTTTCTGATTCTTTCACCAAATACATTATGTTGAATGAAATATACTTCTCTTTATTCTGAGCAATAACTGAGATATTCTCTTTATTCGAAGACAGTTTTTTTTATAAATAGATGACAGTCATAATTCGTCAAATTATGGAAGAATACAGGGATGAATTTCACCACTTTATAGTTCAAATTACATCTGGAATGAGCGCTTGCGCGGTACACACCGGTCATGTGACAGTGATCTCGGACTTTAATGTCTTCAGGTTTATAGAAGTTACCACAAATATGACACTTTGTGGAGCTCTGGAATTCATTATCTTCCTCTTCAGAGAGTGGTAGCATTTCTTTCACATGTCTCAAATGATTGTTGTATAAATCGAAGACTAGATCATTCAACCTCTTAACAAAAACTTCGGAACAATCACTTCCACGATATTGTATGTATTTGGAGTATTTATCATCAAAATTACACTTCACATAGAAAGCGAATGAATATGGCTTTTAATGTGAATGAATGATCATCTGATGGCTCACTGTGGTGAATAGGTTTCAGCAAGCTCTCAAAATCAGCTTAGATCACAAAGGGAACTGAGAGCTGCTTTTCGAAATTAATGAATTTTAAAATATTCCCAGGTAAAGTTTCACCATACTTGTTGATAATCATATCTGGTTTTGGAAGTATCACACACAGATTGCAATCATATTTTTGATGCAACTGTAATCTCTCACACTCAAGAAAAAATTGAAGACAACCGTCACAAATGTGCACACGACCTTGATGCTAAGATTTTTGCCGTGAAACCAACCTCGATAAATCCGTAATGAGGCAGTAGTGATTATTCCCATCCGACTCAGTAATCAGCAGAAGATTCACATGTGTTGCAGATCGGTGTGCTGTGAAATGTCCCACGATGTTGGTAACCATTTTACCTTCTATAAATTGTGTGTCTATACCAAAAACATTTATAGAAATGTTGTTCATTTTTTCAAACTTAGAAATATCCTTCAATTTCACTGGAAAATCAATCCCTTCAAAATTAAGTAATGTCTTATAATGAGGGTATGAAGATGGACTCGAAGGATCTCCACTCGAAGGAAAAATCACTGCCGTGATGGACCAAGCGAAGCAAGCATTATCCAAACTGCTTGTTTCATATTGATTGTTTTGGGTAGCTTGATATATGAGGAGGCTGATAGTGGATTGTATTTGTTCATATTGACATCCAGATACCAAATCTTCTGTAATGACCAACCCGAGTCTCTTTCCTGGAACTCTGAAGCCTTTGAAGTCATCTCATTCATGAATTCCGTGTAGAGACAATCCAAGTCACTGGAACAAGTAGTAATTTTGTTTTTTGTGTTGAAGGATTTCATGTCACCTAACTCTTTCTCAGGTATGATATAATGTCAAAATAGTTCAAAATTTATTTTTAAGCTCTTGTATTCCTGTACATATTCAGAGATAATGTTCAGAACTTTCGGCTTTACTTCCATCATAAAGTTGGAGTAATCAACATGTATTCTACTACATTTGAATCGATAACTTGTTATCCTATTCTTGAATGCATGTTGAAGTTGCTCTATACCGTCTTCCACATTCGACAAAATATTCGCATCTAACCTTTTCCTCGATTTTGGAACACTTGTGGATGAATCATCCAATTTAATTTTTTTAGGACAGATATTTCTTATATGCCGATTTAGGTTACTTTTTGATGAAAAATCTTTTTCACATTTGTTACACTTCATGATTCATTCAGCTCAGTGGTAACATCACTAACCATATTCGCTATAACCTTCAATTAAATAGCTGAATCTCTCGATATACGCCTGCGCACTGCTGATGCAATAGCGGTCAATGACCTTCTGGGGAACATCTGGTGTCTAGGCAACCGGATGCTACAAAGTGAATGATTAGTCGAGTCATCAATCTGATGAAATGCAGGTGTTGCAAGGTTAATAACTTCTGTGAGAAAACATCCGGTGTCTAGACGACTAGATGCTGTGAGAAAAATCGATTGTCTCGACGTGAAAGACGACCTGATAATCTACACATTTAGCAAGGTAAGTGATTTTTCATAAGAAACATCTGCTGTCTAGACAACCAGATACTATGACTTGTCGAAACAAGTATAAAGCGCTCATACAAATCTTAAAAATAAAATATCAATATTTCTTCGGAAAAATATTAATTTAGATGTATCCATTATATTCATTAGATATAGAGAATGAACATTTGAAAGTGCACATATACAATTATCTTTATTGTGATGAAAACAACTTGCTTCAGAGGCTCGTAAACCGGGTTGCTCTTCGAATTCTATAACTGGCTGATTGGTGAATTTTTTTGTTGAAAAGATAATTTTAGTTTTCTCGTTATCGATAAAGATTGTCCCATAAACGAGGGGCGATACAGAAAGAGATTCGACACATTTATTTATATATAAACTTCAAGATTGAGGAATGATTACCAGTCATAATGAGCAGTCAATTACACGAACAACTATTTAGAGCAAGGAAGGCTTTGAGACAAAAATATAAGACTTTGAAATATGATATAGCAAAATCTCAATCAAATTTAGAAAGAACTTATGAACCAATCACTCAACCTTTCAAAGAATTCTTGTCTACTGCCCAACAACCCCCAGCGACTAAGTTCAAGCAAGAATTGAAACATGAAATTAAATCGCCTCGTTCAAGTTATCAATCACCACCTCAAGAATTTTATCAGATCACTCCTGATGAAGAGACATTTCAGTATGATTCAACCATTCCAAAATTCAACTTCGAAGGAAGTTATTTTGAGGAAAGTATACCCTCTATGATAAATCCACAAGAACAATACTTACAACAGTTTGCGATTCCTTTGCCACGTGCATATATAGAAGACAAAATTGCAGATACTAAAAATAAATTTGATGACACTTTTGGAGTATATTTTGATCCATCTACGGAAAAATTTGCCATAGGTAATTCATCTGTGGATTTTGATGGAGCGGATATTGTTATTGATAACAAGTTCAGATACAGTGGAACTGCAGGCTTGTATGAATTGCTGTTCAAGAAACAACCTCTTGGTTACAAAAATAAAGATGTTGATTCATAAATCGATATAATAAGAAGAAGTAATGCACATTACCTCTGTTATGATCCTGCAAGGGGTTTATCAACATCACATGCATCAAAGTTTGATAATATAATAAAACCACGAATTACAACACTACGCTCTTTGGCAAAAGAACGTGATCTTGAAAAAACTCAAAACAATAACAGATTATCTCAGCCCAAGCCAAGACCAAGGATCAGTTCGGCCCCAGGAAGGACTACAAGGAGTACAGTGGGTTCAAGACTAACTATGCTTGATTTCAACAATATTCCGGTTCAATATAGATATTTTGATGATTTTAATGAACTAGTGGATCGATTGAAACTCTTGATTGCATCGCGATGTGCTGGAAACACCGGTGTGAATAATGAAATTATAAGCATAATAGAGGAACTTTGCGAGGCAGCGATACTAGAATAAAAACCTCCAAGATTTGACATCATTTGTTGTTCAACCGTGTCACCATGCCTATCGATAAATTTGGAAGACATTTCCTGAGGAAATCTCAAACACCATATTCTAAACCAGAAATACTTCCTCACCAATCCTTTCTACATATGGAATCCATCTTCGCATCATACCAAATGTGTTCTTCATTTGAGGGCTGCCAAGGATATCAGGAAGAGTGTTGGTTTTTTTGTATTTGAAAATGATGCGACATCCTATGAATTTCCTGTATCCGGAAAAATTGAAAGCGTCAATTCTATACCAAATGACATATACAGGGTCTCTGGTAAACCTTGTACAATATTTAAACTGGTGATAGACCAGGTCATGACTGTTCAGAATATCGAAATTTTACCTTAGTAAAAATCTCACTGTTTTCGAGATAATGAGCATTTTTTTTATTTCTGGAAAATCACTACCTCACCTTGGATTTCTGAATGCCATGTATACAAATTGGGACGAATTCAAATATCTTTGCTGCTGAAGATTACTGATGAGTGATGCTTTCAGATGTATGAAACAGTTTTTCAGAAAACAATACAATTTTTCAAGAAATGAGGGTAAAATGACAGATTTGAGTTTCACAAATTTTTTTAACAATAGTTTGACATTATTGTTTGAAAAAATATAACCGAGTGGAACTGGATATTCATTACAAAGAATGTCCGTTTCGTCCAGGATCGACTATGGTATAAAACATACGATCATTATTTTTGGACGGAGTAGATGTTATTTTGAGTTAAAATCAATTCCATTAGACTTTGTCAGTAATGTCTTTTATTTTTATCCTATCAAGATAAAATGATTAAATAGTTATGAGTAATAACGAATCAACTGCTTAGAAGCATTCAATGAGATGTAATGAAGTAAATACTAATTCAACGTTTTTTTTTAATCAACATACACTATAAACCACAATAACGATTATTCAACATCGCACTGAATAATATTACAAAAATCCACCCACTCGTACGCAGAGACGACATGTTTTCAAGAAGAACCTTTTCAAATGCGTTATAGGTTATAGCCCCCAAATCAGCGATTCTATGAGCCGCATTGTGCAATCGGATATAGTTCTGCATTAAGCGCTGCTGCTGCAGTAGCACTACCTCCACATTCACCATAAATGCATATGCGCATATTCTCGGGGAGTATAACGTATGTATGGCATGAAAAATAAATTATTACCAATGAATGAAAAAAGCGGAATAATTTCAAAAAACTACGACAGAAGTCACAAGTTGTTCAAACAAAAGTTTTTAATTTTCGACAAGGATTCATCTCTTAAAAAAAGTTTGCACTTATTTGGTTACACCCTGTATATCTTTCGGTCTCTGAAACTTCGTTGGAATCTTGATGTTGGACAATTGCGACATTTATCACAAGAATTCGTATTTATCCGTGCCATGTCGGATAATCGACATTTCATTTCGATAATTTTATTAGGCCTAATTACATGAAAAGTTAATTTTATTGACATACTATTTAATGCTACCAAGTAGTCCTATCTTTATTATTAATGATTATTTCCACATTTTATCTTGATAAAATCTAAATGAAATAAATTTTGGGCATAAGTATAAAAGTTGATCAAATAAATGAATATTTTGGAACCCTTGGTGTGAATACAATTCAAGTAAAAAATAAAATACGCAAACACCAAAACTACGTCACAATCTTAAAAGCTTACTTTTAGCTCCTGAAGATGCTAACTTTGTTGGCGAAACGCGCGTCGAGTGTGATTGTGACGTAGTTTTGGTGTTTGGGTAGTTTCTTTTTTTTCTTGAATAAAAGTTGATGGAAGCCTAGATTAAAACCACGCCTAATTCAATGGAAATCACTTTTTCCAAAAATAATTATAGTTTGTTTTATATCATGGTAGAGTCTGGACAAAATGAGTATTCTTTTGAAATGAATGTCTACTTCCAAAAGTTAATTTTATTGACATACTATTTAATGCTACCAAGGAGTCCATTCTTTATTATTAATGATTATTTGCACATTTTAATTTGATAAAATCTAAATAAAATAATTTTTGGGCATAAGTATAAAAGTTGATCAAATAAATGAATATTTTGGAACCCTTGGTGTGAATACAATTCAAGTAAAAAATAAAATACGCAAACACCAAAACTACGTCACAATCTTAAAAGCTTACTTTTAGCTCCTGAAGATGCTAACTTTGTTGGCGAAACGCGCGTCGAGTGTGATTGTGACGTAGTTTTGGTGTTTGGGTAGTTTCCTTTTTTTCTTGAATAAAAGTTGATGGAAGCCTAGATTAAATCCACACCTATTCAATGGAAATCACTTCTTCCAAAAATAATTATAGTTTGTTTTATATGATGGTAGAGTCTGGACAAAATGAGCATTCTTTTGAAATGAATGTCTACTTCCAATTGGTTATGTTTCTTTCAGATAATAATGTCAAACTTTAAAACAAAAAATTGATGAAACTCAAGTCTGTCATTTTACCCTCATTTCTTGAAAATTATTTTCACTTTCTGAGAAACTGTTCTGTACGTCTAGAAGCATCACTCATCAGTAATCTTCAGCAGCAAAAATATTTGGATTCGTCCCAGTTTGTATACATGGCACTCATAAATCCAAGGTTGGGTAGCGATTTTCCAGAAATTCTTAAAATGCCCATTATCTCGAACACGGTGAAATTTTTACTGAGGTGAAATTCCGATATTCTGAACAATCATGACCTGGTCTATCACAAGTTTCAATATTGTACAAGGTTTACCGGATACCCTGTATATATCAATAGGAGAAGAATATGCAGATACTGTTTCGTTGATTAGCATCATAGGAAAGGTTTATAAAGGTATAAAGGCATAAAGGTGATAAGATCTCTTTCTTAGTCGATCAGCAGCAGCATAATCAACTGTTTGTCGAAATTGTACTTCAGTGCCCTATAACTGAAAATGGATAAAATCAAAGAGGATATTGTTGGAGAATTACATAGAAATTCACGAAGATACTTCAAAAGAAGATAACATTATCATTAAAGGTTTGAATGATCTCCTTCAAGCTGATTTGGTTGAAATGATTCCCTACTCAAAAACTAACAAAGGATTTAAGTACATATTGGTTGTTATAAACGTATTTTCCAAATATGTTTGGTGTGAACCCGTTAAAACCAAAAGTGGAGGAGATGTGACTCATGCGAAGCAAAAAATATTGAGAGATATGAAAGTTGCAACCAGGAATCTACAAACAGACATGGGAAAAGAGTTCTACAATGGAAAATTCAAGCAACTGATGGATGAGTGGAAAATCAACCATTACAGTACTTTCTCCAATTTGAAAGCGAGCATAGTTGAACGAGTAAACAGAACTTTGAAAAATAGAATGTGGAAACAATTTAGCCCACAAGGAAGCTACAAATGGTTGAATATTCTACCAGAAATAGTTTCTGACTATTACAATTCCTTGCATAGGACAATATGAATGAAGCCGAAAGATGTAAAGAAATGTCATGAAAAGTATTTACTCAAACATGCCTATAGTCACCTCAAAACAGTGGATCTAAGGAAACGAAATTTCAAAATTAATGATCATGTAAGAATAAGCAAGTACCGAGAGGCATTTGCTAAAGGGTATACACCAAACTGGTCCAATGAAATTTTCACTGTAAGAAAAGTTCATCAGTCGAATCCTGCTGTGTATTTTCTCAAAGATCAAAATGATGTTGATATACAAGGTGGATTTTATGGATTTTTATATTTCGTGGATATCGAAAAATGATTTTGTATGATACTTTTTCAAATAAAACAATATAATATTCAAATAAAAAATTTATTAATATAATATTTACATTACAAATTGATCACAAAATCTATTATTGAATATCAATTCTCTATGTGTTGAATCCAAAATGGGGGCGATGATTTTTGAAGTTTCTGCTATTCGCCTCTCGAAGCGAATTCTATCGATTGCTGCATGATTCCAGTACATTTTCCGAGAATCCTTGTATGCAAATTTCCATGTGTACATATAATAAGTTTTGTTATGACTTTCATCAATTGTCACCATCTTATTCATGGTTTATCAGAGAATTACTTCTGAAAACTTCCGGGTAAAGATGGATGAATTCCAGAGTTAGACTTATATTTTCACTATTGGTATTCACTTCTGGCTGGAGCAAATCTGAAGCATTTTGCATTACATCACCACTCAGCTTGCAGATCACGTTTTTCAAAATTAGGAAATATTGTCCATAATGCTGTCTTTTTAAAATATCTACCCTATATTCAATTAAGGGTTGGAGCTCCCATAGCTTGCAGACTGTTTCAAACCCTAAGTAAGTACACTGAGGAGTAATCTTTTTTTATTTTGACTACTCGCCCGTTTGTAAATTGGCTAAACTCAATGGTAAACCTATCGTCTTCAACGGTCTCCAGTTCATCGGCCGAGTAAAAATAATTGGCAATGATTCCTTGATATGTCAAGAACTTTTTCCATTCATGTTCCGTGAAAATCACTCGATCTCCCTTATTTCAGACAATTTCAATACAAGGAGTGAAATTCAAATCATATGGAAGATTCACAACAACAAATTTACTTTTAGATTTGTTTAATGGAAATTTTCTTTTCTCAACACTACTTTTGATTTTTCTTTACAGAAATATTCACTTGATGACAAGTTGAATTTGAACTCGGTAATACTCATTTTGGCAAGAGAATGTTTGATGTTATATTGTATTCCGTTTATATATTTTTCAATAGTGGTGGGGGAAATGATCCACTTCAACTTAATATTAGTATATTAATGACATCCTGGATATCTGGTAACCATGTGAACTTATTAACCTTGAAAGAGGTCATTGAACTCGTTTCAAGTTTCTCCTACTTGTCAAGACCTGTCTGTAACCGGAGCCATTACGTCAGCAAATTCTAAGTTATCTGATATCTGACACGTGCACTCATTGAAATAGGTCGTTGAACTAGATTCAAGTTTCTCTTACTTGTCAAGACTTGTCTGTAACTGGAGCTATTACGTCAGCCAATTCTAGGTAATCTGATATCTGACACGTGCACTCATTGACCTTGAACGAGGTCGTTGAACTCGTTTCAAATTTCTCCTACTTGTCAAGACTTGTCTGTAACCGGAGCTATTACGTCAGCAAATTCTAGGTAATCTGATACCTGACACGTGCACTCATTGACCTTGAACGAGGTCGTCGAACTCGTTTCAAATTTCTCCTACTTGTCAAGACTTGTCTGTAACCGGAGCTATAACGTCAGCAAATTCTATGTAATCTGATATCTGACACGTGCACTCATTGACCTTGAACGAGGTCGTTGAACTCGTTTCAAGTTCCTCCTACTTGTCAAGACTTGTCTGTAACGTGGCGTCAGCAGATTTCTCCTACTTGTCGAGACTTGTCTGTAACGTGGCATCAGCAAATTCCAAGTAATTTGATATCTGACACGTGCATTTATTTTGAAAAAGTTCATCGAACCCGTATCAAATTTTGCCTACCGGAGCTATGACGTCATCAAATTCCAGGTAATCTAATACCCAACACGTGCACTTATTGAAATAGGTCATTGAACCCATCTCAGATTTCTCCTACTTGTCGAGACTTGTCTGTAACGTGGCGTCAGCAAATTCCAAGTAATTTGATATCTGACACGTGCATTTATTTTGAAAAAGGTCATTGAACCCGAATCAAATTTCGCCTACCGGAGCTATGACGTCATCAAATTCCAGGTAATCTGATACTCAACACGTGTACTTATTGAAATAGGTCATTGAACCCATCTCAGATTTCTTCTACTTGTCGAGACTTGTCTGTAACGTGGCGTCAGCAAATTCTTGGTAATCTGATATCTGACACGTGCACTCATTGACCTTGAACGAGGTCGTTAAACTCGTTTCAAATTTCTCGTATTTGTCAAGACTTGTCTGTAAGCGGAGCTATTACGTCAGCAAATTCCAAGTAATTTGATACCGACATGTGCACTTATTGATTTCGAAAGAAGTCATTGAACCTGTATTGAATCTTTCAAGCTGGTTGAGACTTGTCTGTAACCGGAAATATGACGTCAGCAAATTCTAGGTAATCTGATCCTTGACACGTGCATCGCTCCCATTGCTCTCTCATACGATTTGACTTCGAATCCCAAAGCTCTCTCATAGGTTTTGACCTTGACTCCCAAAGCTTTCTCATTTCCCTTCTATTACTACATAATTCAATTATTCGGATACGAAAATTTCCAGTCATTTCTTAAACATCTGACGATCCAGTTATTTGCCATGCGAATTTGGTTGCAGTTGACTACGATTCGTTCTTTTTTTCAAGTTAAAATACCTGATGTCACTACTTCATGTTGTTATAAACCCGTCAATTACGGGAGTACAACCAGTATGTACAATACAAATTGTGAGTATGCTGAACGTATGGGACCTCTTCTATGCTATTGATGAGCTTAAAGCAACCAGTATACATACAGCTGGTTTAATGTTTCAAATTGTATAGATTCAACTATTAGATATAAAACACAATCCCAGAATAATCCTTGCTAGATATTCAGTATCTATCAATTGTTATCGACGAATGAGGTAGGAAAGTATACCCATATATGTCTAATTATCTCATATAAGCATCTCCTGGAGTAGAAACATCTCTGCCGTCGATTCTTCAATTTCCGTATACACCTGCTTGGTTTAGGTTAACATATGGCTCTGAGCGCTTCTTGACTATATGAACAGACAAATTCTCTGCTCGGACCTTTCACCTCCTGCTTCATAGCTATGATTAGATTGACAAATACTCCAGCTTGACAAATTGTTGTGTTTCTTCCCAAAGCAGAGCTTTCTCGTATACCTGTCCTATTCCGACTGAACAACATATTAGGCTTCCCGTACGAAACTCCACTTTATTTCCTTCCCATCGGAATAGTAAGAGCAAACTTTCTATCCCATCGCAGTCTATCTTGTGTGCTATTCACTCTGAGGGCGGATATAGGAAACTCCTTGGCGATTTCCGCATGACCGTTCATCATTTCTTGTTTACCCAAGACTCCCGCGTCTCACATCCTCAAATGGGCTGCCATCGCCTCATTTTTGATCCAGACTGAAAGTGGCGGCAACCTCAGTTAGTAGTACCTTCAACTCTGTGGCTCGAGTTATTCTCATTGTCTCTGTTTTTATCAAATATGTCAACCTCTGGACCTCACTAAACTTTCGTTCCAGCCACCATACAGCTGACCCATTTTCGATCTTTGATCTTGCGACAGCCGCGTACACCCAGCGCAAGATCCCAGTGTTGGTTGCCCATTTACTTCCTGCAATTCTTCCCATAGGTTTGCTAGCAACCTTTGAATACTTAATCCTATCGATATGAAGCGTCCATGAAAGTTTGCAGTCCAGGTGGACCACCACCAGGTATTTGACCTACTGGACTTACTCCAGCTCTTGTCCAAATATATGATCGGCCTGAACCTTTTTTTTTCTTTATTTGCGGTCATCTTTCTTTCTATCGAATCAACTGAAAGTTTTTTGATACTCTAGGGTTAATGTTTTAACCAAAATCTGGAAATATTGAAACTATTTTTACGACTGGATTTGCTCGATGTCAGAAATGTTTCATGCCAAGGATACTGTTAAGAAACAATTCGAACAATTATCACTTGTCTTTTTTTTCTGAAACCCAATACGTGAACCACTTAGTAATCTGTCATGTAATAATTTGTCTCTACTCGTAACATGACTAGAGAGTATTAAAGGAATCAATTTCGTCCTACAACAGTATGTTTGTGGTAATATGTTTCATACAAACGTGGATTGTAACATAAATCTCACATTTTTTCATTGTTTTAATTTGCGTTAACATGATATTCTTGGATCTCCTGGGGAGCGCGACACCATTTCGTCAACGGAATATTTTCTATACGGTATGTCCCACTTCCGATGCAGACAACAGTAGTATGATTCAAATGTTTCTAAGGATTTTGTATAAAGGGTCAGCTTCTGCATTTCACCAGTGGTTCTTCAGTTGAATCATTATTTAATGTATTTCTGAAGTCAGTATTTGTACTATTTGTTCAGTATCAAAATTTCAATCAAAGTTTCAAAATTTAATCGTTCAGAAGAAATTCGACAAACATATTTTCGTAGAATGTTTAGTTCAAGATTGAGCTTAAGCTTGAAGTTGAAATTACTGAACTAGTACTTCAGAAGAAACCATATAAATGACAATCCATTTGAAATATCTATATTTTTGCACAATTCAATCCAATGCCAGACGTCCCTTTGGGCATCTCTTGCTGTTTCAGCTCAAGAAACTGAATAATTGGTAAAAATGGATCAGCACTTCCGTTGTCTGAAATAAGAGAAACACATTTTCTTTGTAAGTTTAAATCAAGACGTTTCGGTTATTGTTTCTAATCTACAATCGTCTTCAGGTGAATAACGACTAATCTCGTCTGTTGTCATTAGCGACTGGCATTGGCGCCTGAAGTAGGTTGCTGGCGCGTAATGTTGATCGTTTGGCGCGTAATGTTGATCGTTTGGCGCGTAATGTTCGTCGTTTGGCGCGTAATGTTGGTGCTTGATGTCAGTCGTTGGCGTGTGATATGGTCTTCATTGAAATCTCAACTGCTCTAGTTGACCGATCAGTGGTTTTCGCACATTTAGAATCTCTATGCATGATTGACTGAAAACATCAATGTTCAGAATAAAGACCGCATTTTTGAATTTTCTCTTCTTCTTCCTTTCTTTTCTCAGTATTTTTTTCACGATTCACTACGGTTTCATACCATTCGACGTTGTGCTCAATCCTGACCTTGATGTTTCTCCTCGTTGGATACTTTTGTTGTGTTCCCCGATTCTGATATATAGTGACCTTTTGTCACTCTAACAGTTGACAGTAGTGTAGCCAGTCTTTGTCATGACCACAGGCGGAATAGGGACATATGAATTGAGCATGAAATGTTTAATATTTGCTGTGACGTTAAACTGCCACATTCTAATGAAATAAAATTTAAGAAAAATACAGATTCCCAACAGTGGATTTGAATCCATCATCTACAGCTTTGGGAGTCTAGAGGTTATATGCCCCTACTTTTCTGATCGTTCGTGATGAGTAATTTGAATATGACCATTAAAATCAATAAGGTGTTGATACTCAATTTGAATATTATTAAAAAAAATCTTGGCGGTCATCTTGCTTCATGATTATAACAGAATCTCTTTCACTCATTCAAACATGAAAGTATTGTATCATTGTCAATATTCTATTACACTTATGAGTTAGCGAACTGAATTATAAAGATTGTTCAGAAAAAGTTAAATTATAAAACTCAAAAACTGTTACTGTAATTTTAAGAATATTGATCGTTTGGGTAAAATCGTTATGCAGAGCTCCTCAAAGATGCATCATAAGGGAAACAAATATGCCAGTCATATCCAATGACATATTGCGGCTATACTCTGTTATTTACACTTCGATCTGCGGTCACATTCTAAACACAATTTTTGTTGCCGCTTGTTTCGCGGAAAATAGTTGCCAGTCAACCCAAAAGCCGACAAAGCTGAGTTTTTGCTGAATTATCTGCAGTTAAAATCCGCGAAACAAGCGCAGTAAAAATTGTACTTAGAATATTACTCTATCACGCAGAAAAATCCAACAGACTGATTCACCACACTTTGGCAGTGTTGGAAATCAGCGGTGTCGTAGCGGAGTAGCTGTTGTTTCCAGACACGCTGTATTTTTACTTAAATTCAATTTTTATTTTATTTTGAAGTTGTTACGAAATTTTAATGTTGACAACTAGTAATAAAAAGCGTCAGTAAAGAAAAAGTTATTCAATCTTGTATTTCTTATCAATTCTTCATATTATACATTAAATGACGACCGCGACAGGACAAACTATGGAGAATTTATTAAAGATTAAGAAAGAACGAGACATGCTGAGACAAATGTTCAACAAAACCTGCTGGAACTGGAACTGAACGCCAAGCCGCAGAAAAGAGATAATATTGTTGCCAGATTAGCACAACTAGAAGATAAAGGGTCCAGATTATTCATCCATGATGAGCAGATCCATATGACGATGCAAGCTGACGACGAATTTGAAGAAGAGTATGAAACAACAGAAAGTTTCGTGAAAATTTGATAATGTTTAAAAAAAATTGTTTTTTCCCTTAACCAGCTGTCGTCCCCTTATGAACGGCAGCCCTCAAAAGTCGAAACTTGTGCGAGCCAAGGCTTAACGAGGTCTTACCTTTTAACGTGCGATTCCTAGCACGATCCGAGGAGAATATCGAAAGGAGGTCCGTTGGTCACCCATCCAAACCATGGCCTCGCCTAGTGTATAGGTCTAAATGTGAGTTTGCCTTGGTAAATGAAAGGAATCCAGATGAAGCATATACCAGTGCATCAGATTCGAGAATAGGAACGTCAAACGCCAGGAGACACTTCAATCTGCCAAAATTGTAACTGAAGAAATTTGACGGGGATGTTCGAAACTGGATAGGATTTTGGGGCCAATTTCGGATAATTCACGAAGACACTAAACTTGATGGAGGACAAATTCAAATATTTATTACAATCCATGGAACCAGGTAGTGCAGCGAAAGCTCTAGTCGATAGTTTTCCACCATCTGCGCACAATTACGAAAAAACCGTAGAACAACTGAAAACCAGATTCGCCAGGGATGAGTTCTTAATCGAAGTTTATGTTAGAGAACTATTGGTTCTAGTAATTAAACAGACCAATAACAACAGAAAAGGTTTGTCTATAGCTTCTTTATTTGACAAGTTAGAAACACAATTGAGAGCTTTAGAATCATTAGGTGTTACTAGTGACAAATATGCTGCTATGTTGTATCCTTTAGTAGAGTCAGCTCTTCCTGAAGATATTTTGAGAGCTAGGGAGAGGCGTCGTAGCAATAACGACAGTAAAGATTTGAATAATACTTGCACAGATAAATCTATTAATCGTCTCAATGTTTTATTAGCTTTTCTCCGCTCTGAAGTCGAAAGTGAAGAACGCATTAGCCTATATAGCTAGGACGAGTTTTGATGCTGATAAGGAGCCACAGAACTGTATCAGGAGTAAGACATTTTCTGAGAAAAATAAACGTATCGCAGGTGAACCCGATTTATACACAGCTACCACGATATTTTCTGCAGATAAATATGGTAAGAAAGTTAAAATGGTGGGAGCGTATAGTGAGAATGATCAAAGAACTTTTGAGGCGCAATCTAGGAAAAAGGACAGTTGATTATGAGGAACTAATGACTCTGCTATGTGACTGTGAGTCAATTATAAATTCACGACCACTAACATATGTGTCAGATGATTCGGGAGAATTAGTTCCAATAACACCATCATCATTTTTACAGAGCATCCAATGCTCAGAAGCGCCAGATTTGGACGAAATGAGCAGAACAAATATCAAGAAAAGATTCAGATACTTTACAGAAAAAGATTTAAAAATGAAAACTTGGAAAATTTGGTTCAACTAGCTTCAGGTGAAATAGTACGTCTGTTTCAAAGAATATATCCACTTGAAATTTCGAGATCAGATGATGAAGCAGATATTTTACAAGGCAAACTCACAGGCGACAGATACATTTCAAACGATACCGAAACCCTAAGGCAAGACATCCCGAAGGAAGAAAAGCAGACTGAGGAGAACAGAGAAGCACAATCGCCACAGAAAGAAGAGGAGATAGAGAAGAGGATTCCAGTATCTGCGAGGTCTGGACGACAGAAAGAAGAAGAGATGGAGAAGAAGATTCCAGTATCTACGAGATCTGGATACGGAATTTAAATGATTTGCAATAATTCCATATTGCAATAGGTGGGAGAATGTTGGAGATTAGCGGTGTCGTAGCGGAGTTGCTGTATTTTTACTTAAATTCAATTTTTATTTTATTTTGAAGTTGTTACGAAATTTTAATGTTGACAACTAGTAATAAAAAACGTCAGTAAAGAAAAAGTTATTCAATCTTGTATTTCTTATCAATTCTCCATATTATACAGGCAGTCTGAAAATCGTGGTACTAGACAACCCGATCGTAGAACAAATCGCAGCTCCGACTAGAAAGCTTTACTCTAACAAAAGTGAACGTGAACAATCAAATGTGGTTGAATATTTAGTATATTAGTGGATATATGATACTGAAATTAACGTTACTTTGTACCATAACAGTTTAGTCTATTGAGATATTTCAGAGTTCTCCAGTATTCTAGTAGATAAAACTATGCGGTAGAAATCGCTCTAAGATGCGTCATAGTTCATCATACTCTCCTGTCAAAAACGTAGTCGTATTTATTATTCATTTACCAGTATTATCGCATGTAATACCACAAGTGTATCGGTGATTATCGAAATAGCAATTCCTTTGAATTTGAGAATCTAATTATGTTGCTTGGCAACCACACAAGCGCTTGCGCGAGTGTGGTTGCCTAAAGGCTGCTTCATATAGTGGCAGTAGCAGTGGCGTCACCCCTCTCTATTGATAAGATAACCAATGGCAAACATGTTTAGACGAAGCTGAAAATTCAAGGTCACGCTGCTGAAAGTTTGATTCATTTTAACTTTTTGCAGTAAAATCTAGCAGTGCCATTAGTACCACTGCTACTGCCTTTATGTGGAATAGCCTTAAAGCAACATAATTTGATTCGAAACCGAGAAGGAATTAACGATAATCGCCGATAACACGAGTTGTATTTGTTAAGATTATTTTATGAATAAAATCGAAACCATTTTTATTTATTTACTATTCAGTTTAACTCGGAACATTAATCCCGCATTTAGTTCTGAAATTATGCAACTTAAAAAACATTTACTTGATATTTCAAACATCCCTCTATTTAAGTTACCAATGACAGAGCGCGTCATTTGTAGTTTCGTCATTGCATGTCTAGTCTACTGTTTCTCGCTCGAGGTTGTGTTTTGATAACATTTTGATTTAGTGATTTGATTAATCAACGAGTATGCAAAATTTGTCGAAAATTGTGAAGTTGATATGAATTAATAGTGAGTGCTTATTTAGTTTTGGTCAAAGTTTGGAGTTGTGTCATTATAGCAGCTTGCTAGCAGCTAGTTAGTGGTAAGTGTTTTGATAATAACCAGTCAGGAATCGAACTAAAAAATCGAAAACACATCATATACATATCCAGTAGCCAATCAAGAGCCGAACTACAAAATCGAAAACATGATGTTTTCATTTATCAACACAAAAATTTCAACCAATCATAACACGCTATTTTAGCATAAGTGAAATAATCAACTAAAGTTGATAACGTTAGTTACCGCCCATAGAAGAAAAGAATTACTAACGATTTTGTGTTTATAAGGGATAACAGTGATAATAACCACATTCTCAGTGAATCTGAACACGAATCAAGTTTTAAGATTACTTTCCATTCAATGTGGATATTATTCACCCAAATTCATTGCGTTTTGTAGTGATACTTACAGAACAGAATGGTAAACATAAAGTTATATTAGCTGAAATTATCGTTCAAGGTTCAGTTGAGTTGCCGGGCGATGACGGTTGAGAGATGGTTCGTTTCGTACACCTATGAAGATTTATTAAATTTTAATTTTTCTATGAGCTTACGTCTGAGTCGAGAGGTCTGATACTATTATAGTGAGTGAGTAGTGAAATGTATTACTACTCTTGAAGGTGAGTTTCAAGTCAACAGAATTTCTGAATATGGATTTTATAATTCCATACGGTTTTGACATTTCAGAGAACTCATTCAAATACGATTTGTATTAGCCGCTTTTCTATACGTTCAATAGACCGAAGTTAATAACTGAACATCATGGGCTCATACATAAGCTAGACAAGATTTCAGCGTATGACTGCACAGATGAGTGAATGTGAATACTTCCATGAGCTGAACAATACGAAGAAGCGAGATACAAGTTTGATGAAAGTCTTGAATCCCTAAATTTGTGTTCCTGTTTCACCGGTCACCAGGGTGGCGGAAGAGAGGGGTCGGTACTTTACCACTAAATCATCGGAGAATAGTATCTCTGAACAATAAACAACCTGATTATGGAAAGAGAATCAACGGTATTACGAAGTTGGAATTCATTCACTTTCTTTACTTGAAGGTATGTAACTAGTTTACTTTTCTTATTATTGAGACGAATAATATTTCTTGAATGATAGAACTGAACAATTCAGTGAAACAACCTTTTCACATCACCAGGAGTCGTGGTATATCATAATATGATGACGTTGTTATTACTGCTCCTGTAATGGTATTTATTGCGCTTATTTCTCAAATTACCACGGGTCGTGATATACGATAGGATTGTTGTTTGTACTGTTCCTGTCGTGGTATTCTATTTTGCACTAAGAAAATTATCAGGTATTATATTGGTAGAAGATTAAGCATTCTTTCTGTCCAACTATACCAGCAAATGATGAAGAATGTAGTTCATTCACAGGAAGGAACGCAAAGTACAACAATTTTCTTAGTGAAAAAAACAAACATAATTCAGGAATAATTCACAAATTTTAATAAAGTACTCAAACACAGCATCATAAATTTATCAATTCAACTCTTTATGCATTTGATAAAGATAATATTTATTTAATGATGATAATAGAATTTTTATAGTTAAGTCACCTGAAGTATTTTTTTATTCGTCATATTTATAAAATCGGAGTGACTGTATTTATTTCAAATGAAAATGCCACTTATACCTTTTTGACTTTACATTCAATTCAGAGTTTCATTATTTGTTACCTAAACTGTACCCCTGTAAAATAACAGATATTAAATATATTAAATTGACGAAACGTCGGCTTTTAAGAAATATCGTTTTCTTTAATCTGAGACCTAAATCCCAAAAACTACTCTACAGTCATCATCAGAAAGGTCGTGAATACATTGCAAATTAAAGATATAATCATGTAGCTGCTAATATGAACCATAAATGACAATGATTTTTTTAGGAAAACAAGAGACGAATTCGTACTAAAGACAAATGGAGTCGTGAAAGCATTTCTTTAATTTGAAAAAAGTTCATTCCATCATAAAAAGTAAACATTATAAAAAATTACACAAGAGGAACTTTATACTCATAACTGATGTAATAAGAGAAAAAATCTGAAGAACTCATGAAAATGGACTAATGAAAAAATTCGTCAAATAAGATCAGATGGGTAAGTATACATTTTAATATCAAATAATTTAATTTTTAATAATAATCGAAAATTTCAATGAAAACTTTCCTTCCAGACTGTACCTGATCTGAAACAGAAAGTGAAGTGTTACTTTCAGATATGATCATTTACTTATTTTCTAATCCTCATACGTTGATGGTCAAAAAGTTTACTCTGATCACCTTCTGGAATAATTTACTACTGAACTATCCCCAAGCGAACAGGAAGATATAGCGTGGTTGACTCCAGCCTCCAGAGAAAAGCCCAGTCAAGATATAATTGAATGCTTTCCTACATCTGAACATAGGCTAAATCAATACAGTTTGGTAAGTAGCTATGCCAATCCATTTTTAGGCAAAGTCTGAATTTTTTTTTTCAGTTTGAATAACATCTCCGGGAAGAAGTTAAGAGCAAGATATAACAACATGTTAGAATCTCTACCTGAACAGACCTTTGAAGAGAAATGAGCTGTTAGATATCTTCAAGTCTATACCAATATAAAACAAATCAAGTCTACAGGGTGTCCGGTAAACCTTGTACAATATTGAAACTGGTGATAGTCCAGGTCATGACTGTTCAGAATATCGGAATTTCACCTCAGTAAAAATATCACCGTTTTCGAGATAATGGGCATTTTAAGAAATTCTGGAAAATCGCTACCTAACCTTGGATTTTTGAGTGCCAAGTATACAAATTGGGACGAATCCAAATATCTTTGCTGCTGAAGATTACTGATGAGTGATGCTTCTAGACGTACAGAACAGTTTTTCAGAAAGTGAAACATTTTTCAAGAAATGAGGGTAAAATGACAGATTTGAGTTTCATCAATTTCTTTAAAATAAGTTTGACATTATTATCTGAAAGAAACATAACCAATTGGAAGTAGACATTCATTTCAAAAGAATGCTCATTTTGTCCAGACTCTACCATGGTATAAAACAAACTATAATTATTTTTGGAAGAAGTGGATTCCATTGAATTAGGCATGGTTTTAATCTACACTTTTATTCAAGAAAAAAAGGAAATTATCCAACACCAAAACTACGTCAAAATCACACTCGACGCGCGTTTCGCCAACAAAGTTAGCATCTTCATGAGCTAAAACTAAGCTTTTACGATTTTAAGATTGTGACGTATTTTTGGTGTTTGGGTACATTATTTTTTCTTGAATTGTATTTACACCAAAGGTTCCAAAATATTCATTTATTTGATCAACTTTTATACTTATGCCTAAAAATTATTTTATTTTGATTTTATCAAGATAAAATGTGGAAATAATTTTTAATAATAAAGAATAGACTGCTTGATAGTATTAAATAGTATGTCAATAAAATTAACTTTTCATGTAATTAGGCCTAATACAATTATCGAAATGAAATGTCGATTATCTGACATGGCACCGATTAATACGAATTCTTGTGATAAATGTCGCAATTGTCCAACTTCCAGATTTCAACGAAGTTTCAGAGACCGACAGATATACAGGGTGAAACCAAATATGTGCAAACTTTTTTAAGAGATGAATCCTTGTCGAAAATGAAAAACTTTTGTTTGAACAACTTGTGACTTCTATCGTAGTTTTTTTAAATTATTCCGCTTGTTTCATTCAGTGATATTTATTTCTTTGTCATGCCGTACATACGTTATACTCCCCGAGAATATCCGCATATGCACAACATTTATATTGAATGTGGAGGTAGTGCTACTGCTGCAGCAGCGCTTTCAGCGCTTTATGTAGAACTATATCCGATTGCACAATGCCGCTCATATAATCGCTGATTTGGGGGTTATAACCTATAACGCATTTGAAATGGTTCTTCTTGAGAATATGTCCTATCTGCGTACGAGTGGATGGAAAATAACATTTTTGTAATATTATTCAGTGCGATGTTGAATAATCGTTATTGTGGTTTATAGTGTATGTTGATTAAATAAAATCGTTGAATTAGTATTTACTTCATCACATCTCATTGAATGCTTCTAAGCAGTTGATTCGTTATTACTCATAATTATTTAATCCCTCTTCTTGATAGGATAAAAATAAAAGACATTACTGAAAAAGTCTAATGGAGTTGATTTTAGCTCAGAATCACATCACACTCTAATATTATCGAAATTCTACTCCCTCCAAAAATAATGATCTTATGTTTTATACCATAGTAAAGCCTGGACAAAATGGGCATTCTTTTGTAATGAATATCCAGTTCCACTTGGTTATGTTTATTCAAACAATAATTCCAAACTGTTGTTAAAAAAATTGGTGTAACTCAAATCTGTCATTTCACCTTCATTTCTTGAAAAATTGTATTGTTTTCTGAAAAACTGTTTCGTACGTCTGAATGCATCACTCTTCAGTAATCTTCAGCAGCAAAGATATTTGAATTCGTCCCAATTTGTATACATGGCATTGAAAAATCCAAGGTGAGGTAGTGATTTTCCAGAAATTTAAATAATGCTCATTATCTCGAAAACAGTGAGATTTTTACTAAGGTAAAATTCCGATATTCTGAACAGTCATGATCTGGTCTATCACCAGTTTCAATATTGTACAAGGTTTACCGGACACCCTGTATATAGCGTCTCTCAGTGTTCAGGGAATCAGCCAGTATGAAGTATTATCACAGGTACATTTATATCTACAGGCTATCAGGCCTAGAGGCTCATTCTTTTTCTTGAGGTAAATAAAAGTGAAGTTTTTATAATTTAGGGTAAACTAAGAATAATAGAAAATATCCATACTTACTATGCATGTGAATTTTTTTTGAAATGAACGGTTTTTTCAAGAAAACTCGTCCAAGTTTTTTTCTAATCTTTGGACCATATTCTCATCCAGATATATTCGATTCAATTCCTATATGTTGGATATTTATTTTCAGACTGTTCCAGATATACACCCCAATTTGCTCTATAAATGAAACAAATATAAAACGTTGAAATGAGCTATGCAACCGATACCAATATTGATTGGGTCCAATCAATATTTTGTTTCTGAGGAAGATGATGTTTGAACCGGCCAAATTATTAAGTATTAATTATTATGTTGTGGATAAACTGTTTTTTAATTGTGATTTCATTTATACTATTATTATTTGCTTATATGAGACAAGTACAAGTACATTTTTTACAAATACCTTTGTTCTGTATATTCTGATTGTTGTTGAATGAATGATAAATATTGGCTGTTGGTATTTTTTTAGGTTGTTTAACCCCATGATATTATAACCCAGTTCAACATACAATAAAAATGTGCCATTTGCTACTTTTCATAGTAGTTTTAGTATTGTTTCAAACCACGCAATAATAATCACGAATTTTGAGGGGAAAAACATAAATTTTACCATTCTCGTTGTTTGAAACAAGACTAAAACTATTAATATGAAAAATAGCAAGTGGTACATTGTGATATGGTATTGTATACTGAACTGGGTTATATTGTTATGGGCGAGAGTGTGGTAAACTGTTCGATAATCAGTCTACTAGCAAGTCGTGGTAAAGAATACTCTACATGTGATATTACAGATGGGAGAAATATATACCGCGAATTGTAAATAACGGAGTCTAACGGTAATATGTCATTGGTCATACCATTATGAGCATGAGGAGATGCTACATGTGGTGGTGGAATGTTAAGCGTTTCAGGGGGGTGAGGCTTAACGTTGACTGCATTACATACAACAATATCAGATTCAAACAGAATGACTCCGAAGGTGTTGCAATCGCGATGAGAAAATAGCTTAGTTCCTGGTGTAGCAATGGAGTGAAAAACATTTAAATGTGTCAAAGGACCACAAAGGGTTGAAAGAAGCCGATGGATTTGAGTTCTATTTATTTCAATAAAAACGGAAGTATGTCACCACATAATGAAAATGCGGTAATTGGATTGGTCTCTTTCTCGTGAGATGTTATAACTTGACCCAATTCGCATCATTCTTTCCAACAAACCTCTCATATAGGGAAGGCACATTGTTGTTGGTAGTGATGATTTATCTTCCTTCCGAGTATTAGTTCTACTCCAAACCCAGGTTCTCTCCTTTCTGTTTTTCAGAGTTCACATTTTTCTAAGTTATTTTTGGATGTCGTTCAGTTCAGTGGTGAGTCCTGGGTTTTCTTTTCAACTGTGAAGTTTCCACTTTTTTCGGGTGGTGCGGGAATTAATCAAATTCTTCGTTTCCTCAGTTCCATATGATGAAGTTGTCATCCATGTATCTCAACCATAACTGAAGACAATTGTAGATACTGTCAATTGAAACGTAATTGAATCCCAACGGGAAAATTAATTTCTCTTATTTAAGACAATGGAAGTACTGAATAAATTTACCTGAACTGAAACATTAACTACCTCCAACCTAAAGAATGTTCAATCAGTTGTACTGATAAGGATGAATCATCAACTTGGTTTGAGTCGATGTCAAAGCCAATAAATACAATAAGTTGAAGAGGGCAGACTACGAATACATATGCCGAGCTTTGCTTTCTCTCACATATTTTTATGAGGCGGTCGATATTTTACATACAAATGACGGTGTCTTATATGGTGACATTCCCACAAATAGAGTAAAACATACCTAAGCTCGTGAAATTGGAGATGCATCACTCACAAATTTTCTTAACATTTCTGGTACAATATTCCTTTATAGATATTTTGTGGGCCTTCCTTTGGACTTTCCTATTGTTTCATCGTTAGTAGGTGCATCAGAGTTGTTCAGACGAGTTCAAACCTAACATCTTCCTATCGTCACTTTGTAGAAGGTCGTAGTTCCAACCATAGAAATATATATTATATACTTACTCTAGAATGCTAATCCCGCCAATTTTCACGGCGAAAAGCATGCCGCGTATGCGACCCGTTTACGATGTGCGCATGCGCGTCATCAGTGTAGTTTGGGTAGATCGTTGCCAAGTTTGAAAATAATTTGGTGTTCCAATTCAGAGTTTTTTGTTATGAGGCAATAAAACACATGTCATTTGAAAGAGTGAAATTTTACAGCTCATTTAGGACTTTTTAAAACCGAAAAGAACCTTTCAGAGATAGATTACTCCGAATTTTAGGAACGAAAGAAATTTATTTAAAACAATAATGTACCCTATGCTACTGTAATTATAATGACCATGCAACAGTGCTTTTTCATCAACAGGAAGACTTGTCACTAAGATCTGTCACTCTACCAGTACGTAAGACATTATTTGTTGATTGATCCGAGAGAGTAACAGCAAAAAACACAAATATGTAGCACCAAACCACCAAACAAACCAAAACAACAGCAAACCAGGAAATAGTATATTACGTATCAAGTGTTGTAAAAAGCATATTACGCACGAATGGAAAAATTGCGCACGAGCCGCGTAGCGGTGAGTGCGGTAATTACATGAGTGCGTAATTGCTTTACAACACGTAATACGTACTATACTTTTTCTACGACTCTTATATACTGGATGGTGCGTTTGATTAAGCTTTAAGTAATAAAAAAATGAAGGTAACTAACGCAGTTTATGGTTTAATTTCCAACAACAACAAATTAAATCTAAGAAAATACAATTTTGTACTATATAGCATAGAAATGATGAACAGAGCGAGGAGGGTTTAAATGTTTTGGTCAATATATTAAAATAGGCGAGCAATACATTTTCGGAGTACGTACTCACGTGGTTATCCATACTCCATTCCATAAATTTTTGATAGGCTTTTTCATATCTATCCTTTGATTTTTGCGGCAGAATATTCTCCATAGCAGAAGCAGCCTGAAGAACAATTTCCGGTGGCGTTGCGCTCATTTCATTATCGGAGTTGCTCATATTTGTAGATATAAAATTAAAGATCGGATTATAATTTATGAAGTATCGATTTGAACTTCAAATCTCAAAAAGTGACAATGTCACTGTCAAATATTTAAAACGCAAGACAGATAAATGTCACGATTTGAGTGGTTCAAGAGGCAACTTGATTGTTACCTATTATACTAGCCATCATATCATGACGCACAGTTGTGCGTTTTTATTCTTTACGCACAGTTGTGCGTAAGAATGGATTTACTTATAGAGTGAACTGTTTGTAAAACAATGTTTACTAACATAGGAGTAGAAAAAAGATTTTAGCTTTATGCTAAAAGCAATGACATTCGACGAGGTGAAACAATCCACAATTCTACCGCTGAAGATCGGCGCAGCGAACCGTATCCAGCCGAGTCCGACCGACAACCTACGCTGCCGCGATAGAGTTGCCAGGTCAAAGAAACCATTATTTTATTCCACCACATTATTTTAATATTATCAATAACTTTTTCAGACTTGACCCATTGAAAACCTTTCTCAAATGAGAATTTAATTTACAGAATTAAACAGAAGACACTTGACTACCATCTAGTGACAAAACAAAAATAAAATGTTCTTGGGAACAAATGGATATCAATAATAGCACGTATGAGTTTTTGTAGCCCATCCCAACTTTCTGATTTTCGAAAATATTTTTACACTTTCAGACACAAATATTTCATGATTTATGACAATTTGTTGTTTGACATTAGGCATTATGAAAAAGACGATTCATCCCATAGTAATTTGTCATCGACTACGTACTAATTGTTGACGGTATTCCTGAAATTCTAGTCTAGAACTCCATCAGCCTATTTCTTCTTCATATTCAATCATGAATTGATTAAGTTTGTTCTGTTCCTCTAATTGAAATGTTATCTTGAATTTTTTATTCTTGAGAAATATTTTTCAATATTTGCAACGCTGTCCGCTACCACGGCTTTCGGCCTGAGTGTTTTCAACAAGCGTCTACGTCCCGACTGCAGCAACTCAGTGATTAGTCACTGTAATAGCGGGAAGTTCAAATGACAAAACAGCTCACGCAAACTAAGTTGAAAATGCGTTAATTACTAGCAAATCTAACCTGACTAACCTTACGTAAACAGAATAACCGTACAAAACTGTTACAATTTAACAATTATTTATCCAAATTTCAGTCGGAACGTAGACGCAATGTAACAGAACGCTTCATACAACCGGCAATGAATCATTTTTGGCAAATTGCTAACAGGAGAGGTCCAGATCTCTGTAATCACGAATTCTGGAATAATTCTCAGTAACGGACGCTTTATGTCGACAATTTTCGAATAAAAAATAGTTGACTTCGCAGGGACGTCATTATGACCTCCACGAAATACGTCAATTTGACGTCATGAAATAAGACGTCATTTTGAGGTCTCATTGTGGTCGAGGACGTCACGGACCAAAAGGGACTTTAATGAGACGTCATTAGGACGTCATTTCACTAACCTGGAATAGGTTCAATTTGGGGGAGATTCATCATCTAATTTCAAATTTCTTTTGAGAATAGCGTTCATTTTTCAACTACTTTGTTTTACTACAATAGGAATATTACACCCTATAAATACCTACCCAGCCTTTTCGTTTGAAGTCTTTCATCGAAATACTGAATAATAATTCACAAGCTGAGATTATTACACCGACATTGACCAATTTATTTAAGCTGTAGATATAATTCGAAGAATATATGCAAACGTAACCTGCATCTATCCGCACTTTCACATAAATCACGCTGCCAACTCCCCAGAAAGTTCGAAGCCTCAGCTGGAGAGGCATTAAGGAAGGAGAATTGACGGAAAGGACATACCCCGAAACGTGATTAATCAAATGATTATTGCTGTTGTGAATAATCGGTCATCTTCCGGGACATCGTGTTCTATCCGTGTAATATGGGATCGATCCTGGGACTTTGATGATGGATAGATGCATACTGTAATCCTTGATATGGAGTGGAAACAGTTATGATTCATCTCTATTATGTGCAGTCGAGGAAACGATACGGTCCTGAGTACAAGGGAATGTTTGGTTTTAAGATACTCGAAACGGACATGGATTAATCGAAACTCATAAATGTCTAACTAGTTTCAGGTATCAATACTAAATAAAATTTGTTCAAAATTGTTTTTTTCCGTTTACCAGCGTCGTCCCCTTATGAACGGCAGCTCTCAGAAGTCGAAACTTGTGCGAGCCAAATTTTAACGAGGTCTTACTTTTCTACGTGCGATTCCTAACACTTTCTCAGGCCATCAGAAAAATGTCTGTAGTCGCTAGGGTTTGAACCCTCGACTAGCAGCCACAGTGATTGAAAAGATCGGCGCTTTAACCACTCGGCTACCTGGCCCTTATATGGAATGATGTTGTCCACCGGAAGGCACTAAAACGATATTTTCCCATAATCTTGAGATATCAGTGAATATCAAGGAAATGTTTGATACAAACTCTGATTTCAAATTCTACTGATGCTGTAACACCCATCATTGAGAGGGCTTCTCCATTGATATGACGATATAAGTCATTTCAGTAGAATTCATGAAAAGGAAGTCAGCTGACGACTCTTTCACCGGATGATCATCAGCTGACTATTTTTTCTGTGTTATGCATGGCATGAACTACTTTATACTGAAATTTGAAGCTTGCTGTGGTGACTTTAATTTCAACGTATCTCCAATCTATTCACCCGAGCAGCAGACGTATTTTCCACCGCCATTTCAGCATATAAATATGATTTTTCATCATGTTATAATTTGATTAGATACTATTTTCAACTCTGCTGTTGTAATTTTATTTTCATAAATTTTTGACGCGTTTGAGGTTCTCCAGCAGGTTTCGTGTATGTACACGTAATCAACTGTCATCTCAGAAAAAACTAGTCTTGCTAAAATGACTACCTCCAAAATGTTGCTGCTTCCCGGACTATAAAAGCCTATAAAAGCCTAGCAGGTGCTTGGAGAATGAGCCTGAGAATGAGGATGCACTGGAGAATGAGCCTAATAGTGTACGTTTTCATGCAATGATATAAGCATTACGATATAAGTAGGTTTCACTACTTCATAAAAGGCCTTTGATGGAGTGTGGCCTTCTAGTAGGTTCGTCCTTCGACAAACAAAAGTTCAAAGACTTACGTTGTTTCAACATGAATCCAACCAAAGTTGGGTGTTGATTATCAGTCCTACGATATATCAAAGAGTTTGGGATTTGATACATATAAAATCTCAAAAATTCGTAAAAATACGATGCTCTTCACGTGTCTGGTCTGGACCAAACGAAAGATGGATGGGCTATTTTTATGACGTTCTGGTTTTCTGAAAGAGGGAAAACTTCAAGTTGACAAGACAGAATGATAAGTCACTTTTCATTTGTCAGTGATATGACAGAAATGACACGAAATTCATGAATGGGGTTATGTTTGGTTTTGTTTGTTTACAATCTGTTCACTTTGTAGGAATCTTTCCAAAAGTGGACAAGGTTTATGGTTGATATATGACAAGGAGATATCAAGAAAAAGATGTGAAACAGATACTAAATTACTCTAAAATCCTCAAATAGCTTAACGAAGGTTAAATATGACCAAGCCGAGTGAAGCCGTAGCTATTCTACAGGAAGATACCATAAACCAAGATCAGAGCAATTTTCAATAGCTAAGGTTCCACTAGTTGATGTGGAAGGTTTTCTGACTCATTGAAATATAGTTGATATACTAATGAATATACAGGTGGTGATTAAAATCAACTTTAAGTAAGGTAGAGAGTTTCATTTAGGTGATATCTGAAGGTTATATTATTTGCAGTAGTCGAATCAATTAAATAAAAACATAGGTATTTATTAGACCGTTACATGAATAATACTTGAAACGTTAATTTCATACATCATTTTGTTCGAAATATCCTTCCATTCAAGATTTCTAACAACGACTTCAATCCACTCTCAGTTTCCGAGTCATTGCTATAGTATTCAAAATATTGGAGTGTTCTTCGAATTTTCCCGTCTACTTCAAAGTTAACAACACTTCCACACCATAAAGACTCGAATACAAAACCCAGCCTTGAATGGAGTTCAGATTTCCGTGGAAAATTAGCATTGATGAACCGTTTTACGCACCACAATAAGTACTTGTTATCTCGTTTCTCTTCGTACTATATTCACGAATGCTGAAGATTATGAATGTAAACAATGCAGCAATCGATTGGGGAATATTTCACTTTTCATTGTTCGCTGAATCACCTTTCAAAAACATGAGCTCACAACTCAGACAAATGTCTCTTGTATCAATGGATGATGAACTTAATAGAAAATGAAAAGACGTATCATGGAGAAAGATTTAGTGTTTACGTTTAGTGGTGACGAAATCAGTACTACATGCAAAGACTGGGTGAAATATTTTACCCAGAACAAACAATACAGTTTTCTGGAACATAGATCCTAAATTCAATAGTTTTCGAAGAAATGAATCCGAAGAAATATTCTTTGGTTTATTCATTATCCGTAAAATAGTATCACAAATATGTTTAATCCACTGATATTCCTTCAAAAGCGGTGCCAGATTCGGAAAAGAATAGTTGAAGTAATTTAAAATTACTGAATTCAATGGTCAGAGTATAATTTTAGCCCAAATCAATCGCAATTCACAAATTTTGAAAGGATGAGTCTACTCCAAAAATTGTTTAGATTAGATTTTCTGGAAGAGTTAGGAATAGGTAGATAATAACATAGCAATAACCCCTGTTTGTTTAAACAAGATCAATTGAATAGATCATATGTTCAACAGAGAAGATTGGTACAATGTTTTTCAGTTTAATACTAATTTGCCAAATTTCCAATTGATTTTTATTCACTAGGTAAACTTTCACATACTGCGATTCTACTTTGAGTGGCCTTCTCAAAGCAATTTTCAGTAACATTTTGAAGACAATTCCCACATCCCAGATAAAAATCCATAATAAACAAATCGTAGATTTTGATCTTTATCCCCAGATGATGTTTACAGAATTTGAATACGACGTCTTTCCTTAAATCGGCGAATTTTGCAATATACGCCCCTAAATTGTTTATAACTCGATAGTGCAAAAACTCAGAAACCATCTTGCACATAGTTAAACTAATCTATCATTTCCTACAAGATTGTCTGTCCGCGGCTTTAAATTTATGAAAATTATGTATTTTGAAAAATAATTAATTTATTCATTGGAAAATACACTGATCCGGTAGCACAAAGAAAACCATTTTGTAGGTTTATTAATTCTCTACAAAATTTCTATGAGACGATCCCTTTCAATATTATCATTACTATTATATACCTGTCGTAGGGAATGGCCGATCTGTTCGGGGAGTACTTCCAGAGTGCTTTTCAGGCAGGTGCTGACTCCACGTCGGAACATGAGTCAGTTTCTAGGGAAGCCAGAGAATTCAGAAACTTACCTAAAATAAACATCGACAGGAGGGCCTTATCGAAGTTAGTAACCAACTTCGAGGAGGTGCAGGAAACGATGAAAAGGCTCCCTAGGAACAAGACACCTAGCATAGATAGTATAGGGGTATTGAAGAACCTTCCAAAGAAGTCCCTAGTCCAAACGATTTAAATAATAAAGCATATTATGGAATGGCAGCACTACCTGCTCTATCTTAAACAAGCAGAGGTTATCCCCATTCTGAAACCGGGGAAGTCCGAAGCAAGAGTCGAGATCTATCGCCCGATCTCATTGCTGAGCAATGTGGCCATGCTGGTGGATAAAATCCTTCTCAAATGATTTGTTGACCATGAGGGGAGCCTCAACCTCATACCGGAGCAATTCGGTTTCCAAAGAGGTCATTTTACCACCTCCCAGTCGTCCAGAATTGTCCACGAGGTGAGGGGGGGATTCCAACAAGGACTCAACACAGTTTTGATCCTGTTGGATACAAAATCAATTTTGATACCGTCTGAGAAGATGAAGATGTTGCGAGCTGGCATGCCAGGTCAGATGGTTGAACGGCCCGAATCGCACTTAGTCGAGAGGTCCTTCAGGGTGAGAGTTTACAACTTTAGCTCCACAATGAGGCTAGGAGTGCCGCAGGGGTCGTGCTTGTCTCCACTCTTGTACTCGCTCTATACGTATTACTTTCTGATATCTTATCAGACTAGCAGGGCTGTCTATGCAGACAATACTGCAATATATGCACAAGCGCTCTTCAGCGAGGCAGTCGCGCAGTGTGTGCAAACGCATCCAGAGAAATTAGTCATACCGTATACGACGAGGAACAAGATAGTGTTAAATCCGGATAAGACAGAGCTGGTGAACTTCTCACGGAGATACATCAATATGGAGATCGGTGGAGGATTACGGTTCTGGACAAACGGATAGACGAGTCAGACTCAGTGCGGTACCTAGGAGTGCAACAGGACAGGCGGTTAACACTAAAGTATCACGTTACCTTGGCGGTCCAGCGAGGAGCAGAAGTGGTCAGAAGGACCTACCCGATGATCGCTAGGACGGCCAAGATGAGCCAGGCCAATAAAGTGCTGCTGTACAATCAGGTGATTAGGCCAGCAATGACCTACGCCTGTCCGGTGTTTTGCAGTCTCCCCAAATATCTCATGCAGAAATTGGAGAGGATGCAAAGCAAAGTACTTCGTATCGTCACGAATAGTGAAAGATACATTCGGCTGGTTGATTTGTGAGAGCTAGCCAACATACCGACCATCGAAGACCACATCAAAACCCTGTCAGACAATTTCTACAGATACTTCATCCTGAAGAGCCCCCTGACTAGAAACATGACAGCAGTGAGAGCTCACCACAATGTGAGGTAGAAGCATAGTGACTTCATATACCAGACTCTGGATATTTTCCATGAAACCATGAACACAACCCGGTTTTTCGTTGTTTTTATCCGGGGACTAATCAGAACTCTATGAAGAAAACTCGGATCACTTGATGTCTCACACGTAACATATCCATTCACCTGCATAACTTGGAAGAGGCAGGAAAAACCAAGCTGAGACAAACCGCATATAGCGAATGCCGCCCATACGATAACCTGGAGCCTGTCTAAGGACAGATGAGGACAGGTTTGCCCGCCCGCTGAGAGCCCCAGAAGGGCTGGGGTAAACCCCACCTCCAGAGCAGTCGAAACTCCCTCCATTACCCCTACCCTGTGGCGGTATCGGATAGTTTTAGATGTTTTTATTTATAACTTATATATGTGCACTTTTTATACGGTAATTTAATGTAAATATATATTTTTGGATTTGGATTTTGTACACGTACTATGTTCTTCGTTTGATTGTATCGTACCCACTGTGCACACCTGTACTCACCAAGGCAATGAATTAAGAAACCACAACTGGCATTCAACTTACTATCACTCAGATAAGTCTAGATTAAGTTCGCTCCTAAGGCATATTTAAACTTAGTGCATAATTGTAAGCTATCACATTGACCTCACAGGCATGGCCTCACTGAAAATGTAATAATAATGTCACACCGATTCACTACTATATCATAGCGTACACATTCCACATGTCTTGGTGGTGTTATATTTTTAATTTTCTATTGTGTGTAAGAATAATCAATATATTTCATTAGTAAGGGACATAACTATTTATTTATTCTGATCCAAATAATCCATGTACATAAGTAATAACAAAACCTCTACATATTTATTTATTATGTTTATACCATTATAGGTATCTATTGCTTATTATTTTAGTAGTGGGTTGTCCCATTCTATCAGAGTGGTTTTGGATTTTTCACTGGCGGTAAATCCGTGGCGCTCCGGAAAATTGAACCTCATATTTCAATCTTTTCGAAATCTATTTTTATAATCTAATCAACGTCTAACTGAGTTATCGGGACTGCTCTGTTCCTCTAAATTTCGCACCTAACCAGATCGTTTCAATTCTTCTTCACAGTCTGCATTTTCAAATATTCATTGATTTTCGTGGCACATGTTCTTCAACCCAGATAAATTACCTATTGAAGGGCTCTGGCATCGTTCTCATCAACAAGTATCCCCGCATGGAAAAAACCTCCTAACTTGCTATTTTCTACAACCATTAGACAATAGAAAACCCGGAATCGGACTATTCTCACCATTACCGAGAGCTGTTAGCGGCGGTCTTATATTACCTGGACCATCGGCAGCGTCGGTCAGTTCATGGAATGACCGCAAACCTGTGGCGGCGCTAATGGACCCCGACCAGACAAACGGCCAGGAGTGGGATCCTGAAATTTTCAGCAACCCTTCAGGCGGACGCAACGCATTTATTTTGAATTTCCGGAGAGAGAAAGGATTGCAAGCAGAATGTGCTGATGCAATTTGGGAAGGGTACAGCGCACGGAATTACTCTTTAATGAGTTGGAAGTGGAGTTTTATTTTGAGAAACAATGCTTTCGCAAAGAGAAAATGGATTTAAAAATTATGCTTGGAACAAGAGTTCGGTCACTGTAAAAATACTCTAAGTAAAGTGTTTGTTATATTATGTAAAACAGAAAACTATTACTACGAGCAGACAATTCATATATAACGAATACTCGCCCTCTGTCGCAAACTGTTCCATCCAATGTGCTCCTAGTAAGTAAAAACTGTATGATATTAGAATTTTTGGAACGTTGAGGTGATATGAATTTTCTCCACGGCAGTTGTAGAACTTAACAATTCCAAAATCACTATTGCCATTAGAAAGTATATATAGTAAGGTGGGGTAAATGTGTAGAAGCGTCAGAACCCATATTTGGTGGTTTATTGTGGCTGCATCTATGTGCAGGGAGTACAACTATATCTTAGGACATGTTGCAATGCAGAATGCTAGAATTCAAATAATTCTTAGACAAGTAGTGGTAATTAAAGAAAATACATCTTAGGGTGGGCATTGAACACAATAAAATGTTTGTAACTCTCATTTCGATTTTCCTTTTTAAATTTTTTTATAGCATATTAAACATCGCTCTTTTCAGACTTACACATGCCCCTGACTTCTTTAAATGGAGAGATATGCAAAATATACATTAACTACAAACTTGCCCCACTCAATGGGTGCAATCACACCGCATTTTTTTCACAGCATGGCCCAAATAGTGTCTGTGTGTGTCAATATGTGTGTGTGTGTGTGTCAATATGTTGAAACGGAGTTATATAAGCTTAAAGACCCACAAAGACACTATTTGGGCCATGATGTGGAAAAAATTATGTGTGATCCGTTAGTTCTTTCCCAATTCAACTACAGCGACATCGTTTATGGTCCTTGTTTAGATAGCGTGGATAGTCAGCGTATTCAGAAAGTTCAGAACTGTTGTTTGAGACTTATTTTTGGTATAAAAAGAAGGCAGAGAACTTCACATAAAATTAAAGAAGTAGAATGGCTCAATAGTCTAACATGCGTAAACTACATTTCCTCTGCCACTTTTACAAACTATTGAAATCCAAGCAACCCAACTATTTCCTTGATAAAGTCATATACATGATATAAACACTAGACAAACTTTTTCGATCACCATTCCTCGACATAGAAAATTAATTTTCAAACGAAGTTTTTCATATAATATTGCCCGTTACATGAATACCTTCAAGGTAACCGACTACAGTAGGTCTTGTTTCTCCTTAAAAAAAGTCAACGATCGAATATTTGCGTGAACTTAAAAATTAAAAGTTTCACCCATCTCAGAGCAAAAAAAACATAAATATAATTCTCACAGCGTCATCATACAAACTAGCGGATTCACAACCTAAAGGAATCACTACCATCGTAAAGTGAACTAATCTAGGTTCCTTTCACTCTCTCCCTTTTATATATTTTCTAATTTTCTCTCTTTCTTTCTCCTGATTTTCTCTCGGTTTTTTTGTTCATTGTATACTAGTCAATTGTTGTATTATTAGTTTTTAGTTTAGTTTTAGTAACGGTTTGAGTGGAAGACCAGTTTCTTTCTTCCTGGTGTTGAAAGAAAACTGAACTCTTAGCTTTTATTTACCTATAGTAAACTGCTTATACATGAAAATATTATTTTGTGATTTGTGGTAAATAATAAACGTATCATTATTATTATTCAGTGTGTATTACATAACTTGAAAAAAATTGAACAAAATTAAAAGTTTCAACATGTTAATGATCTTGCTACTGCGGCATATTATGAAAACAACAAGTAAGGTAGTGATGTCCGTAAATTCAATTATATTCTTTGGTTGAATTCTTACGAGTATATATTTATATGTAAACTTAAATAATTTTACTAAACTCTTACCCCTCCTTACCTTACCAATATACCAAAACAGTTGCTGTCTCATGCATTTTGCATGTATTTTATTCCAACACTTTTCTTAATGGAAAAATCTATAACAATTTACAAAATATAGGGTTCGCCTTGACTGTAGGTGAATTACTTTATGAGCACACCCCGCTTGTATTTTCAATAGTCATAAAAATTTAGATCGTCAGAATGAAGACGTTCTAATTTTGACGTTTATTGTTTGTAAGTATGACTCTTGGTATAATTTATAACAGTTAAGGCCCCCACAGACGACGAGATCGGTATCGCTACATGTTGCACGATACGTAGAAGCCATACAATTGCATCATATGTGCAGTTGTTTCAGTATCACGGTATCAGTATCTACATCATTGTCTGTGGAGAAACTGCGATTTTTTTCTCTCGAAAGATTATGCCAGCACCACCGCAACTGCCACAACCACAGGTTTGGGTAACAACATCGTCGAAACGTTCCTTCCATTCACGTTTGAAATCTACTGATGTTTCACGAATCTATCTCATCGTGTATGTAGACATTGATACTTGATATAAATCTCATATATTTGTATCGCGACATGTAGTGATACCGATATCTCACCGTCGTGCATGGGTGCCAGGCGCGTGCCTAGGGTGATTCCATGGGGGGGGGGGGAGAATAATCACCCATTTCAGGCCCAATATTAACAAAGATTTAGAATTTGAATTGTTTTAAAATTAAAAACTTCGGTAACACTGGATTCATAAACTCAAATAAACTAAGAATTAAATTAACAACTAATAATTAAGAAAGATGAATACCAGGAAACACCATCGGGTATTTATAAAGTTTCATCTGTCAATTAAATTAAAATTAGCAACTAGAAGATGGTCATCTTTCATCTTTTCAACTAAGAATTGCAATAAAGCTATTAAACGCATGCGCACACGGTATTTAAGTACATTAAAAAAATTAACAGATTATTTTGTGTGCATTGTTCAGTGTTGTTCCTGGCTGCACTATTATACATTTTACTGTCTGAACTAGCAGAATACAAGTTTCTGCTAGTTCTGATCTGAAGGTCGAAAACATCAAGTCTGAACGTAATTCTTAATTCTTAGTTGAAGTTCATGAAAACCTTCTTAATTGCTAATTTTTAATTCTTAATTGTTAATTCTAAGTTCTTAGTTTGATTGAATTTATAAATCCATCACAAGTCATTCATATTTAATTCTTTGAAAAAATTAATTAACAAAATAACTCGAATATGAGAGAATGTAAAAATAAACAAAAAGTATATCCTTCAAAATGAAAACAATACTTCAAAAATATGAAAATGTATAACTATAAATAAATAGCAGAATGAATGTTCTTCGAAACGGAAACAGTAACTCGAATATAAAAGAATGTAAAAATAAATAAACAGAATATTATTCAAAACGAAAATGATAACTCAAAAATGAGAGAATGTTTAACTGAAAATATATAAACATAACAAAACAAACAAAATAACAAAAACAAGTTACCTATAATAGATGAATGGTATTAAATTGTAAATTCAATATTTCTTTGTTTTCAGCTCTAAATCTGTGTATGATATCTATATTAATTTTTATATCCCGATGTATATTCAGCAAGACAACTCCTGGTAAACGAGTGTCCGACATGGTTGATCTAACATAGGTTTTCAGTCTTCTTAAAGACGAGAAACTGCGTTTTGCCGAAGCGACAGATACCGGTAATATCACTTAAATTTGCGAAATAGTATAAATTAATAATTCGCCATGCATCCTCTGATTTTGCGGGTTTTACGATTTAATGTTGTGACTATAAGCTATAGAAGACTCTGACTAGAAGACAGGTGTGAAAGCCCATCATCATAATTTTTTGAGTTTGAAATTAAGGAATCTTCGATTTTTTTCTCAATGTAGTCATGGTCATGGTCACCATTACCCCCCCCTAAGGCAAGCGCCTGGTGGGTGCCTTAACTGGCGTTTATTGAGTTGAATATCTGTAATGCACCAATATTCAATTTTCGTAAATGTTCAAATAACATAAACATAAATGTAAATGTGAAATAAAACGTATACTTTTTGTCACTATCGCTTCCAAATCGACAAATTTATTCTGCGGAATAAATTTTACAGACAGGATAAGTAAAAATGCTATCTTTTCATATGGGTTCATTTAATGGACAAAGCACACAACCTGAGAAAGCAGCATGTCAGTTATATATCTTTAGTTTTCTACTAACGACTCGTTCTTGATAGCAACTTCCAAGAACTTTTATATAAGCATCTAACCAAAAAAAATCAATATCTAACAAAATGATAAATCCACAGCTTAAACATATTAAACGAAATGTTTGTTTAAGATGACTTGAAAAAATACACAACACTCATAATATCCGAGGGTAACCGAGACATATCTGAGCACACATGTTACAAATATGTCACCGACATAATCCTTTTAAGTCCGACTCAATCGAAAAGAGAATAATACTATTTTGATTCGATATGGCCATATACGATTAAGTAATTCCCGGAGGCATTCGCCGCTGCCATTACGTCATCTATATCTGTCACTGACGAGGGGTGGAAGAGTGCCAAATGGGGCAAATATGAAAGAATGTGTGAAATATCTGTGACAGGTGCACGTGTTTATTGAATTGACTCTTTTGGTTATTAGTGGGGAAGGGGACATTTTTTCAACGAAATGCTCATCGAGGGTATCGGTTCCCCCAGCTGAGGAATGTCGCGCTTTGACCCTCAGTTCCTTAAGGCAGAAGTGAATCGCCATCATTCGATGACTATGGATTTCGATAATGAATTTCCTGATCTGGCATAGGGGCTACAGTAATCAATATGTTTTGTTGGTACTTGAAGTCTGAAAAAGGTGACCGTTGTGTTGTTCATCGAGCGATAAATAATAATAATAATATCAATCAATCAAATATACTTTAGTGTCTGAAGATAGATACATCTTATTGACAAAGTCTGGAATCCTAAATTTAAAAAGTTGATAGTGCCTACGAGTAATGTTCTTCAGGAACTCAGGGTCCTCCTGCATCTTGATAAGAAACCATTCGCAGAATTCCACTCGTGCAGGTAAGTCGTGAGTTTTCAGATTTTGAACCTGGTGATATTTGAAGGGACGCCACTTATGTTTGATTAAAATCCAGTTTATTGACGAACATGAAATTCTAAGTGACTTTTCTGCGTCTTTCAACGAATTTTCTGGATAGGCTGTGAAGTAAACCAAAACTACAATTTCGATGTCCTCATTGTTTAAGAGTGTTTTTTTTTGTTGATGACAGACGAAAAAGATCCGACATCACAGCAGTTTCTTAGAAGCAGAATATTTTTATAGGGTCTGTGTAGATTTGGAAATCTTTCTACATAAACACGACAAGTTCTGTCCATTATCTTATTGCATTCGCCATAAATGATTATTAAATTCAGGAAATCTTCATTAGAATACCCCAAACGAGACGTTTTGCACACAAATAGAAAACTACGAAATACACGTCAATTATGACGCATCAAATTTTGACATATTTGTTGTAACTTCATTTGTTTTCAAAGCTTGCTTGGTTTGTTGTTGCTTCGAATGATTTACATTTCAAATATTTCACAACATAGGATATATCTTGCCAGGGGTGTATTTTAGGTATAGGAGATATCTTTTTTTCGTAGTATCCAATAATAATAGAATAGTGTATGGTTTCCATTGTAAAAAATCGTGTTTCATCAGTTTTCTCGATGTTATGTTTTAGGTGGAAATTTCGACCACCCTGTAAATTATTTTCGAAAATTCGATGGACCTGTTCATGACTTGATGCTTAAGGTGAGATTCTATGAAATTTCACATTTTCAACTGTTACTGTCTATGAGTTAAGATTTTTTCGGAGTGGTGCTGTAACTGTCAAATTTTTCAGAAAAAAATCAATATCTCGAAAACAACAAATTTGGGTCTAGGCATTGTTATACAAAGTGGGCCTTAAATAGACTGAAAAATTCAAAAATGTAATAAAATACAGGGTGTTCCATTTGAAATAAGGACTGTTTAAAGAAAAAAGTCAAATTTCCTGCGTCAGTCATGGTGTGGGGTAGCATGTCAACCAAAGGGGTAGAAAAACTCCATTTTATCTAAGGAATTGTGGATATAATAAAATATTTGGACATGTTAGAAGAATCGCTGTTGCTGGTCATGGACGAATATTTGACACCAGGGCATGATTTTGTATTCCAACAGGATGGCGCCAGATGGCACACTTCAAAAAAAGCTCTAAAATGGATGGAAGACTACAACATACCACTTTTGGAATGGGTTTCTAGTAGTCCCGATTTATCTCTGATCGAAACATTGTGGCATGCGATGGAAAAAGTGTTCCGGACACATCCTGCCAGAACAATCCCTGAATTAAAGGAAAGACTTCAGGAGATATGGAATTCGTTAACACCACAAAGTCAATACCACGAATAATTTCTGCAGTTATTAAAAATAAAGGCGATATTCCCCAGTGGTGAACTTTAAAACTGTTTTTTTGTACAACTTTCATAAAAAACCGGATATCTCTGCATCTCTATCGATGCTTAAATGTTTACTTTTCTTCACTTCCAAAATAATTCACAAAATAAACATGAAATTTTACTTTTTGAAGGATTTATTTTCAACAGAGTCAATTATTAATTGATAATTCATCATAAAACAATATAATTTATTGGAATAATAATTGATAGTGAAAGTTGAACAATTGCTTCCAACATAAATTCCCGAAAATATTCCATGTTGCTGCTGATCAGAAACGTTAGATATTTCTTGAAGAGTTGATTCTACAATTTTATCAGATTTTTAATTTGTTTGGAAGAAGATGGACAATTCAATATTTTGTTAGAAATCTCAATTTTGTAATTCACACTATCTTCTATGAATGTTTCAGGCACCGTGACGTTTTATGGATATAATGTTGCCCCCTGCATTGGCCAGAAGAGTTACAGAGCTTCTCCTGAAACAGTGACCTGTGTAAGCTCTTATACATGTCTTTTCCAAGCCATTTTGCAATCAAACTGGTAATTTTTCCTATTTTATTTATCCCCACATGTTGGTTAATACATTTTACTCTCGAATTTTTCGAAAATAATCTGTTACTTTTTTATGAGGCGGCCGTAGTGATCTATACTTGCGGTATATCTCAATATAATCAGAATTTGAAACAGTAAACGTTCTTGCGCAATAGTTCTTCGTATCAGGTATTTTAACAATCAATATAGATTCAGCATCTTCAATGGCATCAATGTAATAATCCTTCACGGCGACAAGCACCGCTGATACCAAAAATTAGGACAACCAACAAATAAAAAATATTAAAATTACTACTAATCTTACAAAATTATGATTATATCTGTACCTTATGAAGTAAATTTGTTTCGTTATCAGCATCTGGAATAAATTTATTGATATCATCCCTTGATAAAACTTTAGATTTCTTTCCTCGGTGTCCAACGCTTCTGTTCTTAATGAGCGGAACCAATTTTGAAAACTTCCTAATATAAATATTTTACTTAATTTTCAAAGTACTCTTCAACATTGAGTAGACCCTACATAACGTAGGAGGTTTTAAATTTTTTGATTTATCCTCAAAAAAGCATTAAAGCACATTTTCAGAAATCTTCTTTACATGTTTCTTATCGAACCATTCACAAAATTGGTCATAAATTTATCGGGACAACAAAACAAGTCAAGATGTATATAATGCTTTTATTTCTAATGTATTTCAGACGATGTACATTCACATTCACAGTTTTACACAAAATTTTGTTTGTATTTCGTGTATAAAATTCGTGTTTTCATGGCACATTCGAGAGAATTTTTATTACTAATTATCACTCTCATGTGCCATTGAAAAAAAAACTCACTTCATACAGTTAATACAAAAATAACTATTTTCATATAATCTGTATTTGTTCACATTCTTCTATTTGTTCTCAATATCTCCTTGCTCGTATTTTGAGTTCAATCAATTTTTTTCTACGTCAAGAGTCAATTACTCCAAAATCTACGTTGCTTATACAAATCTTGAAAGAATTTCAGTCTAAACTTTTCTTTAATTATTAAAAAAACCATAAATATTCTTGATGCAATTCAGTGTCATGACCATGCTGAGGTTTTAATACATGTATGTATGTTTGCTTTCGAAGGAAATGTCTTTCAGGGTTCAGTTTTAAGACAACGTCGGTCAATATTTATCTCACGAATCTGCTTTTTATCATTCCTCAACACTTGTGATGAAATTATTTTCTCTGGGAAGTTGCGTAGAAAGTGTTCGTAAATGTTTATTCATGTACTCTCACGGAAAAAATAGTGATTCGGCGGTTTCTAATTCCGACCTGCGAGATGATCAGAAGGAATGCGAACGACTGTTTATTTGAAGATTGAGAGAGTAAACATCCGAACAATTTTTTTCACCTACAATATGAACAACCAAAATTTCTTTGAACGTTATATATCATAATCAAAACATTTCCGAGTCGAATTTTAAACACATGGCTAGTGAACACTGCATATGTGTTCAACGTGAATTAAGTGGTGTGGTAAACTAGAAAACGGCAATGGATGATAATAAATAGTAGAAGGTTATGTTTTAGATGTTATTAAAATATCAGACAGTAATGTATTGATTGATCGACTATTACAACTTGCATCCATGTTCCCTGAGACTCTAAGTTGTTTCATTTTGTTATCGATGGATATAATATTTCATTAAAAAAATAAAATGAACTTTAAATTTAAAAAAATTAGCTTCTTTTTTAAACTAGTAAAGTAAAACGTGAAAAATAATATGTTTTATATGAAAACAAGAATTTTGTTAATATTCGTAGGCTATAAAACATTTACCTACAAGTTGAAAACGTCGATTCACTCCAAAACTGAAACTGATTAAGTAGGTATTACATGCATCTTTTACTTTTATCATCACATGGCGAGAGAGTGAAAATGCTTCATTGTTATAAGAATTATCTTGTTGGCAAAATTTCACTCAACCATTATAAATACTGAAATACTGTAAGACTGATGTCATTGCACGAAAAAAAATGGTCCAAGTAAAATGTTTTCGTAACTTTTTTTGTGATGAAAAAATGAATACCTATGTTTTAAAAATAATCATTTTGTCTCTAGAAAAATGAGAATTCTGATTGCATGAACTTGTAGCTATAATATTGTTTACATACAACAAGTACTTCGAACATTAGATAATTCACTTTATACAGTTTGTCCCCCTAAGTTGGAAAACTTATTTATTATTCATTTTATGAAAAAAAGTTATTCTTCATAAAAAGTTCTGCATATTTTAAAATCTAAATTACAATCATCAAATATCAATTTTTTTCAGTCGTATACGCGGTGTGACAAAAAATATGAATTTTATTCAAGAGTAAAGTACCTTTATATTTATGAATATCGGAAATTCTTATATAAAAAAGTTGTTCAGAATTAAAAATTTCGTTCAAATATGCAATTACTTCTATAGACATTGAAAAATTGGGTTATGTTACTTTTTATTTATTTTTTTATTTTGAATGAACATTTATCTGTTTTCATTATGTAACACATGATCACCTTTCCGTTTCTCAATGTTTTCTAACAATTTTGCAATTTAAACACATAATGAATGCATATGCATATATTGTGCAAATACGAAAATACATACAAATGATTTTTTCATGTAAGTGGATGCAATTGCATATTTTCAGTTCTGAACAACTTTTTTCTTAAGAATTTTCGATATTTTCAAATATAAAGGTACTTTACTCCTGAGTATAATTCATTTTTTTTGTAACACCGCGAATACGACTGAAAAAATTTGATATCTGATGATTGTATTTTAGATCTTAGAACATGCAGAACTTTGTATAATGAATAACTTTTTTTACTAAAATGAATAATAAAAAAGTTTTCCATATGGTTCCAACTTAGTGAGACAAACTGTATGTCAGGTCAACATTTTACTAGCGCTGGAAAAGTGTATTTTCATATTTATCAACTCTGGATTTTTGAAAAGTATATCATTACAACAGAAACTCGTGTTATAGGCATAATACAACAATTTATTTGCCAGTAGAACTTTGTGTTCCTACGGAAATGTAACATGTTCACCTACTTGTTGATTTTTGACCAGTTTGGGATCATTCGGAAATAACCGCCCACCTGTTACTCTGTTAGGGTGTGTTCATTCCACCACATTTTCGCAAAACTAGGGTCATTCCAATTCCAGAATTTGAGTTAGTAGTTGTATTGGGACGTGTTACATGGTGTGCCGTAATTATACTGTTATTACTGTTGTGAGTTATGTGAATAGTGTTAGTTTGAAATATGTATTTATTTTTGTTGGTTTGTAGAATGTGTAGTTTGACCTAACATTTCAAGAGTATTGACATTTTATGTATAATAAATAGGACCAGGACAATTTTCCAAAAGACTGAACTACAGTTTTGTTTCGAAAAAATATCAAAAATTCACGTATCTTTATTTCCTTTCTTCATTACCTCTTTATCCAATTTTCAGAACATTCTAATTCTACTTTATGTTATAAATAACTTGGATTTGTTATGATCATGAAGGGAATAGACATTAGCTTGCCTGCTTGTTCATGCTTTCATGCTTGTTCCGAAATTCCCACTTTTGGAACAGGTTGTACTAGGCGATCCAGAAAGGGTGGCCAGAGGCGATGATTTCTTCAAAAGAACCATCAAAATGTTATACATTCTTTCCATATCAATAAATGGTTCTCACAAAAACTGCAATCTCTGTCTTCAGTTTTTCTTGGGTAGCCTGCTAGCCAGTATAATACAATTTCTTAGAGTATGAACAGAATCATTGCTTTCTTGGAGCAACCGAACCATTCATCTCATTATGAATTTAAGCATGAAATGAATATATTAAAAATAAGGCTTTATGAAACACAAATGATCCTTCTTTGAAGAAACAATAACTGTAATCTGAATGCAAGGGAATATTTTGATTGAGTCTGGTGTATCCTGATACTAAAGATGGAATGAAATCTATTAAAGTTAAGATAATAATAAACTACCCAAAAGTGAGTCAGTTGATAAGGTCAAGGAAAAAAGACAAATTAGAAAATTATAGGTATTAAAAAGTTCTATCAATTGAAAAATTTGTAAAATTGATAAATATTGAATATTTTTCAAAATATATGAAGTTTTCTCAAAAAAGATTCGGGGCTTATTTTTTTCTATGAGACTTGTTTTTTCATATCATATCATAATAAGTATATTGATTTTTTAAATTTTATTGTCAGAAAATTACCTTAAAAAAATGTTGTACATGTTTTTTCTAAATACTTTGCCTAATTTTGTTTTTATATAAATGACTTTTATGAAAATGGATTCCTAGCTACACAAAACTTTAAGTAACAATTTTCAATACCGTATAAAAATTAACGAGTTATAGATAACTCGATTTTTCATGGTTTTTCCGATATAACTCGATAAGTATCAATGATATTAAAAAATTATAACTCATCTAATTGATAAATCTTTTTATTACCTACAATTTCTTAATTCATTTTTTTTTATCGGAGCTGTAGCTTTTTAATTATCAACAAAAATCCGCTTTTCGCAACTTTGCCAATATTTCAGATCATGTTTGGTAATCACAATCGAGTAGCATGAAATAGAAACTCATCCTGAATTTTAATTTCCTATACGCTGATTTTTTTCGGATATTAATTTTTGCACATTTAACATTGGGCCGCTTCCTCGTTTCTTGGACTATAACAACTCGAAGTCACTTTGTTACACAAGGCACGAACACGGTTTTCAAATTTCATTTTTAAATCTATATGCACTCCTTAAAGATTTCACTCGAAGATGCTACTGTGTTAGCAAAACATGTCATGATTAAATAAAGTTTGCGAAGATCGAATCGTTATCGGTGTAGTTTATACGCTTTTAAACTGCTTTCGTTTTGAATGATATCATTTCCAATTGGTGAATAGTTCAAGTTCACATCTGAAATTTACTAAACTTATTAGTGTTCCCGATATTTAGAGGAAGACGATTTGAAACTCGCCAACTCCTCACTTTCATTATATCACTAGGTATGATTCTAGTTGAATCATTTGCATTGTCCGAAAGCCAATAAATGGTGGTATCGATGTAAATAAGAAATAATTTTGGCCCTTGTATTGAACCTTGAGGTGCATCACAATGTATTTTCGCAATTTCCGAGCTATATGGTTGGCGTTCACCATCTGACTACATCCTGAAAAATATGAAATGAACCAACTCAGTATCATTCCTCTGCAGCCAGGGTAAGGAAGCTTCCGCAACAGTTTTTCATGAACTTCCCACGATTGATTCCAGTATGAACCTTTCGCATGAATTTAAAAATTGCATCATTAGTGCCTTTGAAAGTAAAACTGTACTTTGCCAATGATTTTATATTTCATCAGAAATACAGTTATCCTTTGTTTTTCTATAAGCTTTCCCAATGTGGGAATGAGGGAAATATGCCAATAGTTCGAGGAATAATCCTGATATCCACCTTCATGAAGTGTTATCACCAATGATACATTCAGTGATTCAGGAAGCCCTCTTGATTGAAATAATACATTGATAATATTGTATAAGACATCTTATACGAATTATCTGGGAGATTTTTCAAAATGTTTGCTGAAATGTCGTATTTTTCCAATAGAAACAATCAACTGTTTCAGCTCATGAATATCAGTGTCGTATAGAATGCAAGTTTCAGAAATAAAGGGTTTTTTGAATCGTTCCTTAGGGTCGTTCCGAAAAGTTAATTTTTTTCTCAGGTCATCAATTACTTGACAAGTCTCTTTTTAATGGTTTTCAGAATGCTCGATTATAGTTTCAGAGTAACTTTCTTTTGCTTTTCTGGAAACCAGTCTGTAAATACTACGATATCCACTGAAATGCCGTTATTATTATCAAACTTCCGAATATAATGCAGTGATCGCATATTATTTACTGAAATTTTTATTCCTTGAGTACCTTATCCACTGTTTTTTTTGTTCTTGATGTTTATCTCTTGAATCGGAAATGAACTGATCATTGTACACAATCAGGGTTATTCAGGTGACCATTGAAAACGGAACAACATTGACTGTCGATCAATTATTGCCAACTTTTCAACGTTGACTAAAATTTCCTATTCGGGTTACCATTGAAAACAAAACAACGTTCACTGGAAATCAGAATTGTTTATTTTTCAACGTTGTTTTAATTTTCCTATTCAGGTGACCAACATGTATTGAATTTTTATCAACCTCTTGTACAAACACTGTTGGTTATTTGGCAAGTAGATTTGGTACTTGCTATCAGCTATTCAACGTTGTTTGTCAGTAAAATGGCGAATAATGGTTTTATTCTGCTAAATGAATGTTGAAAGGTAAAGAAAAAGTTTTCACAAAAAGAATTCTTATTTTTGGAATAAATCAAATAATAATAATAAATGGCTTTATATTTATCTTAGGGATGTCTAGCTAAGTTATCCTTCCATATTCACATCACAGAACAGAGTTTTGAGGAGGGAATTGAGGGATCAAAGCGATCCTTTAAATATGAATGAGAATCAATTTTGTGTATCGCCTATCAAGGGACATGGTGAGTCAGTTGATCGAGACTCTGGAACCTCACTTACCTCAAGGAGTGAGGGAGGAATTATTTATCTCTAACAAATTGAAAGTAAATATTCTTGTTAACAGAATTTATTTTTGTCATTCCTGTAAAAAAAAGTTATATGTAAATCAAATAAACTTATATGATACTTTACTTTTCCACTTCACTGTTTCCCTATATTTTGGTCCTATAACAAAAGTTGATTTCTGCTTTCTTTCTGGCTTGTGTAGACCAAGTTCAGTAATTTTCATGCCAATGATTATCAACTTATTAAGAATACTTAGTAGCCAATTTTCCAAGTTAGGTATTCCTATTATATATTATACCTATTTCTTGTAGGTACCTGAATATTTGTCTAGCTTTTTTATGGTTTCACTAGTCCATTCCAGAAAAGTCTATTGAAGAGACAAACCAAAATGACCAAAATTCTCCTGCTGTACCTTATGCCATTCTTTTTGACTTCTCATTGGTCCCTTCAAAGTGTTTAATTCATTACACATTTTAGCAAATTCGTCATCCAGAATTTTTTCCCCCACTTTGAATTTTTCTAAGTATTGGAGGTATACTTTGTATTGCTCTGCACTGGTTTTTTTAGATTTCGCTTCAAAAATGAAACATGTTCATTGATTTTCAAAAACATGTATTGAAATCAAATTCTGGTACAAACTAGTCGTTATTCTTGTGAATAATTTTAAAACAAATTCAGATATAAATAATAAAGTCTCTATTCTCCTTATGATATACAACAAACACATTTCAGGTATTGATCCTCACAGAGCTTCATTTAAAATGAAAGTTAGTTTAGATGAACCCTCTCGTAAATATCACAAAATCTATGAATACTACAGGCCACAATTATCAAGTGCTCTGGCAATATTTTCCAGTCCTTTTCTCTCCACCTCCTGTCCATCTTGATATGCAGTGAGCAGAGGATTTTGGGGCATTTTTCTGTTTTTGTGGAACTGTTAGTGCCTCCACTTGAATCACCGAAATATCCTCATTTTCAGATAGTCTTTCCTCAGTTTCACACATTGTTGCCTCATCTGCAAGTACAAATTCAGCAGCAGCTGCAGTTACTCCTTCAGTATCTGATACACCAGCTTCCCTAATTTCTTCCAGCTTCAGGCAGTTCAAAACCTGCCACAGCCACTGATCCCGTTAGCTATAAGATCTTTTTCTCCAGGCTAGTCAGTTCTTTTTTCTCCCTAGCCCTTTTACTGACAGCACTTTTCCACTCACGAAATACCTGTAATATGAGAGTAATAAAAATATATTCTCTTCATACCACACAGATCATTATAATTTACTCACCTTTTTCCAGTCATGACTGCTACAAGTGGGGCCATCGCCAGTGGCGTTTAATTCCTCAGTCATTTTCCCGTATTTCTGATTTTTTTTGGGGGTCATTCCAAGGGTTTAATAGGTTTAATTTACCCATTCTCAAAATGTTTTTTTTTTTCCAAGTAGTTCACGTATATTTGTAAAACGAAACGAATCGTAAACAAAAACAAATTCCAAGAAAGTCAACATGAAGTTAGCGCCCAAGCATAATTTAGGTGTTCCGTGAATAAAATAGCCAACATCAACCCCATTGTTATTTCAACGTTGAAAAAGAGTCATCGTTGGGAATGAGTGGTCACCTGAATAGGTTACTTTGCTCAACGTTGAAAACATGCATTGAAAAGTAGTTGGCAATTAATCAATGTTGCCTCGCTTTCAATGGTCACCTGAATAACCCTGAATATCCCAGTTGGTATTCATACATGCATACCATTAATTAGTAAATTCATACATACAGGTACGGATACGGTACGGATACTATTTGACGGTCTAATGTTTTTACAATTTTTACGAGTTCTTCCAACTTTATTTTGACGAATTTTTGTAACATTTTTCGTGAAGGAAGTGGGTCAAAGACCCCCAACTAATTTTTATCTCGCTGTAATTTTCCACGTCTGATACCATGGTGTTCTCTATCTAGCACCTAGGGGGTAGAGAGGTTATTAGTTTTTGAAATTTTATTACTCCACGGCACGATGTTTGTCGATATTTTTACGGATTTTTTGTAGTTGAAATTGAAATTTCAATCAACTTTTTCACAAAAAAAATCTAAAAATTTGAGTTTTTGAGTTATCGACTCTTCTACCAAAAAATCCGTTCCAAATATAATTGCGCTCATGGACTCTTAACCCTTTTCACTGCTCAGCATAAAGTAAGCACTTCGCCCATACCCTAAACAAATATTAATTTTCAATCAACTAAAGACAAGTGTAGATTGCTGTTGGAGTATAATTTTTTTTGTTTCTCATTATTTTTTTATTAACCTTTATGTGACTGAATAGGTACCCGGGTACCTATTCAGATTTTAGATATAAATACTTTTTTTGTTTAAATTCTTTGAAGTGTGTGATTTCGTGACATTTCTAATCTAGGTTTTTTCTACACAATGTTACAATAGAAATAATATTTTTACGCTATTTTAGAAATAAATAAGGTCCAAAGTTTTTTCACCCAGAAATGACGGTGTAGGTACCTGGGTACCTCTATCAGTTTTAAATGCAAATAGATATTTTTTATAGCCAGAATGAAAACGCGAAGTTTATCTGCATATATTTATTTATATAAATGGTAACAAAAAAACAAAAAAATCTTACATATAAGGTCAGTTGGTTTTTTGGCAACATTTTTTACATATAGTTTGATCTACAGAGTGTTCATTACAAACTGGCTTACAGCAGGATTTACACGCTTTACGAGTCTTCCTTTGTTTGAGCTTTAATTCTCGACAAATTTGGCAGCTACCAGCAACCATAACACGCCCAGAAGCATCCCGTCTTGGTTGTTCTCCGGCTGGAGTAACAATGGGCTCGATTATTTGTCGACCAAGAACCATTTCTAGCGACTGACGTGTGAAATAATTACCAACAACTTTTGGAATAAGGGATCGCATTTGTATAGCGGGCAAGCACATGTCATGAGCAAGATCTTTTAGAAATCTTCGACGTTGATCAGTTGTTTTAAAATTTGGATTGTGTTCCTTGTAAATACAATAAGAAGCCAAGCCACCAACATCTATTGTGTTGAAAAAAAATGCCAATGGCCAACGATTTGTTCTACGTTTTACTGTATACTCGCCTAGCATCTTATCCATGGTGTCAACGCCTCCTTTTGTTTGATTATAATATTTTATTATTTCAGTCTTCGCCACGGTAGTATCATCTACTTGGCCTGTAGTGTGCATTGTTGATAAAAGAATAACAGATTTGTTTTTCTTTGGAACATAGGAACATATTGTTGCATCTTTGTTGAATGCGAAAATGGTTGAGTATATAGGCCTGTCTTTAGATGCCTGCATATTTGGTGGTAAAAATGCCTTATTTTTCCTGAGAGTCCCTACCAAAGTCATCTTCCATGAATTCAAAGTACGGGCCAATTGCAGACTTGTAAAAAAATTATCCGTTGTTACATTTCTTCCCGAACCCTTATACTTTGCCACTAGATCCAAAACTGTACGCTCACCGACATTTACCTGTCGTTCACCATCTAATGGTTTTCCAGTGTATAGTTGACCTTGTAAAGGATAAGCATTTGCCGCATCGCAAGCCCAAAAAATTTTTATTCCATATTTTGCGGGTTTCGATGGAATGTATTGGGTAAATTTAGTATGTCCCCTGTAAGGAAACAATTGTTCGTCTACTGTTATACATTCTTTTGGCTTGTAGTTCTTTGCCAAATTTGAATTTAGCATAGTCCAAATATCTCGAATTGGGGCAGCTTTATCATTTTTGGCACGTTCGGCACGTGTGTTCTGATCATCAAAGCGAATAAATCTGAGAAACATTTTGAACCGATCTCGAGACATGGCCGCTCGAAATAGAGGTAAGGACTCTAGTTTCCACATTTCAGATACGTGTTCCCTATTAGACCTGTGTACGCCAGCAGCAATAAGAACTACTAAAAATGCATCTAATTCTACTTCAGTAAATGGAATGAATACTTTCGGGCTTGGTGTGTTGGGAGGTGGATATTTATCTGCCAATTTTCGGTTCCATTCGTCCGTTACTTTTCTACCTTTTTTGTTAGAATGCCTTAGAATTAAGGTACACATTTCTGGAGATATAATAGACTTGAAAATTTCTCGAGCCGTGTATGAACGACTAAAGGATGATGCGCCACTTTTTTCGTGCAGAATATTACGACCTATTGTTTGCCTTTGTATTGATGATGTGTCACTCCACTGAGTGCCATCCTTGCCAGCCCAAGTTGTTTTTGTAGGCGCTTCTTCTTCGTCAACGTTTTCATCGGAATCAGTATATTCTTGCTCCACTACAGGCTCCTTTTCTATATCAGATTCCTCGGATTCTCCACCTGATAACAATTGTGGAATATATTCGTCTTCATCGGACGCAACAAATGGCTCTTCATCAGACAAATGTTCTACTGCTTCTCGTAATTCTGCAGAGGTCAGCCTGAAATAACATATTTCGAATTACCTTTATTAGTATAATTATTGTTCTTGTTTCTTTGTAAGATAAAAAAAAACTTCCACTCCACTGCGGCTCCTACACACATAGACCACAGGTAAGCAAAATAACATGACAGTTTTCATTATTCATACACTACTAAAATCAAAGAATCGTCTTATTTCTTACCTTTCATTTCGCCATCTTGGTTTCGCAATATTGGCTTGGCTTGAACCAGCCTTACTATCAGACATTCTAAAACAAAATTTAACAAATACGCTTAATCACCCGCAGTTGTTTATTCGACAAACTCAAACATGCAACTGACCTGTAACTAGGAATAAATTCAGTTGATGTCGCTGCGCTGTTGCCATTTAAACAAAGTAGGTACCCAGGTACCTACGCCGTCGTAAGAAGGTGTTTTTCTTCCCAGTCACATAAAGGTTAAAAATGTAGAAACGTTTATACACGTCTCGAGCATCCAATTTTTGGCTTGGTACTCAGAATCGTGTTCACATGTCTCGTGGTCTTTATGGAATAATGCAGAAGCCGTGTATACACGTCTGGCGCACTGGGCGTGACATGCGCAAAGGCGTGTAAACACGTCCTGAGCAGTGAATGGGTTAATCGGATACCAGCACGTGCTTGAAAAATGGATTACAGACAGACGTACAGACAGACAGACAGACAGACGGGCTGACGGTAGGATTGTGCGGACGGACGGACAGGCAGACGAACAGACGAACGGAGAGAGACAGACTGAGATACAGATTACAGACAGACAGAGAGACATGCAGACAGTGCCACAGAGAGAAAGACAGAAAGAGAGAGGGGCAGAGAGTCAGACAGACAAACTGACCGACAGACAGATAGTTGCGTGTTATTTGAGATCGCATATTCGTTAGAGAGGACAGGGGTCTTCCCCATAATTTGAATAACTTCGATACGGACTAATAGGGTATTTTAGTGTTTATTGACACTGGAATACCGCGTATCACTTAGATCCGTTACGAATTTCACCAAATAGACCGTTTAATATAAACAATTTTTCATTACGAATCACACACACGTATTCAGACATCCTCCTGACAAAAGCGGGGGAAACGGGACAGAAGGTCGAGATCATTCACACGTTCCCTTTCAGACGACCCGACCGCATTCAGATTAATCATCCGATCAACATAATTGCGTTTCCGTAAGTGTACTCGGCCGGTAACACCCTGTGTAATTAACATGGCCATGCATCATGCCGGCTGTCATAATGTATATCGCTCGATGCCATAATGAGATCGCTTCTTCTGTGGAAATGCTGGAAGGAGGAATGGGGGTGGCAGTGAATATGAGTTTTCCCAATTAGAATATTTCAGGCGCAGCCCTAGAACTGATGCTGCATTGTGATAAGGTATATAATTATAGTACAGTTTGGTGCTGTGGCTCGTCAAAGCATACATGCGTTATCAATCCTGCTTAAAATAGTTCTGATCAAAGGAATAACTCAATGAGCCGTTTAAAAACCACAACTATCAAACGGCACTCACAAGAAGTATCATTAAATATTATATAAAATTAATTAAAGTGGCACTCCTGTTACATATCTCATTTTTCAATAACCGTTTTGTTTTATTAGGTTGGTTGTACTGAAGGCAAACATTATTATAAAGTGTATAAATACCTACATCTGCCCAGTATTAAACTATTGTTAAAAAAAAGACGTGGATATAGATATGTAAATGGTATTCCTGGTAACCCAATACATATATTTCAAAATTATTCCAGTTGCTTCGTGGACTAAACATTCATATTTTTTGAATTTATTTCCCTACATATCATTATAGTTTCAAATTCTTTTTCATTTTTGACAAAAGTACATCAAGTTTCCTCTATTCCTAAAATCAACCGTTTCTGAGTAGGTATTATTTCGACTTTTATATCAAATTCCGAAGTTTCGACTCATGATTTTTAAAATGCACCACGATTACAGTTTTATATTATGTTCCAATTCTGCTGGATTGTCTGCTTTCGGGTATCGAGTATCGATTTACTCCAACAACGAATGACAGTAATTCATTATACAGGGTGTTTATAAAGAAATTGTTCTTTCAATGGGTGAATCTACTAATTTTAACTAATTTTGAAATAAAAATATAATATGAAATGAACTGAAACGAAATAATTGCTTGTTTCGTTTCGGAGATATAGGGTGTTGAACTTGAAATTTCATTTTCAAAATTTTTTAATAACTTTTACAAAAAATAATTTTTGCGCACAAAGTTTAATACACAGGGCTTTTTTGAGATGAGAAATCAAAATTTTGATATTAATTATTATGTAGCACTTTGAGGACGCTGCGAACGCTCTAATTACTTATTTTAATTTGACCTGAATTTTTTATAGTGAACATTTGGTATTTTTTATACTCAAATCTCATTCGTACAACTTTTCTAAGCAAAAAAGGTATTTCTACTCCACAACGCTAGGGGCAACCGTTTTAGAGAAATTTGCAAATTTCTTCTTCGATGCAAGTTATGGGGTCACTTGGGCTCAGAACTTTACACAAACTGAGTATGTGATGGATCTATCTAAAATAAACAACTTTTTTACTACGAAGATACATCGACAAATGATTCATTCTCAAGATGTTAAAAACTGATATTTTTTTCAAATTTCAACACCCTGTATTTTGAGAACAAATCATTTGTTGATGCATCTTGATGAAAAAAAAGTAATTTATTTTGGCGAGATCTATCAGATAGTCAGTTTTTATAAAGTTCTGAGCAACTTCATCTGGCGCCTAAGTGACCACATGACCTGCATCGATGAAGTAATTTGCAAATTTCTCAAAAACGCCCCTTGCATTGTTGAACAAGTATATCTTTTTGTTTAGAAAAGGTGTAGGAATAAGATTTGACTATACGAAATTCGAAAAGTTTACTGTAAAAAAAGTTAGGGCAAATTAAACTAAATAATGATGGCGGACGCAGCGCCTTCTAAGTGCCACCATTGATACCAAATTTTTATTTTTTTTCTCAAAAATCTTCGTTTACCAAATTTTGTGCAGAAGTTATTCAAAATAATTGAAAACAAAATTTAAACTTCAACACCCTGCAGTGTCTCAGAAACGAAACATTTGCTGACACATGTTTATATGAACTTTTTATCTTGAAATTGGTCAAATATTTACCCTTTGAATTTTGAACAACCCTGTATACCATGATGTCAAATGCATATGCCCCTTTTGAATATTTGGTAGTTCTAATTATTTGCTCAGTTGGTCATGATGCCGAACGCAACACCGTCAAAAATTCAAAAAAAATTCAAATCCTCGAAACTTTTTACGATTCTGGGGTTTTCGGCGATTTCAACCCTGAAAGACTAGTTTTCGATTGTATGAGCCAAAAACTCTAATTCAAATCTTGTCACAACGATGACTGCCAAGTCTAACGTTATTATTGCTATTATCATCTCTAGATAGATTGCATAGGAACGGAAAATAACTTCAATCACAAGAGAGGAAATGTTAGCATTCTGTTATCAAATTTGATTTCACAATTGGCAGATTCTGGTATGGCCCTGGAGAAAAGTATTTCATCTTGGAAGATCCCGGTTGAGCATCGGCGGTTGCTCCACTGGAGACACCTGCAGGGTTTTCGATGTCTTGATATCGGGCAGATTTCGTCTTTCTGGGGAGTGATAATTTACCTCAAGTTGAAAAATAAAAGCTTCTCCCATTGTTTGCAGCATACCCCTCTGTTTGGATCCAATACTGAATGGGCTACAGGGTCTGCAGACTAAAAAACACTTCAATCCTGATGTTTTCATGCAGCTGCATGCGCTCCCACAATCTCTCTTGCAGCTGCAAAAAGTGTTGAGGAGCTGCATCTCTGGATATCATCTTGGGGGGTGGATATCCACCTCCAAGCAGGAGACTACCGAAGAAAATAGGCCCAGAAGGTTGGTATCGAACTAATTTGAAATGATCCTCCATTCGCCTCTGTTTCTTTTTCATTCGGCATCTTATACATCTTCTACTCCCAATTGTCAAATCCTCACATAGCAACAAAATATTGTTCAACTTCACGAATTTCGAAATAAACCAATAAATTTTGAAACCCTGTAGTCCGGAAACTATTTTTTCGGCAACCATCCGGGAAGTGTTCACTTCCCGGACACTTTTTCTTTGGGAAAGTAGCACTTTCTGGCCTAGTCCGGGAAGTACGTACTTCCCGGACTAGACCGGGAAGTGCTCGAATTTTAATACAAATATTAATATAAATAAGAATTAGAATGTTTCTGTTGGTACCTATCTTCTGTTCGAATTTCAATATATAATACAAATAATAACTGAAATGTTCGAAATATTCAAATTTGGAATCGTTTCATCCGGTTAACAGATGGGTGAAGGTCGACCTCTCTTCGTCTCTTAGACTAAATGCGTCTCATTGATTTGTTATTCTACATGATTGCCGAAAAAATAATGTACGCAACACGTCCGAAAACAGTTATTTTGGACTCGTAGACTTCCAGGACTCGCTAACGCTCGTCCTAGAATTTGGTCTACTCGTCCAAAAAACAGTATTTTCCGGACTTGTTACGTAAATTACTATTATCTACGGAGATAGTTCCAGCATTGTTTAAGGTTCATATGAAGTCAAATATTTCGCGTTTCTGAACTGTAAGATGGCACTGACAAGATATGTTTTCCATACCATAGTTACAGCGATCTTTTATAATATTTCCATTTAAATTACAGTTTTCTGCAACGGTCAACCCTACTGCTAATGCATTGTTGCCAAATTTCAACTTTATTCGGAGTACTGCGAAATAGCTCACAGGATTATTAATTATTATCTGGTATTAATTATGGTAATGTGGTTCAAGCATTATGTAGCTATATTACGGATAGCCGGATTACTAGTAATAATAATTATTATTACAATTTTTGTTCGTTGTGGAGATCATTTGGTGATTTCTTTTTCTTCAATAATGAATTATTTATTTACTGTATTATCTACATTAGAGATAAAGAATATAAATAATATGTACAAGGTGAAGGGTAGTCTTGACTGACCAGCTGAGGAAAAATACAGATGACTGCATCCTCAATGCAGTCAAAATACTTTGTTATTTGGTCGAGCTTTCAGAAATGTTTATTTTCTTTATCTAGACATGAAACATGAGGTTTATAGTAACAAGTCAACATTGATGAGACACATTCATGATGGTAGAAAACATCCAATTCCTTTTATAAACATTTTCGGTTCAAACTTTTCTATTATATTTTTTCAAACTTGCACACATAACTCAGTATGGGGTGTTGAGTTTGAAAAATGAAGTCTCCATCCAAGACAAATCTGATGGCGCGCGCAACAAATTTCCTGAATTTTGTTGACATAACACAGCAAGGGACATTGAAACCGAATAATGAGGCCACAGAGGTCTGCATCCAACCAAAACCGGAAGCACTACACCTTTCACCAAATTCACGGACAATACTCTTTTTTCTTTTCTTTTCTTATCTATTCCAGCTCTTCTTATAGGCTTATTGTTCAGTGATTTACAAAATATTTCAGTTTTACAGTATCTCCATCTTTTTTGTGAATGTAGCCTTCGCGGGCCTCATTACTGTTCATTGTTCAGTGACAATGTTCATTGTTCAGTGACATCTACGGAGTATTGTCAGTGAATTTAGTGAAACTAACAGAGCCTCTAGTTTTTTGTTGGGTGTAAACCTCGGGGAAATAATTTTTCGTGCCGCTCATGTCTGCAAGTGTCGGAAAATTTGCGGAGTCTTCAGTTTTGTAATGGATGTACTACACCACATTTTTCAGAAACAGTGATGTATTTTCCTTGTCTCTCCTTTTGTTCTGAAAGGAGTAATCTTTTGAATCGTTTTTAGTGTTTCCAATGGTGGGGACAATTTTCTTTAAAGTTATTTCATTCTTTTCCTTAGATTTTGGTTTATTGATGATGCCTGTGCAGTCAGTTTTCCTGTGGAAGGAGATCTTGAGAATCTTTGGTATTGCCCCTTTTTTCCGGTTCACCTGTATATATTTTATTGTAATTATTTCGTTTGTTTTTTTGATATTCGGGGTTGCAGTGCCCATGAGTTTGTTATAGATATAGTCAGTCCGTCCTTGATCTTGCCTAGATTAGGTTTGCTTTTATCACAAACAACAATATTGTTGGTAAAATTCAAAAAGAGCAGCTAATATGAACAACCAACTATAATTTATCTTAATCAATATTTTTCAAATTTGTAAGCTGAACTCCGCCTATTATTCCGTTATTTTTATGTTATAATATAAAGTTATTTAAAAACAACTGGAATGGACAATAAAGACGCTTTTATGATTATTACTATTATTTTTCAATTCTGTTTTGCGTCCTGTTTTATTTCCAAAACAGATATTTTAAATAGCGAAACACAAAACTTATTACTTACATACTTCTTCAATTGTGTCAAAGGACTCCAAGGCTTTAGATGGACCAATCCAACAGCCAACTGATGAACTGACAAACCCCTATCGACGTAACTTTCATTTTCGAAAAATTAAACAAATTACATCGGTTACCGCTGTCTAGAACTATTGGCAACGCTGTACAGTAAATATGACAGTGACAATAATTCTGTGCAATACCTTGTGGACAGTAGCAGAACTATTTTCGTCTTTTCGTTCATGTACTACAGAGGGTTCACTTACTGGAGCGATTTACCGTTTTTTGTCCAACGTTTTGAAAATCATTAATAAAAATATAAATCGTTTGATTTTATGTCTGAAAACTAGTATGAATAGATCTTCAATGTTCAGTCTTCTAAATTTCATATAAATGTCACTTGCAAAAGCGATTCTTCTCAACTGTCTTTGATTTTATAACAAGATTTTCTGAATTTTTTTAAATTGTGAGAGAACGTTGTAGTTAAAAATTCTGAAAAAAATTGTGATTATCTTTTACTTTGACATTGATTTGTCATGATATTTGAAATGGAATCTGATGAGTGATATTTGGGACAACTTAAAAAAACTCTAAAAATTAGGTTTTTATTTTTTGATCGAAAACTGTTCATCAGATTTTCTTCTACATCTCTCTTAATATTCAATTTGAATGCCAAAATAGCTCGAATTTTTTTCAGAATTTTTAAACTTGCCGCTAATTTTTTCATAGGTTTATATGAACCTTAAATAGACGTGAGATAGTTAGCTAACCTTATGGGGTTTATATTGGATTCAAATGGAGGCGACATTTAGATGCGGCGTCAGTGGTCTGGCCTCCAAGTCATGTCGTAACTTGACTGAAATAATGGTACAGCATTAAAATCAGGATTCCTTGAAGAACCCTGCATTGAAACGACGTCAATTCATGTTTGTAAGTAATCACGTTAGATGACACTCGCGTTTGGATCCAATGCCGATTTGAACAGTGGCTTCAGTCTCAAATTGTAGAAAATTTATTCTACTTTTAAATGAAATAGATATTATTGTAAAACTAGTCCTTCAGGGTTGAAGTTACCGAATACTAAAGAATGGTAAAAGAAACATTATTTTTTTATTTTTGAATTTTTGACAATGTTGCGCTCGGCGCTCGAGGTAAAAAACTTGGATTATTCATTTTGCCTACATCATAAACAGCAGCGAAAATAACCAGAACTGCCATATCTAAATATCTTCATTTGCAAAAATATCGAACTTGTTCCATAATTTATGGACGCTTTGTATATGAAAATTCGAAAACTTCCACCATTTTCTATAAATTTCGGTACTGAAATATCAGATCGATGCGACAGTATTACCTAAATGTTGACTTACATTCAATTACCATAATCCTATAATGAGAAATGTTCTATCGTGACAGCTGAAATTGTTTCGCCTCCATTTTTGCAATGCTTTTCCTGAAGCGTTCTCATATACACAAAGTTACCACACCAAGGGTTATATAATGGATCTGTTCGGAGGGTCTAAAACAGAGGGTGAAACTACAACAACCACAACATATTTACTTCATCAAAACAACTCAGTGCCACCCCATGGCGAATGTTAATTACGAGAATTTATTGTAATGCAAGCTCTTTCGACTTTGATTAAATCTTTCTCTAGTCTAATTTCACGTTGCTTATTTTGTAGGCATAAAGTAAAGCTAATACGCTTTTTAATAAACTCATGAAATTGTTTTACCGCATAATAAAATACAATGGGTATTTTATGGCAATGGTGGATGGATTTTTACAGTTTATTATTCAATTTAGTATTCAGAGATGATGAAAATTTTTACGTGGAAGGTTGTGATGGTGTACGGACTCCTACGACGAACTAAAACATTGTTGGAGTTTTATGAGCATATATAAAATAGTTACAGGATGGTAATTTTTATAAATGAGAAATGAGATCCATGCATCCCTTTCATTGAATGGAATTTTTTTTTCAACTAAACCCAACTTATCGGTGATGTCATCTTAAGCTGATTGAAAAAAATCAAAGTCGAAATCTTCATGTAAAGTCAAGGTCACGATTCATCACATGTAGATGAAATAATGTTAAATTTAATAGTGAAAAATTTGTATCAGTGTATGTAAACTGAGCTCTTACATCTTCAAAACAAATTTATCGGATCACTATACAATTCCTTCATCTATTGCTCTGAACAGCGATAAAAAAGAATTTAAAAAATAACCAAAGAAATCATAACTATAAATCATAAAAAATTGTCTACTCTATTCATTAATGGAAATTGTCACACCACCTTTGAATCTCATGAACCTGAAGCTGCCTATATGGTTTTCAATAAAAAAATAAACGAATTTCTTCAATTGAGCACCCAGGTGAAAGTAGTAAAAATCAACAAATATAACGCTACTCAAGGGCTACTAAACTCTATCCAAAGTAGATACCTTCTGAAAAAAAATCTGAATAGACACTTCACCTAACAAAATAGCTGAAAATATAAAAGTTTTAGAAATTTCTCTAACAATCTGATAAGAAAAACTAAACAAGAATACTACAAAACAAAAATTTAAAACTCCCAAAACAATATAAAAAATATTCTGGAAAAATATAAATGAATTGACAAGTGAAAAACAGCAAAACACCTCGAACTTCATTATCATTGATGAGGGAAATCAAAAAATTACTTCGGATAAAAAAGTCACTAATCATTTTAATAAATCTTTCACCAGTATTGGAACAAAAATGGCAAATAAAATCGAAAAATCTTTTACTCTACCTAAGCGGTGTAACACACGTACCAAAAACACTCGAGATGCTATTTTTCTTCGACCAATATCAAAATATGAATGAATAAAAATAAGGTCGGAACTAAAAAATAATTGGACCTTAGGAATATATGGAAGATACGCAAGTGTAACTGTCTATGGCCTCCTCCCTATTTCGTCTCCTGGAAGTCCTTGGTTTCATGGCTCTGTTGATTTCGCGTGCAGTGCGGAAGTGAGATGGGTCGAGAAGTTCTTCAATTTTGCTGTTGTATTCTTCCTTTTTCAGAAGAACCGTGGCATTTCCCTTTTCCGCAGGTAGATACCCTCAGCTGAGGTCAAGCTTTTCAAGGCTTTTCTACCTTCTCGGTATAATTTCAATAAGTTGTGAATCAACAATGTTTTGATATATATTATGTTTGATTCAGTTTTTCTGTAGATCTCTCTCCAGGTTTCACCAGAAGAAACAATTGCTGTATCGTCAGCATAACTAATTAATTTTCCTTCAAAGTTTTAATTTTTTGCAATACTATTTATATATAATGGGAATAAAATGGGCCCTAGAATTGTTCCTTGTGGTACTCCTGTTTGTACAGTTTTCACAGAACGAAACGTTCGGGGTCGTGCCTGGCGTAGAATGTTCGCTGTCACAATTCTGATTTCTTCCGCTTCCTCGTCTGGTAGGTTTCTGATTGCCGCTTCCGAATTGGCAATGACTTCTTCGTTCGGTACCTGGCGTGGAATGACTGCGAAGTTACCGCCTCGTGCTAATACCAACATTTCGTCTTCTTGTTGAATACGGGGTTCTTGTTGAATACTCTTCGTGAGCAGGAAAATAACAATACTCCTGACCGCGCTAGATTAACTGATTCCGTACAGTCTATCTCGTCTTGTGTTTGTAGATCTTTCGCTTGAAAAATCCTCATTAGTTTAAGTTGTAGTACATGTTCAAGAGGTGACAAAAACGTATGTGACTTTCTGGAACTACAACTAGCATTTCCCGATATGACTGATAACCAGTCCGTGCAAAGTTAACTGTTCATCATCTGAAAATAGAACTTTTAACTGGCGATGATCAACTGTATTGTCAGAAATGTGCCAAACTAACTGGCAGCATAGCTGAGGCACCTCAGTCAATCTAATAATAACATTGATGCTCTTCAAACACGACTCAACCTCTGGCGAAAGCACCAAACTCTTACGAAGATTTGAAATAGATAAACGCCTCAATCTTGCAGATCACTATTATGATCTTTATGCAGTCATTGTTCATAGTGATTTTGGCGTGAATTATTACGCACTGGCCAGACACATAACGGACTGGTTTAAGTTTGATGATAGTTGTGTCACTTAATATTTTGACGATATCTTGAATTCATTGGAGCCTCTGGAGACACCCTACATTTTATTTTATGCGAGAGAGGACAATGGCAGATCAAAATCTTCAGATGATGCAGGTTCTTCCTGGAATCAATCAAGTCGCTTCGGAGCGCCAATTAATTTTTGCTGTTGTTTTATAATTTTTATAACCTGTTTTGCGACATGAAGTTTTCTTGTGAATTAAAAACAATCATGTTCAATGGAAAGTAACCCAAGAAGAGTTCAATCACCCATAGAATGTCAATCAAGAAGTTTAGATTATCAGAATTAGACCCAATTTAACCTTTTCCATACTGTACGTAGTCATTCTCAAACCCTCCTTCATAAGACTAAAATTGAAATTGGATACAGTTATTATTGAAAGTTCTGAAAAATAAAACATCCAATCAATTAAAACTGCTTCCGATGCGGCAAATCCATTACGTAATTGCCATCTCGTATTGCTGCACTCGAATATCATTCTAATCTGATTATTGACTCGCAGTCGCTAGCTTTCGAACGAACAACCACATTCACATTTATTGGGCTTTCATTCAATGCAGAAGTAGTATAACATTTTTGATTTCAACAACACACTTCAACGAATTATATGAACAATAAATTCGAATATGAGAAAATGTCAGAATACATATTTCTACCATACACTAATATTCGGCATACGCATCAAAGCGTATGTATTGAAAACAATGGGTCTTTCTCATCGAATTTTTCATTACAGTTTCTGATGAGAATTACATTAAAATATAATATAATAAAAACAAAAAATTTCCTTCTCTATTCGACAAAAAACAATATTTTCATATCTTGGGCGCGAAACTCAAATAATTTAAACTTGAAAGTTTCCCCATTAAATGGTAACCTTGGTACAACATTGACAGCAAAATGAGACTTGAACTACTACAATTTATAAGATGAACACAACATTATTACGATGTTTATTTATAAGCAAAAAATTGTGTCGGTTTGTTGAATTTGTATTCAAAATCAAAATGTCTAATATATTAACTCTGGGTTTTGAGAAAGCATATTATATTACAGTTGAAAAACGTTTTGATAAAAATTAATTTTATGTTTCCTATACATTGACAGAACTGCTAAAAATGAGAAATGGCACCATTTTATAAAATATTGTTTTTTTTTTTTATTTTTTGGTTCTCACAAAAAGGAAAATCCTGTAATGTTCTGAAAGAACATCGTGAGAGAAGAGGGAAAGTAGGTAGGAATTGGTGTTCATCTTGAATTTTTGCAGACTGTTTGCCTCAGAGATGCCTCGGATGATATTTCATTAGGACTTTTTCTACAAAACATTGTTATAATCATTGGGGCTGTATAAAAAAACTCCTAAATTATTTTAAAGAATATTTTCATTGCAGCGAAAAGTGAAAATGCAACAGAGAATATCAACAATAAAAGAAATATTTTGTAAAATGATTCCAAGAGTTGCAAGGAGCAAATCTGAAACTACAAATAAAAACAGATGAAGAAAATATGAATATCGCCTATGATAACTATTTTTAAGAAGCCACATTACTGAATTTATAACTTTACTCTGATATCTAAGAGAAACTGATCGTGATACAGATAATAACATTTTCATTGCGAATGAAATTTTATTGTGAAACATATATTGTATTTCATAATATCAACAAATTTTAAGCTTGGCCTTTATTCATGGATGATTCATATAAAAAATTGGCTCCATCGATTGATAAGTTGTTTGTCGACAAACAAGTGTCAATTTGTTCAAGTAATAAATAATTAATAATTTTCATGTATTTACCAGCTGCAAAAATGAGACAAATGCGATTTATTTGTATTTTCAACTTTGGCTATTTTGATATTCCCTACTGCGGCCATTTTTCAAATGGCGTCTTCTTGTTGAATACTCTTGTTTTGAAAGCAAGTGTTGTAAGATAATAAAGCTACTATATGCAATTTGCATAAGGTTTTTGAAAAATTGTGGGCGTTGATTTACTATTCCGTAAAATACCCAAGGGACGCTCTCTGTGATTGGTTGAGGATCATCGTTAGTACAATTCTAGATCAATAGTAATGATTCTGTCTTCGTAATAAAATAGAAACCAACTATAAAATAGTTCACTTTTGTAAGGAAAAATATTTCATAAGTTTGCTATAAAACTTTTTAATGGTGATTTTGTAACTGTTATATGATATACCTTCTACGTTTTGGAGATGAAATAATAAAACAATTCAGTAGTCGAAAACAATCTGATATTCAGTGGTACTTGGATATAATAAAATATCATTTTGGAACTGGTAAGAAAAGTACTATGAAATGAAATAGTGTCAGAATATTCGTAGGTAATATCCCAAGACCATGACAAATAGCCGACTATTATTTTCTCCATAATTCTATCGAGAGTACCTTGTACTCCAGAACCGGTAATCGGTTTAGCATATAGCACTGCCAAAAATGTCATAACAGCTTGAGCAGACAATAAAAGACTCGAATACGGCGTAGTCTACCGGGAGTTATAGTAGGTTTGCTTACTGGCCACTGCAAACTCAAACATCACATGCATAAAATCGGACTTGCACAAGATGCAGAGTGCTGGCTATGCATGGAGGATGATGAAACGGCTAAACACATTCTGTGCACATGCCCTGCAGCGGTCAGAACCACATTCGGCTGGTGGATCTGCGAGAGCTGGCCAACATCAAGACCCTGGAAGACCACATTAAATCTCTGTCGTAAAAATTCTACAGGTATTTCATCCTGGAGAGCCCTCTGATTAAAAACATAACAGCAGTGAGAGCTCACCACAATGTGAGGTGGAAGCATGGTGGCTTCCTATAGCAAGCAATGGATATTTTTCAGGAAAACCCAGAAAATGTGTGACACATGAAGCCCACAATGAATACAACCCGGTTTTTTCGCTGTTTTTACATAACACATAAACTCACCTGCATAACTTGGAGGAGGCAGGAACCATCTAAGCTGAGACTAACGACATACAACAAATACCGTCCTAGGACAGGCGAGGACCGGTTTGCCCGCCCGCTGGAAGCCCCAGAAGGGCAGGATAAAACCCCAACTCCGGAGCAGTCGAAATTCCCTCCTTTACCCCTACCCTGTGGCGGTATCGGATAGTTTTAACTGTGTCATATTTCAATTTGTTGTATGTGTGCACTTTTTATACTGTAAATTTAATGAATAAATGTTTTTGGATTTGGATTTTGGATTTGGCAAGAACCAGATTCTCAGAATTTGGCGATACGACAGTAAGGCCAGAAAACCTGGTAAATTGTTCTCCCAATACATTCATCAATTTCGTCAAGAGATTGAATATACTGGGAGAAATATAACCATAGGGTGAGCCACAATAGGCCATTGGCCGCAGTGGAGGGCCTGATACGGGCCCACTCACGTTCAAACCTAACCTTGTATTTTGACAATTCAATGAGACCATATTAACATTAATAATCTAAATAACTGCCGAGAGCTTTAGCTCGAGGGAGTTATTCTTTTATTATTAATGTTCATATGGTCGAATTGAATTGTCTCAACATACAAGTTACTCGAGATGAATTAAAGAAAATAATAGTCTCTATTTGTCATGGTCGAGTGATATTCAAGAAGATTACTTCATGAACTCCATACAATCATTCTTATACTCGTTCATATACGTTTCAACATTTAATTCAACCGTATTTCAACAACCATTCTGTAGTATTTTACTATAAAGAACATACATTTAAACATTCTTCGTACTAAAAAACATCATAAACAATGGGTTTTCTTCTGGCGTATGGAAATAATCCTCTACCACACTCATTTTCAAATTAGGTGAAAGAGAAAATGTTACAAACTATAGACTTATAACAGTAATCAATAATTTCGAGAAGATTATCTAAGAATATCAAGAAAACAGAATTATCGATTTTCTTGAGGTTCACCCCATTGGTTTCCGAAGTAATATGTCAATAGAATATGCGACCATTCGATTAATAAATGAAATTGTATATTACCTAAAAGAAGGAAAAAATTCTAGCAGTATTTTTAGATTTAGCATTTGATACTGTTAACTACGATATTTTACTTGACAAATTATTTGAGAATTCAATTCGACATTATCTGTTGGATAAATCACAAAGAGTATCAATTGAAAACATCAGCAGTGAGCTACTTCCTTTGACCATGGGTGTTCTTCAAGGAACAGTTTTGGAGCCAGTTCTATTATTTATTTAAGAGACCTGTGTCAGTGTGCTCGAGTTGAAATCGTTTAAAACCTTAGTAAAAATCATCTGTTATAATTCAAATTCACCCAATTTACCTACGTGTAGTGCAGTTTTGCATCAGTGAAAGGACGACTCGTACAGCTAACAGGTGGGCGTAATATAATTATTAATATTAATCATCGATTGCGATTCTACATTCCGCCAAATATTTCGCTCGAAGCAAAAACAATAATTTTTATCGCAAATTCTCCTGAAATACTTCACTTCTTTTTGCTGAACCTCTAAAAAGTAGACGGCCGTACGCATGTAAATTGCCCCTCACTAGAAATATGGAATCAAGCGATAAACCTGTTAGTGACTTAACCACCGGCGAACTATGTGCCTTGATCCAGAAAATTAATACGCAGCAGACGAACGAAATCAAGAGTGATCTGAATAACAAGGTCAAGGAACTAGCGACATCACTATCGCGAGCCGAAGAAAAAATTGATTTACTTGAATCAAAAGTTGTGTCCTTGGAACGTAAACTCAGGCGTAACAATATTGCTATATTCGGCTTAGAAATTAAGGATAGGTCTAATCCCCTAGAAGAGACCCTAAATAAGCTAAATACTATTCTGGAAGTATCGATTGGTGAACACGATATAAATTTCATTCATACGGTCGACAACAAATCAAATAAACCTCCGATTATTTTAGAATTCAACTCGTTGCTGAAAAAACGGAGTATCTTCAAAAACGTCCATAAGTTGAAAGGAACTGGAATCGCCCTTGCGAACGACGCTTCATTTGAGGATAGACAAAGACAAAAGTCACTCATCCATTACATGAAGTTGGCCCGGGAAGAAAATCCTACAGCTAAAATTAAAGGAGGTCGATTACAAGTGGGAAACAAGTTTTACACACTTGAGGAATTGGAAGAAAGCTTTCCGACATCTGGCGGACACGAGGATTCTGCGTCTGAGCAGGAAGGTTATTCAGTCTCAGCTTCTCAGAAATCTACAATAAACCCTGGAAACAAAATTCACCAAAGAAGACCCCAAACACGTAGCAGGAAGCCGTAATCTAAACAGCGAATATCACATCTGAATACCAGCATTACATTTTTTTTTTCTCTCTTTCATTTATTTCACTGTTATTTTGGCTTGATACATGAAGATAGGGCAGTTTACTTTTATCCGATAATAAATTGTAAAATATTATTCCTTATTCACCAATAAATGAGTTAATATGATGTCCAACGGTCTATACTTAGGGCACTTGAATATTAGGTCAATTCTTCCAAAAATGGTTGACTTGAGGACTCACATCTTGGACAACGATTATGATGTTTTTTGTGTATCTGAGACTTGGTTGACACCTGCTGTGGATAATCACTTAGTATCAATTGATGGGTATTACTTGGAAAGGAGAGATCGTATGAATAGAAGAGGTGGGGGAGTTTGCATATTTATTAAAAACAATCTTAACTTCACTAATGTTAATTATAATGACCATAACGAACAATTAATTATCAAGTTGAAAACAAATAGACGTCAGATAGCTGTAACTGTTACATACAGACCACCTGATTTCATTCTCGGTGAATTCTTGGACATTTTCGAACAAAATATCAGTAATCTGATTGCGGAAGTTGACGATATCATATGTTTCGGAGATTTTAACGTGAATATGTTGAACATGAACACCAATATTTTCAAGAAATTTAACACTACACTAGAAGCTCTAAACTTATCCCAATTAATCAATTCACCCACTCGAATCACATTAAATTCTGAAACGCTAATCGATCTGATTATCGTTTCCTGCGAAGCATCAATCGAATCCTCTGGAGTTCTGTCTGTTGATCATATGTCTGATCATGAGCTCATATTCTGTAGACTAAATGTGAAACACAAAAAAACAAATGTAGAATTTAAAACAATAAGGGATTTCAAAAATTTTCGCCAAGATGAGTTCACGACAGACCTATGTTCACTTAACCTTGACTCAATCTATGATATGGAAGATGTTAATGAAAAGCTAAATCACTTCAATAACAATTTGTTGATGTTGTTTAACAAACATGCCCCTTTCAAAATGATAAAAATAACAAAGAACTATAGTCCCTGGTTAACAGACAATATTCGGTTATTGATGAGATTACGTAACAAAGCTAAAAATAGGTGGAAACGCACTAAGAACCAGAGCCATTTTGACTACTACAAAATGTTACGTAACTATACCACACTCGCATGCAAAAACGAAAAAAAAGCATTCATTGAACATAGAATGAGAACTAGAGGCATCAATCATATATGGAAGAGTTTGGACGTCTTCAATATTGGTAAAAAACAGGTTGCCATTCCCAATCACTTGAAGAATGTGGATGAAATAAATAGATTCTACTCTGAAATTGTTCCTTACCAAGAAGCAGATGAAGAAATATTGAATCACTATCTTAACATTCCACTTGATAGGGAAGAATTATTCTTCAGAGAAGTTCTCGAACTCGAAGTTCAAGAGATACTGTACACAGTTAAGTCAAATGCACAAGGTTATGATGGACTGAATATCAAAATGCTACTCCAATGTTCCCCAACCATCCTACCATACATAACTCATATCATAAACACATGTTTGGTAACCCATTGTTTTCCAGATGCATGGAAACAAGCATCAGTCAGACCCATACCGAAAACGAGCAAACCATGTGACTTCAAAGACCTACGACCCATTAGTATTTTACCAACCCTTTCGAAAGTTTTGGAAAAAGCTGTGGAAAAACAATTCAGGGCATATGTTGCTGAAAATAATATCCTTCCCGAATTTCAATCTGGTTTCAGGCCATCTCACAACTGTGAAACTGCTCTGTTACAAATAACCGATGATATTCTCAAAACAACGGACTCTGGTAAAACTACTATCCTCATGTTGGTAGACTTCTCAAGAGCATTCGATACCATAAACCATGACACCATGCTGGCTATTTTGAAATCCATTGGTCTCTCAAAATATGCGGTAAACTTTTTCAGAAGCTATCTGTCGCACAGAACGCGAAGAGTGAAAGTTGATGAAATTTTATCATCTGCTGAAGTTTCTTCAGGCGTACCACAAGGTTCAATATTAGGCCCTTTATTGTACACTCTATACACTTCCAGTATTGGTAGTGCCGTGACCTTCTGCAAGATGCACCTATACGCAGATGACACTCAGTTGTATCTCTCGTTTTCTCCTAAACATATAGCCACAGCAGAAAGGGAATTGAATGAAGATTTTGTCAATATCATTAATTGGTCGAAAAATCATTCGCTCAAAATCAATCCAGCAAAAACTTCTATGTTGGTATTCGGTCCGAAAAATGCGAGAGCAGAAGTATCAAGACAAATAGTTATACAAAATGATGGAAACCAAATTATACCGGTGGAGAAAGCGCGAAATCTTGGAATGATATTTGACACTAAACTCAAATTCAATTATCATATCAATAATTGCATCCGCATGGCCTATGCCAACATCAAAATGATATTTCAAAATAGGCAATATCTTAACAGGAATGTTAAAAAGATTCTGTGTGAGGCCCTAGTTTTGAGCAAGTTCAACTTTGGCGATGTTGTATATGGGCCATGCTTGAATGCACCTGACATAAGGAGAATTCAAGTGGTACAGAATTCCTGTTTAAGGCTTATCTGTGGAGTAAGAAGACGTCAGCATATCTCACATAAACTCAAGGACATGAACTGGCTGAACATGGCGAACAGACGACTTCTACACGCAGCATGTCTTTATCATAAATTAATTAAAACCAAGGAACCTCAGTATCTCACACATAAAATAAAGTATCGCACTGACGTACACAACTTGAATGTGAGATACAAACATCTTCTCACACCCCCACAGCACCGAACGGAACAATTTAAAAGCTCATTTTCATATCAATTATGCAAAGTATACAATGAGCTGCCCGCTGGATTGAAAACCAAGTCTCAAATATCATTTAAAAAGGCTCTTAAGAACCAACTATTGAATAAACAAAATTTACTGCCTCCAATCAATTGAATGTTTTTTTTTTCGTTTCTCTCTCTCTCTCTGATATACATATATTATGTTTAGAATATATTTTTTCTTTTGTTTTTTTTATAAGTATGTTGCTGTAGTTGTGCTTAAGATGAAAAACAGAGGTAGTGCTACTGGTCTACACTTAGTAGTGCTACCATCTGATCTTCGGCTTTTTCTTTTTTATTAAGAAATAAAGACCTTTTTTATTATTATTATTATTAAAATACTATCACAAAAACAAAATCCGTGAGTGCATCCATAACCTCTTATGCCGATGTTACCGTCATTTTATGCCCAGGTAACCAAAACAAAAAAAAAACGTTTTCCTAGTAGTCATGCGATAGTCGTTAGTATTGAAGTCTCCTTTGGTTGATCTCCGATGCGTTCTGGCAACAGTTATTTCTGTTCCTAAGAATATTGTGGGAGGTTTTGATTCCAGTTGCCATGTGTTTAAGTAATTTCTATAAATTATAAAATAAGATACCTCAAAACGAGTCATTTTAATTTTAAGTGACTGAGTTATGTCAAACTTTGACACTTTTACAGAGAAAAGAGATCCGCAAATATTCCATTGTTTACATAAATAGCCGTGTTTACCTAAATATTCACTAAATAGCCGCTAATATCATGTTAAAAAATGTTTTTCGTTAACCAGCTGTCGTCCCCTTACGAACGGCAGCCCTCAGAAGTCAAAAATTGTGCTAGTCAAGGATAAACGAGGTCTTACCTTTTTACGTGCGATTCCTAGCACTTTCTCGGGCCATCAGAAAAATTTCTGCAGTCGCCATGGTTTGAACCATCGCCAACTGGCAGCCAAAGTGATTGAAACAATGTCGCTTTAACCACTCGGCTACTTGGCCCAGTATTCGGCTACCTGGCCCAGTACTCGGCTACCTGGCCCAGTACTCGGCTACCTGGCCCAGTACTCGGCTACCTGGCCCAGTGAGACTTCAATCATGGAATTTTATTGGTGCATCCATGTGTGAATGAAATAATCAAATCAATTTTGCTAGTTGGGATGCGCATTGCGTTCACTGAATGACCGAGATGACAGTAAAATGCACTGGGGACGAGCTCTGAAATGGTGGGTAGTTGAAAATTACTAGACAGCTAAATTGAAAATGAGTAAGTTATTAGCCAACCGAACCTGACTTTACTGAACGTTTTGATATTCATTGCCGCTTCATTGTAATGAATTATCATTTTGGAAATGATATTAATAAAAGTGCTATGGAATGAAAAATAGTGTCAGAACATTCAAATTTTAAAACAATTTGTCTATGGGTACCTATCACACCTATTAAGACAGAAAATTGACTAAATTTTTATGCTAAAGAGCACCAGATAAAAAAATTCTTAAATACATTTTTAGAAACTAGTTTTATTTCTAAACTATTGAACTAAAGAGTTGAAAATAATATCAATGTATAAATAACCTTTAGAAATATCAATATTTAGTCAAATACCTGAAGTGTTAAACGTCATTTGTAATAAAGCCTTAGCTTTTGAGAATATATTGAGATTTTTAAACGTTTTCATAAATTATTGAATTTTTATGAATAACAGCTTATTTTCAAAAACACTTTTTACGTTCACTTCATTAAAAACTACACTATTTGACGGGCTGTATCCTATCTCAAGAATGTAACACGAAACAAGTATTCGAAAATAAAACAAAACTTATATTTTAAATTAAATTGATTATCCCCGACAATTTTTGTAGGTAGAAAACTCCCACCATACGAATGTTTGAATATCCGAATCCGAAACGTATATAAATGATTTAAATTGAAAGTTTCTATTGGTTTCTAGATGTTTCAAAAAGTAACCAACAACAGGAATATAATCAGATATGAAGATTTAATGAATCGGCTAGACATTCTATGGAACCAACAATTCATCCTCGACAAATACATGTTCAATTGCTTCGTCGAATCAATGATATAAATATTTTATTTACACAAACTAATTGAGTAGTCTTACCTTCAGTTAGAAATAGTTGTTTCCAAAATGAAGACCTGCTCAATAATTTAGTTTACTGCTTGCCATTACTTGGGTTTGTATTGCCTATTACCGGATGTAATTGAGTTCATTGCTCCTCTGGTTTCACTGAATAATTTGCGTTTGATCTTTATAAAATCAATAGATTACATTAGAATAATTTTTTAATGATTAGGTACATGTTTGGTGTATGAATCAAAACTGACTACATCCGAATTATCAGAAAATTTCATAATATATTTGTTTTTAACACGAGTTTGAAAACAAAAAAAAATTATATATTATTATGAATAAATCAGAAAGGATATATGAAAATATAAAGAGAAAAGTTATTGGATATAGCTCTCAAATTGTTGTGCAACTGTAGACACGTGTTTCGAGCTTAAGCTCTCATCAGTACGGTAAAATCAAGTGCGAAGATATACAACACTTGGATGTTGACTTCCTTTGTTTCTATTTTTATATCCAAGTGATGTACATCTTCGCACTTGATTTTACCGTACTGATGAGAGCTTAAGCTCGAAACACGTGTCTACGGATGCACAACAATTTGAGGGTTATACCCAATAACTTTCTCTTTATATTATGAATGAAGATAATTCTGTTGCCCAATGTTTCTACCTTTGTTTTACCCGTATTTTCTAACTCTTTTTACCATTTTAGCTCAGTTCGGGTTGCCAAAGTGAACATCTCTCTCTCTCTCTCTGCAGGGTGGTTCTAGTGAAGTCCGGTGCTGTTCTTGATGTCAATTTTATGTAATAACGACAGATTCAAATAAATTTTTAAAATTTGTACCAAAGTTTTAGAATTTTTTGATTGTCAAATGTCAAAATGAAATATCAATAATTAAAAAAAATCCTATACATAGGTTTTTTTTCTAGCTCTAGGAGAGACCTACCTTAAGTCAAGAGCACAATTTACTACTATATTATACAGGGCAATTCAAATTCGACCCCCACCATTGGGATCTCCTAAACTACAGGAGATAAGTCGAAGCCTAAATTGGGGCAAAGTTGCGTATTCTGGTGCTTAACAAAATACTGTTTTGAAACTTGAAAAATTCCGAGTATTTCCGGAAATATCAGGAAAAAACTGAAAATCGGAATTTTTGTTTTTATTTTTTTCTATTGTTATTAGACAACATAGCTCAAAACCAAAAGTACATTTTAATTGATACTTTTTTTCAGCTACACGGTTTCATGTTCAGATTTACTATCCGACGTTTCGTCTTCTGGCATTTTTTTTTTTTCTGTTATAGGCGCCAAATTGTTTTTTTATACTGAAAAATAGTGATACTCATTCTGATTTCATTGATGTATAATTTGTTATGATTTGCACTTCTGAAACCACAGATATTAAAAAAAAAACAACTTCATTTGAGATGGTCATGACTCCATCGAAAAATTTTGTTTAATAATCACTAGTTGTCAGAACTCATTAAACATCATAAGTTTGCAAAAATACTTCAGTCGAAATGTCCTCATTCTCAAATGAAGAAAATCGAGATATGTTGAAACTTTATTATAAATTTGATAGGAATATTACGAAAACAGCACACATTTATTTTAAATTATTTCCGGAAAGACAATAGCCGGATAGAACATTATTCGGAATTTTGGACAAACACTTGGCTGAGTACGGTGCGTTTCAAAAACCAAGAATTAAATATGGAAGCAGAATGGAACAAAATATTAGACGTAACTTATTAGCCGAGGTGAAATAATTGTTCATTCCATATTCGAAGAAGTATAATTATTTTTGGTACTTTTTTAGATAAACGCAGATCCTTCCAAATCAACACATCAAGTCTCGGCAGAAATGGATGTGCCACAGACAGCGATTGGAGGGAATTAAAAAAAAGTGCTAGTGGTAAGATACATATTTCACAAAAATTACATCCAGGTTATCCTGAGAGAAGGATGGAATTTTGTAGCTGGCTCTCGAATAGGGTAGACCGTACAAACTTCTTGAAAAACATTATTTGGACCGACGTAAGTACTTTTTCGAACTGTGGTGTTTTTAATAGAAATAATGAGCACATCTGGAGTGAAAATAATCCACGACACTTCAGAGAAGTCAGACCACAAGTTCGGTTTCGTTTAAATGTGTGGGCTGGAATTTATGACGACCGAATACTTGGACCTCATTTCTTCTCTAATACTTTGAACGGGGAAACCTATCTTCGGTTCTTAAGGAACAAATTCGAAGAATATATGGAAACGTTTCCCCTTGTTAATTATAACAGCTGCTGGTTTCAGCATGACGGGGCTCCTCCACACAATAAAAGAGCAGTTTGCGAATATTTACACCAAAGATTTCTTAATAGGTGGTTCAGGTCTATCAGAAGAAGGGATATTGTTAGGGCTGTTCTTAATTTGAGACGACGAGCTCGGATATGTATTCAAGAGGAAGGCCATCATTTCTAACACTTGTTGTAATATTTTTTGTGCATTTTTTACAAGCTCATGATTTCATTCTTGTTTTTTGAAACGCACCGTACTCAGCCAAGTGTTTGCCCAAAATTCCGAATAATGTTCTATCCGACTTTTGTCTTTCCGGATATAATTCAAAATAAATTTGTGTTGTTTTCGTACTATTCCTATCAAATTTATAATAAAGTTTCAAAATATCTCATTTTTCTTCATTTGAGATTGAGGACATTTCGACTGAAGTATTTGTGCAAACTTATGATGTTTAATGAATTCTGACAATTAGTGTTTATTAAACAAAATTTTTTGATGGAGTCATGACCATCTCAGATGAAGTTGTATTTTTTTTTAATATCTGTGGTTTCAGAAGTGCAAATCATAACAAATTATACATCAATGAAATCAGAAAGAAAAGTTGATGATGAATGCCAGAAGACGAAACGTCGGATAGGTAGTAAATCTGAACATGAAAACGTGTAGCTGAAAAAAGTATCAATGAAAATGTACTTTTGGTTTTGAGCTATGTTGTCAAATAACGATAGAAAAAAATAAAATCGGAAATTCCGATTTTCAGTTTTTCCCGATATTTCCGGAAATACTCGGAATTTTCCAAGTTTCAAAACAGTATCTTGTTAAGCACCAGAATACGCAACTTTGCCCCTATTTAAGCTTCGACGTATCTCCTGTAGTTTAGGAGATCCCAGTGGTGGGGGTCGAATTTGAATTGCCCTGTATACTACTACTACTACTACTACTATATTGATAAATAAAACTTTCCGTGTAATTCCGAAATGGTTCTGATTTGAATAAGAATTATGTTCTGTGGAACGTACCACGCTTGCACTCAATAAATATAGTTTTTGAAGGTTATGGGTTATGTTGTGAAAAGTCAATGAATCATTAAAATTATCAAAGTTCGGGTGGATTGTAATTTTTGAAACACTTTGATTTTGAGGGAAGTTAAAAAAGTTCACAGGGTTTCTAGTTTGGATTTTAAATACCTTTGATGGCTGGCTGTTGATTTGGAAGTGTCGTCGAATGTCTTCTTGTCAGGTACGTAATGTTTTCATGAAGTCTGCTCACACTGCTTTCTCTTTACTTTATTTAAATTTCTCCTTCGTCTCGTTGCAAAATCCTCTTGGCTTCCTTTTTTTCCCTTGTTATTCCTTTCGTTGTCCTAGCTACCACACTGTCATTACCGAATTTCAATTTTGTCGCAGGTCACTTTTATTAGTTTTTTAATTACCTTTATCCAAAATCACCCTATAATTGAAGTTTTATCCACACTTATGAACCGTATAAAGTACCACTTTATCCACTAGTGGAATAATGAAATAACTTTATTCCACTAGTGGAATAATGAAAAATACTTAATTTCACAATTTTTTACAAATGGAGTCGATAAACAATCGAAAATACATATCAACCATTCAACACCTCCCGATATTTTTGTATGTTATTTCAATGATTTTTGAGGAGGTGACAGCCGCTGTCAGAGCAAAACGTCAAATCATTTTGTGATGAAAAATTTCCGCGATTCTGATTCTAAATGAATGTGATTGTGAATAAAACGTTGTATTGCATGCGTGTTTTAGATACATTTTATTTGCTTAAGAAATTTAAACGCTCGAGCTTCGCTCTCGCGTTTAAACATTCTTCCGCAAATAAAATGATATCTAAAACACTTATACAATAAATAACTATAATTTCTACTGTACAAATATCTTATAAACTATTCCCTAGTCATAAGAAATTTTTATTTCTGTAATGATTGATAGTGTTTTCTAGTAATTTTTATTATTTGATTTCTCCTTTTTCGTTAGTTGAATTCCCTCTGACCCCAAATGCCATTCATTGATTGTGTTTTGTTTTCAGTCTAGTTTGTGAAAGTTGTTATACAGGGAGTAGATATGTTAGTGTAGATTCCTGTTGAAGTATTTAGTAGGGTTTTACTTAAAAATTGTTTTTGGGTTTGTTTTCATGTCATTGTGTCATTGTAATGTTTTAATATTTGTTCTTGTGTTTTGTAGGGATGTTTCTGTGTGTGGTGTGGTTGTCCTGTTCGTTACGCTGCAGTTTAGAACAACCTTGCAGGTGTCAAAGTATAGGATGGCCTATGAGCTGATATTCACCTCGTTATCGACCTGAGCTGGTAGAGTAAGCTACACAGATACAGATTTTTTTTAAAATTATATTTTTCTATTTTGACAACGGTACGAAAGCGTAGTAAGGTCACAATGAATAAAAAAAAATATTTCGTCTAATTCCGACTTCGCAACTCGAAATTAGTATAATTCCGACTTCACAACTCGGAATTAGTATAATTCCGACTTCACAAATCGGAATTAGCCTGATTCCGACTTCACAACTCAGAATTAGCCTAATTCTGACTTTGCAACTCGGAATTAGTATAATTCTAACTTTACAACTCGGAATTATCCTAATTCCGACTTCACAACTCGAAATTAGCCTAATTCTGACTTCGCAACTCGGAATTAGTATAATTCCGACTTCACAACTCGGAATTAGTGTAATCATTACGATTCCACGAGTTGGCTGGAGTTATGTGAAAATGAAAACTTGAACCGTCCAGCGAGAACTTTGAAGATTTAATACAGCTGATGGTTGGCCCTAAGATCTATCAAAGAATATAGCAATTTTAGATATGCTATGTGGTTGAATGCTTGGCGGTACCACTAAGATTTTTGGAAATTGTAGATTTAATGTACCAATTCACCCGACATACTGCATATTTATTTTCTGACATCATCCACAACACCTAGGAGTTCGCAAAGACATACTGGAGGGGTTCCTGTTTTTCTTTGTTTTTCTATTAAGTACACACAGCACCGAAAATGTAACCAGCAATGACACCAAAGCAGAAAACCTTTGATGTTTACCGCCTTCCAACAGGACCTCGAAAAGTTACTGCAACACAACACAGTTTGTTGATAAAAAGTTTCAGATTTGTTGTTAAATTGTTGATAACATGTTTTGTTTCTGTTTTGTTGGTTTGATGAGGACACTGCATAAGGATTGAAAATGTGTTTTTGCCTTTTTTTTTGGAAACAGGAACGCGAAAAGTTTGTTGCAACCAGAAACACAACAGACTCGTTTTTCTGAGGAATATTTTCAGATTTGTTGTTAAATTGTTGAAAAAGATTGAGTTGATGTTTTGTTTGTGTTTTTTTGGGTTGATGTGGACACGGCATAAGAGTTGAATACGTTGATTTCATTGAAAATATGAACAGGATGTTCATAAAGTCAGTTGAGGAATCATCTAAGACTGAAAGTTGGAATTTAGTCTCTATTTTCCATCGCACAAGATAACCTCTCTTGGAAGGGTACATGTTTTAGAGAGAAACATTCTCGATTGAAAATTGAATCAATACATGACTCCTCTGGAAATGGAAAAACCCTACGATAAAATTGAAGTAACTTTTTTGTAATATCCAACAGAAAACAACTACTTCCCAGGCTAAAGCCACGCTGAACATTGAACTACATCTGATAGATATTGAGATAGACCCTATCTAACTTGAGAGAAAAAATCTGAAAGTGAAAATTTGCATTATGAATGAGAATGGAGAATGTTATTCAGAAGTATCACTCACAGAAAATCTCTCATTACATTGATGCGTGAATTGCATCTCTTTGGCTAGGCCTCCAATACATTTTGGTCGATAAAAATCTATTTCACTCTTCTAAGATCATCAGGGAGGTCGGAAAAATTGGAAAACATACTCTTCAGAAGCAATTTCACACTGTAATGAGGAATTGTACGATGGAAAATAGCGACTAAATTCCAACTTTCAGTCGTAGATGATTCCACAACTGACTTTATGAACAGCCTGTTCATATTTTCAATGAAATCAACATGCCATACCCATGACAGGTTTTATGTCAGAAACATATTTTCAAAGTTTCACCGCACCAGAAATAGTCCAACAATTCCTCATTACAGTGTGGAATTGCTTCTGAAGAGTATGTTTTCCAATTCTTCCGACCTCCCTGATGATCTTAGAAGAGTGAAATAGATTTTTGTCAACCAAAATGTATTGGAGGCCTAGCGAAAGAGATGCAATTCACGCATCAATGGAATGAGCGATTTTCTGTGAGTGATACTTCTGAATAACATTCTGCTTTATCTCATTCATAGATAAGAATCTCCAATGGAAACTGGACATTTGATAAATAATCAACTATCTGAATGAAAATGCAAATTTTCACTCTCAGATTTTTTCTCTCAAGTTATATAGGGTCTTTCTCTATATCTATCAGATGTACTTCAATGTCCAGCGTGGCTTTGCTGGGGAAGTAGTTGTTTTCTGTTTTTCCATTTCCAGAGGATTCATGTATTGATTCAATTTTTAATCGAGAATGTTTCTCTTTAAAAGTTGAAAACGTGTTTTAGTCCTTTTTTTAATGGAAACGGGAACGCGAAAAGTTTGTTGCATCCAAAAACACAACACGTTTTATTATAGAAAAGTTTCAGATTTGTTGTAAAATTGTTGAAAAACATTGAGATGATGTTTTGCTTCTGTTATTTTGGTTTGATGTGGATCCAGCATGTTTTTTTCTTTTTTTTTTTAATGGAAACCCATCAATTCATAAAAGAAAAATCTGTCAGATTAGCAAGATGAAACAATGTAATGATCAATAATAAACGTGTTGCTAAGTAGAAAAGTTGCTAGGCATAAAACTAGTACTTTTCTTATGATTTTCTCTAAATAAACTATACTTTTTTCCATTAAAAATGCTTAACAAGTGCGGAAAGTTATACTTTCCCGCTCGCTCCTGCCGAGGTGGCGTGCGGGAGAGATACATTCTAATGAAATTGAGTAATAACTATATGAAAATAGAGTATATTTCGTTTTAATTCCGAGAGTTCCAAACTTTGACAGCTGTATCGTGCTCACGCACTCATCAGAAAGGATTTATGGAGCTCTCGAAATCAACTTGATTGAACCTTGGAATTGTTGGCTGCCTGTCAATTTGTAGACAAACCTCTACTTTGGATTCCTTGGTTCGTGCCAAATTAAGTAGTGACTGTAGATGTCATAAGTAACGTTCTGTAATAACTATATACACAAATGCACATGAATTGACGAGTTTGGACATTAGGGATCAATGTTTAAACTTTCACTATAATTTCAATGGAATAGCAATAATTATACTAATTCCGAGTTCTAAAGTCGGAATTATACTAATTCCGAGTTGTGGAGTCGGAATTATAATAATTCCGAGTTGTAAAATCGGAATTATACTAATTCCGAGTTGCAAAGTCAGAATTATACTAATTCCGAGTTGTAAAGTCGGAATTAGTATAATTCCGAGTTGTGAAGTCGGAATTATACTAATACCGAGTTGTGAAGTCATAATTATACTAATTCCGAGTTGTAAAGTCGGAATTAGTATAATTCCGAGTTGTGAAGTTGGAATTATACTAATTCCGAGTTGTGAAGTCAGAATTATACTAATTCCGAGTTGTAAAGTCGGAATTAGTATAATTCCAAGTTGTAAAGTCGGACTTATACTAATTCCGAGTTGTTAAGTCGGAATTAGTATAATTCCGAGTTGTGAAGTCGGAATTATACTAATACCAAGTTGTGAAGTCATAATTATACTAATTCCGATTTGTAAAGTCGGAATTATTATAATTCCGAGTTGTGAAGTCGGAATTATACTAATTCCGAGTTATGAAGTCAGAATTATACTAATTCCGAGTTGTAAAGTCGGAATTAGTATAATTCCAAGTTGTGAAGTCGGAATTATACTAATTCCGAGTTGTGAAGTCAGAATTATACTAATTCCAAGTTGTAAAGTCGGAATTAGTATAATTCCGAGTTGTGAAGTAGGAATTATAATTTATTTATTTTATGTGGCCCTTCTACGCTTTCGTACAACGGTATCATTTTATAACAATATATATTGAGTGAAAGTTAATTCAAGGAAACGTTCTAAAGTCAATGGAACTTTTGACTAGATTTATAAAACCTACAAAATGGATTTCCTTACGACCGGATCAGTTAATTTTTTACCAAGAAATTCCGGGAAAACCTCGAAAAAGAGACCATTTTTCAAAAATTTATAATTTTTATAAATCTGAGGCTGGACAAACAATATTGCGGTAACTGATAGTGTAACGAGTCACCATGTACCTCTGTATGTATGGGTGAAGCTGTCAGAGGTCAGCTAGCGATGGAATCAACTAATAATAACAAGATACTTTAGCCATTGTTTATATAGAAGTAAGATAGTTAGCCAACTTTATCGGATTTATATTGGATTCAAATGGATGCGACATGTAGATGGCGACAGTGATCTCGCATCCAAGTCATGTCATAACTTCAGTGAGCTGGCCTCCAAGTCATGTCGTAACTTGGGACTATGGGACAGCATTAAAATCAGGGTTTTTTGAAGAAACCTGCATTAAAATGACGTAAAATATTCATGTTTGTAACTAATCACGCTAGATGACACTCGCGTTTGTGTCCAAAACCTTTTCCACTGGCATTGACTAACTATCTTACTTCTATTTAAATAATGCTTTAGCTGACACTGTTGTCAAAAGTTTATTGAAAATTATCTTTTGCTATCAGTTAAATATTCAATTACACTCTACTCCAGTGCTTGTTGTTTTCACTGTGCGAGTGCTGCAAATACAATTGTTGATGTCACAGAAGTCTGGGTTACTCATGATCCCAATAAAATACGTTTTCCGATCAGCCTACGTATAGAAACTCAATAACCCCCTACAATAGATAATAATATGTGGTTCAACTATGCGTAAGATGTTTTCTGTCCGATGTGTACTTTCTGCCCAATCGTGTTGTTCATGAACTATTTTTCTTATTACGATTTGCATAATTTCACTAATTTTCGATCATTGTTCAGCATCACTTAGTATATGAAAATGATGTTATGTCAAAGTGACAAGAATTGACAATTTTGTATTTTTGAGAGAGTAAAAAGTCATTCCCTGAGATTTTTTGAGTATTCTTCAAAAATAACTATACAAAACGCAAAGCAATAGTTACAGTCCATCATAAACCCTTCATGGTCCTAACGAACCGGACATAACGAAGTTTCCAGCTAAAATCGAACAATATAGGCTGTAAGTACGCAGTGCAGTGGAAGAAGCGGCAACCCAGAAGTCCAGTCAGTCCCCACAGCGTCTAAAGTCAGGTCGACAACAAGCCAGGAAAACAAGGTTGTGAGTCATTCCTTTCCATATTTGATTCCTTTCTTTTCCCTTATCAAACATTCCTCACCACCCTCCTCTATCATTGCACTAGTATTGTGGTAAGATATATCAATTTGATCTAATCAATAAACTTTGCAATGGCAGAAAACGAGTTACGAATGCTTGTCAGAAAGAGAGGATATTTGAAAGGTTCTCTCACCGCTTTCAAAAATTTCATTGATTCGATCAAAGAGAAGCAAGATTTATCTAGTGTAGATATAATTCAAGTTCAAGAACGTCTCTCACGAATCGAAAGTATTATTGAGGATTTCAATACTGTTCAGTGTAATATAGAAATGATCGTAGATAACCAAGATGATCAATTTGAAGAGAACATTTCATTCGAAAATTCCTATTTTACTTCAATAGCTCAAGCCAGAAATGTTATCAAATGTCAAAATAACAACGATGACATTCCACAGCAATCTAGGGCGGGTTCTATTGTATCAAGTTTATATGATTCAGGGGCTAACTCAAAAGGTGTGAAACTGCCTACCATAGAGCTTCCAAAATTTAAGGGGAACTACGAAGTTTGGCTCGAATACAGAGATACTTTCGAGTCGTTGATCCATAAAAATGATTCCCTATCCGATATACAAAAATTTCACTACTTGCGAGCTTCTCTAGAAGGAAGTCCTGCACAAGTGATCAAATCCATTGAATTCACATCGGCATCTTACACAGTCGCTTGGAACACACTTTGTGATCGTTTTGATAATCAAAAGCTATTAGTTCACAATCACGTTAAAGCATTGTTTTCCTTAGAAACTATACAGAAAGAGTCATCATTCAAAATCAGAAGATTGATCGATACTATTTCTAAACACTTGAGGTCATTAGAACTGCTAGAACAGAAAACTGAAAATTGGGATACTTTATTAATTTTCATGATAACATCAAAACTTGATGACCAAAGTGTCCGGGAGTGGGAGAAACAGAGCAGTGGATACACTGAACTGCCCACTTGGGACAATCTGAAAGATTTTTTACAAAAACGAGCAAATTTATTGGAAACTCTAGAATTGAAAAATAACGAGAAACACTTTTCAAAGCGCGATAGCAAACCTAATTATAATACTAGTTCCAGAAGTTTAGTCACTACAAACTATATATGTTCTTATTGCAAAAAATAACATTCTATTTATAAATGTGATGCATTTTTGAAATTATCCATACCAGAGAGAATCAATTTTGTAAGTAATTCAAAGCTTTGCGAAAATTGCTTAAGAGAAGGACATTCAGCAAGAAGGTGTAAAATTGGGTCATGCAGAAAATGCAAGCTATGGCATAACAGTCTTTTACACAACGAAGAGAATTCACAGATACTCAATAGTTTTGAAAACAATACGATTGAGAAGTCAGTAACATTAAATTCTTCCAATCCTATAACTCCTCAAGTTCTCTTATCTACAGCCATAGTAAAAATTCGAGGAAAAAATAAATTATACGATGCCCGTGCACTTTTGGACTGTGGTTCTCAAACATCCTTCATTACTGAAAGAATGTGCAGTATTCTAGATTTAGAAATGAGCAATGCTGATTTATCTGTTTATGGTATTTCCAACTTCATTTCAAAAATTCGATATAAGTGCCAAATAGACATTGAGTCACTATATACTTCTTTCCATTCACAACTAGTATGTTTCGTCCTCCCAGAAATAACAAGCAATCTACCAAGTGTTCAAATCAATACTGACACCCTAAAAATACCCCAAAATATATCACTTGCCGATCCAGGGTTCTTCAAACCTAATCAAATAGATATTCTGATAGGTGCAGATTTATTTTGGAATTTATTGTGTCCAAATAAAATTACACTTGGTTCAAATCAGCCAATAATTCAAGAAACCAAGCTAGGGTGGATTATTTCGGGACAGCTGGGTGTTCCACATCAGAAATTCAGTTCATGCAATTTGAATACAACAAACAATTTAGATAAATTACTTCAGAAATTCTGGCAAATAGAAGAAATTAATTCTTCTGAAATATTTTCTGAAGAAGAACTTGCATGCGGAAAGCATTTCAGAGAAACAACAATACGTGGTTCAGATGGTAGATTCATAGTTTCACTACCTCTGAAACAGCCATCAAGTAGTCTAGGTCAATCGCGAATTCAAGCTGAAAAGCGACTATATACATTAGAAAGAAAACTTGAGAGAAATCCAATACTGAGGGATCGCTACATCCAATTCATGAATGAGTACGAATCTCTTGGACACATGACTGATGTTACACAAACCTCGAGTACAGATGAAATTGAATATTTCATGCCACATCATGGTGTCCTGAATGAGGAAAGTACTACTACAAAACTAAGAGTTGTCTTTGATGCATCAGCGCCCTCAAGTAACGGATTATCATTAAACAATATTCAGCTAGTAGGACCTCAAATACAAGATGACCTTCTAGCCATCGTTTTGAGATTCCGTAAGTACAGGTACGTTATATCCGCAGACGTTTCTAAAATGTATAGGCAAGTACTCGTGAATCACTCTCAAATAAATCTTCAAAAGATTGTTTGGAGATCAGATCCATCGAAACCTTTAAAATACTATACTCTCAATACTGTAACTTATGGCCAGGCAGCCGCGAGTTTTTTAGCAATACGAAGTCTTATTGAGTTAGCAAATGAATGTGAGGCTTCTGAACCAAATATATCGGAAATCATCAGACATGATTTTTACGTCGATGATTTGCTCTCGGGGGCAGACAGTCCAGCGAGAGCATCTTATATCTCTCACGAAATAGCGCGAATTCTGAAAACAGGAGGATTCGTTTTAAAAAAGTGGCATTCCAATGAAATTGACATTTTAAAAGGCTTTGAGCAGTCAGATCTGTCGACGAAATCTTTAGATTTCTCACCAGATGAGCGTACAAAAACCTTAGGATTGACTTGGTCAGGTAAAACGGATAGACTCCACTACAATATTAATATTCCCAATAATAAAAAGTATTCCAAGAGAATCGTTCTTTCTGTTATTGCGAGTATATTTGATCCTTTAGGGCTGCTGAGTCCCTGTACAGTAATATCAAAGTTGATAATGCGTGATCTTTGGTCCACAAAGGTGAATTGGGATGATCCTCTTCCAGAATCCATATTATGCACTTGGATAAAATTTCAAGGACAATTGAATATGTTGAATGAGGTCACCATTCCAAGACACGTTGTTTGTCAAAAACCTATAAATATTGATTTACATGGATTCGCTGACAGCTCGGAGCGTGCTTACGGTGGATGTATTTATGTACGTAGTATGAATGAAAACGGCGAATTCTCTGTAAATCTTCTATGTGCGAAATCTAAGGTGGCACCAATAAAAACAATATCTATCCCAAAGCTAGAATTGTGTGCCGCATTACTACTTGCAAGATTAGCTGATAAGGTTATAAAATCTATGAACATTACTTTTGGTAAATGTTATCTCTGGTCCGACTCTACGATAGTATTAGCATGGATAAAAACCAGACCGAATTTATTGAAGACTTTTGTTGCTAACAGGGTAGCCGAAATACAAGTTCTAACCGAGTCATATTCCTGGATGCATGTACCGTCTCAAGAAAATCCGTGCGACATTTTATCAAGAGGACTATATCCGTCTCAAATTATCAATTCAAATTTGTGGTGGAGTGGTCCGCCATGGCTTCGAATGGAGATCGAAGCATGGCCAAAACATGCATGGGAACTGAATGAAATGCCAGAATTGAAGACAAAGGTTTTCTTCGGCAATACTATGGATAAATTTCCAATAGATCGATTTTCTTGTCTCAATAGACTGAAACGTGTAACAGCTTTTTTACTCAGGTTCAGTTTGAATTGTTCAAAACCTAAAAGTGAGCGTCAATCTGGCGTTTTAACTACATCTGAGCTCAATAGGGCACTCAAAGTTTTGATCAAAATGTCTCAATTAGAATCATTTCAGGAAGACTTATACAATTTGAAGAAAAATAAAGTAGTTAGCTCTAAGAGTAAAATATTGGGTCTCACTCCATTTTTAGATGAAGAACAACTGATTAGAGTTGGTGGACGCTTGAAAAATTCACCTTACAATTTTGATAAAAAACACCCAATTATTTTATGTCCAAAACATCGATTCACAAAACTTCTTTTTGAATATGAACATCTACGGCTTTTTCATGCCGGACCTAATTTACTTCTCTCATCAATAAGAGAGAAATTTTGGCCAGTTTCAGGGAGAAACTTAGCAAGGGAAACGGTCAGAAAATGTGTTCGTTGTTTCAGGTTCAATACAAGCACTGTGCAACCAATTATGAGTGATCTACCTCACGATCGTGTTACGCCTTCTAGTCCTTTCACAGTTACCGGTGTTGACTATGCCGGTCCATTTCAAATCAGAGATCGGAAAGGGCGTGGCAGTAAACTTTCAAAATGTTATCTCAGTATTTTCATTTGTTTCGCTACGAAGGCCGTACATCTTGAATTAGTTTCTAGCCTCTCTAGCGAATCATTCATCTTAGCTCTTAGAAGATTTGTGTCTAGAAGAGGCAAACCTTCTAAATTCTACTCTGATAACGGGACAAATTTCGTAGGTGCCAGTAAAGAATTGGGCAGGTACCTAATTTCTAGAAAAAATGATATATTAGAATATTGTAGTAAGAAGGAAATTGAATGGCATTTTATTCCTCCCCATTCCCCTCATTTTGGTGGTCTATGGGAGGCTGGTGTGAAAAGTTTCAAACATCATTTGAGGCGCGTTGTAGGTAATACCAAGCTTCTTTTCGAGGAATTAACCACAATGCTGGCGCAAATAGAGGGAATGCTCAATTCCCGTCCCATTTGTCCTTTAACCTCTGATCCCAATGATCTCCGTCCCCTATCACCGGCTCACTTCCTTATCGGAAGATCATTAGTAGCAGCCCCAGACAATGACCTTAGTGACCAAAAAATCAATCGCTTGACCAGATTCCAACTAATCCAGCAAGCTTGTCAGAATTTCTGGCGCCAATGGAGCAAAGAGTACTTATCAGAACTCCAGCAAAAAAACCAGTGGAAGAGAAATCAAGGTCATTTAGAAAATGGATCTCTAGTTTTAATCAAAGATGACCAAACTATGCCAACCGAGTGGAGACTAGGTCGTATAATCCAGATTCATCTTGGATCCGATGGTATTGGTCGTGTAGCCTCTGTGAAAACGAATAATGGTGTTATTAAGCGGAGCTTTCCCAAGCTGTGTCCTCTCCCAATTGAAAGACACTGCGGTCTTTCAAAGCCGGGGCCATGTTCATGAACTATTTTTCTTATTACGATTTGCATAATTTCACTAATTTTCGATCATTGTTCAGCATCACTTAGTATATGAAAATGATGTTATGTCAAAGTGACAAGAATTGACAATTTTGTATTTTTGAGAGAGTAAAAAGTCATTCCCTGAGATTTTTTGAGTATTCTTCAAAAATAACTATACAAAACGCAAAGCAATAGTTACAGTCCATCATAAACCCTTCACGTGTTATAAACAATCAGCAAGATGCGCCCACTTTAGGGAAATCTTCGTATTCAAATTCTGTAAACGGCATCTGGAAGTAGAGATCAATATTTACAATTTGTATATTTTGCATTTTCACCTGAGATTCACCAAAATCAACAATTTGTATATTCTGGAATTTCACCTGATAGGTGGGAAATGTGTTGAAAATGTCAAATGTATAGAAACTCAATAACCCCCTATAACTTGGCGCCCAACGTAGGGCCGTAGCTGAAAGAGTCGTGTTTTGAAGTGTCCTTGGGTACTTTTAGACAATATTTCTCATTATTCAAGTGTATTTGAACATTTATTTTCAATCCGGGACGGTTGACATTTATTTGACAAGTTGTCATCTGAGCCGCACGTGTTTCATTTACAGTGTTGCCGGTTGTCAAATATTCATGAACTTTTGAGGAATTTTCATTTCAATAGTTGCCAGATTGTGTAGTTTATCGTAACTTTGCTACTTTGTGGATATTGAACATTTCACTCGATTTTTTGTTGGTAATCACAAAAATCGATCATTTTACGTTTGTATAATCGTGTATACGAATGACATATCGGTAAAAACTCTGCAGTTACGTTCCGATTACCGAAAATATTGAAGATATGGCGAATGTTGTGATGACTCCCGAACAATTACAGCAACTTCTTGACGGAATGAGGCAGATGGTTGTAGGAACTACCCAACAAAACACGGCGCCGAACTCGGGCCACTTTTCCAAATGCAGTAGTAGATTCGCAGGACGTAGAAGCTTTTATTAGCGCAATCACAGTATATAAAGAATGTCTCAATATAACTGATGCTAATGCAGTAAAGGGGCTTCCTATGATGTTAGATAGTCATGCAGCTGTTTGGTGGCAAGGAACTAAATCATCCATTACCACTTGGCCTGATTCTCTTAAAGCGTTAAGGCACGCGTATGGTAAAAAGAAATCCGCTCCAAAGATTTTCCGTGAACTTTTTTCCAAGGAACAAGGAGAAAATGAGCCTACCGATGTTTTTATCAATAAATGTAGGACATTATTATCTCACTTGCCAGATACTCCTGTATTGCATGAAATCCATAAAATAGATAAGATATATAGTATATTAACTTCTAAAATTAGAGAGCGTTAACCACGTGCAGATTTCACCACGTTTGGTGTTCTCATAGACAAAGCTAGGGCAATTGAAGACTCAATTTCAGAGCAGGACTCAAATACGTCAAAATTGAATATGGACAACTATGCTGGTCCTAATAGGCTCAGACCTAAGTGTACGTTCTTTAAACTCTTTGGGCACGTTCAATCAGACTGTCGGAAACTCGCTTCAACTACACGACCCCGCAAGCAAACGTCAGATTACAACTCGGAAAAAGATAATTCATCAATTTCTGGACCTTGTACTAGCAATCGCACGGTTCTCAATTCCAATATCGTTTGTTACGGATGTAACACTCAAGGATATTTAAGGACTAACTGTCCGAACTGCAAAACGAAACGTCAATAAACTTCTACTTCAGAGAATTTGTCTTCCGTTGAGATTCTCATGACCTCGACTGAAAGTTTCAATAGGAGACCTTTATTACCATTAACTGTTTTGGATCTTCATGGCTGTGCATATGTCGATACTGGTGCTAAGTGTAGTATCGCAGGTAGTCGACTATATAATCATTTCTGGGTAGAAATGTTGATTTCTATGAAAAAGGCATGACTCTAGTCTTAGCAGATGTCAGCACGTGTTTTTTGCTGCCCAGTTACTCTTTTGGGAAGGGTAATACAAACAACGTTTGTCGCATTCCCCGAACATACATCATCAAAAACCCTTTTTGGCATAGATTTTCTGGCCAATGCTATTCTGATCATCAATATTCCACAAATGAAATTATCGTTCTATGATGACCCAAGTCTCCAGAATTTGTTCCATATTTCGTTGAAGAGAATTTCACAAAACCGTTCTTCTTGAAATCCGACGCCAGTTCATATGAAAGCGCATGTCTCCTTCAGGGGGGGGGGGACAGAAGGGAAGCCGCTAGAATATGCCAGTTGCCTGATTACTCCTATGGACGTGCATAAAGACTTACGTGCTGTAGTTACCAGTGAAAACGTTATACCGGAGATAATGCCCTATCTTCGCCGCCATATCAACACTTTACTCAGTGCTAAAGAGACAAACGAACTCAAACAAGACTATGCTAAACGGTATGCGGACAACCGGTTACGCATGCAGAACTGTTTCAAAGAAGGTGATAAAGTGCTAGTAGAGACTCATACTCTCAGTAAATCCAGTGTCGGTTATACCTCCAAATTCACACCGCGCCCGCGTCGCGATGGACCGTATATTGTCATGAAGCAAGTTACCCCTACCTCGTATGAAATTGCCATAGACAAATTGCCATAGACAACCCTCCCGTATCTGTGGGAAAGTTCCACGTATCAGCTCTGCGACGTTGTTAAAAGTTTATTGAACATTATCTTTTGCTATCAGTTGAATATTCAATTACACTCTACTCCAGTGCTTTTTGTTTTCACTGTGCGAGTGTTGCAAATACAATTGTTGATGTCACAGAAGTCTGGGTTACTCATGATCCCAATAAAATACGTTTTCCGATCAGCCTACGTATAGAAACTCAATAACCCCCTACAATAGATAATAATATGTGGTTCAACTGTGCGTAAGATGTTTTCTGTCCGATGTGTACTTTCTGCCCAATCGTGTTATAAAATATCAGCAAGATGCGCCCATTTTAGGGAAATATTCGTATTCAAATTCTGTAAACGGCATCTGGAAGTAGAGATCAATATCTACAATTTGTATATTTTGGATTTTCACCTGAGATTCACCAAAATCAACAATTTGTATATTCTGGATTTTCACCTGATAGGTGGGAAATGTGTTGAAAATGAAAATTGATAAAAAAAAACGCTTCAAAGTGCGTCCGAAGTTACCCGAAGTCGCACTGAAGTTTTAACTCGAGTTGAGTTCGGGCGACTTTGACTTTGAAGCGTTTAGAGTAACTTCCAGGGACATTTTCAACACATTTCCCACCTCACAGGTGAAAATCCAAAATATACAAATTATTGATATTGATCTCTACTTCCAAATGCCGTTTACAGAATTCGAATCACGAATGATTTCCCATGAATCGGCGCATTTAGAAAGATTTGTCCTTATATTGTTTATAACGCAATTGTGCAAAAACCACAAATCGAACAGGAACCATATTGCGCACAGTTAAACCACATCAAGGGTCCAGTGGAAAAACGATGAGGTCCCACTTTTTAAAAAGATGAGAAAAACAAAATATAATATTGTCTGATCGTTTTTCCATTGCGCTGCCTACTTTTGACCGCAGTTTTTTATGGAATGTCACTGTTTGTCCCCTGTATATAAGGTTTGATATGTTGATACTTCGTGCTATAAGCTAACAGATACCGCAAAAATGTCGATTTCGGAAAGAATTGAACTTCGTTTTTCCACTTCATCAGTTTCCGCAATATTGTTTGTCCAGACTCAGGTTTATATAAATTATGAATTTTTGAAAAATTGTCTGTCTTTCGAAGTTTTCCCGGATTTTCTCAGTGAAAAATGCACCGATCTGTTCGTATAAAACAGCATAATGTAGTTTTTATAAGTCTCTACAAAAGTTATTTCGACTGTAAAACGATTTCTCCAATACTTTTTGAGATATTCGCAAAAAAACAAAAAAAAATTGTAATTTTCTTCACTATTTCTTGTTTAAAAAATTCCACAAATCGATTTTTGCTGGAGCGAAAACCGGGACTTTCATTTACGAACTATCTTATAAATATAAAAAGTAGTATAGGACGTTTGCGCTTCTATTTTGTGTGAAAAGAGCCTCTCATTTTTATCTACAGGTTGGCCTATTAGTTTTGTTTGAGTAAAGAAATTGGCAGGTAAATTATCTTGATTGAATATATTCGGATTTAATGGGCTGCTATTGAAAAAGCAAACGAGGGAGATATTGGGCACTATTCATATTAGAAATGAACAATAAATTTTCTTGAAATCGACACCTTCATATGATGATACATTCATTCACTAGACGCATTAGGAGTCTGGCGAGTCCCTACGAAAACAACTATTTATGCACCCTTGACAACGTTTTCGACCAAACACATACGGTGACATACATCCATCATCCGGAAGTTGCACTTGTGTGTTCCAGAGCAGAAATCGTTATTTTTCCGTTATCTCATTGCCCACGCAAATGCTGCGCTTCTAGATAAATAACAGCGCAGTGGAGATGAGAGTTTGTCGAGGAATTATGTTTGGCTTTGTAATCACTTTTTGACGGTAATTATTCTGACTGGGTGTGATGTATCTATATTTGTCTACATATCAACGAATATATATCTCAGGACGAGTCGAGCAAACTTTGCAATAACAGTGCACGTATTTTTTGAAGTTCAAACATTTTCAAGTTTTGCAGCATTATTCGAATATCATTGCAAAACATTGAAAAATGTGATAGTTATGAAGGCGGAACATCCGGCTGAATGGATACAAGGGAATGCTATTATGAGGAACTACAAAAGTTATTATATTATATATATTATGTAAAATCAGCAGTTATTTACACGAGGCGAGTATTCTCCATTTTTAAACAAGAGAAAAAACCCAAAATGTCAGCGGATTACTAACACATGTCAAGGTATGTTATAGTAAATATGAGAAATACTCAAAATTTAGTGGTGTCGATGGAAGATGAGAGAAATCAACTCATCTATTACACATATTTATAGAAATTTGTTGATATTAATCATGAGATCCATATTTCTATTAGACACAGAGAACGCACCAGAATGACGTGCACTAAAACTAAAGCATGCCGTGCTAGAAAGGTTGTTGCTAGGAACCAACAAGAAGTTCTCAATTCCATCCAATAACATAAAATGGATATTATTCTTGTCTGAAATCAATTTCTGGCATTGATTTTGGAGTCACTATGAAAGCATAATGAGAAATAGCGTATGATACACGTGTACAAGTGCCTTTCAAGAACTGGAAATGTTAAAGGCACACCGCTTCGCGTCGTGCCCTTAAACTCGTTGCGCGTGCTCACTTGTGCACTTCTATAATCATAATATACCTACTAAAAACAGTGTCCAGTATCGGCTTGGATATGCATGAAAAAATTTCAGTTCAACTTCAAAATAATTAATTTTCCCGACCTAATTATGATGAAAATGTGCTTTTTATAGTTGAAATCAGAAAGTTTGATTCTACCATCATTAACAGAAAGTGTGACAACTCATTTGAATGCAAAAGATGACATGTTAAAAAATATTGTGGATAATTTGAATCATTCAAAAGCTGTATCAGGAAAGTTACGATTTTTTTTTCAGATAAGGTAGGTACAGGACCGCGAACAGCTGGCTCAATCACCCGGTAGAAGTCACATAACGACACAAAAAATTTCATTTCAACTGATTGTTGCGATTGCTATGATTGTTCCGATCGTTTCAGGGGACAAAATAAAGATGTTGGTTAAGTTTCTCCTCAAAAATTGAATTAAATTACTTCTATTTCTGATGATAATAACTCCCCACTTGTGACATTCCAATTATTATTATCATTCAAAAAAGAGAGAACTCACCCATCAATGCCAGTACTTTATAACAAATTTATTGAAATGAACGAACTCATTATTATTATATGGGAAAGTGGACCTTCACACATAGGCCGGGCCATGTATGAATGAATAAAATGTTGGCATGTTTATAATAGTGGATTTATAAACTCAACTAAACTAAGAATTAAATTAACAACTAAGAATTAAGAAAGATGAATACAAGGAAACCCCATCAGTGTTTTATATTCTTTCAGCTGCCAAATAAATTAAGAATTAGCAACATTGAAGTTGTTTATTTTTTATCTTTTCAACTAAGAATTATTTGTCTAAGTTGAACATGGAAGCGAGCATTCGCAAAATCGGCGAATAAATGTTTAAATATAAATTTGTTTATATTTTGCAGTGATTTCTTTACACATTTTCTTGCAATAACAATACAATGGATCGTAAAGAAATGTTGACCATGATGGCTTTTCTTATAGTTTTAGCCATCTTCCCCACATTACATAATTCTTAATTTCTTAGTTCATTATTAATTCTTAATTGATAATTTTAAATTCTTAGTTTGGTTGAGTTTATAAATCTACCATAAGCAACCAAAAGTTAACACAGCGCCTGGTGACATATGTGACGACATTATTTTAAACTCTAGTGTAGTGCCTATGAGAATCTGCTGGTATACAGGAACATCGACATAATAACTGAATTGAGTTTTGAATTCTGCATGGAGCACGCAGTCATTTTCAATTAATAATAAATTTTCCCAGCGTGTTGAACTCCATCGCATTTTCCTCAGACCAGCTCATCAAACATTGTCCACACTGATAAACATTAAGTATGCATTAGTATGGTGTTGAAACTTACACGATACTATGAACTACTAGGTGAATAGATGAGCTGAAATGGCGAATTTAATAGAATACTCCAAACACCATCTGAGCAACTACTATACAGCAGAAAATGTAGCCTATTTTCTCTATATGCTCCATCCAATCACATTAGGATTACATATAGAGGACTCTATACGGCTCATAGCTGACACGGGTCTTGAGTGCAATTACTCCAGGCTATCACCAATTACATCGAAGACACTTTTGGGCGACGAGGCATATAATTTTTTCTATGAGTCTTGCTCATAGAATCTCTAAGTTGCACCTCTGTTCACTTTTGTTATGTTGTGTACATATTATTGTATTATGTATTTATTATCTTTCACTTATTGATTTTACTGTAAAATATATTTTGCGTTTCAATCACCTACCCGGTAGATGAAAACGTTCAAAAAGGAACTGGGACTACTCGGGCAGAAATGATGAAGCATTTTTTTTCAAATCCGAACAATCAATCTACCAAACTGTTCTTTGGCAAATCGCGATTGATCAAGCCTGTAATCTACGTGGATATAAATGTAGAGACCGTTGACCGTGGCTAACAGAGCAGATGAACACAAAGAGCCTGAGTTGAAGTTAGACTATACAATCCACCGTTAGCTCAGATGTGAAGTGTGTTGCATAGTAATTCGTGTAAATGAATTGGCATTATTCAACCTGTAAAAATAAATTAAATTGAAACGATTATTTTTACTACAATACTTTCTTTAAATTGATTTGTAAATTTTCCATCACAAATCAGTTTAGCATTCAGAAAACACAATACAAATGTTCTTCAATGTTTCGCTCTCGGTTTCATTTATACTAGGAGCCTTGTTATTTTTTAGTTATTCGACCAACTGAATCATTGAATTTTTATCAGTGGGATTCAAAAATATAAAAGAATTATTGTGGAAGGTGTCGCAAGGACTTGTATTGAGTTTTTTGCCATATCATGACCTACAATAGGAAAGCATATTCAAAGGTTCAGCAATTTATAATTTCTCATCGGATTTATGTGAAGTACCTACCACAAATGGTAATTAAATCAGTAGTTTTTCAAAGTTTTCTACTTTTTATTTCTTTCAATTTAATGTTTGTGAAACATTCATTTCATTCATCAATCTACTTAATGAATTTCTGTAACTTATGAAGTTCTACATGAGGCATTCGTTATATTGATTTTTCAGATATTTTTCGTATAATCTGCACCTTTCTACATTTGACTTCATTGAACCATTACTTATCCAGTCTACTTTCTTTAACAATTTTCCTACTGTTTTATAGTTACTGTATGTTTTTGTATCAACTCATAAATTGTATTAGTGAAATACTTTGCTGATTTCTGTGCATCACATATCTGGTAAAATAATGACCAGTGAAATTCCTGAAGGTTTTTGTTTTGTCAGATGTTGGTAATATCATAATTTTCATGAATACATTCCAGTTGAAACTGGTTGCCATATTATTATGATCGGTTACTACTACTACTACATTTTCAAAATATCTTCAAAATATCTTCGAAATATCATCGGAAATCATTAAAATAGTATTCATATAATTTTCTCGTAAAGAATTCAGATGTATTCCTGATCTCAATTAAATTAGATGTATGCTTTTTCATTAAATGGTCTATAGTCTAGTCAACATGTACCATTTTTATTTTGTATAGTCACCAAGAATCATGACCATGGTGCCATTTGATTCGTAACGTCGTGTAGAAAGTTTAAGGAAAGGTCCAAAGAGGGACCGAAAAAAATTGGAGAAGTGGGGCTTTGTTTTTTTTTGAATATCTCGAAAAATATTAAAGATATTCGAAATGTTAAAAGACATCTGAGGAGATCAGCAAATTTGCTAAAAAAAAGTTCTTACTCTCGAAACTGTACCTGTAAAATAATATTTGCAATATTCAACGATTGACAAGATCTTTATTTTCTGACTGACATCTATCATGGCATATTATACCAAGTAACTTTAACATTTATGTTTCATCCCCCGTATATACAAAAATAATATATTTAACAGAAACTAAAAATCATATATAACAACTGGTTTGACAGATCTACCAGATCTCGTCACGTACCTATAACTTATTTTGAAACTGTTGACTACGCTTTGGAGAGATGTATGGTGATCGAGGTGGTGATGATTTACTCTCCTGAAATTCCTCTTCAACAACATTATTATTTTCATAATTTTCTTGATGATGTTCTTGATGAATCTCTGATGGTTCATTATTATCTTGGGTAATATGACCACAGGATTTTGGTGTCACAACTATATCTCTGTGTCTGAATAAATTAGCATTAGTCTTGTGAACAATTCCAGTATTTCTTCTGATATTGTTTCCTCCTTCAGTATGAATAATGACTGATCTTTCATTCACTTCATCCTTGATCTTTCCCCCTTTCCATTCTCTGTTTGCTGTTTGGTATCTGATTTCATCGCCAACGGATAGTTTTTCCTCAGTCATTATTCATACTGAAGGAGGAAACAATATCAGAAGAAATACTGGAATTGTTCTTTGGCGTCGTTTGACATCGACAAAATTATTTGAATTCTGAGCTCTTCATCGTTTACTCCGTCGACATCTTTTTCCTCGCAGTCACGGCTAAGTATGTCCGCAATAGGTATTTCTGTGTCTTTTTTATATATAACCTTAGGCGAATATTGAAGAACATCAAATAATATTCGTTGCAATCTGGCTGAGGCCCACTGTATAGGTTTTCTGAATATCACTTCTAAAGGTTTATGGTCTGTTTCGATGACCCGATTCATCCCATAAATATATTCATGAAACTTCTTACTTATTCTTACAAGCAGCTCGAATTGCAAATGCTTCTTTTTCTATCTGAGGATAGTTTTGTTTTGAACTATTCAATGATTTTGTAGCATATGCAACTGGCTGACCTTCTTGCATTAGGACAGCTCCTAAACTCTTTGAACTTGCATCAACTGACAGAACAAAGTCCTTTTTCACATCGTAGAACTCAATTGCGTCTTTATTTTCTCAAAGGCATCTTCTTGGTGGAAATCCCACTTGAATTCAATTCCTTTTTTGAGTAATATTCTCAATGGATCAGTAAGTTCGGACATGTTAGGGATAAATTTATTCAAATAAGTTACCATAACAAGTAATCTTTGCAACTCCGACCTATTGGTAAGTCTTTTCAAATGTTTAATAGCAGAAACCTTATCTGGATCCACTGAAAGCCCATCTACAGATAATATATGACCTAAAAATTTCATTTTTGTTGACCCGAAAATACATTTATCTTTATTCAGTTTCAATCCTGCATTTTTTAAAGCATCGATAACTTGATTAGTGATTAGATCAAGTTTATCCTTGGTTTCAGCACATATGAGGATTTCATCCATAGAACACTCAGTATTTGATATATCTTTCAGAACAAAATTCATAGCCTCTTGAAAAACTTCTGGCGCCGATGATAATCCGAACGGCAAACGAGTACAGCAGTATCTTTCCCAAGGCGTGGCAAATGTCAAATACTTTTGTGTCCTTTCCGAGACTCTGATCTGCCTAAAACCTCTTCTGCAATCTAGTAAAGTGAAGTATTTAGATCCTGATATACGTGCAGATATTTCCTCAATGGTTTTGAGTGGATAGTGACGTCGGAGAATATTTTTGTTCACATCGGTAGGATCTGAGTTTTTCTTTCTGGTGGACTATGACTAAAGGACTGTACGACGGAAAATAGCGACTAAATTCCAACTTTCAGTCGTAGATGATTCCACAACTGACTTTATGAATATCCTGTTCATATTTTCAATGAAATCAACATGCCATACCCATGTCAGGTTTTATGTCAGAAAAATATTTTCAAAGTTTCACCGCACCAGAAATAGTCCAACAATTCCTCATTACAGTGTGAAATTGCCTCTGAAGAGTATGTTTTCCAATTCTTCCGACCTCCCTGATGATCTTAGAAGAGTGAAATAGATTTTTGTCGACCAAAATGTATTGGAGGCCTAGCGAAAGAGATGCAATTCACGCATCAATGGAATGAGCGATTTTCTGTGAGTGATACTTCTGAAAAACATTCTCCCTTATCTCATTCATAGATAAGAATCTCCAATGGAAACTGGACATTTAATAAATAATCAACTATCTGAATGAAAATGCAAATTTTCACTTTCAGATTTTTTCTCTCAAGTTACATAGGGTCTTTCTCAATATCTATCAGATGTAGTTTAATGTCCAGCGTGTCTTTAGCCGGGGAAGTAGTTGTTTTCTGTTAGATATTACAAAAAAGTAACTTCAATTTTATCGTAGGGTTTTTCCATTTCCTGAGAAGCCATGTATTGATTCAATTTTCAATCGAGAATGTTTCTCTTTAAAAGTTGAAAACGTGTTTTTGTCAATTTTTTACGGGAACACGAAAAGTTTGAAGTTTTGAAGATAAGTTTCAGATTTGTTGTTAAATTGTTGAAAAACATTGAGATGATGTTTTGTTTCTGTTAATTTGGTTTGATGTTTTTTTCTTTTTTTAATGGAAACGCATCAATTTATAAAAGAAAAATCTGTCAGATTAGCAAGATGAAATAATGTAATGATCAATAATAAACGTGTTGCTAAGTAGAAAAGTTGCTAAGCATCTTCTCTTACGATTTTCTCTAAATAAATTATACTCTTTTCTATTAAAAATGCTTTGCAAGTGCGGAAAGTTATACTTTCCTGCGCGCTCCTGCTGAGGTGGCGTGCAGGAAAGATACGTTCTAATAATATTGAGTAATAACTATATACTTACACAAATGCACATGAATTGACGAGTTTGGATATTAGGGATCAATGTTTAAACTTTCACTATAATTTCAATGAAATCGCAATGATTACACTAATTCCGAGTTCTAAAGTCGGAATTATACTAATTCCGACTTGTAAAGTAGGAATTAGTATAATTCCGAGTTGTGAAGTCGGAATTATACTAATTCCGAGTTGTGAAGTTAGAATTATACTAATTCCGAGTTGTGAATTCAGAATTATACTAATTCCGAGTTGTAAAGTCGGAATTAGTATAATTCCGAGTTGTGAAGTCGGAATTATACTAATTCCGAGTTGTAAAGTCAGAATTATACTAATTCCGAGTTGTAAAGTCGGAATTAGCATAATTCCGAGTTGTGAAGTCGGAATTAGTATAATTCTGAGTTGTGAAGTCAGAATTATACTAATTCCGAGTTGTAAAGTCATAATTAGTATAATTCCGAGTTGTGAAGTCGGAATTATAATTTTTTCATTTTATGTGACCCTTCTACGCTTTCGTACAAATAGATAAAAGTTGCAAAAATTGTAAAGTTTTGATTTCCACTTTTTTATTATCTCTAAAAATTATAAATATTTAACGTAAAGTTTCGGGAGTCAGATCTATTTTCCAGCAAATTTGCTGATATTCTTAGATCTTCTTCAACATTTCGAAAATCTTCAATATTCAAAAAAGAAACCAAGGCCCCACTTTTTTTTCACTTAATTTTTTATAACTTTTGCAACTTTTTTGGTCCCTTGTGGGACCTTCCCTCAAACTTTCTACATGACATTACGAATCGAATGACATCATGATCACAAATTTCGGTGACTATACAATTTTTTTTATAAAATGGTACATGTTGACTAGACAACTACAACTATAATTTATTGATAATGAACCGCTTTCTCCTACGTACTGGGCATTCCACCAAGTTGTCCGATGAATATTCCATAGTTGATATATGGAAATTAAAAAAATGTATCTAATAATAATTTATTCTCTTAAAGATATACGACGATTATACAGAAGGATTTCACACGTTACAATCAATTAATTCTCACTAATAGCCTCAACATTAGCTACCTAATATTTCATTTGTTGACTAATTAACTGAAAATATGTTTCTAAAGAGATGATATTCAAAGTATCCAAACAGTGGAATTTATGTACCGGTTCATTAAAATAGTTTTTCCCACAATGAACTCTCCATCACTTTATAAAGATTTGTGTTTTGAGACTTCTTTGAAAACAAAAGATATGTTTTCCCTACACCACGCGCTTTTTTGTGCATACTCCTAGATGCGCCTTCCGATAACGAAGTTCATCATGACCCTGAAAAAAATTATATTGTAAAATAATGGTATGTATTGAATATTTAGATGTGTCATGAGCTAATTCTTTCATTGATTATATTCATTTCGGACTTCCATAGTCTCATAATTTGTTTAAATCACAACGTTTCAACTGCATCTATTCGCAGTCGTCTTCTGGTGACCAGTATCAAAGGCTTACGCGTTTATATACCCGGTAATCTTGGTCAATTGTTTATTTTATTGTTGGATTAATTTAATCATTTCTACCTATTACCTGCCCATGGTAATTGGGGTGTTCTTCACCTCTTCGGTTCAAGCCAAAACCGTCAATAAGCGGTTTCCAAACAATCTTGATTTCTACGCTGGGTTGACGGAATGCTCTGTAGCTTGGATATAAACAGCTTCTTTAAATTTCCTTCTCAGCCAGTGTTCTTCTTTATGTGGTACTACCGCATTCTTCTATTGAATTTGGTGATGTTCTTTCCATGCATGCTCTGCTCTTTGAAATATTTCGGGGGATCCCTGCACCCCCTTGGCTACGCCTCTGTCTTGGCATGACATTAAAAATAATCACTTTAGACTTTCACTTTTCTATTTGGACCATCATGTTTAGGTGATTGAATTTGGGTGATCTACAGCAGTCACAAATAGTTATTAACGTTACAAGGCCGATATGCAGCAAATAACGGATGAGGTTGAGGCGCAGCCGAGGATTATAACAACCGAATCCGTTATTTGCGTATCGGCCGTGAGTCGTTCAAGGGTTAGTAATCCCGCTGAAAGATTACATTTTGATTCCGAGGAGAGAACAAACCACGTACCTCGTAATTCTACAGAAAAATTCCAACATCGTGATGTCATGGAACATTAACAATGTCACAATAATATTAAAAACGTCAGTTTTTTGTGTTCCCGAGTTCGCTTTAACGACCATGGATGAAATTGAGGAAACTGAGGAACAAAATCAAATTTCTTTAGAAATATTGGGAGAAAAATGTGCAGCGAGTGTTGATTTACTGCCGAAAATAACTCAAGACCGATATCGAAAAGAATATGAAAATTTTGAAGAGTGGCGTAAAAGCAAGAATGTAAAGGTGGTTAATGAAAATGTATTATTACCATATACGAAAGGAAAATCAGAGGTTTATTCTCCTAACTCTCCATCATGACACTGAAAAAAATTATATTGTATAATAATGGTATGTGTTGAATCTTCAGATGTTTCATGAGCTAATTCTTTCATTGTTATAGGAAGAGTCACAATCTGAGTTATTTCAATCACGTTACTTCCATCATATGTATCAAGTTTTGATCTATTATCAGGTAATCTTGACGCTGCATCAGAGTCTGCATGTAATTTGGAATTTTTGTATTCTATTGTATATTGAAAAAATTGTAGGAATATCGCATAGTGTGACATGCGTGTAGCAGTCAACGTTATTATAAAATTTGGTTTGAGAAAAAATATGCACTAATGGGTTACTGTCTGTGAAAGTTGGAAAAAATCTACCGTACAAATAATAATGAAAATGTTTTAAGAGAAACATTCTCAATTGAAAATTGAATCAATACTTGACTCCCCTGGAAATGGAAAAACCCTACGAAAAAATTGAAGTTACATTTTTGTAATATCTAACAGAAAACAACTACTTCCCCGGCAGAAGCCACGCTGGACATTGAACTACATCTGATAGATATTGAGAAGACCCTATATATATAATAATAATAATAATAATAAGAATAATAATAATAGTAATAATAATAATAATAATTTTATTACCCACCACAAAAATTACAATAAGTAGAGTATTATAAAATAAAAGGATAATGTGTTACGATAGTAAGCACTAACAAAATAATTTCTATGCAAAATTACGAAGGCGAGTAAATGGCAGACTGGTTCAGATAACAGTGGAGCACTGTTTCTGTTCTTCCACCAGAGCCAGACTTGGTACAATTATTAAATTTTGACAGTGTAATGTCTAACGACTGATACAGACAAGTATAGGAAAAGCAGAAAAGAGAAGAAGAAGAAAAAGACAGGAGGAAGGGAGAATTGAATGCTATGGCATATTATATTATGAGCTAATATCAGGTTGAACTTACTGGGTATTCAATAGATGCTGTTTGTATTTGAAATGAAATCCTTTACAGGACAGACTCAAAAGTGTGCTATCTAGTTTGATAATATTGTTTATACAGACTGCGACATTGTAGGAGAAGGAACGTCTATATATTTCTTTGGTATGCTTTGGGACCGTAAGTATTGTACGACGTCGGATGTTCAGGTTATGTACGTCCGTTCTGTATTTCAGTTTTTTGTGAAGATAGGGTGGTGTCTTCGATTTGAAGATGTTGTAGAACATACAAGCCATATGATGACGTCGCCTATTATACATATTGAGCCATTTCAATTGTTTAAGTTTCTCCGAGATACATATTTTATTGAATCTACGTATACCATAAATGAGACGAACACAGGATGATTGTACTTTTTGTATTCGACGTACATCTATACTGTTCAAACAGGGGCTGTATACCACATCACAATGATTGAAGTGTGAGAGTACCAAGGAATCACATAACATTTTTTTTACATCCATTGATAGAAACTGTCTTTGTGAATAAATTAGTTTAAGAGAGGAGTAAGCATTTCTAAGTTTATTGGTGACATGGTCTGTGAAACGTAAAGAGGTATCGATTGTTAATCCCAAATTCTTATGCGAAGATTTTATCGGTATATTTGCATCTCCGATTTTCAAAACAATGTAATTATTCAGAAACTCAGAGATATTATCTTTGCTGAATATCATAGCAACAGATTTGACTGGATTTATTTTCAAAGAATGATCAGTTGATACTTTATGTAGGGAAGTCAAGTCATTGTTGATAGAGTCTATTGCAAATTTCAAATCTGAAAATTGGAAAGAGAAATACACCTGTGTATCATCTGCATAGAAATGATAATCGCAGTAGTTCAAAACATTAATAAAATTTGTTGTATATAATGTGAATAAAAGGGGACCTAAAATACTCCCTTGAGGAACACCGGAAAGTAGTTTCATAGGTGTGGATTTTTTTCCCTCCATTTCTACCAATTGTGTTCTATTGTGCAAGTAAGAGGTCATTAGGGAACATGCTGAATAACTGAAGCATTGATAATAGTACATTGTGATCTATTAAATCAAAAGCCTTCGAATAATTAAGTAAAACTAGAACACTTATCAGATTTTTATCAGTTGCCTCTAGAATATCATCTAATACATCAGAAAGAGCTGTTGAACAACTGTATCCACTTCTGAATCCCGATTGCTTCGGGGGTAGAATATTATGGATGTTTAGGAAGTCTCTGATTTGTGTTTCTATTATTCTTTCGATAATTTTCGAACAGGTTGGTAGAATACTGATCGATCGCAGATCACTAAATTCCACTGGCCTACTAATTTTAGGTAATGGAATAACTTTTGCAAACTTCCATTTACTAGGAAAATTATTTCTGGATATACATTCGTTTATTATATGAGTGATAATAGGAATTATTAGCGGACAACACAGTTGAATGATCAAAATATTGATATCATCATTGCCATATGCGAGTGATTTTATTTTTAGTATTATATCACGAACAGTATCTTCAGATACTTGTGTGAAACTGAACTCGTTTCCAATTCCATTTTTAATATTATTACTGTAATAGTTGATTAATACATTATTTGAGGGAGAAGAACTTTTCGTGGACTCAATGAAGTACTTTCTCAACATCGTTCAGAGAATCTGGAATGCTGTGGTTTTTACTTTTTGTTACATTTAACTTTTTGAGTTCACTCCATTTCTCCTTAGCAGTACAGTTGCTTAATTTATGATTTAAATATGCTTTTTTTTCAGCTTTGATTGCATTTGTTGTAGAATTTCTCATTTGTTTGTAATATGACCAATGATGTGTCGATTGACTCTTACGGAATTTCTGTAGGGCTCCATCCCTAATTTTTTGCATTGTTTTTATAGTATCGGTTATCCATGGTGCATATTTTTTCCCTTTTGGTGTAAATGATTTTTTTGGAGCAAAATGATCAATTAGATCGACAATATTATTATTAAATATATCCACCTTAGTGTCAATGTCATCAGTTTAAAAAATGAGAAACCAGGGTAATTCCTGAAGCTTCATCTGAAAACGTTCCTTGTCTATGCTTTTTAGATCTCTATAAGAAATGGTTTTCTTGTCATACTGGTTTTCGATATTCAAATCGAATTCACAACATATACGGCTATGATCGGATACCTGGCTATTTTCTACTTTAGAGCGATATTCTTCAGAACTAAAATTTGTGATAATTAAATCAATGAGAGTGATAGATGCATTTTCATTCTTATAGGTTCATAAATAACTTGGGAAAAATTGAATGAGTTTAAAATAGAACTGAACTGTTGGGTTACATTTGTTGTAATGTCTAGCATATTTATGTTGAAATCCCCAACACAAATGATATTGTTGAAATTTGAGTACACATTCGAGAATAAATCCTCAATGCGATCCATAAATTCAATGGTACTAGAATTTGGAGGCCTATACAGACTACCGATGGCCATCGTATACTTTTCGAAATATAATTTTACCCAAATATATTCCATATAATAATTGCACTCACTGAAGAGAAAATCATATTTCAACCTGTTTCGAATATATAACCTCTGGACGGCCGATTTTGATGAATGAATGTATACCCAGGCAGATTTACAGTATCACTCGATATGCCAGAATGCAGCCAGGTTTCTGAAACCCCTACAATATCGCAATCTGTACTGACAACCTCATCTTTGAATTCCAGAAAATTTGCTAGGTACCAATGATCTTGCATTAAAATGTGATATATTTAATTTCATTTGGACGTGATGATAAAGAGTACTCTTGAAGAGTTCCGAAGAAGAAAAGAACATAAAAGAAAGAAGAATAGAAGCTATTACAAACACCAACTGAATTTGCTTAAAATAAATGGAATTTACATAAGTCAAGCAAACATCACCCTGAAAAATATTCGAAATACCTACTTTTTTTGTGAAATATAGTGATGGGAAAACAAAAAGCACATGAATGTTAAAATGTTATGATTGTTCACGTTGATGTGCAAAAAAAAAACCAATATATATAAAGTTATATGCAATTGTGCCAAATATGGTTAGATTAGGTTATAATATTTATAACTTGCAAATTACAAAATACAAACACCTACAAGAAGTTGAGCCCGTCACTTAGCAATATAAACAAAATTAATATGCAATTAAGAATTATCAGAAATAATTATGATTTTAGGCAGAGATAAAATTGCCCTTGGGTAAAAAGAAAGAACAAAAGTTGTTTCTACAGCTATCATTTGAATTATTACATCTCAACTAAAAATAAAAGTTCCATTGAGTGTAGGAAAATAATGATAATAAATTACAGACATATGTAAAATGAACTGGATTTGTTCATGTTTTAATGTTTTTATGTTGGAAAATTTCTGTAATGGTAGAATAAAATATGGAAAGTACCTATTTGATGCAGAGAAGATCGCTCTCCTGCTTGATGCGATGCACATTTTCCTTAAATTTTACAAAAATATTACCATGACGACACATATATAACTTGAGAGAAAAAATCTGAAAGAAAAAATTTGCATTTTCATTCAGATAGTTGATTATTTATTAAATGTCCAGTTTCCATTGGAGATTCTTATCTATGAATGATATAAGGGAGAATGTTATTCAGAAGTATCACTCATTCCATTGATGCGTGAATAATTGCATCTCTTTCGCTAGGCCTCCAATACATTTTGGTCGACAAAAATCTATTTCGCTCTTCTAAGATCATCAGGGAGGTCGGAAGAATTGGAAAACATACTCTTCAGAAGCAAATTCACACTGTAATGAGGAATTGTTGGACTATTTCTTGTGGGGAGAAACTTTGAAAATATTTTTCTGACATAAAACCTGTCATGGCATGGCATGTTGATTTCATTGAAAATATGAACAGGATGTTCATAAAGTCAGTTGTGGAATCATCTGCAACTGAAAGTTGGAATTTAGTCGCTGTTTTCGTACGATGGAAAACAGCGACTAAATTCCAACTTTCAGTCGCAGATGATTCCACAACTGGCTTTATGAACATTCTGTTCATATTTTCAAGGAAATCAATAATGAAAATGTTCACTCAAAAAATGATACTATATGCCTCTTTATCGACTTGCAATTTGCATATACTGTTGGATCGAAATGAGCTAATACTCGATCATATTGAACTTCAACTTTGATTGGTCTGAAAGCTTCTTGACACTGCTTGTCTCATCGAATTTGACGGTTTCTTTGAGTAAGTTATTCGAATGATATAATTTCTGACTAAGATGTTCCTAAAATCGTCCATAATAATTGACTATAGCCATGAATGCTCGAATTTCAGTTTTATTTCTAGGTTGTTTAGCATATTGGAGTGTTTCAATTTTGCCTTCAGATTCATGGATATTATAACTTTATCAATAACATATCCAGAAGATTCTATGTTATCCTCCATGAATCAACATTTTTGCAAATTCATCCTGATATTATGATTGGAAAGGCATGATATAACAGAATTTCATATTTTTAGCTATTTTTTGACCTATAGAATCTGAATCTGAAAAAACAGGGTGTTCTACTTGAAAAAACAAATTTAATAGCATTCCCAGATACACCGGAAGTCTGCTATATTGGACTGTAATGTGATCACCTCAAATGGGTTGCTTATATAACTGTACCAAATTTCAGAAAAATTCATCCATGGGTGCAGAAGTTGCAAGGGTGCCCCGATACCCTGTTTAACCCGGTATAATGAGGATGTATCTCGAAATAATAATTATATACTATTTCTAGAGTTGTACATAGTATTTTCGGTTACATAACTAAATATCTATAATGAAACTAAATGAATGATTTTCACTACAAAGGGTTTACGAAACCACGACGATCGTTTGGCTGTACAATAGTTTCTTCAAGTAGAGAAGATAATCTGAATTACGACTTCGCTGTGTTCTGTTAAATACTCATCGTAAATTGATTAGGGTTCAGGTGTATACCTGTCTCCAAATAAACCCCAGATAAGTACCAATGTTACTGATCATATTTTAATCTAGCCTTTCCAGGAAGACATATCAAATAAGAGTGAAATATTTAATTCTTGTTGATCATTAAGAAGGTTGTCAGAATTTTTCCATTTATTAATCTCTATACTTTCTAAAAAATTCAACTTCATTCCCTTGTTTTGAATATGAAGGATTTCAAAATCATGGTTGAAAGCATGGTTTTCAGTTAATAAATGGGTAGCATAAGTTGAATTTGTTTTTCCGTTCACAAAGCTGTTTCTATGTTCGGTTAGGCGCTTTTTGAAGGTTCTACCAGTTTGACCAAGATGAAATTAGGGACAAATACCACAGGTTAATTTATAGACTCCACACTTTTCTTATTTTTACACTTTATATTTGTTGTATTTAATATTAATATTTTCCCAAAGTATTCTCTGTCTTAAAAGCAATATTAAAACCGTGCTTCTTCAAGGAACCACATATTTTATTACTTGGTTCACCGATATAAGTTATTGTTTTGAAGCTTTGGTGGTCTTTTAGAGAGGGAAAAACTTCTTGAATTGCTTTCTTATATAGCTTCTTAGACAGAAGATTATCTATCAAAGATGATTTATAACCATTGTTAACTGCAATTTGTTTGATAATTTCTAGTTCTTCATTAGTGAAGAATCAGGGTTCTTTGAAGAATCCTGATGACACTCACGTTTGGGTCTAATACAGTTTCCACAGGCATTGACTAACTGTCTTACTTCTATTTTAACAATGGTTTTACACAACGTGACAAATCAAGCATTTTTTTACCCTAGTTCTCTTTTTGTGTCAATACTCCCTATAACGTACAAATCAAGGAAACCGCCTAATTGATTACCGTGTGTAACGGACCACTCGTAGTAGACAAAAAAAAATTGTAAAAATTGTTATTTCCGTCAACCGATTGCACCCCTACGCGCAACCCTCGGAAGTCTTCGAGAGACTTGTGTGAGCTAGGGAAGGCGCAGTCCTTACCTATTAACGTGTGATGCCATGCACGAGACCGGTGAATCGGTGGATCGAACCCACGACCCCACGCATGCGAGGCGAACGCACTACCAGCCGACCACCACGGCCCATTTAAACAATGGTTTTACACAACGTGACAATTCAAGCATTTTTTTACCCTAGTTCTCTTTTTGTGTCAATAATCCCTATAACGTACAAATCAAGGAAACCGCCTACTTGATTACCCGTGTGTGACGGACCACTCGTAGTAGACAGATCCTCGACATTTTTGTATGCACTGACCCTCACGACCAGATTGCATATTCATTGGTTTAGTTCAAATCAACACATTGGGAAAATCGATTGATACTCTCAATGTGTTGACACCAACCCGGTGATAGCTCGCTTTACTGTTTGCATTCCAAATTACTGTCGCTATTCATTAAACCTGACTCATTCTCTTGCTATTCCAGATCTGGAAACGGACGGACAAATTGCCTCACGTGTGAGGTATCTCTGCTAGTGAATATATCAATAAACCTAAAACGTCGAGGATGAAAATGAAGTGGAAATAATCACACCCAAAACATTTTTCTGAATGATTTTGTATTATAGGTAGGTCATGTAGAAAATATTTGCACTTATGAATTGAAAGCCTTGAGTTCGGAAATACAAATATCCAAATATTCCACATTGGTACCTTTGTTGAATTCTTCCATCTAAGAACCCGACAGCAATAACAAAAATAGCAAGAACTGTCAAAATATCTTCCATATATCATTTACATAGCAACACTGTCACTTCGGTAATTAAATGGACTGCTGTTGTTGAAGTCAAATTCAAAATATACTTTTATGTCAGAAGTTTTCCAACTTATCGACTTTTCGAGTATAAATAAAAATGTGAATTGAAAAAATATGTATTTAGAGAATAATGGTGATAATCTCCCCAATCTGAACATAAGTGCAGACGAAAGAGACTACCACCACCATTTGGGCTCCAGGGCGACATTACAAAAAAGGTGGCGCATTTGCTATTCCAACTGCAAGAAAAACCCAGAAAAACCTACAGTACCACCAGAAGAGTCACTGAGAAATAAGAATAAAAATACAATGACCCATTCATTTTTGCCATCTTCGACCAATCTAGCCGCAGCACTTGGTGAAAACGAAAAGTAATTCAGATGAAAACAATAAAAGATATACGAATTCAATATGTCCGATTCATGATAGAATTATGAGTTTCAGAACACATCCTCATAGAACTCTTGCAAACTTCAGACAACAAACACTTCACATCCTTTCTAAACCGAGAAACTGATTTCATACTTTTAAAGTTTTGATGGAAGGTGATTAAACATCTTACATCCATTAATGATGATTGAATTTCTGATCAGAGTACTTTTAGGGATTGGCCATTTCAATTCATCATTTTGTCTTGTAATATGATCAGAAGAAATACCATTGGTAAATTTTGTTTTATGCTTCTATATCAACATACAGTTTCGAGTATGAAAATTACAAAAACTGCTAAAATGTTGTGTTTTAAAAACAGAGGTCCACAAGAATCTCAATATTTTGCTTTGCATTAATATCATAGAGCACGCTTGTGTAAAATTAGAACAGTCTGAAATCGGTAACCATGGCAAACTTCCCAAAAGGCTATTCCATACCGCAGATGTGATTCAATAAGAAAATGGTACACAGGTTTGGAAGCTGAAAATCCTAATTAATTCGATAAAACTCTCAATGCATAACAACCAGAAGACAGCATTTTACATAGAATTTCGGTGTGCTGCTCAAATTTTAACGAACCATCAAGATTTAGACCTAGGTACTTCAAACTCAATTTATTTTCAACAATGTTACTGTCCAACGGTATATCTTCAAGATGATATCTAAAGGAAATCATGTTAGTTTTCGTTATGTCAAATGACAGTATATTAGAATCACACCAATCTTTTACGTTTTCAGATCATTTCTTATAATTTCATCAAGATCTTTATTGTCCTTGTAGTGCCAAGATATGGTGCTGTCATCAGCAAAAACAGTGAATGAACCTGAAATTGGGATATTCGATTCATTAATATACAATAAAAATAAAATTGGTCCAAGTATGGAACCTTGACGAACTCCACAATAAATACTTTTCAATTCTGAATAGTAAGAAATTACTATCTGATTTCGTTCAGTTGAATAGGAATTGAACCAATTGAGACTGATTCCTGGGAATCCATATTTTTGTGGTTCAAGCAAAAGTATTTTATGATTCACACGTCAAAAGCTTTAGAATAATCACAAAATACAGCAGCTGCCACTTCCCGTCCAATAATTTGCAAATATACTTACATAAAAGAGATAGGATTGCATGTCTTGTGTTTTCGTTTCTATGAAAACCGAATTGCTGGTTGTTGATTAGATTATGAGAGCTCAAAAATTCAGTCATTGTCGAATAAATCGTTTTTTCAATAATTTTTGCTAAAATAGGGATGAGTGAAATAGGACGAAAGTAAGATGGATCGCCGGTAGCACCACCTTTATATATAGGAATAACTAGAGACGTTTTTAGAAAAGATGGAAAAAATGCCACAGTGAAATGAATCATTTTTTATCAAGACAGTAAGAGTAAGTACTCTTGCTGTTCCTTGCTGTTCAGGAAGCAGATTCAGGAAGAATTTGAAAGATTTTTAGAGAAATTTCATCTAAACTACTTGTTTGATTTTGAAGCTATATAGTTATTTATGATACAAGTTTGTGAAGTAGGACTTTCTTGTACGAGCGTGAAGTTTGTTAAAGGAGGCGAAAATCACACGTCAAAAATAAGGCCACCTTGTTTTTGTTTTGTGGTAACGTTCAAATTAATCGAATTTTGATTTTTTACTGTAAATCGACAAAGTTTGACATGCCAGCGTTTACCTTCCGCTAATATTGTGATATGATTAAAGATGATTCGACACCAGAATTCGAACATTTACTTCAACTTACATGTGCTACTATATTGTGTTCTGTGAAAGTCATTTATTTATGCGATTTCCCATTGCGAGTCATAAGGAAACTGAATATCAAACCACCAGCTTCAGTCCCACATTTGCGCGTTCCTACAATCATGAAAGGTAATTTTTCTATTCAATTTGCAAATTTCACTCTTTTCTACTTCTTTTGATAGGGGGGAACAAACTATATAATTTTCCGTAATTGGTCTAGGTTCACTCTGTGTAGCTAGATCATTTGCCGCAGTCTTACCATCACCATCATCATCGCCATTATCAAACCTTAGCATCCACTCGCAGCCTCCTTCTATAGAGAATATATGCTGACATTGAGTAATGAATGAAAATCTTTCCTCAAAATATTTACTAGTTTTTCTTGCATGCACCCAATACTGCTTATTTTCTTGAAAGCAACCATAATCATAATACTTCTTCAACTTCGGTGCGAACTATGCAGTAGAATAACCCGTGAATTCCTCCTTTCTGAAGTAGCCTATATTGATAGAAAAGATACAACATTTCAAGCAATACCTTATATCATGTCAGGGCGTGGCGCAGTGGTTAGAGCGTCCGACTCTGGGTCAAAAGGTCCGGAGTTCGAGCCCCAGTTGCGGCTGGGATTTTTTCATTTAATTTGACCGTTTAAATTATTCAAATCTCGTGGCTGGACTTGGGTGAGTCCTGCACGATTCACTGTTGAGTTCCAATTAACAGTGCTGCTCCTAGGGTGACGCATGGAGTTAGTAACAAAGCCTATCCAGAACACGTGGCTTATGACCATAGCAGTCGATGCCAAAACACCAAAGGAAAAAAAATTATCAAGTATATGGTATGTATGTATAACTTTTATACTATGTATCAAGAATTAGATTATTAGAATTAGAAAAAGTAGTACTTTTTTCCACTCAACTCAACAATAAACTTTGGTGAAAACCCACAAGAAGAGATGAGAAGAAAAGTCGAAATACGTGGTTTTAAACCGAGACTCAAAGCTCACCTGTCACAAACATCTGGAAAAAGTGCTGACAATGGCATGGACATCACTAATGATGGCCAGGCGTTCTTCTGGAAAAATAATATGTTTGGCTATATACAGCGACAGTGAGGCCCTCGATGGCCTGTGAGGCTGGCTTGTGCACAGAAACTGGCCATGCTCGGAGTCACTAGTGAACCTCCCTCGAGGTTGAAAGCCTCCAGTCTAAAGTGCCTAGGCCAATGGAGGGGAAACAATCTAGGCACCTGCAACATGAAGGATGCCATAAGAATCTACGAATCTGGGATGCCGTCTGACAAAAAGTGTGAATCCTACTCCTTTGATGAAACATACACCTCCATGTAATAAGATGGGAAAGACACATCAAGGCCATACAAATGCTGTCCAGAAGGAAAATCAGGTATATGGATTGCTAAGTCAGACAATAGAGTAGGGGCGGAACATACGAGGAGATAACAAGAAAGGACATTAGTCTAAGCCTTTGCACTCAACCCTTAATATCCTCAGCCGAGAGAGATTCTAAGGAGGGATTCTAAGAAGTCAGGTGGCAATTGCACGTTTTCTTCCAAAATAGTATGGGAGACACAAAAATCTCAACGACTTCGGAGCACAGAACAGGAAAACAACCTATTTGGATACCAGGTCCCAGATGCATTCAGGAAAATGAGAGTACAGTTGCCCTAGCAAGAGCGCGAGCAGCAGCAACTCCAAGAACAGCCTGTAGAAAAATGTTGAAAAATAATGACGAACTAAAATTAGAAAAATTGTTAGTCTGCGTACATATTATTGTGTCAAAACTGTGATATCGAATTATTGTTACTTACAATCTTCAAAAGCTCACTTTCGGTGAATAGTTAATTATAGGGTGATTTCTGAAACGTTGATATTTTGTCATTTTTATTATCGAAAATTTTCATGATCACCTTATATATCCAAACGAAATCATGTTTATACGGTATCAGCTATCTTCGGAGGATGATAATTCACTTGAATATACAGGATGTGAACGAAGGAACCGGCAATATTTTTCAGATCACCCTGTACGAAATGTTTGAATTGTGATTAATGGTGGAATAAGAATAGTATATTGCATGCCAAAATAATTTTATCAATATTTCATTGTTACATCGAATTTTCAGACATTACCAAAATGTTTTTATTTTTCAATCTGTACGTTATGATATAATCTGCACCATCTGATTGGTATTTAGTGATATGAAGGTACGATAATGATGAGAGCGAAAAAAAATGCAGTTGACACTTTCAAATCCCGAGACAATAATTAAATAAAAACCACTGATTTTTAACTTGAACGCGCCCTGTATTTCAAAATCTGTCCATCAACGAACTTTGTGATTCTGCACGTTCAATCAGTACATCGAATACTACAATATACTGAAAATTCAGACAATTTCACCGAGAACCATTTTACCTATCAAAAGTGCGGGGTCCTTTACATGCTACAATATTGTCAAAAAATATATGGAACATACTGTATACTAAAATATTTTATTATAATTCAATACGTAGGTAACCTCGTTACATTTTGAAATTCATTCCATGAGCAAAGCTATTATATTTTGCATCACAAATTTTCCTCAACTGTGCCATAAAAAAAACGAGAGTTTTCAAAAAGGCCACTGATTGTTCGATCAGGTTGTCGAAGTTACAGTTCTGCCGTATCCAAAGCTGGAGAGGGCAATGGGGGGAGTTGAGTAGAGTTTAGATACACGGAAAATGTTCCTAAAATGTTTACCTATGCCAGTATGTATTGTAAGTATAGATCTTTCCTGAATGCTTTATATCAAAAATAACTAGTCTAGGAGAGCTTCATCAATTCTTTAATTCATTGATTCGTTTATTCAAACCAATCGTTTTGATCTCATGTTTGTGTATATTTGTAGAGATCAGTATCTACTTAGTTAGTCGTGAACAAACCCTAAGCCTCCTTTATGCACGCGTTTTTTGTCGCTTGACGCAGGGCGACAGAAAACGCGACGTTTCTAATTGAAACAAAAATGGAACAAAGGTCAAGCGTTTCTTGTCGCGTGGCGCTTTCAAATTTGATCATAGTGGACGTCACACCACAGCGGCAGTGTTAAAATGAATCCGTGTGTTATGTATTTTATATACAATCATATTATTGAAAAAAGACGCCGGAGACGTTATATAGTAGACAAATAATAGTAAGACTCCTCAGAGCCGCATTTTATATATTTCATGAAGAACTAAGCTCGATACGGAGATATTCTTTAATCATTACCGTATGTCGACAGGTTCATTTGATGAGCTAGTGAAAAGCTAAAAAACCTTTTTATTACAAATGTTGAGTTGTTACGGCGATTTGCGTTTGAACCAGGGGAAATGTTGGCAATGACGTTGATAAAACGCGCTGCATAAAAGCACCAATTGAAATCAATGTACTTTGAAACGCTTGTCGCTACGCGTTTTGTAATTTCACGCCGCGACACAGGCGGCTAGCGGCTGATTGACGTCGATGCATAAAAGCGCACATTTGAAGACGTACCTTTAGAAAACGCCGCGTTTTCTGTCGCCCCGCGACAAGCAACAAAAAACGCGTGCATAAAAGAGGCTTAATTCACGACAATATATAGTTGAATATACCGATTGGTTAATTCCAAGAAAAAGTCGCATTCTATTAGGGGTACAAAAATTGGTGAAGGTGGAAGTGTCATATTTGGTCTGATATTTGGCAAATTGTACAGTCATGATATCAAATCGATGTACCGAATTTGAAACATCCATAAGAAATAACAGCAAAGACTCGCTCTTGATTTCTTCGAGTCAAACTAAGCAAGTTAACGTGAATTAAAGATATGTGGGGTGTTGTGATAACATGAATATTTGAACTAGAACAAATCATTGGTTTCATCAATTAATTTTCATCAGTTCACTTTTCTTTCAGAATATGAATGGTCTACTCAACCAAAGTCATAAATAGAAATGACCGCTACTATCAATCAAGCCTTGATTGCCACGATTTCCCCTACAGCGAAGCTCATATCGCAAATATCATAAAGGGGGTACGAACAGAAATTCAATTATGAATTTTAAGAGCCAGTCTCTTATTAGTTGTGTCACGGAACTTTTATTGTGACCAACTTCAGGCATTGTTTGCAGCCATGCGTCTGACGTAAAAGAGATCCTTTCCTTCATTAATTTTCGTTCTTATTATTCTCCCCTATTATACGAATGGCAGTAATAATTTTCCAGTTGTTGTTTACTCCATTGTATGATGCAGTCTCATTTCATATTTCGTGATTGCCGGAGAAGTTTAATTATGATTAATTCAATAGCTGTTTTCGTTTCTTTGGGTGTTTCTTCAACCACTTGTTTCTGTCTCGGAAGTTATGTATGCAGAGGAAGACATTCAGAGATACGTCTGGCAATAAGGATGTAGTATCCTTGACACCAAAACATATGCAGTACAGAATCCCCATTTCCTTAAAATGATTTTCCACAGTTATACAATCTATTCTTGTATGGGTACGCTGTGATATTTGTGGGAGAACAGCGTGAAAGCGGAAAAAGAAGGATGTAATGCTAAAATATAATTTTATGAACGTAACTTGGAAAAAAGGAGAGAGCGGGTTGCTGTACTGGTCGACAAGCATAAGGATGCCTCCGAGAATTGGTTGCGCAGTAGACACAATCCTGGAGTGGGGCAGGAGCTCACTCGCTCTGCATTATTCAAACAGTTAACGTCGTGAGTGTACAGTTTATTATACCTATAAAATTATTCTGGCGTTATCAGAGAGTTGAAGTGCTGCCATGAACGTAAACGTTAACGTACAAATTGACATCTACGCATGCGCATTCGTCAGCTATTCACGTTAACGTTGAAAATGGGTTTACGGGCATATGTAACCTAACGGTCTCACACGGATACCTTAAAAATCAACGCACGTTAACCGAAGAATATACGAATCACACCGATGAGTTGCGAATGAGCAAATTTTGACTTTAAAGCCATAAAATCAAGAAGTGACAAAGCAATAATTACAATTTTACATCAATAATCATTTCTTCAATGTATTTTTGATGATATTGCTCCGTATTTCGCTTTATTTAAAACAATGAACATTTCGAAAAGCCAATTCCGGAAGAATTTGATTTGCATTTGGCAAGGGAGGTATATGGTCAAAATCCCCATTAAGATCCGCAAAGTAGAGTTCATCTTCCAGTTGTTCATAGAAAACAGCATAAAAGCGAAATAAACACAAAATAACATGTTAGGGTTAGCGGTTGACATACGTTCAACTTCAACTCAATTTCATAACAACCCGTAAACGTTATATTTCGTACGTTAACGTCTACGTGAAGGTTCACGTACTGTAATCACTTCAACTCTCTGCGATTGTCTGTTGAATTTGAAATCCTTGTGTTGTGTATAGTTTTGAAACATTATTAGATAGGTTATAGTGTAGTTTGTTGTGTTTGAAAATGCCTTCAAAGAGTAAAGTGAGAAATAAGATTCTGAGTGGACAAAGTAGGGAAATTGTCAGTAATGTCATCAAATTTATGCAGGCAGAAGCAATGATAGGCGAAACCAGTATTCCTCTTGTGAAGGTTCAAGAACGAGTTGCTGCCGCAACGGGAGTTTGCGTTAGAAGCATTAGGAAAATTAATTCAGAAATGAATAAAATTGAAAAAGGTTAAATGGAACAATTCTCAACTCCAAATAAAAAGAGAAACAAAAAATCAAAAGTTACCATGGACAATGCTGATTTGGCAGTGGTCAGAGGTCATGTGATATTGTTAGTCAACTTCTGTAAGTATATTCCTCGTGTTCTTTATTATATTTATTTACCTATTTCTGATATTGTGTGGCGATGCATTCTTTTTCTAGTCGTACTTTATTTACACTTATGGCTTCGGGAAAATTATGCAATTTTCATAAACGGTCCAGTGATCACAGACAATTATATTATTCGAACAGTTCATTAGGAATTAATGAAAATTCAGATAAGGACCTACATTCCTACGTGTTGCAGAAAAATTTCTCTCCCGATTGTACATTCCGATGATAACCAGCCGTAAACAGTAGTTGATCTTTGTCGCACATCTACTCACGCTTTCTATCGTTTGCGCATCTCAGAGGCATCCTTATGCTTGTCGACCTGTAAATATTCTCCTCAAATGTTCATGAAATCCAAAATCTAGCAGTACAGAGGTAGTGGCCACAGAATGCTGCAATATTACGGATACATTGGTATACTTTCGTTCAAGCAATATGGAATAGAAAAAAATTCAACATTTGACAATATTGCTGTAATGTTTCTCAATATCACTTGATCAAAATGATATTTCATCATGTAAATTTCAGTAAGATGTCGTAAAGACAATATCGGTTAGAAAAAGGATAATAATACTTGTGATGTATTGATAGAAAATTGATGGCCTGATACAACTAAACAACATTTTTCGTCTAATGATTAATTTACTTTGTGGAAATTCGTGTTGCATTGAAGAATGCAGAAAACTACTACGACAATAAAGAGACCAGAGCGAACTGGCAGTCACGAAAGCAGACTGTGCAAACATAATTATTTCTTACCTTGAAAAAGTAATTCAAACTATTGTCAAAATATCGGAATTTTTCAACAAATATAAGATCCTTTTCCCCAACCAAATGGCTATCGTGAGTCTAGATCCACGGACGATGCAATTCAATTTTCTATAAAAAGTATATGAAACGATCAAATAAAATCAACCCTCATTATGCATATTCCATTACAAACGCAGGGTTGAGAGACAATGCATAAAATGAAATGTTATTTGAAATAGAAGGAGCATTGCGTAAATATCGACAGTAAACTCAGCTGCTTTAAAACTTGGAGTCCCACAAGGCACGATTCTGGGCCCCATCCTATTCAACCTGTTGATACAGAAGGATACGTAATCCGCTTCGCGGATGACACCACAGTGTTTTATTCAAGCGAAAACTAGCAACATTCGTTCGACAGGGTTGAGAAAGATTTCTTAAAAAACAAAAAAAATTGTTAGATTTAAAACTGCAAACTATTGATTTTGATAAAACGAAATGCATACCTCTTTCGATTATCAAATCCAAACTTCCAGATATTCCACATCTGTCAATTACCGACAATAATAAAATCTTCACCATACCTATAATCAGTAACATCAAATACTACTTAAAGCCACATGAAATAATAATAAAAAATACGTCTCAGATACTAACCAATTATTTTAAAACGCTTTAGTTCTCAAGCAGAGAAGGAGATCCCAATGGTGGGGGTCGAATTTGAATAGCCCTGTATATTCAAATTCCACTGCATTAGTTTTTTATACCGAATACTAACAATAAACATTTCAGTGTACGATCATCAATTCACAACTTGAAACATGGATGGAACGCATTTCAATGAAATATACAATTAAAATGAATAATGCACGACAACCACTGAACATTAAACAAGGGCTGCCCACATGTTTTGGCATTTAACATTGAACAATATCAAAAACTCTCTGAATATATTGAAATGCCACTGCTGATCAGCTATGTATCAATTCAATTCGCAGAGCTTTCAGGCAGGATTTGTCGAAATTTGTATATTTTTCTTCAGTTCCAGAGATGAATTGAATAAATTGTGTAAATGCTGGTTAGTTTTGGGTCATTGTTAGTATGTTTAGGAATAACTGAAGTTTAATGCTCCATGGGGATAGGTCAACGATTATCACTTCTGATGGTGGTAATGTAGGTATAGAAATTGAATATTTTGATGAAGTGGAGACACATTCCTCAAATTATTGAAGAAACCTAACGCTTTCGTTGATCAAGATAAATGCTAGTTACTTTGTTGCCGTTATCTTGTTGATCTTAAATTGCGGATTTGGTAAGCTTATTAGTAAGGAAACCGTACTGATTTATCACATATTACAGTGCACTTCTAAAAACTATCCACACTAGTGAATACCTTTTGCTGCTTTCATTTTTAGGAAAACTCAAAACCTCGCCAGGGGGAATCGTTATGCGTATTCATCCTCAGTTAAGCTTATATCTTCACTCTTCTGCGGTCACCACATGATTCTTTTCAAATAAAACTTTCCACATATTCTTTTTGTAGATTCTCCTCGACTAACAGTTTCCAAAAATAGGAGTATTTATTGATTCATTATGAAGTTATAAATTATTTGATTTGGCATTTTCGTTCATTAACATAGTATCAAAAACTTATTAGGTAGTTATGTAACGTTTTAAAACTGTCACCTGTATCCAATGATTCGGTCTGGTATCAAAAGCTTGTTGACTATGACTTGACATTTCTGGACATAAGCTGATATTCTTGAAATTTTGGATAGCTTTTGGAAACTAGAGATAACGCTAGACTCATAAATTAGAGTGTCTCTTCAAGGAATTCAACTTTTCGATTCAATTGAAAGAGCTAGATGATTGGCATTCATCAACCATTCATTTATTCAGATTATTTCAACAAGGAAACTCCTCCTTGACTTTCCCAATTTTTGAATTGTGAAAATTGCAGAATCGATAGATATATCAAAAATAGGTAAAATGAACTGATGGGGTCATTTCAACAGACATGTACTGCACTTCAGCAGGAATGGAACCACCGATATTATAGTAGAAGGTGAACTAGGTCGAAAATGTCTTCCGATTCGTAATCGGAACAACATTTTACTTACATGGTGGTTCTTCGGGTTGTAAGGCCGACGTAAGTTTATAGAAAATCTCGACGTTTCTCCAACACGAGTGGTTAGCATTTTCAAGATATATTTTCAAGTTTCTGATTTCTCAATTCGCTGTCAATTCGCTGTTATAACAAATGTCAAGTGACGATGGCCGCGAAAGCCTTCCACAATTTAACCATTTTACTGTTGATTCATTTTGTTCCAAGAGAAAATTCAGTGTAAAAAAATTTGTCCACTTTTTTCAAAAAACACTCCCGTATCTTACATAATTTTTGACGTTATATTTTGGTGTATTTTTCGATTTTACAAATGTTTTAATACACACAGTGATATTCGGAAAGTACGCAACAAAAATCCTTATTTGTTATTTTTCAGAAAAAAATTATTTGTATAATATATTCAGCTCCTATCAAATATACTGAACGATTTTCAGTTTCTTTAAAAAATGCATTTCTCAAAATTAGCCTCATCTAATGGTAGGCAAAACCGTTTGCCAACGGCTATTCTTATTATTTACCGTGAAGCTCCTTGGCGACTTGTTTGGAAGCGTATTCACTATTCAGCCGCAGGACAATACGGAAAACCTACAGCACCACCCCAGGTGGTCGGTGCACACTTCATTTGAATAGTCACTATGGAAAAACGTGATAGAGACACTTCTGTGAAGTCTGTTTTGAATTTGATATTCGGTAAAGGTGAGTTTATCAGGCTTTTTCCTGAAACAAAGAGTAAAGTGGTGTTACGTAGTTTTATCTCCTAAACACGATTCCGAAAGAGTTTCGTGGGAGTCTCAAATACTTTTCGAGTTATGACCTTTTGAATATTGAAAATCGACCATTTTCAAACACAATTTTTTCAGTAAAAAATCGCACAAAATCTCTCCTTCTTTTTGACGACACTTTTTTCAGACCTTCACAACTCCATTGAATTACAAAGCGACAAATTCTTTTTTGTAAATCTCTACAATTAGCTTGAAGTTCTGCAAGAAATCTCGTCTAACGATTAGACCAAATTCTAGGACTAGCGTTAGCGAGTCCTGGAAGTCTACGAGTCCAAAAAAACTGTTTTCGGACGTGTTGCGTACACTATTTTTTCGGCAACCATGTAGAATAACAAATCAATGAGACGCACTTAGTCTAAGAGACGAAGAGAGGTCGACCTTCACCCATCTGTTAACCGGATGACACATACTTTTTTTTCAGGTACGTTAATAGACGAAAATGCCTAAAATGGGTGGCCTATGAAAAGGTGGTCATGACTATATACAGTGAGTTTAAAAAAAAATTGCACCATATGGAAACTTTTTTATTATCGATTTGTCAGAAAAATTTTTTCTTAATAAAAATTGGTGCATTACGAAATACTCATAATCAAGCTATCAAACTTCTAAATTTCCCAACGGTGTACAGGGGGGAACAAAATATAGAATTATGATCAAGTGTAAACTACCCTGGCTGTGATTCCAAATTTGAATATTTCGAACATTTTATTTCTTATTTGTATTATATATTGAAATTCGAACAGAAGATATAGGTACCAACAGAAACATTCTAATTCTTATTTATATTAAATTTCGAGCACTTGCCGGCCTAGTCCGGGAAGTACGTACTTCCCGGACTAGGCCGGGAAGTGCTACTTTCCCAGAGAAAAAGTGTCCGGGAAGTGAACACTTCCCGGATGGTTGCCAAAAAAGTACTTTCTCGTATCGAAAACGATACGGCAATATTTTTGCCGGCTTGTTTACATTTTAGACAGATATTGAATTCACGCAAACAATATGTAGAATTCCTTAGTTTTTGATAATGCTGATTGCGATTTCAGAAAAAATAGTATGTGTACCTCTTAGTAAAAGCACATTCCCAGACTTCAATGCTTGTTGTCCTCGGCTTCGCCTCGGCCAACAATTTGCATTGTCGTCCGGGAATGTATTGCTTTTACTACTAGATACACAATATACTATTTTCTGCTCTACAATATCCAAATTTCCAGGTTGGTAGAACTAATGACATATTACTGATAGATTCTGTTATTTACATTTCTAGCTGCTGTCAACACAGAGTCACATTCTAAGCACAATTTTTACTGCCTCTTATTTCGTGGATATTATCTGCTTATATACATTGTATAAAAGCAGATAATTCAGCAGAAACTTTAGCTTTGCCCACATCTGAGTTGATTGGCAACTATTTTGCGCGAAACAAGCTGTAATAAAAATTGTGCTAAGAAAGTGACAGCAGCTCGAAATATTAATAACGAAGTCTATCCGTAATATGTCATTGGGTAGAACGATGATAATTCGGAACTATTCCACTCACACAGGATCTTCTTAACAAATGGATGTTTCCATTATAATAGTTCTACCAAAATCCTAACAGGAGTACACAAAAATGTATATTCCCTATTCTTTTTGAAAAACGTTTCCTTCGGACTTCAAAGAATCGTGGCACTTATATTGCTTTTGACACAAATAGCGGAAACATTCATCAGCCAAAACATCTTAGAATTAAAGCGAAATCAAGTTTATGGTATCTGCCTAACGTAACTTTGATGTATAACTTTATAAAAATAGCTGATATATCTTAAAGTGGAGAGCAATAATTCTGTGCAAAACACATTCCTCATCCCCAGAATAACATACAGGCTGTATGATCAATGCGTGGGTGGACGATAGCTGCTGCCCCACTAAAGATGAGAAAAAATGTTTCTAAAAAAAATCCAGAAAGCAATGTTAGCCATGTTCCAAAACTAACTATCAACATACATAAATCTGTGACTTCTCAATGTAATGTATTTTTGAATGAAGAACCGTATTTATTTTCACTAGATTGAATTTCTTTGGAGGAGTAGTTCTAGAAAACTTATAGGGATGTATGGGTTTATACTAGGGATTCGCAAGTTATGGTGATATTTATGTCACAAAATGGTTTCATTCAACACCAAATATCTCAAAATCAATTATTTGGACAAAAAACAATTCTACTAAATATCCTTGAAAATAGTGTATTTTTTTTCCTATTCATAATTTTATCGATTGGCTCTTTTCCCATAAAGGGGCAATCAATACTCGGGATCACTTTTTTATCAAATTTTTCAAATACAACATTTTGTAAATGACGACACACCAGAATAGTCTCCACACTATGAGCTTGAAAAAAATGTAGGGTTTGCCTACTTTCGTTTTCAGAAATTCCTAAGGAAAATATGAAAATGTCATATGAAAAAAAATGTTACAAAATGAACTCAAACAAATCAAAAATATTGTAAATTCATAGGAGATGTTCAAACAGTCCCCAATATTGAGCTAATCACAAATTAAGTCCATCTACAATAGGGAATATGCATTATTTTTTTTATTTGTTTAATAAATTTTTTACTTCGTTACAACATAGTAAAAAATATAAATACGGTTGAAAGTCTTCGAATTAATTTTTAAAATAACATATAAAATACCAATTGAATTTGACCAATTTGAACGCCTCCATTTTCGCGCATTGTGGATGACGTCACATGGCGCGATCGGTGTTGTTCTTCTTCAGTGTCGTTCGTTGAGACGTACTCTCATTGCTGTACTTGCTTGAAGTTGATATTTTATAAAAGAGTAAGACAAATGCACTACAAGTGTTAGAGAGAGATGAACATATGTGAAAGTGATCTCGATCAACCAGAGCAGTCTTTGAACAAGCCTTTCTATAGTTATGGCCATTGACACTCATTGACAGTTATTAATTAGGTTAGAGATTTGCAGTTTTAATCGCTATTACGATAATGGAAAATGCCAAAAAAACATTTTACCGGAATGCCAAAACACAATTATTAGTATTAGTATTTTTTTCTATTCCAAGAGATGCGAAAATACGTAAACAATGGTGTAAGGTTATGAGAAGAGGCAAAATATCTTCAATATCACATTTACATTGTTGTGAAGAACATTTCAATGTGAGTACATTGTATTTCGATAGTTAACATGAAGTGAATTGATCAGAAGTAAGTTGTGTATGCATACATGTTTTGTATATACCTGCCTCACCTAAATTACAAAAGGAAAATTATCAATTGATAAACTATTACTACTTATCAGTTCAGGTATTGTCGGATTATACAATGACAAAACCACACTCAGTCATTGCTCTTGATAATTTACAATAATTGTCACTAGACCAAAATCGCACTATGTAATGGAAAACACTACAAATATATAAATAAAAACAAATTTTCTATGAAAGACGACTAGCACAGTATGAATATCAACACAGATAAATTTCATAACGTGCCATGTGACGTCATTTTTCGTTTCCTCCAATGGTGATGCGTTTCGCAAATTTGAATTCCGCGCGCTTAGTATGATGCACTTTTTGATTAAAGTTTTATAGAGTTAAATACAAACTAAATGATTAACTAATGGTTTAGGTGTAATTTCAAGACAATAAAATATATGAGGTAAAAAAATCAAGTAAATTTAAATAACTTGCATATTCCCTATTACTCTTCGACCTTCAATTAAAGTTGATCTTGTATTTTTTTTTATTACACTATTCTACAGATTCAAGATCGAATTATAGAATAGGACTATACAGGATGAACTAATAATCTAAGAACACCTACTTATCTATATCAATTGGTGGTGAAAACAGAAGAGTCTAGTTTTTTATAGAGGCCACACTGCAGCAGCAAATGTCAATCGTTTCATTCATCTTATTATATGTAGAACACATTTTATATGCAGGTGAATATAACTTAACGTTTGTGTGACAAAGAGGAAGGTGAAAATTATCATTTCTTCGAGATGCGAGCCTAGGAATGCGAAAGTTTAACATGTTCAGAATATAGGTACAGTCCAAATTGTTGTGATTAAGATTGAAAATAAATATTACATGTGACCTGTTTCGTCGAGATTCAAGTAAATCCACTGAAAATCTAGAAAGAAGTGGCTCATGCGGAAAGCCTACAGTCGGGTAGTTACCGTAAACCGGGGCTACTTTAACATCGAGGGTTACTTTGACACTTTTTGGGGCTACTTTGACAAAATCCCTCGTATAAGCAAATATGCGAGGAACGTTGAGGTTATGTTACTGTTATTATTAGTAGGCGCCTGTTTGAGAATTCCGCTGCGTATTGAGGTGTTCTATTGTGCCCTAAATATTCAAAATAATAGTGTAAAAATGGTGAGAACATACAAAAATAAACTGGCAGCTCGTGCATACAAAAAATTAAGTGAAGAAGACTTAAAAAAAGCCGTGTGTGAAGTTAAAAGCGGTAGGCTATCACAAAAGGCGGCTGCTGAAAAATATAAAATAAACAGAACGACGTTATTGTACAAAGTTCGTGGGTCTCATGAAAGTAATCCTGGACATCCAACCGTTTTATCTAAAGTCGAAGAAGAATTGATAGCAGAAACACTGGGAACTGTTAGTGATTGGGGATTCCCGATGACTAAATCAGATGTATGAGGTGTGATCGAGAAATTTGTTAATAAACAAGGCAGGGTTGTACCACAGTGGGAAAATAATGTGCCGGGTATTGACTTTGTGAATTCTTTTGCCGCCAGAAATGGACTTTCCGTTCGTCTAGCTACAAATATTAAGAAGCAGAGAGCATCGGTAGGGAAAACTGAACTCACCGAGTTTTATGAAAATATTCGTAATATTCGGTGAGTTCAGTTTTCCCTACCGATGCTCTCTGCTTCTTAATATTTGTAGCTAGACGAACGGAAAGTCCATTTCTGGCGGCAAAAGAATTCACAAAGTCAATACCCGGCACATTATTTTCCCACTGTGGTACAACCCTGCCTTGTTTATTAACAAATTTCTCGATCACACCTCATACATCTGATTTAGTCATCGGGAATCCCCAATCACTAACAGTTCCCAGTGTTTCTGCTATCAATTCTTCTTCGACTTTAGATAAAACGGTTGGATGTCCAGGATTACTTTCATGAGACCCACGAACTTTGTACAATAACGTCGTTCTGTTTATTTTATATTTTTCAGCAGCCGCCTTTTGTGATAGCCTACCGCTTTTAACTTCACACACGGCTTTTTTTAAGTCTTCTTCACTTAATTTTTTGTATGCACGAGCTGCCAGTTTATTTTTGTATGTTCTCACCATTTTTACACTATTATTTTGAATATTTAGGGCACAATAGAACACCTCAATACGCAGCGGAATTCTCAAACAGGCGCCTACTAATAATAACAGTAACATAACCTCAACGTTCCTCGCATATTTGCTTATACGAGGGATTTTGTCAAAGTAGCCCCAAAAAGTGTCAAAGTAACCCTCGATGTTAAAGTAGCCCCGGTTTACGGTAACTACCCGACTGTAGGCTTTCCGCATGAGCCACTTCTTTCTAGATTTTCAGTGGATTTACTTGAATCTCGACGAAACAGGTCACATGTAATATTTATTTTCAATCTTAATCACAACAATTTGGACTGTACCTATATTCTGAACATGTTAAACTTTCGCATTCCTAGGCTCGCATCTCGAAGAAATGATAATTTTCACCTTCCTCTTTGTCACACAAACGTTAAGTTATATTCACCTGCATATAAAATGTGTTCTACATATAATAAGATGAATGAAACGATTGACATTTGCTGCTGCAGTGTGGCCTCTATAAAAAACTAGACTCTTCTGTTTTCACCACCAATTGATATAGATAAGTAGGTGTTCTTAGATTATTAGTTCATCCTGTATAGTCCTATTCTATAATTCGATCTTGAATCTGTAGAATAGTGTAATAAAAAAAAATACAAGATCAACTTTAATTGAAGGTCGAAGAGTAATAGGGAATATGCAAGTTATTTAAATTTACTTGATTTTTTTACCTCATATATTTTATTGTCTTGAAATTACACCTAAACCATTAGTTAATCATTTAGTTTGTATTTAACTCTATAAAACTTTAATCAAAAAGTGCATCATACTAAGCGCGCGGAATTCAAATTTGCGAAACGCATCACCATTGGAGGAAACGAAAAATGACGTCACATGGCACGTTATGAAATTTATCTGTGTTGATATTCATACTGTGCTAGTCGTCTTTCATAGAAAATTTGTTTTTATTTATATATTTGTAGTGTTTTCCATTACATAGTGCGATTTTGGTCTAGTGACAATTATTGTAAATTATCAAGAGCAATGACTGAGTGTGGTTTTGTCATTGTATAATCCGACAATACCTGAACTGATAAGTAGTAATAGTTTATCAATTGATAATTTTCCTTTTGTAATTTAGGTGAGGCAGGTATATACAAAACATGTATGCATACACAACTTACTTCTGATCAATTCACTTCATGTTAACTATCGAAATACAATGTACTCACATTGAAATGATCTTCACAACAATGTAAATGTGATATTGAAGATATTTTGCCTCTTCTCATAACCTTACACCATTGTTTACGTATTTTCGCATCTCTTGGAATAGAAAAAAATACTAATACTAATAATTGTGTTTTGGCATTCCGGTAAAATGTTTTTTTGGCATTTTCCATTATCGTAATAGCGATTAAAACTGCAAATCTCTAACCTAATTAATAACTGTCAATGAGTGTCAATGGCCATAACTATAGAAAGGCTTGTTCAAAGACTGCTCTGGTTGATCGAGATCACTTTCACATATGTTCATCTCTCTCTAACACTTGTAGTGCATTTGTCTTACTCTTTTATAAAATATCAACTTCAAGCAAGTACAGCAATGAGAGTACGTCTCAACGAACGACACTGAAGAAGAACAACACCGATCGCGCCATGTGACGTCATCCACAATGCGCGAAAATGGAGGCGTTCAAATTGGTCAAATTCAATTGGTATTTTATATGTTATTTTAAAAATTAATTCGAAGACTTTCAACCGTATTTATATTTTTTACTATGTTGTAACGAAGTAAAAAATTTATTAAACAAATAAAAAAAATAATGCATATTCCCTATTGTAGATGGACTTAATTTGTGATTAGCTCAATATTGGGGACTGTTTGAACATCTCCTATGAATTTACAATATTTTTGATTTGTTTGAGTTCATTTTGTAACATTTTTTTTCATATGACATTTTCATATTTTCCTTAGGAATTTCTGAAAACGAAAGTAGGCAAACTCTACATTTTTTTCAAGCTCATAGTGTGGAGACTATTCTGGTGTGTCGTCATTTACAAAATGTTGTATTTGAAAAATTTGATAAAAAAGTGATCCCGAGTATTGATTGCCCCTTTATGGGAAAAGAGCCAATCGATAAAATTATGAATAGGAAAAAAAATACACTATTTTCAAGGATATTTAGTAGAATTGTTTTTTGTCCAAATAATTGATTTTGAGATATTTGGTGTTGAATGAAACCATTTTGTGACATAAATATCACCATAACTTGCGAATCCCTAGTATAAACCCATACATCCCTATAAGTTTTCTAGAACTACTCCTCCAAAGAAATTCAATCTAGTGAAAATAAATACGGTTCTTCATTCAAAAATACATTACATTGAGAAGTCACAGATTTATGTATGTTGATAGTTAGTTTTGGAACATGGCTAACATTGCTTTCTGGATTTTTTTTAGAAACATTTTTTCTCATCTTTAGTGGGGCAGCAGCTATCGTCCACCCACGCATTGATCATACAGCCTGTATGTTATTCTGGGGATGAGGAATGTGTTTTGCACAGAATTATTGCTCTCCACTTTAAGATATATCAGCTATTTTTATAAAGTTATACATCAAAGTTACGTTAGGCAGATACCATAAACTTGATTTCGCTTTAATTCTAAGATGTTTTGGCTGATGAATGTTTCCGCTATTTGTGTCAAAAGCAATATAAGTGCCACGATTCTTTGAAGTCCGAAGGAAACGTTTTTCAAAAAGAATAGGGAATATACATTTTTGTGTACTCCTGTTAGAGAGCATCGGTAGGGAAAACTGAACTCACCGAGTTTTATGAAAATATTCGTAATATTCTAACCACTACGACACCTCATCATATTTATAATTACGATGAAACGAACATTACGGATGATCCAGGATCACTTAAAGTTCTTGTGCCACGAGGAAGAAAAAGAGTGGAGCGAGTAAGAGAGCATTCAAGAATATCAATCAGCGTGATGTTTTGTGGAACGGCGTCAGGAGTTTTATTGCCGCCTATGGTGGTATATGAGTCCAAAAATTTATATGAAAATTGGACCAAAGGAGGGCCAGTGGGTTCTATATACAATCACACCGAATCGGGATGGTTCGATATGAAGATATTTGAACAGTGGTTTTTTAAATTGTTGCTACCGAATATTGATGCCAATCGTGAAGAAAATGAAACGGTCGTTGTTTTGGGTGACAACCTAGCGTCACACTTTTCACCAGAGGTTGTGAGGGCATCAATACAAAACAACATTTATTTCAGAGCTTTTCCTCCTAATGCCAAACACCTGCTACAACCATTGGACGTTGGAGTTTCTGGGACCATTAAAATGCAATGGCGAAAGGTTTTGGATAGATGGAGACAAGAATCCAGGCGTCGAGGAACGATTCCCAAGGAACAATTTCCCGTGCTTCTGCTGAGACTATGGAATTCTATAGCACCCAAGATGGAATCCAATCTTCAAGGTGCTTTCCGAGGAACTGGCCTCTATCCATTTGACCCTAATATAGTTTTAAACAGGCTTCCTTCCGGAGAAACCAATACTGGTAGAGTTTTAGACGTCAGTTTACTTGAGTTTCTGAGAGAATCTAGGGGTTTTGATGAAAATAGATTGCGTCATAAAAGAGGGAAGAAAATGACCATAAAGTCAGCTACTTGCATTTCATTAGACAATTCCAAGAATGAAACTCAGACACCGGATCTGCACCTAGGCACTTCTAGTAAAGTTCGCCCTACAAGTCCGCTTTACTCTTCAGATGACCACCTTCCACTCATTAATCAGGTCCCAAATTCATCCTCCAAAGCACAAGAAAATTCCAATATTCAAACTCAGGCGAGAGATCAAGCTACTTCTAGTACACCTCACCAGAGTCTGCTCGAGTCTGCTCGACTCTTCAGATGGCCTTCCACTCAAAAATATATCCACCAAGCAGACCTAGAAGCGAGAAGGAGATAACGAAAACCTTTGTTCGATCTGCTTATGTGACTTTCGACATTATGTTGGAAAGGATTGGATTTGCTGCATCAATTGCACGAGATGGGTTTGCGGACATTGTAACAAGGACACCAAGAATCCTCCCTACCATTGTCCAAGATGTGAGGATGATGAATAAAGGTGTTAATGGAAACATTTTTTTAAAGAATATTATTTTTGTTTTTGATAGCGTTACCATTATATTGTTAGCTGTCATTTTCTTAATATTATTAAAACTTATATTTAATAAATTAAGCTTGATAAAAACCTGTATTTTTAATATTTATCCTCTTAGAAATATTGTAAAATAAAAAAAATATATTTTTTTTTGGTGTCAATCTAGCCCCCGAATGGAACTAATTTGACCTCCAGTACAAAACAATGCCCTGTCAAAGTAACCCCGAGCATGGGGCTACTTTGACACCAAAAATTATTTTTTTATATCAAGGAGTGCTTTTTGAAAGTTGTCCATTACAGGCAATGTTGCTAAGACATCCATTGGTTCAAACAAACACTAATTTTTTTATTCGGATACCTAAAAAAAAGTTACGATAAAACAACTCTTTAAACTATGTCAAAGTAGCCCCAGTTTACGGTACCATCAAGCTTGAAACATACATATTTCAAAATATTTCTTTGAATATTTTCAACATTAGATATATGTATCTGATAATGCGGTGCCCATACAATTGAAGCATAAGTATTCTGAGTTTGATCCAACAAATGTGAAATATAGTTGCAGAAATGTTTTCATATTTCTTCGAAATTCTTTTGTCACTCTAATGATGTACCCTAATGATTTATATGTTTTTTTGATGACATGCTGTATGTGATTTCTAAAGGAAAGTTGTCAACTGTTACTCCTAGATCTTGGAGGGTTTCAGGTAATAGATGGAAAAACTTCTGTAATTCTATTCTTCATGTCTTTTGGTGTCGTTCGGGTCTTTTGGTATACTCTAACATAACCTCAGAGATAGGAATCTAGGATCGTGAGGTCTGGAGACTGAATAGGTCCGTTACGTCCTATACATTTATTTCTGTGCCATCTGTTTGAGGCGTGCCAATCGGTACATCCCTCCTCGAATTTGTTGAATGGTTTCTGAGAAAATCTCTTCGTCTATCAAAGAAATATGGTCCTATGACTTGATCCCCAATTATGCCTTTCCAAACATTTATCTGCCATCTACTTTGGTTAAGTACCACTTTTTCTAACCCAATAAAGATTATCTGTCAACCTTCAGAAAATTTGATTCTTTGTTAATGAAATTCAATATATTTTCGCAGTAGCGAACTCTGATATACAATACTTTTCGTAGTCATTCAATTCGATATGGATAACGTTAATTTGTTATCAGAATTCAGTTCATGGAAATATGACTTACTTGCAATTTCCCTTATATATACATGAGGATTATCATCTTCTGAAATTATCACCGCTAATTGAATTTTCATCATCTGCTGCAATCTTATTCACCACTTGCTTTTTTTGTGCTTGGCGTTTGCGTTACCTATTGCGTCCAATCTTTGAGCACAAAAAACTTTAGTAACGTGTGGACCTTCAATCAGGCTAATGAACAATTTCTGTCGCCCAAATAATTTTCATCCTTTCTTCAGAGAATAAAATTTCATTTTGAAGCGAAAAAATATTAGATTTCAACTATAAATTCACCTAATCGATAATTCAATGTCAAGTTTTTTGACGATTCGTATAACATTCAAGTGAAGGGGAAATGTGAGAAAACAGGAAACACTGGGAAAAATATAAAAACATCATTTATTTAACTATGTACAAATATGAGAATAAGACGATTGAACTGTTTGAACGAATTAGTGAACAATGTGTTGGATATATTTTTGAGAAACAATCTTCAAAAGAAATTCAATCTAGTGATAATATAAAGGGTGTTTCGGATATACATTTGTCTGATATCGGATATCCTGTATTGCTCCAAAAATATAACTTCATGAAATTAATTGCCAGACCAACACGCCATTTTGGAAATACTGGGAGAAATGGAGTCAATGAAGAATATCATAGGAGCAGGTCAATTGATTGTGAGATGTTTTCATAAAAGGTTTTTGTGGTCTGTAAAGAGTCATTACAAAATGGGGAGAAGAAAGTTTGTAAGAGTTTTAGCGTTGTATTGATTTGAAATAGCAAGTTAACCTACAAGTACACCATATTTTCATGCTCTACATTCTCAAGAATAATATAGTTGTTGCTAAATTCATGAGGAGATTTCTCGTTGTGAATCATGAGGAGTCTGTTCATTGAAAAAATGTTCTCAGTCCAAACCTTAAGAGGTGTCACCACTGAAAGTTTCAAATGGAAATAGTTAAATTACGTATTATTTTCATGTTACAAGAGTCATATTCACAAATTTTGTTTTACAAGTGCATGAAAACAATCGCAAACGATATAGAGTCAAGAAAAACCGTGTTTTTTATATTTCAAAAAGCAGAGTAAGAAGAAGCATGGCTGTGTTAAAAAACTATTGACTTGTTTAAAGTATTTTGTCACTGATGCAGACCCACGGAGATTAAAATAGCTTGACCATATTTATTAGAACTTTGCTGCGACGAATCATAATTGAATGTGCGCATTTCAAGCAAATTTTAAGATGATACTAATGTTAGTAAATTTAATTCAACGCTCAATATGGTTCATCCAAATTGAAAAAACTATTGGCCGTTATTTAGAGAAATCAGCGGGCTTTAAAACGATGTGCCACTTCACGCCTATTCCCTATTCCAATTTTAGTGGTTGTTCACCCCACTGCTTGAAGGTTGAAGTGACGGTGATGCAGGTAGGACAGCAAAATTTCCCCATCGAAACTAAAATCGACCTGTCCGAGCGTTCTTTCACATCTACTATAGATTTACCCAATACCTCCCTGTCAAGTTTTCGATGGGCCACCATGTATATAATTTCGGAACTTTTGAAGCGTTTTCTCAGAACTGAATGGTCTTCTCTGTCTTTTTGGACGTTGATCATTAGCTAGCTGTCCAAAATTTGATACTTATTGTTGAGTCTTAATCACTCCAGCTATGAATTTGTTATCCCTCTCTTTGTATTCTTTATAATAGATATTAATGTGCTTACCAAATCATATTTTCAGTTTGAAAAATATGTTTTATTGTGAGTTTATTTTTGTTGAAAAGTATAATATTATGAGAATTTTCCTTCCATTCCATTTCATCGACAGAACTCGTAGAATATATTAGGCAAACAAAGATTGACACACTCCAATGAAATTATTATAATGCAGACAGAAACCTTTTCGAAATCTTAAAAAATTCGTGAATATATTTGAATGGATTCAATACAGCACGAGCCGTCCATTTAACGCCTCCTCAAATCTAGAGTGCTTCTGTCGAACCAAATTAAATCAAGTAGGCTGAACGTTCTTGGATCCGTCAGGAATCGTGAATCCGCAGTTATATTGGATCATATCGCGTTCAACTCTATAAAAGATTAACAAGATTCCAGGCCATTATGCGAGGATTTTTTCATTTCAGCCACATATGCCAATGCATTTCGAAATGTACTGGAATGGGAATGGTAGAGGAAAATTGACTTCATGAAAAACCTATGCGAGAACGTGTGAAAAATAAATTAAATCTACTAGTTTTTGCGAGATTTTTCACTGTAGCAGAATGCAGTTTTCTAAGTTTGATACAGGGTATTTTTAGACGATTTTATTGCAATAAATATCACTATTAGTTTTGTAGTTTCAATATGTTGTAGCATGAAAATGTTCGCTACTTTAATTTGTTAATTTAAAAAAAAAATTAGAGCCAGGTACACTTACTTCACCCAGTGATGATCTTCTTTCAATGTTCATACTTGGTTGTCTAACGTCAATCATAGAAACCTCATCGACATTCCCGTGCTAATTTCCATTCAAAAGCCACTTTCAATGATCAATTCACATTTTACAAGCTGTCACTACGAGGAGAATAATCAAGTTCTGGATGCACCATCAGAATAAATCATAACATTTCTATTTTCGACTTGTTCTCATTGAAACTACATACCTTGTGGTCCTGTTTGGTTTTCTGGGTAGTGCTTGTATTTCTGCTTACTACAGAAGTGTGATACGATTAACTCTTTGCAAGTGTCGATCTTAAAATGATTAAAGGTGAATACCTAAGAATATATTCTACTCACTTTGGCATCCAATGTTGTCTTCGAAAGAATTTTCGTGTGTGCTTCATATGTTTGTCTGGTTGTTCTGGTTATTGAGAAGGTTCATAAGGAGTGTCTTCGAATTATTGTCTCTGTTTAATTTTTAGGGTTTAATGTAATTAACCAAATGTTTTGATTGCTTTCGTGTTTACATTTATTTTTATTTGTCAGCTGTTCGATGATATATCAACTCTCAGCTGTCAACTGTCTCATTTTTCAAACTATCAGTGTACCCAACTCAGCTTTTGGGGTGTCTGATCAGAGACAACCAAACACATCATTATTTTTAGGCTGGTCAGATTGGTAGGCTGTGCATGGAACAAGCAAATATTGAAATATCTAAATGTTGGTACCCTAACTTCCTGGATGAAAAAATCTTCAAGGTGGATTTCGTTTCCGACTGAGAGACGAGGAGAGATAGTAGAATTCGTGGAAGCTAGAGGTCTCTAGCCATACAGGGGTTACTGTTTTTGTTCGGCTGTGTCTTAAGCCTGGTTTTGTGGTTTTGTGCACATCGGGTTGAGGTTCTCATTAGACTTTTCTCCCGGTTTGTCATGTTTCCTTGGGTTTGGATCAACAGAACTATAAATAGATTCACAGATCAATTTTTGGAAAATTTCTTAAAAATTTTCTAGTATGGGCTCATCATTTTGGTTACCCTCTTTGTTACTATTGAGATTGGGAAAGTTCTCATTAGACTTATCTCATGATCTTATGTTCCGAACTGGTTTCCCAGGATGCTGAACTAATAATAATTTATCAATTTCAAAACACAGATCAATATTTTTATTATAGGTCATTTTCTATACCATAACTTCATTGTCATTGTCAACTTTCGACACAATGTCAATTTTCATTCATTTAGTTAGACAGTAGACCAAGCTTCAGCAGACATGTGTTACTCTGCCTGTTGAAACTTCTTAAATCTTTTATGTTAATGGTGCCTCTTGTTTTTGGGCTACCTTTTTGACGCTTTGGGAAGTGTGAAGGCTCTCATTAGATCTGTCCCATGATCCTGAGCTTAGAATTGGTTTCACAAATTCCCAAGAGACTGTTTCTTGAACCTGGTTCTGTGCACATCGGGTTGAGGTTCTCATTAGACTTTTCTTCCGGTTTGTCACATTTCCTTAGGTTTAGATTAACAGAACTATAAATAGATTTACAGATCAATTTGACTAATTGGTCATTTTGTCAACTTTTGACACAATGTCAATTTCATTCATTTAGTTTAACAGTAGACTAAGCTCCAACAGACATGTGTTACTCTGCCTGTTGAAACTTTTATCCAGGTTTATCATGGAATAAGGACTTTTTTTAAATGTTATTCATATGATGTCCCGTTTTTAAATTTTACATGGTCCTCTGGACACATGATATTTTTATGGTCTGGCTCTTGTACACCTGACGAGTAAGTAATTTTTCAATTTTCAAAATTCTCAATATCAAAATTTCTTTAATTCAATTCAAGGTCACTTACTTACAGGTACGCACTGATGATGACTTTATAGTCGAAAGCGCTTTGCTATGATTTTATAAATAAATTTCTGCACGAAATACAACTTTTCTTCATTCAATTACATTGGAACGTGCACCCAGCTGGACAATTTTCGATTACAAAAAGCACCTACAGAACTATTTCTTGGATATCATTTAATATCCGTCGCAGAATCTACCAGGACAGTAGTTGTGTTTTGTCTGATATTTGCCACACTGTCTACCTTGTTTGGAGGGATTACTAAAAGGAATGATTGCTTCACATATGAATTTATCAACCTGTGGTAGAAAGAAGTATTCTTTCATCTAAATGAAAATGTCCACTCACCATTTTCTACTACAATCTGTTATATGGAGTCAGTTTCTGAATTGAAACTCCACCTAGCCATCATTTAATTTGGTAAAGTCTATAGAACAAACATAGCGTGAAAGGGGTTACAGGTTACTTTCCAACCCTTCTCAGGAAATTATTATATGTGAGGCTGCTTTCATGAAATATAAATGGTACACCGGAGGTGTACTAATTGCGTTCTTGTTGAGAGAAATTTATAAATAATTTATATTTATCCCCAATGCATCGTGTATTATTAAAGGGAATTATTAATATGTCGACATAAGCTTCTAATCCTCATGCTTGTAAATTTGGATCACTGGTAGAACTTGTACTGAATTACCGGAGAATATAACTGTTTTGGTAAATTTTCTCATGTCACTACCGCATAAATGATTTTGTCTTCACAAAAACTCAAGGTGTTGTTAACAACTTGGAAGGAACACAGTATTTGTTTTGTGTACCTGGAATATTATTTGAATAAATAGAATATCCTGTACAAAGAAAGAAATTGCAATTTAATTTTTATATGTAGACAGTCAACCACAACAAACTTTCTTAACATGGATGGATACAACATGATAATGATGATTTTATTGAAAATATGAACAGGATGTTCATAAAGTCAGTTGTGGAATCATCTGCGACCACGAAAGTTGGAATTTAGTCGCTATTTTCAATCGTACAAGAGAAACATTCTCAATTGAAAATTGAACAAATACATGACTCCTCTGGAAATGGAAAAAACCCACGATAAAATTGAAGTTACTCTTTTGTAATATCTAACAGAAAACAACTACTTCCCCGGCTATAGCTACGCTGGACATTGAACCACATCTGATATATATTGAGAAATACCCTATATAACTTGAGAGGAAAAATCTGAAAGTGAAAATTTGTATTTTCATTCAGATAGTTGATTATTTATTAAATGTCCAGTTTCCATTGTAGATTCTTATCTATAAATGAGATAAGGGAGAATGTTATTCAGAAGTATCACTCACAGAAAATCGCTCATTTCATTGATGCTTGAATTGCATCTCTTTCGCTAGGCACACAAAAATCTATTTCACTCTTCTGAGATCATCATCATTTTATCATCAAATATCTCCGAAACAGTCACCTACAAACTCTTCAAAACTTTCAAATAGTGTTCAAATTTATCAATGATTAAATTTAGTAACAATCCATATATGCCATATACTCTTTAAGTATTGGTTAATGTTTCATTTTCTGTGAATATAAATTATTATAACTTTTACATTTTAGTAGAATAAGTTATTCAACGCAGTTCTAGAAAATTGATAAAAAGTACAAAAGTGTTCACATTTTACATCACTGAATTGCTAATATAATAAAACAAATATTGGAGTTGGATTTAGTATGTTTATTTTTACAAAATCTATCACAATCACAAAATCATATTTGAAATATTCTTCAAAGAACCCTCTTCAAGAACTTTGCTTGAGATTGAGAGAATTTCCTGGGCAATCTGAGAAAAAATTTATATTTTGTATACTACAGTTTATCAACCGATAGAAAAATCAAAAAAATCTATTCTTTCATCCATATATTTTTTATCAATCAAAATAAAAATCAACAATCATTAATCGATGAAAAATATAAATTAGTATCTATCATTATAACAAGATATATGTAATATATGGGGCCAGGTAGCCGAGTGATTAAAGCGACATTGTTACAATCACTTTTGGCTGCCAGTCAAAGGTTCAAACCCTAGCGACTGCAGAACTTTTTCTGATGACCCGAGAAAGTGCTAGGAATCGCACGTAAACAGGTAAGACCTCATTAATCCTTAGCTCGCACAAGTTTTGACTTCTGAGGGCTGCCGTTTGTAAGGGGACGACAGCTGGTTAACGGAAAAAATATTTTTTTTCAATATAAAATACAAACAAAAACGTATTACTGTCCATTGTATGAATTCATTATATTATTGTGTGTGGTATTCTAGTTCTAGTGGATGTTCTCAATTTTGTTTTAGTTAGTTTTTTAGTTTTATGTAGTTTTTTCATCTGGTCACACATTTGAAGCAATTGTCTTTAAGTTTGTATATATGAATTAAGTAAACAAATTTCATAAACACTCCTCTTCCATTACGAAACAAAACGGTATTTTACCCATGATCCCACAAATGAATAACGTGAAACATCGATATCGGAGATCAGTTCCGAGAGATTGGAGAGACCACACAGCCAGCCCTTCGGCCATTCTATAACCCTTCACCGACCCGTCGAAATTACAAACTGATGTTTGATGGATCTATAACCGAGGGCAGTTCGAACTGGAACTTGGCCTAGATTTCATGTCAAATCCATGTGTTTCGACGAATGTCCTCAGGTGAAACTAGTCGGTCGTGGATTATTCCAAAGTTATAAGCGATGTCCGTATAATGATGGGGTTGATATTTTTAACTGAGACGACCAGAACAACCTTCAGGATATATTACTTATAACATCAATTTCGGAAAATTGAGTTACTGGGTGAATAAGGCGATATGGACTGAATATCTGAAAAAATTTCATCCACATATATTTGATAATATATTATTATTATTCATGTTAATTTTATTTAATTTCATTTTGGGTTATAATAACTTTATTTGATATGAATTATATTGATTTTTTTTATTTTAGATTTTTTATTTTTTGAAATTTGTCGTAGAATGTAATTTTCGCTAATAGATTTGTAGAAATAGTCTGTTATGATTTGTTGGATCTTTTTCTTGTATTTAAAATATTCAATAGTATTTGCGAATCTACCCGGCTTTTGAAAACTTCGCCTGGTCACCTACCTTCTTTCTTCATCGCCTGTTTATTTTTCTAGCTCTAGTAGGTTACTCATAGTCATGAAACAGTCTTTCTCTCTCACGTTGATGTCACAAATGATATATATGATTTGTAGAAAAATGTAGATTAATAAATAAATGCATTCCGAATTTAAACTATTACTTTGTTTTTCTTTCAATTATAATACTTTTATCCAAATATTTAATGTAGAAAGTGTAACCAAACGAATAAAATTTCAGTTGAGAATCTAATATTTACACTTTATCCTGAAAGAATCTTATCCTATCAAAATTATTTTCTAATGGATACAATGTTTCAAATTTTGAAAAAAATTACTCTGAAGTTATCAAATTTCATTATGAGATATCTATGTTCCTCACTATGAATTGAACCTTAGAGGTTTCTTGGGTGTGCTACTTGTCTCTGGAGCTCTTCAGGTGGACTTCATCCTTTCTTGAAAAGTAAGTGCTGTTTTTTGTTGATGGTTCGTCCAATATCATTATCTAATTTTCTCCTATAACATTTATTCTGCAATGTGGGATTAATATTCCTAGCTTCAGGGTGATTTTCATATAATTTTTACCATTATAAATCTTGATTCATTTCATTTCTCACAACAAATTTCGTTTCTTTTTTCTTGTTTTTTTTTTCTGCACACCTACTTATTGCTATCCTGCTTCTCCCATCAGATTTCTTGGAACCCTCCACAGTACTTCTCCATTTCATTCTTTTTTAATTTTTACTTTCTAATAATTATTGTTCTATATCTAATTTATTGTCCATTTTACAAATAACTATACATATTGAATAAATAAATCTTACTAGTCACTTTTCCTATACATTTCTTCATATTTTATGCTTTTAAATGCATTTACTATTTAGAGTTTCTAACTTTCCAAGCTATCGTATATCATTTCAAATTTGGTATTTTTCACTGATATACAGTTTTTTCAATAAAACGATGAATTTTGTTAAATTTCAAATTTCAGATATCTAAACTCTCTCGAACTGTTTCATTTATGTTTCTAATTCCTATGGGATTTTTCATTGTTTGATGATTTTACTGCTCGTAGTGCTGTGCAATTTCAAGAACTCCAACTCTGCTAACCTTCTAGCGGTTTTTTTTAATTTACCGGATGTTGATATAAAGATAGTCCGGTTCATTCATTTAGTTTTTGATAATTTTTTTATTGATTACTGGTTTCTGAATTTGAGAATATTCAATATAATAACAAATTATTCATCATAACAATTTATTTCGATAAATGTTGTTTTAACGATATTGTTGTGTCAATATCGCTCAGATATTCATTGGTGTCGATATTGGTATTTAGGTAGTCATCGAAAATTTACTAAAGTTGTTCAAAAGATATTGAAATTTGAAAATTGGGTACAAATTGGGTTTTGGTTCTATATGAGTAGGACAATTCAGAATCAACATTGGAATTCAAGTATTGATAAAAAAGAATAAATCGAATATTAACTAATGTTACCCTAACGATACGAATATTTTATAAACGTTGCACATAATAAGGTAACTGATGTTGTTTCAATATTTTCAAAATATTAAAATTGGTTTCGTTTTTCTACTGGTATCGCTGTTTATTAATTTTCCTCATCCACTGAATTGGCATCCCCGTATACACTCAAATCGCTTCTTTTCACTATCAGAAATAATACATACGCATTGGCATCGTTTACAACTCTCGAGAAGCTTCATTACCTAAAGGCCGGAAGATTTTTCCATTAATGAGTAATTGCAAAAGACCAGGAAGATGCCTTGTGGAAAAACTGTCGCCAGTTGATTTTTGTAATTTTTTGGAACGTTATAGATTTTGGCTTTCTGAAAAAAAGTTTTCATTCGCACAACTGAATCCTATGAATATACAGTTTTCAAAAACAGGGAGTTGATGTTGAAAATTGGCCAAATCTTGATTGTAATAGTGCTCTTAGGAAAACATCGTACCTATATGTTTACCAAAGTGAATGTTTTGTGACACTTAGGACCAGTTTCGCAGGTTTTAGTTAAACTACTGATAATCAACTAATAGTTTAGATGGCGAAGGACATTTTGTAAATGTTGTTGGAAGGTTTACATTATAACCATTACTAAATTGTTATTGTTGAAATTGTTATTTCCGTCAACCGATTGCACCCCTACACGCAACCCTCAGAAGTCTTCGAGAGACTTGTGCGAGTTAGGTTAGACGTAGACCTTACCTTTTAACATGTGATGCCATGCACGAGACCGATGACTATGCGGGTTTTTGAACCCTCGACCCTTTGCTTGAGAGGCGAACCCTCTACCAGCACTCCACCACGGCTAATCTGGAGTTTAATTGGAACCTATGAAACTGGCCTTATATTGCTTTCTCATGAGTCGTTGATTATAGACTTGCTTCTGATACAAAATATTGTTAGATACTGAGCGAGTCGAGCATTATTTGAAATAATATATGACCCTATAAAATGAAGATTTCAACAATCAAACTAAAATGTTCATCGTTTGATTGTTCAAAATCGAAATTTTGTACTGAGTCAGTGGTCACATTTTTTTTTTGGTGACAATTTGTATTTCATTTTACGTATTGGTTCCCACAAAGAGAAAAATCTTGTAACGTATGATATTATTATTTTGAATTTCATGATTGGGTAAGTTAGGAACAAACGGTAGGTGATTGGTGATGACAAAAATTGAGAAATATCGATTTTATAATAATTTAATAGATTTCGTAGTTAAGTTCGCAATTTTTGTTATTTTTTTCAGTTTGAGTACGCTATCATAATGTGTGGATACAGACTAGAGAAAATATAAGGGTGCGAAATACATTTTATGTTAAAATGGAATGTTGAAGAGTTTCAGCATGCTCAGCTGTATCACACACTAATTATTATAATTTAATCAATTATTCAAATAATTTTCCCACAATTTCGTGTATCACATTGAATTAAACAAGTTTCCTTCATCTACAACATCTCTAATAAACTTTAAAAAATCAATAATTTGAAAATGGTGATGATTCAAATTTTTAAAAAATGTTAAATTAAATGATAATAATTTATACTATGTCGGGGCGTGGCGCAGTGGTTTGAGCGTCCGACTTTGGGTCGAAAGGTCCGGAGTTCGAGCCACAGTTGCGGCTGGGATTTTTTAATTCAATTTGACCGATTAAATTATTCAAATCTCGTGGCTGAACTTGGGGTCCTGCACGATTCACTGTTGCGTTCCAATTAACAGTGCTGCTCCTGAGGTGGCGCATGGAGTTAGTAACAAGGCCTATCCAGATTAAGTGGCTAATGACCATAGCAGTCGATGCCAAAACACCAGAGAAAAAAATTATTTATACTTTCGCGAATATAAACTTCCTTACATCAGCCTATCTAACAAGAGTTTCAAAGTTCTCTCCAGTAAGAATCGTATATTTTTTGTAGTGATAACACGCAGATGTTTGCTTAAAAACTGTTTCTAATATAGTTTATTTTTGGATGTCAATTATTCTTTCGACATTTAATTTTATCCCTTGACATTGAAAATATAATCCATACTGTGGATGGATTATAGTTTTTGATTGTTGCAAGGTATGCTAAAAGAACCTTTTCATAAAATTTTCACCAGCTTCTCGACTAACTCGGTATTATCGAATTCATTGCTAAATTAGCTGATTCTTCCATATCAGAAGACATATCTACACCGGAATCATTTATATTATGCTTAATTCGCGATAAAATATTCGTCAATGACAGTTATTATCATTAACAATCCATAGCAACGTCCAAGTAAAGCGATGAAGTTGATTTTATTAGTTCTGCTGCAAGCGTTTTTATATTTGGAACATCACAATTATTTTTTATTTCGATGATGGGTCAGATAAAATTTTGTAATTAACACGTTAGGAAATAGTATATAACATTACGAGTGTGAAAATTCACTTTCACACAAGTAATGTACACTAATTTTCCTACGACTACCTATTTTATTGAACAATATGTATATATCAGATCGAACAGAAAGTTACTTATGACATCTACAGTCACTAGTATATTGAGTTGCCAGACTAATATTACGTTTTATTTGTGACAGTCTATGTTTGAATATTGTTTCTATGAAAAGTGCATATAAATTTATAATCAATTTTATATTGAAATGAAGAAATAAGGATAATTAACGTTTTTAGCTTTTCAAATTTTCAAATAATGTGTCCGCGCCTAGTTCTTTGGTTGCCTTTCTTAGATACAGGTAGTTTGTATTAGAACTAACTACTGAAATGATTATAAATCAAGTTTTAAGCTTTCGTTGCTATCCCTTAATTACTTGAACTTTAAAAATAGCAAAATTTTGTGTTAATAAAATGAAAATACAAGGAATATCATAATTAGATTAATGTAATCGACTTACGAGATATAAGTACATATCTCTGATAACGTTAATTCAAATCTGAATTAGCTCAGTGGAAAGAGTATCCGGTATGATGATCGAAAGATTGTGGGTTCGCTTATCGGCGTCAACATTGTTTTTCTTTTCATTATCTTTTATAAATAATTAGTTTTTAGTCCAGTATTTATGTAAATAATGTCGATAATCAAGAGCAATTAATACATCTGTAAATCTTACACGATACACGGGTTTGACGGCTTATTGACAGCCATGCGGAAAGTTACTTTCCGCACTAGTGTGAAAAGTACCGTAAAACGGGGTGACTTTGGAACGGCCAGGTGACTTCACGACACATGGTAGCGGGCGGACCAAATCCTCAACACATCGCGCATGTTCGAACCGACAGCGACGCCATTGCGCTCAAGGCGTTCCAGCTAGCACCCGAGTAGGATCAGTGTATCAGTAAGTGTTGTGAAAGACGGCGGCCAACTGTGTCAAAAATATCAAACACAGGTAATTTCAATATTTTACTTTTGCTGTAAACTTTACCTTGCCCAACTAAGACTGTCACCTGTAGCCAGGATTTGAGTTAGGGTAGTGTTCTTTGTAGTTTTGGCTATCTGCTGATGAATTAACATTTTGATAATTCTACTCAACAAGCATGTGACGCCATATTTAATAAAATTTCAACAAATTGCGTGCTGAAATTGTGACGCAATTTATGTAGAACTAACAAAAAATGGGATGAGATTGTCACATTATGTTTTGTTTCTTAGCCATGCCACGAAATTACCAGAGGCAGCTAGGGTCACGCCAATACAAAAATTATACGGAAGCGAGATTGCAGAAGGCCCTGCGTAGTTTAAGAGCGAAGACAATGAGCATACGTGATGCTGCGGAGAGGTAAGAATGTCTTCAGTAGGTAAAAAAAACAATGATTCAACTTATCTCCTTTTTTCAGATATGGAATTTCCCGGAGCACGCTCTTTTCAAAACATCATGGCAAACACAATCGTCCTCCTGGTGGTCAAACTGTGCTGACCATGGAAGAGGAGCAATCCCTTATATCACACGTGATTGCTGTATCCGTTTTTGGTTTTCCCGTGATGGCCCATGATCTGAGATGAATAGTCAAGGCATATCTAGATAAAAGGGGGAAAAAGGTGAAGTGTTTCAAAGTCAATTTTCCTGGAAAAGAATGGGTTACTTCGTTTCTGAGCAGATACAAGGACGTGTTAGTTAATCGAATTGCCCGCAATATCAGTGTTTCAAGAGCGGCAGTCAACCATGAAGTTATAAAAAACTTCTTCAATAATCTCGAAAGGGAGCTAGAGAATGTTCCGCCTAGCAACATAAGGAACTATGATGAGACGAACCATACTTCGAAGACAGGATGGTAAAAAAATACTGATTGGCGACAATTTAAGTTCACATTTGAATGTCGAGGTCATTCGTCAGTGCGAACACTATAATCTATCTTTCATAGCGTTGTGTCCAAATGCTACTAACTTAGTGCAACCTTTAGACGTGGCTTTCTTTCGGCCAATGAATGGTAAATGGAGGGAAATCCTGCATGAGTGGAAAGACACTAATTTTGGTAGTAGATGTGGGACCATACCTAAAGATATTTTTCTCAGACTGTTGAAGAAGTTGATGGACTCCATAAATGATACGGCAATTGACATTCTTCCGGCGGGGTTAAGAAAATGCGGCATATGCCAGTTAAACCGAGCAGAAGTGCTAAGTCGGATGCCCAAGGCACTGCCATAAAAGAAGCATTGGGTGCTTGTTTTCTAGAACAAATACAAAAAAAACGTGAAAGTACAACTGCCCTGCGGCAATGCCAGAGGCGCAAAAAAGTTAATGTGCCTCCTGGACGAAGTATCAGTGCTGCAGACGTCGCTGGTGCGGCTTCCAAGTTAGAACAAAAAAAAACAGGTCGCAAACGCAAGAATGATCCGTCAACATCAAGGCAATCTGAAATTAAAGCGAAGAAGAAGAAGCGTTTACTGATGAAAAGGCGTGACAGTGACTCTGAAACAAGTGAAGACTCGGTTGCTGTTTCTTATAGGAAAAGTGACATATCGGCCATGAGTGAGATTGAAGACGTTGATGATGATAATGATACCGCTGTTGCAAAGGATGATCAAAATCCAAAGATTGGGCACTATGTGATCATACAGTATGAGGGATCTTTATTTCCGGGTGTCGTCACCGAAGTCTATAATGACGGGGTGTCTGTCAGTGCCATGGAAAAACGTGGAGCACACTGTAAGTGGCCTGACAGAAAAGACGAGCTGAAGTATGAATTTTCGGACATTATACAGCCGATGGACGAATACCTATAAAAAACCAAGTTTAATATTAAGTTTTTTTTTAGTTAAGTAGGTACCTACCTACCTTAATTTAGTTTAGTTTTTGAGTCACCTTTTGTTTCAGTTTATTTTTTTAGTTACCTTAGTTAGGTTTTATATTTTTGTACTTTTATATGACTTATTAGACAAATAAACCATTTAAAATCAATGAAAAAAATTTTTTGGGGGCACTTTGTGACACATCTGTTACATGTGCTCACGACTAGAAGGGTCAATTTAAGACAAACCTAAGAAAACTAGTCCCATTTGTACCGAATTTTTGTCATATTTTCGGCCCGCTAAACGCCTACTTTGGACTTGCACGCGAATTTCAAGTTGTCACAAAGTCCCCCCATTGATAGGGGTGAGATTATGACAATTACTTTTGTAAACCACGGCTCTGCATCTGATTTTTTTTTTAATTCTCATTGTATTTTAGAAGCCAAATGATGTAAGTTTATCATTGACCCACTAGAAATTAATTATTTCTTTTTAGATTCAGAAAAATCAACCGAAACCGCAAAATTTGTCACAAAGTCATCCCGTTTTACGGTACTTTCCGTACGCGTGAGAATAAAGGACACTTTCCGTGGAAGTAGAGAGTGTGATTCGTGTTATTTTCCTATGTGGTCGTAGGAAATCACTGATTTTATTTGACTCATGCAATTTATAAAATTCGCTCACTTCGTTCGCTAGTTCTGGCAAATAGTACATTCGTCTAAAAAGTAAAATTAGTCTTTTCATAACTGGTTACGTAAATAACAATTCACGAACCAGAAGAAATGCTTGTGTTTGTTCCAAACTTGCATCGACTTCCAAAATGGCGCTCAACCAAAATGCATTAAATATAACTCGTGAAGCTGAAGGACAGAGATATGGGAAGACGACGAGCGGGATGAAATTACTAAAGTCCTTAAAATTAACATTTACCTGCATCAAAGGGCGCACATACTTCGTATACACTCGCTCTTGTGTTAATTAAACACTGTTTACACGTTCCTGGTGTTTTTATTGGCGTTGTTCAACAGTTCATTCCGTCATTGACAAATTGTATTCTGATTCAATAGAACGTAATTAATTAATTTTATGCTCACGCTTCCGTAGCGGAGATGTGGAACGGGTGGCAACTCTTCCTCCATCGCGAAACGTGTTTCAAGGATATTTCCTTCAGTTTGTTACGTGACAGGTTGAGAAATAGGCCAAACATTTGACATTTGAGATTGAAATACAAAATTAGTGGAATAAATAAACTTAAAAAAACTATTTACAGGAAAGCTTTTATTTAAATGCACTGAAAAGAAGAAAATAGATTTTAAAGTGAATTAAACTCATCATATTATTGCATTATAAAACTTTAAATGATGTAAAAGCTTGTCTAGAGAAGTAACTATGTATTTCTTATTGTAAATTAAATTTAGAATCACTTCAACATTAATTCTCGCGACAAGCTTTTATATCATTTACAATTTTTTAGTGTAACAGAATGGTGGGTTAAATTCACTTTAAAATTTATTTTCTTTTTAATTCATTTATAAAAGCTTTTCAGTGAAAATAGAGTATTTTTCGATTTGATTCCGAGAGTTCCAACCTTTGACAGCTATTTCGTGGTCACCCACTCATCAGAAAGGGTTAAAGGATCTCTCGAAATCAAAACGAATCCAATCAAAGTTAGTTCCGTGAAGGCAAGACAAAATATTACAGAAAGTTACTGTGAATGTCATAAGTAACTTTCTGTAATATTTTGTCTTGCCTCCACGGTACTAACTTTGAGTGGATTCATTTTGATTTCGAGAGATCCATAAACCCTTTCTGATGAGTGGGTGACCACGAAATAGCTGTCAAAGGTTGGAACTCTCGGAATCAAATCGAAAAATACTCTTCTTTCATTTAGATTCTGCTTGAGATCCTCTCAACGTACTAGAAACTTGTTCTCTATCTAGCTTTCGATAGGAGAAGATGAGTAATTTTTTTTTGAAACTATATTAGTCAATGGTCAGATAATTTTCACTATTTTTACGGATTTTTTCATTTCCATTTCAAGAGTTTTCCTAATTCTTTTCGTGGCAGGAAAGGGGGCGAGCCCAGGGATTGTTTTTTTTTTCATCATTATTTTCCATGTCCGAAACTATTGAAACATTTTCCGAATTCCTGTGCGTTCTCTATCTAGCTTTTGAGGGAGGACAGAGAAGGTAAATCCTAAAAAACCGATGTTCAGATATTTTTCATAATTTTTACTGATTTTTCCGATTTTAATTTCTTATTTAAATATAGAGGACTGTATGTAATTTTGTATGGACTGACATAATCGTTTATAACTGCTTGCAAAATTTACACTGTATTATTCAATTACATGACAAAAAGTCACGCGGCCTACGTAGATCTCATGTATATTGTAATCAACATAGCACATCAAATAATAGAGAACGCAATAACTGAAATACTTATTATTTTACAGCAGTCATTCCTTCATTTCAGTAGTTTAATTGTCTCTTTGATGTTGAACTTCTATAAAGTTAACATTCGCTGTTTCTTCCAATGTTGTTACAATAGATTTCGATTCTGATCATTTCATGTACCACACATTTTGTTTCCATGTATTTTAATATAGTCTTATAAATTGTTACTGTGATAGATACTTGATTCTCCATTATATTGGTTTTACGTATTATTGGTTTCAAGGTTTATTTTTATAACGAAAATAATTCTCCTATGTTCTCCTATATGGCCTACCTTTCTTTCATACTGAAAAATTCAGTTTGCAACTGGAATTGATTATGGATATAACACCAAAGTTTTTTGTGTTGGCCGGAAATGTACGTAGTAATTTACTGGAAAAACGTAAAGTTTGCCACCACCACCGATTTCGGGAACTTTGTCAAATTGAGACCTCCCTGATGATCTTAGAAGAGTGAAGTAGATTTCTGTCCACCAAAATTTATTGGAGGCCTACCGAAAAAGATGCAATTCAAGCATCAACAATGAGCGATTTTATGTGAGTGATTCTTCTGAATATCATTCTCAATTATCTTGTTTATAGATATAAATATCCAATGGAAACTGTACATTCAAGAAATAATCAATCTGAATGAAAATGCAAATTTTCACTTTCAGATTTTTTCTTTCAAATTAGGGTCTTCTCACAATATCTAACAGATATAGTTCAATGTTCGGCTTTTTTTTACAAAAGAGTAACTTCAATTTACCGTTGTTTTTTCAATTACCAGAGGAGTCATGTTTGGTTCAATTTTCAATTGAGAATGTTTCCATTTTCAATATCTTAATGTTCCATCACGAATCTCTGATTCTCACATATGATCGAAGCATATAATTTTTCATCATTACTAGTATCACAATGATACAATTGAATAACAGCAATATGACTACTGAGGCAAAACCATAGAGAAATATTTCTGATTATGTAAACTGCTACAAGATTTCCATTTTCCTAAATAATCCTTGGCATATTTCTAAGAATTGTGTTGGATAACGCAAGTATGTAAGCTTGGAGAACGTATTATTTGGAACAACATGGCTTGCATTTTCGTCTCGTTTTCAAGTTCCAAAAAAAATTTACTCTATTTACTCTATATCTCCAAACATAGCAATGTGATTTCGATGAAGATTAAGCACAAGGTTTCTGAAGTATTCAAGTCAAGTTCCGTCAATAAATTTTCGTTTGGATTTGTTCCATCAACTTTGGCTCTAGTGTCAAAAACAAATCAAAAATTATGTGGTTTACTATAGGGTGTTTCACTTCGGTACATTGTGTTTTAGTTATTAGTCATGGCTTCTTTACTGGTCAATAATCTGGCATATCCATTTTCAAGGAAATTTCTTGTTTTATTTTGGACATAAAAGGTGCATTAGCGGGACCCTGTATAGCATATATCTCAATCTTCAAGACAATGTTATCCTCAACAATTACAATTAACGGTTTTGCTACTCTAAGATCGACCATAGGATGCATTTGGGACAAATATTTCCATTTTGTTGCGAGTCTCTTGGGTGGAAAGTTTCAAATTTGAAACCATTCGTAATTGAGAGAGATCGAAGATATCTAGGTTGATATTTCCCTGAATTTTCGATTCGAACCTTTTTTTCATTGTCAGTAAAGGAAGCAGAATTTATCTTCAATGGGTCATTTATTCAATTTACCCCTACCTCCTCAGCAAAATTTGCACCCATCAAAGTTACTGTGCCTCCTCATTCAAAGAAGACAAAAATTTTCTCAGAATCTGCAGTTTCAAATCTGTTTTTCTTCAGCTTGTCTGCTTGTAGTGACTAAGTAGATTTCTTTGAAGCATTAATTGACTCATGTGGACTGTACTTTGATGGTGGCATTTTAGCATTGACTCTGCTTTTTTTTCTTACAGCAACTTCTTCTCGTGACATAATTCAATATGGGATTATCGTTAATTTGGCTGAAGTATAATTTCCCCTTTTCAGAAGGCGGCTTCAACGCAAGGAAGTACTGAACAAAGCTCGGAATGACCAAAATGTTCCGGTAATACGCTTATTTTAGGCAATTAAAGTTTATCTGTGACACTGTGACTTGTTGTGTATTTGCAATGAAACGTATATTCACAACTAGACTTTATTTATGACTAAAACGACTTTTTATTACATGACAGTTCAATCAATAATTTTTAGTCCCTTTTGTTTTACTCAGCAACTATGGATATGATATACAAAATGTTCTATCTGAATAAACTTAATATTTAACATTTCCCCCTTCGTTAAATCACAAGTCTAATTTTATTGGTTTAACAATACGTCTTCCTGATCTAGTAACATATGCTTCAGTGGTTTGTTCATTATTCAATTCTTGGTTGATAGTTGGATCCGGAGGTGTAACAAGTTCCTGAGTACAAGTATTTGAAGAATATCTATCAGAAATTTCAGTAGATGGGTGATGCTCCAAATCGCAATCAACATTCAATGATTCATCCGTAATGGTTGTACATGGAATGCTGCTTGTGTTTTTACGCAAACAATCTGCATGTATGAGTTTCACTACTCCACGCACTCTTACTAGATATGTGAGTAGGCTTTCCACCTTTGTTATAACACCCAGTTCCCACTGATGAGATCTTGGATTTTGAACATAAACATTTTCATTAACGTTATATTTGACAAGTGATTTTTTATTTATAGTTTTCTGATGTTCGATTTCAAGAGGTGGTTTCAATAACTCAAATCTGGATCGTGGTCGTTTTTTCAGTAAAAGTTCGGCAGGAGAAATCCCTGTTACGCTTGAAGGCGTATTCCGATAACTGAATAAAAAGTTTATTAGTCTATTACGCAACACACTTAATGTTATATCCGCCCTTTCGCTGAATAAAGCTTTTTCCAAACCTTTTTTTACAGTTTGAACCCCCCTTTCAGCAATCCCGTTACTTTCAGGGTGATAGGGTGGAGATTTAATAACTTTAATTCCATTTGCTGTACAAAAATTCACAAATTCAGATGAAGAAAATGGTGGGCCATTATCAGACACCAATTCATTTGGTAGTCCAAAAACAGAAAAACATTCTTTCAATGCAAAGATAGTTTCTTGTGCTGAAGTACCTCGACTCATTATTTTAACTTCAATCCACTTACTTTTATTATCTACAAGAATCAGAAAATTGTAACCATTTTTGTGGAAGAAATCAATGTTTACCCTGTAAAAATTACACGGAGTACTCGGCCAAGGTAGAAGTGGAGCAGATTTTGTAAAATTTTGTGATATTTGACAAATATTACACTGGCTGATGAATTTTTCGATATCTTCATTGATACCTGGCCACCAACAATATGAACGTATGAGCATTTTGGATCTAACAACACCAATATGATCCTCATGGAACAAACCCAAAACCTCATTTCTCAAAGAAGTTGGTATAACAACTTTGGAACCCCATAACAAGCAATTCCTTTCAACAGATAGTTCATGTCTTCGACTGAAATATGGTTTAAACGGGTCGTTAACATTATGTTGCCATCCAGCGATAGTCATATCTATCACTTTTGTTAGCAAGATGTCTTTCTTGGATGCATTTGCAATGTCTTCAAAATTTAATGGAAGGTCATTCGTCATGCTAAACGAATACAAACTGTCACAGATTTTTGTTTCTCCTTCTACTGGCAAACGTGATTGAGCGTCAGCATTAGCAAGTAGATTGCCACTTCGATATTCTATATCATAGTCATATGCTGAAAGAATCAAAGCCCATCGAGTAACTCGGGATGCTGCCGTTACTGGTATCTGTTTTTGGTCAGTAATCAGAACAAATTTTCTACCGAAAATATATTTGTGAAAACGCCGAACACCAAATAATAGTGCCAACGATTCACGCTCAATATTAGAGTATTTTTGTTCTGCCGGTGAAAGAGTACTTGATGCAAAGAGAACTGGACGCTCTACACCATCTACTCTGTGGCTCAGAACAGCACCAACTCCGTAGCTACTTGAATCACAGCTGACATAAATTGGTAAATTTGGATTGTAATGGGTAAGGACCTGATCTGATGTGATCAATCTCTTACTCATTTCGAAAATCTCGTCATGCTCTGTTGACCAAATGAATTCCACATCAGCCCGACACAAATTATAAAGAAGTTTTAATCTTGAGGACAACATAGGAATGAACTTACTGTAATAGTTCAGTAACCCTAAATAAGATTTGAGCTGGGTCAAATTTTGTGGACGCGGAGCATTTTGAATACACTCGATTTTCTCATCTGTGGGATGAATACCGTATTCATCTATAATGTGACCTAAAAACTCAACTTTGGTTTCGAAAAATTTGCATTTAGAAACATTTACTTTCACATTGAATTCACTCAAACGTGACAAGACTGCAAAAACATTTTTATTGCATTCTAAAAAATTTGATCCAGAAATTAGAATATCGTCCAGATAACAACTGGTTCCTGGTAGACCTGACAAAATTGTATCAATTATTGACTGAAAAATTCCCGGAGCACAACTAATCCCGAAAGTCAATTTATTGTACTTGAATAGTCCCATATGTGTATTGATTGTTAGCATTTCTTTTGAATTTTCCCCCATTTGAAGCTGTTGATATGCCCCCTTTAAATCAATCACACAAAAGTATTTGCTACCAGATAGTTTTGCAAAAATGTCTTCTGGGAGAGGTAATACACAATGACTTGTTTCAATAACCCTATTCAAAGTTTGCTTAAAATCCACACAGATTCGAATGTCATTCGAATTCTTTTTGGGAACGATCACTATTGGACTAGCCCAATTGCTACAACTTACTTTCGTTAATACACCAGACTCAACCATTTTCATGATTTCAGTCTCAACTGCAGGCTTCAATGCATAAGGCAAACTATAAGCTCTATGGAAAACTGGCTTTGCATTGTCTTTCAATTTCAATTCTATTACGAAATCTTTGATAGAAGACCCCTGTATATTCTCAAAAACATTATGAAATTTCTTTTTTATTTCAATTACAGTTTGTTTTTTTACTTCATCAAAATTTGCTAGAATAGATTGATTCGAACACAACGTTTTCAAATTTAAATTATCATGACCTTGGTCCTGACTTGACTTAATTTCAGAAAACAAACTTTTACAACCAAGAGCATTTCTCCAGTCAGGATTAAAAATATTCATCCAATTTCTGCCCAAAAGAGGAATAAATTTCCTTTGACTACTCAATACTACCAATGGCAAGCAATAATATGTATTTCTGAACAATACTCTGACTTGTACTTGTCCCAAAATCTTGACTTCTTCTCCGGTTACAACTTTCAATTTAAAATTTACCAGATCAAGTTTCAAACCAGGAAAAAAAGACTTGTAATCATTTACATGAATAACCGACTTTGACGCCCCAGAATCAACTTCCATTTTCAAGACTTTTCCTTCGACTTCCAGGCTGACTTCTAATGGTTTCTCTTGATCTCTATTATTCAGTCTGGCAATGAAACCCAAATCTAGCAAATCATCTCCATGCTCGCTTTGATCAGCTACTTCTTCACAGTTATCTACTTGGTGGACTCTCCCCTTGTTACAAGCAAACGATGTGTGGCCTTTTGATCCACAACGATAGCAAAACCACATTTTTGCTGGACAGGTCTCTGGATCATGTTGTCTTTTACATCTGTAACATGGCTTCTTTTTCGAACTTTCGAACCGTGACCTTCTTTCTGAATAGAATTCAGTACCATCTCTATTTCTATAACTACTCTTAGATGATGACTGTAGTTTATCCACACTCAATGATGCTGCTCCTTGAACTAACTTGCTTTGAGCCTCAGCTGTCTCAAGACTTATTGCAATTTTACATGCCATTGAGAATGACATTGACTCTTCTTCACTCAGAAGTTTTTGTTGAATAAAAATATTATTCACTCCACATACCAATCTGTCTCGTAAAGATTGATCTAAGAAAGTATCAAATTTACAGTGACGTGACAACTCTTTGATAACACCAATATACTGGCTAAGAGTCTCGGAAGATTCCTGTTTTCGATTGTGGAATCTGAAACGTTCGACTATTACACTTTTAGTTGGAACATATTTTGATTTCAGAACCGCTACCAATTCGCTGTATTTCTTATTCTCAGGTAATAAGGGATATAGCTCAGTTTTCAACACTTCATATGATCTGGCAGACAATAATGTTATCAAATTGGGTACTTTCAAGTTGTCTTCAATCTTACTAACAAGGAAGAACTGCTGCAATCTCTCTTCCCACGATTCGAAAGATTCAAGATTTTCATCAAACTCCTTGAATTTTGACATTTTGACTTGTCTCCCAAATTTTCTGATTGACTTCTGTAGGAACTACTGTTACTTGACTCAAATAGGGAACTTTCCACTACCTCGTCGCCAAATATGTTGTGTATTTGCAATGAAACGTATATTCACAACTAGACTTTATTTATGACTAAAACGACTTTTTATTACATGACAGTTCAATCAATAATTTTTAGTCCCTTTTGTTTTACTCAGCAACTATGGATATGATATACAAAATGTTCTATCTGAATAAACTTAATATTTAACATGACTCTTCCTTTTCATTACCTGAACAAATCTGACATTTTGTTTTGTAACTATGTGATAACAAAATGATACATAACCAAAGCATAGGTAAATGAAATATAGTCCATGACAACATTTACTTACTGATTTATTTTTAGAAACTACACTCCGAATTATCCACTAGTTAAGAGAACTAATTGCCAAATTTGGATTGATTTAGAGTCAGTGAATATCGAAACACCAACAGAAGACCATCCAAAATGTATAAGCGTCCTAGTGGATCCTCACTGCGACACTTGATATTTGTACTTTATTACTGTTATCAAAGTTATCTGCTATTTCTTCATAAATCCAATACCAACGTAAATACCTATAACGTATCGATATGAAGGTGGCAAGTGTCCTTCAGAAAAAATTACTACCCCCTACGACCATTGAATTATATCTGTAACATTTTGACCAAGATTCCTACAAGAACTAGTTTTCGGTGATCTATAAATCGTGTTGCCAATCTCATGTTTCGATTCAAAAAGGGGGGAAATGTCAGTACCACCTGTAGGTAATGATGGACGTCATTGATGTGTTTGTTGACTTTGCGAATGTACAAAAGTGACTATTCAAATCATTCGTGTGTCCCCTTGACTAACTCCCGCCCAGAAATCCGAACGGAGAGCTATTTTATTTCCGGACTGTTTCACTCGCGAAGACGTCATCATCATCAGTGTCAGAATAATACCTGAAAATGAAAGGGAACAGGAAAGGAAAAAGGTTTCCGGAAATTATCGACCAAACACTGAAACATGGAATAATCCATTTCACAGGGCATATAGTCCATATGGTGGTATTTCACCGTGCGATTATGGAGGCCATCTACCACATATGGTTATCCTTTCAGTCGACTGGACAGGCTGGATGTACCATGGAGCTATTACCACTCAGGCCACCATAAGGTTGATTGAAAGATGCTCAAAAATTTGTCAATTTTGAAAATGTCTTCTGAGCGTACTTAACACAGTTGAATAAAATCGAATCTGTCGAATGTTCATTGAGCATATATTCAATGCTCAGAATACCACTGCATCGGTCTTCAATAATATTATTTCATTGAACGAATGAACCACAGAATGAACATTATCGATTTCATCTCAAATCGTTCCGGTATTTATAATAATATTTGGTTCCATTTAGAACGACATGTTTTGGTAATTAATCTTGTTCCTCCAAAACATATTGCACTGCAATTAATAATAACAAAATACGATACATGTCGATAGAATTATAGGACATCCGCATGTGAATATCTGAAACTACAATGATTTGCTAAAATCTCTCCTGTGATTCGACTGCTATGAAATCGATTTTGAAATATCTAGTTTGTACAAGCTTGTTCAGCAACAGTTTCATCTATACCTGACATTGTTTTTATACATATCACTAGATGGTGCATTCTACTTCTGGTACAATAGAAGTACTTTTCGGTGATCTATAATGATGAAATATACCTTATCATCCAAAGACCAATCTAAATGGCAAAGCATTAGAAGAAAATTCGAGGAAATTAATAATATTTTGCATATCAATATGTATACCATAATGAAATGGAAGTATAAAGTGTCATCAGAAACATACATATAGCATAATAACTAAAGTTCACAGTGTATAAATACGAATACAGTCAAAAAAACTAATTAAATATTATTGATTTTTCAAATTAAGTTAAAATTTACACATAAGAACAATGAAATCTGTCTGCATACTAATCTTCCAAACAATAATAAGGTCTTTCAATGAGGAGATCTTTCACTGCTATCTTATAATTTTACTTAACATTTTGATTCAATTTGGTGGATGATTGATCATTTTGCATCCATCGTGAATTATTAAATCTTGGATTAGTGTAGAGGCGGGTAGGTATAGGCAAAATAAAGTCAGGACCTAGTGGAATAGGTATATGATACCGTTCTGAATTTGGTACTATGTTTATAAGACAAACTGTTACTATAGTATGAAGATAGAGAAAAATGTGAGGATGTAATGCTCAACAAATGAAGGCATGTACCATTCACGTCGACTAGTCTTGGAAAGGTAACGTGCTGGTCGTTATTGTGAAACAAAAACAGGATAAATTTGTGTTCTACAGACAACACTCCAGAATGTGATTCCTTATCTCAAATCCCATTCAGGCAAAGAGAAGTACTCTGTTTTCGCTGCACTGCAAAAAAATCTAATTCTTTACCGGTCACCGGTGCATAGCTTCCAGAGGATAGATTTTTTGGGGTATTGATATGTTCCACAAATTTCAATTTGTTTTTAATCAGCACCCCAAGAAATTTAGTATTTGATTTATTTTCAGTAAGACGATAATTTTTCGTTGAATGTATGGAATATAGAGTGAATTAAAAATTTATTACATTTTTTTTGTTTATAATAATTGATTCAAATCAAACCAATCTTGCCTTTTCAAGCAAATCAGCATACGACATAATATTGTGACATCATCTGCAAATAATGTGGTGTGTGTGTGTGTTGTAAGTCGTTTATAGTGGGTGATTTATTACCACTTAACGAAATTAAAATGGTGTGCTGGTCTATGATGTAGAAACATACCTGTCAAATTTTAGCGAGATCCGAGATGATATTGTTTTGATATTGTTTTGTTCGCCTTCCCTCGTATATATATATATATATATATATATATATATATATATATATATATATATATAAACAAACTTGAAAATATTTGGGACAGCAGCAAAACGCAAGTGTACTCTTATAACATTATATTTCCAATATTTCGACAGTGGTTACTGTCATCATCAGGGAGATACAAAAATGGATGAAACTATTGTAAAATGGTGAGGATGAGAGTCCTATACTTACAATGTTAGTGAGATTGGTCGCTTAACAACGATGTTATAGAATTAAAAAAGACAAAATCCATGTGCAACATGGGGTACTTAATAAAATTTATGTAAAACATTAAACAATTAAAAAATGTGTCGGATGCACAACACCTGTAGGAATACCACGAGGAGCGTGGGAGAAGAGAAATTTGTTGGGTTAGAATTTATTAAAATTAATCAAATGTCATATGTCAAAAGTCAAAGTCAACGTCTAATTTTTTCATAGAAGTTATAGAACAAGAGGACAATTGGCCTGAGCTGCTGGGGTTTCCAGTACAGTTGCAATTACTGCTAAAGAGGATATATAATTATGGTTTCATGTAATTGTTGAGAAAATTATTAATAAATGTTTGAACAAGTATTTGAATTAATGTGGAAATTATGGGAAGTAAAAAAGTGTAAGAAGAAACATTTATTAATAATTTTCTCAACAATTACATGAAACCATAATTATATATCCTCTTTAGCAGTAATTGCAACTTTACTGGAAACCCCAGCAGCTCAGGCCAATTGTTCTCTTGTTCTATAACTTCTATGAAAAAATTAGACGTTAACTTTGACTTTTGACATATGACATTTGATTAATTTTAATAAATTCTAACCCAACAAATTTCTCTTCTCCCACGCTCCTCGTGGTATTCCTACAGGTGTTGTGCATCCGACACATTTTTTAATTGTTTAATGTTTTACATAAATTTTATTAAGTACCCCATGTTACACATGGATTTTGTCTTTTTTAATTCTATAACATCGTTGTTAAGCGACCAATCTCACTAACATTGTAAGTATAGGGCACTCATCCTCACCATTTTACAATAGTTTCATCCATTTTTGTAGCTCCCTGATGATGACAGTAACCACTGTCGAAATATTGGAAATATAATGTTATAAGAGTACACTTGCGTTTTGCTGCTGTCCCAAATATTTTCAAGTTTGTTTCTAACTAGTCAGCAATAGACTACCTCTCTTCTCTCTCTCTCTCTCTATATATATATATATATATATATATATATATATATATATACGCAACTGAATCGCGTTACGAGTGCCCACGATATCCCCATATTCAATGTCTATGACTGATCGTGTCCCTTACAATTTTGTGCATACGGTCTGTAGTTAGTTCATAACAGTGTTTCCTGACACATTATTTCTATGTATTTTCGTTGATAGATGGTTCAAAAGGCATTAATACGTGGGGCTGGATGTAACGTGTGTACGAAAGTATATTTCGTTAGCGTAAATGAAAAGCTCATTCGACACCAACATTATTCATTTCAACTTTGATATTGTTGTTGTGTATGTAAAAATCATAAAATTTTGCAATTTTCCAATGAGAGTTATGCTAGAACTTCATTAATAACCACCAGCAGCAATCCCGCCTCGAATGAAGGAGAAAAAATACTGATTGTGGCTATCCACATCTCCAGAGGAAGCGCTTTCCTACAAATACAAAAAGTAATTTTTCCAATTTTCTAATTCTTCTTCGTTTTCCTCTTCTTTTGGTGGAGAGACCACTACGTAGCATTTTCCATAGTTGCTGTATATAATAGAAAGAGAATTGGACCAAGCACCTGTGGAACTTCGCAATTTATATCATATAATGTAAATAAGGATGTTCTTTGTTGTTTTGACAATTTGATTTCTTCCTATTAGGAAAGATCCAAACCATTTAAGTGTGATTACAATTATCCCAAAGTGTTGCGGTTTTCAGCAGTACGTTCACACAGTCAATGAACGTCATTGATAAAATTTTACAGTTATTTCCGATCAATCATCAGTATAAACTATCTCACCCAATTGATCAAAAAATATTGTTAACCCAATAATAATTAATTCTTAAGTGTAATTTTAAATTTAAATTTTGGAGAAGGAGCCAATGCTAGTATTTTATTGTTTTCCTGAAATTTTAGTAAAACTGAAGATTACAAAATTTTGCTATATTTTTCAAGGAAAGTGGTAGGAGGTGATGTTTTCGGTAAAATGTCGGAGGTTGTCATCATCTATATTTTCAATGATAGATAAAAAAATTTGAACTAGTACAATACAAAACCCCCGTTAACACCGTGATATTGACTACCATGGTAAATAAATCTACCAATTTCAAATTACCCTTTAACTTAAACTCTCAATATCAGCATATACGGGGACAGTCGCATAACTTAACATGTAATTTTTGTTTTGATATTTTAATGGTTTGATATCCTGATATTTTAATATATTTGATGTTTTAATACTGTGATATTTTAATATTTTAATACTTTGATATTTTAATGTTTTAATATTTTAATGTTTTAATATTTTAATGTTTTGATGTTTTAATGTTTTAGTGGTTTGATATTTCAATGTTTCAATGTTTCATTGTCTCAATGTTTCAATGTTTCGATGTCTCAATGTTTTAATATTTCAATGTCTTAAATTTAAGGTTTTAATGTATAGATTTAATTTTTTTTAATTTTTTTTCTGCGATTAACATTTATATTTGCATTTTATATCTATGAGCATGAGCATGTTCATGTATATATTTATATTATTTCTATTTCCTCAATATCGAAACAAGTGATAGATTTATTGAACTTCTTTACCATTTTTTTGTTTCTCATATGTTCAAATGTTAAATATGTATTTCAATGAATAAAGTTCACAATAATGATAATAATTTGAAGTGAAGCACGCTTCGAAGGTAAAGCGTTTTTGATTTTCAAGCAATCAGAACGTACATTTTAGAGCAAGAGAGCTCGTATAATTGTAATAAAACTGTTGTTAAAATTGTTATTTTCGTCAACCGACTGCACCCCTACTCGCAACCCTCAAAAGTCATCGAGAGCCTTGTGTGTGTTAAGAAAGACGTAGCCTTTACCTTTGAACGTGTGATGCCATGCACGAGACCGGTGACCATGTTGAGAATCGATCCCATTGAGAGGCGTACGCTCTACCATCCATTTCATTGATTCAAATTCCAATGAAACGTATTTATAGTGATGTAAGGAAACTGACAAATAAGGAAATATGTGATATTTCAAAACGTCAAAAATGCATGTGACATTTTATAGGTGATTAGATCAAGAATGTTATAGCAGTTGTAATATCGGTAAGTTATTCTAAAACCACCTTATTGGTTTCCTTCTGGCATATTCGTATCCATTTCACCTGAGGCCTATTAGATAAAACTTGACGAAGATCGATAGAGGTCACTAATAATAATGACTGGTGGCTGTCAACAAGTCGCCCCTTTTCAACTCGACCCTCGAAGAGCTCAGACCTATGATGCATACCACTTAGGTGTTTTCCCTTTTCCTTTTATAGACACCCTTAGCCTTCGCTATGACACTCATATTCCTACAACTGCGGTTAGGGACGACATATTCGCGCTGAACTTCACTCTAATTTCCATCTAAGGGTGAACTTACCGGGTGGATAAGAAACGGTTTCATAGGGATGCTTAGCTTCATGTTACTTTATGTCGAGGGATGATAATTGTGGAATTTCAATTCTTCTCAATAATCTCCTCATGACTAGTAACATTGAAAATTATCTATAATTAAACCTATTCTGATGAATTTAAATATGAAATGATGAGTAACACCTTTTTGTCATTTCCAAGGTAGATATATTTTCCATAAAATAAGTTTTCTTATGCTATGTTACAGAGTGATTTTGAAGGGAATATACCTGAAGCCTTTACAGCATCGGGAATCAAGAGACACTTCGAGTAGGGATTTAATAAAAAATACTATTTCTATTAAGTGAGATATAAAATATTAATTAAATATCAACTTGACAAAATTAAGAACTAAAGTACAGCTGCGAAATATTCTTCAACATTGTAAAAATATGGTGGAGTAATAATTTCTTGTCTTCCAGCTTAAATTTCTTGTTGGAATGCAATTTCAAACTGTGGGGTTGATGATTGTAAATCTTAATTCCTGTGTAAAGAGGCCATCTTCGTATGAATAATTTGGTGAAATGAAATCTTGATTTCTTGTAAGTAAGTGTGACGACATTTTCAAGGTATTTATTTTTTTGTGGATCAGTATTGTAATCTTCCATATGTACAGATTAGTTGAAGTAAATATTTTGTGCTGTTTGAATATCGTTCTACAAGATTCTCGTGATTTTATACTGAACAGTAATATGATGGCTTTTTTGTATGATAAATGTACTGTTACTGTTTACAGCCATTCCCCAGAATTCACTTCCATAATGCATGATATTACTGAAATATGCGAAATATTCTGTTTTGACTATTGCGTCGTTGATGTTTTGTTGGATGGTTTGAATTGCGAAGACTGCAACTGAGTTCAACATTGAGTTTTGAGATATGGTCCAACCCATCTAGTTTTTTGTCAATTACTATACCTAATCTCTAATGAATTCTCATCTATTTCAATCCGTACGTTTGAGTGAATTTTGTATATGTGTAGGTATAATATTTATATATATAATATATATTTGAGCATTTTTTTTCTGTGAAATTTTTAATTATTGTACAACCTATTAAAATCTGTTCATATTGATACACTCAGTTCGTCATACTTACTAATTGTCAATTTGTAATACTTGTCATAAATTGAATAGTTTAAACGATACTTTCAAAACTCATGAATTTATAAAAAATTTGTGAACATGTTTTTATATTTTTCGTTTTCAAAATTCTGTTAATATTAAATCTACCGTCTGTGAGCTTACTGATTTTGTGAAATTGTTAAATATGTAAGATTTAAACGTTGTGTAATTTAATGCGGCCCTATCAATGGGCTCTGTCTGTTGGGCTTTGATTTCTAATAAATAAATAATAAATAAATACCTAACAATTTCATTGGCTCTAGAGGTCTTATGGATTCATTATCAAGGTCAATCCCAATGTCTTCTGGAGTTATTATGAGTTTTGCTATATTTCACAGCGAACCGGATTGAGAGGAACAAATCCAAAATTTGATCAACTATATGTGGATACTGTTGACAGTTACTGAAGGCTGTTTCCGTTCATGATCTTCCTTTATCATCCGCAAATAGAGAGAATGTGGCATCAGGGGAATTGTAAGCAATGTCATTGATATAAATTTTGAATAGAGTCGGCCCCAATACAGATCCTTGTGGCACTCCACATTGAACCAGAGCAAAAGCAGAGTCGTAGTCTTCCAGCTGGTTTTCTGCTTGTTTTTTTATTCGTACTCACATCCTACGGTCTGACATACATGACTTGAACCAGTCATGAGGGATACCTCGTATTCCATAATATTGCAATTCGTTTAATAAGATATTGCGATTTACGGAATCGAAGGCTTTGGAACGATCGCCAACCATACCCAACGGAAGTTGCTTCTATTCTAATATTTTATTTAGGTATTCTAAGTGTGCAAATGTGGCGTACGTAGTACTAAGATTACTCCTGAAACCGTATTGCTCACATGCAATAATATTTTCTTTATTAAGGTATGATACCAGTTGCTTGTTGATAATCCACTCCAACATCTTAGTAATAATGAAACACCTCTGTAATTGTTCAAGTCATATTTATTACCCTTCATTGACATAGTATATAATGGCCGTTTTGAAGTCTTTTTGAAAAATGCGTGTAGTTATTGATATATTGAAAATATATGCGTGTGGTTTCTTTATAGATTCTGCATTTTGTTTTATCACCGACATTGGAATACCGTCTGTTCCGCAAAATTGATGACAAATGTTCATCATTATCATCTCTCAAAAATGAGGGTGTGCCATTTCTCAGACTGTCCCGGTATGTTTAACTCTCTGGTCAGTTCAGACTCTGTTACTTTTCGTTAGCCATGATTATCATCTACTGAAAATACCTAGCTTACTATGATGTCAGGTTCAGACTGGAAGTAGATTCGAACAGCTTGCAATTTTTTCTAGTTAGTCGGCTGATAATGAGGCAGTTGTGCTTGATAATACCCATACCTATTTTACAAAATTCCTGGATGTCCCAACTTTCTACTTTCAGATTACTTTAATACAGGTTGACCTATCAGGTGATTCAGACAGGTATTCGCGGACCTATTTCTTTCTTATTCATAGTAAAAAACATAGGGTACCTCAACTAGATTTCAAGTAGTAATAGTAGTACTTTATTTCATCCCAAGAAACAATTTTGTTCATTGAAAAACTTGAATTGAATTGAATTGAAAAACTCATTTGACTGTAATACATAAAATTAATACAAGTATAATTCATAACAAATAAAAATATAAATAATGATACCTAATCTTTAGAGTTTTTATCCAGAATAGATTGAGAGCTGAGAGACATTAATGAATGAAAAAAGGTAATGTTGAAATTAATATAATGAAATAAGAAACTGCAATTGCATAAACAGGGATTTGAGATTGGTGAATAAGTAGGAAACGTTCTCGTTCATTATTTATATCTTCGTCATGAATAATACTTGTAAAATGCTATTCATGTAGCAAGTGTTTCCCAAATTATCTAATCCAATCTTATTAACAAGATCCTCAGGACAACGCTCCACTGATTCGTAGGGAAGCTGGTCAGACTCTGCATCGCATCCATTTCGTAAGCTACAATCAATCCGTCCTAGTGAAGAAGGGTTTCGTAGAGGGATCGATTCGGCTCTTGCTCGATGAAGCTCCTCCGCTGAAAGGGAACCAGAACCTCGAGGAATGCAATTTATATATGGGGTGCAGGAATGACTCATGTCTATTGACCGCACTGAAAATGAAGAAGGTGGATCAATCACTTTCGAATTAACCTTAACAGGAGACTGATGACGATACACTGCTCTCGGCTTTTCTCGAATAGATTTTAGTTCCGTATTGAAATGAGGGCAATGCATGATCTCATGAAAATTAGGAGATGGAGGAATAGTTCCAAGAACCGAAGCAGCATTACCACGTTGAATAGCAATACTAATTCTTCCTATCAAAAAAGTGGTAGAACGGTAATCTTTCGTTGCGTGACCCAATCTCCTTCCAAGTTCATGAACAAATAACAGAGATTCACATACCACAGGTTTACCGTATTTCCAGGGTGTGAGAGACATACCATTTGGTCTTTTGCCATCATCTCGACTTGTACCTAAGGGTTCCAAAATTGCAGGAACATTCGTTGACACCATGGCACGCTTCAATATGTCGTTCACCTGGTAATGTCGAGATGCACGCCCTGCACTTCTCCTGCAACTTAAACCGTGCACACCTTTCTCATCAACTACACCACCACAAACACAAGTATGAGGCACACAAATAGACGAACCCATCCTAAGACCCACTGCTATTCTGAAAGATTCATCGTCTAATAGCGTTACAAGAGATGCAACAGGTAAAGCATTCAGCCAAGCACCCGACTCCTTGATCATTATTACTTTCAGACGAGCATTATCGTATACACTTGTAGATTTCAGAAGTTTATCAGTAATAATGTTCAGAAGAGGTCGGTCCCATATCTTTTGTATATTCTTTTTATCTGTAGGAGGATCAATATTAGTTGCGGCATGCCAAAGTGCCATCGATAAGAACAGAAACACTATTGACTGACGACAAAAAAGCTGGTAAAGCTAGGGAAGAAGCCGAACGTAGCCCTAGTCCGCCAAGGTTTACAGGAAGCGTTGCTTGGAGCCATGAATCATTATTGAAATAATTATTTGTGATATATTCCGTCGTGTTACGGAGTAAATTATCAAATTCGTCGAGCTCTAACTGACTTGACCAAGTGGGGGAACATCTGAGGGCGTACATGAGTTTTGTAATTGCCAAACAATTATTCAAAAGAAAAAATGCGACGTATTTGGGAAGTTCATTCAATCTAGTTGTCAGTAATTGGAGTGATTCCCGTTTTCCTCGAAGATGTTCTGAAAGTGAATCTTTAGAAAGAGGCGCACCCAGGAGACTCCACTCAGACTTATTCAAAATTCTTATACCAGGAGCCAATTTCAAAATAATGGATTCGGAAATATTATTCGAAGTTGAAAGAGAAATCAGCTCGCTTTTATCAAAATTCAGTTCCAGTCCAAGACATTTTGAATAATCAATGATTTTTTCTAAATCCTTTGAAACAATGATTTCATCGCCAGCGATTGAGCCATCGTCCAAATACCAACAATTAAATTCAGATGATAAAATTCTAGTGAGTTCGTCGATGGTCAGACAAAAAAGAGCAGGACCATGAGATCACCTTGTTGAACACCTCTTTCAGACAGAATCAGATGTTCTCCAAAACTCAAATAGGAAGCTGATTTATAACACTGACTTAAGAAGGGATATAATCCTGGAAACGAATCTTTAACCTTCCGAAGCATGATGTTCCTATCAATAGTGTTGAAGGCATTTTTGAAATCTATTTTGAGGAAAATTTTTGAATCGGGATTTGGATGAAAATTAATATATCTACGAGCAGCATGAGCAACGGCTTCACATCCACCTGCAGTACCGAAACCAAACTGCAGTTTCGTAAGAATTTATCATCTTTCCCACCAATCGATTTCCTGGAGTCTTTGAAGTCTACTAGATACTCGTTAGGACAACAAGAGGATCGTTCCGAATTCTTGGGATTCTTATTGAATACTCTTCGTGAGCAGGAAAATGACAAAATCAGTAGTCTCGACCGTTCTGGATCAAATGGTTCCGTACAGCTTATCTCGTCTTGTGTTTCTAGATCTTTCGCTGGAAAAATCCTCACTAGTTTATGTTGTGGTACATGTTTGAGAGATTGTAGAAACGAATATGTGACTTTCTGGAGCTTCAACTAGCATTTCCTGATATGTCTGATAGCCAGTCCGTGCGGAGCTTGCTGTTTCATCACACGAAAATAGAACTTTTAACTGGTGATGATCAACTGTATTGCCCAATATGCGCCAAATTGAGTGATAATTATAAGACAACGAGTATAACTGAGGCACCAGTCAATCTGATAATAACAGTGTTGCTCTTCAAACATGACTCAACCTCTGGCGGAGGCACCAAACTTATACGAAGATTGAAAATAGATGAACACCTCAATCTAGCAGACCACAATTATAATCTTCATGCAGTCATTGATCACTGTGGTTCCGGCGTTGAATGTGGCCATTATTACGCATTGGCGAAAGATGGAACGGACTGGTCTAAGTTTGACGATAGTTTTGTTTCTAAATGCTCTGACGATATCTGGGTTTATTGGAGCCTCTGGAGACTACATTTTATTTTATTTCACTCTTGAAAACCGGCACTTTTTTATATTTTTTATTTCAGTTGGAAGTGAATTGTAAATTACTAAACTATCAGAGTAGATTGATTTTTTTAAAAGTTAGTTCTGAAATTTCCGAGGCTTGGACAGTTTGCTCGCCTTGTTTTATGATCGTGTATACCTACTATTTACTTCCGTGAAATTCAAATTGGAAACTTTCTGTTTAATTCGAATGAAATGAATAAATGAACAAATTTTCATTCATTTTAGATTTTTTCAAGAGGTCTCATGACTGAAAATTAGCAGTTCCCCAAATGGAAATCAAATACGGTAGGTTTGAGTTGACAAGACAGGTATTTGAAAGGAACGAATTTCCTAATTTTGAACAGAAAACCAAAGACTGGACGAATTTTCTTCCTCAGTTTTTCAGTGTGTTTATTCCATATTCGTTTCTCGTCTATATAAAGACCTACGAATTCAATTTTGTAAATTTCATGGTATATTGAAAGTAATTGAATGCCTTAAATCAATTATCCACATTTTCTCACCTGACTAGCACCACAACTTTTTTTCACATGAGTTGTCATATTTATTTGAGAATGATGATAGCGGCTGTCTTTCTGCATTCAATCATATACAATAGTAAACATTTTCATCATAATTGCGTTGAGTAGTACGGGGTAAAAATGCCTGTTTGGTACTCAGATCTTACCCTACTGGAATTTTTCATCTAGAATATGCACCTCAGTTGTTATGAACAGTTTCGTTTTAAAAACAGTAGTCACTTTTGTCATATGTCACTAATACTTGTTTTCGATTATTTTTTTTTTTATTCATTTCTACATTTTTGTTGATGCCCTATTTTTTAAAAAAAAAGATGAATAATGTTTTTCACAAAGGCCAATTTTCCAAACACTCAGAATAATTACTCAGAATAATTATTCGTTGTAATTATGATCACAATGTATAATGTTTAAATGTTGAACTCAGAAAAACAGCTACTACCTTCATTCACTAAAAATATGAGAATTCATTTAAAATAAGTTATTCAAATGAATTTTATGAATAGGATTGGGTAAAATAAGTAGTTGAGAAAGCTTTCAGCACCTCAAAATGCTAACTTTGCGAAACGCGCGTCGATTATAAATTGACATAGTTTTGGCGTTTATTGTGTTAAATTGTCTTCATTCCAAAAGTTCCAGGAATTAATTTATTCCATTCAAAAATTGTATCAGGTAAGTTATGGTTTTTCTTCGAATGAGAAAATTACAAGGTAGCGAATACCTGGATGAGCCAAACAGTATGGGTGAATCCAAAGTTGTAGCGAAGAAGTTTCAACCTACCATTTAAAATATCGAAATGACGTGTATTTTAAAATAATACGGGATTCTCTGATTACGTTTCTTGTTCGAAGACTTTTGTTTTGAAAAGCAATTTATTAACAATTTTTTTCAAATGGCAATAACAGAGTTCTGTACTATATAAGATCTCAAGCAAGCGTGCTGTTATTGAAACCTAAATACCTAAATAAACACAAATGTATCTATCATTATCGAAGGGTCTGGTAAAGAGTTGATAGCGAAGGTTTCTGTCTATATAACTTACTGACCAACAAAATAATGATTTATCAAATCAAATCAAATCAAAATATACGGAAGATTTGAATCTCATTGATGAAGTTACAATAAAATATAAATATATATATATATATATATATATATATATATATATATATATATATATATATATATATATATATATATATATATATATAAAAATTGAAACAAAGGAAGTCAACAACAGGAAGCCAACCACACATTTGTGGCTTCGGTTAGAAGACCTTGTGTTTACAAGGCAACAACTAACGTCGCCACGGAGGCAGCTATAGCTACCAGCGTGACAATCCTACCCAGGAAAATACAAATAAGGTTGGCTTCCTGTTGTTGACTTCCTTTGTTTCAATTTTTACATCTTCGCACTTGATTTTACCGTACTGATGAGAGCTTAAGCTCGAAACACGTGTCTACGGTTGCAGAACATTTTGAGGGTTATACCCAATAACTTTTCTACTTATATTTTCATATATTGCCCCTCGCTAAATCCATCCTTATTTGTATTTTCCTGGGTAGGATTGTCACGCTGGTAGCTATAGCTGCCTCCGTGGCGACGTTAGTTGTTGCCTTGTAAACACAAGGTCTTCTAACCGAAGCCACAAATGTGTGGTTTATATATATATATATATATATATATATATATATATAAATATATAAATATATATATATATATATATATATATATATATATATATATTATGATCTTATTTTGTATAATTTAGTGTCACAAAAGATTTAAGAGAAGTTGGAACAGAAGGAAATATAAAAATGAACAAAATACCTGAATAGATACTTTACTTGAACTGGAACATTTTTATGTAACATCCTGTAAAGTCAAAACATCAGTACAATAAACAAAAAGGGTAGCAGGAATGGTCTTAGTTAAATTTCACAGCATTCCGAGTAATTGAAATTATCCCACGATGAAAAACCTGTGAGAGGATGAAAATAGAATTATTAACCCATACCAATAGTATTTGAAAGCAGTTTAGTAATTACAAGTTAGAAAAAAATATCAAAATTTAAGATTATTAGGAAAAGTAAATTATAAACAATTAATACATCCTGTATAAGGAAACTTCAAACAGGAAATGATTTTGAATGATGACAGATGAGAAGAAAGATTTGAAAATGTCATAGTTATTAGGGTGTAAAGTAGAATGTAAGAATTGGTATCTAGAAGTTTGTGCGCGATTGGAAATTGCTGATTGGAAGAGGTAATTGGAAAGTAACGGTTGTTGATTAGAAAAATTGAGAGGAGAAAAGAAAATTTTTGAGAAGAGAAGAGATACGAATTTTGAAACGAGAAGAATAATAGTTTAAAGTAAAGTACGCTAAAGGAAAAGTAGCCTAAGCAGAAAGAACGAGTATAATTGCCAATTGAAAGAAAAGAGAAGTAACTTACCTGCACAAATAATAATATCCAGAAGAGAAGCCCAGCTGTGAACATCCACCAAAACAAGGTACCATCCATTTAATTTAGTCGTGTGAGACAAATTTCCAAATCAAAACTCTATCAGTGATTGAAATTATTTCCAAAACAAGTTTACCATAACCTAACCTCGAACCATAGACAATGAAATTCATCCTTTGCTGACATCATAGAACATTTTTGAAAGAAATTGAGTACATTATTTGAATAAAATAGTAATAGATTATAGTTTTGTGTTTAGAGGGTATTACATTAATTTTAAGGTAGGTTTCTCCTAGAATCAGGGTATATTTAGCACAAAAAAAAAAAAAAAATTAGAAAATTTCTTGTTGTGGTCCGATTTCGGCTTTTACATTTCATTATCAGACGTTATCATATCTTTTGTCATTTTCATTTTGAAGAGTTCCACATATTAGAATAAAAGAAAATTTGAGAATTTAAAATCCACATAGTATATTTTTATTTATTTTGAAGTTGCATACAAATTTATAACAAAATTGATATCAAGAAGAAGCCCAAACTGGAATCCTCCTGAGACTGAGATCATCTCATGTTCCTAGAACCGACTGAGCTACAAAATAAACAGGTATAAAGAAAGAAGGTATCAGGTAAAAATATTGGATAAAGCCAGGTAAACATTTTATTGAGAAAAACAATTTTTTACACGTTTAATACATTAGTAATATCATAACAATATATATATATATATATATATATATATATATATATATATATATATATAATTGAATAAAAGGTATAAAATATATAAAAATAAATGGTATGGAGCAGGCAGGTACTATAACATTGTCACAATTATAAAAAATACGTATATTCGAAAACAGAACAACAATAACAAAAAGGAACAAACATATATCAAACAATTAAACAATAAATGTAATAAAATTTTCAATGGATCAAATAATCAAATATAAGTCTTTACAAAAATATGTTCATAAGTATTACCTATTCCAATCTTTCTCAAGAAACTCTTGGACACTATAAAACACCCCATCAACAAGTAATCTTTTGATAGATCTCCCAAAATGAGAAATCGAAACGATGTCTTTGAAGGTAGATGGGAGATGATTATATAATTTAATTGCACCATAGATCAGGGAATTCTTCGCCATATTTGAAGACGGAATTGGAAGTCTCAAATTGTTATTTTGGCGAGTGATACCCACATTTGCATCGTATGAAGATTTGTTTTTGTGACTAGACACACCGTTTCCAGAATGAATAATGACGGAAGGGTGAGGATTTTTATTTGACCGAACAGTGGTTTACAAGATTCTCTGGGTCCAACTTTGCAAAGGTATCGAACTGCACGTTTTTGTAGAACAAATATACTATAGAAATTTTGTTGGCCGCAGATACCTCAAAATGGTATACCAAATCTGATACGTGATTCTATCAGAGCGTGGTATACCACCTTCGCAGTGGCTGCTCCCAGTTCTCTTGAGACCATTCGCAGAGCATAACACCCAGATGCTAGTTTTCCATTCAAAGACTTCACATGGTTCTCAAAATTAAGGTTGTTATCCAGATGGATTCCAAGGAATTTACTTGTATACCTTTGCTCAATGACAACTTCGTATGAGCTTCGTTTTATCTATATTTAACGACAGCAAATTGGAGTTGAACCACCTTTTTACGCTGGATTTATCATTGATAATACTGGAATGTAGGCTGTTGATGTCGGCTGCATGCCACAAGATGGTTGTGTCGTCTGCAAATATAGTAAAACTGCCATCAATCTTGAGATCAGCCAAATCGTTGAAATACAATAAGAAAATAATGGGTCCCAGTACAGAGCCCTGAGACACACCATGTTTGACCGATCTAGTTTGTGAATTGGTGTTTGTTTTGACGAATTGTGTACGTTCACTCAGATCGGATTCAATCCAACTAAGGCTCTGATTTCTGAAGCCATAAAGTTGAAGCTTGCGCAGGAGTATTCCATGATTTACACAATCGAAAGCTTTCGATAGATCACAAAACACTGCCGCGCAAACCTCTTTGAGGTTGACTCTACCGTATAATTCTTTCAGAAAGGAGAAAACAGCGTCTCCTGTACTTTTCTGTGGTTGGAAACCTAATTGTTGGGGATTCAGAACCTTTCGAGCGGATAAAAACTTCATCAATCTATTTATAACCAGTTTCTCAATAAGTTTTCCCAGAGTCGGAATAAGGGAAATAGGACGAAAATTTGCAGGATCCGAAGTATTTCCCCCCGTGTGAAGAGGAATAACGACACTAATTTTCAAAAAAAATTGAAAAAGTCCTTTAGAAAAAGACTCATTGATCAAATGGACCAGAAGTTCTAGAGTGAAAATGGGCATATTCTTGAGGATTCTTATCGAAATATTATCCATACCGCAGGAAGTTTTATTTTTTATGTGTTTTATTGTGTCCATTAACTCAACCAAATCCGTATTTTCTCTGTCTTTTATTTCTATTCCACTATTCTATCGAATAATGCAAATATGCATATATTTAGATGAAACAACCAGTTGGAAAATTTATTTTCAGCTAATTACTCGACAAGCTATTTCGTTCAAAATCTTCAACATGGGTGGGTAACTGTTTCGGTCGGTGTTCCGCAAGTCGCAAAAGATCGGATAAAGATATCAAATTTCCACTCGTCCACTACATTCGAAACTCCTGCCTTTAAGAGATATTTTGCCTAATACACTGACTCCCAAAATTAGTACAAAATGTATAAAATACATAAAAGCTGTTTTTGTCGTTGAATCATATTCAATGATGTTTTAAATTTTTGAAATAATGACGTCATAAAATAAATGTCATTTGTCATTTTCAATTTAATATTTATTGCTTGTCTGTTGTATGGTATTTCTTATTAAAATTGTATTAGATTTTATGATTTCATATTGCTTCAATTACTTAACAGAAAATACCTTTTTTTGGAAAACTTTTTTTATTTGTACCTACCCATCAACTAAGATGTCTACGATTTATACAATAAACTCTTTCAGTAAGATTATTATCATACTTCAACGTCTCTGTGACTACTTGAATTGGAAATGAAATAAAGTAAAACAAGGGAAAACTTTCAAAGAAATGGGCTTCAAATGGAATGGAATTTGAAAATAGTTTGATATATTTTCAAAAAGTAAACAATCCAAATTTGAAATATGCTGTTTGAAGGCTAACGACAGTATCACTTTTATTGTATTAATATGTTGAATATATATCACTATTCCTTGAACTCAACTTCAAAATCCAAACACGGCGATAGTCTTGGTTGCTATGTCTTTTGTGGTATCAGTAGAGAAATATTCCAGAAAATGTTGAAAATCTACAATGTTGGAGTTGTTCAGGCTCAATCTTGAACACCACTCTTACTTGACGTGTGAAACCAATATTTTCGTATCACAAAGAGAGATTAATATTGAAATGCACATCAGAATTCCTATCGACCAGTAAACGTTTCGTTGCAACCTACATGTAGTCTTCAGTCACAGCGGACCTCATATAGCGGTCATGGCTCATTGTAGAAACTAGACACAGAAACCCTTCGCAGGCACTTGCTACAATATTATTATGATTTTTTGGTGTCCCCATAATCGTTGAAATCCTGTGTGCAGGTAGGCATATGTTCTCTTCTACGAGGAGTGTCAATTAGTTCATCTTTTTTCTTCCAGATTCGTAAATAATAAATACTTTTTTCTGATATCATTCAAGAATGCCCACTTTCTCGGAGCAACTTCAGGCCTCAAAATACGCTAATCTAGTATTTTAGCCCGTTGCTAAGCAACGAACTTTCCCGGACCGTTTTCGGACCTAAACGATACGGAAAAGTACTTTTTCGGCAACCATCCGGACATTTTTTTCTTTGGGAAAGTAGCACTTCCCGGTCTAGTCCGGGAAGTGCTCGAATTTTAATACAAATATTAATATAAATAAGAATTAAAATGTTTCTGTTGGTACCTATCTTCTGTTCGAATTTCAATATATAATACAAATAATAACTGAAATGTTCGAAATATTCAAATTTGGAATCGTTTCATCCGGTTAACAGATGGGTGAAAGTTGACCTCTTTTCGTATCTTAGACTAAATGCGTCTCATTGATTTGTTATTCTACATGGTTGCCGAAAAAATAGTGTACGCAACACGTCTCAAAACAGTTTTTTTGGACTCGCAGACTTCCAGGACTCGCTCCTAGAATTTGGTCTACTCGTCCAAAAAAACAGTATTTTTCGGACTTGTTACGTAAATTACTATTCCCATATCGAAAACGATACGGGAAAATTTTTGCCGGCTTGTTTACATTTTAGACAGTTATTGAATTCAAGCAAACAATATGTAGAATTTCTTGGTTTTTGATAATGCTGATTGCGATTTCAGGAAAAATAGTATGTGTATCTAGTAGTAAAAGCAATACATTCCCGGACAATGTAAATTGTTGGCCGAGGCGTTAAGCCGAGGCCAACAAGCATTGAAGTCTGGGAGTGTGCTTTTACTACGTGTTAGCTTGAACGAAAATACATAATTGTTTTCCACTGTTCCACTTTTACTTCTAACACCCAAAACCCGATAAAAACATCATCAAATAAAAAGACAACTGACAGTTTTGAACCGTTCTTATTTCTTGGTTTCAAAATACTACATTTCGTTTCATAAACATTCCGTCTACGACGTCATTGTTTCACCGCTAAAATGGAAAGTTTTTAAAACAGACCAAATATTTAAAAAAAATGGTACATCAAAAAACAGCTAAAATGAACTTCCATTCCATTTATTTCATTGTAAACAATATAATCATATTTTTTATCGTATTGAAAACTGACTGGTAAATAAACCTTCCACATGAACCATTTCCATTACAGAAATCCTCGAGGAGCACTATCCTCGATGAGCATTTTCAACGCGTTATATTTTCTGAAGAAGATTACAGCAATCCATTCGACGAATCCCAATCTAGGTTAATTACCTCATCAAATTGGAAATCTAAACATTCTGCAGGAGCTTATTCTGTCGATAATCTCATAGGAATTGAATTGGTATCGCTAATTAGCAATCGTGCATTGCCCATTATCGAATTGTAAACATAGTTTGCTGACACAGGTAGCTGAAGTAATTGCTGAACTGTAGAATTAATTCGGGTGAATATTCCTCCAGACTAGCTTGCAACATGCCATCGTTTTCGAAGGAAAGAGACTTTGTTCGCAATACTTTACCGGGTGTTCCATCCTAGAATTCCCAGTCCCAACTTCCCTGATATGCCTTCTTTGAAAATTGTTCAATGGTGTTGTTGTTGTACAATTTCAAGGGGTTATGTTTATGATAGTATTTGCATTGAGAACTTTGAATGAAATGAGACTATATAAACCAGCAATGGTTGGTTGGTTGGTTACAGACTGAAGAACAAGATACCAGGTTTATCTTCGAGGTTTCCCTTAACACTGAGACTAGCTGGGGTCTATTTTAGTGTTCTGTCGTCAGTCGTTCCTAGTTGAATAGGCCTGTGTTTTCCACCAGGTTTAGTAGTCTATATACTATGTGTTTCGGATTCATGCCTGTTTCTAGGTTGATCTGTCCGAATATTCTGTTGCGCTTGTCGAGCAGCGCGTCGCATTAGAAGATGATATAAGAGGCTGTTTCTTCCTCGTCACCACAGTCTACAGTCCTCAGTTTCTCTATTCATTCCCATGATGTGTAGGTGTTTTCCGAGACCGCAGTGTCCAGTTAGTAAGCCGGTGATCGTGTGTCTCTTAGGTCTGTTGAGGTTGAGGGTGTCAGCCGTCAGGGTTTGGCTCGGGTTCCTCACCATGGCTGTGCTGTGATTTCTTCCACGTATTGATTAGGTTTCCGCATCGGTTTTTGCTAATTCCAAACGCTGTAATGGTGATTCAGATGCGTGCTTTGCAAGTTGGTCTGATTTTTCAGTGCCTTCAATTCCCCAATGTCTGGGCACCCACACAAGTGTAACCTCTTTACGTTTTAACAGTTTATTGAGGCTCTGAAGGTATTTCCAGACTTGCTTTGACTTTATTTGTATTGAATTCAGAGCTTTTATAACGCTCTGGCTGTCAGATATAATGAAGATGTGTTTTCTTTCACAGCCACGGCCTAGATTCATCTGTATGCATGTCCTTATGGCATGTGTCTCTGCTTGGAATACTGTGGTGTTTTTGCCAAGTTGGACTATTACGTTCCTTTTTGGCCCCACTCCGTATATTTCTGCTCCTATTCCTTCTTCTGTTTTTGAACCATCTGTGTACCAGATAATATTTCCAGGTGATAGTGATTCTACTCTCGAGTCCCATTCATTCCACTTGGCTGCGTTTTGAATGTTTTTTCGTACGAGTATTGAGGTAGGTAGCATGCATGTAGTCTGATATCATTTCCGGTTCGGTAATGTTGACTTCATGGATGATTTTGGTGTGCCCAGCTTGTGGTTGGGTTATCCAATTAATGGGGTGTTTGCAGAGAAGTCGGTGGAGTCTAGCACTTTCTGAGGTTTGTTCCATGTACTCACAGAACTTCCTCCATGCTTTCCTTTGTTCCCCTCTGATTGTTTTGATGTACTCATGTAGTGTTTTGGAATAATCCTTCCACGCAATACTCTTTACCAAATTTGGTTTCAAAATAAGTCGAAAGGAAACGGTAGAGAAGGTCTAAACTACATCATAACGATATAATTGAAAATATGAACAGGATGTTCATAAAGTTGACTGAAAGTTGGAATTTAGTCGCTATTTTCCATCGTACAAGATAACCTCAGAGGAGTTATGTATTGGTTCAATTTTCAAATGAAAATGTTTCTCTTTCCTACATCAAATCCTTCTTTCGATATCCAGAAGGGGAATTGTGGTTGAATCTATAGGATGTTTTTGTAGAAGTGTGTGTTATCATCTACTTTTAAAATAATCAAGCAATAATCTTGAGATGTTCAACTTACTTATTCAATACATTTCATGTCACATATAAATAATTTGGTACATTATTCCATATTCTGCTTCTGATACTGGCATAAATCTAATGATCCTCTTTCATCTTGAAAATGAGGTCTTTCAGATCAGCAAAGAGATGGCCCCATTGGGTGTGGAACTATCTATTTCTGAGTTTCAAACATTATTGAATTGATGCTGCGACTTACTTATTGTGGTCGCTGCTTCATTTGTGACGAAATATTAGTTGAACAATTGATTATCATTCGTTGTCCGACCTTGCACTGATAAGAGGCAAGAACCTCGAAACACACCAGGTCATTCCTAGCCAAATGGAGGATAATTTATTATTCAATTGAAATAAGCACTTGCAATTGGGACTTCTTGTAGAAATTCCGCAGGAAGGTATATGTTTTATCGATATTTTCATGAGCATCAATCGTTCCGCCGTTAGCGGCCCCTTTCAGAGCCGAGACTGATCCGTCGAGCTCAGACTTCACATCCCTTTGTCGTCCCTTCAGAGACTCTTACTTCCAACGAATATGATACGATATATTCTTAGATCTATTATTTTCATCTTACCATGATAGAGTTGACAATAACCCTACTGATCCAGTTTTTAAAATAGCATTCACCACTCTGCCATTGCTTTTGATATAAATTTTAGAAAAATACATGATCTGAAAATTGTGGAATGTTTCTATGATTTCAGGAATAGTAATTATAGACACTCATGAACGATTTCTTTCCAAACATTGAATGGAATTCCATATTGAACGATGACATAAATCTTTCGTTGAGAAAGTTTTATGAAATATTACATGAAGCTATTCAAAGATTTGTTCCTCTAAAATATTTCGAAACTTCTATCTGTCCAACTTGGTTCCATAAGGAATTGAAGCAAACGGTTTCTGAGAATAAATCAGCTCATAGGGAATATTTTTTTTTTGTTTTTACGAAACTCCCAGGTTTTCGGAGAAAACCCCTCAAAAGCAGAGCTTGTGCGAGCAAGGGAGATTCGGGACCAACAGTTTAAATAAAAGTAGAATCCGAACCACTTCAGCTTAGTGACACAAGACCGGGGATCGAACCCAGACCGCCTGGGTGGAAGCAGCTAAACGCTCTAACACCACGACTACTTCGCTACGGGTTATCATATCATATCATATCAGCGGTTTCAGTATCTAAGGGAACAATTCAAAATTTTACGTGATGCCTGCTATCGTGTATACATTTGGCAGACTAAAAACAACATTGCTTCCAATCCTCGTTATTTTCGGAAGTTCATCAACGATAAAAAAAAGACATAATCGACCGTCTTGCATGACTTAAAATGATATTTCTAGTACAAATTCTAACGAAATAGTTATTCTATTCTCAGACTATTTTTTGACAGTATATGATACGATACGATAGTTAATCTAATCCCACTTTATTCCCAAGATAATACTGTTGATATTTGCTCTTACACTGTAGATATTAAAGGACTTATCGATTTGGTACTCACCCTTCCATATAAATTATCATATGGCCCTGATGAGATCCCATTGCATTTGATCAAAATTGCATTTTTACTTTAGCAAAACAATCAACTCTTTATTTAAACTATCTCTTCAAAGAGGAATATTTCCCAATTCTTGGAAACACAGTTTCATAAAACCAATACAGAAAATAATGTCACCAACTAAAGAGGTATTTGTAATCAATCTGAATTACCAAAAATGCTTGACTGTTCAATTTCCAAATCATCCTGGGACCTCAAAAACATTCTAATCAACGAACAACATGGTTTCTGCAGAGGTCGTTTTACAACCACAAATTTATTACTCTACCTAAAGTCTAATATCAACGCATTCGAGAATAAACTGCAAGTAGACTCCATATAAACGGAGTTCTCCAAAGCCTTTGATAAGGTACACCACGGTTTATTACTTGCAAAGCTCGAATCCATGGGATTTGAAGGAAATATCGTAGAGTGGATCAAATCCTATCTTAGTCATAGAGTACAATATGTAAAATACGGGAGTTCGGTATCTGACCCTATCAAAGTCCCCTCTGGGGTTCCCCAGGGATCTCATATGGGACCAGTGTTACTTAATGTATTTGTTAATGACCTTCCAAACGTTGTCACAAATAGTTCCTTTTTATTATTTGCCCATGATTTGAAGATGAATAGAACAGTTAAATCCATAATTGATGCTGAGAGTTTACAGTCTGATTTAAATAACCTTTTAAAGTGGTGTAACATCAACTTACTAAAACTGAACTTGGCTAAATGTCTAAAAATAACCTTTACACGTAATATTGAGACTATCGATAACAATTACCAAATCAACGCCACCAACTTATCATTATGCAATAATATCAAAGATTTGGGGGTTACATTTGACTAAAAAATGACCTTTAAGAATCACATAATTGAAACCACATCTCGTTCTCGAAAATTTTAGGATTTTCTCTCCGTTCTGCGAGAGAACTGTCTGTCAACTGTCTCAAGATTATCTATTGTGTGCAGGTGAGGTCCATACTTGAATATAACTCTATCATTTGGTCTCCACTTTATAAAGTTGATATTGAACTCTTAGAGAGTACCCAAAATAAATTCTTGAGATACTGAGAATATAATTTGAGGATGAATAGAGATGAATATTTTTACCAAAAAATATTAAAAACTCTAAACTTGAACAGAAGATTAGAAATCGGTCTGCAATTCCTCCATAAAATTATGGATGGCAGTATCGATTGTCCTCAAATGGTTTCGTTAAATGTTAGAAGAAATAGAAATAGTGACATCTTCAAGATTCCTTCCTGTAGAACAAATTATGGTCAATAAAGCAATGAGTTCAGCAAACACTCACAGCAACAAACTTGAACTGTTCGATTCATCCATAGCTTCCTACAGAGAAACTTTTAGAAAGTTGTAATTATCATTTTTGTTTCTCTCTTTCCTTTTATTTTTATTTGTATTCACATCATGATTACATTAATGTGTACAGAAGTATTTTTACTTTGAATGTTTCGATGTAATTGTAAATTGGCTTGCCGTAAATAAATAAATAAATAAAAATTGAAAAAAAACGTATTTCAAGTAGAGAAAGTTGTCAAGAAACAAAACATGATGTCCCACAAAAATATAACTTATTGGTTCTGGAATAGTCCTGGAAAAAAGTCTCGAAAACCGACTATGCCCCGTATACACCCTAATGTACTATCATTAAAAAGATTATAATTGGATGAATGGTAGAGCAGTTTTCGATATCCCCGGATACTGGTGACTAAATTCTGCACTATCATACTGTAGACATATATAGATTTATTTTCCCGTTGTGAAAAATGCAGTATGAATAAAGACATATTACTATTATTATTATATATTAACAAGTTCCCATAAATATATTTTCGAATAACAAAACAGTTGTTTTCTTTGTCAATCATACCCAACAATGACGTTTTTACGAACTTTAACCGCTTATATCTCAGAAACGACAAATATAAAATCATTTAAAATAACACATTTTTCTTATGACACACCCCACTATAACATATAATAAAATTTAAGCCAATTTGACCGAGAGCCAATTTCCCATATGTTATCGTGCTGGGTCCTTTCACTCCATGAGTTTACACATAACAGAAAACTTATCATGCAGCCGGATGATCGAAACAAGATCAGGAATATCACATATGAATAGAATATCATTCATTCATTCAATTTGTATCGAATCTTTCAGCTTCTTGGCGAAGGATACGATGTAGTTTCCCCAATTTGCGTTCGCGATGCATATTTCATATTTCGTTGCAGCATCATACAATCTTGATTCCTTCCTAGATCGTTGGTATACATTATTTGAATTCCAGTTTCCAAATCGTATCACCGACATATATACCCATATTCGTTATGAGATTCTTGCGAAGTGTACGATTTCGTTGCGGTTAGTTTAATATGCGGATATTAGGTGTATTAGGTGAATGAGGATACGATATTCTAATTTTATGTGATTCTGAATCGATGGTGTATAGCGAACGGATTGCATGATTTCGAACGATTTCTTCAAAACGAGCTTCTTTATAATCGCTCCAATAAAATGAAAACATCTTTGAAACTTGAACATTGAAAAATTATTGTGCACCTCTAAATAATTTATCTTTCGTTACTCATTGAACGAGAAATGTGCTATATAAATAATTTATATAATTTATATATTTATATAATAATAACCAAATTTTCACCTTGAGTATAAGCTTCTGAAGAAACCTTTCCAGGAAATTAGTTCCTGAGCTTCATTGCAAGCGAAAAGAAATAGAAAAACTTCACGCTAGTCTCCAAACTGACATTTTTCCGCACTTTGTGGAAGACAAAGTAGGTATAGGTTTTACTCGAGTATTTGCTTTTTGACTGACCTGTGAATACTTCTTCGTTAGACAGAATACGCCTGTTCATTAACTTTTCGCCTAAGTGTGGACTTTTCATAGAATTTCTCGATGCCAAAAGTTCTCCCGCGGTTGCTCGTATTAGCATTTTTGTCTTTTACATGTTTGCACCCATTGCACCCATCGCTGCTGGCGTGCAGTGTATAACACATAGGATAAGAGTCCTTCCTACGTGTTATACACGTGTAGTGAGTTCAGTTCTAGTGTATCTATCGATTCATGAGAAGTGAAACAAATTCGAATTTCTCAGGACTGAACATTTTTCAGGTGACAGGTGTATTAGTAGTAATTTGGGGATCCTGAACACGAATCCGAAAGAATTTCGGGCCAATTTTGCCCTCTAATATAACTTTCCGGAAAAATGGGTGGTTCCATCGCTGGTGGCGTGTAGTAAATATCATGTTGGATGACCCCTTTTGTGCAGTGGGTTAATTTCTAGTGTGTCTATCAATCCTGGAAATTTCATTATTCTACGTTGAAAATTACGGAAGATGCGGGAGCGTTGCTATGAGAAGTGAAACAAATTAGAATTTTTCAGGACTGAACATTTTTCAGGTGACAGGTGTATTAGTAGTAATTTGGGGATCCTTAACACGAATCCAAAGGAATTTTGGGCCAATTTTGCCCCCTAATATTACTTCTTGGAAAAATGGGTGCTTCCATCGCTGCTGAGTACAGTTTATATGACGTAGGATGACCCCTTTTGTGCAGTGAGTTCATTTCTAGTGTATCTTTCGATCCTGAAAATTTCATCCGAGAGAGTTTCCTTGAGAAGTGAAATACACTGAATATGGGTGCAAACATGTAAAAAAAATGCTAACTCAAGCAACCCCGGAAGAACTTTTGGCATCGAGAAATTCAATGAAAAGTCCACACTTGGGCGAGAAGTTGATAAACAGGTTTTAGAAAAATCGCGTATTCTGCCTCTTCCTGTAAGTATGCATATCATTCAAAGTCAATTGATATTTTTCACAGCATTTCATAACCAAAAATTAAGAAAAATCAACTTACAGACATTTTTTTTCGCAATCGACATTAGATATTCAACCCAATTTTTTGGTCCACTCTGTAGGGCCAGAAAAAAAATTTAACGAAGAAATTCGCTTCTTTTTACCTCTAAAATGATATATCCAAAAATTTAAAAAAATTGTAGAGCCCCAGGAGTACATATATCCAGTGCCATGCCCTTTACAGTTGAAATATGTCTTAAAGTCAGAAGTTTGACAACTTATATACAACGCTAAATTAACACTATATATACAGTGCGGTTTTTCTACCCAATGTTGAAAGGTTTAACGTACATGCTTGGAATTAAAACCGTTCTAAATTATAATTTTTGAAGTAAAAGGCATAATGGTTCCGCGATAGAGGGCGCGGGAGACACAAAAATTTCAAATAGAATCGGGCGTCAAGTGACACATCGTTGAAATTAGAAATCTATTCTTTTTTCCACCATCTGAACTTGCTGCTGTTGCTAATCCAGGACATATCACACATAAGGTGTTTCCAAAACGAGAAAAAAATATCGAGCCATAGAGAACATGCAAGCTTTATAGCATTATAGACCAGAAGCAGCACTACCAGATGAAAAGGGGTCAGTGTTCGGCAGATTTGAAAGTTAAAGTTCCAACTGAAGAAGAGGGGGACTTTTTGGATCATTTTTGTCTCATCGGGTATCCTTTAAGAATGTTTATTTCACAACAATTTTTTTTTTTCACAATTTCCACAATGAGACACCTGGTATAGTTTTTGTTGTTTCAAGTTTTCTTGTGCCGATATTGATACATTCTCTTTTATCCAAAAGAACAGTACTTGAGAAACATTTCGTGAGAAACCCGAAATAATTCATTATGTATGCACGGTCTCGTTGATTATTTACAGGGGCTAGGCGATTCTTCTCTGAACTATACGACGTGTTTTGCATGTCTCTATCGACAAGAGGTTGGTAAACAACTTCTAAATTTTTTTGCGATTTCTTTTAAGGCTAGAAATTTAATCAAAGAAACACAAATATAAAACGTGATCAACTCAATTGTTTTGTATAACCATGGCGACTGCAGACATTTTTATGATGGCCCGAAAAAGTGCTAGGAATCGCACGTTAAAAGATAAGACGTCGTTAATCCTTGGCTCGCACAAGTTTCGACTTCTGAGGGCTGTAGTTCGTGAGGGGACGACCTCCGAGCAATAAAAGATATAGAGGTGCCATTTCTATATAAACAACACATATTGATGTGAAAGCTGCATACCGCTATCCTTTGTTATGATTTGTAGGTGAGGAGGAGATTTATTATTGTTTTGAAAACTGGAGCTAAGCTTAGAACCAGTGGCGTGCTAATACATTTTCTTATATATTATTAATTAGATACGGTCGCTGCAGACAAATTTGTTATCACATGTATCGGCATCGATAGACGACCACATACCTGGTTGGAAAGCGCTTTCAATGGAAACAAAGTCGCCCGGGAGCGCCACAGCAAATGAAAGTTGCTGTGTACCCGCACAGGCTATGCCTTTGGGTACACTCTACGAGTGTTGTCAAAAAATAGTAGCAGTAATGTTCTTACGTTAATACAATGAATTTTTGGATTAAACTCTTCCCATCATACAAATGGCAACATTTCCTAAATGGTTGCCTAAATAACTCATTCATAAATAGAATTCATAATGAATAAGTAGTGGACAAATAGTTATTTATGTAACAGGTGCAAAAATAAGTGACTGTTTATTGTACATTATTGTACAATTGTCAACACGCTACGTGTACTAACACAGCATACACTAATTCTTTTACGATCATTAAAAAAATAGACTTTCATCTATCAATTTTGAATATGAAAATGTAGTGCTTATTGTTGTGGGGCAATAGAAATCAAATTGCAAGTCGTTATCAAGTTATCATAGACTTGATAACGACTGTGGATTTTAACAGTTGAAACGTCGTGAATAAAATTGCAGAAAATTGAATTTTTCTTTGTTTTTTTTTGGACAATGTGAGTCCAGAATAACCTTACTCAAAGTAAACATTGTCAACCACTTTCAAAAAAACTATAGCAATGTTGTTGCCAATTCTTGCGCGTTCCCGTGGCAAACTCTTGTTCATACCCTTACAAATTTTGCAATTTTTCTGCGAATAAAATGGCTGCATCAACGATTGGTCCGGTATGACTGGCAGCCATTTTATTTGCAGAAAATTTGCGAAATTCGTGAGGATATAAACAAGACTTCACGTGAACGCGCGGGAACTGGCAACAACTTTGCTGTCGTTCGTTGTTCGCCTGTTGTCGCTGTCTACGATAATTTTGTTCTACGATAATTTTGTATTTCAGGTAATGATTCTGGTGCTGTCATTATAGAAGACGAAGATGCTTAAAACTTTGGGGACAGTGCCAGTTGCAGAGCTATCATCCTTAATATCTTTCAACGCTGGAAGGAGTTGGAATCCACTAAATGAACGAATTTGTTAGAAAACTTTATGTTTGCTGTTGTTTTGCGAAAAAAATACTTTATATTGGTCAATGAACATGAAATATTGAATAAATATGATTAATCAGATACGTGCTGGAAGCATTTGATATGATAATCAGTACCAATTTTACACTCCGGAAACCCTTAAACTGCGCTAAAATTTTTACTGGTAAGAAAAATATTTTGAAGAAAACTGAAAAATATTACCTTATCATCGCAACAGATGAAGATTCATCATAAAATGCCAAGACTGATTATAGTTCTACAACCTGACCGAAAAATATGGTGAGGCCAAAAGTGGTTAGAACAGATAACTGAGGATTTCTAAGAGAGTGATGCACACCACAACTGGGCAATTGCTCTATTACTTGGTAACCTGAAAATATAATCTGAACCAATGTCAAAGTATCATGAGGAATATGAGAGAATGGAATCATTGTCTTGACAATCATTACACCTTCGTAACCCGTTCATTAGATTTTAAACTTGTGATATACAGTGATTCGTTTACAATCAAGAAGTTCATGTCCACGTACGGTTCAACCGGAAGCAACATTTTTATTCAAATGGAAACATCGAAAACTTCTGATGAACGGGTTTTGTGATAATCCCTGTATATGAACAAAACATTCCAGTTCCCAGCAGATTGAGTCTATAGCTAGTGACTTATTATTTGAATTCGGTTTTAAAGAGTTGAGTTTGCTTACTTACTTATTTTTCAGTGTACCTACTGCAACAAGTATTTTCCTATTTATGAATAGGTAATCATTTTTCAAAGTACAAAGTTTCTTTGAAGCTATTTCAACAAAAAGTGTATTTTTGTCTCACAATCGGGAATCAATAAAAATCAACTTTAATAATACTACTAAAACTGAGTAGGGTATGCCCATCAGACATGGTATATGCCATGCTGCGACGCCCATGGTTTGATTTGATACTTGTGAAATGTTTGTTTAGTGCTTGATAACTTTTTCAGCCCACAAACTTCACACGTTTTTGCCATTTCGCAGAGATGGTCTCTAATAGCGAAGTGGTCGAGGTGTTAAAGCGTTTGGCTTCCACCCAGACGGTCCGGGTTCGATCCTCGGTCGTGTATCACTGAGCTGAAGTGGTTCGGATTCCACTTTTATTTAAACTGTAGGTCCCGGATCTCCCTTGCTCGCACAAGCTCTGCTTTCGAGGGGTTTTCTCCGAAAACCTGGTAGTTTCGTAAAAACAAATTTTACAAAATTTTTACAAATGTAACAATTCAACTATCCAACACAACACTTCTACCACTTATCAAAATTAAAACAATTATACAAATAGGCTCAAATCCAAACTGAACTGACAAGACGATAAATAAGTTGTCAACGCATGTAAACAAACTAGATCGCCAAGTTAAGAGTGAATAACAATACGGAATTCCAACCTGATTAATGAGTGGAATGTTCTTTTTTAACATGATCCGAGCATAGATATTTATAAACAACGTCGGATATGTTGCTCTCAAGAAAAAGACAGGAAAGCCCTCTCTATATATTTTAATGCTCGGAGGGGACGACAGCTGGTTAACGAAAAATATAATTTCAAACAACAATTTTAAACAAAAAAAGAACCTCTTCTGGCTTAAATTTCACAGTAGTATCTTGAACTGCCTCATTTCTTGTGATTCTATACAGTATTGGGATCTTTTGGTATGTACTTTTTTTTTCAAGTTGACTTATTACGCATAATGCTTAGCCAGTATGTCTGCTATTTCATTACTCTCCACTTCAGTGTGTTCCGGAACTCATAGGTGGGTAACACTGTTGTTCTTGCCTATCTCATTTAGTTTTCCTAGGCACTCTCAAACCATCGTGTAGTTGTGCACATGGGAATTCAAATCATTATTAGCTGCCTGTGACTGCGAAAATTTCTCAAGATATTGAACTAGACACATTTTCCGATGGCGAAGATTTCTGCTTGGAAAATGTTCATGGATTTGCCTTGACTTTTGGATTATTTGGTTAAAGGCCTATATACTTTTATTCTAGTTCCTTCTGTTATTCTGGACCCTTCTGTGTACCATTTGATGGCATTCCTCTTGAGTTTTGGGATGGTGTATTCGTCCCATTCACCTTCGCTACTTACATTTGTGCTGAATTCTCTCACAAAGCTTAAAAGCTGGATTTATGGATTGTGCCGCAGCAGCTTCCGCTGCCGTAGCCGTTGCCGTAGCCGCTGGTAAAATTATGACCAATTTATAGTTTCATTTTGTGTTCATTGAGCGCCAACTATTTTCCTTAATGAATATATTTTTATAATACTTGTCCTTCAGATTGTAAAGATGTGGAAATCCTTCTAGTATGTTTAGAAATACGCCCACATCAACATCTATATTTTCCTCATATTCTAACCCGAATGAAATTTATTTTTGCTATAACTATATAAACAAATACATAATCTAAATTATGTGACCTTTTGTTCATTTTTGACAAGGACATTTTGAGTTTCATGTCATTTTTGTTGGAATATTAGCCCAATATATGATTTATGATTGTTATACCATATTACTAATTTACTACTGCCATCTATCGTAAGATAGTATCAATTTCAAACCATTGTAGTGTTCTCTGCTCACATTAATTCTATATTTCTATGTGATCTATGTTCCATGATTTATACTGAATAAAGTTAGTCTTTAGGCCTTTTCGGAAACCTACTCGGGTTGACACGATCCCTAACCCCCCCGTTCGTATACCTAACCCGAGTAACCGACCCGAGTTCGGAAACTTCGGTGTTGCTGACTCGATCAGTGGCCCGGGTTGTTATTTTGTAACCCAACTGAAAAGCAGGGTCACTAGAGTCGCTTGGAGAACCGCATGCGCATAAACAAACAAAAAGCTGAGTTGATGTTTTGTTGTCGGATCGAAACTCGAAAGTTTGGTTATGGTGAAGTTGTATGTAGATTGATTATTTGATATTTCTTATTATTTGGTATTTGATTGATCATGAATAAAAGGCAAATAATAGCAACAATATTAGCATCCCATGATTTTCTTGACGAAGATGACGAAATAGAGGAGCAGGCGGTATCCTGTATGATGTTATCGATGATGAGAAACGTCCCCAAACGAAAACGAATTTGTGTCCAGAATTACGAAGAAGTAATTTTACGGTATTCCATTACAGGTAAAAGTGATGACTGATGAAGTTTTTTTCACAAATTAATGATTTTGTTGCCTAGAGTTCCAGAGCCATTTTCGATTCGAAAGAACAACAATACAAATTATATTGGAACAAATGGGCAATAAGATTTATCAGGCAAATGCTCTAGGTGGTAGACCATCATGTCCACAGAAGCAGCTACTAATAACAATATGGATGTTAGCAAATCAGGAAGTGTACAGGTAAGTTTATCATCTATCCAGAAAGTATTGGAAAGTAAGTTGTATAATCATTTTTTTATAGATCAGTAGCAGACCGTTTTGATGTCGCATTGAGTACAGCCTGGGAATATTTTCAAAGAATTGTTGGTGTCTTGGTTGAAGTGTCGCCAGATTATATTAAGTGGCCCGAAGCATATGAGAATGTGAGCAAAGGCTTCAAAAAAAGAAGAGGTTTAGATGGTGTTATAGGGGCTATGGATGGAACACATATTCCTATAGTATCTCCCAAATTGATGCCCAACAAATATTTGAATAGGAAACAGTTCCATTCTATTGTTTTACAAGCTGTTTGCGATACTTCCTATAAATTCACCGATACTTTTGCAGGTATTTTTTTCACCAAATTATGTAGTACTTCACCTAGTATTCAAATTATTTTTCATTTTTAGGTTGTCCAGGAAGTGTCCACGATGCAAGAGTGTTCAAGTTATCTCCATTGTATAGACAAATAATGCCAACTGTTAGTGAAGAATACCATTTGTTGGGTGATACTGCTTATCCTAATTCAATGAATTTGATAACACCATATAAAGATAATGGATATCTAACCCAACAACAAAAAATATTCAATTACTTCCATTCATCAACTAGAGTTTATATTGAACAATCATTTGGTTTGCTGAAAGGAAGATTCAGAATTTTAAAATTTATGAATATATACAGAACAGAATTTATACCAAATGTTATAATTGCCTGTTGTGTTTTACACAATATCTGTATGCAGCAAAAGGATCAGGACATTGAAATATATTTAGATGATTGTGATAATGGGCAAAGCATTGATCAAATAGTTCCAGATGACCCTGTGTCATGCAGTAAAAGAGACAAAATGTGTGCACAAATTGTAATATAGTTTATTTTTGTTACTATTGTTTCATAATCATTATCTAGTAGGACTGATCCTAAATTTTCACTATTCTACTTATTTGTTTCAATATATTGTCACACATTTCTTGAGTCATTAATAAATTTGACACATCCATTGACCACCAAGCTTTTTATTTCAGAATATTTTATTTGTATATAAAAAACAGACAAAGGGGAAACACATTTATTTCCATATATATTTGAACTAACTTATGGCATAATAGACAACAAAAAACTCAAAAACATTCTAGAAAATAAATATTCCAACAAATAAAACATCTTAGAATTATCACAAGAAAATATATCAGTCTAAAAAATAACAGAAAAGAACATTCTTGGAAATGAAACACTTTCAAATACATTATTTAAGGAATGAAAATCGCAGATCATTTCTCTGTCAACTTTTCCAAAATTTTCAGGAGGCTGTCCTGTCTTCTCATCTTTTCTTCGTGGCGCTTTTGACAGTCCTCCCGGAATCTCTTAAACCACTCTGGTTCTTCCCCAGGTTTTTTTCTCTTTATTCCTTGAGTATTGTTCTGCAAATAAAATTAGTCATTTAAATGCAACAATCTAAAGTACTAGTAAGTTTTTGATAATTTTTCAATGTATAATATATTTCAAGTTTTTGGTATCATCATTATGAATAGATGTCCTTCATTTGCAGTATAGTATTATTGGATTACCTGTATACTTTCATGAGGGGTGTTCTCTTGGCCAACTTGAGTTGACATAGATGATGCCAATAATGGTCCTTCCAAGTTACTACAAGTAGAAACAGGGTTGACATCTGGATCTTTGCAAAAAATGAGATCCATTTCTCTGAAGAATGGCCAGGATTTTGCATCTCTCCCGGTGCTATTATTATTATCAACTATTTTTTTGTACGTTTTCTTCAAATTCTTGAATTTGTTTTCACACTGCTCTGATGATACATTAAATTTACTGACTCTCCTAATCTCATCAGCTATTGCTTTCCAAATCTTTCTGTTCCTTGTTTTTCTATCATCAAATTTTGATTTATGCTGATCATACAATTGTATAAGTAATTGAACTTGGGATGTGGTCCAATGTAACTTCTCGAATGATTCTGAAATGAACCATTTGAACACATAAGATCTCAACACAGACATAATAGGAATACAATACAGCATAAATACCCACCATGATTTTCATCCATTGGGGCTCGAAACATGTCTACATTTTCTTCTTGAACACCATCAGTTTCCAATTCATCATTTTGGCTCCAAGTATCATGAGCAAATTCATCATTCTGTGAATAAACTAAATATTTCATGGATAAAAAATGAATAATAGTGTGATTGCAGAATGATTATACCTTCAATCCGATCATCATTTCCTAATTCATTCAAATTCTTCCGTACCTGAACTGAAAAAAATCCATTTTGACAAATTTTAACTTATGAATTAATGATAATATACCCGGTGATTGATGAGCTTGTTTCATATGTCGTCGTATATTAGATTCTTGGCTAATGACTCCGCAGATTGCACACCTTGCCAAATTTTCCTCTATTTGCATTTTGAATCTGGGCAGCAAAAATCAAAATCGAATTTCACAAATTTGAAATTTTCAGGTTATGTTGTAGTCGCTCACAGTGTCATTAGTGTCAATTGAAAATTCAGCAACGGATACGTTCGTAAACTAAGGTACTCGGGTAGGTGATCCTAGGGATCCGTCACGTGATCGGACTAGTAACCCGGAGTCAGTTTCCGAAAATGCCTTTTGCTGAATACTTGAGTTGAGTAGGTTGTTTTATTTCATGGTCAGGTCTGATACTGTCCGGCCATTTTGTAACAAGTTATGGCCCAGGTCACGTTTTTCAGACTCTTGAAATTTGAAGTAATTTTCATTCAAGTGCATAGTAGACCATGTCCAGTTATTTAGTTAATGCACCAAAACTAAAAGGACGTGAACATTATGACGATTGGGCGTTTGCTGCTGAAAATTTTTTAGTCCTAGAAGTTGTATTGTGTGAAGGTAAGCAAACTCGATTATCTTTTAAACACAGTGGCACCAGAGTAAAATCACCTTTAGAGATTGTGCACGGAGATGTCTGTGGCCCAATGGAAACAAAATCTATAGGTGGGTCTAGATATTTTCTTCTGTTCGTAGATGACTTCACAAGAATGTCATTTGTGTATTTTCTAAAAACCAAAGACGAGGTTTTCAACCATTTTAAAAGTTTTAAAACTTTGGTTGAAAATCAGCTGAATCGAAAAATAAAATTTTTTAGATCGGACAACGGAGGAGAATTTGTGAATAAAAGTTTTGATTATTTTTTGAATTCACATGGAGTTATTCACCAGAAAACGAATGCCTATACTCCAGAGCAGAATGGGGTGACAGAAAGATCAAACCGAACCATTGTTTAGAAGGCCAGGTGTATGATCTTTGATGCTAATTTGGATAAAAAGTTTTGGGCGGAAGCTGTCAATACGGCTGTACATATTAGAAATAGATGTACCATATCAGGATTAGGCAAGAAAACCCCATACGAAATGTGATCAGGTAACAAACCTGATATAAGTTATTTCAGAATCTTTGGTAAAGTTGCAATGGTTCATGTTGCCAAAGAAAAACGGCTTAAATGGGACAGAAAGAGTCAACGAAAAATATTTGTTGGATACAGTAAGAACATTAAAGGTTATAGGGTTTATGACCCAGATAGTAACACAGTCACCACAAGTCGAGATGTTATTATATTTGAAAGTGATAATCAAATAGTTGATGATTTTCCAAGTAATCAAAATGAAATAACTGTGTCAGTGGGAGATAAGCATGCTCAGAATGTTGCAGAGGAGTTACCAGATTAGAATGACCATTCTACAGACTATGAATCATTGGATGAATCAAATCCATTATATGGTAGTGAACATAATGATTCTGTAGTAAGCTCATGGTCAGGTCTGATACTGTCCGGCCATTTTGTAACAATTTTCCGCTGCCGCTGCCGTCCAAGATAAAAGTTGGTTAACTACCGTCGGCAGCGGATTTATAAACGTATACACGAGCAACGGCACATTTATCTTCCAGATTTATTTTTTGTCATCTCATATTGGAGCGTATTTTAAATTTAGATGAATTACTCATATTAAAAGGTGGCATAAGATTCAATATAGGATTATGAAATTCAAAAATACATGAGGCATTCTAGTAATAAACGCAGTTACCACAAGTTTTTCACGTACCAGTTTCATTATTTCAAAGATAATTATATCAGACCACTATCCAATTTTCATACTGAATTTTTTTTTATCCAGGAAACTGAAAAAGTTTACTCAGCTTAGTTCTCTCTGTATGCTTTCATGAATACGCTTGTAGCCATCAATAAACTTCATCTTCCTTTTGTTTCACTTCATTGCGTGAATGAATACGTCTAGGGAGGATCCGACCATCTGACAACAGGCCCTGAATACTCGGTTTTCCGTGAAAAATATGTGGCTTTTAACCATATGAAAAGCGAATGTACAACAAACATCCTGAAAGGATACCTAAACTCCTAAATAAATCACGCTGAAAAAGAATCCATTTGTGTAATGTTTACCTCGCAAGAAAAATATCTGATATTATACGCTCTTTAACCCACAATACGTTGATATTCACCGCTCAAGACCCACAATTAAAATGATGAACGTGCTCTTTTCCCTCAAGTTGAGAACAAAAAGAGGAATCCTGGCGAGATTTCATTGTAAATACTATAAATGTTAGTTAAGTAGTGCGCCTCAACTCGCAATATTTCACCCAGGGTTTTGAAGTTGTAAACCTCCTTTGTGAGGAGGAATGCTACGCGACATAAATGATAATGAAACCACTGTATGCACTCAGGCTGCAGCTTGGTGCAGGTGAGCTCGTCTGTGTGAAGGAGGTTAACGAATACCGAATGAAACACGTTCATTTTTCCCAGGTGCATGGAGTATTCCAACATGTTTTCGTTCTCATACAATATGGGAAATAGAGTACATTGAAACTAGTTTTTGATATTATTTTGTTTCCCTATACGTAGGAGCGCTTCATTCATTCGTGATATATATGTCTGTATGAAATATATGGAATAACAAGTATTTTCGAAAGTCAGTTAAAAATGTTTATTGTTTTATTCACTTGTTATTCTCCAGTTCTGCCCGTATCCTTTGAATTATTTGTAATGGAAACTTTGCTTCCAAGGAGTGGTTCTCGCTTTACTTTATTAGTAGTCTCTATACACTATTTCTATGATGGAAGTGATTGAATGAATAACAAAACCATTCTCGGGAAATACAGTAATGTCCGCTTATAACAATCGCGCTTATTGCGAACTTCCGTTTGAAACGAACCAATCTGTAGGGTACGAACTTAAGTATTATCAAACATGTGTTAATTTTTTCGCCAATAACGAACTCGTTTATAACGAACTTTCGGATAAAACTAACTCTGATTTTAGGTATATTCGGAAAAAAAATCGGTTATAACGAACTTAAAACGGTATTTTATAGAGAAAGCAGGGGATTCCCCGAAATCTTTTAAGCGATCTCTAGTTACCAATCCAGTGTTTCTGTTAGTTATTCGTGTTCAATGTGTTGAAGATGTACTATCATGAGTGACGTAATTTCAAAAAAAAATTAAGTTCTTACTTTCAGTAGTAAATATGACATCGTCAAAAGATTGTAACAGGGTGTGAAGCAAAGCGAAGTTTGTTCGAAAATGTGAGTAAGTAAATCAACGGTGAGTACTGCATAAAAACATGTGTAGCACCCAAAATAGCACCGAGTAAATTACCATTAAAAATTTTTATTTCAGGTGGATACAATTTGGAAAAATAAATAAAAAATAATAGAAATGTTGGAAAAGAGCCAAAATGTAAAAAAAATAAAAAGCCCATGAATTCTGTAGTTGATCAGAGACTTTTGAAATGGTTTTCTCAGCAAAGAAATGAAAATGTAACCATTAGTGGTGCTATATTGCATTCGAAGGCTGAAGAACTTGGAAGAAAGTTGTTAAAAGATGAAGAACCTACAGTTAGTAGAAGCTGGATAGAAAGATTTAAAAAACACATAATATTACCATTGGAAAAATTGTTGGAGAATCTGAACAAGTTGATATGGACTGTGTAAAAAACTGGCTTCAAAATAAATGGCCAATAATTAGAGCAAACTTCAAACATGAGGACAAATTGAAGGGAGATGAAACCGGGTTGTTCTATAAGCTTAACACCTGTCAGGACATTGAGATTCAAAGGGGAGAAATGTAAAGGTGGGGAGGTCTCTAAAGAAAGAATAGGTGTGCTTGTGGTAGCAAATTTAACTGGAACAGAAAGAAGAAAGTTACTAGTAAATGGAAAATAAAAAAATCCCAGATGTTTCAAGAAACTTGTGCCGTTACCAGTAAATTACAAATCCAATAAAAAAGCATGGATGACCTCAGAAATTTTTGAGAATGAATTACGGAAATGGGATGATGAATTACGCCGTGCAAAACGAATAATCATATTGTTAGTAGACAACTATCCAGCTCATCCAGATGTCCAGAATTTTTCTATTAATCTTTTGGATGCGATACACTTGATTCATATGGCATGGAAAAAGTATCAAAACAAACAATTTCTAATTGTTTTCAACTCGGCGGTTTCCTTAGGGCAGAAAATAATTTTGATTCAGATAATGACCAGCCATTAGTCGAATGGCTGAAGAAAATTCAACAAAAAGTTCATAATGATAACGACATTCAAGATGATCTTCCTTATAATGAAAATGATTTCAATGAGTTTGTCCATATTGATGACCAACTTATAACTGCCGAAAATTCAGATGATGCCATTGTCGCTTCTGTGTTTTCTGTAGTTTATACTGTTGATGATGAGGAGGAGGTAGATAAAGATGAAAAGGGCGAGAGAACGGAATTGATACCAGTTCTAACCATATCAGACGCACTTTGGTATATCGACAGCGTTCGCTATTTCCTTCAGACCCAAATTACTCCACAACATGTACTCGATCGACAAGCAGAAGTGGAATTACATATTAAGGATATTCATTTCACAAAAATCAAACATTAATTTATATATATATATATATATATATATATATATATATATATATATATATATATATATATATATATATATACTTTTTAAGAAAAAATACTACGCCACTGCCTTTCCTCAAAATAAAAAATAATTTTGAGATTCCTATTCATTTTTGAGCAAATGTGTTTTCTTTGTCCGATACATGGTTTTTGCTTAAGAAAATAAAAATCGTTTTACTTCAGGATCAATTCCTCAAAAATCTGATGTGGAGTGGAAATGATTATGCATCGACTTAAAGCAAATTAAGGTATCAGATTTGTTCCAAAATGAATGAGAATCCAAAAAATGTGGATTTCAGCTTGTACAAAAACGAATTTTATTTTATTTTATAAAAGTAAGTTTAAATGAACGGATCAAATTCATTAATTATTGACAATACTAACACTGATTATAAAAATTGTTGGAAATGGCCACCTTCACTTAATAGGTCTACCTTCCGAGGTACCTTTCTTGAAACTACCAGTTTCCCTAAGTCGGCGATGAATATTTGAAAAGGTACGGCTTTTTCAAACACAAAATATTATTCATAACCAGTGAAAACACAATATTCATAGTGATTTGAAGAACAAAATATACTATTAATTACAGACAGGTAGCTGAATTAATATCGGAAATCCATTACGGTATTGTCGACATAGATGCCTTTATTATGAAAAGATTAGGAAGTGGTGAAAAGAAATATCAATTATAAACAGGTTTAAAGCTACATTACTATCGGACGATTTATTGTCAACAAAATATTAGGTACTGCGATATGAAGCAATTTCAATTTAATTATTTTAATCAAGAACCGAGCATCTGACAGAAATTACATATTTTTTTGGATTCTCATTCATTTTGGAACAAATCTGATCCCTCAATTTACTTTCAGTCGATGCACAAACATTTCCACACCGCATCAGATTTTTGAAGAATTGATCCTGAAATGAAGCGATTTTTATGTTTTCAAGCGAAAACCATGCGTCGGACTAAGAAAACTCATGATATTAAATTTGTTCAAAAATGAATGAAAATCTCAATAGTATTTTTTTTTCCAGGAGAAAGCAGTGGTGTAGCATTTTTTTTTCCAAAAATATTCAATGCAAAACCTGTACGGACGCCACTGGTTCAGAAACTGAAAATATTTGTGCATTACAAAATGCACCTTGATGCATAGAAGACATGTACCAAATTTTATAAAAACGTCTACAATATTATCTCAGTTATTATTAAAAAACTGATTTTTTTTAAAAACTTTATCACCTTGTATCTCAAAAGTTAGGACTTTTAGGACATACGTTTATAGAGAGTTTTTTCCTTAAAATAAGTGAAAGTATCACCCCTCAAATATTAGCATGTCTTTAAGGATCACCCTGTATAAAGTATACTAAACAAAGTCTATAACCGGGAATTATTTTCGAACAATGTGCTTTTCTTTGATGAAATGTTATAATCATTATTAAATTTTGTCAAGCATTTTGTTATCTACCATCAACCCCTCTAATAGTATTGACTGTCTCCCAATCATTTGAAGCATTTTTTTTCGTAGAAATATCGTCTGCTGATGCTTATAAAAAAAATAGGCATCGTCACGATTATGGAATTTAAGGTGAAATAAACATAATATCATTTGATAGGCAGATGTACAAATATTTCTGATTCATTCTCATACCCTCAAATTATACAGAGTGGCTAAAAATTATTTTTTAATTCAGAACATTTTGATTTGAATCTTCTCGTGTATTTCAAATGGAACACCAAATAACTCTATTTTCCTTCGGGAAAACGAGGATAGGTCCAGTTCCTCTATTCTGACCTCGTTTTTACTCTTGACTGCCTCATTACTTTTGATTCTCAGTATTGGCATTACCCCAAGTACCCAAGTACCCAAGTACCCAAGTAGCACACCTATGTTGGTACAATATTGTGAACATATTGGCAAATATTTCAAATGCAATATTGGCCAGAAAAAAATGTGAATATATTGGTCCAATATTACTTGAATAATATTCATCGATATTGGTACAATATTCTGGTACAATATTCTGAAAATATTGGCAAAATATTCAAGCGTTATATTGTCGAAAAGTAAAATATTCTTGAAGTAATAATGGCCTCAAAAAATTCATCGATATTTGTACAATATCATTTGGATATATTAGTGAAAGTGAAAAAGCCTTGGTGAATTATTAAATGTATTTTAGTTGATAAAGGTCTCTTCAGACTCTGTCTTTCGGTCGCCATAACCACTGAGTAAGCTGCCTTGAAAGCAAGTTATTTGAAGTATTCAATATTTCTTCGTAGGTGTTAGAAGACGTTCTATATGAAGAGCCACCTAGCGTATTGTTATCCAAGTTTGATCATAATATAATTTTAATATGGTTAATTAAATATCCGGACAATTTTTAAAATTCATCTCATTCTAGATGTTGGAAACGATATGGAGACAATATTGTTTTATCGTTATCGGTAAATATTATTGAACGAATAATGACCCAACATAATTAATAAAATTTGTTGAATATTGGCGAAATAATATTCAACCAATGTGCAATCAAACTTGGATATCGACGGCTACAACGCAGTACCTCGTAACTCACATTTTCGGATATTTCAGAATTTATGTTTAGCTCTTGCAAAATAGGTGTCTACATCTATTGGAATTGTATGTATCCCAAATAATCCAATGGAACGGTTGGTATTTGAAAGAAAAATGTAGCAGTACATCGTAAGTGACAGTTTATTGACAATTGTTTAGTGTGTAACCAGGTAAGCTCCGGTTTATGTATGAATATTTCATGAACTTCATCGAATTATTGCCTGAATTTTGTTTGATAACGCAATGAATTGAGTTTAGTATTTGAGCTTGAAATCTTTATTTTTTGAAGGCATGATAAAATGATATTCACTTTATTTCATTTTAGTAGTTCAGTTACGAGGTATTCCATTAACCATTAAGATTGTTATGAATATCAGTTACGAGGTACTATTTGTTTCAGATTGATTCAAATCCACTTAAAAATTAATGGAAGGATATGATGTGACTTTTACTCAAAAATGTTTCGTTGAGGGTCATACACAAATGGAATGCGACTCGGTACATTCCACTATTGAAACTGCCCTGAAAATTAAAGAAATTTTTTTTTCTTTTTCTTTGGTGTCCTCGCATCGACTGATATGGTCATTAGCCACGTGTTCTGGATATAGGCCTTGTTACTAACTCCATGCGCCACCTTAGGAGCAGCACTGTTAATTGGAACGCAACAGTGAATCGTGCAGGACTCACCACAGTCCAGCCACGAGATTTGAATAATTTAATCGGTCAATTTAAATTAAAAAATCCCAGCCGCAACTGGGGCTCGAACTCCGGACCTTTCGACACAAAGTCGGACGCTCTAACCACTGCGCCACGCCCCGACATAAAGAAATCAACTATTTACCTTATGATTCTTTGACAATTTCCAAAGAAGCGAGGAAAAAGAAACCATATGAAGTAAAAAAGCCTATAATTTCATCTAAGATAACGGAAAAGTTATTCATGACCCAGTTGTTACTAATTTGCGAGTATTGCAATATAAAAATAAAAAGTTATGTATAAATTGACGTTCGACAAAGTTTTCAAAGAACTTCCTACGCAATCAAGCTCAATGAAGCTCAATGAAGCAGAATTTCCCGAGCTTCTCAAGAAGCAGCTGACTGTAACGCAGAGAAAGTACCGAGACCTGCAGGCCATCAAATCAGTAATTCCCCAAGATTTCTGGAATTATCATGATCAGTTGCATCATGTTAGCTATTTTGTTCCAATCTAATATTCTTCTTTGACGTGTGGAACATTATTTTCGTGTAAAATAAATAGTTCGAAATTATACGTGATTTTTTCAAGGCAGCGTTATTATGTAAACTGCTATGCAAATGACACTACCTCTCAACTTACGAAAGTTTGCAGTATTACAATGAATTACTGCAGCTACATTTTTTATTATTGTTAGAATTTATTTAATCTTGTTTATAAATTTTGCTGGCCGTGGTCAGTATTCTCTCTATTTATACGTATTTTTGAGTTTCTGAACAATTCAGGTTCTGCAGTTACGAGGAACTGCCTTGTAGCCGTCGATATACAATATAGTTATTATTTCTGAAAACGTTATGAGAGGTATATTGGAATTGCAATATTTATTCCAGATGTTGAAAACAATTTGAAGACAATATTCCTTTATCGATATTGGTAAATATCATTGAACCAATATTGACCCAATATGAGTTATTACAATTTGTTGAATATAGTTGAAATCATATTCAATCAATGTGCTATCAAACTTGGTAATACAATATAGTTTTTTATCCCTATAATCAATATGACAGGAATATTGGGATTGCAATATTTATTCCAGATGTTGAAAACAATTTGAAGACAATATTCCTTTATCGATATTGGTAAATATCATTGAACCAATATTCACCCAATGTGAGTTTTTATAATATGTTGAATATAGTTGAAATGATGTTCAACCAATGTGCTATCAAATTTGGGAATACAATATAGTTTTTTATCCCTAGAATCGATACGACTGGAATATTGGAATTGCAATATTTATTCTAGATGTTGAAAACAATATGTAAACAAATTACCAAGTTGGGATAACGTCTGACCGCTAAACATAACGGAAGTGATACAGCATAGGCTGAACTATTGCATTATCGATATTGGTAAAAGTTATTCAACCAATAAGGGTGTATGTATGATTGACAATATTTTCAGAAGAGCACTGACCATTAGCAGCTTTAAGAAGTAGAAGGTAGGTGACCAACTTGGTTCTCAAAATGAGTGAGTTAGGAGATTTTATTGAAAATTTTATCAAGTTGATAAGAGTATTACGAGCATTTGGTCGATAAAATCGTACACTGAATGATATAAAGAAGATAGTACAGAAAATAAATGAAAAGTATGACAAACTTAGAAAATAGTATGAAACAATATTTCTGATATTCATTGTAGGAGTACATCAAGAGTTCTAGACTCAGGGTAACGATAATACAGAAAATAAACTAATATTATGACAAACTAATTATATAGAAAATTATAATATATCTGATATTCATTCTAGAAGTAGATATACATCAAGATTTCTAGAGTTCAGGGAAAATGAAGAATTCCAGCTTTATGTAGATTATTTTAGTAACTACGAATCTTTTTGACGGACTATGGGATAGAATTGAATATTTTAGGACCATTGACATCTCATGGAGGATAGAATTAGGATGGGAAGTATTTACATTTTTGATGCATTTTTGTCTTGAACCGATGTGAATTTGAATTCCTCAATTCTAAAAATATTCAAATGTATTTAATCAAGCATTTCACTTTCTACTAATCTGCGCCTTTCTTTTTCAAAATCCATTTTGGTATGACTTTTTAACAATGCATCTGATAATTAAATGCAGCTCCTGGGGATATAACAGATTCTACAAAGGATTTATTGGCCAATATAAGGAAAAAACTCTAAAAAAGTAACCCTTATTTTATAAAATGCAGATACCAGTTTTCCCTATTTGCTATTGAAATATTCCTACTGGTTATCCCATCTGAGCGTTTGAACATTTCATTGCTGATAGCTCTCAGATATTCGATTTCTGATTTTTTCATATTGCATTCCTGAAAACTTGTCAGTCCATTCCGCATATAACTGGCAATAAATTGATTTATTCATAATTGAATAAAATTAACCATTAAGTGACGAATTTTCTTTGAAATTCTTGTTGCTAAATTTTACTGATTTTAAAGAATATGCAGAGTTGGTGAGTATCATTTTTATAGTCACAACTTCTCACTGCCTTTGAAACAATATTTTGACAATCTGAAGGATTCAGCCCATATGTGCCAAATACTTCAGTCCATGTTTTAACGAACAAATGAAAATCCAGAGATTTACCAACAACCTGTTTCGCCAAGCACTCAAATATAATTTGTTATATTCCGACCCAACGTTCCGGACAATGGGAGAGAAAACGAGAACTCTCGCTAAGGACAATTGGCACGAATTAGGAAATTCAACGAAACACGAAACATCATCCTGCTACATATGTGATAACAAAAGAATTATGAATGTGAGCTCTAGAAGATTTTATCACTTGCTCCGTGGTTTCATTTCTATATGAGATTAAAACGATTGTTGTAACCTCTGAAGAAATATGATTGAAAAATTTCCTGAGTCATACAGTGTGGAAACACACCAAGAAAAAATGTATTTATATGTGAACATGTTCTCAAAAAATCACTTTTTGAAAATATATAACCGAAATGATCATAAGCTATTCAAAAGTTTCAAAACTTCTATCTTTCTAACTTGGTTCAATATGGATTTGAAGCAAATGACTTCTGAGAATAAATTAGTTCTTTGGGAATATAAAAGAGGTAATCTTGAAGCAAATCAGCGGATTCAAAATCTAAGGAATTAATGCAAAATTTTACGTGATTCCTGCTATCGTAAATACATTTTGCAGACTGAAAACAACATTACATCCAATCCTCGTTATTTTCGGAAGCTCATCAACGATAAAAAAGACATATAATCTACCGTCTTGTGAGACTTAAAATACGAGTAATATTGCTAGTACAAATTCTTACGAAATAATTAATCTCTTCTCAGAATATTTTTCTACAGTAAATGATGATACGATAGTTAATCAAATCCCACATTATTCCCATGACAATACATTGACATTTACTCCTACATTGCAGATATTAAAGAAATTATCGATTTGGTACTCGGCCTTCCATATAAATTATCATATGGCCCTGATAAGATCCCTTTGTATTTGATCAAACATTGCATTTTTACTTTAGCAAAACCAAATCACTTTTTATTTAATCTATCTTTTCAAAAAGGATTATTTCCCAATTCTTGGCAACGCAGTTTCATAAAACCAATTCACAAGAGTGGGTCACGTGATAATGTCACTATTGAGGTGTATGTAATCAATCTGAGTTACCAAAAATGCTTGACTGTTTAATCTCCAAAAAGTTATCCAAGGACCTCAAAAACCATTCTAATCAATGAACAACTTGGTTTCTGCAGAGGTCGTTCTACAACCACAAATTATTTACTCTACCAAAAGTCCATTATCAACGCATTCGAGAATAAACTGCAGGTAGACTTCATATATACGGACTTCTCCAAAGCCTTTGATAGGGTAGGTACACTAGGGTTTATTACTTGCAAAGCTCGAATCTATGGGATTTGAAGAAAATATTCTAGAGTGGAATAAATCCTATCTTAGTTATAGAGTATAATATGTCGAAGACGGGGGTTCCCCAGGGATCTCATACGGTACCAGTGTTAGGTATTTAATGTATTTGTTAATGACCTTGCAAATGTTATTATCAATAGTTCCTTCCTATTATTTGCGATGATTTGAAGATGTTTAGAACAGATCAATTCATATTTGATGTTGGGAGTTTACAGTCTGATTTAAATAACCTTTCAAGGTGGTGTAACATCAACTTACTAAAACTGAACTTGGCTAAATGTCTAAACATATCTGTTTCACGTAATATCGAGACTATCGATTACAATTACCAAATCAACGGCACCAAATTATCAGTATGCAATAAAATCAAAGATTTGGGGGTTATATTTGACTCAAAAAGTATCACAAAAAGTATGCAGGAAAATATGCTGGATGGGGTAGTAGTTCGTAGCCCAATTTATGAATTTTTGCCATAGTGACTACACACGTGTGCACTCGTGCATTGTCTTGATGAAGCAGCACTTTTTTTTCGCTAAATGTGGTCGTTTTTGCCTCAAATCAATATCGAATCTGTCTAAAAGCTCTGAATAATATTCGCCGTTGATCGTTCTACCCTTCTCTAAGTAATCTATATGAATGACACCGCGTGCATCCCAAAAAACTGTGGCCATAACCTTGTTGGCTGACAGACGCACCTTAGCCTTCTTTGGTGCACGTTCACCAGTTGACACCCACTGTTTTGATTGTTCCTTGGTCTCTGGGGTATTGTGATGGATCCATGTTTCGTCTACGGTTATATAACGGCGTAAAAACTCGCCCGGATTGCGATTGAACTTTGCCAAACACTCCTTTGAAGTGGTCACACGGTTGCGCTTGTGGTCGAGTGTGAGCAATCGCGGCACCCATCTCGCGGATAGCTTCTTCATGTCCAAATATTCATGTAAAATGTGATGTACTCGCTCAGTTGAGATGCCTACAGCCTCAGCTACATCACGTACTTTTATTCTCCGATCGTCCAATATCATTCCATGGATTTTATCGACGATTTCTGGCGTGATGACCTCTTTTGGGCGACCTGAACGTACGGCGTCACTTGTGCTGGTACGACCACAACGGAACTCAGTAAACCACTTCTTAACCATTGAAATTGATGGTGCAGAGTTCCCATAGTATTTATCAAGTCTTTCCTTGGTTTCAGTTATGGTTTTTTTACGCAAAAAATAATGCTTAATCAACACACGAAATTCACTTTTTTCCATTTTTGTTAAAATTCACGAGGTTGTCTGCTTCTAATTGCTGTCAAACACAAACCAAATGTCGCAGCTTGCTCAAAATTTGACAGTAGTCTATTGAAAGATGGTGGTTGACAGCAGCAGTGTTGCATTTAAAGTTACTGCGCGGGAAATTTAAAAAGTCACGGACTTACCAAACAAGCCTCGTATATTGACATCTATCAAAACTTCAACTATTACTAACTAATACAGGGTAACAATAAAATAGATATGAGAGTATCAAATAATAACTTCTAACACTTCCCCTTAATCGAATATCTGAAAAGTGTTATTGAAAGATTCAATTTTCATCATATTCCTATAACGCAGATGTTTCTCACAAGATAGTGGTTTAGTTAAAACATCTGCCACCATATCATTAGTTTCCCTATATTTAATATCAATAACTTTATTTCTAACTAAATCGGGTACATAGTGATATCGCACATCAATATGTTTTGTGCGTCTATGATGATGATTATTGTCAATGATTCTATGCGCACTTTTATTATCATTGTGTATGACAATAGAATCTTGAAAACCAGTAATTTCATTCATCAAGCTTCTCACAAAACACACTTCTTTTGCTACATCACCAATAGCAAGGTATTCAGCTTCTGTGCTGGAGAGTGCAATGGTACGTTGTTTGCGTGATTCCCAGTTGATCGTACTATTGCCCATCTTCACCACAAAACCTGTATACGATCTTCTATCCAGTGGATCATTTGCCCAGTCTGCATCAGCAAAAGCTTCGACTTTTAGATTATTAGCCTTCTCAAATACCAATCCATAATCTTCTGTTCCAGCTAAATAACGCAAAACTATTTTTGCTACAGTCCAGTGACTCTTGTCGTAACAAGAATTGAACTGGCTGAGTTGACTACAAGCAAACGCAATATCAGGCCTAGTACACACACTCAAATACATTAAACCTCCTTTCAATCTCCTATATTGATATCTAACATCAGGTAGAATATCTATCTCAGAAGGTTTCACCAGTTTCATATTCAGACACATTGGCGTTGATATAGGTTTGCATTCACCCATACCAAAACTATTCAAAAAGTTTTTAGTATACTCAGACTGGCTCAGTATTAACTGACCCTGACTTTGGTTTCGAGAAACTTTCATACCAAGACAATTTGTTATAGCACCCAAATATTTGACGTCAAATTGAGCTTTCAAACTCTCAATGAGAATATTCTTTTCATTTTGAAAAAAAAAATCATCAACGTAGAGAGCAATCACAACCAAAATTCGATCTGACTTCTTTACATACACACATGCCTCACATTTCGATTGCACATACCCAGTTTTTGTCAATAACTCATGCACTTTGAAATTCCATTGTCTGCTAGCCTGTTTCCAACCATAAATACTCTTTCTGAGCAAACAAACCCTATCATCATTATCATTCATGAAACCTTGCGGTTGTTCCATATATATCTCCTCATTCAAGTCACCATGTAAAAATGCAGTCGAAATATCAACATGATCAATGTCCATATCCATTTCATTTGCCAAAGCAAACAGCATTCTCAAAGTGGAATGCCTAACAACGGGTGAAAAAGTCGCATTGAAATCCACTCCTCGTTGTTGGCTAAATCCACGAGCCACCAATCTCGCTTTGAACTCATCAAATTTACCAGATGCATCCTTTTTGAGCTTATACACCCATTTACACTTCACCACATTTCGATCAACAGGACGATTCACCAACACCCATACTTCATTATTTTTCAAAGATTCATACTCATTTTTCATAGCATTCATCCATTCATTCTTATAAATACCAGACAATGCTTCGGAATAAGATTGAGGATTATCATTATTCATGAATGTATCAGATAAAAAAGTTAACTCAAAATCTTCCAATCTCTTGGGCAGTTGTCCTCGGTTACTTCGTATCGGTCTCTCGAATCGTTCACTTTCAACGTCGGCGGTTAAAGTGTGATCTTCAGATGACGAATCTGAACCTGCTTCCACATCTGTAGTTGCAGCTGAACCGTTTTGAATGTTCTGAACATTAACGACTCCATCCATTTCAGACGTTACATTTATTTCTTCTGTATCGACATTGGAAGAAATATCCACAGTTTTCATGTTAGAGTTGCATTCATCTTCACTGGTACTTTGCTTAGGTTCTTTAGGTTCTTCTTCAATAAAAATAACATTCCGCGCCTTCACAACTCTACCTTGTTGTGATAGGTCAGCAAGTCTATATCCTTTCGACTGTTCACAGTATCCAACCATAATATATATATATATACTTTTGATCCTGTCCAGATTTGTTCAGGTGTGAATCCAGGAATAGCAGCTGATGGACATCTATTTTTCAAATAAATTGAAGTCATAATAGCTTCGCCCCAATAACGCTTACTTAATCCAGAATCTTGTAGCATGGCTCTAGTTTTCTCTATGAGAGTCCTATTTAGCCGTTCGGCCACCCCGTTCTGTTGGGGACAATGCGGAATAGTAGTTTCATGAATTATACCACAACTTTTCATATAATCCTCAAAAGCATTGCTGCAATATTCTCCACCGTTATCTGTCCTAAGCCTTTTGATTTTCAAATTGGTTTGATTTTCCACGAGAATTTTAAATTCTTTGAATTTCTCTAAAACCTCGTATTTGTTGATGAGCAAATATGCAAAACTCTTCCTGGAAAAATCATCTGTGAATGTTAGAACATAACGAGCTCCACCCCATGTGCTCTCAGACATTGATCCACAAAGGTCAGAATGAACTAGTTCCAGTAGTGAAATTGCTCGTTGGCTTCATTTTTCGGAAAAGACTTCTGTTTCTGCTTCCCCTCAATGCATGGTATGCAATTGTGGATTCGATTGAGCTGCTGATCTTGAAAATCGAGTCCTGTTGCCAACCCGTTCTTTAGAGCACACATACCACTCTTTCTCAAATGACCAAGTTGCTTGTGCCATGTCTCTAATGAGACAGAAGCAAACGAACTTTCTGATGAAATTTCAGCAATCTCTTGATTGGGAGGACGTTTTTCCACAATTTGCAATGCTAATTCAGTGGAAATGGAATCCAGCTTATATATTCCTTCTACATTCGAAGCTGTAGCAACGGATTTTCTAGTTATGGAACAATGATCATAAATGCGACATTTGTGTTTGTCAAATGTGACAGTCAACCCTTTTTCTGTAATTTTGCTAACAGACAGTAAATTCGTAGCTATATCGGGTACACACATTACATCAACAATGGTTCTTCTATCATTCTCCGTAAGATTGACATTGACATCGCCTGAACCAACACTGTGAATTATTTGATTATTGGCCACAGTAACATCTTTTTCTATCGCATGAAAACCGCCAAGCCATTCCTTGTGCTTACACATATGAGAAGTACAACCTGAATCTATGATCCAGTCTCTATCATTATATGGTGCTGTTGTCAATGCAGAAACGAACAACAACTTATCAGTAGAACTTTTATTCTGTGATTTTGATTCTAGTTTCTTGTCCTTTTTCAATTTGATACATTTAGGTTTTATGTGGCCCTTCTTGCCACAGTAATGGCAAATCAAAGAGGATTTTTCAAATTATTTCGGAATTGACTTTTTGTTGGCAAATGCTACTTCACTGGAGACGTTCGAAACTTGATTTCTACGATATTCTTCTTGAAGTAAACATGCACGTAACATTTCTCTTGAAATCGGGGTTTTCATATGGGTAGTCTCTAAGTTACAAACTAATGTATCATATTCTTGAGGTAAACCACTCAATAATAGTTCAGATACTTCATCATCATCAATTATTCTACCAATATCAGTTAATTGTTGTACAAGAGATGTTATACCATCGATATATTCAGTCATTGAATTGTAGTCTTTGTAATCAGAGCGGTGCAATTTGCGCAATAAAATCATTCTGCGAAAAAGTCCTTTATCTTCAAAAATATTCTGAAGACTGTCCCAAGCGTGTTTTGCATTCTTGGCATCTCGTACATGTTGAATACATGAAGGCTGCACACTAAGACAAATTTTTGCTAGAGCTCTCTGGTCTCTATTCGGATCGGTATCAGTTCCCAAAACACAGTTCCAAAGACCATCCAAAATTAATGACATTTTCATCTGGAACTTCCAGTTGTTATAATTAACAATACCTTCCAACTTCTCCACTGCCAGTCCACTTCCTCCAAATATGATGGGTGTTTGAGTATTTGTTACAGTGTTCGCAGTAGACGGAGTACTTTCAGTATGACTCATTTTCCAATTCGAAACGACGTAAAACTTGTATCAATTCACCACACCACAGGAATCTACCTTGACAATATTTCGGAGTATATAGGAAAATTGTATAACGACAATGTCAGAAATAGTTTCACCACATGCCTGGGCCCATAACCTGTTAATATTATAAGCAGGAAGGTACAAACAACTCCAGGTTTAATTGGGAATGTATTACCAAAAATGTAACAGATTACAATTATATTGACATCTATCAAAACTTCAACTATTACTAACTAATACAGGGTAACAATAAAATAGATATGAGAGTATCAAATAATAACTTCTAACAGATTTATTGAATTCATGAGACGTTTTTAAACAGAATCGTAATGACCTAATAAAATACCAGCTGTGGATAATAGTTTAATTTAATCAACTAGTGTATCAATCACATTCTAATATTAGAGTTCATTACAATATTTTTCCGTTTATCTCACTCTTGTTGAAATAAAGGAATTCTAATTTTTTTTCTAATGGTCGATTTCATTCGCATTGAAGAACATTAATTAGATAGTTGTTTTCATTGAAAATATGAACAGGATGTTCATAAAGTCATTTGTGGAATCATCTGCGACTGAAAGATAAAATTTACTTAGTAGCTATTTTCCATTGTACAAGATAACCTCTTTTTGAAGGGATTCATGTTGTAAAGGGAAACATTCTCAATTGAAAATTGAATCAATACATGACTCCTCTGGAAATGGAAAAACCTACGATAACATGAAGTAACTTTTTTGTAATAGTTATCTAACAGAAAACAACTACTTCCCCGACTAAATAATAATAACAATAATAATAATAATAATTTTATTACCCACCACAAAAATTACAATAATTAGAGTATTATAAAATAAAAGGATAATATGTTACGATAGTAAGCACTAACAAAATAATTTCTATGCAAAATTACGAAGGCGAGTAAATGGCAGACTGGTTCAGATAACAGTGGAGCACTGTTTCTGTTCTTCCACCAGAGCCAGACTTGGTACAATTATTAAATTTTGACAGCGTAATGTCTAACGACTGATACAGACAAGTGTAGGAAAAGCAGAAAAGAGAGGAAGAAGAAAAAGACAGGAGGACGGGAGAATTGAAAGCTATAGCATATTATATTATGAGCTAATATCAGGTTGAACTTACTGGGTATTCAATAGATGCTGTTTGTATTTGAAATGAAATCCTTTACAGGACAGACTCAAAAGTGTGCTATCTAGTTTGAGAATATTGTTTATACAGACTGCGACATTGTAGGAGAAGGAACGTCTATATATTTCTTTGGTATGCTTTGGGACCGTAAGTATTGTACGACGTCGGATGTTCAGGTTATGTACGTCCGTTCTGTATTTCAGTTTTTTGTGAAGATAGGGTGGTGTCTTCGATTTGAAGATGTTGTAGAACATACAAGCCATATGATGACGTCGCCTATTATACATATTGAGCCATTTCAATTGTTTAAGTTTCTCCGAGATAGATATTTTATTGAATCTACGTATACCATAAATGAGACGAACACAGGACGATTGTACTTTTTGTATTCGACGTACATCTATACTGTTCAAACAGGGGCTGTATACCACATCACAATGATTGAAGTGTGAGAGTACCAAGGAATCACATAACATTTTTTTTACATCCATTGATAGAAACTGTCTTTGTGAGTAAATTAGTTTAAGAGAGGAGTAAGCATTTCTTAGTTTATTAGTGACATGGTCTGTGAAACGTAAAGAGGTATCGATTGTTAATCCCAAATTCTTATGCGAAGATTTTATCGGTATATTTGCATCTCCGATTTTCAAAACAATGTTATTATTCAGAAACTCAGAGATATTATCTTTGCTGAATATCATAGCAACAGATTTGACTGGATGTATTTTCAAAGAATGATCAGTTGATACTTTATATAGGGAAGTCAAGTCATTGTTGATAGAGTCTATTGCAAATTTCAAATCTGAAAATTTGAAAGAGAAATACACCTGTGTATCATCTGCATAGAAGTGATAATCGCAGTAGTTCAAAACATTAATAAAATTTGTTGTATATAATGTGAATAAAAGGGGACCTAAAATACTCCCTTGAGGAACACCGGAAAGTAGTTTCATAGGTGTGGATTTTTTTCCCTCTATTTCTACCAATTGTGTTCTATTGTGCAAGTAAGAGGTCATTAGGGAACATGCTGAATAACTGAATCCAAAAAAATGAAGCATTGATAATAGTACATTGTGATCTATTAAATCAAAAGCCTTCGAATAATCAAGTAAAACTAGAACACTTATCAGATTTTTATCAGTTGCCTCTAGAATATCATCTAATACATCAGAAAGAGCTGTTGAACAACTGTATCCACTTCTGAATCCCGATTGCTTCGGGGCAGAATATTATGGATGTTTAGGAAGTCTCTGATTTGTGTTTCTATTATTCTTTCGATAATTTTCGAACAGGTTGGTAGAATACTGATCGATCGCAGATCACTAAATTCCACTGGCCTACTAATTTTAGGTAATGGAATAACTTTTGCAAACTTCCATTTACTAGGAAAATTATTTCTGGATATACATTCATTTATTATATGAGTGATAATAGGAATTATTAGCGGACAACACAGTTGAATGATCAAAATATTGATATCATCATTGCCATATGCGAGTGATTTTATTTTTAGTATTATATCACGAACAGTATCTTCAGATACTTGTGTGAAACTGAACTCGTTTCCAATTCCATTTTTAATATTATTACTGTAATAGTTGATTAATACATTATTTGAGGGAGAAGAACTTTTCGTGGACTCAATGAAGTACTTATTTACTTTCTCAACATCGTTCAGAGAATCTGGAATGCTGTGGTTTTTACTTTTTGTTACATTTAACTTTTTGAGTTCACTCCATTTCTCCTTAGCAGTACAGTTGCTTAATTTATGATTCAAATATGCTTTTTTTCAGCTTTGATTGCATTTGTTGTATAATTTCTCATTTGTTTGTAATATGACCAATGATGTGTCGATTGACTCTTACGGAATTTCTGTAGGGCTCTATCCCTAATTTTTTGCATTGTTTTTATAGTATCGGTTATCCATGGTGCATATTTTTTCCCTTTTGGTGTAAATGATTTTTTTGGAGCAAAATGATCAATTAGATCGACAATATTATTATTAAATATATCCACTTTAGTGTCAATATCATCAGTTTGAAAAATGAGAAACCAGGGTAATTCCTGAAGCTTCATCTGAAAACGTTCCTTGTCTATGCTTTTTAGATCTCTATAAGAAATAGTTTTCTTGTCATACTGGTCTTCGATATTCAAATCGAATTCACAACATATACGGCTATGATCGGATACCTGGCTATTTTCTACTTTAGAGCGATATTCTTCAGAACTAAAATTTGTGATAATTAAATCAATGAGAGTGATGGATGAATTTGTCATCCTTGTAGGTTCATTAATAACTTGGGAAAAATTGAATGAGTTTAAAACAGAATTGAACTGTTGGGTTACATTTGTTGTAATGTCCAGCATATTTATGTTGAAATCCCCAACACAAATGATATTGTTGAAATTTGAGTACATATTCGAGAATAAATCCTCAATGCGATCCATAAATTCAATGGTACTAGAATTTGGAGGCCTATACAGACTACCGATGGCTATCGTATACTTTTCGAAATATAATTTTACCCAAATATATTCCATATAATCATTGCACTCACTGAAGAGAAAATCATATTTCAAACTGTTTCGAATATATAAACCAACACCTCCGCCTCTGGACGGCCGATTTTGATGAACGAATGTATACCCAGGCAGATTTACAGTATCACTCGATATGCCAGAATGCAGCCAGGTTTCTGAAACCCCTACAATATCGCAATCTGTACTGACAACCTCATTTTTGAATTCCAGAAAATTTGCTACCAATGATCTTGCATTAAAATGTGATATATTTAATTTCATTTGGACGTGATGATAAAGAGTACTCTAAGAGTTCCGAAGAAGAAAAGAAAATAAAATAAAGAAGAATAAAAGCTATTACAAACACCAACTGAATTTGCTTAAATTAAATGGAATTTACATAAGTCAAGCAAACATCACCCTGAAAAATATTCGAAATACCTACTTTTTTTGTGAAAATATAGTGATGGGAAAACAAAAAGCACATGAATGTTAAAATCTTATGATTGTTCACGTTATGTGCAAAAAAAACCCAATATATATATAAAGTTATATGCAATTGTGCCAAATATGGTTAGATTAGGTTATAATATTTATAACTTGCAAATTACAAAATACAAACACCTACAAGAAGTTGAGCCTGTCACTTAGCAATAGAAACATAAAATTAATATGCAATTAAAAATTATCAAAAATCATTATGATTTTAGGCAGAGATAAAATTGCCCTTGGGTAAAAAGAAAGAACAAAAGTTGCTTCTACAGCTATCATTTGAATTATTACATCTCAACTAAAAATAAAAGTTCCCTTGAGTGTAGGAAAATAATGATAAGAAATGACAGACATATGTAAAATGAACTGGATTTGTTCATGATTTAATGTTTTTATGTTGGAAAATTTCTGTAATGGTAGAATAAAATATGGAAAGTACCTATTTGATGCAGAGAAGATCGCTCTCCTGCTTGATGCGATGCACATTTTCCTTAAATTTCACAAAAATATTACCATGACGACACCACACATTTGATTTGGTGAATTTATTCACTGCACTTTTCATTAGGTTCAGCCTCATCTTCGTTAAATCTTCCTGCATGGATATCCCTGTTGATTTCAGATTTTTTCGATTTACCATCACTTTTTCACGAACTACGGTGTCAACAAACTGAACCAGAACAGCTGATGGACTTTGATTGCCAGTGTTGTTGTTTTTGTTGGGTACCCGATGGCATTTGAGTATACTTTTTTCAGTAATGTTCTTCACTTTCATTTTTTGACTGATAACGTTCAGTGTTACACTAACCAAGTCTTCTCCCACATTTTCTTGTATACCAAAAATTCTCACGTTTTTGTTCCTTGATATTTGTTCCATGTCGTCTAGTGCAGTTTTCAACTCGTAGTTTTCCTGTTTCAAATTACTCATATCCTTTTTGAGTTCCGATACAGCCCGGTCATATTTGTCACTAAATTTTTTGATTATTTTGTCCACTAAATTTTGAAGATATTCTTCGCTGATAATGTTTTTAGTTTTTGTTTCCACTATCGCAGCTATCTGTTCTAAATCTTTGCTAGTGAGACCCATTTCAGTTAGCAGAATAGAGGTTTTTATCTGGTTTGGAAACTTTATGTAGCAAAAAAAAAGAGGAAAAAACAAACGAATTGTATGATAACATCAACACACTTGGATTCCGTGGCACAAATGGCATAAACTTGAATAATCACTTCACAAACTGTGTTAGATTAGTACTTTGTCAGGATCGATGCGACAGCGTGACTTACTCATTCGCCATCTTGAATTGAAAGCCACACTGGACATTGAACTACTTCTGATAGATATTGTGAAAGACCCTATATAACTTGATAGAAAATATCTGAAAGTGAAAATTTGAATTTTCATTCGGATAGTTGATTTTTTCTGAAATGTCCAGTTTCCATTGGAGATCTCATCTATAAATGAGATAAGGGAGGATGTTATTCAGAAGTATCACTCACAGAAAATCGCTCATTTCATTGATGCGTGAATTGCATCTCTTTCGCTAGGCCTCCAATATATTTTGGTAGACAAAAATCTATTTCACTCTTCTAAGATCATCAGGGAGGTCGGAAGAATTGGAAATCATACTCTTCAGAAGCAATTTCACACTTTGAATTGATGGACTATTTCTTGTGCGGTGAAACTTTGGAAATAATTTTCTGACATAAAACCTGTCATGGGTATGACATGTTCTTCTTCTTCTTTTATATGGCTATTGCTACCCTGTGGTGCATTTAGCCAGTGCAAAACCTAGGGTTACAACTTTGTATGATAAGATATCATGTTGTTACCCAAATTAGGTATCTCCAGATTTAACATTGAAAAATTTGTTTGTAATAACGATAATTGATTAATTCAAGTTTCTGAGTACTACGTTAATATCAAGTGGGCGGGAATTCCGTATTAAGGAATTCCTTAATAATGTCTTTGTTATGGATAGCATTGATAGGGCAATCAAAAAAAATATGAGCCAATGATTCAATTCGTCCACATTCACAATAAGGATTGGCATTTATTTTCAAACTATAGAAATGTTCTTTGTTCATGCAATGTCCTGTTTCATTCCAATAATAGTGGTGATATGCCTTCTATCTATATAGGGGTACTTTAGGTACCATAATTATAACCTTTGTGCAATATATCCAAACTCCATTTGTTACAAAATGCTTTAAAAAATTCATTTTTAATATGGGGTTATATACTATTTTTGTCAATTTTAAAATCCATATTGGTACATGTAGATTGGCCCTAATTTTAGCTAAAATGTCAGCTTTTTCATTGCCATCGATATTAGTAGCCCAGGTATCCAGGGAAAATCAACTGTGTGTCACTCGTATATGACGAATATATCATTTTGATTTTAAGACTTATGAAATCAATGTTAACATCATTGCATCGATTGCTTATTCTTTCCAAAGCACTTTTTGAATCAGTTAATATCAGATTTTTTTGGCATTTCTTTCTAAACACAGCATTATCCTCTTATGAATTGCAATAGTTTCCGCATCACAAATGTTAGTAACGTCGTTCAGCCTAGATGAAACAGACAATTCAAATTGAGTTATATAAATACCTATTCCCACGTTATTATTTTTTGATGCGTCTGTATATACATAATATAATCTTGCTCTATTGTTAATCATTTTTTTACACAAAAATGTATGTCGATTATATTTATATTTTGCGTGTAAGTTTCAAATTCTGCGCTGAATAATGGAAGGATGTCATTTTTATATATCAAGTCATCATATGTGTTTTTAAGTGCATCTACCAAATAACGAGGATTTTTAAATCTCCAGTACCCCTTATTTTGCTCACACAATGTTTCCAAAACTTTTAATATGTTAATAATTGAGGGACTATAATCTAAACGTTTACATATAAATTTTGTAGCTAAACATTGTCTTCGGTACTCTAAACTGATTTCTCCAGTTTCTGCTAATAAAGTATCAATTGGTGTGGATCTCATAGTACCTGTTATTAATCTTAATCACTGATAGTGAACTTCATTTAACTTATTCAAATTTCTCTTTGAACATGGTTTAAGCAATATATATCCATAATCAATATGTGATTTCACAATTCCATTGAAGGCAATCAACATAGTTTTGAGATCTGCTTTCCACCAGGAAATGACATCTTGATTTTATTGAAAATATGAACAAGATGTTCATAAAGTCAGTTGTAGAATCATCTGTCACTGAAAGATAAACTTTAGTAGCTATTTTCCATCGTACAAGATAACATCTCAAATGTAGTTCAATGTCGGTTAAGTAGTTGTTTTCTGTTAGATATTTAAAAAAAGTAACCTCATTTTATCGTAGGTTTTCCATCTCCAGAGGAGTCATGTATTAGTTCAATTTTCAATTGAGAATGTTTCCCTTTACAACATTAACAGACAATACTGTTTTCAATGTTTGAATCTTTTTATGTAGTAATTCAAAGCAATTCAATTTTCTTTTCTTCCAAAGCGGCCTAGATCTGCTCTTGAGTTCGATGAAACCGAACACCGGAGAAAAAGGTGTTGTAGTGTCAATAAACAAAATATATCGCCTACTATCTACAGTAATTCAGGATCCAGTTCCAATTACTCACTCAATCCCAATATTTCCTTTCATCAGAACGAGTCATACATTATTCAAGTTTCCGACGTATTTTTTTCAACAGCAGACATCAATCACGTCGTCGTCTTACCGCCTCGGTCTTCAGGTGCATCATCTATCAGAATGTTTATTACACGAAGCCTTTTACAGCGCGAACATACATTATCTAATTTACATGTCGTGTATCATGTTCATCACACTGAGCTCGTCGAGACAAAACCAACTAAACGCCAAAGTTGTGTAACGCTTTATCTACATCTTAATTGCCTCCATCAATGTTTGGGCTTTTTTATGAGAAGTAGCTTTATTTAGGTTTATTTAGGAACTGATGGCGAGTGCTCTGGAACACTAGTCTTTGACCACACGCACATTTCGATCACAAGTTTTTTAATTGAATACCAACAATTCATTGGAATAATGAAAATGATGTGAAAAGAATTATGTATGGTGTCAAAAAATATTTTTGCAAAAACCGTTTTGAGTTGGACTTCTCTTATTTCGCCGATCTGAAAAATATTATAGTTAGAGAACCGCGGGTCTGAATGGTAATGGTAAGTGTGGATGGTGACTGATTCGCTGCGATCTGATTAGATCTATTGTGCCCCATCTTTATCTGCTATCTCAAGGTGTTCTCGTTTACAGCAGCCCCTAAAGCCTCAGTTCTTTGAGGAATTCAAGGATTTTGAGGTTTTCTATTCGTGGTCTTTCTCCCACCGTCAGCTGGTGTGATCCCAGTATATTCATCTCTTGTGATGTACAGAGTAACACTCCATCAATATATGGTGGGGTGTTTCTGAATGTTCCCCACAGAATCTGCGATTGCTCTCCTCCTCTAAGCCTAGCTTCCCTAGGTTTTCTTTGAGTCTGCAGTGCCCTGTCAGAAATTCCGTAATTGTCTTTAGGACTAGTTTTGATGAGTTTAATCAGTGTCTTCGATCTTGCTCGGTTGAAATTGCCGAGGAGATCTTTGGCCTGCCTTAGCCCTGGAAGTTTTTGCCAGTATGTTGCTCTCACTGCATCTTCAGTTTTATTGAGTTCTTCTTGGAAGTAATATTTTCCAAGTCCGCAGAATAGCTTTGGCCCGATCAGTGGCGTAGATGTCCCTTTTCGTGCCAGGGTATCTGCTTGTTCATTGCCATCCACTCCAACGTGCCTCGGAACCCAGAGGAGGATCACCTTGTTGTTGCTGCCTAGATCATTGAGTTCGTCTATGTATTCCCAGACCATCTTCGAGTTGATGTTATATCAGCTCAACTACTATAGGAGAGGATTGCGATTTCTTTGTTCCGGTATTTCCTGTCTAGGTTGAACTAAATGCACCTTTCTATGGCGTGAATTTCCGCTTGAAAAATGCTGGAGAACTGGCCCATGGGTGCGGAGTATTTGGTGCGAGGCCCAAAAACTCCTGCTCCAGTTCCGTCGGGAGTTTTGGACCCGTCCGTGTACCATGTTATGGTATTCTTTCCCTGTGCTTGAATGGATTCTGTGCTCCATTCTTTCTTGGTATTCAATTCCGTTCGAAAAAATTTCTCGGAACTAAATTTCCTGGTAAGTTCGTCAGTTTGGATATCGGTAAGGTGTGCACTTTCGGTGGGGGTTGAGCCCCTTACACTGTGTGCTGCCTCTTTAAGTCCGACTTTAGCCAACCTGAGGTTTGCTCACCAAGCAGTTCTCCTCACCATGATATGGAGATGAGTGAGGTCCAGAATGACCTCTATAGCTGCTGTTGGAGTCCTCCTCATTGCTTCTGTTATACAAAGACAGATATGCTAGTCTTTGCACTTTCTCCAGGATTTTCTTTGTTGTGGCGAGTTCGGTTGGTGAAGTGAAAGTCCACCACTTGAAAACCCCAAAATCAAAATATTTTTGAAATCGGGTAGGGCTGACTCCAGTACGAAGAAAATGGTATCGACGAATTTTTTCGACGAATTATATGTCTTTCGTTATAACGATTTTGTTTAGAAAGTGACTAGTAATCATCTGACGATTTGGTGGAGGCGCAAAATTTTGAGACCCAACGATCATCGCAAAATTTCGACGTCTCATATAATTAATTTTGTGTTCTTTCAATTTGTTATGGCCTTTACTTCGAGAAAATCGTAGTAGAAAACTATTTTAGTATGACCCGGCATCAGGGTTGACCAAATAAAAAAAATGGAAAAATCGAAAACTGCACATGGGTTCAAACATGCGCTTCCAAATTTTGCAAGGCGCATCTTCAGATGCCAGAAAAGCTAATTTCCAAAGGGAAGACAATTTGGCCAACTATTCACCCCTTCCCTTCTCTCTATTTTCTCTGTTTATTCATAGTAATCTTTTTCGTGGGTGAACCTATACAATACTATACCTGTAATTCAATTAGTGCTATAAAAGACCTTTAAGTCAAGAGTATTTTGAGCACAAGTACCGCGTAGCAGGGCGAGTGTTTAATAAAAGAGTGTCTAGTGGAGTTCATAACCGTGTCATATTTTATACTTTTTCTAGGTACCTACTCATATTGATAAATAAAATTTGTATCGTTCTAATTTTACAAATTGACGCACATTTGTTTTTGTGTCAGGAATATGCTCTAGCAGTGCAGTATTGATTTTCTCAACATAAGTTATTTCAATTTTCCATAATTCTTTTCTCCGACAAGCACCCATAATTATTCTAAAAATGAACCCCACCTGACAAATAATTTGAAGGGATTGAGAAACGTAAACATAATAATACGCAACCAAGAAGACAAGTCCTTGATGTTGGTTACATTCGTCTATATAAGAATAAGATGTATTCATCAGACGCAGAAGATAAAAACTAGTTGATTTGCTTAGATGTCAATCTTTTCGAATATTTTTCCATTTCGCTTTCGTTTTCATCCATTTTCAATAAAGAATACTGATACAAATTGTAATCATTTTTACAATCCCGTTTTCCTCCATTAAATTCTAAAATTACTGATGACAGTTTAACCAATTGAAATTCACAGACAATAAAGACCTAGTCTCTCAGGTGGGTTTTCATGGCTAATTAAACTGTACTGATTATTTCACTTATGCTAAAATAGCGTGTTATGATTGGTTGAAATTTTTGTGTTGATAAATGAAAACATCATGTTTTCGATTTTTTAGTTCGGCTCTTGATTGGCTACTGGATATGTATATGATGTGTTTTCGATTTTGTAGTTCGATTCCTGATTGGCTATTATCAAAACACAAATTTACCACTAGCAAGCTGCTATAATGACACAACACCAAACTTTGACCAAAACTAAATAAGCACTCACTATTAATTCATCTCAACTTCACAATTTTTGACAAATGTTGCATACTCGTTGACTAATCAAATCACTAAATCAAAATGTTATCAAAACATAACCTCGAGCGTGAAGCAGTAGACTAGACATGCAATGACGAAACTACGAATGATGCGCTCTGTCATTGGTAACTGAAATAGAGGGATGTTTGAAATATCAAGTAAATGTTTTGTTAGTTGCATAATTTCAGAACTAAATGCGGGATCAATGTTCCTAGTTAAATTTAATAGTAAATAAATAAAAATGGTTTCGATTTTATTCATGAAATAATCTTAACAAATACAACTCGTGTTGACGGCAATTATCGTTAATTCCTTCTCGGTTTCGAATCAAATTCAAAGGAATTGCTATTTCGATAATCACCGATACACTTGTGGTATTACCTACGAAAACAAACAGTAAACAAAGTGATCTATTTAAAGAGTGGAGTTGCCATAGTAATGTTTAAAAAACATTATTTTAAACACAGTTTGTGAATGTGTGATCCATCATTCAGCTCTGTACATATCCATACGCTGAATGCCATTTTACTTATGTGAGTAGAAAAAAGTTGAATGGCCTTTGATTTGATGTGGAGAGACGCGTAGAAGTAAATTATGTTCCTATTATACTATTGTTTACTATTGTAAAGGCCAACGACATGGAAACAATGGAACATTCTCTAGTAATTGTGTTCCTCGACTGTACATCATTTAAAATCCAATTCCGTGTTTCCATATTCTTTACTGCTTTCTTGTTCTTTTATTTTCCAGTTTGTAATTTTTATCATCTTATTGCTTCTGTACTGGTGATTGATTGATGTTAGTGTTCTCTTATTTTCTTCTTGTGGAAAAATTTGCCAAGAATCTAACAAATATATTTCAACGGTAGTAGGGGGCAGCAGTTATTTATAAATAATTTTTCATAATAGTTTTGTCGTGAGGCAAACTAGTTGAAATGAACGCAATGGCAGATCTATTTTAAAGCGGCACGAAGCATCCTTGAACTGTTTGTATTATCAGATATTTCTGATTAAAAAATCGGTGACGACACTCCTATTTTATCTTCAATTAAGGTAGGATTTATTCAGTTGATAATATAATGTTTTTTTGAAGGGTTGAAAACACCATGTGTTTTAAATTGGTCATCCACTGTACCTATGCTTGCTTGAATTGTTTTGATTAAGGAATTGAAAAATTCCCCCGCATGCGGACATGATGAAATCTCAATGAATCTTTTGAAAAAATGTGCCCATGAACTCTGTCATCCGTTGAAATATCTTATAAATTTGTCCTCTCAACACGGAATCTTCCCTGAGAAGCTGAAAAAAGCGTTAGTAACAACAATTTTTAAAAAAAGGTGACTGTCATGTGATTGAAAATTACAGAGTGATTAGTCTACTCTCTTGTATATCAAAACTTTTCGAGATTAATATAAAAAATCAGTTAGTTTCATTTCTCACGAGTAATAAATTTCTCTCTCCAAATCAGCATGGTTTCACTCGAAACAAAAGCACGGAAACAGCACTTTATGAATTCAATGAACATGTAATAACTGCTCTGTATTGCAAGTTCCATGTCTGCGGGTTGTTCATAGACTTTTCAAGAGCCTTCGATTGTGTGAGTCATAAGCTTCTAGAGTTAAAAATGGAGAGATATGGTGTTAGAGGAATCGCATTGGAGTGGATGAAGTCCTATTTGAGCGACATAATCCAAAAAGTTGTTATCAAAAATACTCATAGTCAAGTAGCAACTATCGAACAGGGTGTACCACAAGGCTCCATACTCGGACCTTTATTTTTTCTAATATATGCAAATGATTTAATCAACTACTCTCATGCTCTCTCCCCCGTTCAGGTGATCGCATATGCTGATGACACAAACTTCCTCATAAAGAATCGAAATACGTCCGCCCTCGCAGAAAGTACGGAGATAGTCTACGAAAGGATAATTACATGGGCAGAGAAAAATCACTTGGAATTGAATGTAACGAAAACAACACTGATGAATTTCACTTTAAGTAATGCTACTGAAACCCTCAACATTTTTTTAAATAATGAACTACACGTTGAATCGTTTAGAACTAGTAAAATGCTAGGTCTCACTTCAGATTACAAACTAACGTGGACACCGCACATTGAATCACTTTGTGATAAACTACGTAAAAACTGTTTTGCGCTGAGGTTTATGGCGAACCACTGTGATAAGGAGGTCCTGATGAATCTATATTATGCAACCATGAACTGTCATCTGAGATATGGAATTCTGAACTGGGCTACTGGGTCATCTGCTAACAGGGTGTTCATTCTGTAAAAATATGCCGTTCGCATCATGGCATCAATCATGTAAAAATACCTTTAAAGAGCTTAAAATACTCACGGTTGCTGGTTTATATATTTACGAAGTCTGTATCCTATGTTCATAAAAACAGACCTATGTTCTCATCCAATCGACAAGCTCATGAATACTCAACTCGGTCCAAGGATTTACTAATTCCCAATGCACATCGTACCTCTCTCTATCAAAAAAGTCATCTCTATTTAGGACCTAAATTATTCAATAAGTTAGACGACGCAATTAAACTATCACCAAATATAAATATTTTCAAATCTGCTGTGAAAAGAAGTCTCATCGAAAAAAATTGCTATACAATCGACGAATTTTTAAGCTGAACTGTGATTTTACAATAGTTAATTATAAGATATATATATTTACTTGAACAACTGTACACTTTTCCTTTATGTCTTTCTTATTTACAAAAGAACCTGTTTTCTGTTTTTCTTAAATTTTACTCCCTGTGACTTTTTCCTAATCATTGTACACCGTAATTGTCTTGGCTTCCACTTTTGTACTTTTTAACTAGTGAAATAAATATTATTATTATTATTAATATAGGAGCAATCAGTTTTGTCGGCTCAAAAAACTACCTACCATAGAATTCTCATCTAATCAAACCGATCTTGATCGTAGACAAATGACTATCAAACTGCCCGCTTTACCTAGGGTAGAACAATTAAAATACCAACCACTACATACGACACAGAATCGTTGGGTAATAAATTCAGGTTCAGCATCATCACATGAAAAAAAGCATAAACAAATGGAATGAGCCCACCACCCAAGACGGTGACAATAATGAGGGCTATCAATAAGGGATGAGGTGCATTAATCGTCGACTTACCACTGGGTGGCTACCTGTGACCCAACTGGGTGTCTACGCCGACGAACATGCAATAACTGTCACCATTTGGTATTCCAAGATTTATGAGAAGTTCGTACTGTTTATCCCTTTAAACTGAGTGGAAACCGTATTCAATTGGAGCCTATATAGCAAGGATAGGAATCAGGAAATGAAAATGGTATCGGTATATTTTCGTGAATGATATTGATTTTCATCCATATAACTACAATTTTACTAATGTTTAGTGATATAGATAGTTAGAAAGCCAATTAGACAAATCTACATGTTATTTTCTCAAAGAAAAAGGTATAGTTCTAGAATATGCAGCACAGGAACTATCAATAATCTTAAAAATTAATATAAGTTTTCATATTATTTTCAATGCACCTTGTTATATTTTTCAGGCTTGTGAAAAAAACTATTAACCATAGCCAACTGGCAACAAACTTCATTTTCTCTAATTCGTATGGCTCCGACCCATCTGATGTTAGCGTGTTACCCTAGAGAGTACCACCAGAAAAGTCTGCTGTTGAAATTGAAGATTCGCCACAATTTCAAATTTGTATAGGAAACTAGAGCGTGGGATTATTATAAATCGGCACTTCATGACATGTTAAACGAGACTACCTAGTTTTGGAACCCTACAACTTCATCTGCTCTCCACAAAAAATGTGAGGGCGTAGTGAGTGAGTGCTTGTCAGGAGAGCGAATTCCTTGATCTAGGTGAGCTGACCAGTGGTGACGATTTGCAATGACCATGGAACCGGTACAAGATTTGGATAACATTGCAAAGTGGTTCTTGTAGAATGTTTTTTCAACAATGTAACAGATATAATCTGACGGTCGAAGGAGGGAGAAAAACCTGTTACATATCCATTTTTCAAACATTTACTCATTCGTCCACATTCATGTATATTTTCCTGGGTCGCATCATGACGCAGGTTGCTATATCTGCCTCCGAGACAATGTTGGCCAGGTAGCCGAGTGGTTAAAGCGACATTGTTTTAATCACTTTGGCAGCCAGTCAAAGGTTCAAACCCTAGCGACTGCAGAACTTTTTCTGATGGCCCGAGAAAGTGCTAGGAATCGCACGTAAAAAGGTAAGACCTCGTTAATCCTTAGCTCGCACAAGTTTCGACTTCTGAGGGCTGCCGTTCGTAAGGGGACGACAGCTGGTTAACGGAAAAAACAAAAAAACAAACAAAACAATGTTCTGAAATCTCTGAGTCTTCTGTGAGCTACAAATGTGTAGTTGGCTTCTAGTAGTGGACTCCGTTTGTTTCCTATTCTCACCTATTGTTTCTTCACTCCCAACCAAGTGTTGATCACCCTTTCACTTGACTACACTGTACTGACGAAGGCCAAAACGTCGAAAACACGTGTTTACGGTTGCTTCTTCAATTGAAGGCAAACCCGCAATATCATTTTCATTTTTGATATATATATATATATAGCCTACTTTCAAATGTAATTATTTTATAATAAAGCAGAAAGTGAAGCGAGAAGGTGGACAATTTTGGTAGAAGAGATCACCTGAGCACTGTGAAGGCCTGAACAACTTAAATTTTCTTCCTGAAGTTGATTTTCTGTCTGAGATTGTGGTTGTTCCAGGAATACATTTTTGGGAGTGTCTTTGAATATGGCAGTTAGCCTGTATAAAATGTGTTCATAAAAATATCACAGTTACTTTATCGTACCTGAATATTAATGAGCTCCTGTGACAGTACTGCGGAATTTGAAGGATCACATTTCTGTTCCGGAAGTACACGTCAAGTAAACTCAAAATTTTGGGAATGTGGGAATGGACCTGTACTTTTATGGAAAATAAATTGGAAAACTCTTTTAAATTGATAGATTATAGTCTGAAACGTCCATTTAACAAAGAGTTTCACTATATTTTTTTCATTTTGAAAGAATATCTCATTTGAAAGTGTGCCGCTGACGTCACGTTCATCGGAAACAACCCCCACCATAATCCATGTTCCGAAAAATTCAATACCATTCTCCTCAAAAATATAAATTCTAGCTTGGTATAAGCCATTGAGAAATAATTGAAATTTCGTCACTTGATCAACTCATAGAAAAAATCCACATCGAAAGGATGGTCCGTTCAGGAAATTTGATAGTTACAAATACAATAAAAAGTAGCTAAAATCTATCAAATTTCCTTTTCCTTTCGATGAAGAACGAGCATTGACAACACCGCAAATCACTATGACAGTTCTCATGCAACAAAAGTAATCTCGAGATTTGATGTTAATGTTTGTTTTTTTTACATTCTACATTCAACTGATACATTCATTAATACTGTAACGAGGTGTTATTATGACCGATCTGGTGTGAATTAATTTGTGTATTAAATGGATGGTGTTATGCAACAACGAGTCAAGCCATATTTTTTAATAATTGAGCTATCAGTCATTGGAATCGCCAAAGTGTTATTCTATAATAAGCAAAAATGATTCAACCCGCAATTGTAAGGGGTTCCATCCACTGACGATAGTATTTAGCCACATTCCATCATTCCATGATCTGCTAAACTATTTTCATATTTTTTACGAAACTAGCTGATTGTGGCTTGACCCATTATTGCATAACATCATCCAAATATGGAAAGGCTTCGTGAAGGGAAGTTCGGATACTTCACCGAGGGTAAATGAGATGATTGACTCTTTCTATTTAACAAATATGAATTTATTTTTTGCAATGACTAAAATTTAAAATCGTTCCTTGAACGCTGCATACAGTAATATTCAGTTGGAAATGTTCTTCACAAAAACAATTATATTTCCGCTTTTTACACAAGGTTTATTCACTGCTTCGAACCACATTTTACAGTGCGCTTCATAGGTATTTAGGAGCAAAAAAAATTGTTTATTAGAATATTTACTGGTGTTCAGACAACCAGGTACAAAGCACCTTTTCGACATGTTCACAGTTATTGCAGGAATTGAACAAACAACAAAATCAGTTCAAAACTTTGAAAACCGCATTAACCTCAAAAAAGAAATCAAGTAGGGCCCGTTCGTTTGCGGCATACATATTTGATGGAACTGCTCTACTTGTATTAAATATTAAAGTAGGAAAACGAGTTAAACAGAGACAAACGATTCTTATTGTTGCTCCGCAAAACAGACGAACGAACCCATCTGGTATCAAATGACAACTGTCATACGACACATCATATTCAAATGAGAATTTGAGATTACACGGTGAATAATTTTTACAACGTTGCCAAGTCTAGTTTTGATGAACGTGACGTCACGAAACCACTTTTCTTCTGATTATAAAGAAACTAGCGGTCAGAAAAAATAAATAAAAATTCCCGAGTGATATTAGCATACACTTTCTAATTACAGTGTTCTCTCATATGTCGTGGAAAGGTCCATTCTATATGAATTTTGGATGCGGAGAACATCATGTGAAACCGAGAGGGAGAGGATTAACCAGTCATAAAAAGAAATAGTGAAATGACGAAAGTATTAGGGACATTTTATCGGATGTATGAAAATTGTTGTTGTGAAAGAGCTCTTGACGACGTAGAGTGAGAAAATTGATTCTAAATCGTCTAAGTCGACTGATGAAAAAAGTGGAGTTTGAAATTTGAGTTTTCAAAATAACGCAAAGGTACTCGTTGGGTTTGTCAAGTTTATTCGATGTTTAAGTGTTGTTGATGTAATTTTGCGAAACAAATGACTTACTTTCGATTGATACCACAGATGAATTATGTAAGTTAAATGGTTGATGTTACCAGATTTTTTCGCAGAGAAATTTTGTCAATTTTCTTCTTCTATTGCTGGAAATGAAACGTCGTTGGTATATAATATGAAATAACATCAATTGTTGAAGAAACATTCAGTACAAAGTACATCAATCTAATTGACCATCCCAGGAACAAAAGTAAAATATCCTTTTTCAAAATGTCAAGTTTATTATTAGCGACATCCATTACTGAATACATTTTTCCGAGACATCATTTACATTAAGATTAAGATTAAGATGAATCAGTTATTTGATAACAAATCTTCGAATAACATTCCTGAGAATAGATCTGAGAAACAGTGTCAAGTTCATTAGTGGGGAAAAACGAAAAAATGTTTTAACAGAAAGAAACAATTTTTATATTATAACCGGCGAGAAAGCATTGTTATACGATACCATACTTTTGTTATTCTGAGGAATTATTTCGAAATGTAGAATCTCGATACTGCCCATCGTCTTGGAGACTGAGTTATAGCATCAACGCTATTACTGTCACCATTTGGTATCACGAGATTTATGTGAAAATTCAGTATTAAGCAACTCTCAAAGATGGGACTCCCATGATACTTGATTTAATTTGAGGGAATTAGGAGGATTGGTTGTTCTATGATAATGAGATGTTGATATAGGGAAATGAGATTTTATATATGGTCGGTTAACTTTTGGAGCGCTGATATATAGACATTAGTCCGAGTCCATTTGCCAACAAAACATAAAACTGACTTCTTGAATAATTTAGTCTAAGATAAAATTCGAATGACCAGAACTTTATTCCATGTTTACAGACAGCAATCAAGTTATGCTGAATACCATATTGATGAAAATTGATATTTACTGACTTCATTATAGACATTTCTCTTCTCCCCAATCATTCGAAGCTGGAATATTTGTTGTAATTTATACAATAGATGGTTGAATTCTCAGATCATTGGCATGTGAACAAATTTACAAATGAAGAATCTATATCGATAACTATCACGAAAAGAAAACACCTACGAATGAAAAAGAAATAGGTGAACTCATCACGGAATTAAAATGCAATCAATGAACTAATAAACGTTAAATTAAATCAATGTCAAGGCCAATTTTTTCTTTGTGGTTATTCTGGGTGACTCACACGACTGTATCCTCGCTATACTTGAGATCTTTATTGATAAAAATCCTTCCTACGCCAAAGCCTTTCAGAATATTTATATGTTTTCGTCAAGAATACCACTTCTCATCTCCACCCTTGCAAAAATCAAAGAAAAACTAGTGAAAGTAAGGATTTCAAGTTTTTTGGGTAAATTCTATATTCTGTCATGTTTTCTGTATGGTTTCAGAGAAGGTAGCTCGACCGAACATGCAATATATCAATTAACTTCGCGCATCTATAGATAGTTTAGTTTATTTGACTACATCACATACATTCAATATTTGTAGCAAGTCAGAATATAGTAACATTACAAATATGTATAAATAAAACTGTAGATTTTAAAAACATCACAATATCAATTTGGTAAAAACATAAAATATTTGTGCGAGCCCGATTTTCCATTTTAAAAATATCAAAATATCAATAAGGTAAAAACATGAAATATTTGTGCGAGCCTAATTTTCCCTACAGAATACCTGGGAGGTGATACCTGCACTTACAGCATTTAAAACTTTTATAAGCAATTTTAGATTATGTACATGGTTCATATTAAATTCAATATTCTTTGAGTATAATTGCATCGTGATTTGACTGCATATACAGGGTGTTAATTAAGTACGTTGACAAACTTCGGGAGGTGATTCTTTGAAGGTTTTCAGGACGAAATGTTCATATAAACATATGTCCCAAACGGCTTGGTTTTCGAGATACAGGGTGATAAAAATACATTTTTTTCAAGATTTTTTAGAGTTAACTTCGACATTTTCTACAATAATCAGTTCAAATTAGGCAAGTACAATCCATTCAATAGTACGCACGATACAAAATAATGCATTTCTCAAATAATTTACAGGGTCCTCCTTTTTTCAGAGTCAAGCTTTGTTCAACCCTTCAGAATTTTTTTTTCCGCCGCCACTGACATATTATGAGAAAGGAATAATGAATGTTGTTTCATTTAACATCTTTTTGCTTTCCTGATGTTTTTCATTTACTTGTACGGTTCAGGAGTTACAATGAAAATATTAACGCAAACATTTTCCAGTAACGCATAACATAAAGAAATTTGAGAAGCAAATAGTCTAACAAACTTGAAGGGTGATTCTTTGAAAGGTTTCAAGATGAAAAGTTCATATAAACATGTCCCAAGCGGTTTGGTTTTCGAAGTACAGGGTGATCAAAATACATTTTTTAGGAGTTTTTGGAGTTTACTTCGAAATTTTCGACAATAATCAATCCAAATTAGTTCAAATTGGACAAGTACAATCCATTCAATAGTGCGCATGATATAAAATAATTCATTTCTCGAAGTGTCATTGCCACTCTCCAAAGATTAGCGCATGACGCAATACGTCATTTTGTTCTCATTACACAAATAGCTATTTTCTGCTCGTGTAGAGAAAATGTAATGTTATGGAGCTCCCATACATTTTTTACCATAACTCAGGTTGAATATGTATTGCACAAAGTTAATTATGGCAAAATAATTTTGGACATTTTCAATAGTGAATAACTTTATTATCAAATACTAGAGCAAAGTAACATAAATTCCCTAGGAATAAAATTAAGTTCAGAAAAGGACCATTATTGAAATTGATATGTCAGAGCAGCTGCTGGAAATGGCCACCGCCAACTTCAATGCATGCGTTTATGCGCCTAACCATAGACTGGCGGACACGCTCAAAAATACCAGGAGTGTTTCTTATAATTCCGCATGACTCCTGTATGCGATTCCTCAGGTCTTCTTCACTTTGAACTGGAGTTCGGTACACTAATTATTTAAGGTGCCCCCAGAGGAAAAAATCAAGTGGATTCATATCGGGTGACCTTGGTGGCCAAAGTTGTGGCCCACCACGCCCAATCCAGCGATCAGAATAACTCTCTTCTAAATATTGGCGTGCAACCAATCTGAAGTGTACTGGAGCACCGTCATGCATAAACCAAATTCCAATTCTTTCCCTCAGTGGGATCTCTTCTAGGAGTCCAGGTAAGATGAATTCAAGAAAATGACGATAATGGTCACCATTGAGTCTATGAGGCAGAAAATGTGGCCCGATAAGGAAATTCCCTACAATTCCAACCCAAACATTCACAGAAAACGTCTCTTGAAAATGGTTTTCAATCACGGCGTGTTGGTTTTCATCAGCCCACATATGATTGTTGTGAAAATTAATAATGGCTTTACGGGAAAAGCATGCCTCATCGGTGAATAACACTTCAGATAAAAACCATGGATTTTCCAACAATTTATTTCGAATCCAAGTGCAAAAAGTTAATCTCTTTGGAAAATCCCTTGGCAGAAGAGCTTGAACACGCTGTATGTGATAGGGATAAAGTTGTTGCTCTTTTAAAATTTGCCATACCAATACATGCTGCTCAATTTCGTTCTATCTGAACTGTTCTAACTCTCCTGGGTCTTCCTATGAGAACAGCAGACCTCTTGAAAGTACCCGTTTCACGAAGACGGGAGTGAATATTGATGAACATTTGTGTGCTGGGAATATGACGTTGTGGAAATCTTTCTAGATACATTCGTCTGGCGGCACGAGCGTTACCATCAGCCATTCCATACATTAAGTGCATGTCTGCCATTTCTGAATTTGTATATTCAACCATTTTATCCAAAGGAATATTGAATGAATCTGCTTTATAGCTTGCACTAATGAAGAATTAACAATGAGACAGTTTCTCAACTTTCGATAACTGTCAAGTTGTTGATATTTAAATAAATGAATTAATATCAAAGCCCACTCTGCTATTTTTATGAATTCAAATTGATTACAAAATTTCTGCGTTACTGCAGAAGAAAAAACAAACCGAAATTTCTGATAAAATAATGTACTCAGTACGGAAACAAAAATTTGTTTGATTTAGTTTTTCGGAGTTATGACCAGAGATTCATAAATGAAAATCAAATGTGTAATGATCTGCGACTATTAGATAAACCCTATTAACTATCTTCCATTACAGGATTACCTTTCGGAAGTTTTTTATGTTGAAAAGGAAACGTTCAATTGAAAACTAAAAAATATCTTTTTTTAAAATAACAAAAAATTTGTATGAGTTCTCTATCAAAACTGATGGGTAAAAACATTTTTATTCAAATATATCAATGAAAATGCACATTTTTACCATCAGAATCTTCAGGTTGAAAGTTAAGGTTTTCCCAATATCTGTCAGATCTAGTTTAATATCCAGCGTACCGCAGTGACGGGGAGATAGTAGTTTTCTGTTAGATATCACAAAAAGAAATCACATCTTTACAATAACAAGCTTTTATTTAGCTTCACTTGTAACTAACTAACAAACAATTTAATAAAAGTTGAATTTGACCCACTTCTAATACTCCGATTAATTTGAAATTTGGCAGGTTTCCGTAATTCCGGTGACAATGCATTAAAAAAATGTTTGTTAAATAACAAAATGGCGGCTCCAATATGGCGGACGAGTTTTGTGATTATGATCCGATTCTGTTCAAAATTGGTATGTGATGGTTTTTGGGTTGGAGATTTTCAGTTTCACATAAAAAATAAACTAAAATGTTAAAAATGAAAATTATAAAAAGAAAACATTTTAAAGTTTTTATACAATACACTGAGAAGGAAAAAATAATTCATTTCATTGTTTGATCTAGGTAATCTTGTACAGAAAGATTTTGATACTCACAGAATAACCTACAAAAAATGAAACAAATTATTTTTTCATTTTCAGTGCATTTGTATAAAAGCTTGTCTTTATATTTTTTATTGTATAATTTTTATTCATCGTAGATTTTTCTAATTCTGATAAAATATTTCCATCAATTTACAATAATTGAAAATGTTTAATTTTCAAATTTTCTAATGTTATGCCACACTGGAAAATGTTCAAATTAATATTTTCATTATAGCCCCTGAACCGTACAAGTAAATGAAAAAATGCAAGATATCAAAAAAATGTTAAATGAAACAACATTGATTATTCCTTTCTCATAATATGTCAGTGGCGCCGGAAAAAAAATTCTGAAGGGTTGAACAAAGCTTGACTCTGAAAAAAGGAGGACCCTGTAAATTATTTGAGAAATGCATTATTTTGTATCGTGCGTACTATTGAATGGATTGTACTTGCCTAATTTGAACTGATTATTGTAGAAAATGTCGAAGTTAACTCTAAAAAATCTTGAAAAAAATGTATTTTTATCGCCCTGTATCTCGAAAACCAAGCCGTTTGGGACATATGTTTATATGAACTGATAACCTTCAAAGAATCACCTCCCGAAGTTTGTCAACGTACTTAATTGACACCCTGTATATTCATCAAGTAAGTAAAAACACTGTTGGAGAAAAAATCGTTTCATTGTTTTTTTTTTATTTAAGAAAGCTGAGGTTTTTTATTCTTGGGGGAAGTATGTTGTATAAATTTAAGTTTAATGAGTTTTTCTGAGAGACACAAAGTCTGAATCTAGGATTCCTTAATTGAGTGGCACCTCTGGTGTTGTAGCCGTGAACATCATCTCGAGCCCCAGTGAGCGTGTTCGAAAGCTTGTGAATTTCTAGCAAGACTTTGACTACGTTTATCTGGACGATCTCTATCTGCTCCAAATTCAATAGCATTGACTCGAGTGAAACCACCCTTCAGTTTATATCGCAATATTTAAGTGGATCGAAGAATCCTATTCTTCAATCCGATTGAAAAAAGCTAACTTCACAGCAAAATGTCGAATTTCGTAACCTTAAATTTCTTGTGTTATGCGAATTAAATCACGAATCGTTGTTCTGTGGAACTGTGGTTTTCATTTGAACCCTAAACCTTTTCCCATCCATGAGTCCCAAAATATGTTTTTCCTCAATCAGCTGAATGAAAAAACTGCTCTCTTCCTTGGACCATACGTTTCTTTTCTTAATTATTATTTTGCTCTCCATTTTGAGAAAGAAAATAGTCAATATAAACACTAATCTGAATTTGGCTACTTTTACCTGTCATTTGTCAATTTCAAACTCGTTTATCTCGTAATTTCACTTCTCTTCAAGGCGATCGGTTCCAATCCTATATTTTATGGAATTGACTTGAGTGATTCAATCCAATCCGAACACTGTATATATCGATTAGGTGTATCGGATCCAGTCAAGTCAAACCCATTTTGAGCGGGTCCAAAGTTGTGAGATAAATGTAGTCATTGAAAATATATAAAGTTGGAAGGGGCATTATGCCGTATGCCATGAATATTGGTTTGCAGTGTTCTCTGTGGAATGCAATGGCTAATATTCTCACTGCTTTCTTCTGTCAAAATATTTTAGTTGAACGTGTAGAATTTCCCCATAGAATTATTCCATAGTTTAGGTGACAGTGGAACAAGGAGAAATAAATAGTCTTCAGGGTTCCCCAACTGACAAGATTTCGTAGTTGTCTGAGTAGGAAGTTTGTGCTTGAAAGTTTATTCCGTAGATTGTCAATGTGATGGTGCCAACTCAATTTCTCATCCAATGTGATTCCCAGTAACCTTGGACCAGAAAAAACCTTGTCTGTGCATCTTCGTCGACTTGTCTAAAGCATTTGATACCGTTTGTCATGAAAAACTATTGATAAAACTGGAAAATCATGGAATGAGTGGGAAGGTCTATCGGATCTTCAGAGACTATCATAATTGGAACTTCCAGTGAACCCAATGACTGTTACTTATGGCGTCCCTCAAAGGGCAGTCCTAGGCCCACTTTTATTTATAATTTACATGAATAGCCCTAGTAGTCTGAAAACAGAGGGAAATATCCTCAGTTTTGCTGATGATACTGCTATCGTGTACGAATCTGATTTCTGGGCAAGCTTAAAAGTGAAAGCAGAAACAGACTTCGTAAAAATAGATAGATGGTTCAGGTATGATGAGATGAGACGAAGTACCTACCTTTCACTTCGTACTCTAACAAATTCCCTGCTATGGGACCGCTATGTTTGGGAATGAACTCTGATGAAATCCCTGAAAAACAGTCCATCAAATATCTGGGCATTGAAATTGACCGACATCTCAAATGGGATATACAAATCCGAAATGTAGTCAGAAAGTTGAGAGGCCTCTTATACAAATTCAAATAGTTGAAAGATTTTTTAGACATTCCATAGAGATGGATACATAAAATAATCTACGGAAGAGTCTCAACTCTTCAATTCAATTCAAGTGACGGTTCTTTCAAAGATGCCCAAGTGTGCGAAGTGAGACAGCTGTACTGCCTCAATTTGTTGCTAAATGTAAAAAAGAAGAAAATCACCACTGGAATGGTAAAAAACAAGTATGACACCAGGAATAAAAAGGTTTCCAAGATCGTAAAGACAATAGGGCAGCGGTGTTCAAATCACCTTGGACCACGTCTATATAATATGTTGCCAGAAGCCATCAGAGATATAAATAGTTCACCATGTACAAAAAAGAATAAAGAATTGGACCTTACTATCTGAGAGGAAGTCGTTTCATGATTTTGTTAATCAAATTCTAAGATTAAAATTTTAACATAATTATTTACTTCAAAACTGCAAAAACGAAATAAAAAATGATCTGTTTTATTTTCATTCATACATGTTTTATAAGTCTTTATATGTTAGTGTGCATTCATATTTGAAGATTTATGTATAATAATGTGCTTATTACCAGATAATGTCCCTTATTATTATATATTAAATTATCACAAATATGACGATATCCTCGAATACGACAAACCCACTTCATCACATAATATTTATTATTAGGACTTTTAGAATTTCATAAATTTACATTTCGAGTCTGTCTCAATTAGGTTTAGGTATGTTTTTCCTAATCACATACAAGCGATAGTGTTGTCACTAGAGCTTCATGATATCTCTTCCGTTTATTTACTCTTTTTTTATATTATGCAATGTTGTTGACTTTGCTAAGTAAATAAACATTATTATTACTATTCATAGTATAAATCCCCTTCACCTCATTCATTTTACTCACGAATCCGAAATGCTTATGAAAAACACTCACCTATATAATGTCAATTCATGAACAGTATAATAATTTTTTTGCTCATGTCGATTTGCTTTCTAATTATAGATGAATAATTCTTGTTAGTTTTATTTCAGGTTGGTTTGATACTAATTAGTTTTTATTTTTGTGGATTAATTATGCCCCACGCATTTAATTCATCACATTGCGTAATTCTCTGATAATTGTAACTTTTATTAATGAATAAATTTCACAGCTAATCAGCATACGTGTGGAAAGTAACTTTCCACAGGACCTATGGTTAACTGTAACCACCTGCGGGAGCTAGCTGGACAACCTTGTAAGGGTAGAGCAGGTTGTCAACAGGGTTAATCTACCCGCCACCCTGCTGGCTAGTACAACAAAATGTGCGCGAGAGTATTATTCGATCCAGGTGTGTGTAATGTAATCTTTTGCATTGTATACATGGCAATTCAAATTCGACCCCCACCATTGGGATTTCCTAAACTACAGGAGATACGTCGAAGCTTAAATTGGGGCAAAGTTGCGTATTCTGGTGCTTAACAAAATACTGTTTTGAAACTTGGAAAATTCCGAGTATTTCCGGAAATATCGGGAAAAAACTGAAAATCGGAATTTTAGTTTTTATTTTTTTCTATCGTTATTTGACGACATAGCTCAAAACCAAAAGTACATTTTCATTGATACTTTTTTTCAGCTACACGTTTTCATGTTCAGATTTACTATCCGACGTTTCGTCTTCTGGCATTCAGCATCAACTTTTTTTCTGTTAAGGGCGCCATATTGTTTTTTTATACAGAAAAATAGTGATTCTCATTCTGATTCCATTGATGTATAATTTGTTATGATTTGCACTTCTGAAACCACAGATATTAAAAAAAAACAACTTCATCTGAGATGGTCATGACTCCATCGAAAAATTTTGTTTAATAAACACTAGTCAGAACTCATTAAATATCATAAGTTTGCACAAATACTTCAGTCGAAATGTCCTCATTCTCAAATGAAGAAAAACGATTTATGTTGAAACTTTATTATAAATTTGATAGGAATAGTACGAAAACAGCACAAATTTATTTTGAATTATATCCGGAAAGACTACAGCCGGATAGAACATTATTCGGAATTTTGGACAAACACTTGGCTGAGTACGGTGCGTTTCAAAAACCAAGAATGAAATATGGAAGCAGAATGAAACAAAATATTAGACGTAACTTATTAGCCGAGGTAAAATAATTGTTCATTCCATATTCGAGGAAGTATAATTATTTTTGGTACTTTTTTAGATAAATGCAGATCCTTCCAAATCAACACATCAAGTCTCGGCAGAAATGGATGAGCCACAGACAAGCGTTTGGAGGGATTCCAAAGAAAGTGGTTCGAAATGTTATAAGATACATATTTCACAAAAATTACATCCAGGTGATCCTGAGAGAAGGATGGAATTTTGTAGCTGGCTCTCGAATGGGGTAGACCCTACAAACTTCTTGTAAAACATTATGGACCGACGAAAGTACTTTTTCGAACTGTGGTGTTTTTAATAGAAATAATGAGCACATTTGGAGTGAAAATAATCCACGACACTTCAGAGAAGTCAGACCACAAGTTCGGTTTCGTTTGAATATGTGGGCTGGAATATATGACGACCGAATACTTGGACCTCATTTCTGCTCTAATACTTTGAACGGGGAAACCTATTTTTGGTTCTTAAGAAACAAATTCGAAGAATATATGGATACGTTTCCCCTTGTTAATTATTACAGCTGCTGGTTTCAGCTCCTCCACACAATAAAAGAGCAGTTTGCGAATATTTACACCAAATATTTCCTAATAGGTGGTTAGGAAATTCTGGACCAGTGAGGTGGCCGGCAAGATCACCTGACCTCATAGTTTTGGATACTTTCTTGTGGGGCACTTTAAAGAACATAATCTATGGAGAGCAAGAATATGACAGAGTAGATGAACTTAGAGACAATATCATCACGCAATTCAGGTCTATCAGAAGAAGGTATATTGTTAGGGCTGTTCTTAATTTGAGACAACGAGCTCGGTTATGTATTCAAGAGGAAGGCCATCATTTCGAACACTTGTTGTAATACTTTATGTGCATTTTTTACAAGCTCATGATTTCATTATTGTTTTTTGAAACGCACCGTACTCAGCCAAGTGTTTACCCAAATTTCCGAATGATGTTCTATCCGGCTGTTGTCTTTCCGGATATAATTCAAAATAAATTTGTGTTGTTTTCGTACTATACCTATCAAATTTATAATAAAGTTTCAACATATCTCGTTTTTCTTCATTTGAGAATGAGGACATTTCGACTGAAGTATTTGTGCAAACTTATGATGTTTAATGAGTTCTGACAACTAGTGTTTATTAAACAAAATTTTTCGATGGAGTCATGACTATCTCAGATGAAGTTGTTTTTTTAATATCTGTGGTTTCAGAAGTGCAAATTAACAAATTATACATCAATGAAATCAGAATGAGAATCACTATTTTTCTGTATGAAAAGACAATAAGGCGCCCATAACAGAAAAAAAAGTTGATGATGAATGCCAGAAGACAAAACGTCGGATAGTAAATCTGAACATGAAAACGTGTAGCTGAAAAAAAGTATCAATGAAAATAAACTTTTAGTTTTGAGCTGTCGTCAAATAACGATAGAAAAAAATAAAAACGAAAATTCCGATTTTCAGTTTTTTCCCGATATTTCCGGAAATACTCGTAATTTTCCAAGTTTCAAAACAGTATTTTGTTAAGCACCAGAATACGCAACTTTGCCCCAATTTAAGCTTCGACGTATCTCCTGTAGTTTAGGAGATCCCAATGGTGGGGGTCGAATTTGAATTGCCCTGTATACGTTTGAATTTTATGGTGCAACAATAAAGTTTTTTTTTAATTTTTATTTGATTTAGTAGGAAAACGTACCTTCAGCGTAACTTGTTTTGAATTTCGTTTTGGGTTTAATTTTGCTTTAAAAATAAATTTTTTAAAGAAGTATAAGAATGTCCTTCCACATCTAGTTTGTAGCCACAATTTCAAAACAAAACAAATAAAAAAAAGAATCATTATGTGTGTACTGATCGACAAGCGTAAGGATGCCTCCGAAAATTGGTTGCGCAGTAGACAAAACCCTGGAGTGGGGCAGGAGCTCAATCGCTCTGCCTTATTAAACAGTAGTCGATCTTTGTCGCACATCTACTCTCGCTTTCTATCGTTTGCGCATCTCAGAGGCATCCTTACGCTTGTCGATGTGTATGTATGTAATTGTCCCTATCAGGATTTTTTATCGACAAGGAAGCCGTAAGTTCATGTATATATCCTGTTACGTATTTATTCAGTTTAAATTATTTAGGCAAAAAAATGTACAGTATCTTTTAAACATTTTAATTGTTTCATGTAGTTACTGATATTGTCTCAATTCAATTCGTATTTTGAAACTATATATATGACGTATAGTAGTGCCCTGAAAATAACTTCATAAAAGATGAAACGAGGCAACGGTCAAAGGATCAATAGCATCGACGAATTTATACGACTATGATCAATAGTGGTTTCAGTTATTTGACACCCTAGCCAAATTTCAGTCACAAAAAATTCGACTATTCCTAATGCAGCAGTAGAACAATTGTGTACAAGGAGAATAAAAATATTAATTTTAATAATAATAATATTGATAATAGCGCGGGGTTAAGCGCTGTGGTTAAGCGTCCGCCAGGTAACCAAGAGGTTCCAGGTTCGGATCGCAGCCGGGTGCGGGATTTTTTCATTTTCAGATGTGAAAGTCTGACTGATTTAGGCTCTTGTCCCTCTACGATTCACTGTTGCGTTAATAATTGCTGTGCTGCTCCCATAGAAATATATTATATACTTACTCTAGAATGCTAATCCCGCCAATTTTCACGACGAAAAGCATACCACGTATGCGACCCGTTTACGATGTGTGCATGCTCGTCATTAGTATAGTTTGGGAAGATCGTTGCCAAGTTTGAAAAAAATTTGCTTTTCCAATTCAGAGTTTTTGTCAGGCAATAAAAACCCATGGCATTTGAAAGAGAGAAATTTGACAGCGCGTTCTCAGGACTTTTTAAAACCGAAAAGAACCTTTTGAGATAGATTACTCCGAATTTTAGGCGCGAAAGAAACTTATTGAATACAATAATGTACCCTACGCTACTGTAATTATAATTACCGTGCAACAGTGCTTTTTCAACAACAGGACTTGTCACTGAGATCGGTCACTCTTTTCAGAGATCAGAGACGGTTTTTAGAATATCAGATTTTCTCTTGTCGTTTTGTGAGGTGTTTGTTGTCGTTGGTTATTCTTTCATCATACGTGCATTAATCTTGTTCCTTCAAAAATAATTTCTAATAAAACCGTTTCTTCGTACAAATAAACAATGAACTGTTTTGTGTACCTATGCTGTGCTGAAAATAGCTTAGATATTATTTTAGCTTGACAAAAAAGGAATGATTCTTGGTTATTGTCTTTAGGAAGATACCCCAGCAGAACATCTGAGTGAGAAAATTGTAATTTGTGATAGACATTTTTTTCATGAAGATTTATGTGAAAACGACAATAGAATCAGTTGAAACCTAGTGCAGCACCAATACTTTCTGCGTAAGCATGCATGGAGAGTGATAATTTTCTGCAAACAAATTCCGAGCATCAGCCAAACCTCTTATAAATTCTTTTAAATTCTCAATTAACTAACAGAGTGACAATTTTTAACTGACTCATACTTTAAAATGTTTCTCGCAAAAGTCTACAGATGGCTGCACTGTTAGTTCAAATAGTGCTGATGGTAGTTCTAATTTCGCATAAAAGTTCTAAAATGGCCGTTTTAAAGAAAATTTGTAGTAGAGTTTTGAATTTTATGATTTTTTTTTGACAAATACCTTTCTCCTTAGTTGGACTGGTATGGATATTTTAATTTCATCTTTCGATAAAAGGTAAGTTTTCTTCTTGATGTAATTCTCTCTGGTTTCTAATTGTTTTGTTTCTTCCTCTGGCAGACTTTCTTCAATATTCTATATTTTGTCTTGAATTTCGTTTCAAAATTACATTTTTCTCCCGTTCTTAGTTTCAGTTCTCAATCTCCTCTCCTCATAATAATTCCCTTGATATCGAAACTCCCCTCTCCAGTCTTTTTTTTATCCTCAGTTTTCACCAATCACTGGCTTATTCACCCGCGAACACACTTCGATTTCACTTCTTATAATTAATTTTGACAATTTTTATTTCCACTTTTTCTTTCCCTCATCAATTTTCTCTAACTTATTACTATTGAGCTAGTTTCAATGACTTTTTTGATTCTATCTGCTTTACAATTCAAACATTTTACCTTCTTTTACAATTGTCATTTTTTGACACTTCCTTTTTGTTCAAGTCATGATATACAGGATGTATTTTCTTAATTTAGCAACCAGGTTCTGATTTTCAAAATTTAAAGTTGTATTTTTTTTCTTTGGTGTCTGTGTCTTGGCATCGACTGCTATGGTCATTAGCCACGTGTTCTGGATAGACCTTGTTACTAACTCCATGCGCCACCTTAGGAGCAGCACTGTTAATTGGAACGCAACAGTGAATCGTGCAGGACTCACCCCAGTCCAGCCACGAGATTTGAATAATTTAATAGGTCAAATTAAATTAAAAAATCCCAGCCGTAACTGGAGCTCGAACTCCTATTTAATTTTGTTTACAGGATGTTTTTCCAAGATGTGCCAATGAAATGTAATGATTTCAAAATAGCATTAACATTATAGAATTCATACTGAGAATCGACTTGTTGTTTTCTACTCAAAACCAAACCTGATACAAAATATCATGCATGGATAGCAAAATTACAAGGTAAGGTATCTTTTCTAGTGGCTCACTTCCAAATAAAACTCAAACCATGTTTTCATAACAAATATGAGTTCTAGATTCCTACAAAAAGTACTCAACATACAGAATCGTATCAGGAAATTACTGCTTTTCTTTGATGATAAGGAAAATGCTACTTGCCTCAATTTTTCATGCAACCCTATTGTGGAAATTGCACTAAGGTAACACAACCAGAAATACTCGTAGAAATAGCATGTTAATCTCTTAAAATGTTTTAAATTAAAAGTAGTTACATATTTTGAAGCGAATCGTTCTATAAAAAAAACCTCGAGCTTTCAAGCATCCAATTTTATAAATCCAATTTGAGTTGAAATTATTCATAATATTAGCTGAATTTAATTTTCATAATTTTTTGTACTTCCAACTTATTTTCCAATCCAGTGCTTCTTTGATTTTCGCACCGACGATTTGGGGTGGTTTCGTAGTTTTTTGTTGGGTTTATCTACAGCTGAAAAGTGAATGCGATACCAAAAATAATTATACTAACCGTACTCTACTTTCTGGTAGCCTTCGCTGAATATTTGGGATCATTAATATGTGAAAAGATGTATTCAAATCGGATAAATACAAATAGCAGGTGCAAGTACATTGAGTTTTCCAACCTTATTCTCCGAGATTCAGAATTAACGTTTTTTAAACTTCACAAGTACCATGATATTTTACTAAAACTGAGCCTGTTACAAAAACCACTAATGACTCACATGCGCATTGCGGAGTAGCCTGAACATTAGCCCTCTTCTAGTCGACATACAACATAAATAACATTTTCCAGAAGGGAAACAGACTTAATAGGAACAAATGAATAATTCACTTGATTCAATCAGAACGTTTTCTCAAGCCAACTCATATTCAAGATCCCAGTGACTTCCATATTTATAAGAGTTCTTTAGTAATGAATGCTAAGAAATATCTTTAAATGTGTATTTCATCAAGATAAACCACTACGTCCTACCTTATATCCTACAAGATCAGATACCTCGAAACTATCAGTTGTAAACGTGCGAAGAACAACCTCAAAGTAATTGGACTCAGCCATTATGTATCAAATGAGCTTCCATCTTATCGCAAGATCAAAATGTTTTATGTGCTGTGACCATCCAGAGTAGTAGCTGGTTAACAAGCTGTCGCATTTTCTACATTTTTTCATGAATGCGTGTGGGAAAATTTCACTTCTTCGATGACATTCTGATTTAATCAACCACATTGACATTGAAATAGAATAGAATAGAATACGAGGATGTATTGATATCTAGTTAGTCTAGACCAGTTCCCTGCATAAACAAAATATTGCGTTACGGACAACGAACAATAACTTGTCAGAATAAAGTTTGACGTCAAAAAAGTAAACCAGAGTTACGCAATGAATTAAAAGAAAAAATATGTCCACCGAAATTGTGAAAACGGAAAAATTGGAGTATAGAGCCATCATTGAGTACCTGTATTTAAAAAAGTTAAGAGGTAAGCAGATTTACGAAGATATGCTTAATACCCTTGGTGATCAATATCCTTCGTATGCGACCGTGTAAAATTGGACTGCAAGCTTCAAAAGAGGTAAATTTTCCATTGAAGATGATGACCGATCGGGAAGGCCAGTTTCTGTGTCAGTCCCCGAAAATATCGATGCAGTTCATGACATGATTTTAACAGACCGTCGAATTGGGCTAAAACGGATATCTGAAGCACTTAATATTTCATGCGTTCATCATATAGTTCACGTCAATTTGGACATGAGAAAAATTGCTGCAAAATGGATCCCCAAATGTTTGAATGTTGACCAAAAGCGTTCAAGGGTAGTAGCATCACGTTCGATATGTGCTCGATTTGAAAACGATGTAGACTTCTTAAAACGAATTGTTACTATGAATGCGACTTGGGTACATTTCTACGATCCAGAAACAAAGCAACAATCGATGGAATGGCGACACTCCGGTTTTCCAAGACCTAAGAAATTTCGTGTCCAAAAATCTGCTGGAAAAGTTCTTGTTTCAGTTTTCTGAGATTGCCATGGAGTAATCATGATTGATTTTTTGGATAAGGGTAGAACAATAACTGTAGTAGTACGGGAAAAAATGAAAGAGAAAAGACGCGGAAAGCTATCCAAAGGTGATTTGTTCTTGCAGGACAACGCCCCTGCACACAAATCTCATGATGCCATGCAAAAAAATCGTGATTTAGGGTTTGAATTACTAGAACACCCCCCTTATTTACCAGATTTGGCTCCGTCCGACTATCATCACTTTCCTCAACTGAAAAAAAGTTTGAAAGGTCGTAAATTTTCTTCCAAAAGCTGTGGAGGTCTGGTTTGCAGAGCAAGAAGAAACATTTTTTTTAAATGTCTAGAGACGTTGCAGGTTCGCTGTAATAAATGTATCCAATTAAGAGGAGAATATGTTGAGTAATAAAATATTTTGACATTGAAATTTTGTTTGGTTCTATAGTAGGCTAAGAATTTTTCAATATATGCTTGTATATATTTATTCACTAGGTAACAAACAAAAAATTTACATAAAACAAAATTTGTATAAATACGAAGTAAATAAACAAAAACCGCACGTAGTCCTGGAAATGACTGTCTATGGAAATGTTTTATGTTTATTTGCTCTCATGAAAGTGTGCGTGTAAAATAAAAAAATATTGAATGTATAAAAAAACTTATTAAAATAGCATAACAATAAACAAGTAGAATATGAATGGAATATGCACTGTCCACCAACACCAATACCATACCAATACCACACCACACCACAAAATTCCTCAGGAGAAAAAGTACCAAAAACCAAAACAAAACAAAAATTGGATCTTTGATGAAATGTTGTGAAAACGTTCGACTTGTCATGAGAACAAAGAATCGGTAGAGTCCAAAAAATATCTTTGGTGGAAGGGTGTTTTACTGAAAGGGAAAAAAAACAAATGTGATTGTTGAAATTGGTAAACTTTGAATTCGTTTTCTTAAATACTTCCTATATTTTTTTCGTCAGGTATCTTGGGTTCGAAATGAGAATTTTATATTTGTAAAAAATACTTTTCGTCCTGGGCCTGGGACTTCTTTAGTTTTCTTCATTTTAGTCAGTTCATTCTGAGTGACATTTAGAAAAATAAGATCATTCGAAAATAAATTTAATTCACGAATGAACAACTGATACCTACCCTTGAAAAATAATAGGTAAGAAAAAATATGTAATTGTAGTAATGGCATTTTCGAAGAACTTACATGAAAATGATATCATCAATAGTAGAAATTCGAGCAATCAGAAATTAATTAATATTCCATAAACAGATTTTTTTTAAAATTATTTGTCTATAACTATAACTGCGATGAAAATTCGTTCAACCATATCAAACCAAAATAATATGGATGCCAACCGAGTATTAAAAAAAAGAACATCTAAATGTCAAAATACGATAAACTCCTGCTGCTTCAATGAAGTAAATAAAGGTGCATTTAGTCAACATCATTTTAAACTTATACTTAAATTTATGCCAAAAGCGAAAGTTGAATCTGTTATATCAAATGGCGCTATTTATACAACAATGTTAAGTTTATGCTAAAAACCTTTGATGTTACCGTTATGTTTATGATAATGCTTATGCTAAAGTTGACTAAATCCACCCTTAATGTGAAATAGGTTCCAAAGTGAGAATTAATTTTTATCCACAGTGTATAATTTAAGGGTATGAGAATGATTGAGAAAAATCACACGTCAGTCTGTCAAATATCATATAACTATTTCCTCCTGAAGTCCATATTCGTAATTCGTAACAAAAGTAATTTAATCGGTAGGTATACATCTGCAGATGGCATTATTTCGACAAAAAAAAACATAACCTTCAAATATTTGGGAGATAGTATGTTCAACTGGTCCTTTGTCCTCAGTGGGATAATAAGAATGACTCAAAAACTTTTTCAAGATATGACAATCCTTGAAACTGAATCATTCTGAAGTGATTGATTACACTGTTTCTAATATTACCGAATCATCAGATATAATAAACTTTATCGAGGTAATTAATCCCTATGAATCCGATTATGATATCACCGTATTACTTGATTGAAAAAATCAAGTAAAAAACAACAATTTGTCAGAAAGATTATAAAAGTAGAAGTGTAGTACTACACGTATATTCTCATTTTGCGCTACAATGGCACGAAATGGGTGAAAAATGCTTACAAACATGACTGAAAACGGCCGAGACCGCGTTAGCTGCCGAGTGGTAGAAGAGTCCAGGAGATGGGGGGAATTCTTCTAGTGAACGGGTTACGTGGTAATACGCTTTCCCTCATCTCCCGCTCTCTCCTACCACTCGACCGCTTACAATAGCTCAGCGTTTTTCAGACACGTTTGCAAGCATTTTAGCGCAAAATGAGAATATACATTTTGTGCTTTCAAAATCTGTTTTAGAAATTGAACTCGGACTATCACTAGAGCATCCAGACACGCAGCAGGATAGATCAAAAAAATCAAATTGCAATTGTGCCAAAACTATCAGAGCCTGTTTTGTGCAAACATCAAGTACACATATGGTTCAATACTATTTTTGTTTGGAAAAATGCTCTATTGATTGGCCTAACATACGATTCTGTTCTTTCCACTAAGATCATGATTCAGTTATAATTCTTAGTTGCAAGTTAGCTAACTTCTTAGTCAGTGTAAATGTTATGAGAAAATGTGTTTGCATGAAAATTATTATGTCCAATTGATACTGCTTTTTCTATGACAAAATAGATACAAATAACACAAGAATATGCCTGTCACCATAAAATAATTGTGTATCAAATATGATACATTTTGTCGCGAAATAATAACACAAAAATTTGTTCAGATTTTTCTATTGCCTATCACATACAAAAAAAACTTGGATAATAAATATGTTACATTTGTTTGCGAAATAATCATAATTTAATTGTACAAACTACAAAGAAAACGATTCGATATTCACGTGCATGACCAAATGTGCATGTGAGTAAATAAAAATAGAGAATTTCACATCAAATGTTAAAAATAAAAGAGGAATTCCACATCAAATGTTCAAATGACTGCTAGCTACGTATAGAGTATGAAAAATACGTAACAGAATATTCTGTATGGTCTCGGGAGTGATCTATTGAATTTTATCTCTTATTCTGATTTTCAAACTTTCATTATTGTTCAGTCAACTGAAATATACTCTTATATCCTCTTACATTCAACATTACGAAAAGAAATCAAGCTTGGTCAGCTCGGGTGAACGAGTTGGCCACTGTATTGTTCCCCGCCTTCCAATCTATCTTTTAGGAAACACCACATTCAGAATTGAAACTGAAGAATTGTTTGTAGCACCTTAATTATCGATTAAAAAGTCCAAAGAACGTTTCGGAAGAATGTCTCCAACTCCAGCACGATGAACTCAGATATTGTTTCAGCACATCGTTTCGAATCTTTAGAGGAAAAACAATGAAACATAGCGATACCATTAAAATTTGCTTGGATTTTTGGTTGGAGACAGCCAGGCGGCAATCAATGCTCAGTCTTCATTCCAAATAGGACAATAGCTTCATCTTACTAATAATATATAATGAAAATTGTCCATTTTTAAAGCAGTATATTGATTTGAAATGGAGAAAACTATATGACTTTCAGCGAAAAATATCTCTTTAATTCAATGTCATACATCAGTCAAAAAAATAAACTTCAACTATAACAATACAGTATGTAACAAAATAAATATGATATCAAGAATATATTCATTGACTCATGATCATACATATACAATATTTTGAAAACAGAGAAAGGAAATCATGTTAACGAACAAGAGAAAGTCTCGTAAACTGTTGCCAGTTTGTGTGATTCTGAAAAATCGATAAAATTTCATATGATTAATCAAAATACAGTTCAGATATGAATAATTGCAGAAAAAATTATTTGATGGAATCCGAACTATGGGTTTCTCAATCCGACCCCAAACAGTGAAATTGAACGATTGTCACGTATAATCTCCCAAGTGCTTGAATTATTGCCGGACATTTTTCGAGTACATGCATTTTCTAAAAATTGATTCTCTCAAAAAATTCATGTACGAGATAAATTTTCTGCAATTCATTAAAGCTCGCGGGGGATTCGGTAAGAAAATTTCACACCAAAATACATTGAATTAATGCTAATTTCATCTGACTTGGAGATTATTCAAGACAAAACAAGTCATAACATCAGTGGACCATAAATGGCTTTTGTTGACATAATGAAATGACAGATACGCATTCGTATTGTGGCGGTGCGTTGAAAATATTTGTCTATCAGAGAAATGAGGAAAGCGCTTCGTTGAATAAAGCATAAAAGCGCTTTACAATTCTACTAGACAGTTCAAATTACAGACCACTAAACCGCTTCAAAAAATTCCAGCGGAAAATAAAGCGCTTTACTTATCTGTAGCGGCTGAAAGACCTGTCAGTCGTCTATCACGTGAAGCGTGGCCGCTGCATGTTGTTAGACGCACCCATTGAGTATTGATAGCTTAACCACTAAGAGCGGGTTGTACAAAACAAGTTCACCAACAATTCAACTAAACTCGTTTCAGTTGATAGTTCCTTAACAACTGAACTTAGTTTAGTTGAACTGATGGTGAACTTGTATTGTACAACCCGTACTAACCAGTTAGGCTCAATTTTCTAGTTCGTATTGTTGTAAAACTTGTAAAGTAGTTCTCTAGGTTTCAGAAGAGTAATATTGCGGAGAATACTTTATAATTAAAATACTTGAACAAAAATGAGAAATCAATCAGCGTAGTACACAGAAAGCATCTGGAAATTTCAACTCAGTTTTCACAAAAAGATAAAATTGTTTCAAATATTAAATTCATGTAGTCAAAGTAGGTAGACACTTGATTGATATAATTTTTTTATCGATGGACATACTCATTGGTGAAATACAAGGAGTCCTCAAAATATTTTGAGACACATTCTAGTAAGTAATGACAAAATTATGAAATATTATATATATGAAAAATAAAATTCCATTCGTACATTAAAGCAAATGTCAAATATTTGACAGAAAAATTTCCACTTATTAATTTCGCCCAGGGTACCCTGGAGGATGAAAATTTCCGGAAATTTTTTGGGTTGTCATGGCAACTAAACAAAAACTAATTTTCTGATTGGCTATAAAAGCGAGGTGTCAAACATTCAATGAAATTTTATTCCTGCATCGGTGAAAATTTCCATTATATAGACTCGAGCAATAGCTAATAAGGAAAGAGGGAAAGTATGAGAAAGGGAAAAGCGAAAAAGGAAGTGTCAAAAGGAAAAAGGAAAACCGGAAAAAGGGAAAACAGAAAACAAAATCGAAATGGGTAAAACGGATAGAGAAAAGAAGAAAGAAAGAAATATTGTGGCATACAACCAGGCGATGATGGAGACATCACCTAACCTATGATTATTCTCCTAGTTGACTTTGATGCAGGCATACTATGTCATGGGTTGCTTAATCACACCACATACGGTGAACTGAACTATTATCAGTAAAATATTAATTTCGCCGCGGTGAAACTTTCCATTATATGGACTAGTACAAAAGCTAATCTCGGTGTTTTGCACCTTGCACCTTGGTCGATTTATCTCAGCCTTCGGTTGTCCTGAAACGTTCACCTTAATTTGATTATGAATTTCGTATCGATAAAATGTTGACACAAATCGATAATGAGGACAAGTGGCATGTTTACTCTTTACTACAACTTTATTCCTACATGCGCTATCTGATTATTATTTTATCTTCATTGTTTCTTTAATGGATTTTTGTATGTTATTTCAACAAGGATTCATTTACCTGGTAGTGATAATTCTATCAGGTAATCTTATTGGGTTTTGGAATAAGGGTAAAATATCGAAATTCAATAGACACATGACAATGCCAGTACCTTCCTGATTGTTGAAATAATTCATCTTGAAAAATGTAATGATTTTAAATATTGCGTTCTAAGATATCTGCCAAATAATTTTAAGTGCCTGGTATACACACTTAGAAAAAAACTCATACGACTTTTCAACAAAAAAAAACCCTTTATGATTGGACACAAAATTATTACCAGTTTTGTGTATTTCTGTTTGGGTAGTGATAGATTTGAAATCTTCAACACGAAATTTGGAGAATGTCGAACATAAATTGAGGTTTGGATTTTAATTTGTTTACCCTTATCACAAGAATCAGTTAGAAAGTCTTTATCAGATAATTGAACCACCTTTAGGAGAACATATGAAGTCCATCTTTCTTCAGTTTGAAAAATTGAAGAAAAAAAGGTTTTTTATAAAATTGTTTTTTCTGTTAACCAGCTCTCGTCCCCTTACGAACGGCAACTCTCAGAAGTCGAGCAAAGAAATAACGAGGTCATACCTTTTATCGTGTGATTACTAGCACTTTCTCGGGCCATCAGAAAAATTTCTGCATTCGCTTCGGTTGGAATCTTCGATTAGCAGCCAGAGTCATTGAAAGATAGGCGCTTCAACCAATCGGCTTCCTGGCTTCTCAGTGTAGTGACATATGGATGCAAATAACGTGGTTATCAAAAATACGAGGATGTATTGATATCAAGTTAGCCTAGACCAGTTCCCTGCATAAACAAAATATTGCGTTACCATAGCAACGAACAATAACTTATTAAAAGTGTCAGTGTAAAGTTTGACGTCAAAAAAGTAAACCAGTTACGCAATAAATTAAAAGAAAAAGTATGTCCACCGAAATTGTGAAAATCGAAAAATTGGAGTATCGAGCCGTCATCAAGTACCTGTATTTAAAAGGATTAAGAGGTAAGCAAATTTACGAAGATATGCTTAATACCCTTGGTGATCAATGTCCTTCGTATGCGACCGTGAAAAATTGGACTGCAAGCTTCAAAAGCCGTAAATTTTCCATTGAAGATGATAACCGATCGGGAAGGCCAGTTTCTGTGTCAGTCCCCGAAAATATCGATGCAGTTCATGACATGATTTTAACAGACCGGTAAAACGGATATCTGAAGCACTGAATATTTCATACGAACGCGATCATCATATAGTTCACGTCAATTTGGACATGAGGAAAATTGCTGCAAAATGGATCCCCAAATGTTTGAATGTTGACCAAAAGCGTGCAAGGGTAGTAGCATCGCGTTCGATCTGTGCTCGATTTGAAAACGATGTAGACTTCTCATACCGAATTGTTACTATGGATGAGACTTGGGTACATTTCTACGATCCAGAAACAAAGCAACAATCGATGGAACGGCGACACTCCGGTTCTCCAAGACCTAAGAAGTTTCGTGTCCAAAAATCTGCTGGAAAAGTTCTTGCTTCAGTTTTTTGGGATTGCCATGGAGTAATCATGATTGATTTTTTGGATAAGGGTAGAACAATAACTGGAGATTACTATTCGACATTACAGACCACTCTACGGGAAAAAATTAAAGAGAAAAGACGCGGAAAGCTATCCAAATGTGTTTTGTTTTTGCAGGACAACGCACCTGCACACAAATCTCATGTTGTCATGCAAAAAATTCGTGATTTAGGGTTTGAATTACTAGAACACCCCCTTATTCACCAGAGTTGGCTCCGTCCGACTATCATCTCTTTCCTCAACTGAAAAAAAGTTTAATAGGTCGTAAATTTTCATCCAACGAGGAGGTAATAAAAGCTGTGGAGGTCTGGTTTGCAGAGCAAGAAGAAATATTTTTTTTTTGAAAGGTCTAGAGACGTTTATCTCCACGGTTCTCATTGTGATGTTTTGGTAAAAAGCATAACAAGCTAATCACAAATATAAATATATTAGATCTTTGTTGTGAATATTATTCAACTGTACTGTGTTATCAGATGGTCACTATAAACAGTTATAATTCTTCCAATGACAAGATCCGAAAAAAATCGAATAGTAAATAAAAACTTGTGATATAAATGGAAGGAACATTCATCATTACATGACACTATATTTGTCCTAATTTCGTAAAACACTCGAATTCTTTCAATTGAAATTTTATTCGGAATTAGAAGACGATTATTTATCAGTTTTTATAGATATCGTAATCAACCTAACTTATCATCAAATATAAAATCACGCAAGCAGTACATTGAACCAGTCTGTAGTTGATATTTGATTTAAAAAAAATGAAACTAATACTTACGTTCTTTTTTATAGCCTCAGCTGCAGCTGATATTGCAGTCAACATTTTTTCCGACGATTTTATAGATAACATCAATAAACAGAACTTAACATGGAAAGCTGAACGATTTTTCGACAAATCTATGACATTAGAGCAAATTCGAAAATTGCTAGGAGTTCTACCTTCTGATAAATTACTGAAAGCCCTCCCGGTCCGTTATCATAGCAGTGATGATAAAGAAATTCCCGAAAGTTTTGATGCAAGAGAGGAATGGCCCAAATGTGAATCAATTAAGATGATTAGAGATCAAGCAAACTGTGGATCTTGTTGGGTAAGTAGAGCACTTTTTTGGTAGTACTAGAACACACATAATGTGACTTCAAAAAAAGTTACCAAACCGGAACACTCTCATGAAATAAAAATTGATATTCATCATTATGAGTACTTAATAATTAAATACTGCAAATCTCTCATTATAATGAGTTTATAATTTCTTCAGGGGCATGCATAAGGTTTTACCTTTTATGGGTTTCACTAGTTTATTTGTAACATTTTGATTTGTAGATATATGTACTGTTTTATTGTGTATTGTGTATTTTGGCGAATTATTATTATTATGTCATTGCCTCATGCTGGAGTATTTTTAGTTTGAATAAAAATAACACATCTTTTCTCAGTCTCACCTCAAAATATATTTCTTCGACATAAACGTAGCATCTTCATAAGTAACCACTTGTTGATATTTTCCTCATGGGTTAGTTAGAAATTCAAATCCAAATATTTCATATTTATTGTTTGAAAGCCACAGAGCGATGATATTATATTAATTTTCATAAGCTCATAAGATAGTTGCTATTCCATTTTTGCAAAAAAAAATGGTTCCGTTATATGTTAAGGTCGTTCAATAAACAAGAATAAATATTACATAAAATGTCATCCATAGGAATCATACGAAGGCGTAGAAGGGCCAACAAAAAAATATTTTTCAAAACATTTGGAATTGCCACTTCAAAGTGACAATTGTCACTTTGAAATGACAATTGTCACTTTGAACTGGCAATTGTCACTTTGAAGTGACAATTGTCACTTTGAACTGACAATTGTCACTTTGAAGTGACAATTGTCACTTTGAAGTGACAATTGTCACATTGAAGTGACAATTGTCACTTTGAAGTGACAATTGTCACATTGAACTGGCAATTGCCTCTTTGAAGTGACAATTGTCACTTTGAATTGACAATTGTCACTTTGAATTGACAATTGTCACTTTGAACTGACAATTGTCACTTTGAACAATTGTCACTTCAAAGTGGCAATTGCCAGTTCAAGGCAATCATACTACATGAACAAAGTATTTACACTGGTAGTACTGAGTTTTTTAAAGTTATATTCAACTCTTCACATATTATTATGCCGTGGTGGCGTGCAAAAAATTCCAGGTCTTCATCAAATCAAATAAAATTGTGCTTTACGATCCAAGAATTAACAATCCTTATTGACAAAGCTTATACGTAAAAACTTGTAATAGAGCGACAGTGTCGAGTATAAAATGCAATGAGTGCAAACATGATATGTATGATTATGAAGTATACAGGGTGAGTCAACAAGATTCCCGTGGTCGCTTGCTCCGATGTGAATTACTATTTCGATTTCTTATATTTTTTTGCCAAACGGACCATTTAAGACTATCTTCCAAAATTATTCTTATTCATACAGGGTGCATCATTAAAGCATCATTGAAGCGTGGCTGACCAAAGTTGGTCTTTTTCATATATTCCGATCCGCTGTATCATTGGCTGCTCAACGATTTTTTCAATTTTGGATTCCGTTGCGGCGTTGCCGAGTTATCTAAAAAATATCTATTTTGCAGACTTCTTTTTGAAATATCTCCTATTTCACGTTTCGAAATATTTAGTGGAGATAATACTCTTGATTTTGCATAACATATTACCGAGAATCCCCATGTAAGTACACGTATTCTGAGTAGGGAGTTGGGAATATCACAAAGTAGTGTTTCTCGGATAGTGAGAAAATGCAATTTCCATCCATATCATATGCAGTTGGTGCAGGAGCTAACTAAAAGAGATTTTCCAAAGCGAATGCAGTTTTGCCAATGGGGTGTAAATCAAATCAGAGAAGAACATGATTTTTTTGAGTATGTTATATTTTCGGACAAGCCACGTTTCACAACAAAGGCCATGTGTCGGCATAATATGCACTATTATTCAACTGAAAACCCCATTTCGTTAGATATGTCAATCACCAACAATGTTGGTCACTGATTGTTTGGGGAGGTATCATTGGACTGCGAGTGATAGGGCCATTTTTTTTCAACGGTCATCTTAATGGAAGAGAATATCTAAGGTTTTCGCGACAGCTATACAGTTTATTAGATGCTCTGCCATTGGCAACAAGGCAGAGAATGTGGCTCCAACAAGATGGTGCGCCTGCACATTACCAGACTGATGTACGGGATTACATCAACAATACATTTCGTGGAAAATGGATAAGTAGAGGAGGGCCAGTTCAGTGGCCTCCTAGGTCACCAGACCTCACAAAAATGGATTTCTTTCTATGGGGATACATTAAATGGGTTGTTAATCAAACTCCACCTACAACTCCTGAAAATATTAAAGCAAGAATTCGGACTGCTTTCAGGGAAATTTCAGAAGACATGCTGGAACGTGTGGAGAATAGTTTCCAGAATAGATTGAAGAGTCATTAAAAAGGAGTTGATATGAATGATAATATACAGGGTGTTCCATTTGAAAAAATCAAAATATTGATGTTTGAAAATGGCCAAGTTTGTATTGTTGTACCGAACATCCTGTATAATTTATATAATATTCACCATATACACAATTAACTTGACCATTTCGACTATCGATTTCCGAATTATCTCCACTAAATATTTCGAAACGTGAAATAGGAGATTTTTCAAAAAGAAGTCTGCAAAATAGATCCGCAACGGAATCCAAAATTGAAAAAATCGTTGAGCAGCCAATGAAACAGCGGATAAGAATATATGAAAATATACTGGGCGTTTCATTTGAAAAAGGCCAACTTTGGTCAGCCACGCTTCAATGATGCACCCTGTATGAATAAGAATAATTTTGGAAGATAGTCTTGAATGGTCCGTTTGGCAAAAAAAATATATGAAATCGAAATAGTGATTCACAACGGAGCAATCGACCTCGGGAATCTTGTTGACTCACCCTGTATATGTGAATATAATTGACAAAGTATATTCATGAAGTATATAGTATAAAATAAAATCAAATATATAAATTATATGTAAAAAATATACAGGTTGTTTAATGTACTACATTACACGACAGTTAAGTTATCTAGCTAAAGTGATGCCTAAAATTTTCATCAAAAAATAGTGAACATGTACCATATTTTAAAAATTTTGTATAGTAATTATGATAATGGTGTCATTCGATTCGTGATGTTATGTAGAAAGTTCAAGGAAAGGTCCCAAAAGGTGCCGAAAAAAATTGCAAAATTTATAAAAAAATTAGGTGGAAAAAGGTGGGGCTCTGGTTAAAAAAAAAAACTCGAAAAATATTGAAGATTTTCAAAATGTTAAAAAAGATCTGAAAAGATCAGGAAATTTCCTGAAAAAAAGGTCCGACTCCCGAAACTGTACTTCCATTATTTATAATTATTACAGAGCCCTGAAAATAGAGCCAAAAACGGGTAGTATAGTTCCGCGCGCTTAGCGTCACTCTGACACATGAACAAAAAAATATTTAAACCTATTAAATATGAATGAAGAGTTTGAGTAGGAACAATAATATAGGATTATTTATAATTTTCTTTGAATAAAAAAATTGTGGAGTTGTTTTTTAGATACGTTTTCACTTCTGCTTGAAATTTCTTGATATTACGTATTTGTTTTATTTTGTTTGGTAGTAGATTGTACAATTTTGAACTAACGGTTCGATAATATATTAATGTATATTTTTAATAACTTTAGATGTTACGGAATCTAGACCAAGTGAGCTATTATTTTTCAGGTTAGATATCAATATGGTGATTTCATTCGCGCTTATAGGTTATAGAAATAAAGCAATATTTTTCCTTATGCTGGTAAAATAGTCATTGAAGAGATTTGCTTTTTCAGTATTATTTGTAATAGTTTCATTTTGTTCAGAAATTATTGAAGTGTTTTCTATTTCCGTTTTCTTCGATTTGCCTCCAGTTATGTCATTAATAATTATTATAGTCCAATTTATTTTATAATTACCATTTGTGTTCTGTATTTTATTTTTACACAAGTAATTTTTAGTTTTCCTGATCAAATGAATGAGTTTATTTCGCTATATTTTGTATTAGGTTTGTAGTTCGTGAGAATAGTGCATCAATAACTTTTTTTTCATCTAACCGCTTTGTTTTATGGAGTTGATGGGCCCAGTGTAATCCACGGTTTGATTTTGCTTTTTGTGCCAGTTTTGTTTTTCCTTGTATGCGTTGATTTTATAATGTACGAGGATGTATTGATATCTAGTTAGCCTAGACCAGTTCCCTGCATAAACAAAATATTGCGCTACCATAGCAATGAACAATAACTTGTTAGAAGTGTCAGTGTAAAGTTTGACGTCAAAAAAGTAAACCAGAGTTACGCAATAAATTGAAAAAAAAAAAATGTCCACCGAAATTGTGAAAATCAAAAAATTGGAGTATCGAACCATCAAGTACCTGTATTTAAAATGGTGAAGAGGTAAGCAGATTTACGAAGATATGCTTATGGTGATCAATGTCCTTCATATGCGACCGTGAAAAATTGGACTGCAAGCTTCAAAAGAGGTAAATTTTCCATTGAAGATGATGACCGATCGGGAAGGCCAGTTTCTGTGTCAGTCCCCGAAAATATCGATGAAGTTCATGACATGATTTCAACAGACCGTCGAATTGGGCTAAAACGGATATCTGAAGTACTGAATATTTCATACGAACGCGTTCATCATATAGTTCACGTCAATTTGGACATGAGAAAAATTGCTGCAAAATGGATCCCCAACTGTTTGAATGTTGACCAAAAGCGTGCAAGGGTAGTAGCATCGCGTTCGATCTATGCTCGATTTGAAAACGATGTAGACTTCTTAAACCAAATTGTTACTATGGACGAGACTTTGTGTACATTTCTACGATCCAGAAACAAAGCAACAATCGATGGAATGGCGACACTCCGGTTCTCCAAGACCTAAGAAGTTTCGTGTCCAAAAATCTGCTGGAAAAGATCTTGCTTCAGTTTTTTGGGATTACCATGGAGTAATCATGATTGATATTTTGGATAAGGGTAGAACAATAACTGGAGATTACTATTCGACATTACTGACCCCTCTACGGGAAAAAATTAAAGAGACAAGACGCGGAAAGCTATCCAAAGGCGTTTTGTTTTTGCAGGACAACGCCCCTGCACACAAATCTCATGTTGCCATGCAAAAAATTAGTGATTTAGGGTTTGAATTACTAGAACACCCCCCTCATTCACCAGAGTTGCTCCGTCCGACTATCATCTCTTTCCTCAACTGAAAAAAAGTTCAAATGGTCGTAAATTTTCTTCCAACGAGGAGTTAATAAAAGCTATGGAGGTCTGGTTTGCAGAACAAGAAGATACGTTTTTTTTTAAAGGTCTAGAGACGTTGCAGGTTCGTTGTAATAAATGTATCCAATTGAGAGGAGAATATGTTAAGTAATAAAATATTTTGACATTGAAATTTTGTTTGGTTCTAAAGTAGGCTAAGAAAGTTTCAATATATCCTCGTATATATTTTATTTCTACACATTTTTACATTGTTTTGTCATGATTTTTGTTTTTTCTGTGTTTTACCAATTGAGAATGTATTCTCGCGTATGATTTACCTGTCCTGCTACAAATGTCTGTATTTTACATAACATAGTTAAATAAACGATTTGATTTGATTTGATTATATTGAAATTTCAGCGATTTTCACCGAAACCGGTTTTCCATAAGATTAGTGTGGGGTTCTTTGCAGATCTTTATTACAAAAAAAAAACAAAGCCACACTTTTTTTTTCACCAACTGTTTATATCTTTTGCAGTTTTTCTCGGCCCCTTTTGGGATCTTTCCTTAAACTTTCTAAATGACATTACGAGACAAATGACACCATGATGAGAATTTTTGATGATAAAAATTTTTTTTTAAATAATTTCATGCTGATGACTATCATACACTATATTAAATTCAGCGCTATCTGTTGCGGAGAAGTTTTGTTCTGTTCTCACACAATCTTCTAAACGAACCATTGAGTTGTCATCTCAACCCATACACTCAGTTGCAAAATATTTCTTCCAGGCTTTTGCTGCAGTTGAGGCTATGTCTGACCGCATATGCATTCATTCAGATGGAGAAAATCAGACCTTGGTATCAGCAGAAGATTTGTTATCGTGCTGTGGCACCAAATGTGGAGACGGTTGCGATGGTGGATATCCTGCTGCAGCATGGGACTATTGGTACACAGATGGTCTCGTTAGTGGGGGACTTAATGGGGATACCAAAGTAAGTATTGCGATATAATTTGCTTCAGTCTGTGGGTGTACCCACTGATGGGTACTGACTTAACGATTTTTGTAGCTGACGATATGATGTGGTTAAGAGTCCAAGTTAAGATATAGAAAATAATTTATACTTCTTATTTTATGAGTGACTTACTATCCATGTGAAATACGAAAGAAAAGCAGCAAGAGAGAGCAGTACGATTATTTGATTTATTTATTAGAAATCAAAGCCCAACAGATAGACAGATTTCATAGGTGGTACCATGAATAAAAAAATTGACAGAAAAAAAATGCCCAAATATATTCAGAAATATTATCCCTACACAAATAAAAAATTCACTCAAAAGTACGGATCAAAATAGATGAGAACTCAATAAGAGATAGTCAACATTTCAACAAAAAGTATTATAATAGGAAACATTTTATACAGTGAGGACGTAAAAAGTCCTCTCCCCCCCTTAACTTTTCAACGAAACAAGCTATCGAGATCGGGTAAAATTCAGGTAAAAAGGTACCACTTTTACTACTTTGTGGCATAAAAATGTTTGTGGTCACGTGGTCTAGTGTCAAGAGGGCAACATCAACTTTTTTTTTCAAATGTAATGGGGGTCACGTTGCTTCTGGTTTTGAAGGTCTCAAGATTCTATATCCAACACTTCTTGGTTTGTGAAAATTGGCAAAGCCGTTTTAAACTGACGAGCGTTTGAAATTTGCTTCAAATATTTAACAAATAAATTATTTTAACTATTTATTATAGCAAAATTTTAACTCCGTTGCTGATTCTGGCCGAAAAGCCAATTTTTTGTGGTGAAACAGATGCCCATATTATTGTTTTTTTACACTGTGGTTTTTGTTTCAGTTTTTTATACCTTAGTTATTTTGCTGGAGACTCCAAATAGCATTTCATTTTAATCTCAGTCTAATATTGACGTTAATCAATACTTTTGACAGTTTTCATAGATTTCAGCATTTCTTTATAATTTTCAAATGCCTCGTCCTCGCCCTTTAGAAGAAAAAACCGAAGAATATTTAATTAGTGCTTCCCAAATAATCCAATATCTCGTACCTACTTAAGGGAATTGGTAAATAAATTTCAAAGAACTGGTTGCGTAACGAGGGCAAAAGGATCTGGAAGAAAATCCATTTCAGAAGATCAGCAAATCGACGTTCTGGCAGCTGTTGTTAATAATCCGCAGCAAACAACAAAAACGGTAGCCACGGCTTGAGACGTATCTACGACCACTGTGAAAAAATATCTTAAAAAACACAAATTTAACCCATACACATTAAAAATTCTGCTTCAGTTAACAGAAGATGACCCAGATAGAAGAATGCAGTTCTGTGAGATCATGTCTGATCGGATAACCCAAAATTCCTGTTACATTAACTCTATTTGTTTTGGTAATGAAAGTACGTTTTTTCTAAATGGAACAGTAAATAGACAAAATGTGCGTTATTGGTCAGACATAAATCCGCACGTTTTTCGAGAGGGTCCTACTCAAACTCCAGAGAAGATCAACGTATTGGCTGGTATTTTGGGTGACCATATCATAGGTCCAATATTTATGGCAGAAAATTCAACTGGGCATATGTATTCAAATATGCTTCAAAATCAGATCCATCACAATATTCAAGAAGTAGTTGGGGCAAACCCAATTGAATTTACCATGGATGTTACCTTTCAACAAGATGGTGCACTCCTTCACTACTACAGACCTGTCCGAGAATGACTCAACGAGAATTTTCCGGGACGGTGCATAGGCCGACGTGACAAAGAAATGTTGGATAGAGAATAGGAAGACCTTCAAAACCAGGAGCCACGTGACCCACTTTTACATGTGAAAAAAAAGTTGATGGTGCCCTCTTGACACTAGGCCACGTGATCACAATCATTTTTATGCCACAAAGTAATAAAAGTGGTATCTTTTTACCAGAATTTTACCCGATCTCGATAGCTTGTTCCGTTCAAAAGTTAAGGGGGGGAGGAATTTTTACGGCCTCACTATATATTAGACAAGTGTACTTACAGTATATTTGATTTTGCCTGTGGTAAATAAAAAGTTGGATTGTGTCTACTGGATAGTCTGGGAACTATAGAGTTCAATTCTCCTCCTCTAAAGTTTGTCATAATTAATCTGGATAAGAGATGTTGGTATTTGTGCCTCTAGCAGGATACACTCCATTCATTTTGAATGTGAGATACTTGGCAAACACTCTTTGTACTTGCTCGATGGCATTTATATTTTTGAAATAATACGGTGACCAAATCAGTGATGATTTATTTGATATTTAGAATTGAAATTTAATAAAAAATTTCATCCACAGGTGATATGTTAGAAACAAGCATACTTTTCCATATTTGAGGGGTTATTTTTGATGTTAATGACAGTTGCTTATAAATATGTCATTCGAAAAGGTTTCGATTCTGTTTCTATGATAAATGGTTGATAATTATTTGTGTTTAAACTGTAAATCAACTCCATTTGTGATTCCAAAACAACTTTTCCTACGAAAATGCATGAACAAAGGTCATTCAACAAAGTTCAAGCTTATACAAAAAAGTCGTCTTCTAGAAACTCGTATCATAAATAAGTATTTCTCTTGAAACTGGTGATAGACCAGGTCATGACTGTTCAGAATATCGGAATTTCACCTCAGTAAAAATATCACCGTTTTCAAGATAATGGACATTTTAAGAATTTCTGGAAAATCGCTACCTAACCTTGGATTTTTGAGAGCTATGTATACAAATTGAGACGAATTCAAATATCTTTGCTGCTGAGTGATGTTTTTAGACGTACAGAACAGTTTTTCAGAAAATGAAAAAAAAATTCAAGAAATAAGGTTGAAGTGACAGATTTGAGTTTCATCAATTTTTTTTTTTAAGTTTGACATTACTCTCTGAAAGAAACATAACCAATTGGAAGTGGACATTCATTTCAAAAGAATGCTCATTTTGTCCAGACTCTACCATGGTATATAAAACAAACTATAATTATTTTTGGATGAAGTGATTTCCATTGAATTAGGCGTGGTTTTATTCTAGGCTTCCACCAACTTTTATACTTACGCTCAAAAATTATTTTATTTCTATTTTATCAAGATAAAATGTGGAAATCATTATTAATAATAAAGAATAGACTGCTTGGTAGCATTAAATAGTATGTCAATAAAAATTTTCATGTAATTAAGCCTAATAAAATTACCGAAATGAAATGTCGATTATCCGACATGGCACCGATTAATACGAATTTTTGTCATAAATGTCGCAATTGTTCAACATTTAGATTCTAACGAAGTTTCAGAGACCGACAGAAATACAGGGTGTAACCAAATAAGTACAAATTTTTTTAGGAGGTGAATCCTGGTCGAAAATTAAAAACTTTTCTAACTCCTGTGTTGTATCCGCAGAAGCAATAGTTTCCTGATGGAAAAATAAAATACAGCATTGTGCATGAACGGATCTTCTGTAAATAGAATTGGAAAATCTAGTAGGTGGCTGTCACATTTTGTTTGAACAACTTGTGACTTCTTTCGTAATTTTTTGAAATTATTCCGCTTGTTTCATTCAGTGGTATTTATTTCTTCATGCCGTACACACGTTATACTCCCCGAGATTATGCGCATATGCACTATATTTATGGTGAATGTGGAGGTAGTGCTACTGCTGCAGCAGCGCTTTATGCAAAACGATATCCGATTGCACAATGCCGCTCAGAGAATCGCTGATTTGGGGGCTATAACCTATAACGCATTTGAAAATGTTCTTCTTGAAAAAATTTTGTCTCTGCGTACGAGTGGATAAAAAATAACATTTTTGTAATATTATTCAGTGCATTGTTGAATAAAAGTTGTTGTGGTTTATAGTGTATGTTGACTCAAAAAAACGTTGAATTAGTATTTGATTCTTTACATCTCATTGAATGCTTCTAAGCTGTTGATTCGTTATTACTCATAATTATTTAATCACTTCATCCTGATAGGAGTTGATTTTAGCTCAGAATAACATCACACTCTAATATAATCGAAATTATACTCCTTCCAAAAATAATTATCGTATGTTTTATACCATGGTAGACTCTGGCCAAATTGGCATCCTTTTGTAATGAATATCCACTTCCACTTGTTTATGTTTTTTTTTAACAATAATGTCAAACTGTTGTTAAAAAAAAATTGTGAAACTCAAATCTGGCATTTTACACTCATTTCTTGAAAAATTGTATCGTTTTCTGATAAACTGTTTTGTACGTATGAAAGCATTACTCATCAGAAATCTTCAGCAGCAAAGATATTTGAATTGGTCCCAATTTGTAGACATGGCACTCAAAAATCCCAGTTGAGGTGGTTATTTTCCAGAAATTTAAAAAATGCTCATTATCTCGAAAACGGTGAGATTTTTACCAAGGTGAAATTCCAATATTCTGAATAGTCATGACCTGGTCTATCACCAGTTTCAATATTGTACAAGGTTTACCGGACACCCTGTATAATACTGTTACTTACAATAATTTCGTAATGATTATTTCTTAGAAGAGCAGATGTTACAACTATTGTACCGAGCTATGCAGGTAAAAGATATAATAATAATGATGATATAAAAGAAAGCACCCAAAAGCTCACGAAAACGTATTTTATTATACGATTGAGATCATTATTTCGCTCCGCATGGGCGGTCTTTGTCACGTGGTCTCGCGAGAGCCAATCGCATCGCAGTAACCTTGTGCGAGAGGTAGAGCCGATATATGCTCTAACTCGCATCTCAAGCTATGCATAGTGCTGTTCTCCCGGACTCCCTCGTTCATCTGGCAGGTAAAAAGTTCCATCAAATTATTTTGGATTTTTTTTGCATTTATTTACCTATATTACTCTCCAAATATCTCAAAGTGCCTCAAGAATATTCTTTTCTGTTGTTTAAAAAACCATTCTGCAACAGTGGGGTTAACATTTAGACCCAACTGATTGGTCTGGCTTTTTGTCTTTTTAATTCCTCAGATATTTAACTATAGGATATAAAAATTTCAAAATGCCTCAAAATTAATAAAAATATTTTCCCCAAAAAAAATCAAGGGCAGCTAGGATGCCGCTTACCTTTAGCCAAATCTCGATTATCTTATTTGGGACTCCGTCAAGGATGATTACAAAATTTTCTGTAGTGCCTCAAGATCCTACCCCAAATTGTTCACCGGCTCTGAATAAATGAGCGTCTATAAAGACTTTCTCAAGTTTCTATATCTTCTTTACCTTCCAGGGATGTAAAGCCTACTCTCTGAAGCCATGTAACCATCACGTAGCAGGTGGAACAAATTGCTCGACAATAGACAATGCACCTACACCAAGCTGCACCAAAAAATGTGATAATGCCACAGTGGATTACGAATCCCAGAGGACATTTGGAGACAAGCCTTATGCCTTACCCAGTGTCGTCAAAGACATTCAAATTGAGATAATGACCAACGGTCCCGTGGAGGCATCTTTTGACGTTTTTCCGAGCTTTATTGTACACAAAGAAGGTGAGTACTCCATATATAGTTTCCAATAGCAAATTACAACTGAGACATTCTTGGAGGACTGTCTGTTCTGTAATATGGAACCCACAGGTATTGAGGCATAGTTTGATGCATAGTAGTTATACCACAGATTAAAAACCTACCAAACAGAATAGAATGATTGCGTAAGTAAATGTTCTATGGGGCTCATCTCTCATCTATTTCAACACGCAAAAATCCCAACGTAGTCATTTTTGGACCCAAGAAGGCTACCTTGCGGCACACCATACGATTCGACACCCGATTTTGGGACCCTCTATTCGTATATAGCGTAGTATGTCAACACTTCATTAGTCATCCGTCATTTACTTGTTTATCTCACTGAATCATGTGACTGAGTCACCCGAGTCATCAAATGGTTCACTCATTCGAGTGATTCAGTCACTGAGTGATTCTCTCTCTGACTGAAACATTCAGTGACTGAATCAATCGAGTGTTTAAAACACTCAGTGACACGAGTGAGTGGATCACTCAGTGACTGAATCACTCGAGTGAGTGAATCATTCAAAAGTAAGTTAGGTATTTATTTTGTCTATGATTATTAGTTTTAATTGTAGTTGATTGTATTTGCAACACAAAAATTCCACTACTTCATTTATGTTAAAATTGATTCTGATCACAAGTTGCTTGAAACCATAATGAAAAAATATCTTGCATCTGTTTCTCCGCTCCTACAAAGAATTAGACTACGCCTGCTAAATTACAATATAAATGTGGAATATAAGCCTGGAAAATATCTATACAGGGTGTTTCTGGAGTACGTGCAGAAAATTTAGGAGCGTGTTCCTGACACCAAAATAAGAAGAAAAGTTCCAATAAACATATGTCCGCAAATTATTCGTTTCTGAGATACAGAGTGTCAAAGTTGAATTCTGATTTTTATTTTTTGTGAATAATTTCAAAATAATTTTCATATTTGGGTAAAGTTTGGTACCTGGGAATATTTATCATTTAGTTTATATAAAGAATATATTCTCGGTAGAGGTCACTGAGAGCAATTGTTATTGAGATTTGAAATAATCGGTGCAAGTGATTTTGAATGACAAGATTTTTTAATTAAAAATAAATCCAATTAGAAATTAATTTTTTCGTAACTGACAAAAAATTTGATTTCGTCATTGAAAAATCATCCCAGATACCAAACTTTACTCGAATATCACAAATATTTTGGAATTTATTGACAAAAAACAAATACAAGAATTAAACTTTAACACTCTGTATCTTAGAAATGAATAACTTGCGGACATGTGTTTATAGGAAATTTTTTTCTTATTTTGACGTCAGCAACATGCTCCTGAAGTTTCTAAACGTACTTAAGAAACACCCTGTATATCGCTGATACTTCAAGAGTTTTTTGCCTGAAGATGGACTAAGATCTGACCAATAATTCGCTTTTGCAGTACACGCGATTTCGCGAGACTTGGCAATGTCACCAGAACGTAAAAACAATTTAGGCAAGAAACTTCCAAAGATAATATAAGCCGCGTTTCATTGACAACTAGAGTTTACATCTACTAGTAGAAGAAGTAGATTATCATAAAAACGTAATTTCAGGGTTTCCAATAGAAGTCAGATAATTCTAAAATGCCCTAAAAAGTAAAAAGTTTGAAACTTTTGTTTTCATTATTATAAATGATACATTCAATATGAATAATTTGCTTGCATTAACAACTACTACAACAGCACAAATAGACAATGGAAGAATACGCGAGCAGTATTATATCTATTCGAAGATCTAGGCGGGAATGTTTCAAGTGCAATAATTTATCAATTTTATCGTAGGGTTTTTCCATTTCCAGAGGAGTCATGTATTGATTCAATTTTCAACTGAGAATGTTTCTCTTTAAAACATGCAATAATAAACTTATCACATATGTGAATTCCTTCAATATTTTTCAATCAGAAAACTTTTTCAGAATGTTAAAATTATTATGAATAAGTGATTCCTAAACCTTCACACCTTCCACTTTCGAGGCAGCTTTGAGTGAACTAGCAAATAAGCCTTGGAATTATGTTTGAAAAATTAGAGCATATTTGTATGTTGGGAACAAATAGGTACTAAAAATATTTTTTTCGTATTTATCTGGACAATTTTTCTCTATTCATCATACATAAATCGATTTGACATAAAGTGTTTCTAAATCATCCCACTGATGTTTTTGAACTTCCGCTACTTTCGGGGTCAGCATCTTATCTTCATCATCTTTTTTGGTATCCATTTGTATATTTCTTTAGGATATGATTTCAAAATGAAGGTTCAACAGAGGTTTTCAATGAATTGAGAATCAATATGAACCCCATACCTTCTTTATAACATAATTAAAACTCGTTGTACAACCTATACGTATTCAAACATTTTCATCTATATAACTTTACTCACGTCCATAACACTCATATTTATTTTAACTAGAGGCTGTTCAGTACCAAAATCGTTTTAATGTGAGTAAATGAAGTTTTTTGAGCTTTAAAATACAACCAAACTGAAATGAACAGAAATGAAGTCCATAGTTTCAAACTACTTTCAATGTCAATAATGTCAATTTCTGCTACGATTAAGGAATTTTCCTTTTTCAACCAATTATCTACTTTTGCTACCCTCAAATTTGATCGTAGTGAAAGAAGAAAAAGTAGATATATTTGGTGTCAAAAAAACAGACATGTCAAATTCTACTTCTACGAGTAGAACATGTCTGTCTACAATAAAACGCTCCAATGTCATACAAGTTGCCGAATTTTGTGAAATGGCTGGCCAAACAATAAAGTGCCTTCTAGCTTTGCACAATATTTCAAAATAAAAAATGACTTACTTGGTGAAAAAGTTGTCGTACCATCATCATTACGAACAGATATGCTCCAATTATTTCATGAGGGCCATTTTTTATTGGCCTGGCCTATCGGCAAATATTGAATCGTTCATTAAGAAATGTGCAACCTGTGAAAGTTTTGCTAGAAAACAACCAAAGGAGTCTTTTTTACCTTATGAATAACCAAAACGTCCGTGGGAAAGATTGGGGTTGGATATTTTGTCATATGCTAACAAAATTGTCCTCATTGTTTTCGATACATATTCAAACTGGCTGGAAGTGCCACAAATTAGGAATAAGTCAGTAAATTCTATCATTTCAGCATTAAAGTCTATATTTTCAGTACATGGAACACCTGAGAAAGTAACAGCTGACAATGTACCTTTTAACAGCGTACATTTCAAGAAATTTGCGAGAGATTGGAATTTTGCGTAGTCCATATTACCCCCCATCCAATGGCTTATCTGAAAAAGGGGTAGATATAGGAAAATAGATGCTTAAAAAAGTTTTTGAAGAAAATGGTGATGTGCACACTGACTTGCTTCAATATCGAAACTCTCCACTCAAGTATATTGACTATTCACCTGCTCAGTTGCTAATGAGTCGAGTTTGCAAAACTAATGTACCAATAAATTCCAATTTGTTGCAACCTAAATTGTGTGAAAACGTATATGATAAGTTGTTATATAGAAAAAACATTTATGAGTCTTACTATAACAAGGGCACTGGAGATTTAAAACCGTTGGACCTTCATTGCAATGTGACAATTTTTAATCATCCAAGACACAAATGGGAACCTGGAAAGGTTGTGTGTCAACATAAATCACCTAGATCTTATCTTGTCAGGGACTCTACAGGCAACGTGACACGAAGAAATCGAATAGATCTCGAGTCTTCAAACACTTTTGATAAAAAAACAAATGACCTTGATATCAGTGAACCTTCCATTGAACCGGTTACTGATCTTTTGAGTAGCATTGCGAAGTCTCCATCAGTTTCAAATCAGACCACCAAAACAACATCTGGTCGCTCTGTAAAAAAACCAGACAGACTAAATTTATAAAAGGGGATGTATGATTATTAGTTTTAATTGTAGGTTTGTTACATTTGATAACAGGTCCAATCATAGTGACATTGTGCCTTTGGGTTGTCAGAGGTGACGGCACGTATTGTCAATGAAAACATTTTGCTTGAAAGCTTTCCACTTGATTTAATACATATTCTTTGAACAATCACTGGAAGGTAGTTTTATTAAACTTCCTGGCTCCAGTATGATACATTGTGTAATTATTTAAAGAACATGTTAATGATAATACTTATGCAAGATTTGTGCTTAGCATTTGGATTATTGATTTTGTTTTATCATTTGAGTTGATTACAAGTTACTCGATGTATTTGAATCTTGTTTCCTTCATTTCGAGAAATTTGTAACGTAATCTTTCAAACTTTTTTAGCGGAAGTTAGTTTGAAACCTAATAATGAGCAGTATCAAATTATTCGTAATCAAATTATCTTTTTTCCTGATAGACTGGGAGATGGTGACATATTTCAGGTGACGATTTTCTTGTTTATGCATTTGAGACCAGTGAAAGATATGAAAATTCTGACCAAAATGATGAAAAATTTGAGCAGTCGCCGCGTGGCCTTTATATAAAAAAATTCAATTCAGGCACTTAACCTCACTTCGACATCAGCAAACCATTTGCCACTTTTTTATGGGACAGTCATGACGGAAACTTCCATTATTTCAATTGGCAGCAATGAGAAAATCGTCTAAAATATTTTTTTCACAAGTTTACGCCATCATTGGTACCCTTTGGCAACTTGTAACCCTTATGCCTATAATGCCTCTGCTGCTATTGTCTATCTTAACATGCCGTTTGTGTACATGGCAGTGTCATAATCTCTCGGAAATGCTCCTGAAGTAATAATTAAGAAGTTTAAAAATTTCGAAGTTGAGTTTATCCCGATGTGGAATCTCAATAGGCTCCGCCCAATAGCGAATTTCGCTGCATCGCCCTGCCATTGGCCAGAGGCTTTGTTATAAATATAACCTAAGTCGACTGCATTGCCAGTCGACAGCTCAACCACGTGCCTCGACGGTTGAGAGGGGAGCTGAAGCTACTCAGAGAGCGACAGTGGTCTGATCGTTTGGACGAACTCGACGCCGAAGACAACTCCCTATGACGGACGCAGAAAGTCCTCAGACACGGCCGAAGGAAACCGTGCCCTTCCTTCATGGTGAGATGGGCATACTTTGCACGGAGACGGACAAGGCAGAAGCTTTTGCAGACTCCTTCGAACGTCAGTGCCGCGAGAACGAGGTCGATTACACCGATGAGGTCGTGGACTCTGAAACGCACGTAGACCAGACGATCCGACGGCTTAGAAGAACTGACGACTCAGTCATTCTTCTAGATCCGACATCTCCAGAGGAAATCAAGGACATACTTAGACACGCCAAGACCAGGAAAGCACCGGGCCCAGACAACATTCCAGTCAGGGCACTAAAAGACTTACCTAGGAAAGGACTAGCAGCCCTGACAAACATCATAAACGCTGTACTCAGACTTAGGCACTTTCCATCCAGCTGGAAAGAAGCAACGGTCATCATGATTCCGAAGCCCAACAAGAACCACACGTTCCCGCAAAACCACCGCTCCATCAGTCTAACACCTGCCATGAGTAAGGTCGCAGAAAGGGTGATCAGGACTCGACTTGAGAGAATGTCTGAAGAATTGATCATCCTACCAGATGAACAATTCGGTTTCAGACAGGAACAGTCAACAGAACTCCAGGTCACCCGGATAGTGGACGCCATCATCCGGCTGATCGCAAAATTGGTTGATGCCGAATACTCCATACCAATGATCAAGCTGATAAACTCCTTCCTAAGGGGTAGACATTACCGATGCACAGTCAGAAATGATCTCTCTTCACGAAGGAGGCTAGAAGCAGGAGTACCACAGAGAGCAGTACTGTCGCCACACCTGTATTCGATCTACACTGCAGACATGCCTATGCCGGACAACCCCATGACCAAACTTGCTCTCTATGCAGATGACGCGGCAATCTTTGCTGAGTCATCTCATGAGAGAGGAGTAACATCGAAGTTGCAACTTCAGATAAACAAGCTGGAACCGTGGTTCAATCGTTGGAAGATCGGAATCAATGCAGACAAAAGCAAGGCCATACTATTCACGAGGTGACGTAGGACACCTGAGGGACATGTTACTATGAACGAGAGAATTCCATGGGTAGACGAAGCCGTTTACCTAGGAGTAACCTTGGACAAGAAACTCACGTTTCAGAGACACGTTTCCCACAGATTAGCTATAGCGAAAGCCGCAAGGCTTAAGCTGTACCAACTCATCGGACGTAGGAGCAACATGACACTCGAGTTGAAACAACGCCTCATTAGGGCAATTCTTCTGCCTATCATATTGTACGCATCCACTGCTTGGAGGCAGTGCGTGGACAGTTATAGGCAGAGGATACAGGCCTTCTTCAATATCTGCCTGAGGATGGCAGCAGACGCACCACAATATATGCCCAACAGGTTCATATATCGAGACTTAGACATCCACCCGGACTATATCGACAGAATGATTAGACAACATGTGGGGACTACTCTAGACAGAGTAGACACCCACACGAACCCGCTGCTCACGGAGCTCCACGAGAACAGACGTGAGCAAGACGACAGAGACAGAGACAAATACAGACGTCCAGTAAACCAAGGAGACAACGACACCCCTGAAGAAGTAAGGCGGAAGCGAGACCTTCGGCGACGCCAACGTCTACTTCAACAGGCACCATATCTAGATTAATCATGCTTTTATGTTTCAGATACCAAGAAGAACTGACCAAGAAGTAATTTCAATTTCAGTTAAATCAATACACAGCACTCGGCCCTCAGCCGAGAGTTTTTTCAGGCCTTCAGCCAGTTTCAGGGGGGCACCATGCACATAAAGTAAAGTCATTGTTTTAAAAGTCAACTAATGTCAGATATAAGGGAGCTTCAGGCCGAGAATAGGCTGCGCCACTCCATATCAAACAGTCAGATTTTATTCTGCTGATCGCCAGCCATCAGGATGAGGAACCGCTTTAACGAGCGGGGGGTGAGCTTTCGAGTACGTACGAGTACTGGGGCGTTCATCCTTCCGGGCCTCAACCTTAGGGGGTGCATGGTGGGGACTGCATTGCCAGTACAGATATAAGGGAGCTTCAAGCCGAGAATTGGCTGGGCACTCCATATCAAACGGTCAGATTTTATTCTGTTGATCGCGAATCATCAGGATGAGGAACCGCTTCAACGAGCGGGGGTGGTGGATAAGGGGGTGAGCTTTCGAGTACGTACGGGTGCGGAGGCGTTCATCCTTCCGGGCCTCAACCTTAGGGGGTGCATGGTGGTGCATTGCCAGTCGCTCGGGAGCACCGAGGAAGGGACGTAGTCGTCCAACTTGGGAGCGCACTCTCCCTTGTTCTTGTCTTAGATGGCTTTTAATGAATTTTCGAGAAGAGAAATGGGAAATAAAGGAGCATTTCTTCTGTTGAGAAATCTACAGCCTGCAGATGATGGAAAATCGTTGGAAAACCCAACAATACTTCAAATAGAATTCGTTTTGACGGTTATGCCTGAGTCTTTTTCAAGACTCGCAGTGCATATTATTTTACTGCTGCTGCTACAATTCAGGATGGAACCGAATATGGAATGGAGAAGGTATCCGGAGGTTATTGGTTTTGCGACGTTGCGCACTTGTGGTAAAAAAATGGTCGAGCTAGCCGGAAGAGGAATAGAATTCCTACATTTCCAAAACTACCCAAGCAGCAGCGGTGATAAAATCGTCAGGAAACACATTTATTTTTTAATGAAAATCGAATATTTATATGAAAGTCACGCGGTGACCCTTCAAATTTTTCATCAGAATTTTCACATATTTCACTGGTCTCAGGGCATAAACGAAAAAATTGTCACCTGAAATCTGTCACCATCTCACAGTCTATTTGAAAAAATCAGCAATAGAAATTTTAATAGCAGGTACGTATTGTTCGAAAACAGTAAAGTTAAATCATTCTCAAAATTTTAGGACTGATAGGTATTAGTAGAGTCCCTGTATGCAATTTGACATTAGATCGTATATTAGAGTCGGGACACTCTTTGACAGGACATCGAAGAAACGCGTTTTAGGTTATATCTCAAAAATTATGGTAAAACCAAATAATTTTTAAATGGTGTATTCTATCAGTCAAACAAGAACAGAAAATATATCTATACCGTTGATATGAGAAAGGTCGAACGATAGTATTAACAGTACAAAATATATTTCCCTCTCTGTCAACAGTGGCGTGTCGTAAAAATGGTGGGAAAAATCTTATTGATCAAAACACGCAAGCAGAATATCTGCACAGGGGGGTTTTTCAGCAGGGCCATTAGTACATGAGATTTGAAGAGTTCGACTTCAGATGATTTCGATCGTAGAACATTGAAACCAATAATTTTGCACTTTCGAACTAGTAATGATAGAGATATTCCAACGACGATGATCGTATCATTTATTTATCCTACCCCACGGTTTTTGGAAGACATCATTTGTAAATGAATGTATTGCTGGCAACCTTAGCCCAAGTTCATTTTCATATTCGCAATAGGCGTTATTTTTTTACGCAGAATTTTAGAATTTTACCGAGAGCTTTCGTGCCGAGTGGTTAAATCGACATGGTTTAATCACTTTGGATGCCAGTCGGCGATGGTTCAAACCACGGCGACTGCAGAATTTTTTCTGATGGTTCGAGAAAGTGCTAGGAATCGCACGTAAAAAGGTAAGACCTCGTTAATCCTTGGCTCGCACAAGTTTCGACTTTTGAGGGCTGCCGTTCGTTAGGGAACAACAGCTGGTTAACGGAAAAAACAATTTTAACAAAACAATTTTTAACTCCTACCTGCATTTTGTCTGATTTGCCATATCAAACTGATGACCATTATCACTGTATGCAAAAACATAACAAATTTATTTGAAATTTTCTTCAATAACTACTCATCGTTTTTATAAATTTCATTTATTTTCTTGGTAACCTTCCAAATTTTTGAAAATGCAAATTCGAAATTCGTAGTTTTTATTCAAAATTACTGGAAGTACTTTTTGATGATTTCTTTAGGGTGTGATTAATGTTCAGCTAATGATTGATCAATAGATTATTCAATTTAGGTGAATATCAAACCAAATAGGACATGAGTGGACTTGCCTAGTTCAGATGGGAGGGTGTCAGGATGCAAAAGACAGAAACGAAGAGAAAAATAAACTATAAATTGATATCTAGCTTTTGTGGGAAGGCAGAATAAATATGCAGAAATTATAAAAAATAACAACTTTATTTCCTTTTCAAAATAAATACAATAGGCTGAAGGCCGAAAAATATCAGCTGAAGGCTATAAAATTGAGAAGCTGAAGACTATAAAAATTGAGTTACTGAAGGCCATAAAAATTGAGTAGCTGAAGGCTTTTGACTTCAGACCAAAATATTTCCACATGCTTGATTGCTTGATTGGAAGGGCCCATATCTGTGGTGACATTAAAGATATTGAATTCAATAGATGAACCTATGTTTATAATTGCTAATAAGTGTTTTGCCAAAGATTCCCCCTTCATTTTCTCCCAAGTGAAATTGAAATGATATGATATGAGTTGTTTCCATCCACTTGAAACTACACCTAACATGACAGCCAAAATATGCGTAGCTATTTCTGTCCCCTTCCCATATTAGTGAAAGTAGCTACACAGTACTTTTTTCCAGGTTCTATTTTACTGTTTCATCCAAAAATAAACAGCTATCTCTCTTGCAGTCTGAATAATTTTGAATTTTGATCTTCAAATAATGAAGTATTTCATGTAATATGCCTGGAGAAAATTGAATGTGACTCATTTTACGACTCAACGTTTTTATATACTAGGTAACGCATAATTTAGTTTCAATAAGGTTTCATTGCCAGAAGTACCACATGCGAATCGAATAACTAATGCTTCCTCCACAGTCTCAGGTGGCCATCTTTTTTCCATTATGGATTCTATTTTTATTTGTAAGTGGATCTAAATTGAAGCCAAATTTTCCAACATTCAACTTTGTTTGCAAATCTTCATTTCTGATTTGAACTCGTTCTACCATTGTTTCAAAAAATATTTAAATGAGTTTTTTCATGCATGAAAACTTCATACTGGACCAATTTTAACTTTAACTCGTCATTTTTTTTTTCAAAACATAAGGTTACGTGAACCTCAACACATTTTTTTAAATATTCCCTCCCTGACGATACGCCCTTGTGCTCATTCGGCCTCACAAGGTAGACATAACCTAAAACGCGTTTTTTTGATGTCCTGCCAAAGAGTGTCCTGACTCTAATATATGATCTAATGTCAAATTGCATACAGGGACTCTAGGTATTAGTAATTCGAAGATATCCATACCACTCTAGAATAAAAAATTACTTTCAAACTAAAAATAAAATTCGGGTACGAAAAGTGACAAGTAATAAATGGTTGTATTCAGTAAATCATATGAAGAAAAAATAAGTGAATATATACCGGGTGTCTCATTTGAAAATCCAAAATTTATGTCACTTCTGGTGAAACCGGAAGTTGCATGAAGCTGAGTTACTTGTCATAAGTTGCAGTTTGAAGCCTTATACAGATAGTCTGAATTTCATTTCATTATCTCCAAAAACAAAATAGTTATAGGTATATTCAGCTAGTGAATGTGACACAGTCGAAGCAATCCTTCGATAAATGATTATAATTTTATATGGCGAAGTGGAATGAGCATCCGACTCTACTACCAAGGGTCCTAGGTTCGAGCCCCAGTCGGAGGTGGAATTTTTTTCAATTCAATTTAACAGATTGAAATATGAAAAACTCGTTATTCGACTGGGGTGAATCATGCACGATTTACGTTTCGTTCAAATTACCAGTGCTGTAACATGCCTATTACTTTTTTTCCCTGAAGTTGAATTGATTTTTTCAGGTGTCTACCAAAAATTGGAAAAAGAAGAGAGTATTGGTGGACATGCTGTCAAGATAATCGGATGGGGTACAGAAAAGAATACTAGTTATTGGTTGATTGCAAATTCCTGGAATGAAAGCTGGGGTGAAAAAGGATTATTCAAGATACTTCGAGGTGAAAATCATTGTGGCATCGAGAGTAATATTGTTGCAGGTTTGCCACTCAAGAGCAGTGGAATGTCTGTATTTCCCGAAATAGGAGTGATTACGATAATTTGTGTTTTATTTTCACATTTGTGGTAATTTATTTCAGGTTTTTTCAGGGTTGCATTTTGTAGTTCACTTATATTGTTGAATTAATGTTACTTTCGTTTATTTATTTCAACTTGTTTACTTGCAAAATAAATGTGTATAATCCCATGTTTAATATATCTTCACCCTAACCTCTCCACCTACTAGAAAATCCAAATTTCCCAGGCTCAGGCTAACAGGATGTATTAGGAAGTGGTTCCGTTTTTGAACGGATTTATCTTTTTGATATTTTCTGATGTAGAATTCAGCAAACCAGTAGAAAGCTCGAACATGATGTTGTCCTAATTGGTTTGGGCAGAATTCAATGCTCTACTAGTTATATAATAATAATAATATATTTATTCATAGATCAGAATTAGAATTTGTGGTGATACAATTCAGATAATAACCCATAGAAGAGCAAGTCTGTGCATGGGTATTATAGAAAAATTGGCAGTGTAATGATTGCTTTTCGTAGATAAATAATATGAATACAAAACAATTTCAAAATAATAGCATATACAGGGTGGCCACTTTTTTAATGGGATTGTATGGGTATCTTTCCAAACATACTAGTAAGAATATCGGTTAAATTGAGAAAAAGTTGCACTTCTGGATGCATAATCTATCGGAGGAAACTAATCGGAAATATTAGCGCCGGTTCTTGAGATATGATGAAAAACGTAAATTCGATCATTTCTGTTTTTTTGGTTCTACTTCATTTATTTTCGGAAATATCAAAAAATATTACTGAGGTTTTTTATTCGAAACTGAATTTTCTTTGATTTGACGTCTTCAGATTTTGTATTCTTAGGACCACCCACAACTATTTTTTTTAAATACGGACCTGGATATTTTATGACACTGTTCGGATTAACTTTTCATTCTGAATCCAGAGGTGAATCATAGAATGCCATTCGAAGACAGAGGTTCCGGGTAATATGGACCGTAATCAAAATTTCATTAAATTACAGTTAGTTTCAACATTCAAGTACATAATAAGATCCTTATCCAAGTTTTATTGGTTTGGATCTGTAGTGAATTTATATTCAGTGTTCATTTCTATAAAGTGTACAATACTTCTAGCATAAAGTGGATGATTAGGAAAAAGTAAAGTAAATAAAAGAATATTTCAAACAAAGAATGCAATATTTGTTATTTAAAAAGCAAGTTTTCAATCGTCAGAGAGAGATATGGACAATCCACTCTACAGTATGCTCTACAACAACAAAAAAAACAGTTGAATTTGAAAACTGGTTCCTATCTGACATTTTTTATGCATCGCACGCAGCAATTCCATAGACCACGTGACTTTCAATAAGAGAGTGGTATATCGCTTTTAGGTAAGTATTAAAATATTCAACAAGACATTTTATTTCATAAAGTATAGTTTGAAGTTTCTTAACAACAAAATTTACATGGATATCCCATTTCAGATAAGAATCTACTTGGAGTCTGAGATATTTTATATTTGAGACTGAATGTATGTTTATGGGTTTTCCATCTACGGCTATGGAGAGATTGTTGAAACCCGGTGGGTTTCACCCATGTTCACTGTCAGTAGTCTACTCTAAAACCATTTCATTATGTGTGAAGAATCACATCCGGCTATTTCTTTGAGGGATATCCAGTATTCTGCTTGATAGACTACGGCAGAGTTTTTAGCAAAACTTACTATGTGACCTTTTGTTTCAATGTAGAATAAATCATTGAAATATACATCGAAAAGAATTGGCCCCAGTACCGTTCCCTGAGGAACACCATAGTCAATTCGATATTCACAAGTTTCCTTTCCTATTCTGACACATTGTTTTCGGTTGGTGAGGTAGCTCTTCATTAGAGAATATGGTATTCCAATTCCTTCCATTACTTTCAGTAGCTGAATGTAACTCACGTTTCAAATGCCTTCTTCAAATCTAAGAATATATACGGGGTTGGTATATTTGCACCAATGCTACTTCTGAATCTGCCAACTAATGAAAATATCGCATCCTGAATAGATTTTCCTCCCGTAAAGCCAAATTGATTTTTTGAAATTATTTAATTTTTTGATAGATAGGACAAGATTCTTTTTTGAGTATTTTTTCGAAAATTTTCGCTATAAGTGATGTAGGAAGCTAATTAATGGCATCAATTTTTTTCCGCTTTTGTAGATAGGAGTCACCACTCCAGTTTTGAAGCTTCTGTATATATTCCATCATTTATTGACATGTTGATAAAATATGACAATGGTTTAGCAATCTCATATGCAATATCTTTAAGATGCTCAGATTTGATACTGTCCAGCCCAGGAGATTTTTTATTTTTCGGTTCGTTTATTCGAGTTATCATTTCAATGTCTAAAACTTCTATGATAATTGATTTCATAGAATTCAATTTAGGAAAACGGTGTTTTGTTTGCTTTTCAAGGATTTTACATTTACAAGTGTATTTGCAATATTTACTGCATTTTTCGTAGTATTACCTTCTCCGGTCTGTATTTCATTTGTTATTAGGTTATATTTGTTTTGTTAATTAAACTATTTATTGGTTTCCATAGTGTACTCGAATCAGTCTTATTCAAGTCTATTTCTTTTTGATAATTTTTTTTTAGCTTCTTCTACTAGCTTACCGAAAATATTTTTATATCTCTCATATTCTCGATATTTGTTTCTGGTAGGATCCCGTTTCATTTCATCGTACAGTTTCTTTTTTTCAGATACTGATTTTCATTGATTTGGTCATCAATAGATTTTTTGTTATCTTCTTATTTTTTCATTTCAACTTTATTCGTACTAGTCTCAATGATATTATGAATAATTAGTCAGCTGCTTTAGACCAACTCCGACAACTCCGTTTTTTCATCATATTATTTGATAGATGTCGTTGAGTCACTGGTATATTACCATACTGTTTCTACTTCGTTAATTGAAAGTCTAAACTTGCCAATAAAACTTTACAAAAGTTTTAATGACAAGTTTAGACTTTCAATTAACGAAGTAGAAACATTGGTGACCCCGACAAGTCCACGATATGGAAAAAGATGCGTTCGCAGATTCCCGCACTCCGGCACCAGACAAGCCCAGAAGAGCAGGTGCAGGTATCAACGAAAGTCTCTCAGCAGATTTCATTTGGCCCGAAAATTTTGGATCAAGAAAGGTCGATCCAACCCGTCTACATTCAGCGAATTCAAAACCGCCACAGTCAACTTCAAAGAAAACCGATAGTTCACGCTCACAATTGAGTATTGAGAAAAAACGATTAATCCTGGAGAAGGAAAAGAAAAAACAAGAAATAGAACGACGTCAACGTCAAATTCAGTTTGAAGAAAAGGAAATATATTATATTCGACTATTGGAATTAGAACATGAGCTACAAGAAGCGAAATTAGAAGCCAGGGAGGAAATAGAAAGTAGATCAGAAGAAAGAGAAGACCTACTGCCTAACCTCTTGAGTTCAGAAAATGAAAAGCAACTATCAGTTGCAAAGTGGGTGAATGAGATACAAGACGAACCAGAACATAGTCAAAGAAATGAAATAAAACAGATTTGTGAAACTATTTCAAATGCTATCAGATCCGTCTCGAATCCAACTCAAAACAATAAGCTCCTAGCAAGACACGCTGTGGAGAAGGACTTCCCGTTTTATGATGGAAATCCACAAGAATGGCCCCTATTCTACAAGCAATATAAAAATATTTGTAGATTGTGTGATTTCTCCAATGAGGAAATTATGTTGAAATTACAAAAATGTTTGAGAGGCGAAGCCAAATTTGCGGTAGCTGGGATGATGTTAACAGCAGACAACGTAGATTTGGTGATACAGACGCTGGAAATGCGCTTCGGACGACCCGAATTCATCATAGACGGGCTTATATCTAGAGTCAGAGCCCTTCCCTTTCTGAAAGACTCCAACTTTGAGAGGCTGATCCAGTTTTCCGGCGAAGTCAACAACATGCTGTCCATAATGAAGTCGCTGAAATCTCAAAGACACCTTCAGAACCCACAACTGTTGAAAGATCTTTTGAGAAAACTACCAGATCACCTTAAGTTGAAATGGGGTGAAAAAATGGCAATTTGTGAAGGTGAATCCGATTTGGAGGAGTTTTCCAAATGGGTGGGAGGAATTGCCAGAGCTGCTTGCTATGTAAGCACTCCATATCATACATCTTCAGAAAAATTCGTCCAAAAATCAGATACCAGAAAGCCCGAACGAGTGTTCAATATCCTTGAGAAAGTTGGTGACAAAAAATGTTGTTATTGCGACCAGAAAGCACACGATGATGATTGCCCTTTGATGAAAATGGATGACATTGAGAAAAGATGGAAAACGGTGACTGACAAAAAACTCTGTTTCTCGTGCTTGAAGAGGAATCATCAGAAATTCAAATGCAGGGCAAGAAAACAGTGTGGAATTGAAGAATGCAAACTATTTCATCATCACCTTCTACACAAAGAACATCTTACTTCGAATAGTCAACAAAATAATCAAGATTCGGAGAAAGTTTGCACTGTACGTACCAATACGAAAAGAGTTCTTTTGCGAGTTATCCCAGTCGAACTGTATGGTCCAAGAGGTTCTCTTCAGGTACTAGCTCTTTGCGACGAGGCATCTACAGTAACGTTACTAGACGAGGTAATTGCACGAAAACTCGGACTAAACGGCATCCAAGAAACCCTATGTCTGCAGTGGACGAATGAGGAGACTTCAATAACAATGAATTCTTTGAAAACCGATGTAAAAATATCGAAGGTGAATGATGGGCATTGTTTCATCATGAAAGGCATTCGGACAGTTAATAATTTGTCACTACCAGCTCAAAGTGTCAAAATGACAGAGTGGCGAAATATGTCACATTTAAGGAATCTACCTATTCGAGATATCTGTGACGAAAAACCCGTTCTTCTCATTGGCCAGGACAATATTGACATAATTGTTGCTCGTCAAATACGGAGTGGCCCAGAAAATTCTCCAATTGCAAGCAGATGCAAACTAGGATGGGCGATTCATGGTCCAAGCCAACAAAATGAAGGTAATGAAGACATTTTTAAGCCACATCGTACCATGCATATTTGTGAACAAGAAGACCCTGAGAAAGACTTACAAGAGATGGTTAAAAAGTCCTATTCCACTGAAAATTTCGGCGTATTAGCTACAACAGATCGTTTGAGCCGAGAAAACACCAGAGCACTGAAGATTATGGAAGATACAATAAGGAAAGTTGGTGATAGATATGAAATTGGTCTTCTTTGGAAGTCAGACAATACTAAACTTCCACATAGTAGAATTACAGCCATGCAGAGATTATATTGCACTGAAAGAAGATGTCAAAAAAATACTGAATTAGGAAAAGAGTACTGCCAGAAAATCAAGATGTATGAAGAGAAAAATTACATCAGAAAGTTGAGCCCAGAGGAAGCCAAGGTGGAAAGCTACCGAACGTGGTATCTCCCACACTTTGCAGTTTCAAATCCGAGTAAAAAGAAAATGCGTCTAGTGTTCGATGCTGCAGCCAAGTCGAACGGCGTGAGCTTGAATGATGCACTTTCTTCGGGTCCAGATCTACTTCAGTCCTTAGTAGCTATCTTGTGGAAGTTCAGGCAATACCGGTTCGGATTTTGTGGAGACGCCAAGGAAATGTTCCACCAAGTTAGAATTCGTAAAGAAGATAGGGAAGCGCAACGTTTTCTTTGGCGAGACCTAGAATACGACAGAGATCCAGATGTTTATGAGATGTTGGTGATGACATTTGGCGCAACATGCTCCCCTGTATGTGCCCAGTATGTTAAAAATTATCATGCCGAAAGAAATGTATCAGATCCCTATCTGAAAGATGCGATCCTGAAGAAATTCTACGTCGACGATTACTTGGATTCCAAAGCCACCGAAGAAGAAGCTGCTGAAACTATTTCTGCGATTTGTGATGTGATGAAATCTGCAGGTTTCGAAATTGTGAACTGGATGACAAATCCAACACTGATTCAGAGAGATGCTCCAGAGGATATACTTGCTGAAAAGCACATAAACGACGGCTCTTCCCTCCATAGAGTGCTGGGATTATGGTGGGACACACAAAATGATCAATTTCAGTTCAAGGTGAACATCAAAGCAGACATTTCCACCGCAACTGTAACTAAAAGAGAAGTCCTGAAAACTGTCATGTCTCTGTACGATCCTCTTGGTCTGATTTCCAGTTTCACTATCAAAGCGAAGATTTTCATGCAAGAAGTTTGGCGATCTGGAATAGACTGGGACGAAAATTTGAATGAAAATCTCTCGAAAACTTGGAACAAATGGATGCACGAGTTACCGAAAATAAGCACCATCAGGATTCCAAGATGTTATAGCCTAAATATACCGACTGCTACAAAAATTGAACTGCATACCTTTTGCGACAGTAGTGAGAAGGCTTTTGCAGCAGTTTCCTTCCTCAGAGTGGTGAGAACAACTGAAGAAGCAGATCTTTCACTAGTATCATCCAAAGCACGAGTTGCACCACTGAAACCATTATCCATACCAAGATTAGAACTCCAGGGTGCTGTGATGGCAAGCAGATTGGCACAATCTATAAAAGCTGAACTAGAAATACCTATACATCAGCTTTTCTTCTGGTCAGACTCCAGATGTGTACTTTCTTGGATAAAAGGTGATGGTAGACAGTTCAAGCAGTTTGTTTCTCACAGAATCGGGGAAATACAAGAAAGGACAAACCCTGAAGATTGGAGATGGGTTCCTACTGCCCTCAATCCAGCTGACGAAGCAACCAGACCTAACTTCGATCCGAATAAAAAAATAATACCAGACTCATGGATACACGGACCAGAATTTTTGAAAAGATGTGAAACGTTTTGGCCGAAAGAAGATTATGCTACATCATCGAAAGACATGGATGAAACTGAAATGAAGACTGAGTATGCTGTTTGCTTGGTGTTATCTGAAAAGAAAGTTCCTCTACCTGATATAAAAAAATTCTCGCAATATTTGAAACTTGTCAGAAGTACGGCGTGGTGCCAGAGATTCCTGAAGAAACTTTTGCATAGAGAAAATCCACTACACTTTCAGAAGGAGCTATCAGTGCAAGAACTTGAGGAAGCTGAGAATTTATGGGTTAGACAATGCCAGTATGAAAGTTTTCACGATGAAATGCTGAGTTTAAAAAATGGAAAGGACATAGACAAACGAAGCAGACTCCGCAATCTCAATCCTGAACTGAATAATGGAATTATAGTACTCCGAGGAAGAACACATTTGGCCAGATCCCTTAGCGATAATACGAAAGAACCAATCATTTTAGACCCAAAGCATGATTTTACAAAATTACTTATCAGACATTACCATGAAAGATTTCGACACAGAGGAATGGAACTAATTTTGAATGAACTTAGACAAAAATATTGGGTGATCAATGGCCGAGCAGCAGTCAAATCAGCTTTTGCCAAATGTCAGTACTGCAAGAATCAAAGAGCCAAACCTATACCACAACTGATGGGACAATTACCCGAAGAGAGACTGAACCGAGAGGTGAGACCATTTGTTAATGTTGGAATGGATTATTTCGGACCAATCTATGTTAAAATTGGAAGACGAAGAGAGAAACGATGGGGAGTTATTTTTACTTGCCTATCAATACGAGCAATACATTTAGAAGTGGCGCATTCTCTGAATAGTGAGTCAGCTGTCATGGCTATATTGAGAATGATAGCAAAAAGAGGGCAACCGAAGGTGATTTGTTGCGATAATGGAACCAATCTTGTAGCTGCCAACAAAGAAATAAATAAAGCGCTTCAGGAACTAGATACAGAAGCTATTGTGGATGAGATGTCGTCTAGAGGTATCCAGTTTAAATTTAATGCACCGGGTGCTCCAAACATGGGAGGAGCCTGGGAGCGGTTGATCGGTTCCGTCAAGAGGATTATATCAAAAGATCTGCATGACCAATCACTCCGAGATGAAACTCTTCAAACGTTTTTCGCGGAAGCTGAACACATTGTGAATTCGAGGCCCCTGACACGGGTATCAAGTGATCCAATGGACTTAGAAGCGCTCACACCCAACCACTTCCTTCTTGGATCAGCAACAGGAGATAGTTCACTTATACGACTTGATCCAGATTCCAACTGTTTACGAAGAGAGTGGAAAAAGTCTCAGATGTTACTGGAAAATTTTTGGAATCGATGGGTGAAAGAATATCTGCCTACATTAACGAAAAGGCCTAAATGGAATAAAGATCAACAGCCAATTCGAATCAACGACGTTGTCATACTAGTCGATAACACTATGCCACGTTATTCCTGGAAGTTGGGAATAATTACTGCTGTCTATCCGGGACCTGATGGGAGAGTTCGTGTGGTGGATGTAAGAACTTCGACTGCTGAGTACCGCAGACCAATTACGAAGATATGTAGGCTAGATCTAGAACAAAACTAATTTGTCTAGCAGGGGGAAGAAAATGTTAACACTTATTACTTATTGTTTGAAAATATATCTACTCATGTTTATTGTTAATGCTTAGAGACCTTGTATATTGATAAAAAAGAAAAAGTAAGTCAAGTTATATTTGAGAGAAACGTCATTAAAACTTTTGTAAAGACTAAAGTTCAGTTTTATTGGCAAGTTTAGACTTTCAATTAACGAAGTAGAAACACATACTCTCTTGCATATGATTGTTTGGAATGTTTCGAGAAGGCTACCAACTAAGGTTTTCAGTTAATATTTGGGTAGAAATTGTCGAAAATCGTATCGGTGGACCATATCTTCTTCCTCCCCATTTGAATGGGCAGAACTTCGGAGTGTTTCTTGAGCATGTTTCACCTGGGATACTTGAAGAAATGCCTCTATGCGTTGGTCAAAGAATTTGGTATCAATATGACGGAGCATATGAGCCCATTTCCAACGAATCGTTTGTGAATTTCTTGATCAAACATTAGCCTGCACGTTCTCCGTCACTACACTTTTTTTTTGGGATAACTCAAATCCCTGGTGAATTCAGCGCCTGTAGAATGTGTGAAAGACTAAACTGCGAGAGTTTTAGCAGCAAATACGTTAACACAGGATACACCAGGAATAATCCAAAGCGATAGTCGATGACAAGGAGATGTCATTTGTGGTGGTCCATTTGAACATTTGCTCTGTGTAGTGTATCCAATAAACCCTTGTTAGCGGTGAAATTTAGGAAAGGAGAGCAGTGAATATGCAATGATGTTTCACGCCACTAACATACCCAGGAGCTCAGTTGGCGTGAGTTCGACAATAAAAATTGATATCGATAAGATTGAAAGATTTAAACCTCCAGTGAGGGCTATGCCTATGACATCACGATGATAGCTAACAATTATGAATACCTGTGCCTTAGGGGAAAACAAACTAAACTTATCTGATCGTAAGTAGTTTTTCTCGGTAAGGCCAGTTCACCATTTGTAGTTTATGAATCCCGTGCCGTGATGAGTATGTGTGCACAGTGGGTACGACACAATCAATCGAAGTACGTGTACAACTGGGACGAATAGCATCAACGGGGAATACCAATCTTAGGAGACGAGCAGAGAAGGAATACTGAACCACAGAGGAACAGTGAAATTCCAGCGGTACAGTAGAAAGACAAGAGTGGAGCACCAATAAACGGTAGCAGAACAATCATAGTGGAACAATCACAGTGGAACAATCGCAGTAGTGGAACAATGGAACAGTAGAACCGTAGCGAAGCAGTAATAGTAGCGGATCAGTTACGGTAAAACCGTAGCGGAGCAGTAGCACCCTAGAATAAGCAATTCCAGTCTGACTTCTGATTACACTTTTATTGGGCCATAAGTAGAGCCCAAATGCAAATACTAACTTCTATTAAGTGGGAGGGTTCTGGTAACAGCTTCGATGATCTATTCGCTGTCTAATGCTAGTTTCTTGTTCCAGTGGTTTTACCGATGAAGAAATGACATAACCCCAAAAATCCGCAAAGCGAACGGAGATGTTCTCGAAAATATAAAGCGTCAAATATCGCAAATAATGTGAGAAAATCTCCAGGTATAAATTTTCCCAAGATCCATCAACGATGATCAAAGATAAATTGGAAATTTTCAAAATAGGTCAGTCAAAATGTCATTCATCACTCTATCATTCAAGTAGATATTGATACATAATAATTGTTTTTTCATCAAAAACATGTTGATTGAGCATTTTCCTACATAATTCAATCAAAAATGACTTTAAAAATGATACTCCATCATATAATTCACCAAATTATAATTACTTATTTTCAGTTTTTCGCAGATATTATTTCAGGCCTCACCTCTTCTATTTTATTTTATTTTTATATGTATTATGAAATTGAGGCTGGGTTTATTTATCAGTTGATCTTTCAAAACAATCACTATGCGAGGAAGTATGGTCACATACATGAATATACGACATCGATTCTATCAAATAATATGTTGAATGGAAAAAACGGAGTTTGTCGGTCTCATTCTGTCTTACCTTTACTGTTTTGAATACTACCAACATCAAAGAATGTTCAGAAGGTCAACAATTATTCCTATATGATGTAAGAGAGTTGCATCAGATTATTGCACACAGGACATTAAGTATGTCTGTACTCAGGACATGTCTTCAGTTTATCGCAAATATTTCAGAAACACTCACTTTTATAGGCATATGATATATCATGACTTGATTAGTATCGATGAGCCTAACTGATGTGAAATACTCATTTGTCCATTCACTTGTCTAAAGAGAATATGAAGGAAAGTATGGCCGCGTATGACTTCATTCACCTTCACCTTCATTCACCTCAATATACAGTTCAAAATAGCACATGGTGTAATAACGATTGAAGGATGAAAACGGAAAATTAAATAAATATTATTCCCTATATAAAGTAGACCAGATTGAGTATATTGTACGTGTAACCGTTCGAAGCGTGGAAAGCAATCAGTAATGCGCTGACCGCCTGTTGCATAAATTACCGTAAATCACCTCTTAATATTCTTATTGCTGTCCGGCAGCCTGGTAATATTTATGAAAAGAAGAACAGTAGCGTACTTAATGAACGTTCAAACAGAACTCAATATTTGCTCTCTACATCATTTGTTTTGCCGTTAGACTAGGTATACATGTAATTAGATATTGACAAACACTATTTGTCATCATAGAGTTATCCGAAAACAGGTATGAAACTGTTCCCAACTCAGTATACTTCTGCTTGAAGAATCCATTGTACTTGCAAAACATATGTCGCGGTTTTTCAAACTAAAAGTGTGAAAATCAACATTAAGGTTTTAGTATAAACGTTTGTGTATTTAGTGTTTGGAACATGGCATTTTGGCGACCATTCGAAGAACGTGAGGAACAAGACTCACAACCTGATGAACAATTCGAAGAACGTGAGGAATAAGACTCATGAAAATCTTAAAAAGGAAATGAACGACAAATATGACGATGAAATTTTCAGGAGGATATCTCATCTCACCAGTTTGGGGCAATCAACTATTTACAGAGTGTTTAAACAAGGGGATGTTGTAGATCATTATCGTGAGAGAAAACTAGAAGATCAGAAATTAAACAAAGTTGATGAGGTCACAAAAGATTTTCTTCGAAGGCAAGTTTATGATTTCCATAAACGAAACGAAGTACCTACCTTAGGATCAATCAAAAACAAATTATCTGATTATCCTGAGTATACATATAAGTCGCAGGAAACACTACGCCAAATTATTTTAAACTGTGGTTTCAAACACAAAAAACTAAATCAGCGAATGGCAATAACGGAATCACCCCGGCTCGTTCTGCAAAGGCAAGATTACGACAAATAAATGAACATCGGTAATCGAAGAGACATATAGTATATCTTGACGAGACTTAGTTCGATAGTCATGATGTGATTTGGTATGGATGGGTAGATAACTCCCAAAACTGTTGTCTCCAAGCACCATATTCCAGAGGAAAACGTATAATTATTGTACACGCGGGTAGTGAAGATGGTTTTGCACTGAACGCGTTGCTGTTGTCAGCAAAACAAATAAAAAAAATGTTCAGCAGATTATCATGAGATATGACTGCAACTTTATTCGAAAAAATGGTTCAGTGAACAATTATTACCAAATATACCACCAACTTCTGTTATTGTAATGGATATTGCGTTATACCACTCGTGTCAAAAGATAATAATACCGACGAAAGCTACAAAAAAGGAGACATTTTGGAATATATGACTTATAAAAAATTTAATATTCCCCAAAATGCCACGAAGGAGGTATTACTACGTATAATAGTATAATAATTTTGAAACAGAATATATTATTGATGAAGTTTGTAAACATTCTGGTCATACGCTTTTGAGGTTACCTCCGTATTATTGTGTTTTCAACCCCATTGAATTGGTTTGGGCATTTATAAAAAACAAATTGAGAAAATCCAATCAATGTCCAAATCTAAGCGGAGGAGTAGTAGAAAATGTTAGGATAATCTTAGGAGAGGATTATAAAGATCTTTGGACCGAATGCATTTTACATATGATTTCAAAAGAACGTGAATATTTCCTTTTGCCATCCATTCAACCAGTAATCATAAACATGTTTGATTCGTCTGATTCGGAGGATTATAATGATTGAGTTTTGCCACGACTGTGATGTGTATATAAGATAGCTGTACCAGCAAATAAATTATCAATATTTCCTGATGTTTTCTTATTCTGTTTTTTTGTACGACTTGTTTTCGGTGTGTCAGATAACTTGTCAATAAGTTACGACCAACGTCCCGTACCCATACACGCGCAATCCTTCAATTCTATTCATTATAAGAACAAGACACATTATATTCGCAAATTTTTATACAGCAAGCAATACGCAAAGTTATACCCAAGTAAGAGAAAATATCTCCGCCTATGGTTGGCAAGTACGTTCAAAGAGGCGAAGTCATTGAAGTGTTAAATCCGGTTTTAAGCTCATTCAACAGAGATTTGATAAACTATACTACTGTAACTACGCCACTGGTATATGAAAATTATAACTTCAAATTATCACATTGGTAATCCTTGAATGGTGTACCAGGTTTAATTTTTTTCCTTCAGGAGTTTTGAATAAAAAAAAATCATATTTTTTCATACTTTCGGCACCCTGTATTTCAGAGACAATGCATTTTAGGACATAAATTGATAGAAACTGTTCACCTCGAAATGAGGTGAGGAATCTGAATCGGTCTCATTATGACTCACCCTGTATATTTTAAACAGATTTCTATAATTTATAACAACTCACCCGTTATGTTTTCAAATAAATCTCAATTATTTAAATGAAAAAAATCTGTATCATATCAACGATAACACGCAATCAATCGACCGTGATTTTTCGAGAAGGTTGATTAGTGAGCAAAAACTTATCACTTCCTAAATCACTGCAAAAACAGCAAATCTTGGTGAGATGAAACTATTACGCCTTACCTTTCTTGTTGCGTTAATATACGCCGAAGATTCACCAGATCCTCTCTCCGATGAGTTCATTGAGCACATCAACAAGCAAAACTTATCATGGAGGGCAGGTAGAAATTTTCACAAATCGTTGAAGTTGTCTGATATAAAGGGTCTTCTGGGAGTTTTGCCATCAAGCCAACATAAACATCAGCTTGAAGCGGTTCGGCCATCCCAGGAAAACAATAATACAGTGATTCCCATCACCTTTGATGCACGTAAAAGTTGGAGTAACTGCGAATCAATAAGAACAATAAGGGATCAATCAAACTGTGGAGCATGTTGGGTGAGTCAAGTTAGATATTCGTTCATACATAGTGCCTACAGACGATGATCTTGGTATTGTACCGCTCTCATTCTATTTCTGCATTATTTATTCCAGTGGCCTTCTTTCTTGCAATAATGATATAATTTTGTTGATTTTATTGAAAATATGAACAGCATTATTTATTAGTTGAAAATTAAGGAAAATTTAGCACCTCTCGTCATTGCATTAAGTATCCTTACAGATAGAAAATCAACCAAATACTGCGAAAAATTTGTTCTGAAACTGAAAGATCTCTATGAAAATAATGCCGAGACTGATGAAGCAAAAGTGAAGATTTCAATAAATTTTTTAGGCAGTAGACTCTATAAATTGTTGTTGTTGTTATCTAGTTCAACGTCACCTGAACTACCAGCTTCAAAAACATATAACGAACTTATAACCTTACTCAAAAGACATCTACCGCCAAAACGGAGTGTGTTGTCTGAACAACAAAATTTTTCCCAACAATTCAATCAGCTGGTGAATCACTATCTAGTTTTGTTGCTGCTGTAAAAGATCTGCTCAAATCATGTGAATGCACAACTGAAGGCAATGCAGAGTGCAATGATAAATGTTCTAAATCAATCATCAATCTTTTGTTGAGAGCACAGTGCATCAGAGGAGTGCATGATACCAATATTAGTGAGAAAATGTAGCAAGCAGATATCCCATTTAATAGAACCTTGGAAATGGCCATTGCTATAGAAGCAGCAAAAATTCAAAACAGAGACGTATACAAAATGTCAGTTTCGAGCAGTGAACAGCAGATCGATACTACAATAACAAATTAACATATGCATGGAACTTTCAGAGATAATTGTTTAAAAAAAAATGTTTTTCACGTTAACCAGCTGTCGTCCCCTCACGAACGGCAGCCCTCAAAAGTCGAAACTTGTGCGAGCCAAGGATTAACCAGGTCTTACCTTTTTACGTGCGATTTCTAGCACGAATAATTTTTGAATGAATAAAAAATCTGTTGAAAACCGAAGAAAAACATTTTATGGTGATGCTTAGAAAACCATAAAATAAAATTGGAAGGGCAGGTTGCGCATCTTTGTATTTTCCATTGGAAACACCTGCAGCAGGATAGTCGACGGATTTTCTCTGTGACAGTCCCCAAAGGCATAGCCTGTGCAGACGGCTATTATTATTATTTGCCGTAGCGCTTCGTGGCGACTCTCAGATTTTTGGTGGCGTATTCACTTTCCAGTTGCAGGAAACCCCGGAAAACCCACACGCACACTTCAATCAAACACCAATTCTTTTCGAAGAAAATGGAGTTCGGTAACTTGTATTCTGTTTCCTCGTGTTATATGCATGTGTGAATGCGTGTAGTTCCGATTTATTCTTGAATTGGTATAATTATCACGATGGAGCGGTAAAATAATTCTTTAATATCGAAAGCCTGTGCTTCCCTGTAGAGATCATTAGATAGTTATATGGTTTCCACATAATCATTTTTAGAATTTTTTTATACCATTTTCAATTGATCTTCATCTAAACAATATCTCCCAAATGTTTCAATTTATAAATGAAATATCTGAGATTTCTGGTAATATTTTCTATATGGTATCCCATCTCAAGTGTTTGTCAACAAAGTGTGTTTTAATTTTGAAACTTTGAAAAGGTAGTGGAAGAACAGATTTCAGAGTAGTAATAACAAAAAAATTACTGATTCGAAACTGTACAAACAAAATATTGTTTGACTTTCAAGATCCAATAAGATATTACAGAAATTGGGTAAGCACAATCGTGTTCATAACCGTTTGATAACAATGTGAAAATTTCAAGTACTCTCGTATTATTTCACAATGGTGTAACTTAATAAACTATTATCTTGATTGGGAAATCTGATGCAATTATATGACGAAACTTATCTATACTCTTCCACTCAAATATCCAGTGTCTCACTTTTCATGGAAGCACCCCCGTAACTTCCGTTATTATCAAGGTAGAATGATGAAACTCTCAGGACCGAAGGAAGTTATGGGAATGCACCTACCGGTTCAATGGTGATAGTCTAAGTGATATATACTGCCCGCCAGTCGCGATGGAACAACCCATTTTTACGATACATCATATTAGGGGGCAAAATAAAAGCGAAATTCTATCAGATTCGTGATTAGGATCCCCAAATTATAACAGGTACTCCCATTTCCTGAAAAAACTTCAGTCCCGAAAAATTCGAATTTGTTTCACTTTTCATGAAAGCACCCCCGTAACTTCCGTAATTATCAAGGTAGAATGATGAAACTCTCAGGACTGAGGGGAAGTCATGGAAATGCACCCACCGGTTCGATAGTGATGGCCTAAGTGATATACACTGCCCACCAGCAGTGAAAGAAATATGGTTGGATCTATCATGGCTGGCGGGCAGAGTATATTACTTACGCCATCTCCATTGAACCGATAGGTGCATTTTCATAATTTTCTCCAGTCCTGAGAGTTTTCATAATTCTACCTTGATAATTACGAAAGTTACGGGGGTGCTTCCATGAAAAGTAAGACACACTGTATAAATATAGGGAATTACTGATAGTTTCGATTATTTTAGGCATTTGCATCAGTTGAGGCGATGTCCGACAGAATCTGCATCTTCTCTAATCAAACCAAACAAACTTCTGTATCCGCTGAAGACTTGCTGAGCTGTTGCGGAGGCGATTGTGGGAGAGGCTGTGATGGAGGATATACCGTTATGGCTTGGATCTATTGGAACACCAATGGTATAGTTACTGGAGGATCCTTCGACAAAGATGACGTGAGTAAATAATCGTCTGACACTCTTATAGCGGGCGTTGAACACTGAAATGAAATTATAATATGATGACTGGAATGCTCGTCAGGCTCACTGAAATGATATTATAATATGATGACTGGAATGCTCTTAATTCCTCTGTGCACCCGTATAATGTGATAACTCTAGGAGATGAAGAAAGGAGGCACATGCAATCTAGCAGAGAAATACTTTATTGCATACTTGTATGGGTACGACAGAGGCATTCATCTGCACGTACGTGCTCGTAGATTCCCAATTTTTGGTTTGTAAACACGCCAGTGCAGTGCAGCGCGACTTTGTTTCAGTTTTATATGTTACAATCAACTCAATCTCAATTGCTCCGCCACTGAGAGGAACCACAAAACAAACATGGCGGCCTCCATGAGAAATCCAGTCGCGCAGCCTGTCGAGCATTCCAGTCATCATATTATAATTTCATTTCAGTGGTCAGGCTGCGCGACTGGATTTCTCATGTTTGTCTTGTGGTTTCTGGCAGTGGCGGAGGAATCGAGATTGAATTGATTGTAACATATAAAACTGATACAAAGACGCGCTGCACTGCACTGGCGTGTTTACATCCCATAAATTGGAAAACTAATAACACGCACGTGCAGATGAATGTCTCTCTCGCACCCATACAAGTAAGCAATAAAGTATTTCCCTGCTAGATTGCATGTGCCTCCTTTCTTCTTCTAGAGTTATAACTTTATACGGGTGCGCAAAGGATCTACGAGCATTCCAGTCATCATATTATAATTTCATTTCAGTGGCGTTGAAGGATTAGACTTGATCGAGTTTACTCAGTTGTTTCCGAAAATAATTTTCGAATTGAGACTAGGTTAATTTCTGATTTTTCTTGGTAGGTATTGCAGCAATCCTGGAGCGGGACCTGTCCCACCGCTCAGTTCTCAAAAATGTTATTAGTGTGAAGTTATCCACACTTAACTGTCCACAGTTTATGACGTGGTGACTGTCGAAGTTGGGATAGAGCAGAATTTCTGGGCAGTATTGCCAAAATTCTCAGGAATCCTGGGACTGATTATGAAATAGGGAATGTGAAGAACAAACTTTACAATGATCTGTACAGACAGCGAATATTTATTTAAAAAAAGGATATACAGGGGGTCTGTTTTTAACGGATTATTTCATTATACCGTGTGACGGAAATGCCAAAAGTTGCAAATGAGTCCTAAAAGTGCGTTGACAAAATCCTTGGAAATTATAACACCACCAAACCGTAGGGAGCGAGCCATAATGGGATAACTGGAAATAATTTTATTATTTCCATAACTACTACGAGTTCGAAAACAAAATCGAAAGAATGACATAAGCAATTAATATTATTCAATCTGATAAAATTTTTAGAGCTGCTGAAGCGTACAGGGCGAGCAATACTTGTTCAATTTGTTCGGCCGTCGGAATGACTGAAAAAAAAAGTTTGAATTCTTGCACCAGTAAACTCCGTGAAGGAGTTCGCGTGTCTGGTTGAAAAAAATACAGTGAGGTAGAGGGCTCAAAATAATGCAGAAACGGCCATTCAAATCAATTTGTTTGGCCTTCAAAATGACTGAAAAAAAATAAAGTTTGAATTCTTGCAACAGTAAACTCCGTGAAAGAGTCCGCGTGTCTGATTGAAAAAATACAGTGAGGTAGAGGTCTCAAAATGATGCAGAATCGGCTATTCAAATCAATTTGTTCGGCCGTCGGAATGACTGAAAAAAAATTAAGTTTGAACTCTTGCACGCGTAAACTCCGTGAAGGAGTCTGCGTGTCTGATTTAAACAAATACAGTGAGGTAGAGGGCTCAGAATGATGCAGAATCGGATATTCAAATCAATTTGTTCGGCCAAAAGAATGACTAAAAAAAAAAGTTTGAATTCTTGCACCAGTAAACTTTGTGAAGGACTCCGCGTGTCAAATTGATTTGAATATCCGAATGAAGTTAATTCAACCCTGATTTCAAATCTTTCCAGAGATTCTTCATCGAGTAGCGGATTCATTTGTTTTGTAGTTGAAACTTTTCCGGCAGATGTATAATTATTGATTCTCCAAAACTTCAACTTATTCTAACCTCCTCTCTAGCTGCAAATAGCACAATAAACTAATTCTGAACATATCTGTAAAAATAATTGATGTGGCAACACCGCGGACGTTCACTTCTCCATCCCAACTAAGATTTACTCCACGTCAGAAACTGTGGACAGGAAAGTGTGGTTAACTTCACACTAATAAAAATGTTTCACTAGTCAGATCAACAAGTTCAATAACGTGTTAATTCTTGATAAAGCTCCTAAAAATATGAGCGATGCCCCATTCGATTCGGAATGGCGTCTAGAAAAATTGTTTTTAACAAATTGAGATGGAAAAAAATAGCATTTCGTTTTTTGTTAATGACCCAAAAATTATTAATATTCAAGGAATTTTGAAAAAAAGATTCGTAAAGAGGAAATTGCGACTCCCAGAACTCTATCTCTATCATTTATAATTTTAATTAAAATGCCAAAATAGGGCTCCACCCAGCCGTAACGACGTAGGCGCACCACCGCTGCAATTTTTATAAAAAAATGGACAATATTATTATTTTTCAATTTTTTTTACTACTCTATTGTCTTGGCAAAATAATGATTTGAAAAATAAATCATTCTTAAATAATTTTTTTATTGTTTATAACCTTTTTTTTCAATTTTTGAATGTTTAAATAATTAATTAAAAAATTATTTATTCTTTGAAATCATAATGAGCATTTTTCATAGATTATCAAAAAAATATGTTTTTATATTTCATTCCTTGATAACTTAACAATTTGTAATAAACAAATTCTAACAACCGTTATATTTTTTTTCTATAACTAAAAGATAATACAAAAACAGGCATATATTATATATCAAATTACTAAAGAAATGTTCTTATATTTTTTATAAAACTTTTAACTATTACACTGAACCGAAGTTGAACCGGTAGCATGATTTGTCAAGTAACAAATTGATATAACTTATAAAGTATTAGAAATACGATAATAGACTTTCAGGTTGTTCTTATGAAGGATTGATTATTCTTTAAAATGAGCTAATGAACAAGTTTATAACTATTATTTATCACCTATTATAAGTATTTGTTAAAAAAAAAATTATACTTTTTTTTCATTTTCTACCATGACATATAACATGTTAAATTATGAAAATACGATGACCTATTGAAAAATCCTTAGCCTACTATAGAACCAAACAAAATTTCAATGTCAAAATATTTTATTACTCAACATAATCTCCTCTTAATTGGATACATTTATTACAGCGAACCTGCAACGTCTCTAGAACTTTCAAAAAAAACGTTTCTTCTTGCTCTGCAAACCAAACCTCCACAGCTTTTATTACCTCCTCGTTGGAAGAAAATTTACGACCTTTTAAACTTTATTTCAGTTGAGGAAAGAGATTATAGTCAGACGGAGCCGAATCTGGTGAATAACGGGGGTGTTCTAGTAATTCAAACCTTAAATCACGAATTTTTTGCATGGCAACATGAGATTTGTGTGCAGGGGCGTTGTCCTGCAAAAACAAAACACCTTGGGATAGCTTTCCGCGTCTTTTCTTTTTAATCTCCAGTTATTGTTCTACCCTTATCCAAAAATTCAATCATGATTACTCCATGGCAATCCCAAAAAACTGAAGCAAGAACTTTTCCAGCAGATTTTTGGACACGAAACTTCTTAGGTCTTGGAGAACCGGAGTGTCGCCATTCCATCGATTGTTGCTTTGTTTCTGGATCGTAGAAATGTACCCAAGTCTCATCCATAGTAACAATTCGGTTTGAGAAGTCTACATCGTTTTCAAATCAAGCACAGCAATTTTTCTCATGTCCAAATTGACGTGAACTATATGATGAACGCGTTCGTATGACATATTCAGTGCTTCAGATATCCGTTTTATCCCAATTCGACGGTCTGTTAAAATCATGTCATGAACTGCATCGATATTTTCGGAGACTGACACAGAAACTGGCCTTCCCGATCGGTCATCATCTTCAAAAGAAAATTTACCTCTTTTGAAGCTTGCAGTCCAATTTTTCACGGTCGCATACGAAGGACATTGATCACCAAGGGTATTAAGCATATCTTCGTAAATCTGCTTACCTCTTAACCCTTTTAGATACAGGTACTTGATGATGACTCCAATTTTTCGATTTTCACAATTGCGGTGGACATATTTTTTCTTTTAATTTATTGGGTAATTCTGGTTTACTTATTTTTTTTTATTGTATTTAGTATTCCTTGTTTTTATACAGACCACAAGGGTGGTAGGATGTTTATTCGATTAAAATATATATATATATATATATATATATATATATATATATATATATATATATATATATATATATATACTGACACTTCTAATAAGTTATCGTTCGTTGCTATGGTAACGAAATATTTTGTTTATGCAGGGAACTGGTCTAGGCTAACTAGATATCAATACATCCTCATTTACAATATACAATTTTGCTCAGTGATGAAATATCTATAATTTAACTTTCATTGACATCATACCTATCTGTATCTTATATATTTATAATTATTTACGATTTTCAATTAATATTTATCGAACTCGTTTTTTGTTATATTTATATATCTTCATTACATCACTTACCTATATTTTGCAATATTTTAATTTTCTATGCAGTGGACTTGATACTTCAGTAACTGACAGTTTCTGAATATTTGGAGTGACAAGTATTATAGTAGCTGCTTTCCATTCAACATAAGGAGCTCCTCAGAGCTACACAGAGCGTATGCCCATGCGTTCCATTTATTGGGGCTGCAAGCACCGATTGACATTCCCCTTGCCCCTAGAGCTCCACCCGTATTATAGGTACATGAAGCACAAGTAGACAAAAGTAAAAACCACGAATACACAGTTTTGTGGCAAAAAAGTCAGTGATAGAGCTATTTCCGATCTCAGGGCCTTGTAGCTCTGGGGCTTAACACTCCTAAATAGAAAACGTCTAGTATTGTCAAGCTGAGTAGAAATAATAAAGGCAGTTGAACATTAGCGTATTAGCCCGTCAGCCCACTGCCAAAATGTGTAATGATTTCATAACGTATGCCCTTAGGGGTTTTGGTAGTTATAAATATAAAGATCAATTAACAAGCAAAATTAGCTCTATCTCCTGGAACATGACACTATAGCAATACTTTATTTTCTCAAAGATATGCATAAACACGTATAGTTTTAACAATGCCCTATTTCTCAACACATTTGAGGGCATATGGTGACTACGAACCCACGCGACATGTATGCAGATCGGTTTCCGTAGGATTTTTTTCGATGAAATATCGTTTGGAATGCTCGACAAACGCTGAACTCTCATTAAAATACGAGATTCCTTTACGCAATCAACAATAATCAACTAGTTTCTGATGAATTCTATTCGTGTTCATGCATGAATTGAAAAAAGAAAAAGTATTATTATTATCATTATTATTATTATTGGGGTTGGTCATCTCAAAGAAAAACCAGTATGTTTCAACAGGCCAACGTTTCGGCAGTATATTTCGCCATCCCCAGGGCTCTAAAATATAAAATTATGGACAATCAATTTAAAATTTAGGAAAAAATCCATGTGAATTTTTTACTATAAAATAATGTGTAAACGTTTGCGTCTGAAATAAAATAACCAGCCAAACTCAGAAACCAGTCTGATTTTTTTTAAAATTATTATAAATAACATATTGAATTAAAGTTTCATCGAAATTGGAAAATATCGCCGAGCATTGCAAAGCAAACTTCGAACGACTACTGAAGTGAACATGGTTCGGGTATATTGTTTCATGAATATAAAAATCTAAATGGGACATTTCATTTCTTTTGCAGTATAGATTACATTTAGATAGGCGCTGTTAATATTTTCAGTATCTTTCCTATAATTGTCAGAGTCATATTTCACGATCACTAATCATCTCTTGGAAGGTACGTTTGGAAAAAAAGTTTTGATTGCCCACCACTTCTATGGGCATGGTCTACAAGAGATGTGGGATTTTTTAGACTATCTTTTTTTTTAATCCCGCTCATGTTCTTTCATTCTCGTTGTTATATACCATTTTTTTGTCCTATATACCATTTTCCACAATCACAACACGGAATTTTATATGTAACATTCGATTTGAATTCAAAAGTTGTGGTAGTTTTTATCCTTGTGAAAAATGTTTGTTTTTTGTATTATTATTTTAATATGAATCTTTTATATTATCTTGGTTCAGTATTGTACCTAGTTTTTCGAAAAGATGTTTAATATAAAGTATTCTTTAATTGATGCTATTCGTTTTATCATTTTGATTTGAAAGAATATTAGACAAAATTAACCTGTTCAACAGCTTGTTTAGATAATCATTATGTAGTAAGTATGATTTTAATAGTTGTAGGTTATCATCAACAAAAATGGGACTGCACATCTTCCTGATTTTTTCATTAATATCCACGGGAGGAAAAGCATTTTCCTCCTGAGGTCTGTATATAGCTTTTTCTACTACCTTTAAGGTCGTCATTTTTATAACGTCCTAAAAATTATAATGCGTGCATACTTATAAGAACAACTGCAGAAAGTTGTGGAACTATATAATGCGGCTTTATGTCAAAATATTAAGTAAGCGTTGCGTCGTCGTCATTCTGTTGACAACGATTTGTAGCTATGGTATTGTTTGGTAATACAAACATAACAGTTGTCATAAACTGTCACGTTTTTTACCCTTTTAAGTTGCTTATAAGTTTTGAAAATGATTTCTAGCGAAGACGACCTGCCAAAACATCTCGCTGAAGAGGCAAAATTGATTTCAATGCATCTTCTTCCTGATAAATCGAGAGGAAAAGTACTATTTTCCTTCCGGCGGGAGGAAAAGTACCATTTAGGGATCGATAATAAAGTTAAAAATATATTAATATAGTGTTTTGATGAAGTCAGCTAATATCTCATATCAATCTTTTCAGGGGTGTAGATCTTATTCCATCCCTCCATGCTCCCATAATAAGACTGGAATTTATAATAACTGCTCAGGGGTAGCTGATACTCCAACGTGCAAACAAAAGTGCGATGACAGCGGTTACAACTACACTGTTGAAAAAACTTATGGAAAGAAACCCTATACAATTATTGCGTACGAGAGAGATATTCAACTGGAAATTATGAAGAATGGCCCAGTAGTAGCCAGTTTCGAAGTTTATAACGACTTTTTGGCGTATAAAGGAGGTGAGCTGAGAAATAAGTATTTATTGGATTTATTGGATTCGATTCAAGGATCATACATATATTTTCAATTCGTTTTGTGGGTTTGGGCAAAAAATCAAAATTGTTTTTTTGTTCATTTTGTACATTTTTTCGTTGAATAATTCTTTAATAGTTCTCTGCGGTGATCCAGAGAAGTGATCGAGCTATCAACCTGAAAACCACAGATTGTTGAGAAACATTTATTTTCAATGATGAATGAACAAAAACATGTATAATCAATTGTTATATTTATGGTACAAGAATATCCAGAAATTGACATAAAACAAGCGTTATTTACCCTGTTGGTAACGAAATGTTCAAACAATTTGCGATTTCTAGAGAACTGTCAACAACATATTATTTACTTTTTACATGTAAATATGCAGCTTTAATGACACCAGCGCACGGAAAATTTTTCCGTTCGGGCGCACAGAAAAAAACCTTTTTTCAGTATGCTAAATAAGCATGTGAATATAGTGTTTTCAGATAGGTATAATGAAAAATATTTTACCACGCACTGAACGATTTGTCATTAATTGTCGATTTCTCTATCAATGCATGATTAAACATAAACGTATTAAGATGTAATGGACGCTAAAATGAATATTGACGATAAATTTAAGGAAACAATATTGTTAGTAGAAAGACTATTAGATATAAATCATGTAAACCCTATCATTAAAAAGGAAATATTGAGTTTACTCAGTGTTTCTTTAAGTCAAAATTATTTTCAGTTCAACAATAAATTTTATTCATCTAATGAAGGCTTGATTATGGGTAATCCCTTAAGCCCTTTGTTGGCTGAAATGTTTATGGATAATTTGGAAACTCAAATAAAAGGGAATAAAATGTTCAAAAACTTCATATATTGGCATTGGTATGTTGATGATATTTTGGTAGGTTTCACAGGTACAACCAGACAATTAAATCAATTCCTGGAATTTATTAATTCTCTTCACCCTTCTATCAAATTCACCATAGAATTTGAAAAGGACAACTCGATAAATTTTCTGGACCTGACAATAACTAAAGTAAACAATAAACCATCTTATACAGATATAACAATTCACAATAGTTCATCACACCCATATCAACATAAAGCAGCAGCTTACAATAGTATGATACATAGATTAGTTAGTATTCCTCTCAGTACATCAAATTTTAATAAAGAATTAGATATTATCAAACAAATTGCAGTAAATAATGGTTATAAATCGTCTCTGATTGATAACCTTTTGTCTAAAAAGCAATATAAGAAAGCAATTCAAGAAGTTTATCCTCGTTTAAAAGACCACCAAAAGTTTAAAACAATTACTTATATCGGTGAACCTAGCACTAAAATAGGTAATTTCTTGAAAAAGCAAGGTTTCAATATTGCTTTTAAGACAGACTACACTTTAGGCAGACATATTAAAAATAACAAGGATAAAGTAGAAAAACAAGATAAGTGTGGAGTCTATAAATTAAATTGTGGTAGTTGCCCCAAGTTTTATCTTGGTCAAACTGGTAGAACCTATAAAAAACGCCTAACCGAACACAGAAATAGCTTTGTAAACGGAAAAACAAACTCTACTTATGCTAACCACTTATTGACCGAAAACCATACTTTCGACCATGATTTCGAAGTCCTTCATGTAGAGAACAAAGGTATGAAGCTTAATCTTTTGGAAAGTATGGAGATCAATAAGTGGAAAAATTCTGAGAACCTCCTCAATGACCAACTTGAATTAAATAACTCACCATTACTTAATTGGTTTTTCTGGAGAGGTTAGATGGAATGTAATTAGTAATGCAATGTTCTCATTGAAAATTTATTAGGAGACAGGTATACAACCGCACCCTAATGAATTTACGATGTATATTTAAGGTAACATAGCAAACATGTAAATTAGTATATCTTCTCCGCTTGAAGAAGCTGTTGTACAGCGAAACAATTGTCGCGGGTTTTGTAAACCTATTTATAGTGAAAATCTTTCAAACATAGTTTTATTATGGATATAAATTTATGTTGCGGACACTGCTAAAGTAGCATCTTCAACTTTATTGCCAGAAAAAAATTAGAACTCTTTTATTTCAACAAGAGTTAGGTAGATGTAAAAATATTGTAATCAACTCTCATATTAAAATGCGATTAATGATCTCGAAAATTAACGCGTGAGCGATATTCCGATCATTAATTGCCTTCATTCATACACTAGTTGATTAAATAACTATTTTTGGCTTTCGAGTTTGCTAACGAATGAAGCTCCACTATATTCGTTCGTAAATACTATGTCATTCCTCAACATTCCTCAACATATTCTTCTTGAGAATTCAAACTTTCACAATCTGTAAAATTAAGAAACTCTGTACAAAAAGACCACGTCAAGAAACGAATATCCTCCACAAAATCAAACTTTCAATACTCAGTATTTGAGTTTACTTTCCATTCGTACCATGCTCATTATTATCATAACCCACTTCTCATAGATTTCTGGAAAATTTCCTTAATTGAGAGGCAAATGCAATAATTGATGTTTTTTTTTTATTTTTGACAGGAGTTTACATAAAAACGAATGGTTCACAACTGATGGGATTACACGCTGTGAAAATTCTTGGTTGGGGAGTGGAAAAGAATATTTCGTATTGGCTAATTGCTAACTCTTGGAATGAAGATTGGGGTGAAAATGGGTTCTTCAAAATGATTCGCGGACATGATCACTGTGGTATCGAGAGTACTATTATTGCTGGCATTCCAGATTTAGGAACAAACGATGACGACCATAATGACACCTCCCTTGCAACATCGCCAACAAATAATATTCTTCCTATCATTTCAGGCATTCTCTTGTGGTTCATTTATAAGAAAATTGCAGCAACATCAAATTAAAAATAAATCATGTTTTATGTAAGATAGTATAGTTTGTGATTTTTTTTTTAAATAAATCTGCTTTTGGATACGTTAATTCTTTTTTTTGAGATTATTCTGTTATCGAGACACTTATATCTCATGACATAGACCCAATAACGAACAACTTAATAGAGCCAAAAAATGAAGTCCAATACGATGGCCTAGATGGGCAAAAGTTCAATTTATTCAATATTTTCTGACTCGCCAAGTGAAACTTCAGGCAAAGTATTTCAGGAACAAGCAATCATGATATATAAGGTCAGAATTCTAGCTAACATATCGGAAATAGACGATACTAAGGCAAAACTCCAAATCAGCTACTTTTCCGAATCATATAAAGACTAAGTTATATTTTTTCAAATCCATTCGCCAAACATAATAACTCAGACCAATTAAGACTCTCGTATTGATAAGAAACGCCACTACTCCTTGCAGGTTGAGACAATGGAAGTGCAGATTGGTGTAAGTAATTTGTGGTTTAGCAGAAAAGAAGTTGAACTGATTTTCATATCATATTCAGACATTTCTACTCAGATTTGAAAACAGGCTGACATATAGAGACATCCGATTACAATAAAATTTTCGTCTTCTTTAGTTAAAATTATGCTTGCTAAAATATCGAAAATAGCTAGGTAGGAAAGGTATGGTGTGGAACTCTAAATTAGCAATTCACGGATTGAAGTAGAATGAGATCCTCTTTCAACTATTACAAAGATCAATTTTTTACATATTACTCGCCAGAAATGATTACTCAGCCCAGTTAGAAGGCAAAAAGGGCAATTGAACACCACTTCAAGACTAAAAGCGGGTTTGATAAAAAATAATACTCCAATATTGATAAAAAACGATTCTACTCCTTCCAGGTTGGTAAACTATTAAAGAAATGGAAATGCCGGCTGGTATGAGTATGTTACAGTTCAGCAGAAAAGTAGTGGGACTGATTTCGATCTGAAATTCAGGGAGTGCTACTCAAAAACAGTCGCAGATTTGAAAACAGGTTTCGTCCTTCATTTCGAGCATTCAAAAATGATTAGTAATTTTGGATTCTAGAAAATCGATAATAAATTCAGAAATGGAAAATAAGAAATTGTTCACACTAAAAAATAAAAGAAATACCCACAATCACGTGTGGACGCAACAAATACTCTAGTACATTTGTTAAACTCATGCTTAGGTAATATATCGGAAACAGCTAGTTCCGAGATACTTCAAGGCGAAACTCTAAATTAGCAATTAACTAGTTAAAGGAGAATGAACTATTTTTCTGAATTTATTAAAGATTGAGTTTTTGTTTTTACCATATCTTTTTCCTCTATAATCAACATTATGAGCCAGCTAATAATCCAGAGTTCCATATGCAAGTTATTCACAATTTGGTTTTCGTAAAAACTGCTCCATAACTAAGGCTTTGCTTGACTTGTGGCAGACATAATCGAGGGCAAGGACAACACACTGCTTCAACCCTTTGTAACCTGAACGAAGCCTTCGATTGTGTATCACAAGATATCCTCACAGAAAAACTGAAATACTGTGGAATAAGAGGAATACCTGTCACCCTCATAAAATCGTACCTTAGTAACAGATTCCTGTGTGTGTATATGTTTGTCACTTAGCGGATTGGGGTCATAATTCCTACCAATTGGACATGGTTTGCCCCATGGCTCCATGCTGGGACCGTTACTATTCATTATCTATATCAACGAACTATGCTCATTTCGTTATTCTAATAAATCCCTACTTTATTTCGATGACACCCCTCTTATAGATTCAAACTCTAAATACGACAAGTTGATAACAAAGTCCCATATCACTGAAATGGACACAAAAGACTGGTTTTCCTCAAATAATCTCAAACTCAATGACAATTAATCTCATAGAATAATATTCACAACAAGCCCAAAATACTAAAAGCAGCAAACTGTTTTAAACTAATCGGCATTACTCTAGATGATAAACTTTGCTGGCATCATATTACTGACCCACTCAATAAAAGACTATCTAGCTAGCATAATTTTCATCATCCGTCAACATGTAACCAGCATCGACACTCTGAAGATTGCCTACTTCTCACTTTTTCATTCTCATATTAGGTGTGGAATAGCACTTTGGGACAATTCATATAGCGATAGTAAGGATTCTGGCAAATGTGAGCTAAAGAGAACACTGTCGTCCAATCTTCATTAAGTAGGTATGGAATAATCTCATTTATCTGCTTATACATACGCAGCACCTTATTAGAAACATAAGAGAATATGAAATATTTCTTATCACAATCTGCTCTGCACATACACTCGTCAAGACAGGCAAACTGTTATCTCTTTTATCAATTCGTTTGACAAAGCCAATAATATCCTGCCTGAAAATCCTCAAGGTACACATATTCGAGCCAACTACTGGGAAGTTCCTATTGAGCTACTACTCAATTGAGGAATACTTGGTTCCACTGTTTCTCACCATATCTTTCCCCTCCATAATCAATATTATGATGCCTCATCATCTATCCACCTCATTATATTATACCTATTTCACCTTGCGTGTCAGGTCATGGACGAACTCCTTGAGACTAGCCGCCACAGTTTCTACGTCCAGGCATACACCGACGACGGGCTCGTCCTGGTGACGGGCCCTTTCCTAGGTGTGGTCTGTGACCGGATGCAGTTGGCGTGCAGGAAAATAGAAAGGTGGTGCGAGGAAGCCGGCCTCGCAGTCAATCCGACTGAAACAGGGATGATTCTCTTCACCAAGAGAATAAAGGTAGATGGGTTCAGATCACCAGCAATGGGAGGAAGACCCCAAGAGCTGGCTAGAGAGGTAAAATACCTTGGGGTGATTCTGGACTCGAAGCTAACTTGGGGGCTACACCTCGATCGAGTAGTCTGGTTGCCGATAGTGGATCATATAAACACAACCAACAAGTTGGGAAAAATTCAGACTAGGTTGTAGGGGAATAACCGGCGCGATGAGGACGACCCATTTGGCAGCCCTAGATGCTCTGCTGGGTCTGCCGTCGCTTCCTTGTATAAAGAAGGAAGGGATGGCGTCATATCTGAGAATGCGGGACTCAGGGAGCTGACGAGGAAAGGGGTAAACAGGGCACACCGAAATTGCTGTGGTCGTGGAGAGAGAAATCCCACTAACTACTATCAAAGTGATACAGGTGAAGGATAAAATTAGGTGGAAAAGGACTATCTCGCTAGAGATCCCAAACTGGAGAGAGTGGGAAGAGGAAATGGTGATCTTTCCCAAAGAAAGCCTGGTCTGTTTTACAGACGGGTTCAAACTGGAGAAAGGACAAGCCGGAGCAGGAGTTCACTTAGAAAACGGAGAGACAGTAACAACGGCACTGAATGAGTGAGCCGTTGATACATTAGGAAAAAAGTGGAGAGTAAGACGGCTGCAGGCAGTCAAAGCAGATGATATCGAGGCTCGACAGGGCCAGGACGGCCAAGATACTGAAGTTAAGCCGCAAAGAACTCCGACTCTTGGTGGGAGGTCTAACCGGCCACTGCAGCCTCAGGAGGCAACTAACTCTCATCAGAGTATACGCGCAATGTAGGGAGGAGAAGGACCTCTTCCACTTACTGTGCGAATGTGGTATTTTTGGCAGGCTCAGACAAAACGTCTTCGGAGCTGCCACTATTAAGGAGGAGGAATTGCACTCTTCGCAATGGAAGGAGATTTTGACTTTTATAAGAAGGTCTGAAGAGGTTTGAGCAGGTATCCGCCATGGGATGAGTGAAGATACCGGGACTTGCAAAAAGGTCCCACTGGGGCCTTGTCGTTAGCGCTTCCATCCCCCACCCATTACCATTACCATACCTATTTCACCACAGGTACTGAAAACGGGCATAGATTTAGTAATTCAGTATCTCTTATTTATTTCAGATAGTTTTTATCAACACTCTCTGAAGACACAATTCATAAACTTTTTTCAATTTGATTGAGTAATAAGGACAATAATTATTTAAGGTTAACCCGAGGAATATCATGTTACCAGGTGTTATTAATCTTCAGTTACTCCCATGATACATGAAACGATTTTGTTTTAGACTGTACATATACTTATTTGAAATACATTTTGGGTGCAGTGAAATATATTCTTAATCTATGCAAACATTTTCTGAATGGTAGCAAATATGCTTCATTTTCTATACCCACCTGCCGTCAATGATTCTACACCATTATAATTATAAAACTTTTTGTATTACCGAGAGTAAGGATACAAAACAGAGTAAAACGCGTTTCAATTTTACGGACCTTTGTGAGGTTGTATACTTTGAGTTCCATTCTGTATTCCAGGTCTATTCTACGTACCAGCAAATCAGTCCGGATGTTCGAACGGGTAATTCGACGTGTACACTTCTCAAAATTGCGTTTTAAATTTTAACCTGAACAGAACCGAGTTGCCGAGGTCGTATTTCCACCTGCTCTAATATTTATTTTGGACGGAAGGTTTTTATAGCGGGAACACAGCACAATGGAAAAATAAATGGAAAGACATAAAAGCTGTTATCACTCTCACTGTTCGTTCTGAATAATAATCAGTGGAATTCATCGATAAAATCGATTTGTTAATAATAAATATGTAACCAATCATGGAAGGTGAAGTAGAAATATTCGATAGTGGTGTATATCCCGTTTGACCCTCTGAGATAAATTGCGAAAAACCTCTATCATCATCCAAGAGGTTGCTATGGTGACGAAGGTTACTCTAGAATCTCAGGGTCAAATCATAAAAATATTTAACTTTTAAGATTTAAGAATATTTGAATCTTGATTGGTTCTTTTGAATAATAATTACTGAAACCACACATGTGTAGTTGGCTTCCTGTAGCTGACAGCGTTTGTCTTTTATCCAAGTATTGTACACCCTAGATTGCATTTGGGTACACCGCAGTGGCGATGACCAACAGTCTGAAACACGTGTATACAGTGTGTCCAAGATAAGGTGGTCCACCAAAGGAATATCTGAAACGCTAATAGATACAGTTCCAGGTAAATGGGAAAAAAGTTGCGTAAAAGAAGGGCCATCTATATGGAAGTGGGAAATTTCCAATAATATTTTTGATTAACAAGATATTGTGGAAAAACTGATTTTTTTTTTATTTGTTATTTTATTTTTTCCTGGTGTTAACGTCAGAGTTGGAACAAAATAAAAAACATTTCTCCACAGAAACATTTTATAAGCTTTCTTGATATGATATCAGATTTACTTTCCAATGTTTTATTATCGAACAACCATCATCAACTTCATTTTTTCAAATCCGCCCCTATTTCGAAGAATACCGTTTTTTGAACTATTTTCTTATCTGAATCCAAAAATGTTTCACATATGACAATTCATTAACGTTCCAGATATTTTCCGGCCATTGTCACGAATTTTCACGAGTTTGAAGTTTACTACCAGTCTCAGGCGAAAGCTGATGCAGCTGTGTAATTATTCAATGAGATGTATCCAAACAATCACATTGACAGAAAATATTTAAAACTCATTGGGAAATTTGAACGAACTGGGAATCTGAGTAATATGAAGAAAAGTGGTCGACCATCTGTTTCTCCAAACAGACAGATTGATATCTTTGTGGATCTTCAAGAAAACCGCTCAAAAATTATACAACTGAACTAGCGGATCAAAATTATATGCCACGTTCAACAGTACATATAATACTGAAAAAAAATTACATCCCTATAAAATAAAAATGGTTCACGAACTTTCTGAAGACAATCCTGATCGTAGAATTCAGTTCTGTGACCTGATGAATGAGAAAACTCCGTCAAAATAGGATTCATGTGAGCAACATTTGTTTCAGTGATGAAAGCACGTTTTTCTTGAATGGACAAATGAATAGACATTATCACCGCTATTGGAGCACTAAAAATCCTCATGAGTTCAGGGAAACACATACTCAGTACATCCAAAAAGTTAATGTTTGCATATTGGACAACCGTATCATAGGTCCATATTTATTGAGAGAAAAATTGAACGTAGTTCGATATTTGAGGTATCTTTCCGGAAATAAATCAGGTGGTTAGAAATAACATAAAAATATTCATTTTTAACAAGATAGAGCACCTCCTCATTATTTCAGGCCAGTAACCAACTTTTTAAATGAAAATTTTCCGGAAAGATGGATCGGTAGGAGGGGTCCTATTGAATAACCAGCTCGCTCGCCTGATTTTGACAGCTTCGGATTTTTTCTTGTGGGGATATCTCAAATCATAACTGTACAGAACCGCCCCAAGAACGATAAATGAATTGGAAGAATACATAGGAGACACGTGCAGGAATCTTACAACAGAAATGATTGGAAATGTAAGAAGCGAATTTCAGAATCGTCTCTTCATTTACCAGGAAGTCAATGGCGAACTTTTCAAACATTTGATTCGATTTTTCTTTCTCAATTTCTTAGATATTTAACACTAGAAGCGCCGAAGGGGTCATTTTGACACTTTTAAAAATTAATTGTTCTGGATCTTCTGAACCAAGGGCACTATGAGGCTAAGAATTCTTGACTTTTAATCTTTTCATGTAATAAACACGTACAAGTAAGCTCAATCTTGTTTTGCATATCATTCCTATTTTATTACGGCTTTTACCTATTAGCGCCGCATGGGGTTATTTTGATCCCTGTCTTTAGAATAAAGGAAACATATTGCAATGCAATTATTTGCTTGTCTAAATTGATATAATACATGAATAACACCTACGTGTATTTGAACAAATAAAAGTTTTTTTTGGTGGTCAATATTCAAATCACTCCCCCCACCCAGTGGTCGAATCCGTGATTTGTTCATGCGAAGTGGGGCGTGCCAATATCAGCCTACAGTTATTCCGTTAAATTGATTCATTCAGTTGTTGTTTACAAGTGAGTGCGTGCACACACGTGTTGTAAAAATGTGGCGTAATAAATTTCTCAGTGCTTCTGAACTCCAACAAATAGCCGACGAGATGGCAATGGATGACTCTGGTGGAGAAGATGACAGTAACGTCGAAGACGACGAATCAGTATATTCCCCAAGAGGAATGAGTTCCAGCGAATCATACGATTCTGATGAAATGAGCCAAGAAGGCAAAACAAAAAGCGGAACTGCAGCAACCGAAGGTTTGTACCCAATTATCTTAGATGCTTATTTTTTACACATACAGCATTGAAAAGCTCGTAATTTCGGAGAAAACAATTGTGTTTTATTTGCTCGTCTCTGAAATAAAGGTATTATTTCCAGATGCAGAATGTTTTTTGGCGGCTAGTCAAGCAACTTATTCTCAACGTCAAAATGACCGTTCCGAGGCAACCAATGCTGGAAGTCAGCAAGGTAAAAATAAAATATACTTGAAGTACTTATTTATTGTTTTTTTTCTTCTATATGTCCGTATAAACTATAATTTCCGTTGTTGCAGCTGGTGTTTCGGTTAGTCATCAACATACCGCATTACAAAATGAGGAAAACTGTGCTAAAACAGGTAGAGGGCGGGGACGCGGACTGGGGCGTGGGCGTGGACGTCCACCAAAGGTTCCTCAAACATCAGCAACGAATGCTAGTTCCAATATCTTTGACACTGGATTCAACTTCCTTGGCAGTGACAAGGAAACAGCGTGGAAGGTAATTGACATTGAAGTTAAAACTCCAGGAAGGGCATCCGCTCTGAATATTGTTAGGGAAACTCCAGGACCAACACCGTATGCTAAACGGTACATAATTTATGGAGATGTGTTGAGTTCATGGCGATTGATCGTGTCTGAACCAATTTTACGACACATAAAAATGTGCACAGAAGCTGAAGCTTCTCGTCAGGGAGAAAATACCTGGACGATTACACTAGAAGAACTTGATGCATTTATTGCTCTGCTGTATGCTCGTGGGTCTTATAAATGCGGAGGAATGGATTATGATCTCTTATGGTCTAAAGATTGGGGAATATGATTTTTTGGGAACACAATGAGCCGGAACCGTTTTCGTAACATAATGCGATATCTGAGATTTGACGAACGACAATCTCGATCTGAGCGCCTCAAGACGGACAAATTTGCGTTGGCATCGTTTATTTGGAATCGGTTTATTGAAAATTGCATAGCTTGTTACATACCCGGCGAATTTGTGACAGTTGACGAACAGTTATTTCCCACTAAAGCACGTTGCCCATTCACCCAATATATGGCTAATAAACCGGATAAGTTTGGCATCAAATATTGGATGCTCGGTGATGCTAAATCCAAATATATGTGCAATGCATTTCCCTATCTAGGAAAAGATGACCATCGTCCTGCAGATGAAAGCCTTCCCGAAACTGTGGTTTGGCGTCTTATGAAACCATTTTTGAATAAAGGCAGAAATGTTACTACAGACAATTTTTTTACGTCTGTAAAACTGGCTAAGCATCTGCAACAAGCCAAAACTACAATAGTTGGAACGGTAAATAGGATTCGAAAAGAAATTCTAGTTGAAATAAAATTGCGTAAAGCACTCCTCTACGATAAAAAACTTTTGCAACATGAAAACTGCGCGCTAACTGTATACCAGGGAAAGAAAAATAAAAATGTTCTCATCCTAAGCACCATGCACTCTAATATTGAAATTGGCTCCACTGAAAAAAAGTTACCGGAAACTGTTAGTTTTTATAACAGCACAAAATATGGAGTCGATGTTATTGACCAAATGGCTAGGCAGTACACCACCAGAGCTGGCTCACGTCGTTGGCCCGTTCAAGTTTTTTATAACATTCTTGATTTAGCTCTAATAAATGCTTGGGTTTTATACAAAGAAAGTACAGGAGAGAAAATAAGCAGGCACCGGTTTTTGAGAAAACTTGCAGAAGAACTTCGAGCAGCGTATTGTAGAAGTAAAAATACCTCTGATGTTGTCCAAGACACCGAACCAGGACCATCGCAAATGAGACATAAATGTCAGATTAAAAGACACTGCAAAGGAAACAAGACTGTCGTCAAATGTAAAAAGTGTCTCAAGTTTGCGTGCGGAAATTGTTCTGGAAACATTGTTAAAATTGTAGCTTGTGCCAAATGCGCCAACTAGTTTATAAGTATGTAGTAAACAGCTTTTTATTTGAATAAAGAACCAAAATAAGTCTAAGTATTTTAGTTTCTGCTGATTATGCAATATTCATTTGAGGAAAACAGATGGGGTCAAAATGACCCCTTATAGCGCTAATAGGTATGCAGGTAAGCTCGGCGCTTCTAGTGTTAAATAAACATTTTAAATAAACACTTTATTCTGGAATATTTTCTTAATTTTGCTGAAATTCAATCAATTATTATACCAAAAAATCTGATGATTTTACTAGAGCTCATCAATCTCCATCGAAAAGATCCTCATATGGCAGAGCTCTAACATTATGTACCGCCATTATATTTTGGATCAATATTTTTGTTTGAAATATTGTTGTCGTTCTTATAAATAATTAAAATACAATCCAATTGGCGGACTGGCGCCATTTTGAAAAATACCATTCGACCAAAAAAAATATTAACAGAATTCCAACCCGTTCAAAAGTTAACAGGGGTAAGGTTACTCTAAGAGAGTTCTTACATTATGTACCGCCATTTTGGTTTGGGTGAATATTTTTGTTTGAAATTCCGTAGACCTATAGAGAATTGTAAGACGTTTCGAACAGAGTGTCGCTCGAACAACTATGTTTTTAAAAAAAGTCTTTCAAAATGACGTCGGTTCGTTATTTCGGAGGATATACATTTTTTTGCATATGCTTATGACCTACCATTCAACCAAACAAAATTTCAAAATAAAATTCCAACCCGTTCCAAAGTTATCAGAGGGGGTTTCAGACTGTAGAATGTTATATTCTGTGCAATGGCAAATAATTATTTATCAAAGCAGAGTGCCCAAGAAAACCAACACAGAATATCTGAAGAATGTATAGAGTTGATGTGTTTCTTGTTTTTGACATTTATTTAGCTATTTATTTAGCTAATATAATATTATCAAGATACTCAGAAGTAAATACAAAAGTGCAAGTACTCTTTTTAATAATTTACAAGCGAAATTTGATAATTTGCTGAATGGCTCACCCTATACAAAAGTAATGATACTGAAATCTTTTAGCATCAAAATTGTGTACGTGTATGTGTCAACTTTCAGAAATAAGTTCTCTGTGGCGCAAATGGTAAATCATTCGTCAATATTTTTAGCTTTACCTTTCAATGTACATCTGACCTAAATGTATATTGAACCAACATAGGTAATATAAGTCAATGCAGTTTTTCGATCTGAGGAATGAAATTGATGAAATCGACGTTTCTCTAATTTAAAGTCCTGTATCTAGAAAACTGGCAGCAGGATCGGATGTAGAAATCGTTCGTCGCAAGACGTTAAAATAATTGTATCCTGGGAAGATGGTAACATTTGATCAGGAAAATTGTAGGATACAGAGTGTTCCTGGTTTTTGTGCTTTTGTCAAAACTCTGACACGATTAACCCCTATTTGGAGAATATATATTTTATAAGCGTGGCATGAACCCCATAAAATAATTCCATATGTCATATATGACTATGGAAAAAGTCAAAGTAGCTATATCTTAGGGTGCTCATACCCACCAAATTTTTCAATTGACAAATCAGAAATGTGATGCTTGATAGTTTACCTGCCAGCTTGTTTATATGACGTAACCAGTTAAGTTTGTCATCGATAAACATACCAAGCAATTTTACGCTTTAACCTTCTCTTATGTTTATGTTGGGGGAAATGAGCAGATTTTGGTTCTTTTCTGAATTCAGCAAAAGCTTATTAGATGCGAACCAATCCCCTGCCAACTCCAGAGTCGCTTTTGAAGAGACACCTAAGCTCTCCATGTCACTATGCCTATTCAGTAATGTTGTGTCGTCGGCAAAAAGCACACTTATTTTTGGAAGGATATGATTATAAAGATCATCAATAGGTCATTATTGTATATAAGGAATAAAATAGGTCCCAATACAGAGCTCTGAGGCACACCGTGTATAATTGAATTCAGCTCTGTTTTGGCACCTTTTAGAGAAACACATTGAGACCGACCACGTAGGTAAGATTTGAAAAAGTGTAAGTTCACGTACATCATAGTAGTAGAGTTTATCCATAAGAATATCATGCGATACGCAATCGAATGCTTTAGATAGATCGCATTTGGAAATGTTCACCTTTTTCGAGACCCGATGAATGAAATTTAAAAAAAAAACAAGAATTCGAAAGATATTAGAACGGACTAAATGGAACAACTGTTCGTATTTGTGGGTGACAAATTTGCCTTGGAGATTGATCAAAAAGATTTCAAGAACTCATTTTTGAAAGGGATTCCTTCTGGTTGATGATAAAAATATAATTTTTGGCTGAGAAGTAAATTAAACCCAGCAAATTTTGGCATGGCTTTGTTATTATTATTATTGTCATTATTCAACTATGCCAGAGAACAGCCGATCCGACACAAAACATCGCAAGAGGTTGTTAACCGGGTTCAATTGATGATATAAGGAGCGAGGAAACAGAATGGCGTGCACACACAATTAATCAACAAAGGATATGCTCCGGGCCGGCCGACAGCCCCACGAACTGTGAGTCGGCCACCAAATAATGTACCGAGTTGGGGAACTATTCCCTCAGAATCACTTTATAGTTCTTTGGCCGCATGCTTCGGCTATGTTATTGTTGGCTATAATGACCTCCACTTCGACGAGTACGGAGTACGGTCAGTGGTGGAGAGTTAACACTCCCAAAAATTGCTTCTCCATATACTTTGGCGGCATCGGCTTGTAGTAATAGTAGTAGTATTTATCAATCATCAAATTACATAAATTTGTAAAGCATGCAATAAAAAATGAGTGATTAATACAGGCAGAAGAAAGAGTTTGTCAAAGAATATTTTGTATTTTAATTGATTTTCATCAACGTTAACCATTGCTGACCCAAAGCACTGTGCTTAGTGCTCGTGAAAGTGCTTAAAGCATTTTAGTGCTCGTAAGCACTGTGCTCCCGAGCACTTTTCGGATTAGTGCTTAGTGCTTCGAGCATTTTACGAAAAGGCTTAGTGCTCCCGCCTTTTCTCAGCTATGCCCTTTCTTAGCTATGGATCTATAAATGTTGTTAAAAATATAAAACGCAGTCAGCGGCACACCCACTCCCAAGAACTACTGATTGCATCCTTATATTATGCACATTCTAGGTTCGAGTGCTCAGTCTTCACATAAATTTAGTTGAAAGTGTTTATAGCGATCGGAGTGAATTTAGTGCGCAGTTAGGTAAGTTCTAGTGAAGGAGATAGCCACTCGCGTTAGGAAGAAATTCCAAAACTTCGGCCTTCAAACCCGAGTGAAAATTTAACCATTCAGTCTGAAGTTGTGCCAATTTCCAACCAGAAGATTCTGCAGTCGCAAAGGCTTTATAGAGAATGTGATACCCAGACATGGAGTTTCGCTGGATTAAGATTCTAATGAAGGAAGAAACGATGAACATCTTAGGCATGAAGAACTCGTCCAACAGCTGTACATCTCCAATCAGACGGAGTGGTCGAACGACATATTGGGATTATCTGACGAAATTGTTGTGAGTTGGTTACACTAGTTCTTCTAACCTAATCTCATCTTGAGTCCGGATATACCTCATCGATGTTAAATACTGGGCGAAGCAGTAAAGTCTCACGCGATCTGCTGTTTGGATTGACACCCAGTCAAGCGTAGGGATACCTTTCTCCCAGAATATCTCAAAATTTGCGTGAAAGTGCATTCAATGTTGCATTGTTTTTATAGGTCTTTCTATTGAAATAAAACAAAAAAGTATTGACTCATTACCTTCAATTGCCGATCAAAAAAATCCCAATTTTCAATATCAAATCAACGTCAATATATTCAATAAATACTCTTTCTGAGTTCACCTACCAAATTTGAGTTTTCAAAACCGTTTCCAAATGCAATATGAACTTGGAATACACGAACTTGAACGCCCACTTAAACGGTCTCGCCCTTCTGAAAAGTACTCAGTGCTCGCTAAATCGAATTACTTTTTGAAAGTGCTTAGTAATCGCGAGCACTTCATGAAAAAAAGTGCTTAGTGCTCGAGACTCCCGAGCACTTTTCAAGAGTGCTTAGTGCTCGGCACAGCTCTGGCGGTAACATAGGTATTGATTATTCACTTAAATTTTTTAAAAACTTGTCTATGGAACATCAATATTGAAAATCTCTCTTCTGAAGATGGCCATGATATAATGTAATTTGAATCACTCTGACATACATTACAGACATGCTGTTGTATAGCTGCCCTTTCATTCTTCCTATTCTCGGCCAGGTCTTCAACTTCTGTGTAGATCACAATGTCTGTCCATCCATTTGGAAAAAAAGTTATATCATACCACTACCCAAAATGCCCAATCATGGAACTTCAATTCACTTCATCCTATCAGCATTATTTGTACTATGTCTGAGGCCATCAAAAAAATTATTCTTTCTCAAATGTACTGGAGTCGAAAAGCATTATCCCTTTCAATCAGTCAGGGTTCCGTCCTCAATATAGTTGTGTTACTGCGTCATTTAAGGTTACAGACGACATTCATAGAGCGACTAATGGAAATCCTGGTTATGCTAGATTTTAGGAAGGCTTTCTACCGAATCAAGCACCAAATACTAATTTTCATCCTCCATTACAGTTTTGCTGCTGCTGCGACTTGCTTGATGAAAGATCATCTGAACTACCGTTAACAAGCTGAAGAACAAGACTGTTGTGAATTTCTGTTCGTGAGAAATGGAGTTCCGCAAGGTTCGATATTGGGTCCATTGTTATTTATACTCTACTCCCATGAATTTCAAATTCATTTGAAATTCTGTTGAAGTCACTCTTCTGCAGATGACACACAGTTATACATATAGTTTTCCGAAAGAAATATGCCCTTAACAAACTTTCAACTTATTTCTGATTTAGAAGCTATCATCTCGATATCTGAGAAATTCTGCCTGTCTATAAAACCCTTACAAATCCTTCACTATCCTGTTCTTTTCCAAATGCCAAATGTTTTTCACTAGTAAACGTTAGAACCATTCAAAGTTTAAATCTACCAATGCAATCTTTAGACGTGGAAAAATATCCCTGTGGAGTGTTTTGAAAACATTGTTCCAAAAATGCTTGGAAATTTTGTGGAACTATCAAGGTTTGGACCCAAAGCAACACTAAGTAAGTTGGGATAGGTTATAAATGGTCAAGTACCTACTGAAAAGCAAAATTGATGGTTCCTATAATTTTCACATTTTCGACAAGAATTACGATGACTATTCTCTTCATGTTTTAGTCAAAAGTTCATTTGAATTTGACAATAGTCCCTTTTATGAAAATTTTAATTCAGAAATTGATGAAAAAATTATGAAAATGATTGGAATTAAAACGAAACGAATCGGTGATAGATTTGAAACAGGTTTAATATGGACAAAAAAAGAAAGTAAAAATATTGCCTTAGCTCAACTGTACAGTCAGGAGAGAAAAATGGACAATGACATTGAATTTGAAAAGCGTAATGTGGAAAAATTGTTGAATACATTACCAAAGGATGTTTGAAAAAGTAATGCTAAAGTGAATTCATGAATGAATCAGAGAGAACATGGCATCTTCCTCATTTCGCTGTTTTCAATACAAATAAGCCAAATAAGTTACGAATGGTTTTTGATGCTGCCGCAAAGTTCAACGGGTTGAGTCTGAATGACATGTTATTACAAGGTCCAGACCTCCTCACGCCATTGATTACGGTGCGTTGGATATTTTTCCAAAAAAAAAGTAGCATTTTGCGGAGATATCCGCGAAATGTTCCATCAGGTGGTTATAAGAAATCGAGAACCCGATGTATTTAAAATGCAAGTCATGAATTTTGGGGCATGTTGTTCAACCTGTTTGACTCAATACGTGAAAAACAGAAATGCCACAGCCTTTCGAGTTGATTTTCCAAAAGCGTACTGATAACGAAGCTTTGGAGTTGATTGAACAAGTCATTATTGTTCATGAAAAAGGAAGGGTAGACAATTGCAATTGGCTCTCTAACTCAAAAACAGTACTTCATGAGTTACCACAAGATCTCATAGCTAAATCAATAAAGAAATTCAGTTCTGATAATGAAAGGGTTTTAGGTATTCATTGGAATCACCAAGAATACACATTCTCTTTCAGTTCCAACTTTCATGGTCAGTACAGACGAATTGTTGACAACGAACTTCCTTTGACAAAGAGACACTTCTCAAGCTAGTAATGAGTATTTTTGACCCATTAGGATTTCTCAGTGATTTACTTATTCAAAGAAGAATCATTCTACAAGATTTATGGCGTATGACCACGTTCTTTCGATTGAACCAGCCAAAATATTTCTGAAAGACATCCAGAAACCGATTTGCAGACAGCAACTAAAACAGACTTCACACGCTATAAAAACCATTAAAAATATTTTGGAAGTTTCGGGCCCTTCCCCTATAGATTAAAGTTTGAATTCAACGCACTCCTTGAAGAATTGGCCATTCCATTTAATAACTATTCGATAACTTCGATATATTATCAGAGATATTGCGTTTCCCTTATCCAACGCCACTGCGCTGCAGAAAGGGTCATAAGTTCCAAAGCAATATCATGTAATATGAAGGGAGGGCAGACAAGTCCAGGAAGTATATGCCTTTGGACATGCATTATATATTACCACATCTCAACATTCACTGTAGGAGAATTCTTGGCGGACCCATAACGTTCAGGTTTGCTTCACCTGAACCGAAGTGAAATGGGGTAATGTGATGAAAAATGGTGATTGATTGCAGGTTAGTACCCGTAAAAATTACTTCTCAGGAATTATGATGATTGGATTTTGAGTGGGGTGCTTCACAGTGCTTTGTGATTCGTCTGGATATTTTTAGGTGAAATATTGAGCAGCAAAGATTCATCAAAATTATTGTATTGTAATGACGGAAGATCATTATTAACCAAAAATGATAGATATAGATATTGAGCAATATGGACCTCTGCATTAACATACATAATAGAGTATTTTCATTAGCGAGTTTCCAGCAAATAACAGCTACTACCCAATACGATCGTTGAATCATATCTGTTAGATTCTTGGAAAAGCATTCAACAACACCTATTTCGTGGTGCTTTATAAATCTGATAGCAGAACTTATACTTTGATGCATGATTTTATGAGAAAGATGATATTATTTTCTGAGCTCTACAAAATGAAAATAATTAAACTCACACAGGGTGATCAGTTTTTTCTGGGCGGGTCTCAACTTTGTTTTTTAAATTGGAAACCTGTATTTTTTATAAGTTTTTCTGTTTTTACTTGGAAAATAAAAGATACTTTATTGAAGTCTTTTTTTCGAACATATTGACGGTTTTCGAGATTTTTATCATAACATTTTTTTTTTCAAAAACTGGTGACTCATTATATTAAAAATTATAAAGTTGTACAACGTCCCATTAAAATTCGTTGCTTGTCAAATAGTGTACGTACATGGCTCTCTCAAACGATATATCTAAAATCGACCTGTGATAAACAGGGTGCGAAAAACAGCTTGCCAAACATTGTAAATAAAAATGTGCAAAACCTTCTTTATTTTAAATGGAACAACCGGTATGTTATCGATCCGTAAGAAGCGCCAACAAAGGCTCTACAAATAGATAAAATCAATACACTTGTCTCAAAACGCTTTTTTTCGAAAAATGGATATTCTTCCCATTCCTTCGCCATAATTTTAATGAATGACCATTTTTATGGCGAAACCCATTTGAGTCGACTGATAAGGATATACAAAAGATATCTATCTTATTTCAATTATGTACATTTCATAAAACGTGGTCAAACATTTTTTTAAATTCTATGTGATATGTAGTCTCACATTATTCTGAATGGAAAACCTATTGTTTTCATTTGATGCAGAATTTTACACACAAATCTCGTGCAGTAGAAAACCGAACACGATTATAGGAAAAAAACATTGAATATTACTAATATATCAATTTATTTCAGGTTATGGTGAATATTCATTAATTATAAATTCTTGGCTTCAGCTCCAGGTAGTTATTTGAATTGTCAATTTGTAAATAACAAAACTGTAACAAGGAAAGTTCAATGAAAGTTAAATTGACACTTTACAAAATATGTTCAACATGTCTTCCATTTTCTTGAATGCAAAGCTGAATTCTATGTTCGAAAGACCGTTCCACCCTGCGCTAGACAGCTGGTGTAATGCTGCGAAAAGCATTCGTTATTCTAAGTCGCATATTTTTGGATGAAGTTGGTGGCTCAACGTAAACAATATTTTTTATGTATATCCATAAGAAAACATCCAGTCTCATTGAATCTGGTGATCTAGCAGGCCACCTGACAGGTCCAATCGGTCCTATCCATTTATTAGAAAGTACCTCATTTAAATGATCTCTCACTTCTCCTGAATAGTGAGTAGGGGAGCCATCATGTTGTAACCACATTCTATGTCGAAGATCAAGAGGAACATCCTCCAACAAACCTAGAAAATAATTTTATAGGAAATTGAGATACATTGCTCCATTCAGATGTCCTTCAAAAAAGTATGGCCCAATAACGATTCCTCCCCACACATTTATTGACCACCTATGTTGATAATCCACCTGCCTCAATAAGTGGGGATTTTCTCTCGAATAATAATGGTACAAATCCATTTTTATAGAATGTCAATTCATCCGACCATAACATATTATTGAAAAAATTGTCGTTTCGACGAATTTTTTCCATGGCCCAATTGCAGAATCTCAATTTTTTTTTCAAAATCTGCATGTAGTAGTTCCTGATGTAATTGAACATGGCATGGATGAAAACGATGCTTCTTCAAAACTTGTTGCACTGATCTCTCACTTATATCCACTTTTTCACCAATCTGCCGTTGACTTCTACGAGGATCTTCTTCAACAGCAAGGAGAACTCTCAATTCATTATCCTCATTAGTGGCTGGTTTGATGCGCTCATGTTTAGAATAATTGATACATCCAGTTTCCACAAATCTAGTCAGGACCTTTCGGAATGATCTTCCATCTGGAAGCCATCTATCTGGATACTATGAATAAATTCTACTTGCCAATAAACAATTCCTTTCTGATACACCTAATATGACAATTATATCAACCAAATAAGTTTTTGAAAGCAGCATTTTGATTAAATTGGATCGAAACCTCTTAATATAGCAACATTCACTAAAGATTCCAATTCGTACACTAGCATTCACTAAAGATTTCAATACAAATTGGCAGGCAAATATTTTTACCTGCCAAACTGATTGATTTTCAAAAAATCATTTATTCGGTTTTCCTTGAAACGTTGTTGTTATCTTCTAATAGAGTAACTATTGGCATGAAGCGATAGTTTAAAGAAGGGGTTAGACAAAAACTATCCTTCAAATGAAGGAATTAGAAGGTATTTCATTACGAGAAAAGTGTTACAAACATCGATCGTAGTTCATTAAAATTATGGCGGAGAAATTTGAAGAATTTCTATTTTTCGAAAAAAAAGCTTTTTGAGAAAAACTTTTGGTATTAACCATAGGGAATATTCAATGAAATTTGTAGAGCCTTTGTTGGCGCTTCTTACGGATCGATAATATACCGGGTGTTCCATTTAAAATAACGATGATTTTGCACATTTTTATTTACAATGTTTGGCAAGCTGTTTTTCGCACCCTGTATATCACAGGTCGATTTTAGATATATCATTTGAGAGTCACCAACGGACATTATTTGGGCACCATCAAATTTCAATGGGACTTTGCACAACTTTATAATTTCAAATATGATGAGTGACCAATATCAGAAAAAAAGCTGTCATGCATAAAAATCTCGAATACCGTCAATATTTTTGAAAGAAAGATTCCATTGAAGTACATTTTATTTTCCATGTAGAAACCGAATAACTCATAAAAAATAAAGGTTTCCATTTGAAAAAACAAAGTTGAGACTCGCCCAGAAAAAACTGATCACTCTGTGTAAGTTTCATTATTTTCATTCTGTAGAGCTCAAAAAATAATATAATTTTGCTCATAAAATCATCCATCTATCATGTACCGTAATGGAGATAATAATAATAATAAATAATAAATATACTTTATTGTCAAAAAAATATATATGGAAGACCTTGTTGCAGGACCCTGTATATTGAGGCGTCGTTTGGGTAAAAAGTGTTTTTATTAAAACATTTGATTTTTTGTCGAAATTTTTGTTAATTGTAGCAACATTTTTTATTTTTCTTTCCGATATATTTATTTTCGATCAAACACAGTATCTCTACGTTTCAAGCGTTAGAAATATATGAAGACGTCATTTCTCGAATATTTTTGAATTCGATCAATTTTATGTTATCAAGAGATGGCGCAACCGACGCGACTTCGTACGCGCTTCATCACAAGGAAAATAGATAAAGTAATAGGTACATAATTTGGTTGACACATGGCGGCCAAATGTTATTGCAGTCTCCAGAATGCATTTTCAGAATATTTCATTAATTGTTTAAATAATGCCTGGATTATATAACTGGAAAAGTGGTTATGGAAAAAAATCACTATTTTGTTTGGTTTTGTTTAGTATAGTAGTTCAACAAAACGCTAACGAAATATTCATAATTTTCGTTGTCGAATACTCGAAATAATTTCATTCAAAATATTTTGATATCATTGAAATGGAATTCGTATAATACACCTCACAACTCAAAATTACCTTTTACAATCTCTCGCAGATGTATCTAGGTCGTGCAATGTAGATGAAAAGAACATCTGAAGTATCCACTTTCAGCTGGAAATAACGAGGTGTTTCGCTTTTACAACTGAAAATAAGTACGCTTGAATATTCAACCTGAATGAGTTTAATGAGGTTGTGTTATTTATTTCTCGTAACGATCATTCACTTCCGCCCAAAATCATAAACTAGCGGAATATTCAGCCTAAGAAGTGGATACAAAATATATGTTTTCTCCGATTGGCAGCAAATATTAATTTTGCTGACACATATCAATCAGCAAAGTATTACTTTTCCTGCCTAGGCAGCAAAGTGATTATACTCAATGGAAATAAAACATTTGACGTAAACATTTATTAGCAATTATTACATAACATACATTCTCCGAAAAAGTCTTCGCATTTTTCTCCATGCAATAATCCATAAATCGTTTATAATTTCCTTCATATTTCATCCGAGACTTCTCCGGCAACAAATTCATCTCTATATTTTTTGCCACCTCCCTTATTTCTGGAGGAGTAAGTACTTCCAGGTCGCTATCACTGTCCATTATATAATAATTTAAATATACCGATATTTTTTCGCACAACTGTCAGAAATTTCATGAATTGTCAAACTATAATTATTATGGACATTTCCATAACAACCAACCATTCCAACAACTGCGATTTCTATCAAATTTTATTTTAATTGAACACTACAGGAAAAATAAAGAGATTGTGGGAATTGTAATAATTTGCAAATACAATATCCTCCTATATCATTATGAACAATCGGAGAAAAAATTATATGTTCAACTCGGCAGCAAAGTAGATTGACTGCCTTAGTTGAATTCCTAGCCTCGCTACGCTCGGCTATGAATTCAGCCTCGGCAGTCAATCTACTACTTTGCTGCCTATTTAAACAAATAACTATTACGTCACATTATCGAATTGACAAGTTCTATTGAAAAAATAGTAGGTTCTGATAAAAAATCTTCGATACTTTATAATGTCAAAGTGGCAACTCTGCTTTAATGTCAAAGTAACAATTATGCTTTCTGGACTGAACTGCCACTTACCGACTAAGGTCAGTAAGATTTGCCGATCAGAAAGCAGAATTTTCACTTTGACGTTAACATTTCGCATGCTAATAACGCCAATCGGCGTCATCGAATGATTTTTCAATATGGCAACGACAACGCAAATGTCGTTTTCCTATTATTTGGGGATGAAAACAATCCTGAATGAAGCTCTTTTTCTCAGAATTGATTGATTAGCTCATCCTCAAGAACTTTATTTTTTTCCATAACGGAAACTTTGTCTTTATGGACTTTTATTGTGAAAGGAATTATTTTTTACCACGTTTTCATTAACTCGCTTTCTAGTTTGTCTGCACATTTTGCAAGTGCATTTGACCCATTTCTGGTCGTCCAAATAACTCAAAATTTGACAGGTGTTGCGAATCTAGATGAAAAGTAATTGTCACTAGTATGGGATTAAATTATATATTTTAGCTCTAAGAATCAAGGTGTAAATACATTGGAGCTGTTGATTCTACTTGTGGAAAAGGCCATTCTAGGAAAGTTATCATGGAGCTAATGCAAAATATTATGTACCTACTTGTTAGTTCGTAGTTACATCCTCTGTATATAGCTTTCTCGCTAGCCAGCTAACCCAATATTCAAACATCACACAAACAAACGGAATCTCAGGTGAACGCGATTCGACCTCTTCAGATTCCTTTCTTCTGTAATAGGATGACTTTTAGTTGCTGGACTATTGCCAAATTGGCACAAGCGATCGTTACGACATGCCTTACTTTGCCATCTGCCTGATGTCACAGATGTGAACGATGAAGAAATGTCAGGCCAAAATATTTCCATCTGTCTTTTTGTTGAGTGCATTGTGGAATACAGGGTAGAATTATTATCAGACGGTCCTAAGCCTATAATGAAAATTCGGACTATTCGGTAATGAGATATTTTATTCCGAGAAACAAACATAATATGATGATTTGAAATAAATAATCAGACTTATTAACTCCCGCTACAAACAAAGGTAATAGACGTTACCAACGATACCAATGAAGATTTTGAAACTAAACGGAAAGTTTGGCTATATCTATATAAGATCAAAAGACACCACTGAAAAAATCAACGAGTACATAAAAGAACAAGATACTCTGAAAGATGCTGAAATTATAATAAAATGATTGCCTACAGATGAATCACGAAATAAATGAATCATGTATCATTTCTGATATTTTTCCCTTTGGTCTGAAATATTGTTAATTACACGCTGGATACTCGATGGTTATTATATACCTAAGTGAACAGACTCTAGAGGTGTTAAATTTGTTAAACCCTAAATTCCAAATATTATTGAAATCGGGTAGGGCCGACTCCAGTACGAAGGAAAATTGTCTATCAATATTTTCGAAGATTCATATATGTCTTTCGTTATGATGATTTTGTTCAGAAGCTGACTAGTAATCATCTCACAAAGCGGAAGACGATTTGGTTGTGGCGCACAATTTTGCGACCCAAAATCGATCATCACAAAAGTCGACATCACATATATGCCTAATTTTGTGTTCCTTCACTTTGTTATGGTCTTTACTTCGAGAAAATACGAGAGGAAGAATTTTTCAGTTTTCGAATTCTCCTGACTGACTACTCAATTCTTGCCATAATACAGTCACAGCCTACCTTATGACGGTTTTCCTGCAATATCAAACATATGAATCAGAGGCAATTTTACGCACATTTGGCTTTGTGACATGTTATTGAAAATTTTAGATAGAAACATTTGGCAAATGTTTGAACAAATACTGTTATAAACAGCTTATGACTATTATATTCCTGTAAATTTGGGTACACTTTTCAGCATGCCAATAACTCAAATTCATTTTGTTACGCTGTTCTGGCAAAAGTCGTGGTTAATTCTGAATGCAGTTGAGGAGGTTTATAGTGTTTTTTTTTTCATTAAAATATCGAAAATAACATTTAGAACAATTTTTCCGCATGAAGAAGTGTAAAAGTTTCGTAGGATAGCACTAAAACCTACATTTCCCAAATATGTTGACTTGTGACACTCTTTTGGCAAATGTGCGGTATAAGTAGTACAGTAGGTAAACACTACACAAACAATCTGATATTATTGAATTTAAATTGATACCAATGTGATAATAATACAGTTTTTTCGATTTTTCGTATTATTTCAAGTTTGAGATTCCGGATATGAATCACTAATAATTACAGGGAACCAATACTTATCGAAACAAATTTTAGTCACAATCTCACGAGTTTTTGTACTTTTATTTTCCTCTGCAACTGATTCCTCTATTCTTTCTCTGAAATTATTCCATAAAATTCTCAATCAGTTCCACTCTCGTGGTACGTTTGAGGAACTAGGTATCACGCATTTTGTATTCTTATCCATATTTCTCTTTTCTTCTTGATGGATATGTTGTACGATCTTTTGCATTCCATAATGTTTTCATATCTGTAGATTAGGTAAAAATAAGGATAGTTTCCTATACTTATGCATCGAAATAGTTTCTCAGAAAACTGTATTTGCTATTTTACTGCTATATAGTTTTCTCTACTTCTGTTTAGTTGGCTCTCCTTTTTCATTCTCAGAACCAGAAGTATGTCATACAAACATTTTGCTCGGATGAATAACACAATTCGAATTAAGCAACACAAATCACACAGCTTTCAAATGAAAACACAATAGACCATTCCAGAAGAGGTGACTGACAGGTCAGCCATATTTGCTGGAGGGCACACATATCGATTAGTTGTCGTTAAACCTCATGTGTTTAGTTTAAAAGTTTATTTTCCTTGTTTAATTTTGATAAAATTGTAACAAATGTGTTTCGAAGTACTTATTATTTATCCCATAGTGGTGAAATCAAGTGCTGGTAGGGTGAAAAAATTCATTTTATAGACTATATCGAACCGTACCAAAATTAACTGATATACAAGAAGCTGCAGATTCATCTGGTGTCCCACTTGTGGTGTAGGCCATATTTTGGGTAGGAATCCAGTCAGGATGCATGTTTTCCTTTAAGGCACTGGGTTTTCTTAAAATTATTTTTGAAACTTATTTACGTACAAAAATTAACTGATATACACCAACTAACCTTCGATAAAATGTCGAGAACACACACGCCAAGTTTTAAGTTGTGATTCACTGAGGGGGCCCCGTTTTAAATCACTAATACGAGCATTGCGGTGTTGAGCAAATAGCAAATAGTAAACATGCTTCGTTAAAATTGACGGAAAAATTATTCTACCCGCATTTTACACTTAACAATACTATCAAACGATGCCATATCAATACATTTAAGAATTAATTACTAATTGAAGTCTAAGGCCGGGTTTCATCAATACTTTAATCCCGAGTTAGGAGATAACCGACAATTTAAAGCAGGCGTATTGCTGAATTGGCTGTTTTTGGTCAGTTAGAAGTAATCTTAGTTAGCGTAATCTACGTTCTATGGCGCATTAAACTAACCAATGATGACCAATTAAGCACTGAGCCCGATTAAAATTGGTGGATATCTCCTAAATCGAGATTAAAGTTTTGGTAAAACCCGGCCTAACTATTGACCGTTGTTTACCAGTAAACAATGTAAACTAAATAGAATGTGTGCCCTCCAGCCAATGTCAGTGACGTCATTCTGGAATGGTCTATTATACCAAACCTACAAATGGTTAAATTATCATAAATGAGACATGAAACGGGAAGAATAGCGCTGTTGTCTAATCTTGTTCGTGATCAGTCCATGCTGTTAATGTTGTTTAAGGCAGCTTCACATAATAGCAGCAGCAGTGGCGTCAACCCCTCTATTGATAAGACAACCAATGGCATACATGTTTAGACGACGCTGAAAATTCAAGGTCACGCTGCTGAAAGTTTGATTCATTTATACTTTTTGCAGTAAAATCTAGCAGTGCTCGAATTTCTAACCTTAAAATTATCTTGATATTGAGATTGCTTTTATGATTCCTTTCTACTGCTTTTAACAAACAATCAGTTGAAAATTTCTATTCCAATGTCATTCATTCAGCTAACAGCGTCAAAAGGGGCGGAGTCACTGCCACTAGTGCCACTGCTACTGCCTGTATGTGGAATAGCCTTAATGCAACGCATCTAATATTTAACGTAACATTGAATTTGATGTGACGTTGTTATTCAGATGATTAACTTTTCTTTATGCACTTGGCCATAAATGATGTAAATATTTTTCTGCATGTGAATTTCGGCCTGACTCTCACTCGTAGGTCCTACATCAGCCGCACATTGTTCTCTCCGTGTTTCCTTCCTCTGCCGGCTTACATAAGGGAGGATGAGCAAGCAACATGATCGCTTACCCACCACATACGTCGTTACGGTAACTCGAGTACGGCGTCTTCTCCTTGCAAAACTCAACAATCACTCCCACTAATTGGCTCATGGTTTCTCAGACATGTGTTGCACCTTTCCGAAGCAACCTAATTTGGTGGCTGCTTGTTTATCACAGATTGACATGTGAGCGAAATGTTCGTTAAAAGTTCCAAACAGTTTTAAACTTGTTTTGATAAGCAGTCAGTGATTTTGTACCGACACTCACAGGGTTGTTCCACACAAAAAAATTGAATCATTCCTTATCCTATTATAAAATGATACCCTGTAATTCTGGTAAGGAGACATGAAGAAATCCAGAGGAAAATAGAGAAAGTACCACTACGGAATTGAAAGGAATTGAAAGATGATCTTAGAGAGGAATAAAGAATCCTATAATGATCAAATAAAAACATAACCGGAGACTTGAACGACTAGTAGTCAGCAGTACAGCTCCTTTTTTTGATAATTATTCCAAAAGTCGTAAAAACGGTTTTATATACTTCACTTTAACGAGTCTACCACTGTGTAAAATTTTCGGGATGGGCGCTTTCCCGCACGCACAGCACCTAAACATGTCTTTCAAGAGCAGTTACTATTTTTTATGACCAAACTGATTTTTTTATTTTAATTGAAAAATAATTCGTCAAAACAGAAGAAAAATTTCTATCCGAAAAAAAAGAGGTCGTGATCGTCGAGTCCGATACCCCTCATTCTGGAACGGTACCGTTTTTTCATTGGACAAACCTAACTTTTACCTGTAATTGCTCATATTAGGTGAAATTTAAAAAATATTTTGAATGTATTCTGCAGCTTGTGAAAACTTTGTTGGTAATTATTTTTGTTATTTTTTATAAGAGAACAATTGTTCACCAATAAATTAACATAGGAAATAATTATCCATTACTGTTAGTACAATTTTTAGGTAAAACTAGGTATGTCTTGAAATGGTAATGTAGGTGTTGAGTTATATCTTTTCCCAAATTATTTGTTTCGTCTTATATACCCACCCTCAGGCAGTTCCATTATGTGTCTCCACTATGTATTTGCCCAGTTGATGCAATGAACTTCTATAATGAAACTATTTTAAGAATTCCAACCTACATAGACTTGTGAAACTTGTGAGGTATTATAATCTGGCAAATAAATATGTTGTTATGATAAAGAATATTACTTGAAAATTAAAGTTATTTTTGTAAAATTAGAAAATAGTCAATTAAAAAGAATATTTAAATGCATTACCATCAGTTGTAGAATACGAAAATAAAACTAGTACCAACAAAAAGAATATAATAATTATTAGTGATCTGTGAAATTGAGAGAAAATTGCATTGGAAAACAGGAAGAACGGTAACAGATCAACAGAGAGACGAGAAGAAATTTTGAAAGAAACCACACGTATAAAAACTAAAACCTGACAACTTAAACAAAAGAAGTAATAAGATGAAATATCAATACAAATATGAATAAAACAAGTAACAATTCTGCTGGTCGAGCGTTCGCCTCTCAAGAGAAGGGTCGAGGGTTCAAATCCCCACATAGTCATAGGTCTCGTGCATTGCATCACACGTTAAAAGGTAAGGCCTGCGTCTTCTCTAGCTCACACAAGTCTCTCGAAGACTTCTGAGGGGTGCGCGTAAGGGTGCAATCGGTTTACGGAAATAACAATTTTTACCACAACGATAACAATTTAACAAGTGTATAAGTGTGCCTTTGATGCGTGCACAAATAGTTTAATTCTACGAGTGCTTTAAAGGCACTCACATACGTGTATCATACGCTACTTTTTATTATGCCTGCCTCATGACTTCAAAAATAATGCTAGAAATCAATTTTAGATCAATATAATGTTTCTTACACTTTTTTACATCTATTCAATTCGGTAATGGACATCTGATGTCCTCGTAATTTTTACATGGAGGCTTATTCAACAGGTCCTATTATAAAACTGAGAACTTGCCTGGTAACAACGTTTGAAGCACTACGTGTTTTGGTCCTAAAGATTTCGCACGCTTTTTGTTAATTTGACATGAATGAGAATGAAAGGTATAATGAAGAATATTATTTGCAATGCCCTTTTAGAGACACTGCACACTTATGTTTGTTTATTGTGCAATAATAACGCCTTTCTTATTTTCGCTTCTTCCAATCAATAAAAACACACTAAACTAAAACTGATATAGAAACCAATGAATCAGTAATATTTTCTCATTTCAATATAATCAGAACATAGGCATAGGTATTTTCTTCAGAAAACGACCCAAATGTCAATATTACTTCAGTAGAACTTTTCTACTGGCAAGTCTTAATCAGGTAGATTGAACATTTGATTAATTGAATATCAGATTAGAATGACTCTTAATGTCCCATTCCCTTAGTTATTTACATATAGTTCAGAGCCCTGGTTGGCCGTTAGCGTGTGAATTATTTAAGCTAGTGAAATAATAAGCTTTGTTTTATTCTGTAAAAAATGCTCTCATTTAACAAACAAATTCACGGAATAACACTTTTGTTGAGATTAATTCAGCTATAAAACCCTCAAATGTGACCTCAATCATAACTATGAATTTACTTACCTAAATACCATGTCTCCTTCGTCTGCTCAGCCGGTCCGACACATATACACATCCGCGAGGATAACCATATGTACTGGTTCACTGATATTTACAATGACTATAATAATATTGGTTGCTTTGACTTGATTCAAATTCTACTATATTATAAGGAAACTCAATTGTCTATGGTTGTTTTCAAATTTATTGGCCAGGAAAAGTCGTGTGTAAAAATAGAATAAATAAATATAAAAATGACTAGGCAATTGAAATACTTGAACTAAGAACTGAAAATTATACTCTATCATTTTCAATAGGCTTTCTGAAATCATTCTAATTACCAAAACAATGAAATTGAATCTGTCAATAGGTTATTCAAAACTCGAAAATGACAAAACTAACTCTGAATACAATCCTTCGTATTCATCTGTACCAAATACCTTTCCAGAACACACATGGATATCAAAACAAGCTTCTACACGGCGGCGAACTAGTTACTTGACTGTATTGAATAATTACGAAATTGCTCGGGATCCGAGGCCCGAAATAGCACTATTATATGAAAACTACAATTTACTTGAACAATATTAGAAATGTAACTGACTAAAAAAATTATTAAAGTTCAACTGTTCCGAAAAATGATTGAAATACAACTGTCCTTTTTGTGGATTCTCAAGAGGAGCTAACTTTCTCCCCCTTAATGGGTAATTAGTTTTTAGCCACGCCCTTTGACATAGTCGCCGTGAAGCATTTTTGGTATAGATGAATCGTTTTGTATAACAACTCCAATATCTAGACTTTTCCGTATGATAGTTTGTATGGACAGTCCGTACAGACTTATTAACATATTATATAATTCTTGAATATGTGAATTAAAAAGTAAAATGCTCAAAAAGCTTCTCATATTCTTTCAAATGACTCAAATACTATCATCGTCCCTAACCCTATTAATAAATTGGTTTGGTGCGTAACTGACAGATTGGAGGTACAACAAACTCAATCGTAGAAGAAGAAGAAGAAATAACCTCACTTTTCCGTTTGTTTTTGTAATTAAAAAAAGTTTTTCGAAGTTTTTTCTATTACTGCCCTGTTTTTACTGTTTCTGATGTATTTATTTCCGTTTCTGCTGTTTTGTTGAAAATTGGAAATCTGGATAAAAATAAACTATCAGCTACTCTGTGCTATCAGTAATAGACATTGATCCATATCTCCGAGCAATAAAAGAAATAGAAGTGCCATTTCTATATAAACAACACCTATTGATGTGAGAGCTGCATACCGCTATCCTTTGTTATGATTTGTAGGTGAAGGGGAGATTTCTTATTGTTTTGAAAACTGGAGCTAAGCTTAGAACCAGTGGCGTGCTAATACATTTTCTTATATATTATTAGACACGGTCGGTGCAGACAAATTTGTTATCACATGTATCGGCATCGATAGACGACCACATGCCTGGTTGGAAAGCAAGTTTGTTATTTAGCTGCAACCCTGACGTCTAATGTTTGGAATGCACACCAACCACCATTAGTAGTGCTGTAGGTCTCCCTATACTGATGAAAAGTGAATGCGCTTCCAATGAAAACGCTATGCCTTTGGGTACACTCCACGAGTGTTGTCAAAAAATAGTAACGCGTTCTTACGTTAATACAATGAATTTTTGGATTAAACTCTTCCTATCATACAAATGGCAACATTTCCTAAATGGTTGCCTAAATAACTCATTCATAAATAGAATTCATAATGAATAAGTATTGGACAAATAGTTATTTATGTACCAGGTGCAAAAATAAGTGACTGTTTATTGTTCATTATTGTACATGTGATAATTGTCAACACGCTACGTGTACTAACACAGCATACACTAATTCTTTTACGATCATTAAAAAAATAGACTTTCATCTGTCAATTTTGAATATGAAAATGTAGTGCTTATTCCTGTGGGGCAATAGAAATCAAATTGCAAGTCGTTATCAAGTTATCAATTATCATACACTTGATAACGACTGTAGATTTTAACAGTTGAAACGTCGTGAATAAAATTGCAGAGAATTGAATTTTTCTTTGTTTTTTTTTTGGACAATGTAGGTCCAGAATAACTTTACTCAAAGTGAAACATTGTCAACCACTTTCAAAAAAACGATAGCAATGTTGTTGCCAATTCTTGCGCGTTCACGTGGAAAAGTCTTGTTCATACCCTCACAAATTTCGCAATTTTTCTGCGAATAAAATAGCTGCATCAACAATTGGTCTGGCATGACTGGCAGCCATTTTATTCGCAGAAAAATTGCGAAATTCGTGAGGATATAAACAAGACTTCACGTGAGAACTGGCAACAACTTTGCTGTACTTCGTTGTTCGCCTGTTGTCGCTGTCTACGATAATTTTGTTCTACGATAATTTTGTATTTCGAGTAATGATTCTGGTGCTGTCATCGTAGAAGACGAAGATGCTTCAAACTTTAGGGACAGTGCCAGTTGCAGAGCTATCATCCTTAATATCTTTCAACGCTGGAAGGAGTTGGAATCCACTAAATAAACGAATTTGTTAGAAAACTTCATGTTTGCTGTAGTTTTACGAAAAAAATACTTTATATTGGTCAATGAACATGAAATATTGAATAAATGTGATTGATCAGATACGTACTGGAAGCATTTGATTTGATAATCAGTACGAATTTTACACTCCGGAAACCCTTAAATTCTTACTGGTAAGAAAAATATTTTGAAAAAAACTGAAAAATATTACCTACCTCATCATCGCATCAGATGAAGATTCATCATAAAATGCCAAGACTGGTAATGCTCCTTTACTGATTATAGTTCTACAACCTGACCGAAAAATATGGTGAGGCCAAAAGTGGTTAGAACAGATAACTGAGGATTTCTAAGAGAGTGATGCACACCACAATTGGGCAATTACTCTATTACTTGGTAAGCTGAAAATATAATCTGAACCAATGTCAAAGTATCATAAGGAATGTGAGAGAATGGAATCATTGTCTTGACAATCATTACACCTACGTAACCCGTTCATTAGATTTTAAACTTGTGATGATTTACAGTGATTCGTTTACAATCAAGAAGTTCATGTCCACGTACGGTTTAACTGGAAGCAACATTTTTATTCAAATGGAAACATCGAAAACTTCTGATGAACGGGTTTTGTAATAATCCCTGTATATGAACAAAACATTCCAGTACCCAGCAGATTGGGTCTATAGCTAGTGACTTATTATTTGAATTCGGTTTTGAAGAGTTGAGTTTGCTTACTTACTTATTTTTCAGTGTACCTACTGCAACAAGTATTTTCCTATTTATGAATAGGTAATTCAATTTTTTCAAAGTACAAAGTTTATTTAAAGCTATTTCAACAAAAAGTGTATTTTTGTCTCACAATCGGGAATCAATAAAAATTTACTCTAATAATACTACTAAAACTAAGTAGGGTATGCCCATCAGACATGGTATATGCCATGCTGCGACGCCCATGGTTTGATTTGATACTTACTTGTGGAATGTTTGTTTAGTGCTTGATAACTTTTTCAGCCCACAAACTTCACACGTTTTCGCCATTTCGCAGAGATGGTCTCTAATATAACAATTCAATCCAATACAACACTTCTTCCACTTATTAAAATTAAAACAATTATACAAATAGGCTCAAATCCAAACTGAACTGATAAGACGATAAATAAGTTGTCAACGCATGTAAAAAAACTAGATCGCCAAGTTAAGAGTGAATAACAATACGGAATTCCAACCTGATTAATGAGTTGAAACGGAAATATCCGATAATGTACTTTTTTAACATGATCCGAGCATAGATATTTATAAACAACGTCGGATATGTTGCTCTCAAGAAAGAGACAGGAAAGCCCTCTCTATATCTTTTATTGCTTGGAGATCCATATCTTCTGGAATGTATCCTGATCTTGTAAATCATTTAGTGGACGTGAATAAAATTTGACAAAGCATGTAGTCTTGAAGTAGCTGGGAACTATTTCAGTAGAGGAAATCCCTTTCCAAAGTGAACAAGGCAGTTCTAATGCACCTATAAGTTCTTCAATTTCTTCTACCAATTTAGAAAGAAATTTAAAATATTCACCTGTTACTAGGCACACAGATTTTGTAAAATTTCGGATATGAATGTCAGAATAAAGTCAGTTATCTGGAAAAGTATTCAATTTATTGAAATATAACAGTAGATGAAATGGTTGACATATCTTTAACAATTAAAGAATTTAAACAATTCAAAAGAGCAACTCCTGAGCAATCAAAGTTCAAATCATGGTACAATTATCAGGCAGGAAGAGGCACAGCATATAATTTCTTTATTTATATAGGGTTATGATAAAGTAATGCACAAAATTCATAAAACGTACAACGATCACTTTTGAAAAAAATGCAAAAACACGTCAAACTGTTTTTTTTATTCCGCATCTTTTGACATAAGTTACAAAAATAACACGTCAAAGTTGTCAAAGTTATGACGTCATCAACAAATTTTTTTAATGGGAAGCTAAGATTTTTATTACATTATGTGATAGAGCTTGTATTTTTACACAAGGGAAAAATAGTTGTAGTAGGGTTCACATAAGAAAAAAAACGAGAAAATGAATAAAAAACGAAATAACCGTAAGTTTCATAATAACTTTTCAATTAACTAAACAGTCCATTAAACCAACTTTGACGTGTTATTTTTGTAACTTATGTCAAAAGATGCGGAATAAAAAAAACAGTTTGATGTGTTTTTGCATTTTTTTCAAAAGTGATCGTTGTACGTTTTATGAATTTTGTGCATTATTTTATCATAATACTGTATAAAGATTCAATACAACAAAACTTCTTGGATTTAAATTTTTCTGCCAAAGACTCTGAAAATGGTCTGATTATAGAATGAAGAACTGCCACTTTGGACTCGACCAAGCTCATCAGTAAATTTAGTTTCTCTTCCTCAGAAACAGTAGATATATCTAACAAGTTTGCCTCCCTTTTATATAGGGGTTCATCTTCAGTGAGGTTCAGACACTTGGGATTTGCTAGATTTTAGTCCAAAACTCTGCAGGGTTCACCTGGCTTATTAGTTGCTTTTTTCCTGTAACATAACTTACTCCTGTTTTCTTGTTATTTCCAGCTTCTAGAAGATATGGATCGATGCAGATTACTGATATTTTATCTTTACTGTTGTCGATGAACATCATCTGAACTTGACTAAAAATAATATGTTGTAAAATCCATTATTCCTAAATTTCAACGTAACAGCAGAAACAGAAAAACACCAGAAATAGTTATAACACAGCAGAAACACTAAAAACACGGCAGAAATAGAAAAAAAATTCCGAAAAACGTTATTTATTTAAAAAAGCAAACAGAAAAGTGAGGTTCTTTCTTCTTCTTTTGTGTTTGTTGTACCTCCAAGCTGTCAGTTACGCACGAAACCAATATATTATGGCAAATGACATATCGATTCTATTCCGTTGTTTGATCGATTACGAATTGCCGCAATTTGAGTTCGGAGAAACTGTAACAATCTGTGCTATTTTTACTCATTTGTCCTTCTCGTAGGTTAAAATGGTCATACAAAGTAGAAATCTCTCTTCAGATAATGATTTCATGCTTGCAATAACCCGAAAGTATGGTTACTAACATTATTTTCTATTGTCGCAAGTTTTGTCTCGAAATGAACAATTCGTCAAAAATTGAATTGTATTTTTGGGTATACTACAGCAATTATCTGGATTTGGTTTATTCCGCTCAAAACCAGAAGGGCTAATTCTTCAGTATAGTCTCACTGAAGCCACTATCAGTGGCGTACTGAAGGAGTTCAACTGCTACAGTAGCAGCAGACTACAAAAACCCAATAATACACATGGCTGACTACCTTCTTTTTCTCACATTGTTCGTTTCTCCTTATGACTTTCTCTGGAAATTACAGCTTGTGAACCTGCAAATAAAAATGATATACGAAACGAATATTTCAAACAACATTCTATGATATGAAAATTATAGAGAACTTCCTTGTGAACTTGGTGTTCCTCAGGTTCAACGATCAGAGCTCTCTAAAAACATCTTTGATGCGAAAATAATTGAGTTCGACATTATCAACGTTCCTACTGATGGTAAGATTTCCTTCGAGAAACAATCTAATGCGAATTTGTGAAATAGTTTCGGGCTTCATAAAACCATTCCATGCTTTAATTTGTTCCTGATTGCATTGCTTTTATGTTGCGCATTCGGTTTAATGAAATTTTCGACAAAATTGGGTAGCCTAGAGGTGTGGTATGCACAAACATGACTACAGTTTATGAGTTATATCCATGAAATATCAAAGTTGATTATTATTTCATCAATTTAATTAGAGCTTTCTACGTTTTGGTAGCTAATTGAATTTTTGATTGTTTGGCATGAACTGCGTATTTGTTGAATTGATACTAACGGCTGTATTTATCTAATTATGATTTCATCGTCAAAAAACTCACTCGTTATTAATATTATAATCGAATTCGTTATTCGAAATCATGACATAAACAAATAGTAATTTTCGCATGATCGATCATTAACGTCACTTTGCAGTTTGGTAGTGGGGTGAAGAAGTTAGGTAATTTTGTAAACGTCCTGATATTTACCTACACACGAGAGAAATTTCAATAACCTTTTGAAAAATGTCAATACCAATGCCATAATTTTGCTGGCAAGACAACTGCAGTCGTTAATATTGTATGAATACAGCTCGTGTTGTTTGGATTTCACCAGCATCCTTTGATTCAATGGTGGATGTGAATAAAGTAAATTTCAAGTAAATCCTTATACTTTCTTGAGACAGACTTATTCATTTCATAGAGAAATGAAAGGGATGAATATATAGTATGAGCATTTACTACATTTCATTCACCTCACCCAGTGTTAATGAATTACTCGCTTTGATTTTACAGACAAATTTTTCTATGGGATTTTAATCTGAAAAGAGTAATCGTGAAATCTATTCTCCATATTCCAGGTACCGAGAAAATGTCCTCACGAGGAGGATTAACAGTAGACTGAGAATGAAATTGTCTTTTTCGTCCCAAATGCACCTCTGCTGAAGGTACAGTGTTGCGGTAAGTTATTCCGCTGACAGTTCTACCAGCAAAAGATTCTAATTCTAAGCAAGATTTGGGACCTCAATACTTTGTGCAGTTTGTCCAGCAGTTGTTGTGATTCAAATGATTTTTAAATATTTTTCAATTGAATACATAATAAATGAATCATCCTGTGTACTACACAGCTTGCGGTTGTGCACATATTGTGACCACCATTTGATGAATTCATTCAAATCGATGCTTTGAAAATTAATCGAAAAAAATCCGTGGCTATGATATTTGGTAGAGAAAATATCTCAGCCTCCACGAATAATCAAGTCTCTTTGAAAATAGGTGGCTCGGATATACATATTAAATCGTCACATAAAAATTTGGGATTGACAATAGATACATCTATACGTTTCAAAGAACATATTACGAATAAACTGAGAAATGCATATTCTTCACTTAAGCTGATTTACACGCAACGACAATTTCTGTCAGAGGAGGTCAAAAAATTGCTATGTGATTCCTTGGTACTCTCACACTTCAATCATTGCGATGCAGTATACGGTGCTTGTCTGAATGGAGCTAATGTTCGTCGAATACAGAAAGTGCAAAATTCGTGTGTTCGTCTCATTTATGACATACGTAAATTCAGTCGAATATCTATTTCAGAGAGGCTCAAACAGTTAAGATGGCTCAATATGTATAATAGGTGACGTCACCACATGGCGTGTATGTTCCATAACATTTTCAAATCGAAAACACCACGTTATCTTCACAAAAAATTAAAATTCAGGACAGACGTCCATAATCCAAACATTCGCCGTCGAACATTGCTTACTGTTCCTTATGTGTGTCGGTAAATTTTTGTGTTAATTATTGTTATCAAAATGTACACATTTCTCTGTATAACATAGTGGGTAATAAAAATATTATAATTATTATTATTATATTAACTCATTATTTTTACAGAATTGCATTCGATAATATTTGGTTCATATCAAAGTGAGCTTATGTCATATAACATCTTACAGGGTGTCATTTAGTGCGACAGTTGTCCTGAACATTTTCGGCAATATATATTGTCAAAAATAGATGGAACGCACTGTATGTTAAAATATTTTATTATCATTCAATACGTGGGTAACCTTTTAACTTTTAACAATTCAGTACGTGAGCAAAGTTATTTTATTTTGAAACACAAATGTGCCATAAACAGAAAACAAGAGTTTTCAAAAAGGCCACTGATAGTTCGATCGGGTCTATGGGGGGAGTTCGATAGGGGCTATGGGGGGAGTTTGGAAGAGTAAAGATTAGATCCATGGAAAGTGTTTTTAATCTATAAATGATCAATATCTACCTAGTTAGTCGTGAATAAACCCCAATTCACGACAATATTAGTGTTCTGGAATACAGAGTTATTTTTGTTGAGTTCTACAATTTTTTGTAGAGATTTTTTGATCTGTTGTGTTTGTTGTTACAAAATGGCGTTCGCAAATAGGATATGTTGTTACGTATGTGAAAGACTGTGTCAACTGAGACAGTTAGTTTGCTAAATCCAAGAAGAAAATATTGATGTTTCGCAAGTTTCTTATTTTAAGAGGCACGCTGATGGACTCCATTAGATGTAGGTGAAAATATAAGAATTTGCTTGAATTGTTCTACTGCTGTAGTGTAGTTAATAAAAATTTGCAATAACTCTTTTTTAATCGAAATTATATAGTGTGAGTATCAACTTTGAAAAATAAGTTCTTTGATGCGCAAATGTTGAACTATTGATTATTTGAAAAACGTATTGTGAATCATTCGTGAACCACCCTGTAGCAGTAAATATTTTTAGCTGTACCTATCAATATACATCTGACCAGAACTTATATTGAACTAACATATGCAGTATAAGTCAATGCAGATTTTCAATATGTGGAATAAAATTGATGAAATCAATAATTCTCCACTTCAAGGCGTTATCAAAATAATTATATACTGAAAATATGGTTACATTTGACCAAAGAAATTTAAGAATACAGAGTGTTCATGGTTTTTGTTGTTTTCTTAAAACAGAAAACCTTTCGACAAATAGACCACCTTGTATATCTTGAAGCTTAGAGACACCCATATAATAGCTGTATCAAGTTTCCCACAAATCAATCCATAATATCCTCATATATCGTAATATATACCGTAAACTATAAAAATGAATATTTCAGAGACGCAACATATAAAGTTGACAAAACTTTCATATATGATAGTCAACATTTTCAAAATAGTGTGAGTGAAATTTAGGTCCAAATAAACGGGACAGCTATGGAGATATTCAATAAAAACATTGTAAATGACCTTCAAAAAACGTTAAAATCTAATGGAAGATAATATGGAAAAACTGAATTCACCAGAAAGTTACCTTATCATTTGTTCAATCAACTTCTGCTATAAATAATTTTTTAGTCAAAAGCGACCTGTCAATTGTTTTCAGTATGGAGGTATAATCCAAAATTAATAAAATCGTGTTTTGAACGGAGAGAGTTATCAAAAAACAAAGGACGTTTTTATTGCCTAGAATCTAATTTATTGGTTCTGGAATAGAGCTAGAAATAAAAATCGAAAAATGACTTTTTTTTACTATGCCCCGTATACACCCTAATGCACTATCATTAATGAGATTATAATTGGACGAATTCCGATGAATACATTTCCATCCTGAATTTGTCTTAGTTCGACTAATAAAACAATATTTTCCTTCTTCCTTATGGGCAGGGAAATCACCGATCTGGTCAGACAGCACGTTAATAAGGTGTGGAAGGATAAACTGAAAAAACGCTGAAAAAGCGCTTCGTACTTGTGCCAGCCGTGGAGAGGGGTAACGAACGTGTACACTGACGAACTCCCAGAAGACAAAACTGTTTGGAGAGTACTTCAGTAGTGTGCACCGGAAGGCGCCGGACGTCAGCGAGGAGCAGTTGGAGTGCTCAAGGCGCGTTGAATGCCTACGAGAGACGCCTGCTCTCCCGCTGGGCCCTAAACTGTTTGCCAAAGTAATGGCAAGCAGTGAGGAGCTATTGGAGGTCGTGAAAAGACTCCCAACAGGAAAGGCGTCAGGACAAAATGGAGTGGACGCAATTCTGCTCAAAAACCTTTCGCGTAAGGCCCTGGTCCAGTTCCTACACGTAATCAACGCCATCCTGACTTGGCAGTATTATCCAGATCGTCTAAAGCGAGCTGTGATAATACCAATATTGAAACCCGGCAAGGATAAGCATCAGCTTACGAGCTACCAACCGATCTCGCTGCTTAGCGTGATTGCCAAAGTGGTAGATAAAATTATCCTCAAAAGCGGCTGAATTTCGAGGGGAGGCTAAAACTCATCCCGGACGTACAGTTCGGAGTCCGCAGAGGTACTAACACGACCTCACAGGTAGTCCGGATTGTGAACGGGGTGAAGGAGGTCTTCAACCAAAAACTCAACACAGTCATGACCCTGTTGGATATGGAAAACGCATTCGATACTGTATGGATCGAAGGTCTGGCCAACAAGATGCTACAGGCAGGCATGCCTTTGAACTCAGTGAGATTGGTCGACTCATATCTTTCTGGTAGATATTTTGCGGTAAGGGTAAATAGCAATCTCGATACTGTATGGATCGAAGGTCTGGTCAACAAGATGCTACAGGCAGACATGCCTTTGAACTCAGTGAGATTGGTCGACTCGTATCTTACTGGTCGATCTTTTACGGTAAGGGTACACAGCAATCTCTCCGGGGGATACCTAGTCGAAGCAGGTGTTCCGCAGGGCTCGAGTATCTCTCCCCACTTATACTCACTATATACCCACGATTTTCCACGTTCCGAGAGAGTGAATGCGGCGATATATGCGTATGACACCGCACTATATGCACATTCATTCTCCAGCGTGGTCGCTGCACAAAAGATCCAGATTTATCTGGATTGGGACATCGTGCCGTATATGGAGAGAAATAAGATCAAGGCCAAGGTGGAATAGAGCTAAAAAAAATCTCGAAAAATAACTTTTTTTACTATGCCCCTTATACACCCTAATGTACCATCATTAATAAGATTATAATTGGACATAATTGGACAATTTTTTTTCTTTATTAATCCTACCCGAGTACGACGTTTTTTTAACGAAATTTGGCAGCCTATATCTCTGAAACGACATATACAAAATCATTTAAACTTGCACATTTTTCTAAAGACTCATCCCACTATAACATAATGAAATATCAGCCAATTTGAGTGAAAGCCAATTTTCCAAGTTTTGGTGCGGGGTCCTTTGACCGGTCGCACTTTGTTTGGATAAGAATCATTCTATCCAACAAGAAAAAATTAAATATCAACTTCCATTCACATCCTTAGACATCGATAATCTTGAAATCACAAGTGGGTGAGTTCTCCATGAACACTACATTTTTTCTTGTTCGTTGATCATAATAAATATCACATTTACCAAGACTTATCTTATTGGACAGCGTGTATCTCCTTCATCCACTTTGAACGCGGTTAAGTGTTCTAAAAGCCCAGCCTCAGGCTTTTGAGCAGCAAATGTTGTATGAAAATAATTGCATTATGTATATTTCTCCTTCGGTCTCACAGGTGGCGCCGCCTAATGACTATGTTACGATGTTTTAATCTTTCGAAACGAATTTGTCGCATTATCGTAATTTTCGCGCATCGGATGCAATATTTCATGCATTTATTACATAAATATACAGTGTTCAGTAGGTGAGACGAATTGAAGAGGAAACTATCGGATATATACTGTTAGAGGGGACTGAATGAGCTTTCGGCCCTCTTCTTGATATACAATTATTGTAATTGTATACTTCAAGAATTATATCCTGTTTTACAAAGTGTGTGAAAATTAAATCAGTTTAGTTTGTAAATTATCTCTTTCTAAGATGTCTGAAAACTCTGGTGAATAGAATAGAATAGAAAATAGCTTTATTTTCAGGAATGACATATCACAGTAACAGTACATTTAAAACATACATCATCACAGTAACTAAAATTAAAGAAAATAGTGTCAGGTACAATTTGAAACAATACACTAAATTGGAGACAAGTATTTGTATATATTAAAATATTAAAATGAATAAGGTAACATGTTTATTATTGCTATTTTTTAAAAACATATATATATATGTATACACACACTTATACACATACATGTCCCATTTTCACTGCAGGATCACTTAGATTATCCTTCCAGATATTCGTGAATGGAATATGGCTCTAGATCTACTATAATGTTGATCATAAGCTTGTTGAACACCTTTATGTCACCTTCTCATTTGAGTTTTGTTGGTAATTTATTGAAAAACCTTATACACTCATATTCTGTTGTCTTTTCTGTTTATGACAGTCTATGGATTGGAATATTATAGTCAATATTATGGTTTCTTGTGTTTGCACTATGATTTATTATATGAGACTCAAATTTATTGTGATTCTTAAATAGGAAAGTTAAGCACTAATATATATATATATATACATATATATATATATATATATATACATTACTAAGTTCATGGGTTGAACCGCGTTGAGAGTTTATAACTCGACGTTTCGGCTCCTGCCATTTTCAAGAGTGTGACTGCGAGGCCTCTATCTGCCTACTCCTCGAGTCGTGGTCTTGAGAGATATCAAGGTCTCAACCTGCCTACTCCTTGATCTCAAAAGACAATCCGATGTTGGTTGCACTGTAGTATTTATAGGTGGTTGGCTACCTGGAGGTGGGCGGGTCTTACGGGTTTTCTCGTTTGTCTTGTCTGCTGGTGCCTGCTGTGTAGTTGGAGTTAATGGGATAATAATTAATTGCGGATAAGTTTCACGTGGCCTGGTAATTACGGTTGGAAGAAGGGGCTTCCAAATGGGGTTCAATTTACGGCTATCATCTTTAATGTTCAGGCAATCACGCCGTTTTTCGATTTCGATGGCTTCTCTGATAAAACGAGAAGTTCTTGAACGTACTGGGGCGATGGTTTTCGTTTTCTCGAAATCTATGGGGTGACCCGTTTGGATGAAATGAAGAGCTAATGCGGAGCTGGTGTCTCGATTTCTAACTGAAAGGGAGTGTTGATAGGATCGAAAATGGATCTGTTTCGAAGTTTCTCCTATATAAGAGTGGGGGCAGATAGAACAGGGAATTTCGTAGATACCATGGTCTTCGTTGGGAATTTTGTCTTTTGTTGGTCTGATGAGGTGTGATAGTTTTTGTTCTGTGGTAAAGATGGTTTTGATATTTGCTTTTCTGAAAAGTCGACTGATTTTGTCCGTCACCCCTTTGATGTAAGGGAAGAAGACTTTGGATGGACGGTCTTCAACTTGTGGTTCGTTTTTGGTTACTAATGGTTTCTGAAGCTGTTTTTGGATGTTTCTGTCTATGTGGTCTGGTCTGTATCCGTTTTGTAGGAGAGCTTGTTTTACGTTGTGAAGTTCGGATTGTCTGTTGTGGTCGTCGGTTAGTCGGATGGAGCGAGATATCAGAGTATTTACGACTGAGTTGAGTTGTGAGGGATGATGGTGGGACTTGAGTTGAGATATCGGTTGGTGTGGGTGGGTTTTCTATAAACCGTGTACGAGAAACCTTGTTGAGGATTTTTAGTGATTTGTACATCTAAGAATGGCAGAGTTGAATTGCTTTCTATCTCCATCGTGAAGCGAATGGGGTGTACTTTGTTCAGATGGGTCAGGAAAGAATCCAGGGTATCTCTCCCGTGTGGCCAGATGACAAAAGTGTCATCAACGTATCGTAACCAGCAGGAAGGTTGAAGAGTAGCTGATGAAAGGGCTTTGGTTTCGAAATCTTCCATGAATATATTGGCAATCGCAGGTGAGAGAGGGGATCCCATAGGGGCACCTTTGATTTGCCTATAAAAAGAGTTTTGGAAGGTGAAGTATGTGTTGGACATACAATGTTTGATTAGAGTGAGGATGTCTTGTGATATGTCGTGCTTGTTTTGTAATATGGTGAGGGTCTCGTCAATAGGGATGTTGGTGAAAAGAGAGACGATGTCGAAGCTGACTAGGATGTCGGAGTTAGATATGTTGAATTCCTTAATTCGATTGATGAAGTGGTAGGAGTTTTTCACGTGGGATTCGGATATTTCAACTATAGGTTGAAGAATGTTAGAAAGATGTTTCGCTAAGCGTTGGGTTGGGCAGTTGAATGCACTGACAATGGGTCTGAGAGGGGTTCCGATTTTGTGAATTTTAGGAAGGCCATATATTTTTGGGATTCGAGAGGATCTCTCCTTCGGTATTAATAGGGACTTGACGTCGGATGGAAGGTTTGATTTATTGATCTGGGCTTTTGTTGTTTTTTCCAGGTATGTGGTGGGATCATTGGGGACTTTCTTGTATTCATCTGTACTGATAAGGGAGTTCATTTTGTCGAAATAATCCGACGAATTTAGGATGACTGTTGTATTTCCTTTGTCGGCTGGAAGAATGACTATGTCGGGATTTTGATTTAATTCTTTGAGGGCGTGTCTTTCAGCGGATCGAAGGTTTGTGGAAGGGGGTTTGGCTGAAGATAAGATTTTGGCCACTTCGCGCCTGATGTTTTCGGCGTCGTTTCTTGGTAGATTGAATAGGGCTTCTTCGGTTTGGGTAATGATCTTTTCTATCGGAATGGTTTTGGGGGTGACGGCAAAATTGAATCCTTTGGCAAGAGCTGAGTGTGCAGCATCAGAAATGGGAAAATCAGATACGTTCTTGACGACTTGAATGTCCGAGTGGGTGGGCGGATTTGGGTTCTGGACTTCGATGAGTCGGGAGAGCTTCCGTTTTTGGGTCTCAGTTTTTTGGGAGGAGATATGGAGAGCTTTTTGGTGAGAGATGCGATCGAAAGTGTCCCATATTGTTGAATGAATGTTAAATCCATTCCTTTAACCAATTTGGAAGACTCTCTAGCATGATAATCAGCTAACCTTTTTGCCTTTCTCGTTGTTTCCTCAATTCTTTAGGCACATTTGCTATAATATTTGGCTTCAAGAGATTTTCCGCAATGGGGATCAAAGTTCGTGTGACCCTTGCGAATAGTCGCTGATTTGGGAATCCTAAACTATTTCTGGAATTATTACTATAGTTCATCAGGGCTAGATGACTATCGGAATGATCTTACTAACATTTCTTCAAAATATTTTTGGAAATCTGCACTCCTCTTTTAGCTAAACCATTTCTTCTTGGGTGGTAAGAACACTTCAATATCTGCCAAGGAAGATCGGGAATTTTCTTCAAACATATAGTCTTTCTTTCTATTTGCTTGCTGGGATGCTTCACATACTCGGCTTTTCTTTATGAAATTTTCGATATCTGTGTTCAGCCCTTTCCAATACAATATTTGTCTGGCACGGTTTAGACAGCTTTGAATTCCAAGATGTTCTCTATGAATGTTTGTTAACATCTTTGGAATGAATGATTTGAGAACAACAATTTTTTCACCTTTGAATATCAGTCCTTCATGTTCATCTAATTCGTCTTGAAGTAGTGTTTGAGGCCATACGGAATGTTCTTCATATTATCAGGGAAACCATTTTGAATAAATGTTTTCAATTTTTCTAGTTCTTCATCCTCTTTAGTGGCAGTTTCTGTTTCACTTGGGGAGAAATTGTTAGAATTATCATTCTCCTCAGATTTACTACCACTGTGAGTACAATCTCGGCTCAATAAATCTGCTGATGGGCTATCCTTTCTTCTGTGAATCACTTTAGGATCATATTGCAGAACGTCGAATATAATTCGTTGCAATCTAGCAGGAGCAGATTGTAATGTTTTGGTGAAAATTGACTGAAGGGGATTGTGGTCACTTTTTATGGTGAGTTTCTTGCTATAAATATATTCGTGAAATTTCTGGCAGCCAAAGCAGCCAAACCTTATTGCAGAAGCTTCTTTTTTTTAATTTGAGGCCAATTAACTTGAGATTGAGTAAGAACTTTGGATGCGTAAGCTATAGGCTGACCACCCTGTAAAAGCGCTGCATCTAAATTTTTCGAATTGGCATCAACTGACACTGTGTCGTCTTGGTTCACGTCATAGAATTTCAAGAGCCGTGGAGATGCTAAATGTTGCTTTATATTGATGAAAGCTTCATTTTGCTCATGTTCCCAATGGAATTCTACGTCCTTTTTCAGCAAATTTTGTAAAGGATCAGTCAGTTCAGATAGATTGGGAATGAAGTAATTTAAATGAGTAATCTGTTATTATCCTTCCAGATTATTTATTGCTGTTACTTTATGTGGATCTATTGATACGCCTTTTTCGGACAGAATAAGAATCCAATTTTCGTAGCCTCGAATATACACTTTTCGTTATTGAGCTTCAATCCTGCTTTATTCAGTGCATCAATAACGTTTTCAGTGACTTTCTTAAGTTTCTTTTTAGATTCAACATGAATCAAGATGTCATCCATTGAACACTGGGCATTTGGTTTACCTTCTAGGACAGAGCACATCACTTCTTCAATTATTTAGTGCCAATCTTCATCGTAATTTTTTGTCAATGTTCCAATTTACAAAATTTCATCCTCTTCTACATCATCTGTCTCATCATTTACGGAATTAATTTTTGGCTTATTCTTGCTGGATTACTTTTTCTGCTACCAACACTGCGTAGAAAAGTGGACTTTTGTATTACATATTTTGCATTTTCGACCGAACGCTTGAACGAATTGTTGTATCCAGTTATTCCATACACTAGCCATGTTTTCAGTATTCAAATTGAGATTTTTGGGTGGCCGAATGCCTGAAACTTCTGATTTATCTGAAGATGTTGGAACTTGTGGAGGTGACATTTTGTACGAGCTGTCCTATTTCTTAATTCTAATCAAACTGATTGGATATATCTAGTGGATTATTGGAGTTTCGTAATATTCTGTCACCATGTATTTGGATATTTAAATCATAACTCCAATCAACTTGATGATATATTCTGAAATATATCTTTACTTGTCAGTTTCAATAACACGATAGTAATTAGTGCAATAGACAGTTTGTTACAGTTTGCATGAATAGAAGTTAGCTGAAATAATGCATCAAGCTAGAATCATTAATGATAAATTCCACATAAGAAGAGCTAGTTCAATGTCCAGCATGGCTTTAGCCGGGAAATAGTTGTTTTATGTTCGATATTACAAAAAAATTACTTCATTTTCATAGTAGGTTTTTCCCTAATGCTGTTCAAACAAACCACAGAGGACCTCAGAGGATTACCTCGAGTCTATCTTTTGAGATACTTGAGATGTTCACTGCGTAGGGAATTACTCCTATAATTCTTTTAAAAATCATAAACATAATTTGGATATCCGTGACTATTATACTTATGCTAAATTACGCGTTTTCGATTGGTTGAAATTTTTGTGTTGATAATTGGAAACATTACTATTTAGATGTTGTGGTTAAGCTCTTGATTGTCTGTTGATATGATGGATTTTTGATTTTGTTGTTCGCTTCCTCCGTTTCGGTCATTATTTCATTCGTAAAAAAATACAACTCGTGTTATCGATGATTATCATAAATTCCTTCTCTTTCGTTTTGAAACAAATAGTGTTGTTTTGGGCTACTCAATATAATTTGTTTCTCAAAAAAACTCTATTCATAGCTTACGTGGAAATTGGAATACTAAATTCCAACAACTATTTTGTTTCAAGTTTCAAACGCAATAAATTTAGTCTCTTCAGTACTTCAACAAATCAACTTCAGGTCGATGACCATAACCTCATTTAATTTATAGCAGGAAATCTATTTTCGTATTATAAAATCATGATTGCCATGAGCTATCATGTTAATAAGCTGAGTTATTGTTTGATAAAACAACACAGAATGGTGATTTTAAATCATAATAATATGACTTATCGTAATAAATTAGATGTTATTTCGATTAAACAATAGCACTGCTATTTCATGCCTCACAACTTCCTATGTTTACGTTCCATTACGAATGCGTAGGAAAAGGAGGAATTAACTATTCGGAAAAAATAGTAATAACAGGATTGAATTGTGTTGCCTTAGGTTTGAAGTAAATATGAACATATTATTTGTACACAATTATTTTCTAGTGAACATAATGCTATCTGTAAAACAACTGATTCCCTCGCAATGATAGTTAACTAGTTACAATTGTGAAAATGTTATTTTTTGTGGATGAAACAACTCAGTTTAGTAACAACTTTTGTTTTGTCTCAAAAACTTATTGAATTTGACTTCAAAACAACTATGTAGGCTTAGGTAATTTTTCTTATATGACTTCTGTTTACACTATTTAAGCAGTCCTCTATTTTCTGAAAACGTGTTCAAAATCTGCATCTAATGGTGTGAACGGAAAGAATCAATTTTCCGCAGAAGTAACTATACCTACAGGCCGTATTTTTTATTTCATACCACTATTGGCATGTCGAAAACGGTAAAATGATACGAAGTTGATTATCAGACAAAAATTGCCAATTTTAGTGAACAATAAAACAATGTTTCCAAATCGGAAATGAAAAACCGAAATGGCCCGTTTTCTTTTCTTTGCGCTGGCACCTCTATTTTTAGGAATATGGAAATATGTTATGGAAACTTTCTTCTCCGTTTTGAATTTGCTTCTATGCGCTGTACCACTTCGATTTCCAATGCGACGTTTCGTTCTTTGGGGGCCACCAACAACTATATTCTTTCAAATACGGGGCTGTATTTTTTTATGAATTCATGTAGTCCTTGATCAACTTGTAACAAAACTCTATTTTGCTGAAGATGAAGGATTAATCCTTGGAAAGATGTCCTTGATGTAAGTTTTCCGACTACATGACTACTTGATGTACAAAAAAGATTATTTTTGGTGAAGTTACACTGAAAGTTTGTTGACCTTCCTAGTTATATCTCACCTTCACCGTATGTGATAGATCGTCTCAGAGTCAAAAATCTTTTACACGAATACAAATTGATTCATTTCATTGTTCGGAACTTGATGATGGAATTCATGGGCGAAAAAGTAGAAATAAATATCAGGTAAGTATATGAACTCTGTAAGATAAGGACTACGTACATTAATCCATAAAGAAACACGGGTTCATATTAGAAAAAATAGAGTTGAGGGTGGCCCCCGAAGAACGAAACGTCGTGATCGAATCGTAATCGAAGAAGAATATTCCTAAAAATAGAGGCACCAGCATTTCGGTTTTCATCATTTCGTTGATCACTAAAATAGGCAACTTTTGTCCAATTTAACTAACTACATATCATTCATTCACTGTTTTCGAGATGACAATAGTGGTACGACATAAAAAATACGGCCTGTATATTCATATAGGCACATCAAATTTGGTGCATGACAAAATATCTAAGATAATGGAAACACAAAACAAATCACAATGCTATGATAAAAGAAAAGATTTTGATTTTTCAAAAAAAAAAAAATAAATCAACACCTACTTCCGAAGTTTCCAGTGAATACTCAAATGATTTCAACCTGAGACTTGAGTATTAACCACAGAACTCAAAGAACTAGAAAGCCAATGCTGTAATATAAAATCGAACCCTACCGTACCTCACACAACACCATTGAGAATGCGCAGTAACACCGCTACAATGCCAGAGGGGGTTTGAATGAAATATAATGGCCCATATGTGTATTTAGTGAAATTTGAAATGTACTGAATTTTTACAAAGGGACTGATTTGAAAACAATTATATTGGGTATATGTAACTTGGATAATCCAATATCTAGATTATTCTGCTGACATCAACAAAATGTTTGCAGTGTCTCACTGGATAGAACATTTCATCTCAAACCGAATTTGTATTTTGAATGCGTTTCTGAAATATTATTGCATACTCTGAAATCTAATAATAATATTTGTCTCTTCTCTACAAATAATACCAATATATTTAATAATAAAACATATAATAATACAAAGTATGATATGAAAGGAGCGATTAAGTGCCTTCCTGCTCATAGAAGAGAACGTAGGCATCTCCGCTCACGAGGGATCTAGATGAAATTGGGTTCACTTGTGTATCATTATATTCATGCCATGTGCTCGCGTACGGATGTCTACAGTAGGCTGTGTAATGTCCGCTATAGGTAGTCCCACTATGATTAGACAATGCATAAAGTCAATAGCTACAAGGGGTTACGTTTTCTGCTGTGTAATTACTCATATCTAATCCCTCTAAAGGAAAATCAATACTAACATTCAACTTTTCTCTGAATCTTCCTGTCGAAGAAAACCGTTTCAAATGGATAACTAAAATTTTCGGGAATTTATTAAATGAAAGGGATTTCGTGCACTTCCTTCTATCTTTGCACTTCGCACATTTCGGCTTCTCGTCACCGTCCAAAGTTTCTTCCCTTCTGAATGAATCCAAACATTGCGATAGTTTTAGTTGGTCTGTTCTTTGTGGTATTGAGAGGGAAATATCCCAAAACGGATCGAAGGAGACTGAACAGTGACCACAATAGGTACATTTTAATGTAGATTTTAACTGGCCAACGAAGTTGTCTACAATTTTGGAATTGTCCGTCCTTAAGTAACTTGACCAAGACTCTTGAGCCTTCTTAGTGTCACATAATTTCTCATCTATCTCTCTCATTATGGTTATTGGCTTTTCCGTTACCCTGTTGACGTCTTCATGTAGACCTTCTAGCAGAAACCGTAAGAACTCTTGAGCATCTTCCTGGGCAAAACTGATGAAACGAGGAGCGATTCTTTGGATTTGAGTTTTCAAGGAGACTGTATTAACAACTCCACTAGACGAATCATCTGACCAAAGTTCCTTGATCACCTCGGCAAAAGCTTTGATTAAAGCTCCCTCCCTAGATCTGTTAGAGTTTATATCGCTTGTGAAAGCATCTCTTTTCAAATACTCCAATAACCATTTTGTGTTCGATAAACACTGAATAATACTATTCATGAAGCAAGTATTACCAATATTTTCTAACCCATTTAGACCAAGAGTTCTGACGGTACTCTGTACAACAGTCCTGATTGATTTGTTATGTTTGTTGGTGTTATCTTTCTCTGGGAAGAATCTGCAAAAGTGGTTGCCTTTATCAATGGAATTGTGTGATAAATGATTCAAGTGGGAGCTGCTTGATATCGAATTGGTCGAAGAAATTAAAGAACTTGTTGATTTTGGAGGTTTTTCGTATTTAAACATTCCTTGCGGACGACTGAAAATTTCATCCAAACTTTTAGTCGCAGGAATAGAACCTAAAATGGATGCAGCATTTCCTCTTTGTATGGCAATACTTATACGTTGTATTAGAAAAGTCCTTGCCCTTCGATCATCTGTTTTATTGATAAGTTTTTGACCAATATTATTTATCAATTCACAGGCATATCTACCAAAAGTACCATATGTTTCGATGGCAACAGGGTAGAAGATAAATTGGTTGCTCAAACTGGAGTATTTTTTTAATTTAAATTTTTCAGCTGAAACTGCAGCACCACCAGCATTTCTCGATGTTGAATCAATATGTGAAGCTGCAACTGTATCCACGCAGGTGAAGTCCCAGACTAAAGGTTTTCCGTGGCTCCATGGAATTAGAGACATCCCGTCCGGTCTTTTACCATCATCACGATTGATTCCCAATGGTTCTAAGACAGAAGGAATATCAGCTGTTGATAAAGCTCGCTTTATCAAATCATTAACAGATGAGTGTCGCGAAAAACGACCAGAACTGAATCTACAACTCAATCCATGAATTCCTTTTTCGCTGACGATGGAACCACATCTGCATTTATGAGTCACACAAATCGAGCAACCCAAACGTAAACCCACATAAATCCTGAAAGATTCATCATCCATCAAAGTTCCAAGAAAAGCCACAGGGAGAGCATTGAGCCAAGCTCCAGATTCCTTCGTACTTACTGCCTTGAGACGTGCCATTTCAAATGTAGAGTCTACAGCCGAGTCAAGAAGTTGTTGGGATGACAATTCAATGAGAGGAATATCCCAGGATCTCTGCGAAATTGTTTTTTCAGGTATAGAGGTACCAGTTATAGAGCACCAAATGGATTCACATTCCTCATAGTAAATATCAGGTACATTTGAGAAATAACCTGGCAAAATGTGATCAATCAAATGTTGAATGCTGTTGTAGGAAGAAAGGAATGCTGGTAAAGCGACAGAAGATGCTTGACGAATTCCCAGACCACCTTTACTCACAGGGAGTGTTGCTTGAAGCCATGTGGTTGAGCTGAAGTTATTGTTAGTAAGCTGCTCCAAAATCACACGAAGGGTTGAATCGAAAAGATCAAGTTCCTTTTGGCAGCGCCACGTGGGACAACATCTTAGTGTATACGTTAATTTGGGTATTGCCAGACAGTTCTTCAAAAGAAAATAACCGATATGTTTGGGAATAGTACCAATGCGGGATGCCATCAAACTTAGAGAATTCGTTTTTTGGTTTAGGCATTCTGCTAAAGATTCTTCGGAAATGGGTGCACCAAGAAGGTTCCAACTGCTCTTCTTCACAATTTTCATGTCAGGGGCAAAACTATATAATTTTTCAGGTATACCAACTAAATGTTCGTTTAAAATAAAAAGTTCGCATTTTTCAATATTGAGTTTGAGTCCAATTTCTTCGGATGATGAAATAATTTTCTTGAACTGTTCTAAAATCACATCAGCTTCATCTCCTATGGAGCCATCATCAAGATACCAGCAATTGAAATCTGCCTCGATTGATTTTGTTAAGTTCTCAATGCATAAACAAAAAAGGGCTGGACCTAAGGGGTCTCCTTGTTGGACGCCTCTTTCTGACAAAATGACGTTATTTCCATAATTTAAAAAGGTAGGTTTTTGGTAACATTGTCTAACGAAAGGAAAGAGATGCGGCATTGTATCTTTGACTTTTTCCAAAAGGATATTTCTACGAATCATATTGAAAGCATTCTGAAAATCAATTTTCAGGAATACGGTAGAATGAGGATCTGGATGTTGCATTAAAAATCGACGGGCAGCGTGGGCAACGGCTTCACATCCTCCTGCAGTTCCAAAACCAAACTGAATAGGGCGGAATGAGTTACCTAGTGCTTCTTTGATCTTTGAACAGGCTAGTTTTGCCACCAGTCGTCTAAAAACTGTACCGACGGCAATTGGTCGGATGCCACCATCTTTTTTCCTCAAGGCAACTAATGAGGCTCCGTAAAGTATTGGAATCACATCGTGATTGACTTTACCACTGAGTAAAAAATTACAGAAAGAAGTCAAAGAGCGTAAGAGTTTCTCCCCCATGAATCCAGAGCTTTTAGAGAGCAAATCTTGTAGATGTGATGGCCGCAAGGAATCCAGACCACCAGAAGAACCAGTACGGAAAGATTTTACTGCATTCAAAACTTCAATTTCATTTACTTGTAGTGGATCAAAGTTTTCATTCCCAGTGTAGACAAATTCATTATCACTTGGATGTTTTGATTGGAGCTCTGATAAAGTTTGATTGTCAAAAGTTGCAAGGGTGTCAGTGGACGTCAAAATTGCAGAAATGAGATCACCATCAGAAACTTTATCGACGACATACTTGCTTAGGTTTGGTTTTGGCGGAGATGAATGAATACAGTTTGATGTACATTGTGAGTCGTTTTCATTTCTAATATTCCTTTTAATGATCGACGTTAGGGACTCCTTTCGATTTTGATGAGATGCTGGAAGGCAGAACGATTTATAAGCAAAAAATAAAAGATCTTCCCATGCTTCTGAAGAGTTGTTTTCGATACAATTATCAATTGCTTTGCTCAAAGCCTCAGCAGCGAGCATTCTGGCAGATTTTGGTATCCTTTTTGCAATATGCGAGTTCAGTTTTTTGTTCGCTAACCGAGAATTTAGGCGGGTAGAAGGAGAACCATTTTCAGAAAAAGTTTTACTGCAATCCAAAGATCCATCAGAAACTTGCGAAGTAACTATCTTTTTAGACGGGGAGTGCATTTTTTTTGTGTGGATGTTCATACCTCTTCTAGTTTTGAAAACTTTACTACATATTGGACATTTGAAATCCAGGTGGGTATCCAGAACTACTGCATTCATTGAATCCTTCGTCATTGACAGCGATGACATTTTGAATCCAAAATTTCACTTGAGACGAAGCTTTTCACTGGTAACTATCAATGTAAATGGTGGATAGTATAAATAAGAACGAGTAAAAACAGGACTTGAAGTAAAAATTGTAAAGATAAAAATTCAAAACTGAATATAAAAAAGTGTCTGACAAAAAGACGTTGACGGCTTTTTGACTTTTCATTTTAAATGAGCTAGAGACTTGAAATTTTAGCAGAGGTGCAAGAGTAAGATAGGAGTGATCCTGTCTTGTATCCCATGGTAGACCATTATTATTACATAACGTTGTATTCTTTTTCCTATTCTGTCAATAAATATATATATTATTATTATCATTACTATTAACTGGATGACAATGCAATATTATTGCACACTATGTTGAAATATAATAATGATAATACCTGTTACAAATTTTGTTATCAGTTTTAAACTAAATTCCCGATAAGATAGTAACTTGAAATTTTGAACATATCTCAGAATTGGATGACAATACAATATATTATAACATATATTGAAATGTAATAATAATATTTGTCATTTCGGTACAACTTCTACAATCAATTGTTAACTTTGAACATATAGCTCAGAACTAGTTGGCAATACAATATCAATGCATAATATGATAATAATATAATAATGTTCATCTGTTTGGTACAAATTTTTCAATCAGTTTTTAATCTAACTCTAAACATATCTCAGAACTAGATGATAATGCAATAGCAGAATATGTTATAAAATAATCATAACAATAATAATCGGAACGTTTGTGTATGAGGTACAAATTTAGCAACGATTTTAAAATTACTCCAAACATAGTTCAGAAATGGACGACATGATGTGTTAATACAATAATAATAATATTTGTCTGTTCGCTAAAGAATATATTGCATGAAAAACAAATGTACTACTGGTTCACTTCACGGGGCATCAGTAGAATCATTATTATGATATTGCATTACTACATAAGGGAAAAATTTCAATATGATAAATAGTATTCAACCAAAATAATAGTTAAGAAAAATCCACAGAACAAATTTGCACAAATACAAAAACATGGTCTTTTCTTTTCGGTAGCTGAAGAGAATTGAATGAAAAATCACATTCTCGTAAGGATGGATTACTTCTTTTTGATCGAAATATTTTCAGCGATTTGATTATTTCTAATTCTTTCTCGGAAAATTATTGTTTATTGCTGAAAATGGGTCGTACTTTTCATCACCAATTGTAACTTTCGTGAACAAAGCTTGAACGACGGATATTTCCACTGAAGTTTTCACAACTCTTCCTCAATATAATTGGCAGACAATCGTTCAATAAATTCCCTTGAAGATATCACCTGATTTCTTCACAAAGTATCCTGGAATCAGTTGCAAAATTGATATACCTAGGGCGGACATTTAAATTCGTTTGATTCAACTAGAACCGAAATGATATTATATCTGCTTTCGAAGTATTTTATTTTGGATATCGTGTTGTCCGACATATCCTTTGTAACAGTATTTTTCCGGATCTAGCCAGATGTCATGTGCATGTAAATTACTTGTGCTCTCTACATGCATATCTACTTTGATATTATGAAACACTGATCTATTTCCACAATGGGATATCAAACTTGTTTCAACGAAATGAGAGTACGGTTGTGGTATAATTCATGTGGAGCTTTGATAATGGGCTTAGCTGGAAGCAGTGTTCATGATACTGAAATTGTATTTTGATGTGATTCCCATTCAGGTTTACATAAAAATACCAATGTCGTCCATAACAACAAAGAGCACATACCTATACTCGTACGTATTACGTCAAGTGAATCAATATTGAAATTGAAATTGTTCCCAGATATTTATAAGAAGTGTATTGCTTATATATTGCCTATCGGACATCCAAGCACGCAATACTAAGGGCTACACGGATTATATTCATCTCCCTGTATCTTCGTTGTTATTTGGTATGGATGTTCCAAAATTCGTACATTAAAAAAATTCATTAAAAAATAACGAACTAATTAAAAATTCAAATATTCATCAAAATAACACTCGCTGTGCTGATCAGTTCAGACCACAAAGATACAGATTAAATAAAAGTGCAAAAAATTCCTGTTTGAAAATTTTGGATTATGCCCATAGAAAAACTGAAAAGTTATCCATCTATACACGGGTTATACTCTGCTCAGGGGTATTTAAACTCACCCACCAGTGATTTGCAAATTTGTCATAATAAAAATTGAGAAAAATTAAATAATGTTGCAGTTTTACATTGCATAATTGCTAGTTGAAAATTTCCATTCCTCGGCCATCGTTACATTTGGGATTGGGGTCAACTAGCTCGTAATACTTGGATACGGTTAGCACTCCTTTCTGAGAGCTGTCTGTGAATCCCTTTCCAAGCACTGATGACTTCCTCTATTTTTTGCTTTAATTGCAAGCACATTTTGCACATCTTTACATTTGGGATTGGGTTTAACTAGCCCTACATATATGAATACGGTCTGCACTCCTTTCTGAGAGCTGTTAATCTCTTTTCAAGCAGTCATCATTTTTCTCGAAACAGTCCCTGTTTGTGAAACTAGTTAATGCTCTGTGATCACAGTATGTTAACTCATACAACAAATGAACCGCTGGTTCATAGGGTTGACTTTCTTCATGTGTTGTTTTACTTGGAAGCAGATTTTGCACATCTTTACACTTGGAATTGAGAACAACCATTCCTAAATACGTGGAAATACGCTTGGACCCCTTTCTGAGAGCTATAAAACCCTTTTCAAGCTCACATCGTTTTCCTGTTTTGACATACGTTGATAACCTGTGATCACAGAGTGATGATACCAACAAATGATGCTTTCTGTATGGTTGATCCCCTTTATTCGTGGTTTTCCTTGGGATATTGCACATCGTTACAATTTTGAGATTGAGGTCAACCAGTCCAAAATTCGTTTGGCACTTCCTTGTGAGAGCTGTGAATCCCTTTTCAAGCACTCATCATTTTTCTCGATAGAAGTCTCTGTTTCTGATATCAGTTGAAGCTCTAAACTCACAGGTTGCTAACTGATGAAACAACTGAACCGCTCACTTCTGTTGTAGACACCTTTTGTTTGTTGTGTTCTCTGTAAGCGGATATTGTGCATTCTAACACATAGAATTGTGGGCCAACTAGCACGAAACACTGAAACAAGAGTATCCAATTTTCATTCTTTGTGATAACTTGATTTTTATTACCAATTTCATTAGTTTTCTCTTTTCCTGCTTCCTTCTTTTCGAAATCTAGACTGTTCCGAAATTTTGCCATTTCTCCCGAAACTTTTTCGAAATTTTGACTTATATTTGAATTTTCAAATGAAATATCGAAATGAAAAATTGCTTTTTTGCGCTTTTGTTCTTTTTGAATTGTGTCAAAAAAATTCGACAGCGATTTTTTCCTGAGAAAGCATAGCTGGTTTAGAAGTCCAGCTCATTTTACAGAAAGACAGGAAACAAAATTCATCCTATCGTGTCTCTATTAATATTTCTTAATTTTTGTTTTCACTCCGTGACTCCGTGTTATTTTTTATCACTGATGTTTTTTACTTTATGAAATATAAAGTCATTGCTTCCATGTTTCGAACCCAAAAAGTCCATCGATCCAGTGAAAGACTTAGGGCCTGTTTATCCATCCAATTATCCAACAATATCAACTAACTACTCTCTCAAAAATGGTCTAAAAAATCGTTAAAGAGAAAATTATTATTTTTTTAAAAAATCACAGTACCAATTTGGTTTCCAAAAGTCGAAAGTTACAGGGAATGCAATTTTTTCTTTCCTCTCCTCAACAAGGGCGAGATGGTAGCAGCTGTGTTTTGTGTCCAAAGCGTTTTATTGCGTGAATCACGAAGTATTGTTGAACAAGCTACAGTAACAGTATTATGGGTTTAGAGGAATTGCTTTCAAATGGTTTGAATCATATCTGTTCAACAGGAGGCAGGCCTACGAAGTTACCAACGAAAGATCAGAGTTTTTAGATATTAGGTCGGTACTCGGTCCTATCTTGTTCTTATTATATATAAATACAAAGTTCACACTTCTCGCTGATGATACAGCCCTTATTTGGCATGGGAAAAGTGTGGGTACCCTGAAAAGTGTCATATACCAGGAACTCGAAGAAGTTAACTCCTGGCGTCGAGAATGCGTGACTCAGGGAGATGGCGAGGAGAGGGGTACACAGGGCATACCGAAATCGCTATGGTAGCGGAGAAAGAAATCCCACTATCCGCTATCAAAGTGATACAGGCAGAGGATAAAATTAGGTGGAAAAGGACGATCTCGCTAGAGATCCCAGACAGGAGAGAGTGGGAAGGGGAATGGGTGATATTTCCCCCAGAAAGCCTGGTCTGTTTTACAGACGGTTCCAAACTGGAGGAAGGGCAAGCCGGAGCAGGAGTTTACCTGGTAAACGGAGAGAAAAGAGCATATGCGCTAGGTTTTCTGACAACAGTTTTCCAAGCAGAGGTGTATGCCATACTGGAGGCAACCAGAATGGAAGAGGTGAGGTCCGGCCAGAGAGACATGTATTTGTCTGCTCGGACAGTCAGGCCGCCATCAGAGCTTTGAATGCAACCAGAACCAGATCAGTACTGGTTCAGGAGTACAGAGATGCCCTGGAGAGTCTTGCAACTGAAAAGGAAATAACGCTGATGTGGGTCCCGGGCCATGCAGGGATTGAAGGCAACGAGCAGGCGGACCAGCTAGCCAAGCAAGGAGCCAGACAACCCTACTACGGGCCCGAACCCGCACTCGGCATAACAAGGAGACAACGGCACTGAATGAGTGGGCCGTTGATACATTAGGAAAAGAGTGGAGAAGGATAGACGGATGCAGGCAGTCAAAGCAGAGGATATCGGGGCCCGACATGGCAAGGACGGCCAAGATACTGAAGCTAAGCCGCAAAGAACTCCGACTCTTGGTGGGAGTTCTAACCGGCCACTGCGGCATCAGTAGGCACCTGGCTCTCATCAGAGTTGAGGCAGACCCACTATACACGGAATGTGGGGAAGAGGATGACTCCTTCCACTTCCTGTACAAATGTGGTATTTATGGCAGGCTCAGACAAAACGTCTTCGGAGCTGCCACTATCAAGGAGGAAGAATTGCACTCGTTGCAATGGAAGGACATTTCAACTTTCATAAGAAGGTCGAAGAGGTTCGAGCAGGTATCCGACATGGGATGAGTGAAGATGCAGGGGATTGTGAAAAGGGCCCACTGGGGCCTAGTCGCTGACGCTTGCGTCCCCCACCCATTACCATTACCATTACCATTAACTCCTGGCGTCACAAAAATTCATTGTGTCTAAATGCCAAAAAAAAAACAATTCAATGACTTTCAAATTCGAATACGTGAATCACAGTTAGGACATGAACCAAATTGAAAATGAATTTAACACCAAGTTTTTTCGTATAACCATTGATAATACATCGAAGTTTGAAAATCACATCATATCTTCAAGAAAAAGACTAGCATCAGGTTGCTATGCAATTAGAGTTATACCATATGAAGTCGGTATATCTATCGCCAAAAATACCTACTTTGCAATTATAGAGTCGTGTAATGAATGGCATGCCCTTTTGGGGATTCTGTAGTCAACACTTACTGCATTCTGTATTTATATCACAAAAAGGCCATCAGATATAGATATGTGCAAGGCAAAAGCAAGAGACCACTGCAGTCCTTTTTTTCTTCATAAGAGAATTCTAACTTTACCCTTCATCATTATTATGGAGACAGTATGATCCATAAAGAGCAACCCTCTGTTCCTTCAGGTACTCCAAGTAGCAAACGCACCTGGAAAAATGAAAACAACCCAAGCCTACCAGTACCAAAAACATCACTAGCAAAGAGTTTTCGTATATACAGGGTATTCCAAATTAAGTCGGCACTATTGCCAACTCCGTTATTATTGATGCTACGAACTTGGTTAAATGGGCAAACTAGTTACATTTTTAATGGCCTTCTCGATGCCGAAAACAAAAATAAACAGTCGCGTTTTCAGAATATTTCATAAAATGATATTTTTTTTCGAAGGAACACCCTATATTTTTTTATGCATTTCGATTCGTAATAACATTCTCAACAACAAACCTCATCTGACCTTTTTTCGTAAAGTGGAAAATGAGTGACTTATGTGGAAATATTTATTTCTTCACTAGTACCAAAAAATTTCTTTGTTTTGGCGAATAAAACCTCGTGATTGTCCAATCACTCAATTTTGGTACTTATACAAATGACAATATTTTGTTACTAATAGCAAAATAAGACAGTAAAAAGAAAAAATTGCGCTGGGATGTGAACTCGTAACTGATTTCAGTAAACGAAAGTTGAGCCCGAATATTTTTCAAAATGCCGTTTTCCCATCAAGAAAAATGTGATATGTTAGAATCCTACTTGGTTTGCTACAAAAATAGTGTAAGAGCACTCCAACACTACAGCAATTTGTTCCCCGATCGTGAATTACCTAATCAGCGTTTTTTTGCTTTGCTTCATCGTCGATTCAGGATCAATGAAAAAGTTTTGTAATATCTGAAGATACAGAAATTGACGTTTTATCCTACTTTGAGGTATATCCAAATAATTCCATCAGAGATTTATCTAGAGAAATAACTGTTCCACTGTCTGGTATTCAACGAATTCTGCAGAAACTTAAGATTTCTCCTTATATGTTAAGACCAGTGCAAACACTAGAACCTGGTGATCCAAACTTCTATAGAAATATTATATGGAGCGATGAGGCTAATTTTTCAAATCGTGGGATGTATAATAGAAAGAATTTTCATTATTGGAGTAGACATAATCCATTTCTAGTCCGTCCCCACAATCCGCAAAGATTAATGTTTGGTGTGGTTTATTTAGAGGCAGAATTATCGGTCCATATTTCTACCATGGTTCTTTGAACGGACCCCGTTATATTACTTTCTTAAACAAGAGCGTTGGAAGAGTATTTCGATGATCTTGATCTGGAGGCCGAACTGTGTTGAATGCCACACGTAGTGTCAATAGAAGGGCCCAAATATGTGTTCATCAAGAAGGCGGTGTTTTTGAACATTAACTCGATATTTTATAGGGCTTTATGAAATCCGTTTTTTATAAATGTTTCCTATTCATAAAACTGTCTTATTTTCACCTTTACGAAAAAAAGTCAAATGAGATTTGTTGTTGAGAATGTTATTATGAATCGAAATGCATGAAAAAATATAGGGGGTTCCATTGAAAAAATAACATTTTATGAAATATTCTGAAAACGCGACTGTCAGTTTTCTTTTTGTTTTCGGCATCGAGAAGGCCATTAAAAATGCTACTGGTTTGGCCATTTAACCGAATTCGACATCATCATCATCATCATCATCATCATCATCATCATCATCAATAATAACGGAGTAGGCAATGGTGCCGACTTAATTTGGAACACCCTGTATATGAGAGTAAGAAAATATACAATCATTAGCCCGAACACATGAAATATATAAAAATTTAAAAATTTTGGAAGGGAAATGAAAAATCCTCTAATTACAAAAGCGTACAAATTTTGGTTTAAAATTGATAATAACTTGAATTTCAACATTATTATTGATTTCGTTTTATTCTTTTATTACTTCATTCTTTGATTTAGATTATTGATTTTTATTTTATTTTAACTCTGAAGTGTAATAATTTGTAATTTTTAAATTCAACTTTCTATTTATATAATATAATAAGACTAGATACATATACATCTTCAATGCACTTTTAATAATTTTTTGATTTTTTTATGAACAATAAAGAACAGTTTTGAATGATTGATTGATTTGACAATAACCTGTTAGCATTGTTTGACTGGCGGCTAAATTTGAATAGTGGTTAGAATGAATATGACATTCGCTCAAATGAAGGCATAACTCACATTCTAACCATCAGTCACGTGGCAGAGACATTTGACTGAATATTGAAAAACCGTCCCTCAAAAGAGACCGCCATGGCAGCAGACGGCAACCGCTTTGTAGTTCCTCCTCCTCGTGCGTCAAGAGATATTCCAAAACAACATCAATCCTTTCGATTCCAAGCTCGTGCTCTCTAACAAAAGTACGAATACTAAACACGAGACATCTCGATAGACAAACACAACAGCATAACGCCGGATGCGTGCATATGGTTGCAAATAACGTCCCGTCCCGGGCCGGGGAGGGCCGGAGTGAAATGCTTATTGATTCAAAGTGGAACGGTTGAATGGATCCGTCAGGCGCGTTGCATGATCCGGCCGACAGGTATATTGGCTTGTGGCACCGGTGACGGAGCGCGTTATCCTAGGCCTGACAGGGCCAGATGCCCGTGTAATTATTTCGTCTATGTGCGCCGACCGCATTGTTTAAGAGCGCGGAAGCAGTAGCGAATTTTCAATGGATATCAAGGTTGGCCTTTTGAGCGACGAAACAACAATAACGCAATAACTGCATGAATACTATCGAAGCGCAGGCAAGCTGGAAGTGTGCGGAAGGGATGACATAGAGAAAAAAGTTAGCCGTCTCCAAATAAAAAATATCTGATGGAAAACGAAGGCGACATTTGCATATTTCACTGAAGAGACAGAATTTTAATTTAGTTCATCCAGTATAGTAAAGTAAAAACAATAATGGTATAGTCCATACGAACTCAAATGAGACAGCACACAACCAAGCGATCATAAATAACACGTTATTCTCTAACCGATCCTCTTCTCAACTCAATTGCAGTCCACGTGGACTATTTCCCACACAGCATCTTAAAGACGTCTTCAAGATGTCCACCCTAAGATGTTCGGGACGTCTCCAAGACGTCCAGTAAAATCTTAAATGCGTCCAAAAGACGTCGTCAAGACGTACATTGTTACAAAACGGGACGTCTTAAACACGTCATCAAGATGTCCATGTGGACATAATCAGGACGTCTTACAGACATCTCTCGAATGTCTACTTTATGTCTAATTTGGGCATGAATGGACCCTTTTGTGGACATTGAAGAGACTTTTATTCAATATTCAGTATCTTGCAGGTTTGAAATGAAATTGAAAAAACGAAATTTAAGGAATTTTATTCAATTATATTCTATAACTTTTTGTATTATCTATAACTTTTTGTTTTAACTATACATCCTACGATCTCCTGCTCTCCTCAGCCACGAAAATGTTCCTCTCAGTTTCCTTCCAATAGGTAAAAACTTTTGTCATCTCACTGGCACCTAGAACAATAACAGACATTGATGAATTATAAAAAAATTAAGTTTTTAGCTTTTCAGATTTTTATCTCTCAACAAAAAAACTGTATCACCTATCGTTTTGTGTTGGTTTCGGGAAACGTTAAACATTCGTTTGTTTTAGTTCACTACTTACCTACGTGTTCTAAGCCAGGGGCGGCCTTTGGGGGTGTCGAGCAGGGCAACCGCCCAGGGCCTCGCTCTTGCAGAGGCCTCGCGCACTCGCGCAATAACCCAAGCAGCATCGTCTTGTGTGCAAGCAAGATCTTTTTTGGTTTGTTACAAAGGCTGTCTCTGTTTGCTGGCACGAGTCAGAAGTGGACAATTTTAAAAACACATGGAAAATGTTTATCGCTTAAACCACTTTCCGAAACTTGAAGGTAATTTTTTGATTTTGTAAAATTTGTCCTTACGAATCTCCCAGGTAAAATACGACAGATTGTCAGTTGGAGAAATAGCTAATGAAAATGAAATTGGGAGAAAGTTCAAAGTCATGAGATGTAGACGTATTATAACGAAGAGGAGGATGAAGCTCCTGAATTATCTTCAGGAGATATTTTCAAAATAAACTATTTTTATTTACCTACCTAATTGTCGACAATATGCGCGCAAGTTACCAACTAGTTTTGAGGCACTTGAGCTTCATGAGAGCATATTTGGTTTCATGTAGACTTTTGAGGCAATGCAGTAAGTTGCAATTATCTCTGACAGTAGGAAACACATCCGATTTTGATGAACATGAATTGCATGAAGAACTGAGTATGTTTATCCGTTTAAATGACAGTAGAAAACACATCCGATTTTGATGAACATGAATTGCATGAAGAACTGAGTATGTTTATCCGTTTAAATGAAGGAGACCATGACATAATTTTGGTGATGAAATATTTGAAAGAAAAAGATTGAACTGGAATATACCCTACTATCGAAGTAGTCCTGAGGATTATAGCCTCGACACCTATAACAGTTGCGTCTGCAGATAGGCGTTTTTCTAGGTAATAATTATTAAAACATATTTGCGGAGTACTATGATACAAGATCAGTTTCAGCTATCAGCCATTATTCAAATTGAAAATGACGTAGCTCAGACTCAGAAAAAGCAGCAAACGTCAATTTCTAAATCTTAATCCCTGATTATTTCAAGTAATTGATGCACCTTAGTTTGTTTGTTTTATCAATATCAGTATCAATAATTTGTTATCTTTATGTTTATTATTTTTTTGTTACTTTTCAATAATTTTTTTTCAAACTCTTGTGTTTGTTTGAATTTGCGTTTCTCCTCAAAAATCACTATTTCTACAAAACAAAGGCCTCGCAAAGATCTACTTGCCCGGAGCCTCGCAAGTGCTAAGGCCACCCCTATTCTAAGCATAATACGCCTCTGTTCTAGTTTGGCGTTCAAGTGTTTTTGTAGACATCGCCCGTATTTGCAATGTGATAAAGCCTTGTAAGAAATATGCACGGAAATTCACCAGAAATAACTCAACGTTCATCTTGGTATTAGCCTGGAAAATAGTTGTTTCCTGATGGATTTTCGACACAAATTGTATAGGATAATTGCAATGGGATTTCCTGTCACGAGATTTTATCTCTTTATTATTATGCTCATTGTAAACAAATACAGATTCCTTTATTTGAATGAGAGTTTGTTGCTAATGCGTTGTTGTTGTTCGCAAAAAATGTCAAAATCATCTGCTGATTATCATGAGAACATGTCTGCCCCATTGTTTGAAATATGGGCAGAGCATCAGCTCTTACCGAATATTCGATCTCAATCCGTAATCATTATGGACAATGCATCCTATCATTCCCATCAAGATAAAAAAAATCCCCAACAGCAATACGAAAAAAGCCGATTTATTCAAGTCCATGGAAATGAAATGGATAGAAAAACTTGTATGTATTAGGAGTTTTTCGGATCAGAAATTAAGTGCTCCCGAGTTCACTTGAGTGCTCGCACTAAGCACTATATAAGACCTTCTTTAAATTGATCAGAGCACTAAGCACCAATTTGAAAAAGTGCTGGTAAGCGCACGTAAGTGCTCAAGAGCACAAAAGGGCTTGCGGAATGCCTAGACAAGTACTGAGCACAGTCTTCCGCACTGCTCTGTCACCTATATTCTATAATAATATAATAATAATAATGTTTATTCATAATATCGAACTTTAAACATTGCTGTATAGCCAGTAATGACTTAAAACTAAAATTAAGAAAATCATATACAACAAACAAATGAACAAACAATGGCACCACAAGGAAATTAATCCACGCATGGACTAGCCTATGTAAATCACTCATAAAACATCAACATACGAAACGAGAGGAAAAAAAAGTATACTTAGTACTAAGGAACATTTTCAATAAACAGTTATTGAATAGTGGTTTAACAGTAACCGGACATAAACAGAGGTAAGTGTAAAAGTAGATATTTGAGAAACTTCAGAGAAAAACAGAATTTTATAATGGGTAATAAAAATTGCCAGAAAATGTTGCTGTTGCCATAGTGATATGGTCAAAAATGACTATTTCATATTACCTAACGTTAAAATTGAGTTAAAATATTATCGGTTATTAACCGTTAAACATGAAGTACTAATATACCTATACCGGATGATATGTAGAGCAGATATATTTCTTATTGCATACCTTTCTTCAATACTCTCCTCCGAAATTTAATATCAAAAGAGTAAATAAAATATCACCCCTCCGATTGACTACACACAGAAGTTATAACGCAAAAGAAAGAAACGAAATGAAAGTGCCATATGTATATTTGATGGAGCAGAGTCTCGGTTTCGAAGGAAATACAGTTTCATACTGGCATTCAAGGGGGAAATAGCCAGAACTCCACCTCTCGTGGGAAACTTTACTGAAACTTTCATTAGTAGCTCTCCCAGGTGACTCGGCCGATACAGAGCACCGACATCGGTAACTTAACTGTTTGGCAGATCGTCGGTCTTTTTAACCTGACGTGAAATTGACGGCAAATGGCCATTTAACTGGAATTTGGCTGTCTTGAGACGTATCTTGTTGAACTAGTTGTCATCGAGTCGTCAGAAAAGGATTATCTACGAGAATTCTATTCCCTGCATTTCAAGATTTGTACTAATCTTATTCTAGTGGTCTGATTTCGTGCAGCAACGGAAGGAGCTGCATCATAACAGAAACTGCACTTAAAAAGTGAAATATTACAATATTATGTGAAATAAATTCATATTTTACATGAGGAATTGGACTTACTTGGCGAAAATGGATTTTTACAAATCCAGTCTTTCTCAAATTTCCCATACAATAAGAGTTTCATCGTCAAGCATTGAACAGAAAATAACCCAACAACTCTCTACGACTACCGAATAATCCCTTCACAATACTTGGCAAAGTCTTCCTGTAACAATCCCCCAAAAGTCCAAGTTTCTTTGTCCCTTGATTTCCTAGCCTATTAAATTCATGAACGAATTTCAAAAGTGCTTGATATTTAATTTTAGAATTAGAATTGTCACTTTGACTCAAACCAATTAAAAGTAAAATCATTTAATCGTGCAAAAACTTTTTTTTACTGACTTTTGAAAAATCAGTGATTATTTACAAATACTCCAAATTATCAGTTCAAATTCATTCCTTCTCATATTTCTATAGCCATCTGTTATTTTAGTATTGTAACGAGCCAGAGCCGGCCCTGTTCAGCACACCTGATCGTGATTATTTTGTTCATATAAATTACATAGTTCATTTGTGGCAATAAATTAACAGTTATATTTTATGTTTGAACAAATTAGCGGAACAAAGTTAAGTGTATATTTATAACAATTTATTCAATTTTTATACTTAAGTTGATTTTCGTGTATATGTAATACTGATGAGTGATAAATATCTTGTTTTCATATATTTACTATCAATATGTATTAAATATATCAATTCAGATCGATATTGTCTATTAAATAGAATATGTTGAACAATTATTGGTATTATTAACTGAAACATTTTGAAAGGAACTCTCTACTCAAAAACACAAATACAAAACACGTATTTTCTCAACCGAAACTTTATAATGAATTTTGATTTGACGTCTGTAATTGAATATAAATCTAAAATAATTTTTTGACATGGCAGGCAGGAGAACGAAAATCAGAACAGAATTTAAAGATAAAAATTTTTCAGAAATTTTACCATTAGAAAGATGAATGACACCATTAAATAACTCAGTACGCGTCTGTGTCTTGTTTCGGAATTGACAGTATTGCAGTATTGACTTAGAAGTCAAAAATACCTGTAGACAAAATCGTTAATAACTTTTTTGTAACTTCCTCCTATATTTTTATTATTTTAGCAGATTTTCTTTAGACAACGTATTCTATCCTTCATGTATCATCATAATGAAAAATGTAGTCGGAACAGAAAATCTGATTAGGCATTCTTACCTAAAATTGAGAGAGAGAATTATTCAAGTAAACTTCTAAAGAGTTAGTTTTTGCGCAGGAAAACTTCAATTTCAGAATTATTCTTGTCTTCCTCTTAGTGTCCTGAGTTGAATGCTTTTGCGTTTATTATACGGAAAAGATAGATATCAGCAGGAAAATTATGGTCGATACTATTCTTTTAGAATCGTTGTTAAAAAAGTATTTACCAAACTGAAAACTTTATTTAATAAACTTCGTAACCAAGAACAGTTTAGATAATGTAGACTTTATACACGCCAATAATTTATTGGGAAGAAGTTTACGAGACAGTTTTATAGGTTTTCTTTATGGGAATCTGTTTGTTAAATCTGAAATAGGTTTTCACATTGAGCATTCATAATACATGATTTATTCGTTCCTACTAGCCGAACTGTGCAATTTGTTTCAAGACTGTATTTTTTACGAATGTATATATTCCATGGCACATGATTACAAGAAGTAAATCATGCACGTACGGTTCAAAAAAGTTGTGGAACTCTATAAGCGAAATCTGTTCCAAACAGATGAGACCTAAAAATGAACCTAATTAAATGATATAGGAAGGAAAATATATCGACAAAATGGAAGAATTTACTGATATCATGAACAAATATTCCGTCATATTGGGAACAAAGTAGGTAGCCAAAAAAATTACGAACAATCCTGAATATTCTGCTCTTCACTTTGGAATCGTCTTGTTTTACGAGCACTTGACTAAAATGAGATAAAACAATTACTTCTGAATTGAAACCTAAGAAGGTTGGTACTAGGAACTGATCACCTGACATCAGAAAATGTTAAAAATGCTAGGAAAACGAGATCTGAATATGCATTAATCATGATTCCATAGTCGATTGCTGACTATAAATCCTATACAGCCCAGTGGCACATTTTAATTCACAAAAGTTTATGTAGTTTTAGATTTTGGATATGTTGAATGCACTTAAAATTAGTTTGGCACGCCTTTGTGCACATCTGTACGACTAGTTTTGTGTTTTTTTCTGTTTTTCTTCGATAGCTCTTATCTTAACTCTTTACTATGAAAAATATTTTTTCTAGAACACAAAACTTGCTACGATTCACTTCCCAAACCTTTTTTCGTCTAACCCTTCATCAAGTTATTGAAATACAAATTACAATGAGAAACATACTATCCATCATCTTAAGAGAGGCCATGAGGGCGATCATATTTGGGGCGCTTTTTAGATTAAAAGATTCAATTGATCACTCAAAAACGATTCGTCGTATCGATTTCAAACAAGGACATGATTCTAAAGGGACGTTCGATTCTAGGTACATGTTGTAATAGAAATTGAAATTTCATTCCACTTTTTCACAACAAAAATCTCAAAAATGTCCCAAAAATGCAGTTAATTTGAAGCAATATTTGGGTAGATAAACAAATAATTTCAAAAAAACATAACAGCACGTACAACGTTTTACCTTTCTTTTGATATAAAATTAATTTCGATTGGATAAAGGGCACTTCATATTTTAATGGAAGACAAATACCATTGCAGCTACCTCGATTATCTGTGGAAAGCATCCTGAGGTGCTGCCGCAGACAGCATAGGTACATAGAATCGAACGTCTTCTAGAAGCCTTTTCTTGTTTAAAATTGATACGACAAAACGTTTTTGAGTTATCGACACTTCTACCAAAGAAACCGTCCCAAATATGAAATATGATCGCGCTCATGCCCTCTCAACGGTTCATTGGTTCACATTAAAGACAAAATGAGCCATATGATTGATATGTGGACAGAAAGTTACAAATAAGACCACAATACATGGCATATATTGTTATGTAGTTCTATTTATAACAATTATGATATCAATAAATTTCTTGAATACTATACTTGTTTCATTTTATTTTAATTAATTTTATTTCAATTCCATTCAATTTATTTTATTTTTATTCATCTCATTCAATTTTATTTTAATTTATTTTAATAAGTTTATTTTATTTTAAATTTATTTTATTTAAATTTTATTAAATTTATGTTATTTTAATTTAATGTTAATTTATTTGATATATTTTATTTCATTTTAAATTATTAAATAAGTTATCTCCTGGACTATTTTATCAAAACGTCAATTTTGACAAATCCTGTCAAATACCATAAAATATATGAAAACTCTTATTCTCAGTAGAGTTCTGGACTATGATGAAAATTTTATATCAATTAACACATAATTGATAATATATTACTCAAAATTGAATTGATTCGAATTTACAGAATAATTGTCAAACAATAATGTAAAATCTAAATTTTCCTTATGAAATACCTATCCTATGAGAAAAGTTACCCTATATTAATTTTATTTCTGACCTAAACATTTTCTATATTTAATACTAAATTACTTGTCTTAACAATACTTACTTTAATATTGATCTAAAATGTTCGGGCTAAACTTTTTTGGCAATGAAATAGTTTGACGTTAAAACTCAAAATGACAGTTCCACAAAATAATCACTTCCAAACAGATTGAATATTGCAATTTGATGAAAATGGACCTTGAAGAAGCAATTTTGAAAACAACTGGATATCCGAAAAATATATTCAAAAAATTCCTTTGATTTTGTAGTTTCTGGTACCTACATTGATTTATTTCTTTCAAAACTGGCTCATAATTTTTACTGCTAGATCTGGAAACAACATCCAAAGAAGAAATACTCTTATCTTCTGAAAAATTCGGTTCAACTACACGTTCCACAAAATGTGCTTTCTTCAAATAACATTTATGACCTTCCAATATTTAGTACTATACTGGAATATTGCCTTTCACCTAATTTCGTTGTAAATTGATTATAAAACTCGATTTTTCTTTTTCTCCTTCAAAGTTTTTTTTCTTCCTTCTTTCTCCCAGAAATAAAATAAATTCTTCCCCAATAAACTTCCGTCGTCATCGTCTTCTCTTTTATTGTCTCCACCAATCACATTTTTCTAATTCCGGTTCAAAAAAACACAAGCACCTATCTTCCACTTACCATTTCTAATATTTTTTCTCTAATACTATTACTATGTTTACAAAACTTGATCTTCTCACAAATATTCTTTTCAATCAACATTTTTAAATCAAAACTATCTTTATCCGTAATTTTTCACTCATTGTAAATTTCTAATTTCTGTCGGTTCCATACGATATCATGATATCATCTAATTAAGCCCTTTGAAATCATTATTTTGACTGTCCTACCGAGTTTGTTATTCTCATTTTTTTAAAATTTGGCTTTATTAATAGATGAACATTTACAATAGCAAATAACTCAAAATAAATGATATTCAACTCATTTCAAAACCATATCATAACAATATATATGCCAGGTGTCTCAGAGCATTTAGACCAGCTGATATTTCAGTTGCCCAACGATGCTCAGTATTACAACCAGCATTACCCTTCCTCTTGAAAACCATGTGACTTACATTACCAGAATTTACTCTCAAGAACTTGGTTTTTCTATTTGTGCCAAGAGAAATTTCACTTTCCATCAGTCGCTTATGATAAGGCACAGATCCGACCTGTCTTAAAATACTGTATTGCAGCTACTTGATATCCATTAAAGCCACTTGACTCTCCTGAATAATTTTTATATTCATCTATATATTTTCCTCAAAAAAAATACATTCTGCTCCACATTATTGAATGAATGAATAAATGAGCGTTTATTGAGATATAAATACAGATACAAGTTAATATACAATTACATACATATTATAGTGAACACAAGGGTATGACCCGCGCGTGGATGAAAAAATAAAAACATAAAAGTGTTAAACAAGTTGCTAAGTAAATGCAAAATTCACCTATAGCAGATATTATTTTTCCAGAAAGCATTAAAATGAATAAAGTTTTTCCGGCACATAAAAAGGGAGACAAAAATGATATCGATAACTATCGACCCATCACGATGCCATCAGTATTCTCGAAAGCATTTGAGTATGGTTACTTGAATCGTCTCAATACGTACCTGGAAAAAGAAAGAATAATTTCAAAAAACCAACATGGATTCCAAAATAACAGAAGTACTACAACCGCCATTCATTCATTTTATTTTGATATTAACAAGCTACTGGCAGTTGGAGAATGCCCTGTCGGGATATTATGTGACCTCAGCAGGGCATTCGACTGTGTAGATCATGAAAAATTGCTATTGAAACTACATGTCAGTATTATAAACATCAGAAATGATATCAAATGTAACGTAAATTCCTCAGCAATTGACAGTTTCTTAGTAGTACCGCAAGGTTCAGTGTTGGGACCGGTACTATTTATTTTATATATTGTTAAAATTGTTATTGTTATAATTGTTATTTCCGTCAACCGATTGCACCCCTACGCGCAACCCTCGAAAGTCTTCGAGAGACTTGTGTGAGCTAGGGAAGACGCAGCCCTTACCTTTTAACGTGTGATTCCATGCACGAGACCGATGACCATGCGAGGCTTTGAACCCTCGACCCTTCGCTCCAAAGGCGAACGCTCTACCCACACGGCCACCACGGCCCATGTGCATGTATGTATAAATGACTTAAACGTGTCAATATATGATAATCCCCTCACCTTATACGCTGATGATACATCAGTGATTGTATCTCAAAGTGTTAAATTTCTAGGTATCCATTTTGACAATACGTGAAGTTGGAAAACTCGCTGTGATAAGCTGGGTCAAAATCTCAATTCTCAGAATTACTTATTCTGAAACTTAAGGAAAATTTTGAATACAAAACAAGCACTCAACATTTACTATGGACAGGTGGAATCACGACTGAGGTATGGTGTGTTTTTGGGGTTGGTCCACACATGCAAATAATGTTTTTCTTGTCCAAAATCGAATTATAACAACTATCTCTGGTATTTCAGGACGGCACAGTTGTAGGAATCTATTCATAAAATTCAATATCCTAACGTTACCTTCACTTTATATATTTGAATTATGTAGTTATATTTTTAAAAATAAAGACCAATTCATCAAAAGATCAGAAATTCATGATAAAAACACTAGGTATAAAGATAAATTTCATATTCCGCAAACTAGATATTCAATCTCATACCGATCTGCAGATAGTGATGGTTTGATTTTATTCAATAGGTTACCAAATGAGTTGAAATGCTGTTCCACTCTCAGAAACTTAAGGAGAAAGTTGAAATTACTCCTTATTGATAAATGTTTTTATTCATTCATTGATTTTTTTAATGTGTGATTTTATTTATTTGGTTGTGATTGTGACAGTTACATAATTTTTATATGTACTTATTTATTTTTGTTTATGAAAATTTTGTTTCAGTGCTTATTGTGACTATTCCTATACAAAATTGTATTTGTCTGAAAGGAAAATAAAGTTTATTATCATATTATTATTATTATTATTATTATTATTATTATCATCATACTCACAACTCATATAAATTTCAACCCACAAGGGATATAAACTTGAAGACTTCCATCCAGGCGACTTGGGGCAATACCAAGAATGTTATTTCATCTCCAGCAGATGGTTTCTTTACCTGTCAGTTAATCTTATAGGTAGCTTTTTAACTATTAAGTTTATTTCATTTCGTGTATAGGTTCCTCGTATACAGCAGCAGTATTTTTGTCAGCGAAGAAGCCTGCTCCTCGATCTCACTGCTAGGCACCATCTCTGTATGCCGATATAACAAGTACCATATGGCCTGGTGCATGTGCTTCGATGAAAAAGTAATCATTAATAATTTTGGAGAATTCATAAATCATTACTTACCGTTAAGTAGTTGTTTGTGCACCATAAGTATCAATACTCGAGGAAGATTCTTGGATGGCTGTTGTAAAGTTTTCTTGGTACCTTGGACAAGCTCCAGCTTGCTTATTGAGTGCAACTGAGTAGAATCAGTAGTATTGTTGAGTAGGTACCTAGCAGAATCACAACATATCTACCTACCTATTTATAGTGTTCGATCCATATATTATTTAATATTTTTAGATACCCTTCTTTTACTTTCAAGGAAATTATAATACTTTCGTTATAAACTAACGTTTGTTATTTTCTATTTATTATGTCCTAGTCAGTAGGAAAAGGGATAGAAATCAAGAAATTCCAAATCCAATTCAATACCGTAATATTGAACAGAACGATAGATCCGACAAAGAGACATATTCTAAAAATATTTCCAATTAGATATCAGGGATTATTGCTATTTAAAAAAACAGAACATTGTGTTTCTTCAAATAGCAATAGTGCCTAATTTTTGTTACATTTTTGGATTCGCCACTGAATTTTACATAAAACACACCTATCTATGAGGTTTTGATAATATTTTCCACAAAACCAATTTTTATCCAATACTAACATTGTGATATTTTTCAAAACATTCCTAGTGCATTGTCCAACACTGGAATGTAATGGAAAAAAACCTTCTAAGTACTAGCCATATATCCCAAATGAATTTGAACTGGTTCAACAAATCTACGTTTTGTTATATGATATCTATTTCTCAAAAAAACATTGCGAATGGGGCCTGATTGTGAAACATGAAATATTTTGAAAAGATATTTAATGTTTCATAAAATTAGTAACGGTTATATAATATTTTCAGAATGCACCTCAATAGCTCTGCCAATAGAGATTTTACATTTTTTATCTCAGATCACGGGTTCAAATAAAAAATTAGATCTTAGGACTATAAATGTAACCAACTAAAATAGTCGTTCCACATATATTGTTCAGCAACATTGTTTTTCATAAAAAAGCAATTTTTGAACTATTGAAAGAAATAACTATATCTGTATTTCTTTTCTTACCTCCTATTCAGAAACTATGAGAATATTTTATACTGAATATTAATAACAAGGATGAAGAAAATAAACTGAGGTGTAAAATTAATGAATAGAAATAATGAAGAGAGGAAAGTTTTATAGAACTTATATGGTAGAACTTATATGAAGTTTCAATGATATATGCATCAATCCAACTTCATTTGAATCAAATACCATACTGAGTTCAGTTCCACAATCACCCATAATAAAAGCTCATACCATTATAGAATTATGGATGAATATTTTCCGGCTATTTCGTCGAGGTTCCATGTGATGTATGCCATTTTACAAGCAATTTCAGTTAAAAAAGGCATTGTAAAAGTCGAGTAATCGATAATATACTTTTCAGGAGTTATACTCAGTTGAGTTTTCAATGCCTCTTGAATACAATGACGCCGAAATTGAATGTCAGAATAGATATCTATCATAGTAATGGATATTGATTCATTGTAGTGGGAATATTTGATGGTTTTATTCTTTCACATGAAAGTGGTTCTTTTCCATTTATGTTGCTGATGTTTATTTTGTTACTGTGTACAAAACAAAAAAACTTCTTCGGTCTGATAGTAAGAGCCATTGATGAACAAGGAATGACAGAAGTTAAAATAATTTTATATCACTTTTGAATTCGAGTATTCAAAAATCACTGAGACAGTTGCTTCATATTAGGAGTGAGGTAGTGCATTGTCGAATGCTCATTTTATCCCAAGAAAGCTTCAACCTCTGCCTACTGGAATTCCAGAATGTTGCTTATTCCTGCAACAAAGTTTTTACACACAATAATTACAACTCAACTAGTTCAAATACTTGCAGTGCCACTTCAAACCGAATCAACGTCCTCCACATGCTTCATACTGTGGAAATCCATAGATATGATTCAATAAGTAATTAGGCATCTTGACAACATATTATGCATGGCAATTAATTCATCGAAATGAAGGGATTAAACTGATATCTGCATTATAACTGAAATATATATTACTGAAATATTAAATCATATCTAACAAAATTACGTTAAAATACCCTCTGCTTATTTACCTGTCAGTTTATCCGTCAAATGCAGAAACTAATGAACGTAGTTGATGTATTCTATCATGAACTAGTATTTCACCCAATTTTCCAGCTCAAACACACGACACAGGCGGATAAAGGTAATGTGCAAGCAAACAGACCATCCAACTGGTAGCACACGCAACCATCACAGAGAACAACTACTCATCCTCAATAAAGGACGAACACATATCACGCACAAACTAAGACCCTAATTTGTTCGATAGAATGTGAAACCAACACCGGACAAATAGGATAGTTTATCCTATTACTTCGCCAGTAGTTCATCAGTAGATTGTAAACGAAAAGTTTTTTTTTTTAGATCTTTTGATTTTGCTTGTAAGTTACTGATGCTATTCAAAGACCATGCCAAACATAAGTTCTTGAAACCTCAAGGCCTTATTGTAAACCCATCAATTGATTCAACCACCTACTTTTCAAGAATTTCTCAGAATTATTCCAAAAATGCCATTACTTGCTCCATCGATAATGGTTTCATCAAGATCGATTCGATGAGTTCAGTTTTCATGCCCCTTTGCTTCACTTCGTATAGTTGCCGAATGTATCTTTTTCATAACCCATTCTTTCATTGAACGGCAAGGCTTTCGAACTCATCGCTTAAGAGGGGTGTTCGCCTAGGCAGACAGTATCCAAATATTCAAGAAAAACCCCTACCTGGCTTCTTTTGTTCTCACGCTGTTCTCTGAATATCGCATGAAGTTTCTGTTTGGTTGAACGAGAAGATGAAAAAAGAGCGCTTGGCATCTGAGAAAGAGGAGCTCTGCAAATTTATCGATGTTCTTGATTTTTGGATTCATACTCATTCAGTGTAACCATTCTATTGTGATGATTCCCTAGTAGTTATGTTGTTATTGTTATTTTCGTCAACCTGTTGCATCATTACGCGCAATTCTCCGAAGTCTTCAAGAGATTTGTGAGAGCTAGGAAAGACGTGTGTCCAAGTCATTTTAGTTCAATTTTAAAAGCTGTTTTGAATTTTTCTTTCCTTTATCCTATTACCATTTTTCCGTGGCATCCGTTTTGATAACTTCATTTTTGCTTGTTGTTTCAAGAAAGTCCAAAGAATAGTTCTGAGCGGGAAAAGTCCCGAGAAGTTCTCTCCGCAAAGATAAGACAGCTGACAGATCATTTAAGTAATTTGTACCAAGTAATTTTTTGCTATAATTCAAAATCGCCCGTTACTATCAGAATGATAGCACAAAAAGTTCTCGATGAAGTACTTCTCGCTTCAGTCGCGGGATATACTCGCTTAATGGAGGACGCAGCTTTAGCTCGGCACAAAATATACGACCATCAAAAATATTCTGTAAGGAGAGGAGACAGGTAAATCAAATACAATCGAATTTATTCTGGCACTAATACAGACCAATAACTCCTCCAGGTGGTCGCAAAGACAAAATCTGAAAGCAGCTCTTAGAGGGCCGATTTTTCAATGCTTGGTTATGTCCATACGTTAACCCACAGTAGTTATTATTTCGCTAAATGTAAATCTCACTCATAAATGCCTGTTAGAACACCGACTATCGTAGTCGAAGCATGCGCCTCACAGACTTCTCTATAACCTTGCATTTTCTGTTCAACTGAGGGAAGTAATACCTTTAAGCATTCTTTAAATAGAAGTAAGACAGTTAGCCAACCTTATGGGATTAATATTGGATTCAAATGGATACGACATGAAGATGGCGATAGTGATCTGGCATCCAAGTTATGTGGTAACTTCAGTGATCTGGCCTCCAAGTCATGTCGTAACTTGATTGAAACAATAGCACAGCATTAAAATCAGGGTTTTTTGGAGAACCCTGCATTAAAATGACGTCAAATATTCATGTTTGCAACTAATCACGGATGACACTCGCGTTTGAGTCGAATGCCGATTCCACAGGCATTGACTTACTATCTAAAGGCCGATTCAGATACATGGGTGTCCATGCAGGGTTTTTGATCCTGCATGAGAAATGCATGCCTGTCGACGTTCACATCTGTGCCGGCCGGCTTGCGTCAAAAACGCGGGGTGAGCATGCACATGATCTAGTGATTTCTCAACATGGATGCGTTTTTGATGAAATATCCCTACTTTTCCGTTGTTGGCAATAATGAACTTGGGAAAGGTTAATAAATAATAAACAAAGTGTTGATTTTTACAACTGTATCCAGAACTAACAATGGTCATTTATTTATAATGTCTCCTTCTTTTGTTCAGAATTCCAAAGGCATTTGGAATTCACAAAAACCCTTCAAGCCCTACTGAAGCTGCAGGAGAAAATAGTTTTACCAACTTGTTTTGATAAGGAGATGGTTTCATGACATTTTATTATCAAGGGCTGCATCTCGATGGTCACATATGGAAGTGGATTAGTTTTGCCTGGTAGTGATATTGGTTCAGGAACTTGAACTATGGGGCTTCTACAGAAAACACACCATTTGAAATTCTCCCATTTGTGCCCTCATCAAAATACAAAAATATGTAGTTTAGTTTGAGAAAGTTGAGCCACTACTACTACTAATAGCAGGTGCTTGAAACATGATGTTTTCCATCAATTACTCCTAGTGCTTCAGGAAATTGCCAATTCTGCATATGGTTATACTAGTAATCCACTCTTCTGTTTCGTTCGGAAACTGACAATGGAGAATAGGTGGATAATCACCTGCGTCGGACGATATATTACTAATGTGGTTGAGAAATGAATTGAATACTAATATACTATTAAACATAATACTTGATTACGTTGCAGTTCGGTTGATACAATGATACTTTTAAGTTGTAATCCTTTTCTGCAATATTTTCAGGATGTATATATTCCATGTTTTCATATTTGTATAGGAAAAGCTGAAATATTCAGAGAAACTGTATGAAAATGCAAAAAGAAACATTATACAAATCTTTCAAAAACCATTGTTTAGAGTATTTATTATACATTACATCGGTTACCTCTGGAATTATTACAGAGATTGTGGAGTGACTGACTCTGAAAGAGTAGTTCAAACTCTAGGTAATGGTGGGATATATAAGCCCATTCACAAGCTGAAATAGTGCCTCTGAATGGGGGACTTTTTTCCTATCAGCAACTCTACTCGTTAAAGTACCTGACTTTTGAGAGGTAGGTATGTTCATTCATTCTGATAGAATTTTTGAAACTTTCAGGATCATATCCCACATCATCATTCAAGTTTAATATTCTTTATATCCTTTCAATCATGGTCTAACCCACTTTCTCCTTTCATTACGGGGCCAGATAGCCGAGTGGTTGAAGCGACGTTTTATTCACTTTGGATGCCGGTCGGCGATGGTTCAAACCACGGCGACTGCAAAAATTTTTCTGATGGCCCGAGAAAGTGCTAGGAATCGCACGTAAAAAGGTAAGACCTCGTTAATCCTTGGCTCGCACAAGTTTCGACTTTTGAGGGCTGCCGTCGTAAGAGGACGACAGCTGGTTAACGGAAAAAACAATTTTAATAATTTTTTTTAAAAACAATTTCCCATTAATAAAGATACAGCTCCATACATGAAATAATTACAGACTTCCAAATTATATATAAATATTTTTTTGTAGTAGCTGAAGTATCCATAAAATTTATTATAGCATAAAATAAGGTTGATATAAAAAAACCAAGGATGAAAGATTCACATTAGTGAAATATAGTGCGGAATAATTTGAAAAATTCATTCTTCCAGGATTGACAACATTATTACAGAACCAAATGAAATATGAGACCTTGAGATTGAAAGGCACGTATGAGAATGGTCGTGCAGTTTTCAGACACAAGCGTCAAAAATGCATATGCGTGTAAATCGCACGTGCATCGAAAACCCTGCGAGGGCACCCTTGTATCTGAATCGGCCTTTACTTCTATTCAAACAATACTACAAGTGAACAGTGTTGTTGCGATAGCTAATAATATTAATGAAATGGATACCTTTGATTTCTTCAGCGATGATGACGAAGATTTATTAGATTTTATCGAACACCAAAGAAAGCCATAATATGTAGTCAGAGATAGAATTGATCGATTATTGGATGGAGTAGATTTTTATAGAAAGAGACGGTTGTACATATATTACTTAGAACAGATAGAACAATAAATAGAGTAACAGATCGGTATAAAGTTTATCTCACTAAGTTGGAACCATATGGAAAAGTTTTGCTTGTTTTAACTTCTGAAATACAATCATCAGATATCAAATTTTTTCAATCGTATACGCAGCGTGACAAAAAATATGAATTTTACTCAGGAGTAAAGTACCTTTATATTCGAAAATATCGATAATTCTTATAAAAAAAAGTTGTTCAGAATTGAAAATTTCGTTCAAATATGCAATTACGTCCATAGACATTGAAAAATTGGGTTATGTTACTATTGATTATGATTTTTCCATGTAAGTGGATGCAATTGCACATTTAAACGTAATTTTTAGTTCTGAACAACTTTTTCCCATAAAATTTTTCTATATTTTCAAATATAAAGGTACTTTACTCTTGAGTAAAATAAATATTTTTTCTCACACCGCGTTTACGACTGAAAAAATTTGATATCTGATGATTGTATTTCAGATTTTAGAATATGCAAAAAATTTTATGAAGAATAACTTTTTTTTCCTAAAATTAATAATAAAAAAGTATTCGATATCGTTCCAACTTAGTGAGACAAACTGTATACAAAGATGCCTTCAAATTTACAAAAATTCATAGAAACTCATCTTGAGTTCTATAGGAAAGCCAGGCTCCCTGTTTCCTGTTTCTTAAATCAGATTTTTTTTACTCAATTCCGGAATTATAGTTATTTGTTTAACTAGGCAGCAAAGTAGTAAATCTACTTTGCTGCTGAGTTGAACATATAATTTTTTTCACCGATTGTTCATAATGATATAGGATATTTTATTTGCAAATTATTACAATTCCCACAATCTCTTTATTTTTCCTGTAGTGTTCAATTAAAATAAAATTTGATAGAAATCGCAGTTGTTGGAATGATTGGTTGCTATGAAAATGTCCATAATAATTATAGTTTGACAATTCATGAAATTTCTGACAGTTGTGCGAAAAAATATCGGTATATTTAAATTATTATATAATGGACAGTGATAGCGACCTGGAAGTACTTACTCCTCCAGAAATAAGGGAGGTGGCAAAAAATATAGAGTTGAATTTTTTGCCGGAGAAGTCTCGGATGAAATATGAAGGAAATTATAAACGATTTATGGATTATTGCATGGAGAAAAATGCGAATACTTTTTCGGAGAATGTATTACTTGCTTATTTTGCTGGATTATCTCAAACAATGAAGAGTTCTACCCTTTGGTCTGTATATTCCATGTTGAAGGCAACTATGAATGTTAAAAATAGCGTAGATATAGGAAGATACTTGAAGTTGCGGCAGCAAAGTAACCACTTTGCTGCCTAGGCAGCAAAGTACCCACTTTGCTGATTGATATGTGTCAGCAAAATTAATATTTGCTGCCAATCGGAGAAAAAATGTTTTATAATTCTCAACAGCAATGTTCTATCAGAAAAACTAAAGATTGCAACTCTTTTCATCCTTAATTCTTTACTACCATCATCCATATCGCAAAAATATTAACAATAACGCGACTCTCAGTCACTATGAAATAACTGGAACACTCAGAATTTTGCCAAACTTTAAAATGTTAGCATTGGAAAATCAGCACTGCCAACAGTAACAAAAGTATCGCTAAATGACGGTTCGCTAGCCCAGAGTCAAATATTTAATTGAAAAATGCAGTGGTTGCTAGCTGGAACTTAATAATAATATTTATTTTAATGTACGAGAAACAAAAGGTAAAAATTTGGTTTACTGGAAATCTGTTATGAAAATAAAAATTGAACGTCGCGATTGTGGGCCCTCGGCCAATTGTAATGTTACAATTTTTGTTTTGCGGAAAGGCCCTGTTGCCAAGTTGACCTCTTCGGATTACCGGAAATCTGATATAAAAAAAAACAGTTGATCGTCTCGATTATAGACCCTTAACCTGTTCTAATGCTACTATTTTTGTTTGGCGGAAATGCGCCGTTGCCAAGTTTTGGTCACATGGGATTACTGGAAATCTGATATCTGATCAGGCGATTCTAATAGTACCATTTTTGTTTCGCGGAAATGCTCTGTTGCCAAGTTGGTCACTTCGGATAACCTACTGAAAATCTGATATGGAGATGGGTCGAAGTGGACATTATTCTATTCAAACAGGTGGTTCCTGCTTCGACTTTGCGGAAATGCGCTGTTGCCAAGTTATGGATGCAAGAAATCATTCTGAGAAGCTTTATCGAAATTTTCAATGGAGAGTATTAATATAAATTTCCAGTCGATTCTGATGGTACCATTTTTGTTTTGAGGAAATGCGCTGTTATAAATTACCAGAAGAAAGAGACACGCGTTTGGCGTGTCTCTTTCTTCTGACTGCCCACGTTCACGGCCAAGGATCGAGTTTCTAAACTTAAAAAAGGGACACAACCTAACCTAACCGAACTAACCTAGCTATCCAAGTGGCTGGTAATTCGATCTCTGATTAGTATGGAAAGGTGAAATCACAGCAGATGCTCGCTGCGCTCGCATTTTGTAAACTACCAGCAGAAAGAGACACGCTGTAACTTTTGTTTCCATGGAAATGAAGTTGAAGTCCAACTCCTGACCATGTATAGTCGGTGAGCTGTAAGTAGTATGATAATTGGTGACATTGTGACTGAGAATTCAAAACTTGAGCATTTCAACGTTGTTTCGCATCATTTAGTTATTTCAAGAATTTCAAAAGTATATCATTTTAACTTGAAGTGAGATAACCTAAATGAAATAAAAATGGTGTTTTGGATCATGCGTCATCACATTTCCAAAAGTATTTTCGAAAAATTGATCAAGAAAATTGATTAGGATGAATATTTATGATGATATTCTTTGAGCAAAATTTCTTTAAATACTTTTTCAATGATTTCCAGCACCCACTACTTCGCAACACTGGCGTATTTCTGCAAGGTTCAAATTTCATTGCCGAATCATCTAACTTAATAGTATGGTATCCACTCAGAACTGTCCTCATTTCAGATTTCCAGTTATCCAAAGAGACCAAAACTTGGCAACTGCGCATTTCCGCAAAACAAAAATAGTATAATTAGAATAGGTTGAAGGTCCATGAGATGTTCAATTGTTTTTTACATATTAGATTTCCAGTACTCCGAAGTGACCAACTTGGCAACAGGGTATTTCCGAAAAATAAAAATGGTACTATTATAATTGGCTGAGGGCCCACAATCGCTATGTTCAATTTTTTTCCTTATCAGATTTCCAGTAATCCCAGGTGACCAAAACTTGGCAACGGCGCATTTTCGCAAAACAAAAATAGTACTATTAGAATAGGTTGAGGGTAAATAATCCAAAGTTCAGCAAAACAAAAAACTTTTGAAATGCCCTTATACTTGAAATAAAGCCTCAAGCTTTCAAGAAATCATTTAAAGTTTTAAAAGTGCATTAAATGCATTAAATATTATTTTTCACTTCTTAGTTCAATAGTTCAACAATTAAATGAATGTTTGTTTATTTTATTTTGAATGAATTGAGTACTGAAACTGCAATTGATGAATAAATAATTCATTCATTATGAACGAGAAATATCAATAATTTGTATTAAAAACCTAGGATTGTTGTGAGGTGAGTTTGGATATTTCTATCATCAAAAACTACAGAAACCTGAAATAACCAAGATTTCTACCTAACATATGCAACCATCGATGATAATCCACAATAGTTCGGGTGTTCATTTCTGATGAATTTAATGAATCCATCTTGTCCCCAATGATGACCCCACGAGTTTTTAACTGTCCAATAATCGTATCCATTTTCCGTGCCATACCCTACGACAAGCAGACAATGATTGGTTATTTCGGAACACTCTCTTTCGTAATAAACTCCACTTTTGTAAAACCTCCATTTCGATGTGACGTACAAGCAAATTGACAAAGGTCCAAATCGAACGAGAGCTTTTTTCATTTTATCTTCTGAGGATCGAACATATTCGAGATTGTCGTATGATATGTTAACAATCTTCGATTCGAGGGGACTGCATTTCATTTTCTTTCCTTGGTAGGGATAATCGGTTTCAGCATTGATTCCATTCTCTTTCGCAAATTCGAAAGCGAACTCCGGTACTCCCCCAGAACAGGTAGAATCGTATAAGCAGTCGACAATATTTTGCTCGCTCAGGGCAACTAAGCTGCCGGTTTTCCTGAAGTGATAGCCTTCCAATGCTCCTACCTAAAATTCACAAAATTTTCACTTGTAACCTCCCAAGTGCTTGAATTTTTTGAAAATCACTCCAATCGCGCAGTGACGAGTGTAGTTTTCTTAAAAAATGCATGTACGATATAAATGTGTGTAAGTGACGACTTGTTTATTTTGTGAAAATTGGTGGACAACCTAGAAAATACCCTCATCCTTAACAACCCCCTTTCTAAGAAACATATTGTGTTTTGGTTCAGATACGTTGTTGACGTACTAGTAGGTTTTGATGGTTCCAACAGACAAATAAATCAATTTTTGATTTTCCTAAATAGTCTACATAACAAAGTTAAATTCACAGTAGAAATTGGACATAACAAGAAGCTTAACTTATTAGATTTGAGTATTTCAAGGATTAGTAATAGTTTTCAATTCAATATCTACCGGAAAATCACCTTCACAGACTGTCCAATTCCCTTTGATTCTTTCAGTCCGATGTTACATAAATTATCCGCCTTAAGGTCAATGATTCTCAGAGCTCTCGCAATCCCTTTACCTTTCCAGGATGAACTAAACATCATTAAACAAATTGCGGTAAACAATAAAGTACCAGTTTCTTTAATAGAGAAATCAATAACAGGTAAAACTCATAAAAAGTTTATGAGTGAACTATACCCAAATATCGAAGAACACTATACACCTTAATATGGCATTAATTACAAAAGTAAAGTAAAATTTCAAAAACCATTCAAAATTATTTTTCTAAATTTAAAATATCAACAGCTTTCATAAGTAATAATAATTTAGGCAGAATTCTGTTCAATCCAAAACCTAAACGAGATAGAATGAAAAAATCAGGGATATACCGGGTGACCCGGAACCAATTTACCCCCCTGTATCTTCGTTATTATTTTATATGGATGTTTCAAATTCGGTATTTCGATTTGATGTTATGAATGTACAATTTAGCAAGTATCATTCCAAATATGACACTTCCGGTTTGACCGGAAGCGCATCCAATTTTTATATTTCGAATGGGAAGTATATATATTTTTTGAAAATTACAATTCGGTATAGAATTACCTTTACAATGATATATCACAATCATACTTTCAGTTCACAATCTGCTGATATAAGTGACATTTTATAAAAAAATTACTTTTTGTGTTCCCCTCGTAACGGAACATTTTCATGAAAGTGTGCTGTGGTAGATTGAACAATATCATATAAGTAACAATAATTCATTGCCAAACTTTTTACACAATAAGTTTTATGCAGACTAATTATTTTTATAATTTTAATTTTACTTAATTTTTCAACATCAATACATAGGAATTTTTAATGTTGGTTAGAAACTCAAATAAGTACATACCTATTGAAATACAAAAAATGAAAAAACCTCTACAATTTTGTTTCTTAATTATTTGTTATGAAGATAATTTCCATGCTGGTACATTGTATTGAACAATTCGACTTCATGTTAGTTGGCTATGGAATTAAATTTGTTGAATTGTTCTGTTGTTGTGTTTACGCCAAATTGTTGACATTTCGAATGTTTTGAATTGTCTAAGAAAATCATTTGTGAAATGAACAACTACTACCGATTTACCCAAACTGAAAAGGTTGATATGTTGTTGATATATGGAGAAGCAAGGAAAAATTCCTATTTAGCCTTGCGTCTGTACCAGGAGAGGTATTCTAACTATCCACACCCTAGTAGTAGAAACTATTTTGGAATATTGGAGTCACAGTTCAGGAAAGAACGGAATAATCATGATGGGGAACATGTTATTGTAAGCGAAGATACGGAGATCACTGTTCTAGCAGCGGTTGAAATTGATCCAAATACATCATAAAGGCAGATCGAATATGAGGCCGGGGTACCTAGAGAAACAACACGAAAAATTTTGAAAAAACACTGGTATCGTTCATTCAAATATCAAATTCATCAATATTTGTATGAAAATGATGCGCAGAGAAGAATTGCGTATTGTAACTGGGTTATACGAAAAGAAACAGAAAATCCAAATTTCCACTACAATATTCTATACAGTGATGAATCACGCTTTACAAACAATGGTCATTTCAATAGAAATAATTTACGTTATTGTGCACAAGAAAATCCGCATGTGTTCAGAGAAGGAAGACACCAGGATAGATTCGGATTCAATGTTTGGCTAGGAATATTTGGAACCAGAATAGTGGGACCAATTATTTTCGATTAAGCTTTAACAGGTGAACGGTACCTACAAATCTTAAATGATGAAGTCCAAAATTTTATTGAAGACATTCCCTTAGCGACACGTCGCGTCATGTATTTCCAACAAGATGGAGCACCTCCACATAATTCGAATGTAGACCGAGGACATCTTACTAGAACTTTTAACGACAATTGGATTGGTACTCATGGCCCAGTTCGTTGGCCACCAAGGTCACCAGACCTCACGCCAATGGATTTTTTTGTTTGGGCTCACTTGAAGAATAAAGTTTATGCTCATAATAGACCTCAAAATCGCGAGGAACTTGAAGATTGGGTAAGGAGAGCCATTAACGAAATTACTCCGGCTCAACTAGTGAATGTTATGCGGGCATGCTCCGAAAAAATACAAAAATGCATTGACGTTAACGGGCGACAATTTGAACAATTAGATTAATTGAGTCTGTCATAGGTGTTGAATTTCATATGAATTGAGTTATAAAACTTTACATGTTCCAAATGTCTACTATTTTGTAGAAAAATTATCGAAATAAATATTTTGTGCTCACGATTGTGCAGTTTCAAAAATAACTCCAGACCTATAGAATAAATTTAATTCCATAGCCAACTCACATGATGTTGAAATGTTCAATACAAGGTATAGCATGGAAATTATCTTCATAAAAATAATTAGGAAACAAAAATGTAGAGGTTGTTTTCCATTTTTTGTATTTCAATATGTATTTGAGTTTCTAACCAACTTTAAAAATTCCTATGTATTGATGTTGAAAAATTAAGTAAAACTAAAATTATAAAAATAATTAGTCTGCATAAAACTTATTGTGTGTAAAAAGTTTGGCCATGTATTATTGTTACTTATATGATATTGTTCAATCTTCCACAGCATACTTTCATGAAAATGTTCCGTTACGAGGGGAACACAAAAAGTAATTTTTTTATAAAATGTCACTTATATCAGCAGATTGTGAATTGAAAGTATGATTGTGATATATCATTGTAAAGGTAATTCTATACCAAATTGTAATTTTCAAAAAAAATATATACTTCCCGTTTGAAATATAAAAATTGGATGCGCTTCCGGTCAAACCGGAAGTGTCATATTTGGATTGATACTTGCTAAATTGTACATTCATAACATCAAATCGAAGTACCGAATTTCAAACATCCATACAAAATAACAACGAAGATACAGGGGGGGAAATTGGTTCCGGGTCACCCGGGTCACCCTCAACGAGTAACTCGATTTATGCAGGTCTCCACTTTTGAATTTATAATTTTGACAACCCAAGTAATTTCCATAACCTTCAGTTTGAATTTATATCGTTTCACCCCTGTTCATTTAATTTCATTTAATAACCTCTCCATCCAGTTTACCTGCAACCTCCCTATATAACTGGGTTTTAGAGTTCAATTGTATTAGTTAGTTTTTATACTTGATAATGGGATAAAACCCGAAACCGGTAGTGAAAATAAAAAACTAGTGGAAATAAGACAAAAGTGTGTTTCTTTCGTTTCAGTAAAACGATATAGATTTCCTGCAATTAATTCAAGCACGCGGTAGACTCGGTAAGAAAATTTCACACCAAAATATATAAATTATTGCTGATTTCATCTGGCTTGGAGATTATTCAAGGCAAAATAAGTCAGTGGGCCATGAATGGTTTTTGTTGACACAATGACAGATACGCATTAGTATTGTGGCAGTGTGTTGAAAATATGTGTCTATCAGAGAAAAGCGGAAAGCGCTTTGCTGGATAAAGCATAAAAGCGCTTTACAAGTCTACTAGTCGGTCCAAATTACAGGCCACCGTACCGCATCAAATAAATCCAGCTGAAAATAAAGCGCTTCATTCATCTGTAGTGGCTGGAAGACCTGTCAGTTGTCTATCACGTGAAGCGTAAAAGCGGCACAGAACTCATACTTATATCTTATGACTAGAATGCGTTTCAAATATGACGGATGAACAAATCATGCATAACCTACAACACTGTATTGTCCTCTTCACAGTAGCGGCGCATAAAATCATATGCGTATCTTAGGGATAGGAAATGGGTTGGTTGTCTTGAAACTGGGATATTTCATTTTCTCTCAAATGGGACATCAGAACATTTGAAATATTTGATTTCATTGAAAATATGAACAGGATGTTCATAAAGTCAGTTGTGGAATCATCTGCGACGGAAAGTTGGAATTTAGTCGCCGTTTTCTTCAAATTATATAGGGTCTTTCTCAATATCTATCAGATGTAGTTCAATGTCCAGCGTGGCTTTTGCCGGGGAAGTAGTTGTTTTCTGTTAGATATTACAAAAAAGTAACTTCAATTTTATCGTAGGGTTTTTTCCATTTCCAGAGGAGTCATGTATTGATTCAATTTTCAATTGAGAATGTTTCTCTTTTAAAAAATTTGACATATTGTTTCTCTCCCATAAATAAAGAGTTTAGAATAGAATAAATTACTGAATGATAGATAGCAAGATCTTAATGATTCACATCAAACAATTCTTCTACCCAACTAGGTACTATCCATTTTGAAGATGAAATCGGAAACATCTTCATTTTTCTTATGATGAATGACGGTAGATTTGATTCAGACTAATCTATAACTTTTCTCGGATCTAATTGTATAACTTCCATCATTACAAAATGAAACATTTATTGAAACATGTTCAATGCAGATTCTGGAAGATTTTGAATTTCTTTCATTAAAATTTTATCTTATCCATTCGTTCTTTTGCTTTCAATCACATACCTCAAAAGTCGGTATCAACTGAATCTGTCAATTTTTCAGTTATAGGACAATAATAGTCATTTGGGAAACAATGATGACAATCAAATGATTTTCCTCTGAAATTAACTTAATCCCAACTTTGTTATGATGCGTTTTCGGCTTCAGTTTTTTTAATGTTTTAATTGATCTTCTGCGTTCGAAGAATTTCCCAAAAACAATGTGAAAATAAGGCTACTCATCGTATCGTGACATTTTGTCGTTTCTTTCATGTTTGAAACTGAAAGTATTTAATTTTTTTACACACCTATCTCACTTCCAGTATTTTATGATGTAAATACTTGTCAAGTGGTTAATTGAATATCTAATTTAATTATTTTTAATTTCACAATTTTTTTGTCCTCAATAAACTTTCGAATATTTGAGTATTAAATAGCACATGCTTGGAAATGGGAATGAATGGATGAATAATATAACTGTGAATTTATTTTCTTGATTACTAAATAATATTAGTCATTTTTCTTTTTATGTAGACCTCACATTTCAACCATATTACTATCAACCCTTCAGAGGGCCACAGAAGATGGCTTGATTCTGGTCACCTGTCTTTCCTCATAATGAAACTCTGTTTGGTTGAATACATTAACTACATACCTATAATATGAGACCAAATGATAATCTCCACAATTATTGTAAATTCAATTTACCTAGAAGCAGGACTTATATAGGTCGATAGCCTTTGTCATGAATATATATTTGATTCAATAAAATACATTACGATCATTATCTTTTATATGGAATTCAATTTTAAATCTCACCTCACTCAACAAAAATGAATGTGTAAACAGGTATTCTAGTGTTTTACTTTTGACATTTTCATCAAAAACTGCCATTGTAGAGTTCGTTATTTTGAAGCCAATAAAAGGAGATTTACTTGGAATAGATGTCAGAAATGTTTGTGCACTTCCTCATATATTCAACAGTTGTCTTTGAAAATGATTCCCAAAAGTGTTGATTGGCTTTTCTCAAGGGTGCTTTGTAACTTCTTCGTACTGGACACTTTGAATTCAGAGACAATAACATAACTGTGAAATCAGTTCTTCCTGACTGGTCTGGATTGAATATATCACAATCACTGAGTTCAGGTAAATCAAGTGTTGGAAGTGAATTTGGCTTCAGTCTTAGCTGGAATTCTGTCGGAACAAAACAATCATTTGTTAAATGATCCGAACAAATTTTGTATAGATGTGGTTGAGACCATTCCAAATGTAGATCACTTCTTGAGTTCTTGGACCACGGAATCATTCTCTGAAATTAGCTTTCGGAAATCTGAAAAGGTTTTTATATTGTAGGGACATTTTGAAATGTTTTGCAAGTACTTACTTATGGATTGTACTATTTTAATTTTTTTCCTTCTCCAAGAATTACCACAATCCTTAACAAAACACCTCATCGTATAGAATGGCTAATATAAATTATAAACAATAAATGAATTTTTTATTTTTTAATTAATAAATCGCCCAAAACACCAAAAAAATCAAAAATGACAACGCTGCTCTGTTTACAAACAAACTGGTAAACTTTACTACTCATTTGCTCTTGAAGGTACAAGGGATAACGTATGTGCTTCCTTAGTGAAATTTGTCCTCTTTTCGGATGCCCACGATTTGTTCAAGATTAGAGTAGCCGACGATACATAGAGCGCATTCTAGTCATAAGATATAAAAGTATGAGTTCTATGAAAAGCGGCCGCGGCTGACAGTTTAACCACCAACCATTTAGGCTCAATATTTCTAGTTCGGTTCGCATTGTTGTAAAGTTGTTTTCAAGGTTTCAGAAGAACATATTGCGGAGAACACTTTATAATTAGATAAGAAATAATGGAAAAACAACAAAAATACACATTACACATTTTGCGAAGAACTTCGTGAAGATAAAAGAAGTCACCCATAATTGCATAATTGAAATACTTAGATTACCTATTTGGAATAAAAAATGCAATGTGGAAGAAACCAAAAATGAGAAATTAATCAGCGTAGTATACAATGAAAGCGTCTGGAAATTTCAACCAAGTTTTCACGAAAAGTTAAGCTGAAGAAAATTGTTTCAAATATTGAATTCATGTAGTCAATTATAGGTAGACATTTGTTTGATATAATTTTTTTATCGATGTGCGTATTCATTGTTGAAATGCAAGGAGTCCTCAAAATATTTTCATACACATAATTATGAAATATTATTTCCTTTCATATGAAAAATAAAATCCTATTAGTACATAAAAACAAAATCTCAACTATCGACAGCGAAGTGGACGTGGTGTTAGAGCGTGAGGCTTTCACTCAGGCGGGCCGGGTTCGATCCCCGGTCACGTGTCACTAAGCTGAAGTGGTTTGGATTCCACTTTTATTCAAACTGTAAATCACGGATCTCCGTTGCTCGCACAAGCTTTTGAGGGGTTTTCTTCGAATACCTGAGAGATATTTGACTAAAAAATTTCCACTCATTAATTTTGCCCATGGTACCCTGGAGGATAAAAATTCCGGAAATGTTTTGGGTTGCCATGGCACCTAAACAAAAACCAATTTTTTTATTGGCTATAAAGCGAGGTGTTAAATTTTCATCTTGAATGGTGATCCCTGTAGATCACGTGCATTAATCATTATATTTTTATGTTTCAATTTATTCAATTATTAATAAAATTGGAGGACCGCTACATTTTTATCTAGCGAAAGTGTCATCGGCTATTTTGGGATTTCTGATGTGTGACCAATATGAAACATCAATGGATGGATGTACTTGGCGTGTTAACGCATATCTTAGGAAAATTAATAGCATCAAGTGTCAGTTCAGGATCATTCTTTCGAACAGGTTTCAATGTGCAAGTTATTCCGCCACTAGAAGTTATTTCATTCATCGATGAACATCTTGGATGAACATAAAAAAATTGAAGCCAGCTAAATCCAATTTATAGACCGTCAGATAGTGACAGATTTAGATGCCCCATTTTCACATACAAGCCTCGAGGGTTAAAAAGTACATCGATGTTGATTAAAATGGAGGGAAATTTACAATTTACAATTGGGGATAACATATGGAAAATTCGATTTTCCATATTTAAACGCGAGCCGTGTTCACCTAATCATTAATTAATAGAACCTGGCTCCGGAATACCAAAGGCTTGAGTGTTGCAGGTGGCTAAAGGGTTAAACTGAGGGCGTATAATCTTGTAAGGAAAAATCGAGATTTTAACAGATTTTCCCACACAAGCCCAAAGTTGAGAACTCAAGCAATTATAATGTACATGTTTTTGCTTGACAAAAGGGACCCGCACTATCCTTATGGAAAACGGCTTTCTGAATTTTTGCTATGTTGCAGATTTTGACTTCCTTGGCAAAAGTGTTCATGGGCACAAAAAAATCGGCCTACAAGTCTTCGAGATACAGGTTGTACTAGATGAAAAGTGGAGCTTTCTGCTTAGAATTTTTAACAATTCCGAGAATTAACAAAGCGCCTATTTATTCTGGGAATACCATGCCTCAATGATGGTTCAATTTCACCTTGATCTTGTTTTCATCACACTTTTTCGTTATGTGCTCTACAACAGAGTGAACAAAGAAATATCCAATTCGAATAATTTTAAACCAACCAGTCTGAGGGTGGATTTAGTCAACTTTAGCACAAGCATTATCATAAACATAACGGTAACATCAAAGGTTTTTAGCATAAACTTAACATTGTTGTATAAATGGTGCCATTTGAAATAACAGATTCAACTTTCGCTTTTAACATATATTTAAGCACAATTTTAAAATGATGTTGACTAAATGCACCTTTAGTTCTTTGATGAGAATTAGAAATTCAATTCAGCCTGAATGAACAGATCTCCCTCAATCTCGCATAGAGGAGAACATGTCATATTAATTCCAAACATTCTTCAATGTTGAGAACGTCGCATAGTTATTTCATGTAAACAGGGTGAGTAAAAAGAAACAGTCCAAATTTCTTAGAAAAATGCTGTTTTATTAATTAATACCCTATATTTCGAAAAAGAATCGGTTAATTTTCACAAATGTTTGATATAATGTACGGCTTGAGGAATCCGAGATATTGTCGCAATTCAAAACTCGCTTGGCTCTTTGAGAGGATTTTTAAGCTGTATTCACCCAACCCACATTCATCCAATCAATGAAAGAACTCATTTTTTAAAACAAATTAACATTTATTGAAACAAGAAAATTAAATAAAAGAACGAAGCTGCTACACTAGCAGGACAAAAACTAAACAAATGAATTATGAACAAATATAGGTATAAATAAAATACTACTTACAATGTGCTGGTGACCAGCAGAGCCAGAGATGGGGAGATGCCAAACATTTTCAAGTAATAATTAATTTTCGAGCTGTCTTCAACTCAGCTGACGAGTGATAAGAATGAAATCATGAATGAATCTTGACCTGCCCAAAAGGTGTATTTATAGAGAAACAATATATGATGAGCTTGCATTTTTCGTTAGGTCGCTGCACGCATAAAAGTGCTTACCTTCTCTGTGCAAGTCTGTGAATTTCGAGCTAGTTTATATTTCTGTATCCGGTAATTGTATCAATTTTGATGTCTATGAACTTGAAGAATTAAACTATGGAATTGTGGATACTGAGTGTTTTTATTTTAAAATGTTGAAGTTGATGTTGAAAGATCTTCAAACTTTGCATTTGCCTACATGGATTTGAATTATTTCATGATTATTTTGTATATTTGACAATATTGTTATCAATTTAAGCATAGGTCTCAGAACTCGTTTGTTGGCTATATACTTTTGAATGTAAGGATTTTATTGATACCCCATGTACTCCATTGGAAATCGAAGTTGGAGCAATTCTTCATGTTGATGAATATTCGGAATAGATGTGTGCGGTACCTATTCCAATCATGCAATACCTTCATATATGGTGAATGAAGTATTTTTCATTTGAAATCCCTCTTTCCTATGAATCTTTAATTCTCATCAGAGAACTCACACTGGTTGGTTTAAAATTAGTCGGATTGGATTTTTCTTCGTTCACACTGTTATAGAGCACAGAACGAAAAAGTGTACTGAAAACGAGATCAAGGTGGCATGGTATTCCCAGAATTGTTAAATATTCTAAGCACCCTGTATTTCGAAAACTAGTCTGCCAATAAATCAAAATCTACAATATAACAGAAAACAAAAAACCAGGAAATTTAACCATAAGCCAATTTCCATAAGAATAATGCGGAGTTCTTTAATCTTTTGTGGCTGTTATTAGAGTATTCCGAACATCGTTATATTGAATGATTTCGTTTACAAAATATACAAGTTGAATGTTGACTCGAAATCTTATTTGAATTGGTATTTGTAAAATATGATGAAGCTTGTTTGGGTTTTGTTATCGAAGCATTTTGGAATGTTAATTTTTTCCTGAAAGTGATGCATTTTGGGTCATCGAAAATTCGCCGGCATCCAATGCGTTACATCGAAATGTTTCTATAGAATCATCAGCTATAGTATTTTTTGATTCGAAACGATTAATAGTTTCTTGATCGAGATGCTTCAAAAATAATTACCTAATATAAAAGGAAATCCCACTCTGTTACTGGAAATACCACATTTTGCACACCTGAGTTTTTTGTAAAGGTATCTAAAAGTAATCGTACTGATCGATTTCTTGTAAATGAGCAGTAGCTATTAATCTTTCATTGTCGTAGCGCTGTAACAGCGCATCGTAAGCGATTTCATAGTTCGCATTATAGACATGGAAGTTGTTTGAAACATCGTACCTAAGAGGTGGTCCACGTAGGGATGAGATAAGGTAATTGAATTTTTCAATATCTTACATGTTTATATTATTATGAATCAAGCTCTGAAACATATTCAAAAAACGGTTTCAAACATTTTGTATCTCCCGAAAAATTAGGGATTTCAATTCTAAGTAATTTTAAGTCAATATCATAATTATATGCTGATAAACTGGCCACAGTTGAATCATATTTGATATTGAATAGTGTGTAATTGCTTCGATGTACATTTTTACATTTTTTGCGAACAATTTCATCATCGGTCAAATCCTCATTAGTAACTGCAGGTAAAGATAATAAACTGATATAATGTTGAAATCCTCGCAACAATCTAGAAGGCCTTGATAGCGCATTTTCAATATAAAACGATCTGATTAATCAATTCTTTGATTTATTTTAGTTGAATAACTCTTATTTGACTACCGTAAACCGGGGCTACTTTAACATCGAGGGTTACTTTGACACTTTTTGGGGCTACTTTGACAAAGTCCCTCGTATAAGCAGAAATGCGAGAAACGTTGAGGTTATGTTACTGTTATTATTAGTAGGCGCCTGTCTGAGAATTCCGCTGCGTATTGAGGTGTTCTATTGTGCCCTAAATATTCTAAATCATAGTGTTAAAATGGTGAGAGCCAACAAAACGAAACTGGGAGCTCGTGCATACAAAAACTACAGTGAAGAAGACTTAAAAAAAGCCGTGTGTGAAATTAAAAGCGGTAGGCTATCACAAAAGGCGGCTGCTGAAAAATATAAAATAAACAGAACGACGTTATTGTACAAAGTTCGTGGGTTTCATGAAAATAATCTCGGACATCGAACCGTTTTATCTAAAGTCGAAGAAGAATTGATAGCAGAAACACTGGGAACTGTTAGTGATTGGGAATTCCCGATGACTAAATCAGATGTACGAGGTTTGATCGAGAAATTTGTTAATAAACAAGGCAGGGTTGTACCACAGTGGGAAAATAATGTGCCGGGTATTGACTTTGTGAATTCTTTTGCCGCCAGAAATGGACTTTCCGTTCGTCTAGCTACAAATATTAAGAAGCAGAGAGCATCCGTAGGGAAAACTGAACTCACCGAATTTTATGAAAATATTCATAATATTCTAACCACTACGACACTTCATCATATTTATAATTACGATGAAACGAACATTACGGATGATCCAGGATCACTTAAAGTTCTTGTGCCACGAGGAAGAAAAAGAGTGGAGCGAGTAAGAGAGCATTCAAGAACATCAATCAGCGTGATGTTTTGTGGAACGGCGTCAGGAGTTTTATTGCCGCCTATGGTGGTATATAAAAATATAAAATATTTATATGAAAATTGGACCAAAGGAGGGCCAGTGGGTTCCATATACAATCACAACAAATCGGGATGGTTCGATATGAAGTTATTTGAACAGTGGTTTTTTAAATTGTTGCTACCGCATATTGATGCCAATCGGGAAGAAAATGAAACGGTCGTTGATTTGGGTGACAACCTGAGGGCATCAATACAAAACAACATTTATTTCAGTGCTTTTCCTCCTAATGCCACACACCTGCTACAGCCATTGTACGTTGGAGTTTTTGGGCCCATTAAAAAGCAATGGCGAAAGGTTTTGGATAGATGGAGACAAGAATCCAGGCGTCGAGGAACGATTCCCAAGGAACAATTCCCCGTGCTCCTGCTGAGACTATGGAATTTTATAGCACCCAAGATGGAATCCAATCTTCAAGGTGCTTTCCGAGAAACTGGCCTCTATCCATTTGACCCTAATATAGTTCTAAACAGGCTTCCTTCCGGAGAAACCAATACTGGTAGAGTTTTAGACGTCAGTTTACTTGAATTTCTGAGATAATCTAGGGGCTTTGATGAAAATAGATTGCGTCATAAAAGAGGGAAGAAAATGACCATAAAGTCAGGTACTCACATTTCATTAGACAATTCCAAGAATGAAACTCAGACACAGGATCTGCATCTATGCACTTCTAGTAGAGTTCGCCCTACAAGTCCGCTTTACTCTTCAGATGACGACCTTCCACTCATTAATCGGGTCCCAAATTCATCCTCCAAAGCACAAGAAAATTCCAATTTTCAGACTCAGGCTTCATCAAGCTACTTCTAGTACACCTCACCAGATTTGTCTGCTCGACTCTTCAAATGAAGGCCTTCCACTCAAAAATGTATCCACCAAGCAGAGCAGGAAGTGAGAAAAAATAGGAGATAACGAAAACCCTTGTTCGATGTGCTTATGTGACTTTCGACATTATGTTGGAAAGGATTGGATTTGCTGCGTCAATTGCACGAGATGGGTTTGCGGACATTGTAACAAGGGCACCAAGAATCCTCGCTACCATTGTCCAAGATGTGAGGATGATGAATAAAGGTGTTAACGGAAACATTTTTTTTAAGAATATTATTTTTGTTTTTGTTAGCGTTACCATTATATTGTTAGCTGTCATTTTCTTAACATTATTAAAACTTATATTTAATGAATTAAGCTTGATAAAAACCTGTATTTTTAATATTTATCCTCTTAGAAATATTGTAAAATAAAAAAAATAATTTTTTTTTGGTGTCAAACTAGCCCCCGAATGGAACTAATGCCCTGTCAGAGTAATGGGGCTACTTTGACACCAAAAAAAAATATTTTTTTTATATCAAGGAGTGCTTTTTGAAATTTGTCGATTACAGGCAATGTTGCTAAGACATCCATTGGTTCAAACAAACACTAATTTTTTTATTCGGATACCTAAAAAAAAGTTACGATAAAACAACTCTCTAAACTATGTCAAAGTAGCCCCAGTTTACGGTATACCGTTTCAACTTATTTGAATTTGACATAATAGATAAACAATATGCGGATCAAATACATTTTTGATTCGATCGGATTAGTAGGTCACTATCTGAAGGCTTGAGTACAACTGGCTTTAGCAAAAAAACCTTCAATATAATACATCGAATGACCTTGATTTTATTAAAAGTTCGTATGAAAAGATATGAATTTATTTGATAGCAATTTGAACGAATAGTATATCAAATAATTACTTTTCATGAAAAAATCACCACTTTAGGTAACTTGAAAAAATGCGGCTGAAGTAATCTTTGGCTCGAATAGCACTATATGTTGAATTTTAGAGAAATTAAATATAAAAAATATCGATTTAAGTTGAAATAGCACTCACCAATTCCTATTGTTATTATATCTTAGCATGCTTCATAATATTATGTGCATACTTCATCAAAATTGGCGTAAATCAGATAAAATTTGACAATGGAATTAGCCACTAAATAAGTCTTTACTGGGTAAAATACCAATATTGAGTTTTAACTAACTAGCTTATATTTAGATAAGTGAAGGAAACTAAATATATGGACACCGCCTTCTCGAAATCAGTTATTGACAGATACGTCATGCCGTCAAATTTGAAAACTCGATTATACAGACAAATAATCAGAAAACCAATGCAAGAGAATCAAAGCGGAAGCCACTAGACTCAAATTGCTGAACTTTCACACAAGCAAACCTAGAAGAAGAAGAAAAATAATTGAATATGGCGCAAACTTTGGCGCCATCTTGAATATCACACTTCCGGTTAAAAATTCGGTTTTCTTAACGGCGCAGATCAGATCCTATATGAGTATGGCATATATTATCTCTCTCTCTCACTCTCTGTTCATACAAATTTACTACATGACTTAAAAACAAATATCTGAATAAGATAAGGAATATTACCGCGCTAAATACCCAACAAGATCCACAGTATCCTTGGTCCTTAGCTGCAGCAACAGCACCTTTTTCCCTCCAGTCGAAATAATCTGCATTAGATTCACTACGCGCAGATGATGAGGTCTTCTTCTTAGCAGTCCTCTTATAAATTACGGTTGGGGTGAACTCACGCAATCCGTATTTCTTCGAGAACTCTTCTTCAGTCAGATCTGCAAATATATTTACTCCTTTTTCATAAGAGGACAAATTTTTTCTGAATCTCCGATTGTGGTTTCTTATTTCTTTGACGTTCATTACAAAAACTCGAAACCGTTTTCCTTCTTCTTTCTCATTTGAATACGTTTTGTTGTGTACAGACTGAAAAACAACATAAATCATGATTTCCTCCTCGAGTAACGTACATATTTATAATTACAATGGCTTTGTCAAAATTTAAAGAATTATGTTATGTGATAACGAAGCATATTCTTATTTTATTTTATATTCAATAGTAAGAATACCACTCCCTCATTTACACTCATAGAGTGTCCCCAAAGGCATTTCCTGTGCGGGTAGAGGACGGCAATCATTATATTTATTATTATTCGCCCTAAATGAACTTCCGTCGTGGAATCGGCAGAAAAGTGGTTCTTCTTTGATACGGAGAGCAAAACGGACTTTTCCTTTCTCAAAAATAGTGTAATCAACCCACGAAACAATCCACTATTGGTACTTTACAATTATTCGAATTGGCAGTTTCCAAGAGCGCTTTGTTTGAATGTCCTTGTAAATATTTCACAGAATAAAGATCTATGAATTGCAAATTTAATTTAAGTGAAGAAGAAATATCATCTCTTGTTTGGAAAAATTGCTGAAATTTTACCTTGAATTGTTGCCAGTCTTCTCTGAAAGAGCAAATGACATCACTCAAAATCATAACCAATATTGAAGCTTGTAAAGCTAACTTCATTTTCACACTACTCTGATAAATACAGTTGACTCGGAAATGTGAAAAGCCCTGGTTACAGTCAACAAAATATAATTCTTCAGAACTGTAATAGTCCGGTTACATATACTAAATGATTTAAGAAAAATATTCGTTGAAATTTTCGGGTTTCAAAATTGGTTAATGCTTGTTCACTTTTCAAACGAAAAAACTCAAACTTAACATTTTCTTTACACCTATTTTTTAAATTATATGTTCTATATTTTGTATGTGGTTCAAACAGTTTGTGAAAAATGTATAATATGCACTATTCAGATACCTACTCTCAGTTGACTTTTAATGGTCGAAATTGTAACGAAAATAACATCTTCGTTACATTTCCCAATCGATAGTCCGTTACTAAACCATTACTGATAGAATTTTGATCAAGCAAAAGTTCAACTCAGGTTGAATGGAAAAATAACCACTTTAGACTTCGAGAAGGTACGGTCACAGATCATGAAACAATGCCGTGTTTGTTATTACTATTACTTTTTTAGGAAATCAGTTGAAATTGACTTTTGGCAATGAACCCACGTGGTCTACTCTAGAAAGAGTATAATTTCCAATCATTGGTTCTGAATAACAATACCATTTTTCTGAAATTGTCAAAAAAATATACTTTTTTGTGTAATTCGTGTGCCTAAATAGTGTAATTATGAAAAAACAATGACCCATTTCAATGTTTGTTTCAATGTTTTAGACGATGTAGTAACTTGATTACTTATATTTCGGACGTCCATCATCTTAATGGTTGAAAGATTTCTATCTCTTTCAAATTTTTTCACAACGTTTCAATTTCTTGAATCCGCAATCGTCTTCTGGTGAATAGTGACAAAATCAGATGCTACGCGACCTTTTATAGGTCTATAATTAAAGTGTAATTACGCGCGGTCTTGTGGCGCGCGTGGTTTCGCGCTTTTTCTCCCTCCAAAACGGTCCATGAGCGGTTTCCATACGTTTTTAATTTCCACGCTTGGTTGACTGAAGGCACCATTGGCTTCTATGTAGGTGGTTTCCATAAATTTCCGTTTGAACCAATGTTCCTCTCTATGAAGAACACTAGCTTCGTCCCAGAGAATTCGGTGGTGTTTTGTCCAGGCGTGGTCAGTAATTCCCGATTTTGATGTTTCCCCTCGTTGAGTCCACTTTTTGTGTTCGGCTATTCTTACTGATAATGGCCTCTTGGTCTCTCCGATATTGGAATCTCCACATTCACATGGGACTTTGTAAATACAGTTTTTACTGGATTATGTTGTGTTCTCTGGTTTCGTCTTGGTGAGAAAGCTTCGTAAGGTACTGCCGGATTGAAAGTAACTCTTGATGTTGTATTTATTTCCGATCCTTCTGATCTTCTCGGAGATACTCCTGATATAGGGAAGAATGAGAACGGGGTTTTGTGGTATTTCTTCGGTTGTCTTGGTCTTTTCGAGTTGTTTCCGAACTTCTCCTATGAGCTTCTCGAAGTATCCGTTTCGGCGTAGGTCCTTTTTGATGTGGTTAATTTCCACCTCCAATGACTCCTGGTTGTTGAAAATAGACATTGCTCTCTCCACCAACGTTCTTACGATTCCCGTCTTTGTGGAGTTTGGGTGATTAGAGCCGTAGTTGAGGTACTGTCCTGTGTGTGTCTTCTTCCTGTAAACAGAGGTGAGGATTCCAGTATCTGTTCTTTCAGCTTTCACATCGAGAAACGATAGGGTACTGTTAGTTTCCTTTTCCATTGTGAATTTGATTGAATCCCTCATGTTATTCATTCTGGCGAAGAATTCCCCAAGGTGTTCATCTCCATGGTTCCAAATGATAAAGGTGTCGTCTACGTATCTTAGCCATAGTTTTGGTTTGTATTTTGTCTCTCTGATAGTCAATTCTTCGAACCACTCCATGTATATGTTGGCGATTACTGGAGAGAGAGAAGATCCCATCGGCAGTCCATCAACTTGGGAGAAGAAACGGCTCTTTTCTTGAAAGTATGAGTTGTGTAGGCAGCACTGCAGTAGTTCCAATATCGCTTGTACGGGGAGGTCAGTCCTTTCATGATAAGATGATGGCCGTCCGAAATATAAGTAATCACCCATTTCAATATTTTACAGGAAAGCGTCAAAAAGTGTGGAAAAAAGTTAATTTTATATTAGGCAATGGAAAAGAGTATGCGACAATACTGACATATATCCGAATGACAACGAAATCCAGTCAATGTGACAGTTCTTATTTTCTCTGTTAAAACTAGTGGCATAAAAAAATCTATATGCAAATCTCCTAGAAAACATATCAAAAGAACCACCAGGGTGAGGTTCCTTTTCCACTCGTAGGAGTTGTCACACTCAAAACATCAAATTAAACATTATAATTGAAAACAGAAGTATTGTTGAAGCTGAGAAACACAAGTATTTGGGTCTGATGATTGACAAAAATTATGCGTAAACTAAGCTTTTACGCACTGCTGACAATGCGTAAAGTAATACTTTTTCGCACAAGTGCGTAAAAAAATCACCTGTGCGTAAAATTATCAACTGTGCGTAAAGTAATTTTTTACACACTGTTCATAGATTTACGCATTTTTGAAAAATACAGTATTTTGCGTCAAATATAACTCGGAAGTCTTTACGATAATACGACGACAATTCATATCATTGAACATTCAAATTAATGATATCATTGCTACAATTTGGCAATAAAGTGTCGAAAAAAACTTTGCATGAATCACTTTCGTAAAGGATTTTTTTGTACTGCGCCTCATTCAACAAACTTTACGCTCATACAAAAAAGTCCTACTTTTGGAACTTGTATCATAAATAGCTATTATTCCTCTGATAGGAATTATCAGAAGAATACAATTTCTGAGAGAAAATATTCAATTGTTAATATATATTAATTATCTCTCCATTCAGATATATGATCACAGTGTGGTCATCGCGCAGACAAAAACAAAAAGAAATTATTTATGGATTGATGACTAAAACAATGTAATGTAAATGTAATGTAAATTTTATTCAGGTAAGCATAATCTACAATATGTATTCACTAGAAAAACTAGAAAAACTAGAAAAACTTAAAACTAGAAATTGTGAGTCCAGGCTGAGCTACCTAAGCAATGCTTGTGTTGTAGTCATCAACCTGGATTGCATAGATTATTTCCATACTGAATGGTGAATAGATATGATAAATTCAGTACAAAAAAAAAGTAAAAAAAAAACAAAGTGGAATTCGTTGTAATGAGGGAGAGAGAGAATAGGGTTATTTATTGTATATTTTTTTTGCTTATTATCATTCGAGTTCATATACGGTTTTTAGTTTCTTATAATTTTGGTTCACATATTCTTTCAGTTTTGATTTCATTTTACGTTTATTAGAAATGACTCTGATTTCTATAGGGACTAGGTTTGACAATTTTGGACCAAAGTATGATATGAATCTATGTGTGTGTGTGTTAGTCTACAGAGGGGAACATGTATTTTCTGTTAATGTTTAGCACGTGTGTTGTGATTATGACTTTTTCTTGCACCTTTTCAAAATTCTTGTAATTATGATGAATAAAGAACATTTATTACTATTATTATCATTATACAAGAGATGAAGGTATTTTGCATCCATATTAAGCATTGATAGGTTTATAGTTTTCTTACACCAAATAAGCCAGTTTCTTTGTAAAGGTCTTCAGTTGAATATCTTCTATTTTTCTTGAAAATTATTTTTAATATGGTATTTTGCATGACGTCTAGAACGTGTAATAATGTTTTACTGAGACCACCCCATATAATAATACAGTATCTCAATACAGATTCAGCGAGTGAGTTGTAAATCATAAGTAGAAGCTTTTTATTATTTAGATTTCTGATTTGATAGAATTTATAAACTAACTTATTGAGTCTCTTAACTGTGTTTTCAATGTGTTCTTCCCATCGCAAGTGTTGGTCCACATATACACCCAAATACTTCATGTTGTCAACTTTTTTAATTATTGGACATGAACACTGCGTTGGAGTTCGGCAGAGATACTTATGAACAGTGAGTGTGTTATTCAAGGGTTGATCTTGTTTTGTTGTGGTGAATGCAATAAACTTAGTTTTTTTCCAAATTTAGGCTTAGAAGGCTTACATTCAACCAAGAGAGTACATATTTGAGCCCTGTTTCAGCTTTCTCATAGACTTCATTCCAGGATTCGCCTGCAAATAAAAGTGCTGTGTCGTCTGCGTAAGATATTATCCTGCCATTGATAATATAAACCAAAAATAAAATTGGGCCCAGTACTGTTCCCTGGGGCACGCCCATGTTGACAGGTAGTGGATCACTCTGTGTACTGTTTATTTTAACCTTTTGATTTCTGTCAGATATATAGTTTTTGAATAGGTCTAAAGTAATTCCTCTAACTCCTACAGTTTCTAAACGGTCCAGAAGAATTTGATGGTTGACAGTATCAAAGACTTTAGCCAAATCCAGAAAAACTGCCAAACTTTTTTTTTGTCATTGAAATTTTTCCATACACTGTTAACCAATTGAAAGATTGCATTTTCGGTTGACATATGTTCTCTGAACCCAAACTGACCTTCATATAAAATATAATTTTCTTCTAAAAAGTCAACCAGTCTATTTTTCAAGCACTTTTCGAAAATCTTGGCAAAGTTATTAATAATGGTGATTGGTCTGTAATTTGTTGCAAGTTTTTTGTCACCAGATTTGAAAACTGGAGTTGTTATCGATTCTTTGAAAGCAAATGGTATGTTTCCTTTCATGAAGCATAAATTAATGATATGACAGAGAGGACTCAATAAAAATAAATTATGTCTTTTAAAAACTGGACCGTTACGCTATCAGTACCTGAAGAGCTGTTATTTTTCAATGTAGATATTATCTTAATGACTTCATTTTTTGACAATGGACTTAGAAAAAGGGACTTTGCAATATTAAATTCAATTTTCGGAATAGTGTCTTGTTTATCAATTCTATTTGCCATCTGTTGTCCTATATTTGCAAAGAAAGTATTAAAGAAGTTTGATTTTTCCTTATCATTAACAATTTTTTGTCCATTTTCATTTGTAATGTTATACTTATCTTTTCGTATCGAACCTTTGTTTAAACTTTGCCAGATTTTCCGATAATTCTGTTGGGCGTCGTGAATCTTATTTATGTAGTGATTATTCTTATGAGTTTTTTTTAATTTGTTGAGATGGTTTCTATAACTTTTATATTCTACATGTAGTTCTTCGGTATATCGTTTATTTAATATTTTTTCAGGTTGTCCCTATATCTAATTGATGTTAACAGACCTATAGTCATCTAGGGTTTCATTTTTTTTGTAATGTTTGATGGATATAGTTTGAGTGGATAAAATATTATAATTTTTGATTTTATCAATGAACAAGTTGTAAGCATGTTCAGGGTCATTCGAAGTCAGAAGGTCATCCCATTTCTCTTTTTCAAGAAATTTTTTCATTTTATTTTGATTTATAAAAGTATTAGATGTTTCGACAGTGTTATTTGTGTTTGAATCGCATGATGCTGACATAATAAAACTAATATTTGAAATACCTCAGATTTGTACAAAAGCACCAATATTTCATTAAACCAACTTATTAAATTTGAAAAATCAAAATTTGCGAGATGACCAAAAATATTCGAATTATTCGATTTATAGGTGCCAAACGCCTTTCGATTTAAGTCTTCGAATTCGTGCTTGATCTCACAATGCCAAAAATATACACGGAATCTCAACCATGAAGAAAGTAGCAGAAAACATAACTTGAGGGACAACAAAGAAGAAGAACAAAAGAAGAAATGCAAAAGGAAGTTGAATTAAATGCAGTGCGATTAGTCAAAGTTAAACTCGGTGAAAATGTAACTATTTTGAAAATTATTTCTGAAGGTTACTGATCACTGAGGCAATTGTATTTCTGGGTATTTATATTATTACGAATCATTCATATGAAAAGGATGTCAGACGCTTTGGAACTTTATAAAACTTCTGGAATCTGTTTTAAAATGATCGACATTGGATATTGGAAACTACTTTTCTTTAGTTATTCTGGAACTTAAAGATCACTATCCATAGAAGCAGTTCTTAATTTCTTAATGCGTCGCCTGACTGAAAATTTAGAACCTTTGATATGAATACAGTTTGAGAAATAGAAACCGACTGATGCCTCCGAATATAATGAAATCATAAAAGAGACTAATTGTAAATTTAAACTGATACATCAAAATATCAGAAGCATTTCAAAAAATCTAGATAACTTTGAAATTACGCTAAGTCAGTTTGATGATTCTTTTGAATGCATAATTCTAACCGAAACTCGAAATGATTTTGATATAGACTTCATGCAGAGACAAGGATATGACTTGTTATATAATTACGGTAACATCAACAAATGTGATGGAACTATTGTTTACCTAAAAAGTAATATTAACTATACATTCAAAATTGTAACAATATCAGAGTGTAAAGCAATTGAGGTCACCTGTGAAAAAGAACAAAAAACCATCAAAATAACAGCCCTATATAGATCACCAGCAACCAATGATAAAGAGTTTGTAAATGGACTATATGATTATTTTTGTAATAATGATATGGAAAGCAGTTATGTACATGTAATTGTAGGCGATATAAATATCGAATTACTCTCTAAGGATAATACGATTGTATCTGAATATCGAGACATAATGAGTATGTTTAACTTTATCTCAACTGTCAATAGCAATACCAGAATCCAAGGAGACTCTAAAAGCTGCTTGGATCATATTTTTGTACGAATAAAAAAAGGTGAAGTCAGCGACTACTTTTCAAGCTTTATTTTAGATTCACTTGTAACAGATCATTCAACTACGATATTGAATACAAACATTTTTGAGGATACCGAGTCTAACTATAGGGAACTTGTGATAAAAAATATAAATTTCACAAAATTAAAAAAGGATCTGAATGATATCAACTGGGATTAATTGTATAACATTAAAGACGCACAAAAAGCTACAACCTACTTTATAACCAAAATTGAGCAAAGTATTGAGAAGAATACCAAAACTTATAAAGAAAAACGAAAATACATACAAAAGAAAGATTAGATTACGATAGGGCTAATAAAGTCTATAAAAAAGCGCGACAAACTATATAAGGAATGGCAAAAAGATAAGGAATGGCTAAAAGAGAACTATATCAAATACAGAAATCAATTAAATAAACTCATCGATGTTACCAAACTCAACCATCATAAAAATCAAATTGAACAAAATAAAAATAATTCGCGAAAACTCTGGAAAACTATAAAAAATATTACGAACACCAACAATAAACCTACCATAATAAAACAGCTCAAATAAAAAAATGGCGAGTACTTAGACTCCAATATAGAAATCGCCAATACATTCAATGATTTCTTCTCCAACGTAGGGCAAGAACTGGCACAAAACATAGAAAGGCCCCCTGTTTCACCCTCACCCAGAGTGGTAAATCCCTGCTCATTCTTTCTCAAACCTACGGACGAAAACGAAATTAGCGAAATTATCTTATCCTAAAAAAATAATAAGACACCTGGTATAGACGATATTAAAGCAGAGACATTGAAAGCAATTAATAAGGAAATAGCAAAACCCCTATGTTATATTATCAATAATATGATGGAAAATGGAATCTGTCCTACTGAATTTAAAATCGCGGCAATAAAACCTTTGCACAAAAAGGGCGACAAAACCTTACCGTCAAATTTTAGACCAATATCTCTGGTAACTAACTATGCTAAAATCTTCGAGAAAGTTATTAAAATTAGACTCGAGCTGTTTCTGGAGAAACATAAAATAATTGCTGAAAATCAGTTCGGATTTCAAAGCGGAAAATCTACAGAAGGAGCCATTGCGTCACTAACTCAGAAACTATATGATGCAATCGATAACAGCCAACCTGCCATCGGCGTATTTCTGGATCTTGCAAAGGCGTTCGACACTGTCGACCACGAACAGTTGTTGGAATCCTTGGAAGATATAGGAATACGAGGACTGGCTCATGATTTATTCAGATCATATCTGTACGATAGGAAACAATCTGTCAAAATTGACGATACATATAGTAGATTTAAATTGGTTAAATGCGGAGTGCCGCAGGGGACGGTCCTCGGACCAATTCTTTTCATCATATACATAAATAATTTACTCACCATTAGAACCTCTGGACACATTATAAGCTTTGCCGATGATACCTTTATATTGTATACATCAAACAGTTGGAATGACCTAAAGCATAAAATTGAATCAGAAATGAATAATATTATTGATTGGTTTAATTATAAATTACTTACCATAAATTTTGACAAAACAATGTTCCTCCCAATAACAAGCTACAAAAACAAACTACCTCACCACAACACTCTAGAGATAAATAATCACAATAAAACAATAACAATAAAACTTACTGAGAATGTAAAATATCTGGGCATTATTATAGATTGTTATCTTCTTTGGAATAATCACGTTAATAACGTTGTTAATACAATCAGAACCTTTTTGGGACGATTCAAATACCTCACAAAAATCTTACCTTTACACCTACTCAAAATGCTTTATTTTACTCTTGTAGACTCCCGTATAGCATATGGAATTATCGGATGGGGTGGCATCACGAATGTATATCTAGAAAAATTGAACACACTACAGAAATATTTCTTCAAAATCATATTAAAAAAAGAAAGAACCTACCCATCAGATAACCTATACAAGGAAGCTAGGACACTAGATATTCGACAGATATTCTTTCTTAAATCAGTGTGTTTTTTACACAAAAATAATTACCCAACAAGGGCTAAATATTCGAATAAGGTTAAAACTACATCAGCGATAAAAACAGTGGGTACAAAATGTCTTACGTTTCAAGGACCAAGATTTATAAATATTATTTCAGAAAGCTCCCTTTTGAACAATTCTAATTCTGAAATACATTATAGGAATAAGGTTAAGTCATTTCTATTAAGCAACCAGAGACAACTTATTCATAACTTCTTTAACTAAAAAAAGCCATCAAAGTACATCAACTCAGTCATATTCTTACGTAGATCCTTTTTTAATTTTTGTATATGTATGTAGTAATTATGTTGATATATAATATGTGTTTGAGTATATGTGTGCTTCTATTTTTATGTTTACTATATGTATGTATATATGTGTGTGTGTATATATGTATGTATGTGTATGTATGTATATATGTATATATGTATATATGTATATATGTATATATGTATATATGTATATATGTATATATGTATATATGTATATATATATATATATATGTCTTTGAGTACCTCTTTTCAAAATTCAGTGTAAGATTCGCATCTCACACGTGAAAAAAATAAATAAATAAAAAAAAAAAAGATACGGACAGCAAAATTCTTGTTCTTCTTCTATTCATTTCTTTGTGTGATAAAAACCTATATCTAATTCATTATTATGTTTATTATATTATATCTATTGTGATTATTTCCATTTCAGGTGAGATTCAATTATTTTGTTAAGTCATTATTAAATACCTCTTAGATTATAAGTATTTTATATTGAAGAAATGCTAGTGAAAAATAGACATTGCAGTGATTAGTTCAACCTCAATTCTTAATTTTTATTAACTAATTTTATGTATACACATTTGCACCACGGACAGCCTATGGCTTTGTGGTTCTCCATGTTTATTTGTAAATTTCTTTGATGTAACTTATATCCATTTTATTGAAAAAAACAAACTTATTATTATTATTATTATCAAAACTACGTAGTTTTGGATTCTTTTTCCTGAATTTTGGGTGTGTGTAATAGCTTTGAGTTGTTCAGTACTTCGACTTCATCATCCCAATAAACACAGATACGTGAATAAAACGTTGAATTTTTCAAGTAACGCTACAATTGTTCATCATTGAAAAAACGTCAATATGTCGTTAATAGGCAATACATTTCATTCAGGTTTTATAGTAACGTTACCTCTTCACGTTGATTCAAGGTTATTTACACGTTCTTACTGTAATGAAAATTCCACTGAAATATAACGTTATAATTCGGTTACAACGTAACTATGCCTTTTCACGGGGTTTCAACGTTTTATATCCAGTTATATTCTACTGCAGCATAACGATATATCTTCGTTTCGAAGTTACGTTGCTGAGATACGAATTCTAAACGTTGATGATGATCATAGAATTCCACCAAAATCAAACGTAGAATTCCAGTTATTAGGTAACGTTGATATTGTTGGTTGAATCAACGAGGAATATTAATATCTTTTAATCGATATTAACACCAATTTTAAACGTTACAACAACGTTAATTGAACTGGGGTGAAGCAACGTATGTATTTTTACTATGAATCAACCTTTGTCATCACCACCCTGAAACGTTATACAAACGTTACAAAATGCAATTACTGTACGTTCAATAAACGTTGACAGTATTCAATCTCTATACAGGGTGATCCATTGCTTCTAGATCAATTAGAAAAAAAACATGGTTCCCAAGAAAATATTGGGTTTTCTTCGTATGAACTTTTTTTACTGGAAATGCTGAAAACATACTTTTTAGTTATAACTGTTATTTTATTTTGGTATAAATTCAGACAGAGGGTAACTCAAAGATCACTTCATCACGAGATTCAAAATGTCCTATGCTTATCGGATGTATCGAACGAAATATATATTAATATAAGTAAAATATTCTTTTTTTTTGTTTAGAGTTGATGGCGTCATTCATATGTTTCTTCGAAAAACATAACCAGTCTTTTGTAGTATCTGCTATTTGGATGTGATCTGCTGCTTCAAACTCTTTCTTGACAGCAACTGCAAAAATCATTCAATATAATTATTATGGAATATGGCACATGAGTGATAACCTCACCATAAATGAGTTGGGTCACATGTATATCCTTGAAAGCCTTTTTATCTGTCGTTCCAGTTGTAGAGGCAAGCCAGCTCATTCGTTGAAATGAATATTAAAATTCTTCTACTGTGATCTTCTGGAGAAGTGCCACCAATTGACTTCAATCTTGTGACCTAACAAATAATAAATATATAAATAATATATACACTGATGAACGTCATTTTATCTGCATACCAAACTAGTATCTATTCTTGAGAATTGAAAAATTTCGAATGTCCATGTCAACAAGTTTGATATCTACCATTTATCAAAGTTTCATGAACTCAACGTTTATTCATCCACCTATTTCCAACGAGTTTAATTATCTAACTTTTATACACGTTTTTTCAGCGTATCTCAATTAGATTTATCGACTACAAATTACGGCTTTCAAATATAATTACTACATATAGATTTGAGCAAATTGGAGTAACGTATGGGAGGTTCCATAGTTCTATACCATCAGAATTGATACTGTATCAGATAAATCGCTGATACTAATTGCTGTAAAGAACCATGCAGACTTTACAACCTTCTTAAGACGACTGTGCCAAATATAATATTACAGATTATAAGGAAACATTTGAAGTTTGTGCAATATACAATTCATCAACAAGGTAGGTAGGTACTTACCAAATTATCCTCTGGTTGAATCGGACACATGCACACATAACCCTAAGAAAGAAGAAATGCCAGGACACTATCGATGGCGGCTGCGGTAGAACTAACTGTTCATCAATCAACATTCAGCGTCAACGTGATCACGCCATCTGACGGTGCATCGTACAGCGTTGCCAATGAGTGGTTAATTATGAAATAATCGAGAATACTCATTAAGTTTTTCAATGACTGATGAGTAAGATATTATTTGTTAAAAAAAAAGTTCAAATCATAGGCCTCGAATCTTCAACGACAAATAGTCAATAAATGGGAGATGAAAGTAGATTGTATGCGTTACTTCGGTTTGTTGAATAGTGTCATTTTTAACGTTTATGCAAAGTTTCTTAGTTCTATTTGTTACGATGGATGCATCCACTTGAATTAACGTTGAAGTGGTCCAAAGAAGACCATAGTTTTGCGGAAATCAAGTAAACAGCGCTATTGATTTTCAACGTATCTCATGGATATAATATTCTATCAGTTGAAACAACTTAGAAAAATAGGCAATCAAAATGGTTTTCTCGATGTTATGCGAAGTTACGTTGTTATTACATACTTCTTTCAACATATCAAACACGTAATTCCATACCGTTCAATAAACGTAGAAAAAAGAGAAACTGCAACGTACAAAATAAGTTTCTAAAATCTTCGGGTTGTTGAATAGTGTCACATTCAACGTTTACGAATTGTTTCTTAGTTCTGTTGAATAAACGTTGAAAAACCACGATAAGAACAAATTTCATTATGGAGTTTACAGTACCATATTTGTTGCGATGTGCATACAGTTGAATAAACGTTGACGTGGTCCCCAAAGAAGACTATTTTTGCAGAAATCAAGTGAGCAAAGCAATTGATTTTCAATGTAATTTATGGATGTCTTCTATAAGTTGAAACAACGTTGAAAAATAAGCAATTAAAATGGTTGTCTCGAAGTTACGTTGTTATTAAATACTCCCTTCAACAGATCAAACACGTAAAGTCATAATGTTCAATTAACGTAGAAAAACAGAGTTACTGAAACGTAAAAAATAGGTTGATCAAAGTTTCGGGTTGTTGAATAATGTCATGATCATCGTTTATGAAATGTTTATGAATATACGTTGAAAAACCTCGAAAAAAAAAGTTTTATAATGGTGGCTACAGTGACGTATTTGTTACAATGTATATGTATAGTTGAATAAACGTTGAAGTTGTTCAAAGAAGACCAATTCTGCAGAAATGAAATAAACGAAGCAATTTATTTTCAACGTATCTGATGGATGTTTTCTATCAGTTGAAACAACGTTGAAAAATAATTAATCTATATGGTTGTCTCGAAGTTACGTAAGTTACGTTGTTATTAAATACTCCTTTCAACTGTTCAAACACGTAAAGTAATAACATTCAATAAACGTAGAAAAACAGAGTTACTGAAACGTAACAAATTGGTTGCTTAAAGCTTCGGGTTGTTGAATAATGTCATGATCAACTCTTATGAAACGTTTCTCGGTTTTGTAGAATATACGTTGAGAAACCAGGAAGAAAACAAGTTTCATATTAGTTGCTACAGTGACGTATTTCTTACGATGTATATGTCTAGTTGAATAAACGTTGAAGTTGTCCAAAGAAGACTAGTTCTGTTGACATAGAGTAAACGAAGCAATTGATTTTAAACGCATCTGATGGATGTTTTCTATCAGTTGAAACAACGTTGGAAAATAAGCAATCAAAATAGTTGCCTCGAAGTTACGTGAAAGATGAAGTTGTTATGGAATGCTTCATCCAACGCATCAAATACGTAATGTCATAACGTTCCATCAATGTAGATAAATAGAGTAACTGAAACGTAGAATACAGGTTTCCCAAAGCCTCGGGTTATTTGCTAGTGTCATATTCAACGTTTATGTAATGTGTCTTCAGTTCTAATTGAATACACGTTGTGAAAGCACGATAAGGACATGTTTGATAATGGTGGCAAAAGTTACGCGTTGAATCATATACGTTCTTTATGGGTAGAATCAACGTTTGGTTGAATTTGGGTTACGAAAGTCACGTTGCAAAATTCAACGAGTAACGTTTCCTCAACGTCAACTACCACATTTAAACGTATATGATACGTGTGTGTGTTTATTGGGATCAGATCAAATCAAAACATTAGTTATAGTAGTCATTTAACGAACTGTTGATGTCTCTGTTCAAAATTTGATCTTACCTCCAAATAGCTGCACCCTCACGGGCAACCCTCAGGAGACTTCGAGAGACTTTTGCGGGCTAGCGAAGACGATGACTTTACCCTTTAACGTGTTATAGCACGCCATCTGAACGGATGATATATGCATGCGATCTATACGAATTTCCGTTAGGAGCGTATTGTGTAAAAAGCATTAAGCAATGCGAGTATAAGTGACTTACTGAGAAACCCGAAAACATTTCATATAGGCTGAAAAGTCGGAAGAATGCGATAATCTGTACAGTTTTTGCGGCAGATGCACTCAACACTAGTTATAGATGCAAATTCGATCTATTTGTTCAATGAAAAATTAGGTGCCCAAATAAGTTTATTTTTCTTTGAAATTTATAAAAATATAGAAACTATCAAATCATATTTAGCTATAGCTCGAATATTCCATCTATCAGAACTTCTGCATTGTTCATGTATGAAATAACATCTGTATCAACATTAGTGTTTTATTTGTGTATAGATCTTTATCAATAGTCTCAACCTGTTCATATCGTTCTTTCACTATTTGAAAATTGCAAACATTAGAAATATTTGTCTGGAAGTAGCTGGACTAAAATACCCCAATTATCCAATCACTCAGCATACACTAATTATACGAACAAAATTTCAACAAATGTAGACAGCGGGTAACACCAGAGGAATCATGGTGGGTGTCTTGAATAGCTCTTAATTTAATTTCGCCTTCTCAAACGCAAAAAGAACAATTCCGAGAATACATGTATTGTACAACAGGGAATGTCACCGGCAACTAGCATTCGGCGTACTCATATAGTTTCTCATTATTCATTTGAGTTTTGGGAGATACTTACGTGTCTCATTCATGAACAAATTCTGATTACAGATAATGTCATTGTTGTGAAATGAATGAAATAATGACTGTACATCTCAGAAATCAAAAAGCAATTCGTCAATGAACACTTAGGGCCAGTCTTTTCAGTTCCGTTAAACTCCAGATAACTAACTGATAGTTTAGATCGTGAATCACATTCGTTATATGACGTTTGAAGTAGTTAATCAATCTGGAGTTTAACTGGAACTGAAAAGACTGGACCTTAGAAATATAACACCAAGAAATTTCATTCACTTACCTGCAAGTATAAAATAAAATCAAAACAAGTACTTTCACAAGTACTTTCACAGAAAATATGTTGAATAATGGATCCTGAAACAAAACAGAACTTTGTTTCATGAATTAATGGAAACACACCGATATAGACAGTCTCGTACGGGGATAATTGGCCTACTATGGTTTATTTAGGCTAGATGTTGAATTTACTTTTTTGTTATTTGTTTGTTTTTTAATATAATTGTAGCTCTTGTATGATTAGAAGATGATGAAAATTATGATGATGAAATAATTTTAGAAATACTGGTATTTCTATGTAGAGAACCTACTGCAAGGGCTGCAATTTTATTCGCTCATAAAAAAAAGAATAAGAACCATATTTTGTATAAGTTTGAGTTCGAAGGACTATATGTTGAAATTTCCGCTGTCTTAGAATACCTGGCATATTATCGGTTAAAGAACGAGGGGTATGAGTGAATTGGAACGATTTTTATGTGAGGATAGAGACAAGGCGTAGATGACTATTATGGAAAAATATTACAAATTGTTTTAATCTTTATAACTTCTATTCAGTTCAGTCACGGTTATAGAAGATGATGTGACTTGTTTATTGGTTTCCTTATAATAATTACAATATTTACTAATAATTATAACACTTACCTACAACAATTTTGTTACTTAGAATTCTATTTTTAGGCTGCAAATAAATTTTTGTTCACTATTATCATCACAGTTAAAACCCAATCAGCCACTATTTTTCACAAAAGTTCATCCCGCAGCATTACATACAAAAATTCGAAAGTAATACTTACCAGTAATATGCAAAACTACTATGTTTTACATATTTCCTTACTCACCTTCGTTTTTCACGATACTTAAAGTTTTTTTTTTGATAAATCAATATATTTAAAAAGTCTGGCCTTATTCATTATATATTTCAACTTGCTATTTCGAGATTTCAACGAAATTTACTTGATCCCCATTTCGAATTCGTACCACTCATTTCCAGGCACAATTGTTCCCCAGACTAATGAAACCTCGTCGTTAGAAAATACAATCTAACCACCCTTCAAATCACAAATGAAATGTTTTAAATGATTCATTGATCTCCAACGTCAAGTATGGAGAAAAGCTCTCTATATTTAGCATCAAGCTGAACCCTGAAAAGGAAATTTCACGGTGAGAGCAATCAGTTGCACGTTGTTTCCCTGCTATATATTCCTTGTGATGAGTCCATATACAGTAGCAGCCCGAACTTGTATGCGACAGTTATTGCAAAGGCTATTGGATCCCAGAACGCTGTGTCTGACATGGTAAACCGTCATCTATCCGTAGAAGGCATTCGTATAAAGAATTCAGGGAAACAGATATGGAACGAAAACGCAGTGAGGACAATGGAAGGAAACTAAGTTTCTGCTCCATGATATTTTTTTTCAGTAGGCAATTCACGAGGACTTGAATCGTCAAGTAATTATTTCGTAAAGTGTGTTCTAGTTTGAATATCAGAATATCAAGAAATAAATAGTTAAAAAAAAAACAAAAAAAAAAATACTTTTCAGAGAAAATTTGTTTAAATGCACTAAAAAGAAGAAAATAAATTGTAAAGTGAATTACACCATCATTATACAATTTAAAAAATGATATAAAAGTTTGTAGCGAGAAGTATCTATATATCTCTCATTTAATCAAAGTAAATTAAATTTAAAATAACCTCAAGATTTATTCTCTTGAAATGTTTCTTAGTCTTTTCATGCCAATTGATGCGACATTGTTGTACGGTCGCTTGCCTATTAATTTATTACAGTCTAGTTCTTCAATGAAGAGACCGTCCAGTGACTCGAACCTTCTTTTTATACGAATTTTTCCGATTTTGTTTTCGCGATTTTTTGAAAAGAGGGGAGGGAGCGAGCCCACCTTGTATATGAAACCGTTCGAAATTTTTCCGACTTTGTAGCTTTCGAGGGGTGAAGAGGGGTAAATTATCTTGATACCGTTTTATTCAATGGTAAGGTAATTTTCACTATTTTTACGGATTTTTTCAATTTCTGTTTCGCGAGTTTTCTTAGTATTTCATGACAGGAAAGGGGGTCTAGCACCCCGATCGATTTTTTTTCATCGTTATTTTCTATTTACCAGCCCATCCAACTAAGTTTTAGGTAAATTTGTACACGTTTATAATGGTGGTGAATAAAAATTATTATTATTAATTATTATTATTATGTCCGAGACTGTCGAAACATTTTCCGAATTACTTTGCGTTATCTATCTAGCTTTTGAGGAGGGACAGGGTGGTGAAATTTAAAAAAAAAAAAAATATTTGCCGGTCAGATATTCTTTACAATTTTTAAAGATTTTTCCGATTTTAATTTCGCGAGTTTTACAATTTTTTTCGAGAACAAGATGAGCGAGCATCCTCTACCTAATTTTTTTTCGCAATATATTTGACGTCCAAATCCTTCAAGAAAACTTCCGTAACCCTAGCTTTCGGGGGGCAGGGGGAGACAATTTCTTCGACATTAAATATTGTCATTGGAACTGTAAAATTTCCATTCCATGGGATAAGAGAAAGTGGTTCTGATTCATCTTGGAATATTTGTACCTATCTAACAAACACATACACAGAGCAAGTTAAATAAAAGCTTTTAAAAAAAAGGACCTCGCACCGGTTCAATGGGAAATTGGCTTTTGGTAAATTTGTTCGAATTTTTTATGTATTGTAGAACTCGTGATGCTGCCAAAGCTCTGAATTCAACGGTTTTGATGTTACAGGGTGCTGAAGTTAACTTTTTAAAATATTCAAATAGCCATTATGTAGATTTTTTTTTCGAGTATATAAACAAAATAAACTATGCATCGATTATTCATACGGCCGTTACAAATTCACTACAAAGTAAAATAATTCCTGCACACACCCACGATATACAGAGTGAGTACAAAGTTATCAAATTTTTTAGTAGAATTTCATTGATTTCAAAATATTTAGAAGGATACAAAGATCAAATCGAATTGATGATGTTAGCATCTCCTGAACGAACTAACATATTATACACAAGATGTTCTATTTATCATGAAGCCCCACCCGGATCTGCAGTTACTCTGCAGATACACAAATATTCAGGTTCTATCAAAAATAGTGACATTTGCCGATGATTTGAAGTAGTGGGATTGATTAATTTTATTGATGCATTCAAACACATTCGTTCGATTCGATACAGATATTCTGAAATATTTTCGCTGTGGAATATTTTATATTTGTATACATTATTGACTCCAAGTAACAGAATAACTTGAGTGACGAAGGTATAGAATATTGCCAAAACTAAAGAAAACCATACAATCACAATATACAAAAGGTAACGAAATATCATATTTTATCATAACAGACATTCCGTACCAATACAGGAGTCTGTCACTTTAGCGTAACAACAACCAATTTCATTATTCCAATAAGAGAATTTCAGTCTTCATTTTCCGCTGCAGCATTTTCAAATAATTTCATGTATTTATTTATATGAAACTTTGATATTATGTTTGTGACTTATGGCTTTTCTTTTCTGATCTTGAAATCAATTTTCTTCTACATGTCAATTTCCATCAACGAAAAATTTAAAAAAATTCCAACAAATTTTCCTACAACTTTACAACGTATGGCTTTTTTGAGGGTCATGCAAAACTTGTGGGTTTTTTTATGATGTTTATTCATCATCAAAATCATATGGTTCAAATGCCATAAACGAGAAAGTCTGCCCGAAAACGATAAAAAAATTTCACAAAATTATCCGGCCCGAAAATTTGCCTTAACAGCTGACCAGCTTATGGAAAAAAATTTCGGGATCCTAACGATATCAAATTTCATCAAGATTGCCTTAAGCGAGAAAATTTATCAGCAACCAAGTATTTTTTTACAAGATCGCACCCTCATTTCAACCCTTTCAGTACGTCCAAACCTTATGGCTTTGGTTTTTCACTATTGTGTTAAAATGCGATAATCGAGAGATTTAAAAAAAAACGTTTTTTTCTGAGAAATGAAAATGAAGCTTCCAAAAACTTCCGATCGCTAAATTTTGATTTTTTAGAGCTCAACATTGATATAATTTTCAGTGGTTAAAATCTGTCACTATTTGACGGTCTAATAGGTAAATATACAGGGTGTTTCTTAAGTAACTGTAGAAACTTTAGGAGCATGTTGCTGACGTCGAAATAAGAAACAAAGTTCCCATAAATACATGCCCACAAGTTATTCGTTTCTAAGATACAGAGTGTCAAAGTTTAATTCTTATTTGTTTTTTTTTTGAATAAATTTCAAAATATTTGTGATATTCCAGTAAAGTTTGGTATCTGGGATGATTTTTCAACGACAAAATCAAATTTTATGTTAATTGTGGAAAACTAATTTCTAAATGAATTTATTTCAATTTTAAAAATATTGTCATTCAAAATCACTTGCATCGATTATTTCAAAACTCATAACTCGAAAACAGTTGCTCGCAGTGACCTCTACCAAGAATATATTTTTTACACAAACTGAATAATAAATATTCCCAGATACCAAACTTTACCCAAATATCAAAATTATAATGAAATTATTCACAAAAATAACAATAGGAATTCAAATTTGACACGCTGTATCTCAGAAACGAATAACTTGCGGACCTATGTTTATGGGAACTTTTCTTCTTATTTTGATGTCAGCAACACGCTTTTGATTTTTCTACACGTACTTAAGAAACACCCTGTATAAAAGATGTTAAGATAATCGGTAGCGGTAGTACAAATCATCTGTTTACACGAGTTTCATTCCTATCATTTTTATTGGTAATCATCAGTAGAATGTAGCCAAGTGCATAGATGGGCGACGAGCTTAGATGTAAGGTCCTAAAGGAGGAGGATTGTCATGTAGGAGACTACATCTGCCTTCGTGGCGAAGTTAGTAAAGTTGTTGCCTTGAATTATTAAGGGTTGAATTCTTTTGGGACGTGAATCCAAGTGTCGTCTATCTTTGCACTTGGCTTCATAGTACTTATGATGAACAACAAGTCTGCAAAACATCCCTCGAGCTGAAGCTAACCGAGTCACTTAGTTAAACTTTCCATTGATGAAATTGATGAAGAATTGTTCAGTGTGAAAGTTTCCAACATTTATAAAAGATAAAAGTCACATATGTTCTTCAAACTCCTGCCTTCTTCAACTGTCAGTCATGCTCAAACTGGGACTTTAACAAAATTCAACTATTTCTAAGTGGATACTGGGGTAATGTCACCTTCAGGACTCGGAAAATCATAATAGAATTCAAACCGCTACTGAAAGTTGAGATCAATATACACAAATATTCCAGAAGTTTTTGTGGTGGTTTTCCCAAAACTTTAGAATCCACTCAGTATAATGGTCTTATTATGACAGAAATAGAAATATGTGGGTGATTATTCAAAACCCTGAGTCACCCTTTCCACATTTAAATGAGTTCATATATAGTTAATTCCGAGTTTGATCTTCAAGTAGGATTTTAAAGCAACTAGAGATTGTGATTTGATTAGGAAAGGAAACTTTAAATTTTTTAGAGCCTTCAAATTATCACCTAAAGTCTAACAAATTCCTGAGATTTCGAGGAGCTTCTGTAGTTGATTCTTGAGCATTATTTATTTCGTCCCAATAAAAGTTGGCCAATAGTCTTTCATACTGCAGGAATCGAGATGTCAACGTTTATAATATGCAATTAAGTATTTGTTATTTGTGAGAGAAAAATTACTGAGAGATGCTAGATCTTCTCCAGAAACAACTGACATCAGATATTGAAATTATTCCTATTTCTGATAAAGAGTAATTGTCATCAATCAACGAATTGACTAAATAGATAAATGTCGGCCAAGCTTTTAAGTTTTCACCGAAATTAGGAACGTTCAATTTTGGCAGCCTCACTCTTCATAATTTCGGCCAAGTTATTCAAAGAGGTCATACAGATAGTCTTGATACGGAAATATTTTTTTCGACTTCTCGTCGACAAATATTTCCATCTTCCAAAACTGAAGGGTTCCTCTTGAATACATAATAATTGAACTTTTGAGCTATGAAACTCGTTCAATTCTGCATAAATGTGTCCTATTAAGTATCGCATTCTAAGATAACTGTGCAAAAATAGAACATCCATATCGCAGCAAGAGCTAATTCAAATGTTTCAAATCAGTGGGTATCTTTTGTAGAACGAAATTGCTTGATTTTTTCTGCAGCTATCTCGATTTTGAATTAATGTTTGAGAGATGTCAACTTGGATGTTTTCACAAGTGCGAGAAATAAATTTGTAAGAGACATGGGAGAAAAAAGTATACTTGTATCGTGAAATTTCACTACAATATTATTCAAGAGATAGATAGATAGATAGATAGATAGGTAGTTCATTGATCAGACACCAATTAACATTGGATTGACAAGTCAAGATTCACGCTTACATTTTGCTAAGCTAAAGTAAAATCTAAAATATGAGTGCCTGTACCATAAATAAATATATATAATAAATAGTCAATAGGACGCTGACAACACAAATGAGGATATAAATATATAAAACTGTCCAATTAGAATTTAAAAACAGTCAATAGGATAGTGACGAAACAAATAATTTTTTAAATATATAAAACTATCCAATTAAAATTTTATATCATGAAATGCATTCAGGAGTAGAAAATACTTTAGACTTGAATCTGAACAGATTCGATTGGTTACATGGTGGTTCTTCGGGTAGAAAGGCCGACGTGTTTTCAGAGAAGAACTCGACGTTTCGCCAACACGAGTGGTTAGCATTTTCAAGAGTTATTTTAAACAGAACCGAAGAAGGACTACAATTGAACAAGGTTTGGCTTCCAGTTCTCAAAAATTCTCAATTAGCACCCTACCCACAAAATAACGGTACGAACGATTCTATGATGTCTGCTAACGCTATGGACCAATCAGATGTAAGAACGTCAAATCACAGGTATTTATTGAGACAACGTATAACAAATGTCAAGCATTTGACAGCGACTACAGAAAGCGAAAATTTTTAAAATAACTCTTGAAAATGCTAACCACTCGTGTTGGCGAAACGTCGAGTTCTTCTCTGAAAACACGTCGGCCTTACATAGATTTATACATTGAGGTCCCAAAGTAACGGATGAATTAATTTTCTAACTTAATAGCCATATTCAAGAAAAACCCTGAAACACATTGATTTATCTTTTCGAAAAGACACTCTGTGACATAAACAAAATTGCCCCTCTTCCAAATTTATCTGCAGGTCACCAAAGCACTTCATTACTATACTCGATTTACGTTTCGCTAATAAAACTAGCATCATCAGGACTGGTAATAGTCTCCAGATGAGTATTTATATCAATAAAGTGTTTTGGTGAAGTGGAGATATATTGCTCAAATTTTTTAGTAAACCACGTTTCCAAAATCCTCAAAATTTTTCCATCCACTTCCTTACCTTTATTCACCATTCTGGCAGAGTGGCAGACGATTTGAACCAGTATCATCTGGGTGAGAATCGTCTAGCACACTTCATGTAAGTACTAGAAAAAAATAATTGAATTTGTGGCGTTTAGTTGTAAAACAAAAATTCTAAGGTTTATAAATAAGTATAAACAGCCTTGTCTTTATTATCTCACAATATTTTGGTCAATTATGTATAGTTACCTTTAATAATTGGAAATAAAAATAAATTTCAACCATAAATTGAATATTTAATTGCAATATAACAAAAAACTTAAAAAAATTTACGAAAAATACATTGCAAATTGTAAACTAACATTAATAATTATTAATATATTATAACGATTTATGGGCTGGTCTTTCTATTCAGTGCTATTGTACTAAAAAAAAGTAGTATTATAAAACAAACCAAAGGCTTTCCATCGTCTTGTTAATTCTTGAAACAGGACAGTGACCAATAAAATTCAATTTAAATTATCATAGAAATGAAGTTGTACAAATATTATTCGACAGCTAGATGCTTTCTATTCGGGAAAAAGTCATGACAATGGTGGAACAAATGAGTCTAGTTCATTCGATTGAAGAACATTGAGAGTCCACTAGGAAAAGTAAGATTTTTTAAACTCCCTAAAATATCTACGATACTTGATATATTTATTTTTAAGATATGATTCGAGGATTACCAGTGAGGTAGAGATACTGTCTACATACAAATAATGAATAGAGAAGAGATGAAGTAAAAACTTACTGTTACAAAATTGGAGAAACTCTTCAGAAACCGAATCACTCCATTATTTATTGAAGTGTTTGCCTTCGTTTCAGAAGGTTGGGTTTTCATGAAATGTCTTTGAACCAGTTCAAGGGTTGGCGGTGCCTTTTCTGGATACTTCAAGTTGAATAAGAAGAAGGATGCATAACATTGTTTGAATGCCTCCAAGAATACCTTCATTCATATAATTTTTTTCCATGCCGACGTAATACCTTCCACGACCTACAAAACAAATAACATTATATTATGAATTTTAAGATACAAGTGCACAAGTATAAGCCTTCAAATCACGCGCAACGAGTTTATTAAACGTTGCCAGTGCTATAATAGTATATTAAACAAAAAGTTTAGAACAGTCAAGTTTTACTAAATGAGTAAGCTTTCGAGTACGAGCGAGTTACTAAAAAGCTATTAGAGTTAAGTAAAATTGCTTTTTTAGGAGATTTGTTTATACTATTTTTTCGCATTTGTGTTAGTAACTATAATAAAAAACGACCGAGGAAGTTATTGGTTTTCCCATAATTTGGGATCGTTAATCGAAAGTTATACGTTTCAAATCATATATGATCACCTTTCGAAATCAAAAGTTTTGATGTAATTAAGTAATTTCTCATATGTAAGTACTCAACTCAACACATACTATCGGTGTTTTCCACAAAACACATCTTGATTTTGAGGTTGTTTCCTAATTTCATCAGAAAATCAGATATTATGAAGAAGAAACCTGAATTCAATCTCGTAAATATCATGTAATGATTTTAATAAAGTTCCCTTATCTTGTATTGATGATACAATGCACTAAATGCACTTGTAATACTTCAATTGGACTTCAACGGCACAAATAAGAATGAACAGGACCGTGTAGAAGCTGACTTTACCTTGTGGATGCGTAATTTTGCAACCAACGAGGAAATTTACTCCAAGACGGATGTACATTTCAGTTGCAGGTGGATATTCTCATAGTTGAAGGATTTTCACACAACTATTTTCAGTATTTTGAAGGAAATTTTACGCGCCGAATGAAATATCATTTCAAGTGCGTATAGATACATCTTGTAGTTAAAAACTGAACGAAAGAAGTAAGATTCCCATGAATCTGAAATAATGTTTTCTAAGCATTGAAAGTACGTTGCAAATTTCAAACAATTTTCTCAGTGTAACCGTCTTTTCAGCATACAGTCTTTCATTCCTCCTATTTGTACACAAGAATATCAAAAAAATTCAAAAATGTAGTGATATGAACAGTTGTGTTACCAGACAAGCAAATGACCTTTTCATACCTATTTTCCGGTTATCGCAAACTGATAAAAGTTCTTACATGATGCCACTCAAGTTGTATAGTCATTTACCAACTTCATTGAAGAATAAAAAGAATATCAACCGATTCAAATATAAAATCAAACAAATATTGCTCAAGAGTGCATTCTACACTATTGACGAATTTTTCGCCTGTTACCAAAAAATTGCTTCAAAGTAACTGCATTTTTGGGACATTTTTGAGTTTTTTTTTTGTGAGAAAGTGGACTGTAATTTAAATTTCCATTACAGCACTCACCTAGAATCGAACGTCCTTTATAATCCTGTCCTTGTTTGAAATCGATACGACGAACCGTTTTTGAGTTATCAATTTATTCTTTCGCCCTAAAAAGCGCCCCTAATATGATCGCGCTCATGTCCTCAATGTATTCTTTACACACGTTACTATTTACTTGTATCTGTAAATGTCCTAATTATTTTATTCCTATAACTTTTTTTTTATACCGGTAATTTGTAATTAATATTTATATATAAATCACCGTTTATGAACTAGCTGATCATTTCCACATAAATGTAAGTTATCAACTGAGTGAATAAATTGAATTGAATAGAAAATTGGTACTGCCGGTATCGGTAGATTTTTTAGTAATTATTTTATTCGGAAATACACTGAAAGTATGATCCCTGATTACAGTTTTATCTTCATTTCTCTCAACTATTAACACCACTCCAATTGGTAAATATTTCAGTCTTCAGTATTCACTTGTCTAATATGGTAGTCTTTTATTTTCAGAAATAAGTAGGCATTTTGTTAAAATAAAGAAGCTTGATTATCTTTCATTTATTTGTTGAATTAAAAAGAGAATAATACCACCCAGTATACCTTCATTTCAGTTAATATTGTCCCGACTGAATTTCGCAAATGTTCAGGAACTGAATATCAATCGACTGAGGGGTTACTATTCACATACAGAATCTTGATATTACCACTGCCGATACCAATTCACTCAACTAATATCGAAGCAAATGTGGAAACTCGACAGAAAGCAACCCTGTTTTCCAACTTTCCACATCCTAACTTGCTCAAATCGGTTCGTACACAGTAATCAAGACATGGCCGTTCCATTTGACCATTACTAATTGAACAAATGGAAGTGTTAAATTTAATTCAGAATGCAGGAAAGGAGTTGGATGTTTCCTTCGACTGCGTTCAGCAGTACGTTTTTGTTAACGCTGACCCATTTCCACTAGAACAAAAGCCATGGGCGACGTTTGTGACTCTGTGTGGGAGTCTTTCAGGTTAATTGTTGAATGTTCCATTATTTGACGCGAGACGGACACGGATCAGTTGAGTCCAATTCAGCTGCATAGATGGGTACCTCATTCTCATATTACTACATGTTGAAATGTATTATAATAATAATACCTCTTTATTATTTTCAATTGATAAGAAATTCATAATTTGTGCTAATAATTTTCAAAGAAAATAAAAGGCGAAGTTCAGTTTTCGTTTAGCAGAAGTAACGAAAGCTGTTCTTCCACTCACCTAAAACATACTGCCCCCCAAATATGAGTTGCAGTCCTCGTGGTTCTGGATCCCTTTCAGCGGAAGAGCTTCATCGAGCAAGAGCCGAATCGATTCCTCACGAAACCCCTCATCACTTGGAAGGATCGATTGCAGCCTGCGAAATGGATCGGATGTAGATTCTGTGGAACATATGCTTCCTTGCGAATCAATAGACAGTTGTCCTGAAAATCTTGCGAAGGAGATTGGATTAGATAATTTGGGAAACACTTGCTACAGGAATACCATTTTACAACTGTTACTCATGACAAAGAATTTCAAGAACGAGATTTTAACGATGAACATGAATGTTTCCCACTTATTCACCAAACTCAAACACCTGTTTATGCAGCTGCAGTTTCGTAAGAATTTATCATCTTTTCCTCCAACCGATTTCCTGGAGTCTTTGAAGTCAACTAGATACTCGTTAGGACAATAAGAGGATTGTTGGGAAATCTAGGGGTTCTTGTTGAATACTCTTCGTGAGCAGGAAAATAACAAAATGAATACTCCTGGCTGCTATGGATTAAATGGTTCCGTACAGTCTATCTTGTTTTGCGTTTGTAGATCTTTCGCTGGAAAAATCCTCACTAGTTTACGTTGTAGTACATGTTCAAGAGGTAGCAAAAACGTATATATGACTGATAACCAGTCCGTGCAAAGTTTACTGTTTCATCATCTGAAAATAGAACTTTCAACTGGTGATGATCGACTGTACTGCCAAATATGCGGCAAACTAACTGACAGTTATGAGACAACACTGAATTTATTGGAGCCTATGGAGACACCCTACATTTTATTTTATGAGAGAGGACATTGGTAAATCAAGATCTTCAGATGATGCATAGAAGAATTATTTTCGATACTGTGTTTTATTTAAAAAAATTCATCTGTTTCGTTATAATTTCCCTCCCAAACTAAGGAAAATAAAGCGTCAGAATATATTTCGTATATAATAGTATTATTAACTGAGTGGTAATCATTTCGTGTGTACGTCAGAAGTTTTAATTATAATAATTTTGTAGCAACCTGGAAATGTGTTTACTGCCGTGGAGACGAGGTAAAATAATACATGTAAAAGGAAACAGACCATGTTTTAAAGAGAAACATTCTCAATTGAAAATTGAATCAGTACATGACTCCTCTGGAAATGGAAAAACCCTACGATAAAATTGAAGTTACTTTTTTGTAATATCTAACAGAGAACAACTACTTCCCCGGCAAAATCCACGCTGGACATTGAACTACATCTGATAGATATTGAGAAAGACCCTATATAACTTGAGAGAAAAAATCTGAAAGTGAAAATTTGCATTTTCATTCAGATAGTTGATTATTTATTAAATGTCCATTTTCCATTGGAGATTTTTGTCTATGAATGAGATAAGGGAGAATGTTATTCAGAAGTCTCACTCTCAGAAAATCGCTCATTCCATTGATGCATGAATTGCATCTCTTTCGCTAGGCCTCCAATACATTTTGGTCGACAAAAATCTATTTCACTCTTCTAAGATCATCAGGGAGGTCGGAAAAATTGGAAAACATACTCTTCATAAGCAATTTCACATGAGGAATTGTTGGACTATTTCTTGTGCGGTGAAACTTTGACCTCCCTGATGATCTTAGAAGAGTGAAATAGATTTTTGTCGACCAAAATGTATTGGAGGCCTAGCGAAAGAGATGCAATTCATGCATCAATGGAATGAGCGATTTTCTGAGAGTGAGACTTCTGAATAACATTCTCCCTTATCTCATTCATAGACAAAAATCTCCAATGGAAACTGGACATTTAATAAATAATCAACTATCTGGATAAAAAAGGAAATTTTCACTTTCAGATTTTTTCTCTCAAGTTATATAGGGTCTTTCTAAATATATATCAGATGTAGTTCAATGTCCAGCGTGGCTTTTGCCGGGAAAGTAGTTGTTTTCTGTTAGATATTACAAAAAAGTAACTTCAATTTTATCGTAGCGTTTTTCCATTTCCAGAGGAGTCATGCATTGATTCAATTTTCAATTGAGAATGTTTCTCTTTGAAACATGAATCCCTTCCAAGAGAGGTTATCTTGTACGATGGAAAATAGCGACTAAATCCAACTTTCAGTCGCAGATGATTCCACAACTGACTTTATGAACATCCTGTTCATATTTTCAATGAAAAGAAATAGACCATGTAGGACCATATTTGTTATCTGAAGGAAACGCTATAGATAATTTAAGATCGTATTACCTAGTGATAGTTTTGGCAAAATATCAATTTGGTTGGGTAACTCTTGAAGGTATTTCATGTATTTTTTCCTATTTATTATTATACTTTTTTTTTTGTATTTTATTTAATGTAGTTCCTTGTTAATTCATTGCTTTCACGAAAGTTACGAGCTATTTATATAAATTTTTTGATATTTGTCTTGATATTTTATAAAATAAAATGACTTTGTGTTATCTTAGACAGACATCTACAATGTATTATTAATATAACTGTTTTTGATACTTCACGTTTTCCTGGAAGCCTCCCACCCTCAAAGAAATAAGTCACGGACGCGCCTTTCGTCAACAGAGTTGAAAATTAATTAGTCCTAATTTGAAGATGATGATGCACTCCATCTAAAACATAATATCCCTTCATAAAGACAAAAACCGTTTTCTCTACACAAAAAACAAATTCCAATAGGAGAAAAATTTATTCATGAAGTATAAAACTACTCAAGCACAAAATTTACGTCTATTTCACTCGACGTTCGTTCTGTAGGAGATGGAGGCATAAACTCCTGAAGATGCTAAGTTTGTTGGCGAAACGCGCGTCAAGTTGAAATAATTTTCTCCTGCTGAGAAAACTTATTTTTTTAATTCACAGAAAATATTTCTCTCTTTATGAGAAAATGTAATGTTTCATAAAGAATGCATTATTATCTTTAAGTAAGAAAACTTTTGATTTTTTAACTTCAAGAAATTGTAAGAAAACCTAATTTCTTGGACAGAGTAAACGTATTTGTGGGTAAAGGAAACGTAATTACCTGGACAGAGAAAATGTAATTTCTTGGATAGAGAAAACGTAAATTATGGGATGGAAAATTTCGAATGTTTTGATAATGGAAAATTGATTTACATTTTATGTTTCAAAATTAATATTTTTGATTAAAGTAAATCGCAGTGAAAAAATTGATTTCTTCCAATAAAATAACATTTTATAGATCATATATAACAAAATAATTTTCTTAGGATAAAGCAGGCTGCTTTATATTGAAAATTGTTTTTTTGTGTGTGTGAACAAAATCAAGTTGGGTTTAACAAAATATTTTCGCTTTGCGTAATATATTTTCTTGACACCTATCATGCGGTCATATTGGTTCAACTCCAAACCTGACCTTTTATGTAATCTCAGTCGATTCACCTGCGAATATGTCTGTTACAACACATCATACTCGAACAGCACGAATGAAAATTACTCTTAATAATCACCTACGTGACAGAAAATTCATCAAAGGTCGATGGTGTTAATTGACGGTTATTCTTGCACCGATATAATTTGGTGTTGACCTGTACAAGCTATAAATCGATCGATAACTCTATAATAACACGTTTGCATTCGCTTACTTCGATTAAAAACTATACTGTAATTATAGGACAGAACTGAGACAAGAATCGTCTCGATTTGGAATATAAATCTCAGCTTGTATTAGGGTTTTTCAGTTTGTTTTTCTGGCGATGAATCAAACCTTTTTTTATTATTATCCAAATATTTTAACTGGGCAACACATCTTGGCCTGTTGGAATAACGTGTGTGAACGGAGAGTACCGACTTCTGAATTGAGTCATGGAGCTTTCCCTAGATATTCTTGTTGATAATTACCAGGAAGCACACATTGTGCAAAATATGATGTTTTGCAAATCGAATTTACTGTCACTATTTAGTTAACGATGTCGATCGATTCGATTTCGTGATGAACCACACTTTCTAATTGAAGTGGCCATTTTGTATCGATGTCATAAACCACACATTTTTCTCTTTTGAATAATTGACCTTATTAGTTCAGAGCCATGTTGAATACCAATTGCGTAAAAATAAATTTCCCTAAATTTTATAGGGAATTCTAATCACAACTAGAAAAGTGTACCGACAATGATAAATGACATTTCTTAATGAAAAATAATAAAATAACCTATCTTTCCACTTTGCTTTTGCATTTTAGTGTATTCTCATTTTCAGAAGATGTTATAAGTTATTGATTCATTTTTATATTCCAACTTACTGGTTATCTTCGAAATCAAACTGTGAGATTCCATCAGTAGATGGAGGGACATTTAAATCAACAACAGTAGCTCGAAGTTCTTCTGAGATTTGAAAACCCATATATAGATTCATTTCTGAGATGGCAAGTCCACATAGAGAACTTGAAAAATAAATTCGATATTCGTTGTACAAATTTTATCAGTGTAGACACATTCTCCCTTTGGATAAGATGAAAATAATATATCGCTCACTCGTTGGCTCCTTACTGAGTTACGGAATCATTGGCTCGGGGGGGGGGTTAGAAAGACCAAACTTAGTCCTGTAGAAGTAGAAGCAGTCCATAAAAGGATTTTGAAGATAATATCTTTCAAACCGTCTTTATATTTATCTGAAGTCCTAGTTCAAGACCTGATGGTAATGGGCCTCAGACAAATATCTTCCCAGAAGTCAAAAAGCAGTTGGGCAACGAACTCTTAGTTATATTGCACAGAGAATTTACAACCACTTGTCTGTGTAAATATAAAAACAATCAAAACCATATATTCTTAGAAAACATGGTAAAAAATGGATCCTGGAACAAAACAGAACATTTTTCAATGAATTAATTGATTAAAAATATCGAAACCTACTCTTAGTTCTTCAATATAACACCAACTCTAATTAATATTTTTATTTTATTTCTATTTATACGATAAATGTTGTTACATGCTGTCCTTGTGAAAAAAAAATCAACATCAACTCACTTTGTGCGAAGGTATTCGTTTTGATACTGACATTGAGCCACTCTGTAAGTATATATACAGTGAAACATTTTTTTTATTCTGTACAAGTCCTGTAAAAGTTCTGTCGCTGAATAAAGATTTTGTGAAATTGATAATTATGTCATGATTATCATCTTCAAATAGCCCGATTGATTTGAAACAGAATCGTGATTAAACCCACTGGAGCTCAAACGTGCATGTTTAGACAGGCATTTACAACATGATTATTCAAGTCAAAAAGTGAATTTCTCTGTTGGTGCTTGCATGTCAATTGATAAGCGATAAACTCAGGCGAACCTGCTAGCATGTATGAAAAGCGTCTTATATACGAGTTCGTCATGAAAACAGGGCAATTTACATAAATATTTCGATAAAACTCACGAAACAATTTTAATCCATCGGTTGAAAGTCATATTCATTAGATTCCTTTTTTGATATTACAAATATTGACGTTGGAGAAATCAGGACACGTTTCAAAACACGAAATAAACTCAAGAGAGTATTCTATCTTACTGGATAAATTGTGTCAGAGTAATTACAGGGTATTACTGGCTCCCAAAAGAATTTGAAGTTTTGCTATCGAGCTACAGCTTGGATAATATAGCTGCCCCAGTTGAAACAAAATGATATCTGAGATGTTAGTGTGCTTCACTTTCATGTTTCAGATCACATCAGTGAATCGAATTGTGACTTCCATTACTATCGCGAACACATCTATTCGGTGCCCCGTTGGTTAGTTCCAGACCCCAAATTGTGATGCCAAATGAGACTCGAAACTAGCCATTAAGATACTTTTCATGTTACAATGTGAAATTGAATAAACTGGTACTTATTTAAAAATGCGCTTCACTTTCCGATTCTCATATATGTCACAAACACTCCAAATTTAGAATAATGAATTCACATGTATGATTTTGAAGGTCATAATAATTATGTGGATAATAGTGTAACTCGCCTGTTATTCATACAGACTTATTGAGAGTTTCAAGTTACGTTCTTCAAATCAGTAATGAACAGAAACATCTAAAACAACCATCTTGGTAAGTAACAGATCAATTTCAGAACTTCAACTTTCAAATTCATTAAATTCAATTTGCAACATGCTGAATTTTATGTGACGAACCAAATTTTTTATACATACAGACAAGCTTTAAATAATGTATAGTTATTTTGACAAAACCAATGACGAGTAAAATATTTGCGCATTCAAAAATTTAAACGGGCCTGCTAATTGGGACCCTTTTATAACTTCATCAACATATACAATTGTTCTGCGCTCACTCTGCAAATTCATACCGATATGACACTCCAATATGCATCAAAGTTCCTGTTGAATGAAATCAATATTCATTTTGCAACCTGACAATATATAAAATTTGGAAGAACTAATGAATGCCTTAGAGAATATAACTATTTCTGTAGTCAAAGAAATCTCAGAATATGTCTGGAATATTCTCAAGTTACGTTCATTTATTTCGAATGAATGATGTTTATTTTAGTATACTCTTATGCTCTCATGATTGCACAGTACACTATAATCACTTCTTGATGTAAACCCGTTATTAGAAGCAATAAAATTATTATTATTATTATCATATATAAAATATGGAAAATTCGAGGTTGAAACAAAGGTCAACCTGATTTCATAAAAATATGAACAGGATGATCATAAAGTCAGTTGTGGAATCATCTGCGACTGAAAGTTGGAATTTAGTCGCTGTTTTCCATCGTACAAGATAACCTCTCTTGGAAGGGATTCATGTTTTGAAGAGAAACATTCTCAATTGAAAATTGAATCAATACATGACTCCTCAGGAAATGGAAAAAAACCTACGATTAAAATGAAGTTACTTTTTTGTAATATACAGAGGAGTCATGTATTCATTCAATTTTCGATTGAGAATGTTTCTCTTTAAAGAGAGGTTATCTTGTACGATGGAAAATAGCGACTAAATTCCAACTTTCAGTCGCAAATGATTCCACAACTGACTTTATGAACATCCTGTTCATATTTTCAATGAAATCAAGATGCCATAGCCATGACAGATTTTATGTCAGAAAAATATTTTTTCAGAGTTTCACCGCACAAGAAATAGTCCAACAATTCCTCATTACAGTGTGAAATTGCTTCTGAAGAGTATGTTTTCCAATTCATCCGACCTCCCTGATGATCTTAGAAGAGTGAAATAGATGTTTGTCGACCAAAACATATTGGAGACCTAGCGAAAGAGATGCAATTCACGCATCAATGGAATGAGCGATTTTCTGTGAGTGATACTTCTGAATAACATTCTCTTTTATCTCATTTATAGTGTAGTAGATTTATAGTCCAATTCACTCTAAAATAATTTATTTAACGAAATACAATGATACAATAACACAATACCCTAATTTACATAACAATCACGGAACTAGGTATTTATATTCGACTTTCACTTCACTGACTGTCCGTCTGTCCGCTGCGTAGTTATTTTTATATCCGACGTTGACTTCTCTGAAAGCTCCAGAATTTTCTATCGAATCGCCCAGACTCACCGAACCGTCCAGATTCTTCTCGGTGCAAGCGCATCGACAGTCTCCCGCGGTTGGTCGCTAGCTATACGTGAGAGTTCAGGTCCGGCATCGCCCGCAGCTTCGCCACAATAGATAAAAATCTCTAATGGAAACTGGACACTTAATAAATAATCAACTATCTGAATAAAAATGCTAATTTTCACTTGCAGATTTTTTCTTCTAGTCATATAGGGTCTTTCTCGATATCTATCAGATGTAGTTCAATGTCCAGCGTGGCTTTTGCCGGGGAAGTAGATATTACAAAAAAGTAACTTCAATTTCATCGTAGGGTTTCTTTTCCATTTCCAGAGGAGTCATGTATTGATTCAATTTTCGATTGAGAATGTTTCTCTTTAAAAAAGGTCACCCTGTTTCAACATGAATACTCTACCTATAAATGCTGGTGTTCCTCCAATGTACATCAATAATTTGGAACTCACAGCCTCGGAAGGTGTTCCCTGAAGCATACAGCCTGCAGATATTCAAGAAGAACTCCAATTCTTATCTACAATCCCTCGGCTATAGCGATGTTCTCTGAACGTTACTGATTTTTTTTTGTGCGAACCAGAACGTAAAAAAAATATGTAGCTGATAAACCGGTTACTGTCGATGAATGAAGTCAAGTAAACTGACTGTGGCCACCTCTTGGATGGGTAACATATGTACTTGGACGAACTTAAATAGTTTGAATTCTCATCCGCGTGCGGTATAACACATTAAAAGGCAATGGCCTCGTCTTCCCTAGCTAGTACTAGTCTCTCGAAGTCTAATGATGGTTGCTCGTAAATATGCAGCCGGGTGGCTGTAAAAACAAAAAAAAGATACGTCAATCGGATGTAATTTAATATTTTGTGGGCCACGAATCCGGGAATCTTCGATCGAAATACGTCTAACAACAGTCACCAATTGTACTTTCTCGTATATGAAGTTGTCCTTCCTAGTTGAAGACCATTCATTCATACAGAATCTGACACTTTAGTAGCTATTCAAGTAATTTCAAAATCAACAATGATTTCTATTTCTTGAATTACACATACTACATATATATATACTGTACTTAATATCATAGGACCCTATAATCATACCTCATTATTATCTGGATATCTAAACATTCCATCGCTTTAATAAATAATCAGTATCTGGAATGATGTAATGTTCATCAATTCGGTCACCAGTATACAGAAGGAATTTAATTGATCTGGTATTAATCACGTTCGTTTTAAAATGGAAATTAAAATTGTAGTGGTTAAATGAAAAATTAAGGATGTTTTCGAGAAAATGGGTCTTAATTAGTCTGTAGAAGATTTTCGGGTTGATTATTTTTCATGAATGAAATCATATTAAAAAACTAATTACTTTGAAAATTAAACGTTCTCTGAAGCGTTGAAATTTATCACTTGTTGGTTATTCGTGAAATTGTAATTAACATCAAAAAAGAAATATTATTATTACAGATTTGGCTAAACGTGTTTTCCTTTGATGGAAATCATCTCCCTCAAAGTTTTTATTAGACCAAAGTAACAGAAAGCTACGATGGGAGTCTCGAAATTTTTATTCTTTCACGTATAACGAAAATTTATTTCTATATTTTTAATAAGAAATAAGACGTTCCGTGATTTTATAACACTTGTATTGATAACAATAATGTTACTGAAGATTCGTCCTATATGGATGACAAATGTTGACTTCAAAAATAGAGATATACTTTATAAAAATATCTTTAAATCAACGAAGAATGTAATGTCATTAACGCCTAATCAGAACAAGAATTTCTCTTTGTCACCACGAAAATTTTTTGCTTTGTGAAGAAGAAGAAGAAAAATAGTAATCTTCATTGAACTAGGTAACCCTAATATACAACATTACTAATAATAATAAGTTGGTGTGGTGCTAATGATCTTGGTAATCGATGCACCAAAAAAAAAATAATAATAAGTAGGTACAATAATAAACATTAACACTTTCAATTTAAAAGACAACATACAATTAAAAATATAAATACATATACTTTCTTAAACGTTCTACCAAATATTTGCTATTTTTTCATAGTTTGAATATGTTCCATCAAATGGTTTTTGAAGTCTTAATAATTGACTAGATTTAACTTTGAGGTATTTATTTCAGATTCCTGTGAGATGTTAAATTGCATTCTAACCTTTTGCTTTCTCTGTGATAAGTAGTCATCTAGCCATTGGTAAACATTTCCATATATGCCATAACCTCTCAATTTTTCCAGAAGAATTTTTTTTGTGCATTTTCCACTAGTTTTTATTTATTCATCCAATCCATCAAGCTCTAAACTTAGAACTTGAGGTAATTCTTCTGTCAACTAAGAATCTTTCAATTTTGCTGCCCAATGGTATCTTGCTAACTGACAGCAAACCAAACCGTTCGGATAGTACAACTTTTCTCTGTAACTAATATCTTCTTATTTCTTGAACAACAGGGGATCTTCTCACTCCTTTCTCTCTTGAACTTCTTGTTCACTGTCGCACCCTCTCTGAAGAGTACTGTATTGCGATGCCAGCAAAATTAATTTTAACATTTTTTTACGATTTTTCTTCTCCATTCTTGCTTCACGGATGTTTTCCCAGGTATTCTTGAAACCCAAAATTGGAAAAGAAACTGACTGCATGTTAAATATTAGTCCACTGAAATGATCTATAATTTCAGAAATAACTAGCGATGTAACCTAAAAATAAAACAACTTTCTTTTAGTATTATAAATGCCCTGTCAAATATATAATGTGTATTGTCATGCAACCATTATTAAAAATAATATTCATTTTGAAACATGCTGTACTTTATTATGATGTTTTATATTCGTTATTTGTATTATTTATAGCCAATGTTTCATTTCGAATATTTCGAATTTATCATGGCATGTACAGAACTGCAAAATACCGCGTGTTGCGTGAAAGAAATGTCCTCTTGGATATAATCGTCATGAAACGAAACTAACCATGTAGTAACAGTTTCAATAACGACCTTCGAAAAAGTCTCAGTTGTTATAATTATTGTACTTTTTCAGCTCCTGAGCTCTTCCCTCTTTTGGTAGATTTTGTTTGCAGTTCCTCCATTCAGGGTCCCAACTAAAAGAGAAGATTCAGGATATCAGATTCACTTTGAAATGATGACAAAACGCGTAAATTTTGTTTTGGATGTGGACAAGTTTCTGTGATATTGTCTACCCTAGGTTCCCTGACTAGGTTCAGTTACCTCTTCTGGAATAACTTTATGGCTATGATTTAGATAGGTTGCACTGTGGATTGTTTTATTCCAATACTTCAGAATAACAATGTACTGAAAAAAGGATTAACAACAAATCAACAATAAATTACAACTTATACATTTATTACTACAAAATTTATAAAGGTTGAGTGGCATACCGCACGCTTTTGATATTACCCGACAGAAAAAATGAGGGAGGTTGATGTCGGGAGATCCAGCACGCCTATCAATCAGACCTCTTCTTCATATTTAGTGTTTCAAAAAGTGCCAGTTAGGAGCTGCGTGGTGTGGAGGTGTACCGTCCTGTTGAAATTGTAAACTACCTTTGTTCAAACTGTCGTCGCTTTTGGTTACCTGTGTGATTAATGGAACAATATAGTATTCCATAGCAACTCCAGGTGAATCTGGCATCTACAACTAAGCATTTTGTTTCTGATTGATTTTCCAACTCGTCCAGCAACACTTTTGGCAAACTCCTGTAATCAAATTGCTTCAATCACATTTCAACGTTTGAGAAATATAGAAAACATTTTGACCATCATCCATGGAATGGTGTAGGATGTGGTGTTTTTCAGTCAGTTTTCGGAACGTTCAGAATAAAGAAAAATCAATGAACATTTGAGGCTTGTATCGAGATAAGGACTCACTGGCCGTTGTTTTCGAGAAAGGAAAATACGTTATAGAATTTTGGAATTTTTTTTGAGAAATTGAAATATAGTTTCATTAATTTCTGTTGGATTTGGTCTGAAAGATCCGAGTAAGCTGAAATGAATGTCATATCGAGGCTTTACCTAAGAAAGATATTGTAAGAATTAAGATAGAGATAAATACCGTCGAAAGGAGGCAACGTAAATGTGATGAATATGATTGGTACCTATCGAGACCAGAAGAAAAACTACCCGTTTGACTCCGGTTCTCTGAGTTCGACAATACACACAACCAAACTTATATGAAATCACTCTGTATTTTGGACGAAACTGTTTTTAGTGAAAACAATTGGTATCCAACTTTAAGATAAGGAAGGCTTTTTGTTGTAAAGAAACATGATAAGAAAGAAGAAACGACTGCTGCGATTCATTATCTTGTTAATTGTGTGTGCAGTAAGATCACGATTCTCCGGTAATTGTATTTCGGTCCGAAAAAATAAAAAAATGCCTTATGTTGGACTACCAGATGTGCAGAGAGGAAGAATTATTGCTCTAATTGAACAGGGAATGTCCCAAAGACACGTAGCAGAGATAGTAGGCGTTACCCAGGGTGTTGTATCGAAAACATATGCCAGGTACTTGGAACTAGGAACTCTCAAGAACAGGCCCAGACAAAGTCGTCAAAGAGTCACAACTGAACAACTGGACCGCTTTGTGTGCCAAATTGCTAGAAGAAATCCCAATGTTTCACATTCAGAGCTGCAACGACAACTTCTGGTAGCTACAGGAGTGAACGTTTCAGTTGAAACCATAAGAAAAAGACTTCGCGTTCGAGGGTTATACAGTAGGAGGGAGTTACGGGTCCCACAGTTATCTAGGCAAAATAAAATTGACCGGCTAAATTGGTGCCTTGAACACCAAAACTGGACAATTGAAAATTGGCAAAACGTTCTTTTTTCGGATGAGACCAGAATTGGCCTAAGATCAGATGACCGTCGAATTCGGGTTATCAGAGCACCAGGAAGACAAGCGAGACTCCAGGCCGCCAGATCTGCCCCAAGATATAAAGGGGGAACTGTAATGTTCTGGGGAGGTATTATGCTAGGAGCAAAAACTCCATTGTTACCACTTCAACAGAGTTTAACCGGTCAGAGATATGTTGGTTTAGTGCTAGAACCAATCGTTAGGCTTTGGAGAGCTGCGATTGGGGATTATTTTATCATCATGCACGATAATGCACCTCCCCATATCAGCAGAGTGGCTAGAGAATGTCTTGAAACGGAAGGTGTCACAGTTTTAGACTGGCCTGTATGTTAACCAGACCTAAATCCTATTGAGGATTTGTGGAACCAGCTCAAGAGAAGGGTTAGAGCTCGTCGAAACAATCCAGGAATTGTCGCCCAGCTTATTGATGCAGCATTAGCAGAATGGAACAACATACCCCAAGACAATGTTGGCAATTTAATAAGAAGCATGCCAACGCGAATAGACGCTTGCATAAGGGCCAGAGGAGGCAACACGGATTATTAAAATTACAATTTTTTTTTGTTTTTGCTTTTCGACCATTAAAAATTTGAATCTCATTTCGTTTCAGACACCAAAACAAATACCGTGGTGTTTATTTTGTCAACTACTTGATTTTTTTTATTTATATGTGATTTTTTTTTATTTAAAAGTCTTTGGAAAGCGCTGAGTCTTATTAATAAACAAAAAAAGTTCATGCATCTCAAAAATTATGAAAAATAATAGATTATTCCATATAAGTTTGGTTGTGTGTATATCATACGTGAACTGTTCGTTCACAGATTAGAACAAATCCCATCAGTATCATCAGAATGCTATACCACAAAATTAAAATCTTAGTTCGTAACAGTACCTAAGTCATTTCAATGATGCATTACGTTATAGGGTTCCAGTGAGGGGTCACCATCCCTACACAGCTTCAGGACAACGAAGCATACAGTCTCTCTCCCTCTACGGCTGTTGTTTAATGTGATATATATTTGGTTATAGTTCAGTATAACACTTGAATAAGATCCCTCTGGTCACCTGCATGACATAATTGACATATAAATCTTAAACGTACAGTTTGGCAAACGTAGCTGAGATTGTGGATTTCCCACTTCTTGCTCGAACAATCACGTGAATATTACTGGATAGTCCGTCGTACGACTAATGCGCAGCATGGGCGTGAATATGTTCACTAATGCAGCTGTTTGCCAAGCTGTACAGAAGTACTCCTAGGCGACATACTGTAATGTTTGTAAGCGGCTCCATGACGTCACAGCAGCGTTTTTGTAATCCCTTTCCTTATTGGAAAATGTCTATATGTAATATTCCGGCGGTGTTGATCACTGTATCCTCCATTATTATGTCACTTTCGTGCTAGTATAGTATTTACGCCACAATTGTGTTTCTTTATCTGCTCAATCCTAACCATCTTGGAGGTCATCGAATAAATAAATGGGACATCATAGGAACATCATACAGTATTTGGCGTCCAACGTGGTGCAATTTTTTTTTTTGTTATATTGTTGAGACGTTACATGAAAGATACTGTTTAATATACTTTCATTGGAAATTTTGATAATATATTTATACATTTTATTTTTGTTGTCCCATACCTATACTATTGTTAAATATGCGTACAGTTTATATTAATGCCCTTGTGTATGAGAGTAGTTGAAGTTTCCTAAGAAAAAATCTGTGAAGAAGATACGTTGATTATTCTAGGAATTTACACCCACCTCCAACTGAACTGAGCTTGGTCATGAGGTTGCGCTTCTGAAGCTTGCAAGACTTTTATTGATAACATTATAGAGCGGGTACAAATTCATTCCAAAAGTATGTTCAGAAATGAATAAATGATATATTCGGTTCCAACCAACGGCTTGCCTAACTTTCATTTTCCTTCTAAATTCAAGATTTAATTAAAATTTATTGGTGCTGGAATCATAGAATTAGATAGAATATTTCCAATAGATTTATATCTGTTTTGATTTTTTCAGCAAGTGATTTCCACATTTCATCTCTTATTGAATTCATTTGCAATATCTTTGCTTTCGAGGAAAATATCTCTGTTTTCGTTATGGACTGTCCGTATTGTATTTTGTTATACTTTCTAGATATTCAATAATTTTTTTTTTCTATTGCTTGTTTATATTAGTCGCACTTTTCGTTCCTGGCGAGATCTACGAAGGCGTAGAACAGACATGCGATATATTTTTTCTTAATTTCGAGTTACAACTCGAAATTATCCTAATTTCGAGTTGTAATTCGAAATTAGTGTTAATTTCGAGTTACAACTAGCTTAATTTTGAGCTACTACTGGAAATTGACACTAATTTCGAGTTATAACTCGAAGTTGTGGTAATTTCGAGTTGTACTCAAAATTAACACTAGATTGGAAGCTGTAGATGCAGTATTCTGTGATTTTTCTAAGGCTTTCGATTGTGTAAATCATAAATTCCTTCTAAATAAGCTGAGCAATTATGGCTTCAAAGGAGTATGTAATAAATGGATCAGGCAGAAAACAATTGGTAAAATCTAATGGATTTTTATCTAACAGCAAAAATATTTCATCGGGCGTACCATAAGGATCTGTCCTGGGTCCGATTCTTTTCCTTATATATTTAAATGACCTGGCCATTATTTCAATTCAAGGACAATTCGCGATATTCGCTGATGATACCACCTTCCTCTGGCATGGAAAGGATTGAAAAATTATGAAAGATACTATCGTTAAGGATATGGAAATAGTAAAGAAATGGTGCGATTCTAATTATTTGTGCTTCAACAAACTTACATTCATTTAGCACTGATGATGATAATGTAAACCTTAACGGAAACATATTGGAAAATAAAAAATACACCAAATATCTAGGAATATTCATAGACTGCAAACTGAAATTTGATCATCATGTCATTTCATACACAAAAAAATAGCATCAGGATGTTACGCACTCAGAGACGTATCAAATGAACTGAGTTCATCTACGGCGAAGATGGTTTATCATTCTCTGGTTGAGTCGCACTTGAGGTGTGGTATATCATTTTGGGGATTCTGTAATCAATATCTGTTTCAATCAGTATTTATTTTGCAGAACCGAGCACTTAGATACTTATGTGAGGTTGTGACGCAAACGTCATGTAGACCCCTATTCATAAGGGAAGGAGTTTTAGGCCTTACTTGTATTTTCATTCTAGAATCCGTTTGCTCAACTTGCAAAGAATACCACAAAACAGAATCTCTGAAACAAGTAAGACATATTACCATCCCGAAGTCGGCCTTGACAAAAGATTCTTTAATTTATGAAAGTATAAAAATATATAATCACACACCCGCAGGATACGCATAGTAAATTTAGAAATGGTGTTAAACAAACCCTATCAGAGAAAGCCTATTACACTCGTGATGAATTTCACAATGATATTTTGGTATAATCCTGATTTCATTTTTATTTTATTTTCTTTTTATATTTTCACGGTGATAAACATGCTTAGTTTTTGTTTTACTAGCTGTCAAGTGAAAATGATGATTTAAATTATAAACGTCAAATCTTTGTGCTTTGACAATATGAGCGATCGTTGGGGACAAATGGCTATTGGTATCAGAGATGAAGCAGTGGAAAAGAGTATTCCGTTGAATACGGCCAGAAATAAAGAATCAATTACCAGGCAATTCAACAATTTTCAAATCGATATATTGTCGTCCTAAATATAATTCGTGATATGATTAATAACCTATAATTTTTTGGAATATCAATTCATTGGCAATCCCAATGCAAGAAAATACAACTCGTCCTGCGGACATGTTGTATTTTCAGCTTTGGGATTGCAATTCATTAATATTCCAAAAAATTATCAGTAATAATCATACCACTTATTATATTACCCCTGACAATAAAGTATATTTCTCTCTCTCTCTTTAGATTCACATTCGAAATTACCAAAAAATATATTACATGTCATACATACATTTTTTTCATTCATTGACGTCAGCAATGGAATGTGAGCCACGGTGCCAGTTTACAGTAAATTAGAATTGATTATTTATTAAAATTTCAATTTTCAATTTCATCTAGAACAAAGTTTGTCATATTATTATCACCATTACCGCTCCACCCACATGAGAACCATAGTTCTTAAGATTGATGCGTTAGCAATATATGTATTAAAATGAAATCTAGAACAAACAAGGTCTCGTTTCATTATAAACAAACGTGTAGAGTTCAGAATTGGATTCCAAGGCATAGGTGGTCCGTGTTTTACGAATAACGTTTGGCATTGCACATGTAAACTTCATCAAAGGAGTTTTCGAAATCCATATAAATTATGTAAATAAGATTAATAAATTTAGTCTTCAAGCGGATTCGTGTACGGCCATATATGAAATCTTGTTACTCAAGAGGAACTCGAGTATTTGCTACACTCGCGTAGCATAGTAATGATATAGATGTTTTACGGCGCACAAGAAAGGTAATAATGTGAGAGGGGTTTCTGTGACTCATCTAGTTTAGGAAATATACGGCTACTTATATTGCGGTATACTGCAAAATGCTAATGTAAATGCGTTTTTTGGGTCGATTACTGCTGTACATAAGGCAAGTTCTTGCAGTACGATTGATTCCACAACGTGAATGACCAAAAAGAAACATACCAAGTCAGGGGTTCTTTCATCTCATTAATTTGATTACTAACGTTCTCATGCAATACAAAGAAACTTTGTTGTAGACATTACTTCTGCACATTAGCAGCCATTTGGTTGGGACATAAATGGAGACCGAGACGAAGTATACGAGAAATCAGAATAGAACCCAGGTTTAAAGAAGTGAATACTGATGTATATAGAAATGAAAGACTAGAGATGGGAAAACTTTTTCATTGAGTTTTGTAATATTATGAAACCTAATCCAATTTGTGTCCTAATTTCTCTCCTGAATGATATAATGTAAAATCAGTTTGTCCTTGCTCTGTCCAGCGTATTTTCTTATTTGCAGCTATCCCTATGTTATATTTCTTTATTTATTCTTCTTCAGCATTCTCGTTAAGTTCCATGTGCTTATTCTCAGCTATTTATTTTTTCTCCTTTTTCTTCTTTACGCAATTGTCTTTTCTACTGGTTCCTATTTTTCCCATCCTATATTTTCCTTGCTTTTTGCACTCACTCCTTTTCCAAGTTTTTTCCATACTGTATGTATTCCATATTGGTCTTGATATTTTGATATTTCTTTCATGTTCTTCTGTGTCATCTTCCTTCTGGAGATAACATACAACATAAGACGGTTTGAATGATATGATTCTAATCATTTTCTTTTGAGATCTGAAGACCTCATCTGCGTAGCACAGTTACCCCAGCACATGATAGCATACAAAATGCAAGATTGAACATGTCCAAAATAGTAAAGTGATAAGAGATTAGCGTCCGCCCTATCCCTTAAATGCCAAAGAACGTAGGTGCGTAGATTACCAATTTTTTTTATTACTTCATCAAATTGACTCTACCAGGTTAGATGCTCCACTATAAAAATACCAAAATATTTAGTGACCCTTGTTTGTTCAATAGTTCTGTTGTTGAGTTTAACAAACAGACTTTCATTCTGATTTGTGAGGCTAAAAAGTATAATTTTGGTTTTTATGGAGCTGCTCGGCAGCGTTATACTATACCAAATAATATCCTGTCTCAGTAGGTACCAAAAATATTAATAATTTTTTAAATTTCTTAAAGCGAGAGATCTTTTCAACAAAATATAAAGAAGCACGATATGCTACGAAAAGGCTAATGTAAACCTCAGTAGTCGAAGCCAAATAATAATTTAAAAAAACTCTATTTGATAGAAGTCCTTTAACTTTGCAGAAGTTTATCATTTAGTTGACTGCACTGGATGACATTTTAGATAGCATATCCAGACTGCCATTTTTTTCTCCTTTTTATTCTTTACGCAATTGTCTTTTCTACCGGTTCCTGTTTTTCCCATCTTATATTTTCTTTGCTTCTTGCACTTACTCCATTTCCAACTTTTTTCCATACTGTATTCCATATTGGTCTTGATATTTTAATATTTCTTCCATGTTCTTCTATGTAATCTTCTGGAGGTAGATTATTGTAGAGGAAAATACCTGCTGGGGTCTAATTTAATGTTCTGTCTTCAGTGGTTCCTAGTTAAATAGGGAAACTCGGAAAATCTTCAGCACAACCATTTCATTTGCTTTCAAACAAAGCATGTAGTCGTTTATCGAGAATTATTGCTCATCAGAAGTTAACTGGGATATATTTGTTATAAAATGTGCCATTCTCGATATTCCTCAATATAATTTTTGATATCTTTGAGAACTGCTTCCGCCTGAGAAAATTTTAATCTAGAGAAAGAAAGCTGTAGGTAACATTATATTATCTGATACACAGATGGTTCAAAAACAGATGTAGGAACAGAAGCAGGAATATACGAGGTGAGGCCAAAAAAGGAAGGTAATAGTACCACTTGGCAAAAACACCACAGTATTCCAGCAGGGACACATGTGTTTTTCACCAGGGTTAGTAGTCTATTTACTAGGTATGAATCCGAAATACCTGTTTCTGGGTTGATCTGTCCGAATATTCTGTTTCGCTTGTTGAGCAGCGCGTCGCATTCGAAGATGATGTGAGAGGCTGTTTCCTCCTCGTCACCACAGAGTCTACAGTCCGCGGTTTCTCTATTCATTCCCATGATGTGTAGGTGTTTTCTAAGGCCGCAGTGTCCTGTTAGTAAGCCGGTGATCGTGCGAATCTTAGATCTGTTGAAGTTGAGGGTGTCAGCCGTCAGCAGTGTTTGGCTGTGCTGTGTCGATGCCCTTCGATTTGGTCCCAATATGTATGATGTTTTTATTTCTTCCACTCATTCATTAGGTTTCCTCATCTGGTTTTGCTAATTCTAAATGCTGGTTCTGGGCCTGTGAATGGTGATTCAGATGCTTGTTTTACAAGTTGGTCTGCTTTTTCATCGCCTTCAATTCCCCTATGTCCTGGCACCCACACAAGTGCAACCTTGTTGTGTTTTGATAGTTCATCGATGCTCTGACGGCATTCCCAGAATTCCTTTGACTTCATATGTATTGAATTCAGAGCTTTTATAGCTCTCTGGCTGTCAGATAGAATGTAGGTGTGTTTTCTTTCATACCCACGGTCTAGAGTCATCTGTATGCATGTTCTTATGGCATGTGTCTCTGCTTGGAATACTGTGGTGGTGTTGCCATGTGGGACTATTACGTTCCTTTTTGGCCTCACCCCGTATATTCCTTCTTCTGTTCCTACATCTGTTTTTGAACCATGTGTGTACCAGATAATCTATGTCACCCACAGCTTTCTTTTTCTAGATTTAAATTTTCTCAGGTGAAGCAGTTCTCAAAGATATTGATAATGAGGAATATCGAGAATGGCACATTTTGTAACAATATATCCCAGTTAACTTCTGATGAGCAATAATTCTCGATAAACGACTGCAGCTTGAAAGCAGTTTGAAAGCAAATGAAATGTGTGATGCCAATACTGAATTCTTCAAAATGTGTACCGACCACTCGGAATTGTGCTGAAGATTTTCCGAGTTTCCTTACAGCTGAAAAGTAAATACACCACAAGAATTCAACAATAGTCACCCTGGACCGCTCAATCTATGATTCTGGGTACACTCATTCGAGAGTTTCTGCGGGAGCTTTATTATTATTATACAAAGCAGTAAAACGCAAAATCGTTGATCTGTTTTGTGACTAAGATAAAAAGAAGTTGGTCAGAACCTCCATGAGAGCAAATAATTTTACAGTAACTTCATGTACCCGAATTTATCAATTTGTTGCTGCGTCTGATACATAGTTTTTGAGAAGAAACGAAGCTTTATTCGGTTACCTGTGTGAACATTTCGCTAGATTGAAATAATTTTTGATTAACTGAAAAAATCACCAGAGTCAAACAAAAAGTGTAAAAGTTTCCTGATTTTGAGTTATATATTCTTGAAATAAAAAAATAATAAAATTGGAAAAGGATTTGGATTATACCCAGCATTGTTCATGTTGATTTTTTTTAATCAGTCTCATAAATAATTCAGAAAAAGTGGGAATCGTCCTTCAGAATGGAAATTTTTAAACGTTTCAACACACATCAAATCATATAATTTTTATAAATCGCCCTCTTCAAGCCATTATCCCGCCGAAATCAAAATGGATTCAACAATTTCTCACTCGATAGGAGACATAATTCTCATGAACATTTTAATAAATCTAATGGAGCCGTCAAAACAGCATCTAAGAAACATACCGAATAAGGAAAAGTAGCTGAGAGCACAAAAGACAGTGGAGCTGCTTGTTGGATATAATCAATCAACGTCATGTCAGAACTCGATGAACACTTCCATAAAGTGGGATAATGAATACGTTTTACGCCAACGCGCTGCAATTATACAAGGTGTTCAGAAGTTGAGGTACAGTTGAAATTTTACATGTTACGGATGAGATATACGATCATTTACTTTATTTTTTAACAATAACAACAATTTTTAACAATTTTATCAATTTGCTTTCTTGGATTACACCGAATAATCATGGCGGTGCTAAAGATTTTCCCACAGTTGAAAAACGAATGCGGCACGAAAACTCACTAAGTCGCCTTGGAGCGCAAAGGCAATTAATAATAATAATAATAGCGGTCCTCTACCCGCACAGACTATACAATACAATACAAATTCAATACAAACATTTATTTTCATAGACTTGACAGTATTGGACAATGTCAAAGTACCCTAATTAAACAGTATAGTATAATTGAAGAACTTCAAAAAAGTAGGAACAGTGAAAAATACATAAATATTAGTAATAGACAAATTACGAAAAAAATCTACAAACAATCAAAAAATGGTAAGGACATCATAACAAAGTATCAGATGTGAGGTCAGAGACGTTGCAATTAAGAAATCATCAATTGAATAAAATGAATTTAAAATTGAAATAACTTTGGGGGTATTTTTAAATTTGTGATTATTTCATTGTTTTTTCAAGTCAATTGGCAGTTTATTATATAATTCAATAGGTATAGCACAATTAGACTGTTAGCTACTAACTGTGGTGAGTCTGTGCCAAATCCATGTTTACTCTTAGACAATATTGATTGTTCCTAGAAACTGAATAATCAGATAGGTTACTTCAAACCTGCATTATTTTAGCAAGAATGAACCGGGAGAATAATGTTTTTCAAGAAAAGGTATACGGTTTAAATGATATATTAGTAATTCTCTTTCGAGATATGAAGACCTCATCAGCCCTAGCACAGTTGCCCCAGTACATGATGGCATAAGAAAGGCAAGATTAAACATATCCAAAATATTGAAGTAATAATCTCTAAGTTGCAAAAGAACGTAAGTGTAGATTGACGTTTGTTTCATTACTGCATGAACTTGACAAGACCAGGTCAGATGCTCATCTTCAAAAATGCCAAGATATTTAGTTACTCTTGTTTGATCAATAGTTCTGTTGTTGAGTTTAACAAACAGACGTTTATTCAGATCTGTGAGGCTAAAAAGTATTATTTCGGTTTTAGCTTCATTAAATACAAGTCCCATAACTTTGTAGAAGTTTACCATTTGGTTGACCGCAATGGATGACATTTTATATAGCATGTCCAGAATGCCATTTCACTGCACGCCAGCAGCGATGGAAAAATGGTTTCCATCGCTGATGGCGTGCAGTATATATCGCGTAGGATGGCCTGTTTTGTGCAATAAGTTTATTTCTAGTGTATCCATCGATACTGAAAATTTCATGGTTCTACGTCAAAACCAAGGTAAGATACGGGGGCGTTTCCATGAGAAGTGAAACAAATTAGAATTTTTCAGGACTGAAAATTTTCCAGGAGACAGATGTACTAGCAGTGATTTGGAGATCCTGAACACGAATCCGAAGGAATTTCGGGCCAATTTTGCCCCCTAATACAACTTTCCGGATAAACGGGTGGTTCCATCGTTGCTGGCGTGCAGTGTATATCACGTAGGATGACATTTTTTGTGCAGTTTGAGAAATATTATATGAATTGTCACTTGATTTATCATATTTTATTGCAAATATGGTTTTTAATGCTTTATTTTGTAGTCTCTACAGTTTGTTTATCACTTCAACACTAGCATTTCCATAGCATGGTATAATATATCTTATATGGGGCTCAATAAAGCTATTATATAAGAGATAAATAGCATTTTTTCTTAGCGTATGGTTGCATCGTCGTATTGCATCCAGCATTGGGGCTACTTTTTCAGAATACTGTCTATATGGACATTTCATGTTAAATTTTCAGTCACTGTAAGGCCTAGATATTTATAACTTTTTTCAGTAAGCAGTCATTTACTTTTATTGATAATAAAATCTATTATTATTATTATTATTTAAGGATTTATTTGTTTTTCCCCCACTTAATTCAGCACCATGTAAACAGTCTTTTCCACATTTATAGTTAATTTATTGCAGCACTGCCACTGATAGTAACTTTCAAGATCACTGTTTATATTTTCTTCAAGTTTAAACTGTATCATCGCAATATTTGAAGTACCTTACCACTTTGTACGTGTAATGGGTACTGCAGTGGGCCCAAGACTGATCCTTGTGCTATTCCTACTTCGACACTTCCTTCATCACTCATTGCACTATTGCCTTCTTCTTGTGGAATATGAGTGTAGTAGTTCATGACATTTTCCACGAAATCCCATGTTCTGTTATTTTGTTAGCAGTAAAGCAATATCCACAGTGTCAAAACCTTTTTGTAAGTCAATAAACACTGTAACCATATACATGTTCTCATTTAGCTCGCTTCTGGTGTATTCCAGTAGATCTACCGTTGTTTCAAGTGTGCTACTCCGTTTTTGAAATCCTTACTGACTGTACAAATTTTAATGGTGTATTTATAAAAATTCACGAGTCCTTTTTTTGATTATTTTTTCTAGCAGTTTGCTGAATATGCCCAACAGTGATATCGGTCTATGCTAGTTTACGTTGTCATGTTCAGCTTTTTTATATACAGGTATTATTTTGGATAATTTAACTTCTTCTGGGAAGCAGCCATTTTCTATTACAATATTTTTTAGTTCGAACTAATTTTGGTCCTATAATGTCTATGAGTGTTTATATATCTTTCTTTGTTATTCTATCTATTCCTGGGGCAGAGTGGTTTTTATATCCTTTATTATTTCCTTCACTTCTGACAGATCAGTCTTCTTTAAAGTTATACTCTGTTCCACTTCTTCTTCTTTGTACTTCATTTCAGAATTGAAAAGTATTAATTATGGAGTTCCTTAAGGTTCCAAACTTGGACCTGTTTTATTTTTATTTTATATTAATGACCTACTGACTATCCAAATTTCAGGTTTATTTACTGTTTTTACTGATGACAGCACTATATTTTGGCACAACAAGGACAAAAACGATCTTGATGAAATTATGCGATTCGATCTGAAAACAGTGAAAGATAGGGGTAATTCTGATCAACTGTCATTTAACATAAAGAAAACTAACATGATTTCCCTCAGATGTTATCTTGAAGATATACCGTTGGACAATAGCATCATTGAAAATAAATTAAGTTTGAAGGACCTAGGTCTGTATCTTGATAGTTCATTCAAATTTGAGCAGCAAACCGAAATTCTATGTAAAAGGCTCTCTTCTGGTTGTTTTGCATTGAGAATGAATTGGGATTCTCAACTTCCAAACCTGTTTACCATTCTCTTATTGAATCCCATCTGCGGTATGGTATAGCATTTTTTACAGAAGCGTGCTCTAAGATATTTATGAAAATCAAAGTAAAGTATCGGGATTCATGTCGACCTCTGTGTTTAAAACACAAAATATTAACAGTTGTTGCAATTTTCATACTTGAAACTGTGTGTTTGATATACAAGCATAAAACAAAATGTACTATTGGTAGTTCTTCTTATCATATTACAAGACAAAATAATGAATTAAAATTGCCAATCCCTGAAAGTACTCTGATCAAAAATTCAATAATTTATAATGGATGTAAGATGTTTATTCACCTTCCATCAAACATTAAGAGTATAAATTACTTTTTCGGTATAGAAAGGACTTAAAGTGTTTTTTGTCTGAAAGAGTGTATTACAGTTTGCAAGAGTTCTATAATGATGGGTTCTGAAACGCATAATCCAAGCATAAATCGAACATAGTTGAATTCAAATATCTCTTACTGTTTCCATCTGCATCACTTTTTGGGTTATTTTTCATTTCTATGATTAACACATTCTCGTATTGATAGACTGGAACATTTTCACCAAGTTTTGCGGCTGAACTGGCAGAAGATGGCATAAATGAAGGAATCATTGATTTGATGATGAGCGTTAATGTTGAATTTTTATTCTCATTCAGTTATATGCGCTCATCCTCGCCCCAGTGACTCCTCGGTTGCTACTGTAGGTTTTTCCGGGTTTTTCCTGCAGTTGGAATAGCGAATGCGCCACCTTTTTTTGTTAAGTCGCCCTGGAGCGCATATGGTGGCGGTACTCCCTTTCGTCTGCACTTATGTTCAGATCGGGGAGATCATCACCATTATAGTCTATATAATACATACCTATTTCAATTAACATTTTTATTTATACTTGAAAGCTTTGTCAATAAGTTGAATAACTTTCCTTTTCCTTTCTTTTTCCAAGCCGCACTTGGTTCTACGGATATATCTACTTTAAAAAAATCCTTTCTTCATGAACCTGAAAATATGAAACAGTTAAGTATGTCGTTGCAGATGCTAATCACAAGAACTCTCCACCACTGTTTTCAAAACAATCGTGTCCAATTTTTCATGGTTTTCGCATATAAAACAATTGCCAAACATTCGGAATTAACCACTAGCAAGCCATAATCGTCTTTAATGAGGCTCAAGCATACACATTACGCTCCACTTTTTCAGCGTATTTTAAGTAGTAACGAGCCCCTTCCAATTACGGTCCTGATCACCGTAGGTTAGCAACACCCAATGTGACCTACCTTATAATTATTCCAACACCAAACGCGACTTAAGTGGCGTCTGGTCACGCACTCTTCGCGCCTTCAGCTGGTTAACAACTGAACACTGCTCGTTTTGCCACCTTATCATTATCATGAACGTCTTTCGGGCTACATGTCAAGATTATTTGCGATGTGTGGAAATCACTGGCGTACGAAGATATAAAATCTTATCGGATATAGCAGTATTTCTCTGTTGAAAGACTCAAAAAAGAAAAATCTTATGTTGATTGCATCTGTGCTGTAAGTAAAGTATTTCTAACAAGCAGTCGTTGCCGACCGATGATTAAGCCTTTGATCGCATATACACCTACTTTGTAGGCTTATTATGGCAAGTACCTGTCAGAAAACAACTACTCCCCTGGCTAAGACCACGACGGGTATTGAATTATATCTAACAGACACTTGTGCAACGTTCCTCAATACATCAGAGGATGCAATTGCAAGTGTCCCCTGTAACCAACCAGCAGAATTATATTTTGATTTGGACAGGGTGACCACCTGTAGACTAGTTTCGAGGTTTTGCCTCTCATCAGTGCAAGGGTAGGTCAACACAGACAGCACTAAAGTAATTTGTTCCCGTCCAAATCATTACACATTCTGATGCTTGGTCACCCACCACTGGTTCACGCTATGAAGCTGTTTCTAGACCGCTCCACCTAGCGAACAGAGGAAGAACACTCCGAGATTATTTTATCACTTTGTATACTTATGCAAATTTTGTATTAAAAAAAGTTGTCAATGAAAAGCAATTTGTTATAAGGTCTTGTCAGATTTTGTGAAAAAATCAAAGATTTAAAAACTTGTTTCAATTCCGTAGAACTCTGGTGGCTTGACAGACTGTTTCGTAGCCAATTTTTTAAAATTTATTTTCAACTTATCTAAACATTAACTCCTCCACCACAACCAGGATGCTCTAGACAAAAAACACCAGAACCAGTATGATGAAATCCTAAACCAACGGAATCGGGAGGTGCAAAACAGAATACACAACAAAAACTTTCAATGTCCCAAAGTATTTTAAAAGTACCTACAATCTCTACAAGAGATATTCAAGATATAAAAAGGCAAGATAATATGCAATAACCTTAACGAAGGAAAAAAACCATTTTTAACAAAATCTTCCTTCAGAAAAGAATTAGAAGAGGCATTGAAAAGTAAAGCAGAAAAAAGAAAGCTCGCGAAACGAAGTTTGGGGACAGTAAAGGAAAATATGTCCAGTTACAAAAAACGTGATACATGGGATTCGAGTATTGATAATGAACAAGCGGAAAAGAGCCACCAGGATGATGCTATATGCATCTATTGTAGTGAACATCATTCGGCATCTACAGCAAGAGATCGTTGGGTTGAATGTTTAAAATATCAGAATTGGTTCCATGAGAGTTTCACTGGTTTACAGGACGAAGATCTCGACGAATTTCAGTGCATTATTGTGCAATATTGTGAAATCCTATATAACCTGTAGAATTCACAAGACATGTCAGTAATAAAACAGTTTTTTTTGTAAATTGATGGAAAAATCACAGACTCTAGTTGTTTTTCAAAACCTTTTTGTAATTTCACCATTTTTATGTGTTTTTACAGTCTACTATGTGAATCCACATTTTAAAAATACCACTAAATTACCCTCTCTTCTCTGTAATTACAAGACCCGAGGAGTAAAATCAAATTTATTGTTAATTTACCAATGAATTGTGAATTTGCATCCTGATAAGAATATCACATTGTAATATTACATTGATAGAAATATTACACTGTAACATTACACTGATAATAATACAACATTGTAATATTACATTGACAAGAATGTCACATTATAATATCACAGTAGTGTTAAAATTCTGACGTGTTTTCGTAGGGAATTCCAAAAGATATTTTCTCTTTTATAATTATCTGCATCTTAGGCTTTTTTCTCAGCGAGTTGTGAAAATACGGCTAAAAATGATAAATAAGGCGAAAACTTTCCATTTACTGAAGACACACTTTCATATTCGGAAATGTAACGACTGATATAGATTAGAATTCAATCCTAAATAATATTCAGTTTATAGTTCGTGCAATACAATATAATCACAAACAATCAATATGGCTCCAGAGACAACAGATCAACAGAAGACGTAAATATTATACAATCGTCACGTGCCCATACATTTTCGGCTCTTCCACACTCTTTCATTTCAGATTTTGAATGTAGGTATCTAATATGTGAATTAATCATGATTTCGTTGGAAATCACAACGCAATCACTTATACAGAAATGTTGTGAACTTTTCACAGTTGCATGCATTGAGAATTTCTAAGGTTGCTTTATTTTCTGACCAATTAAATCAAATGACGCTCTAGGAATTCCACGTCCAGTGTGCATAACTGGGTCACAGTGGAACCGTCTTGTAACCTATTAACATTCAATGTTCCGCATTGTTTTTCGAGTACAATCTCCACAAGAGATATTCAAGGTTTCAAAAGGCAAGAGAATATGCAGCAACCGCAACAAAAGAAAAACAGCAACTTCAACAGAAATAATGAGAAGAGGCAATGAAAAATGAGGCAGAAAAAAAGTCAGTGAAACGAAAGGACCACGCACACATCTTATGGGAAAAAGTCTTTCAGTGAAAATAGCTGGATATTTGATATGTTGTAGCTGTAGCCATTCTGAGTAAAAGTCTCCATTGGCCCAACTCGATCGTATGACTAGATTCGGCGATAGGTGGCTTCAAATCATGAATTTTGTAATTTTTGGAGAAATTCAGCTGAATATAAAAATATTAATATCTCATTTATATTCAATATTGTGTGCGACTGTGCATTCCTAAAATTGGTGAGAAATATTTTTTCATGATTCAGATTAAAAAAACGCCACTGTTTTTCTACACGGTGAATGAATGAATTCGCCTGCAAGGTTAGAAGTTGATTGAGTTTATCATTGAGGATCAATCAGAATGGTTTGTTGATGGACCAAAATTTAATGGAGCTATAAATACAGAGTGTTTGGAAGAAAGTATGAAGAGTTATTGCTAAAGCCTAGATTTTTCAATGCATTGATTTCATTTGCCATTCGGAACAAGGTTGAATATCTAATTATTTTGCTTGTCATAGGTAATATGAATAGAAGCGGGCATCTTGTAGGATATGGGGAAACATTGAAATCCAATGAGTCATAGTAAAATTTCATATGCAATATTATTGTTGACAATTTTGAATAAATACTTCATTTGTGTTTTTTCCCTTCGGATGCTGGTCCTGTAACCAGCTGCACCTCAGCGTCTGGGGCTGTTTGTGCATTCCAATTGGTTTCACAGCACCCACTCCGTAACTCTAGTCCCCTGTACCAGTCTGTACAGGTTCTTCAGCGGTTGACTGTTGTATTCTTCGGGAGATAGCCTGGGTTTCCCGAATATTGCCTGTCTCTTGCGGTCTAATGCCTCGCATTCTGACGTACGTGTTTGGCTTTTTCTGTCCCTTTACCACATTGTCTGCAGGAAAGTTCTCCGTTGTACAGCCCCATTTTGTGCAGGTGTTTTCTCATTGGGCTGTGACCAGTGAGAAGGCCCGTTATCGTTCTAACTTGATTCCTGCTCAGCTTGAGTAGTTCTTCAGTTTTGTGTTTTGACAGTTCTTTAATGTATGTTTTCCCGTGTTGCATGAGAGGGGCTTCGTTCCACCTCTCCCTTTGTTTTTGTTTGATCCAGTCCCGAATGCATCCTCGAATGTCAGATTTAATAATCCCGAGTGCAGGTTCTGAGCCAATATATGGAGTTGATGAACCGTTTCTGGCTAGTTCATTAGCTTTTGTATAGCCTTCGATGCCACAGTGTCCTGGAACCCACATCAAAGTTGTTTTGTTGTGTTCTGAGAGGACACTGAGTTCGTCTCGGCATTCCCATACCAGTCTTGATGTCACCTTCAGGTTCATAAGAGCCTTCAGTGACGCCTGGCTATCTGAGCATATATTCTGATACTTGCATTACGCATTTCCACCATATTGATTTCTCTGCGCATTGCAAGATAGCGTACATCTCTGCCTGGAATACGGAAGTGTTTGTTCCTAGTGAGACGCTTATTCATTTGTGTTACATCTCGTCTAGAGGAAAGGGGTAATTTTTTGAATTGTTGTCTCAGGTCTGCGGATCTGACTACGCATCGATGTGTTTCTTTGTAAAAAATATACCTTAACAATTTATTTTGAACTTTCACAATTCTATTTAAATGAAATTGGGGTTGGGACTTCCAAATAAGAGATCCAAATTCTAGGCTTGGTCAAACCAATGAGACCTATCAAACATTTAATCGTGGATACATTTGAAAAAGATGTGCTGCTTCTTATAATGAATCCAAACATTTTATTTGCTTTTTTGCAGATTTCAAAATGATTCGAAAATGACAAGGTGGAATCTTAGTCAGTTTTTGAAATCGTAGGAATTGATTCTCTTATGAAATATTTCTCTAAATTAAATTCCCACGCGAAATAATAAAACTAGAGAACCGCTATTTTTGAGCAACGTAGAAAGTCATTTCCTATGAGCTTAGCTTTAAGACGTATGTCTTGTATGCGTTCATAGATGAATATCGTTTGACCAATTAAACAATAGGATTTTTGGGGATACACATTTGAAGTTGACGTTTGCACATGCGATTTTTGCTAGGTTTTGTTATAACTTCCTGGAAATAGACGCTAAAGGAAGATTCATAAGCAGCGCTCAAAAAAATGCATTAGAACTGCAGAAAATGCAGAACTAAAAATTGGTAAAATTGCGAAAACTGTTACTCATAGTATTGCAAAAGAAAGGTGGGATAGTATTGCCATTTTATTGAATGCCATTCCTGGGGTACTTGAAACTGGGGTGTGCTGGAAAAAGGTATGTTGGTGGAATCATACATAAGAGATAAAGTGAAGCAAAATCTTCCTATCGTAGAGTTGGCTAGATCTGAAAAATCATACAAATGAGAGAAAAGGGAAGCAAAAAATTAAAACAAAATGAACCAGCGGAGGGCCACCAATAACATTAACACTAATAATGAATGAATAATGAATTGAAAAAACACAGCAGTCTATAATTTCGCATCTGCATAGGAAATCCAAGGCTATTAAAGTTTTAGTTTATTTTTTCATTGCGAAAACTTGACAGGGAGAATGCAGCTTATCATCGATTTATAGCAATAACTTCTGAAAAGTGTCTTTCCTAAATCTGAAGTGTTTCACAAATTGTCGTTCAATTGAATTGTGGAACGAATGTTGGTATCGCAAAAAATGGTGTCATGCTTTAGCCATTGCAGCCTCCAAATTGTTCAAAACCATCCCTTGTATAACATCCATACCTATACCTACCTGAATAATAATAATTTCATCAAATAGAAAAAATCTTCGAGTTTCTTTAACCTGAAAACTAAATTCCTAGGAGAATTTTCGAGTTCTCTTGCGTTGGGTATTGGGAATTTCATCTGTCAATATCAAGAGAAATATTTCTTTCGTGATATTTCAAAAATAGGTATTGCTTGAAATTGAAAGAAAGTGACGTCATATTTCTCTAGAGAATCAATTCCGACAATTCAAAAATTGGGTCACAAGTCTCTAACTTATTTCTTTCTCTTAAGTGTAAAGTCGCCAACTTCGTAAAAAAATTCGTTGTTATTCTCTCGTTTTCATCTTAATTTCGCCACAGTCTTTACAAATGATGTATTTCGGGTCACTACGCCACCACCAATTCTTTTTAGAAACGCCTCGTAGATTGACGCCTTGGAACAGGCGCGAGTCGGTTCTTTGCGGCTCGGTGGTAATTACAATGGTCTATTATCATCCCCGCGAGTGACGTGACCGCCGCTGTCCAAGTGGCGCCGCGCATCACTTACTCCTCTGAATCGAATCACGCCTTTGTATCATGTCTCGAGAAATTAATCCAGATCCACCGATAACGCCCGTTGTGTTTACATCCTCAAAGTGGATAATTATATTCCCGACCCAGGGCCTTGTTCTAGGTCGGATTTATGTGGGCGAGGACCATTGATTTAAGATGAAACGAAGAGTGCGATAGTCGTCCTCTGATCTTTAGAACTGTCCATGAATGAACCGGAAACTGTTCAGTATTCAACAATTTTGACTAATTTCGACGAAATACACTGTTTGAATATTTTACATCTTAATATCAGGTCATTACCCAAGAAACTCGAAGAATTATAGCTAATTGCTGAAACGAGAAAAATAGATATTTAGTGTCTATCAGAGACGTGGTGCTCTGATACCAGTGTCAATTCTATGGTATTGGAAAACTATAATATTGCCAGTTTCTTCAATAAAACATATTCATGATGGTGTACTTATTCATGTACATTAGTTAAAGACTTACTCAAGAAAGGTGATCCTCTTGATACTGAAAATTATCGACTTGTGACCATTCCCAGTGTTTTGAGGAAGGTAATAAAAAGGTGTATTTACAATAAATTAATGTTCTTTTTGGTAAAAAACAATATTATCAACTAGTATTAAAATCGATTCTGCCCAGGGAGATCGACAGAAAGTGCTACTGCAGCTTTCTTAGAAACTATTTATAATGGTGTCAGTGGAGGAAAATTTGTGGCTGCACTTTTCTTTGACCCATCTAAAGCCTGCGATTCCATAGACTTTGATTTACTCGCTAATGAATTATACACTATAGTTAATCATAATTTTTTTTTAGCATTGTCAGAAATCAATTGAGTAGTTGAATACAAACTTAACATGGCGCAGTCGAATGAAACCTGCCAATAAATAATTCTCGATGCGGTGAATTAACCTATGAAGAAAGCAGGCAAGAATTATCGCAAATGAACCCGATGATTGAAGATTGAAATTGACAAAATGGATCGAGGTATATCGCCGATGTGTATGACCGGCCGCAATCTTAACCAAGCGTGGCGCTTTTGGAAACAGAAGTTTGTTACCTACCTCAAAGCAACAGAAATAAGCAAGAAGGAGGATGTCACAAAGTGTGCGCAGCTTTTAACTCTAATTGGAGATGAGGGTATGCAAATTTATAATACTTTTACCCGTCAAGAAGACGAAACGGAAAAATTGGAACTATTATTGAAGAAATTTGACGATCATTTCAGCCAAGGTTAACCTAACCTTTGAAAGATATAAACTCTTAACATGTCGTCAAAAAGAAGGTCAAACAATAGAGCAATTTATAATTGAACTAAAAAACCTTTCTTTATCATGTGAACTACAAGACTTGAGGGAGTCCTTAGTAAAAGATTTATCAGTATGTGGTCTCAAATCTGACAATCTCAGAGCACAACTATTTGATAAAAACATTGAATGAAGCTGTCTTTTCTGCATAAATAGCGAATCTACCAAAGAGCAAAACCGTCAAATCAGCAAAGGGAATAGTAATGGTGATCATGAAGAAGTTGATGCAATCAAGAGGTCCCGCCCTTATCATCAACAAACCAGGCCCACTCACCAACAAATCAGGCAAACTGTCCACCAACAAACCAAGTTAGGCCCACCATACATCCAAATGTCAAGGAACCACCAACAACAAAATCAAGGATGTCGTAACTGTGGCAGAAGCCATGGTCCTCGTAAATGTCCAGCTTATCAAGTTAAGTGTAACCGCTGTTCAAATTTTAACCATTTCTCTCATCTTTGCTTAAAATGGCTATAATAAAAATAATAGTTATTTATGTACCAAGGTCGAGCCTGCAAATTGGTAGCCGAGGCGCAGCCGAGGATAGCAAGCAGGCGAGACAGTAGACAGTTTTTCGCCGAGGTGCATATTACATTTTTTCGTCGACCTCTACATACCTTTATGAAAGTAAGTACTCGCATGTTTGCTGGCCTCAGCTACGTCCAACTCTTCGAACTGCAGACTCGATCAATTCTTGATTATTATGAACACTAATATTCACACCACGGTCTAAATTCACACGTAAAATCTAGCGGATTTCGTAAATAATTAATTTGACAACAGCAAATGACAGTTATTGTCACAGGCGCCTATGTATTAATTAAAACGTGGATTTACGAAAATGACTCAATCGCCGCTCTCGTACCGTGCCGTATCATAGTGACCACAGCGGACGAAAAGAGTTTGCGGACGAAAAGTGTTTGCGGACGAAAAGTACTTGCCTTCAAAAATAGTCGATTTTTCGTCCGGAAATTAGTACGTAAAATGTCATTTTTTGCAGAGGCCGACGAAAAAAGTAATTTTCAGGCTTCAGGAAATAATTACAACAAAATCTATTATAAAAAACGTATTCACACTGTTGACCAACATTTTAACTCAAATTATGATGATGATTCTGCTCAAAATTTATTATTTCTAGATTCCATTGAAAATCATCTCTGCAGTAAGCTGTTGTATGAACAGTCTAGGACAATAGGAACAATGTCTGAGGATTTCTGGGCAGCGAGCATTGAGGTCAATGATAACAACATATCTTTCAAACTGGATACTGGAGCGATGGCAAATGTAATTCCTCTGAAGGTATTAAAAGAAATCAATTTCAGTATGTCAAATTTACAAAAAACTAATGTCAGACTTAGCTCATATACAAAACATAGTTTACCAGTCTTGGGCCAATGTTTTCTCAAATGTAAATCAAACAATAAAAGTTGTAATCTGTTGTTTTATGCTGTTGATATAGAAAGCATACCAATATTGGGTTTAAAAGGTTGTTTAGAACTTGAATTGATCAAAAGGATTTAGACAATTGAAAATAACGTTCAAAATAATGCACAGCTAAATCAAATCTTAGAAAAATATAAAATTACTTTCAAAGGCATAGGCTGTTTAGAAAAAGAATATCACATAGAACTTAAAGAAGATGCTGTACCATCAATTTGCCCAGCTAGGAAAATCCCACTAGCTTTACCAGATAAATTAAAATATTCTTTGGACCAACTAAAGAAAATTAAAATAATAAAAAGAGTTAAAGAAGTTTCTGATTGGGTACATCCCATAGTAATTGTCAAAAAACCTAATGGTACTCTAAGAATATGCATGGACCCTTACAACTTGAATGCTTCTATAAAAAAGCCAATTTTTCATCTTCCAACTTGGAAAAAATACTCAAAACTGCTGAACAATACAACATTCGTTTCAACAAAGATAAATGTAAATTTTCATTTAAAAAAATAATATATATGGGCCACCAAATCAGTGATAAAGGCATTGAAGCTGATAAATCCAAAATACAAGCCATTTTAGATATGCCTAGCCCTAAAAATGTCAAGAATTTATAGCGATTTCTTGGCATGGTCACTTATATTGCAAAGTTTTTGGATAATCTCTCAGAAAAAACATCACTTTTGCGATCTTTATTGAAAAAGAACACTATCTTACAATGGTCAGCAGAATGTGAGAAGGCATTCCAAGAACTGAAGTCAATCTTATCAAAAACTTTTTTGACACAATTTCAGTTGATGCCTCCAATAATGGCAATGGCTGCCATTCTAATGCAAAAAGGAAGACCATGTGCCCATGCATCAAGGGCATTAACATAAACTCAATCTCGTTACTCTCAAATAGAGAAAGAATTGTTAGCATGTTGGTTTGGACCATCTCGTTTCTATCAGTATGTCTTTGGAAAAAAGTTCATCTTAGAAACAGATCATAAACCTTTAATTTCGATCATAATAAAACCATTGCATCTCTGTACACCTAGGCTCCAGAGAATGTTAATGCAGTCAAGAAAATATGACTTTGAGCTTGTATTTGAACAAGGCAAAAAATTGATTGTTGCAGACACTTTAAGTAGAGCTTATAATTCAGAATTAAATTTCAACGAAAACAAAGATTTTGACATTGAATCTGAAATTTGTGCTGTCGAGCTTGCTCTAAACATCTCCGAAAACAAAAAACAACTAATTCAAAATTTCACTAGAGAAGATCCTGAACTCAGTACATTAACAAACATTTTAGAAAATGGCTGGCCAAAAAGCATAAAATACTGTCCAGAAAATGTAAAATTTTATTTCAACTTCAAGGAAGAAATTTCATGTATAGAAAATTTAATTTTTAAAGGAGATAAACTTCTTGTTCCCAATGCCCTAAGGCAAGAAATTTTACATAAACTTCATCACGAACATTTGGGATATAAAAAAACGTTAGATAAGGCTAACTTATCCTTCTACTGGCCAGGTATGCGAAAACAAATTGAAGATATAGTAACATCATGTAACATTTGCCATACCTATCAGAGTTCTCTTGAGGACTCATGGTGTCCCCAGGCTTCCTTGGCAAAAGGTAGCAGCAGACATTTTACAATTTCAGTCACAAAATTACCTTTTAGTCGTGGACTATTATTCAAAATTAATGGAAGTTGTCAACTTGAATCATAATCTAACCTCTCAAAACCTAATCAATAAATTGAAATCTATCTTTGCCCGTTTTGGTATTCCGAAAATTTTAATGACCGATAATGGTTCTAATTTCAGTAGCTTCGAATTCAAAATTTTTTCAAAGAATTGGGAATTTCAACACATAACTTCCTCTTCTTTATATCCACAATCTAATGGCCAGGTTGAGAGAACTGTACAATCTGTAAAAAACCTTCTAAAAAAATGCTTCTTAGATGACAAAGATCCATACTTGGCTCTGCTAAATTTCAGAAACTCGCCTTTGGATGGGGAAAATTCTCCTGCGAACGCACTAATGAACAGAAATCTCAGATCCATAGTTCCTGAGATGAATAGTATCAAAAAAATTTAACAGAAGTAAGTTTAACTCTTATATCTCAAAAACTGAACAAAATCAGAAAAAATATTTTGACAAGCATAAAAAACCTTTACCGATTTTGAAAATAAATTCTTTTGTCAAAATTCAAGCTAAGCCAAATACACCTTGGCAAAATGGTACGATTTTAAAGAAATTACCGTTTCGATCATATTTAATTAAACTAGAAAACGGTTCTACTCTCAGACGTAATAGAAAATTCATTAGAGAATTTTACCAATCCAAAACTTTTGCACATAATAGGCCAAATACACCTGCAGCAGGGCCTTGCCCTGACTTGTTTTCAGAAAACAATTTTAAAAACAAAAGATTTTTAAGAGTGGTAGAAAACTCCAATGCTGCCATGACAAAAAATACGCCGGAACATGATTTAGAGTTGAGGAGGAAACACTATAATAATGATGCACGACAGAGTTACGCATGCATGTTCTCGGGCGCCCAGAATCTGATCGAAGAGGCTGCATATAGAATTTTCATTTTATCGACCCATCTCTGAAATCAATTGAGTAGTTGAATACAAACTTAACAGTACTCTCCTATATGAAATATGGGAGATTATTTCTGAGATGGGACAATAATGATTCTGATATATGTGAAGTGCACATAGGAGTTCCACAGGGCTCAGTTCTAGGGCCATTAATATTTCTAATTTACATTAATGATCTCCCACAATATTTGAGTATAAGTTTGATATCACCATTTGCCGATGATACATCAATTTAACAAGAAGCCCAAAGGTCCTGTGGAACTTCAAACAGAACTCAATATTATTTGAGGTTATGTCAGAAAGTGTTGGATACAAAAGTTTTCGATCTTTTTATTATCTACAACTTTTTCACTGGAATATTTTCTGTTAGAAAGTCACGATTCGCCGTAAATCGCAAAAAACGATATTTAACCTCTAAACTGCATTCCCATTTCACCATTTTGAGTGTTTTCGTGTTCAAATATTTTCTTTTTTTAAATTTGGAACCTCAACAACATTCTCCACCTTGTCCTTGCCTGTTACCTTTTTCTTATTTTTAGCTTTTAAAATTCGTTTTGGCTCCTAACCAAATTGAGAACCTCTTGGGTTATCTATTCTCATCATCTCAATGATCCCTAAATGATTCCAACAATACAATAACTCATCCGAGCCTTTTACCAGATCGATGTCGACTTAATATACAACACATTACCCGAAAACTTGACTTGATTGGATTCGGTTCGATCGAAGCAATTCGAGAGTCATGAATAAAAGAAATTATTTTTGTTTGATGCGTTCGGGAGGAGAGAGCAGGAATTAGGAACGATTTTCTCTTTACGGCTGACACTCCGGTTGATTTTATCGATAAAGGGAGATGTATTAGAGGATTTATTGGAGTAATAGAAAACAGATTTGGACCGTGAAATTAATTGAATGCCGAATGGAATCTTATTAAATGAAGTGCTCCTCAATAACGTGGATTGTGTTTTATTGCCATGTTCACGAACCAATGGCAATTCTTCAGCTTCAGTTTAGTTCAATCAATCTGAATAACGGAGAGTACAAAGAATATACGATGGTCACCAAAAATACCGCATCACAAGGAGAAAATTGATTTATTAAGTTATAAACAAAGTGAAACAAAAAACGAATCAACCTATATAAAATACAATACATTATCTATCGTCCTTCGAAAGTATATTCAAGCGCCAAGAAGATAATTTATCAATAATAATAATGCATTCATTTCATCAATTCAAAAGCATACTTATACAGTACAGTGTAGTATATATAGTGCAATAATAAAAGAAAACGTTACATATTAAAAAGATTAAAAGAAAAACTGAAATATTGTGCAAAGTGTAACAGTTTCTGGACAGTTCACTCGATGTTTGAAAATAAAAATATTTAGAGATGTCTGTATTTATTCAGATCGTGAGTTAAATATTTCAGGTTTTTCTGATAAAATGATGATCAATGAACATCTGGTAATAGTCCGGGAGCCAGTGACAGATTTCCATGACCAAGTTCCTCTCAAGCGAAAATTAGTGGAATGCATCAGAGAGTTATATTATAAAGCTTCGTGAACGTCAGCTGCGGTTCCGTGGGGGGGATGAGCGGTGGTAGCCTCCCACGCACAAAGAAAAAGAAATGTATTCAATTTTGTTTTCCTACCTGAAAACATGTTAAATTATCGCTAAAGCAATATCTTGAAGAAGGAAAAAATCAGCTTACTATAGCATGGTGTATTATACGACAGCTAGTTGGTCGAACACAAAAAAAATTGTACCTTCTATGATTTCCTCTCAAATAAAATTTTACCTTGTATTCGGATTGCGTTAATTTAACATGTTTCCGGGAAGGAGGACATAATTGAATATATTTTTCTTCGTGCGTAGGAAGCTACTGTGCTGATCACCCCCCCCCCCCCCCCCAACGGAGTCGCAGCTGACGTTCACGAATCTTTATAATACGACTCTCTGATGCATTCCACTAAATATCGCTTGAGAGGAAATGACTGACCAAATTTTTACCGGGCTCCTGGACTATAACAACAAATGCTTAGATCGAGTTTCATAGTCATGAACATTTTTGTTCGATATGAACAAGGATCTAAATTTGAACACACACTATATACAATTTCGTAGATATATATTCCGGATAAAGTGAGTATTTTCAGATTTTGCAATGCTTATCTACATGATTCTCCATAGTCAAGCTTAGTCATAATCCTACCTGCATATTTTTGGAATAGAAATACCCTGTCTATGTTGGTTGCGCATCCCCAGTTGAGTATACCATATCACAAGTGACAATGAAAATTAGCATAATAAATTGTCAGAAGTATTTAGTTACCACACTGTTTTGCCCATGGACCTATAAAGTATTGTACTGGACCTAGCTGTTTACATCCTGGTTTGAAGTCGTGAATGGCATGGTTTGTAGTCGTGATATTGAGTTGGGCGTTGTCACATCGCGTAGGTAATAAGTCTTTATCATAGACGAAATTGTGTCACTATACCTATTCCATTCGATTACAATGGAAGAATGAAGAATGGTGATGGTGACATTATCACAAAACTCAAACCTGTATTACTTACAAGTTTTAAAATCAAAACTATCGAAAAAAATCATTACTTGCGTCTTCAAATGGTTGTGTAGAAATTGTTGTGTCTGGACGTTTGTCAACGCTGTTGAATATCAATGTTATTAGATTTTGAAGATTAGATGGTAGAAAGGAAAAAAGGTTAAATGATATATACCCTTTCACTGGTGGGGGACGATTACAGGCTTTCAAAAATGTAAAAAAAAACGGTGATATGGAAATACACGAGCGCATCAAATTTTGGTAGTGTATATGCCCCACATGTTTCTGATGACGGGGGTATGTTAGTCTGCCGGTTTCGAAAGGGTAAAAAATAGAAAAAAAATTACCTGGGCGCATCAGATATTCAGAGGGGATATTAAGTGAATCCGATGATCACATATGAATGTTTGGTATGTTGGACAAAGACAACACAAAAAATAGCCGCGGCTGAGATGAGCAAGGTACAAAGACTTGCATGCCATAACGGGAGCCATGAAAACAATACCAACATCAGCCATGGAAGCACTGTTGGGCCTCCCACCGATTGATGTAACAATTATGGGAGAGGCAAGAATGGGACTTCTAAGGCAACAAAAATCGAGCAATAGATCGGATCACAAGAAGAAAAAGGATATAGTGGGAGGCACTATTATTGAAATGGAACCAACGGACAACATGATTGCTAGATACTTCTTCAACATTAACTTCGAGGTTATCATACAAGATCGAAGGGAATGGTCAGATAACAACATCAGGGACAAACCCGGAGAGAGGATCTGGTATACGGACGGATCCAAAACCAGGGATGGAACTGGTGCTGGAATATACAGTGAGGGGAGAAACTCCCAAATAAGCGTCTCAATAGGAACAAACACCTCCGTATTCCAGGCAGAGATGTACGCTATCTTGCAATGCGCAAGAGAAATCAACATGAAGGAAATGCGTAATGCAAGGATCAAAATATGCTCAGACAGCCAGGCGTCACTGAAGGCTCTTATGAACCCGAAGGTGACATCATGATTGGTATGGGAATGCCGAGAAGAACTCAGTGTCCTCTCAGAACACTACAAAACAACTTTGATGTGGGTTCCAGGACACTGTGGCATCGAGGTCAATGAAAAAGCTGATGAACTAGCTAGAAAAGGTTCATTAACTCCATATATAGGCCCAGAACCCGCACTTGGGATTACTAAATCCTACATTCGAGGATGCATTCGGGATTGGATCAAACGAAAACAAAGGGAGAGGCGTGTACCGCGGGAAAACATACATTAAAGAACCGTCAAAATACAAAACTGAAGAACTACTCAAGCTCCGCAGGTAAGTTAGAACGATAACGGGCCTCCTCACTGGTCACAGCCCAATGAGAAAACACCTGCATAAAATGGGACTGTAGAACGGAGAACTTTCCTGCAGACAATGTGATAAAGGGACAGAAACAGCCAAACACGTACTGTCAGAATGCGAGACATTAGGCCGCAAAAGACATGCAATATTCAGGAAACTCAGGCTAATTCCCGAAGAATACAACAGTCAACCGGTGAAGAACCTGTACAGACTGGTACAGGGGACTAGAGTTACGGAGTGGGTGCTGTGAAACCAATTGGAATGCACAAAAAGCCCAAGAGGCTGGGGTGCAGCTGGTAACTGGACCAGCATCGGAAAGGGAAAAAAAGTGAATTCGAACGAAGCTCCCATTCAAAAGACAATTCGGATAAGACGCAAGCTCATCGTGGCAGCTTTTTGAGAATGCAAAAAAATCGCAATTTCGAAATTCTTGAGCGCGTTAGATTTTCATTCAGATGGTTCAGCATGATGTCCTGGTCATGCTGATTCATAATCTGACGATTATCTGGAGCGATTTTCTCAATCTGATGATTTGAATTTCTTTTCATGATTTTTTTCAAATCATGGTATGTGAAAAATAGAATGCACTTAAAATAGCATGTAAGTAGAAAAAATGTTTAATTAAATTTATGAAAATAGTTTTATTTTTTCTTTCTGCACTCGTAAATCTTTTTCCGTTAATCATAATACATAAAATTTACGATATTTCAACGATAATATTTTCATCCTATCCAAAATATTTATATTGATTCATTATTTATAACTCTACAGAATTTAGAGAGAAATGGGGGAAAATGAACCATTCAGAAATGATGTGGAGAGAGTGTGTCCAATTTAGAAGATTTATCCAATATTGGATGATTATTCTGTATTCGTAAGGTTATTTAGGTCAGGTTATAGGCCAAGCTGTATATAAAAATAAAAGGCTCTTTTCACACAAAGTCAAAGACGCAAACGGCCTATCCTACTTTTTGTAAGATAGTTCATAAATGAAAATCACGGTTTTCGCACCAGCAAAATCGCTTTGTGGAATTTTTTAAACAAGGAATAGTGAAAAAAACTACAAGTTTTTTGGTTTCTCGGAAATATCTCAAAGATTATTCAAGGAATCGTTTTACAGTCAATGGAACTTTTGTAGGAATTTATAAAACCTACAAAATGGTTTCCTATACGCCCAGTGCACTTTTCACTGGGAAAATCCGTGAAAACCTCGAAAAAGAGAACATTTTTCAAAAATTCATAATTTTTATAAATCTGAGGGGTGGACAAACAATATTACGGAAATTCATAGATAATAACATGTGGTTCAACTGTGCGTATGATGGTTTCTGCCCGTAGTTTTTGCACAATCGCGTTATAAACAATTCAAGGGCAAATTTTTCTAAATGCGCCGATTTAAGGGAAATCATCTTATTCAAATTCTGTATACAGCATTTGAGATATGGAAAATGTCACGGGAAGTTACTCTCGTATTAACTTGAGTTCGACTTCGGATGACTTCTAAAACTAAAACTATGCTAAAAAGTAATTTTAATTCATTTTAAACACAAGAACAAAGAAACTATTAAAAATGATTACTACGAAAATTAAATTTAAACACTCAAAAATTAACAAAACTTAAGAAAATAAATGAAAAATACACAAAGTTTTCTAACAGATAACAAAATTTTTGTTTACACACTTGTAAATATATCTTTGTTACATATCCGAGAATTCAAATACAGTAAAAGTTGAGCCGATTCTCCAGTTAATCGGCTTCGTTCTTTTCTAATGGTTAGTGTTGCTCTTGAAAACAGTCTTTCTGCCGGCACTGAAGTAGCTTGTATACTTAAAAAATCTACTGCGACTCCTACTATTGAGATAAAATAATTTGATCTATAATTTTTTTTCAACAAACGACTGTTTCGATTATAAAAAATGAATTTGTTGCTGGTGCTGGTACATTCTTCTCTTCACGAACGAAGAAATAATTTTGAACTTTCACCTTTCGTAGAACATCAAGGATTCGTTTAATTTTAATTTTTTGGAACGATATTGTTTATTTTTGTGCTGATACTCGGCGGTTTTTTTTGTTATACGTGGTTTTTAGTTCATAGCATATAGCCTCCGAATTTTAACGTAATTTTATTTTATAGAAAAAATTTAAAACCCTTCATTTTGGTGCAGCCTTCGCCTTGTGTTATACGTTATAACCTATACATAGCATTTTTTTTTTTGGGCCACTCGGGCATACTGGGAAATGAGAAAGTTGATGAAGCAGCGAAAGATTCCATCTCCCTCCAACATATAAGTCACATATTCACACATAATTAGTGAGTCCAGACAATCAGTGAGAACACGCTGGGAGAGACTTTGGGTAGACTTTGTATCATCTTCCAAAAACCCTTATGTATCCATTCATCCCCAGCTTCCTCGAAACATTCCGCATCTAGATACTTTTAAAATATCGAGATTTTACTCTGCCACTTTAACAAGACTGAAACTTAATAATGGAGGCTTCCCACACTTTTAGCCAAAATTGGAGTAAACATATCCCCTATCTGCCCTTGCAATAACTTATCAGAAGCAGATCAATCAGTTGATCTTCACCTGTAATCTCCATAACACACACCGGCTGGAATTTTCAAATAAATTAATCACCCAAGGTGTCCAACTGCCAACAAATATCATTATTCTGCTGAGCACATTCAAGGAAGAGATTTATAGAACAATTGTGGAATTTTTCATCAAAGAACAAATCTCAATTTAAATCTTTTATTATCTAATTAACTAATAGCTATTATCTAATTAACTATCATTAAAGAAATCTGTGGCAAAAAAACTGTTTTGATACCAACACACACAAAAAAAATAGCATTTTTTAATAACATTCAGTTTTTGTTTTCGATGCTCTCAAAATTTCGAGAGTCTCGATTCGAGATCGAGAAATTGTCTTCGAGAAAAACATCGAGACGAGAGTTTGTTTATTTCTCGTCTCGATGATCGAGACGAGACAAGAAAGTGCCTTCGAGACGAGATTTCTCGTCTCGATGAAACCCTAACTATAATATAATGCCAAAAAGAGCTAGGACTACAACTAAATGATGATATCACACCATTACACAAACAGAAGAACCAATAAATGCTAAACTGCGTCTTTTTGTTGATTAATTAGAAGTTGTCAATCAAAATATAATTAAAATAGTTTATCTCGTGAAGTAATAATTATTGAATTCAAAAATACATTAACAAAATTTGAAAATCTCTTCGAAGATTTTGAGATATGTCAAAATTCTTTGAACAGTGTTATGGTTTTGTCATATGAATTAATCGAAGGTAGAAAAACATTTGAGTCATTGTATTTGTTTGGGAATTGGTGGACTGTAACTTTAGTCGGATTTCAATAATATTTTTTTATTAATATCTTCAATAGAGAAAAATAGGTTTTTACAATGTTACAGTTACTGGCCACGAATGTCTGACATAACGTTTTTTTCTGTCACTTCGAAATTTTGGCATCCTTCAGGTGTGGATAGTTATAGGATGATATTTCTTGAGCACGATATTGAACAATATTTCATGTTAATAGCGGAAGCCAAAAAGTTCATTCGAGAATACGATAACAAAATTTCTGATTCAGAAAACAATTGTCGTCATCAAATACAAAACGATAATTCAATAATTTTTTCCGAATTTGTAGTATCCGGCTTCCCTCAGATCCAACTAAACAAATTCAATGGCAACTGAAAATATTGGTTAGAATTCTGAGATACATGTGAATCACTTATACATAACAAAACATTATATTAACAAATTTCATTATATACGATCTTCTTTGAAAGGGAGAGCGAAACAGAGGTTTAAAATTCACTGCGCTGCAAATTACGAAAAAAACTCATAATCATGTGATATCACTTTTCAATTTTCCATAACTCGTACAAGAATCAACGTACATGTAAAAGAAATATCTTTGTTTTTTGAAAAACATCTTTTTTGTACATATTATAAGAGGAGCGGTATGGGTGATTAGAATAAATTCTTAATCTGTGAACAGCACACTATTCTGCTGTGGAATTTCAATTACAGTATAATCCCAAATGAATCACAACAAAATCATTCAAAACAATGTTCAATCACCAGTATTTCTCATTTGTAAAAACCAGATAAAGAATTAGAAACGGATAGCTCACATAAATCCCAACAGCATCGAGAAAAAATACTCAAAAAAGTCGAGGAATTCGCAGAGAAAAATAATGGAGTGATCGTTCCGAATATCTGAGTATCGACAGAGATTGCTATCAAAAGAATTGGAAACAACTAATTTACGCGTTATTGAATTGCGACGGAATTCGACGAGAAATTTCATTAGCACATTTCCTTTTATTCCAGAAGATTTTTTTCCTTTTCTTTCCATCCGCCCATTTATTTTATTTTAACAAACATCTATCTTTCCTTCGGTCTTGACCTGCAAAAACTTCGTCGAAAAGAAACGAGGAACATCTTTTCACGTCACTCTAGCAATATTGCCGGTTTTTGTAGGCGATGGATGGCGTGGTTGTGGGTTTGTCCCTTTCAGCCCTTGGAATTCACACATTTTAGATGTGAATGGGTTTCAGGATTATTTGTTTATGATCAACGGCAATAAACCGGTAGATACTCCTACTGGGATGAAAAATACTTGTTGACATGATGGATTTTTTTGAGAAACTGGCCTGCAATAGGAAGAATTTGAAAATACATAAAGTATATTATGTTCTGAATAATAAACTAGGGATATACTTCAAAATGTGATTCTGGACGCCAGTGGCGACACATGTAATCCTCAAAATCGGATCAAGTTAATTATAATAGAGTAAGCGGAGAGAAATAACCTAGAAGAGCAGTGCCGGTTTAGCCTACAAGCGAAATAAGAGGCCGTGCAGGGCTCGGGCCCCAAAGGAGGGTAATAGAAAATTTCAACTTTTTCCACTTATATGGTTAAATTATCATGATCTATGATCATAACGCAAGCTTCTAAAGTTTCAACTTATTTTCTTTCTCACCCCTGTCTGCAGTGTGCAGTGGCTCGAATTACCCATAAGGCCAACCTAGGCCATGGCCTAGGGCGCAGGCTAGAGGGGGCGCAGATAACGGAGAAAACTTTTAATTTTTTTTCAATAGCTCAAAGGAAAACCGAAAACACGACGCGCTCAAGACGGAGCAATGAAACGTCCACGTCGTCCCCTCTCTTTTACCGCCGTTAGTATTGTTACGTTTTCTCTCTATAGCCTCACGAGTCATTAAATAGTACATTTCGTAAGGTAAGAGTTTGTCCACGTGCGAAGCGGAGCAAGTGTGGAAATCTCACGAACGAAAAAAACGTATTTCATCTCGATTAGGAAATGCTATTTTTTCTACGATAGAATGTTGATTATAAATTACTGGATTACAATTTTTAGATCTTTATTTATTTATAACACAGACTTGATAATAATACTGGGTACTGATTCAAGTACCAAGTAGTGAGATTAACCGTCATTAGTGTCAAAAATCCATCAATTTATTTTAGTATATTCCCATCGGGTCGCTTGATAATGTTCATTTGTTTCATTTTCATCTCTAGAGTGAGAAACTATCACTTTCAAATGATCATTTTAATATCCAATTGTTTCAAAAGTAAAGGACGCCGCAAACTCCTTATGGAATTTGGGTCCCGGTGGATTTTTTTGAATTTTTGGTATGATGTAGTCCATGTAATTCTTAACAAATGTTACCATTGCGCCAACCCAAAAAAATGAGCAGTTTTGCAGCTAGGGGGCGTTGAAACCACCCCTTGCGCAGATTAGCCTATTTATTTTTGAGCCCGGTAACAATATTTTCACTTGTTTCATTATTGCTAATGCTGCACAATGTTGTGCTGTTTTATAAAAAAAGTTCTTACCCCCTCCCCTTTTTCCCCCAACTCCTATTACGGAACGCAAAAAAAATATTTCTCGAGTTGTTTCAAATGTATCGTCGAATGTTTAAATATGCCTAAATAAGGAAAATAGCAGTTTTTTATGATTATCCCTCCACCCCCCAAATGACACAAAACGAAAAAAGTTCGGTGGATTTTTCTGAATTTTTGATATGATGCAGTTCAAGTTATTTTGAATAGAAATGAATCGGGTGACAAACCCCAAAAATTAACTATTTTGATGCTACGGGGCGTTGAAATCATACCTTGCTCAGAATAGACTATTCATTATTATAGGCAGAAACAATATCTCTACGTATTTTTGTTTTATTTTATGCCGAACAATTGTGTAAACTTTCATAAATTGAAAATCTAAAACCTCCCCCTTATCCCCAACCCCTATTTCAAAACACGAAAAAAAATAGTTCAGGCACCACCTCAAATTCAAATTATGGATGTCTAATTTTTATTTATTTTCAAGATATTCGCCCAATTGATTGATATTCAAAAATCATGAACTACGCCCTACTAAGAAGTCAGCAAACTCCATCAATATTTTTCTGAAGGGAGGGAAAGGTGATATTAAACAACTGTACGATTTCCTCAATTTGAGCTGATTAAAACATTTATTTTGATAAAGCATTTACAAGTAGTCGGGAATACATTTTTTCGTGTTTTAAATTAAGGGTAGGGGTAAGGGGAAGGTTTTAGATTTTCATTTCATGAAGAATTACATAATTGATCAGCATAATCTAAACTAAAATACGTAGAGCTATTATTTCCGCCTATAATAATGAATAGTCCATTCTGAGCAAGGTATGATTTCAACGCCCCCTAGCATCAAAACTATTCATTTTTGAAGTTTGTCACCCAATTTATTTCTATTCAAAATAACTTGAACTGCATCATATCAAAAATTCAGAAAAAACCACCGAAATTTTTTCGTTTTGTGTCATTTGGGGGGTGGGGGGATAATCATAAAAAACTGCTATTTCCCTCATTTAGGCATATTTAAACATTCGACGATACATTTGAAGGCACTCGAGAAATATTTTTTTTGCGTTCCGTAATAGGAGTTGGGGGGAGAAGGGGAGGGGGTAAGAATTTTTTTATAAAACAGTACAATATTGTGCAACATTAGCAACAATGAAAAAAGTGAAAATATTGTTACCGGGTTCAAAAATAAATAGTCTAATCTGCGCAAGGGGTGATTTCAACGCCCCCTAGCAACAAAACTGTTCATTTTTTTGGGTTGGCGCAATGGTAACATTGGTTGAGAATTACATGGACTACATCATACCAAAAATTCAAAAAAAATCCACCGGGACCCAAATTCCATAAGGAGTCTAAGGGGTCCTTTTCAAGTAACAATTAACAATAGACATACGTCTGCCAATTGACATACGTCTGCCAATTGACATTTCAGTAGAGTTCTGTAAAGTAAATCAGAATGAGGCAGACATTCCGCACGTTTGTAAATTAATGGCAGACGCGCATGAACACGTGAAAATTGTGAGTTGAGTTTGTACAACTGAATAACGTCTACCATCGATATTTCTATCAAAATTGTGATAACAATAAACAAATTATTTAATGGCAAACGTTTTCATAAATTACCAGTATAAATTATCATTTAATAAAATTGCACTAAATTTTCAAGTATCAATTAACAATAGACATGTGTCTGCCAATTGACATTTCAGAAGATGAGTTCTGTAAAGTCATGAAAAATATTCCACATACAGACATTTCGCACGTGAGTAAATGAGTGGCAGACGCGCATGAACACGTAAAAATTATGGGTTAAGAGCAAACACTACCTTGGTGAAACGAAAATTTGTTTTAAGCCCACAGTTTTTGTTTGAAAATGTTTTAATTTTTTTTGCATTACTCAATGTTTTTGTGTAAATTCTTTAACCTCAGTGATTTTTGGTTATGATAATTTTTAAGAAAAAAAAATTAAATGATATGATGAATTGAAAAAATTGAGAGTTTCCGGAATTCCTATGGGACCACAAGAAATATCTCTTTCTTGAAATCAATGGTTTTTGCAAGAAACGGATTCTACGATCGGGAAATGAATACCTGATTGGCGCTGTAATCGAGAACGGACAGGTGCTGTGTTGTCAATGTTCATTCATTATCTTCACCCCCACTCTTGATAAGTATGCCAACAAACCTGAGCTGGAAGGGATGAGGAAGAAATTCGACTTTTCGGTGATGGTGGCTCTTAAGCCTGTCATCGGTATATCTGTCAAAATTGTTATAAAAATAAATTCTCTAATAGCAGAAGTTTTTATAAGTTAAAAGTATAAATTATCAATTAATAAAATTGCTGTAAATTTTCAAGTGACAGTAGTGGTAGTTCTTTGGGTAGGCCGCAACCGCAGCCAGGCAAGTAGGCCCTCATGGACACTTTTTGCCATCCCCTGTTCTCCACTTATCTACATTCAACCTCCGAGTTTTCCTTTTATTTCGAACCTTTGTGACCTCCTAATGAAGGTCAGTAGTATGTCCGACCACTCCAAGTCGATTAGTTCCTATTGTTGGAGTTTCTCAACTCCAAAGGATCCAAATCTTAGCCTCCAAGTAACAAGTGGAGTATGAATTATTTTTGCTTCATTCTAATTCAAGGTCATTTTCCTGTTTGAAAACGATCAAACAATACCATAGATCAAACATGCATGAAACTAAACTCAACGCTCTTGTTCTTCTGAACATTGAAAGTGATATTAGTAGATCTTTGGACTTTGATAATACGATACAGTTATTTGCTTGGGCCAAAGTCAGAAAGGAGAAGTTGAAAGTGTTTTTGTACATATTACATATTTCGATTGTATTATTTATAAATATACAGGGTGTTTCATAATAAATGCGCAGGACTTCAGGATGTGATAGCTCGTCCAAAAATATGAAAAAAAGTTTCTATTAACTTACCCTCTAAAATGCACCATTTTCGAGGGTTTTAAAAAAATAATCGTTTTTTGCAAATATCGCTGGAACCGTTTATCGCACAGAAAACAGATTTCGTAGGCATTTTCTACTCATAATAAGCTATGTTTTGTGAGGATTTTTTATTTTCTCAAATTCTTAATAGGTGAAAATATTGAAGGGGTAGTGAGTGTTTTCTTCTCCAACTTCTACGCCACTGGAAAATGTACAGTTTTGAGCATCCTATATGAACCACCAATGTTTTCTACACAAAAATGGTATCTTCTACAAACGCTTATTTCGACGCAAAGTTGACATTTTCCGTGAAATGTCATTTTGTTACTGCATTTGCGCTCTAGAGCGGAAATATTTCGAAAACGCTCGCTTCTTCAACGTATTTCTGCATGATAATTGATGATAGTGACAGCGAATTATCAAACACTCCTCCTGATGTAGCAGAAAGTGCAAAAATTGTTACTTTGAATCTCCTACCAGAGAAATCAAGGAAGAAATATGAATTACAATACGGTAAATTCATGACGTGGTGCCAGTCAAAACATTCACCACTGAAGATATTCACAAATTTTTACAAGAAGCGCCCGATGGAGAATATCTACTAAAAAAGGTAAATTTTAATATTTCATACTTTTAGTAGTTTGAGAAGCGATTAGTATTTTTTGAATTTAGTGCAATTTGGTTAGCATATACATTATGAAAGTTTGTGATGTACTTTTGTTGAATAAAGCATCTGGTGTTTCTTTTTCTGAAAACTGCGTTTGTAGAAAAAATTTTGTGTGTATTTCGAGCAGTGTCATTGTCGCTCTCCAAAGACTCTCTTTGTCAAGCGCTCTTAATACACAAATAGCTATTCCTAGTCATAAACTCTAAAGTTGACCGTTTTCAAGAAAAATCAATTTTCATGTTGTTTAAATAATGTTTTTTCCTCGAAAAATTGCTGCGTGCATTGAAGCTAACGGCGGACATTTCCAACAATTCAACTGAGTATGATTGTTATTGTTTTTTTTGCAATTTTTTTTGCAATTAAGAAGTCAACGTTTGGTTTTGTTACTGTAAACGCCAAACGTGATGACGAGCGATCGCGCAGGTATCTACTCCACCCACTAAGTTACTATTGGATTACGACAAGCCCTTTGCCGGCCAGTGTCGTACCTATAATTAATTTTAATTAGGGTAGCAAATGGAACATGACTTCTTTGTAATTTCTTGTCATATTTTATTTAGTATCATAGGTAGTAGTACAGTTCATTAAAATGTTATATAATGATAATGATAATGATAACTTTTATCAGTCACTTTTTTTTGTAAATACTTGATCCTCGATGCTCTAATGTCCAATTAAAATTCTTCTATTATTTTCAGTCCTTCTCCATCTGAAACCTATTTTCTTTAAAAATCTACGAAGAGATGTTTCGGAAGCCACAATTCCCAAAACGTCACTAATTTTGTGTTGGAACTTTTTCACCGTAATACGACACCGTTCCGTCTTATGAAAGTCGTAAATAATCCGTCTAATATTGGAATACTCATACTCGGGAATATCAGTTACTGGTGCTCTTCTAGGCCGCTTCTTTCTTCGTGTGGAAAATTTTACTTGCCCATTATTTGCAGAAATTAATTGCTTCCCTTCTTTAACCACTCTTTCAATGGTTCTTATTGAAATACCTGAAACAAAATTAAGATTCGTGTTGAAATTGTGTATTTTTAAATTTATTTAAAATGTTACCTGTAGCGAGAGATGTTTTATTTTTCACATTTAATAATGTATCCGTCTCACATTTAACACTTTGAAAATAATTGAAAACTTTAAAAATAATTTCACGTGCCTGACTCTTGATGACTGGTTTTTTGTTAGGCGATGACATTTTTTCAAAAGCAACACAAAAATTATTTAGAAAATTTCACACCTCACTTTTAGAGAGAATCAAAACATTCGTTCTTGTTTAGATGCCATGGCAACCCAAAAAAATTCCGGAAATTTTTATCCTCCTGGGTACCCTGGCCGAAATTAATAAGTGAAAATTTTTCTGCCAAATATTTGACAGGTGATAGTTTATATTTTGCTTTTATATACAAATGGAATTGTATTTTTCATTTGAAATGAGATAATATTTCATATTTATCTATTTATTAAATATTTCGATGTGTCTGTGAATATTTTCTTCACGATAATCGCAGAATTTGCAAATTCTGAAATCAAATTTCAGAAACACTTTAATACAACAGTTGTCTACATGTAATTCAAAGGCCCTGTGGCGAGTCGGTAAAGTGTCCGCCTCGTGGTCGCGTGGTCACTAGTTCAGTTCAGTGGAGCAAAAACATTTTTACTGTTTTTTTTTGATTAAATTTAAAAAAATCAAATTGAAATTTTGTTAAGTGTGTTTTACATATCAATATTTTCATGAATCTTTTTTGTACTGTGTATATAAATAGTTCAGGTGAACCATAGTTAGTTATTTCTTATGAATTGTTGGATATATTTTGGTGTGAAATTTTCTTACCGAATCCCCCGCGTGCTTGAATTAATTGCTGGAAATTTATCTCGTACATGAATTTTTTGAAAATTACTCGAGTCGCGAACTCGAAAAATTTCCGGCAATAATTCAAGCACTAGGGAGATTACAGGTGACAATGCCAAACGCCAACAGAATTGGAGGACAAGTAATGATACGCCTATGTACAGAGCATTTATATGTCTTGCAAGAGCTCTAGTGGGCGTCACATTGAAAATGAGTTTGTGCGCATGGGGGCGGGCTCGCCATCACGTTTGGCGTTTACAGTACTTGTTTTAACGTTTAAATAAATTTTGTATAATTAGGAAAAAAATTATTTAAAAAAAATTACTATGTTTTTCAACATGAAAGTTGATTTTTCTTGAAAACGGTCAACTTTAGAGCTTATGACCAAGAGTACCTTTTTTGTGTAGAAAACATTGGCGGTTTAAGTAGACGGCTCAAAATCATACTTTTTCCAGTGGTGTAGAAGTTGGAGAAAAAAAACCCACTACTCCTTCAAAATCTTCACCAATTATGAATTTTAAAAAATAAAAAATCTACACAAAACAGCTTATTATGAGTAGAAAATGCATTCAAAATCTGTATTTTGTACGATAAACGGTTCCAGAGATATTCGCAAAAAACTATAATTTTTTATAAATTTCAACACCCTGTTTCTCGAAAATGTTGAATTTTAGAGGGTACGTTAATAGAAACTTTTTTTCATATTTTTGAACGAGCTATCACATCCGGAAATCCTGCGCATTTATTATGAAACACCCTGTATATCTAATTTTAACAAGTAGGCAGCAGGCCTTCCCAATTTATTGCCCAACATCCTTTCTTTATTATCATCTATTCATCATTAAGAAAGACAGTTATTGGATCTATCCATGTTACATTACAAGTATATGATAGTTAATTGAATAGCTCTTCTTTGGCAATAGTTGGGAATTACCTTCCACACTCCCCAGACCATCTTCCGTAGAGCGTACTTTCGAAGTTTGACCTAGGGCGTAAAAATGTGGTAATCCGGCCCTGAGTGTGCGACGATCTCCATTGCTCGCACAAGATCTGCTTTTGATATGTATCCCAAATGAGGAAATAACCCACTTTATGTGGTAATATGAACAAAGAAACAATTTCAGATGAATTTGAACTTGTCCAAGGCTGAAAATTTACATTCTTAATTATCTTGATCATTCCACAATTCCAAAAAACTATTTGAGATCTGCAACTGGTCTTCTATAGTATAATAAAAAATGTTTTCATATCAAAGTTAATAGTTTATTTCTGTTGTAGAAACGTGCTATCTGAATCGCCCTGTTTAGTGAATCAGATACATTATCTGATATCTCAACACCTTACTGGATTCTCATTTTTTTACGGTCGTCATAGCGACGATTATTGACAGCGTGCGCGACAGCGAAATTTTTTTTTTTTAATCTCTCTGAAGTGACCAATTATTCACGGCAAATGCCTCTCTTCCGTAAAACTCTCGAAAGGGCAGATCTCAGTATTATTGTATGATATGGAACAGTACTAATATAGAAGAATTGTATGGTCCTTCGTTATTGTTAATGTTGAAAATAAAACTTCACAACCGAACTAGTGGATTTGGAATAACATTTAGTGTACAGGGATACGTATTACCAGATTGCTTGAAACCCCTGAAGACTATCTCGACCTTTGACCCAATCGAGCCGGACGTAAAGAAAGAAAATTTCAAGTAAGTTTGTTCAATTTTTCAATCGTGAAGTAGCAGACCAAGAGACTCTCCTATAGCAACATTACCCTTTCAATTTGCTCATTCTGTTCTATTGTTGGATGATAACTGGATGTACAATTTGTTGGGTATTTTCAATAAAATGGATGTACAAAAACTGAAAAAGGAAAGGAAAAACGCTAAAGCTCGGATGACTCGTATACAAAATTGAATTGATAATAACAAAGTCTCTGAAACTAATGTGGAATAATTTCAAAATAGGGAAGAAACATTGAGAAATACTTTTCAGAAGTATACTGATTCTCCGGATGAACTCGAAGACTTGGTTGGTGTAGAGGCCTCTGAAGTTGTTGAGGATATAGAGAATAAGTATTATTCAACTTTGACCAATATTCAACATAAAATTAAGAAATTGTCTCCAACTCATGTCAAACGCGCCAGGAATTGTGCTGATACACCTAGATCTATTTGTATCAGCACAATCCCTGGCGTCAAACATATTTGATGTGTCGATTGAAATATTTCTTGGCACAAAAATAATCATATTAATATAATATAGGCATGTGATAATTTCATTTATTTCCTGATAAAATAATTAGTACAATGCACATTTTTCACATATTAATAGAAATAAATAAGTGGGGAGGGTGTTACCCTCAGAAGTCTGGGGGGACTTAAAGGAAAACCGTTTGGTTGATGATAATGCTTCAAACAAGTTATTTGGCAAATTTTGAACAACGTAGAAAGTCTGGGTAAGATTTCTCAATGTCTTGTGGTAGTGGTCTTCAGAAATAAGTAACATTCCAGATTGCACTTGACCGTCTCGTCATTCCCATGGACGTATAATATCGTGTACACTTTATTTTATAGGTCCATGGTCATTCATTCCTTAAAATCTTAATTTGTGTACTGCTATCTCCATCTATCTGCGAGTAGTCGAAACTCAACACTCAATTCCCTCGATGAGAAGCGATAACTGTATTTGACAGAACGGGCTTGTTCAAAGTTGGCTGGTTGGTTCGACGGCTGTTGTTATTACGATAAGATTACGGTAGGTAGCAGCGAATGTCTATTTTCTCTATGGCCACTGAATCCTAGAAGCAGGCTTTGGCCTTGTAAGAAGGCCAAAGCCTTCTAGGATTCAGTGACCCTAATTTTCACGATCGAACTCAATACTACCCGTATAGTTTCGAGTTCCCTGATTTTCACAAACACACAAATATCTTTTACGTGAACATCGAAAATTTCTGATAAACGGATTACTTACCTAATCCCTGTAATTGAACAAAACATTCCAGTATCCATCAGATTGAGTATATGATAGCTAGTGGCTTATGATTTGGATTTGATTATGAAGAGTTGAGTTTGCTTACCTACTAACTTTTTAAGTATACCTAATACACTGTTAAAAGTTTTTTCCTAATTATTAACAGGTAATCGTTATTAACTGAGTTGAAAATGCGTGTATTACTAGCCAACCTAACCTAACCTGACTAACCTAACGGTAGACAAAATTACTATTCAAAATTGTTAGCGATTCAACATTTAACGACTATTCAACCAAAATTAGTATTGATGGGATTGCTTATGTCGTGCATTTTAGTGTATAGTCTCCAGTGTGACTGGTGGACAGTTGGTTCTGCTGATATTAGTGACTTGTGATCTGGTATTCCAAAATATCCCTATTTTGAAGAGCATGTCTCAAAAGTGAGGTTAAAGTAAATAAACATTTGAATGAAATGTTGGTTTTAAATATTTTACAGAGTGTTACAAGACCGCTCACGAGGTCGACCTCATCTTTGGTCAGATTAATACCTATTTATAGCGCAAACGTTGTCAAAAGGAATTTGACCAGCATCAAGGAAATTGCTAACCAATCAAATATTTGCAATGTCACTTCACACTCGATTCAGATCACTAGAAATTATGCCAAGGGAAAAGACAGGAAGAAGGAAAAGGGTATGTAAGTTTTAGCACCTGTTACATTTGTTGTATTCAATGCCACTGCCTCGAGTCATAAAGCTTTGTCAATAATAATGTGTATTTTCAGGTAAGGCCAAGGTTGAAGTGAATGAAACACAACTATCAGAAGTTTTGAACGTGGCTTCAATGAAATCACAAATGCAAAAAGTCATAGAACAACTCAAAGATGATTTTGTAAAGAACTTGTCCATACGTTCTACGACAGGTAGCTAATGAAATGCTACTTTTCATGGAATTCTTGATGAATTTAAATTTCACTTTAGGTTCAATTGAAACATTGGTTGTAAACTTCGAGGAAAAAGAGCATACTTTGCAAGAACTCGCTCAAATCATCAGAAAGAATCCTAAAACTCTTGTAATCAATATGGCCATATTTCCACAAGCTATTCCAGCAGCATTGAAAGCCATAAGCAAATCAGGAATGAATTTGAACCCACAACAAGACGGTACAACAATTTACATACCTATTCCCAAGTACGTAAAGCATTGGAAATATCCTTTTTTTGAATCACACCGATATTTTTTTCATTTTCTTATGTTGTCTTGGAAAACTCATTTTTTGCCCCTCATCCAACTTCTAAAAATATTCTAACCTTCCGAAGTGTTTGTATCAGACAATTACTACAGAAATTTTGCTGGTAATTTTTCCACTCTTTTCTTTCATTATCCTCACTTTGAAATGTCTACACCAACTTGTTTGAGCCATATTTTTAATCTCAATTATTACTCTTTGAGAGATTTGATTGGAATCGACAGCTATCAGTATCAAATGTGACAAAAAAAGTGTTGTCAAAAAAAAATCATTAGATTTGTTTCAATGGCTGCGGTTGTGGTAATTATTTTTATTATTATTTGGTACTAAATTATAATTATTTTTAGGGTTACAAAAGAACATCGTGAGAATCTCGCAAAAAATGCGAAACAATTATTCACAAAATGCAAGGATGGAATCAGAGATGTTCAAATAAAGCAGGTGAAACAACTGAAACGGAAAGGGGACATTTCTCAAGATCTTGCCAGGAATATTGAAGCTCAAATAATTGCAATTGCTGATGATTTCATAAATGAAGGAGAAAAAATTTTTGAAACTAAGAAAGAAGAACTAATCGGAAAAGATTAGATGTTATTTCCACAGTTATCTTCGTTATATTGATTACTGTAGTATTCATGTTTTAGTGTGATGATTTGCTAGATCATAGATTTGAACGTGAAGGGTTAGATAACATGTATTGACACACTTCAGAATAATGTTCATTTACCTGCTGGAATTGCTGATGGTAAAGAAAGTTTGTTAGTAATGGATTGATCAAAATGTTTGTACAGATTTACAATTTCCATTTTTTAGTGTTTAATACAATTTTTTATTAAATATGATCCAAAATGTCTTTGTCTTCTCTTATTACCAATAAATTCAAACAAATTCTGTACTTTAATATCAGAATAAAAATGATGTCTTCATATTAGTTTCATAAGAATAAAAAGCCCTTAACTGGACATGTAGTTTATTGCAAAAAATTATTTAATATGAAATAAAAAGGATGTGGTTAGAATGGATCCCTGAAGGCATGATTGTATTTATGTTGGGTATCACTTGAAACTCCATCTACCACCATATGGTGATATCTGTCTTTGAAAATGTCTGATAGAACATAACTGGGGGGGGGGGGCAAGCCACTGAAATCTTTCCCAGATAGCACTGAAAATACTATTTGAAATCAGAAGTGATTTTTTTTTTCATGGACTCCAATTATTTCGTGATATTAATCAATCTTTGGAGATAACTGGTAGGTGCTATTAATAATCACAAAATATTCAAGCAAACAAATTTAATTATTGAAACATATGATTACAAATTAAAGGAAAAAGTTGTATTGGTACTTTGCCGTGGCTGTCCCGTTGAAAACAAGGCAGCCACGGCAATAGTCCAGTTACACCAATCAGGAAAAAAAGAAAAAATTGATCTTCAACAAAATAAACTCTTAAAAAAATGTTCACTCTGTGGTGTCCATTGCTGTTGTTGGGATTGGGTCTCGTGGTCCTTCGTCCCCCGTATCTTCCCTCAATGGATCTGCTGGCTGAGCTTCAACTGCAGCTCCTCCTGCACCTCCTCTACGTTCCTCACCCTCAATCAGACCCAAGTATGGAGCAGTCTCATTTTCCTCCAGTATTTTGAAGGGTTGTCCTTTACCAACATAACCAATAGCGACATTCTTTGTGTTCAAGTCTACCTCTGGGGGTAAGGTGTCTCTCAAGGCACGTAAACCATGTTTGACGAGTTCTTCTAGGGAACATGTAGCTAGTTCATCTAGATGTTTCTCAAGATATGTTCTGGCACTCTGAGACCTGGCGCCGATTGACATTGCTTTGCAGTCGTAAAAATTAGCAGATGGACAAGTTTGATAGATGTGAGAACCTGATTCGTCATAGCCTGCTACCAAAAGACCCACTCCGAATGGTCTGCGGTCATAGCGTTGAGTGCAGTGTTGCATTTTGTTACCTGCAATAAAGTAATACGTTTTTTAGTCCTTGCAAATGCTTTTCTCTTTAGCACAATGCTTCATACGGTAATATAATAATAATAATATAATTTTATAAAGTACATTTACATTACGTTTCATACAGGTACTTAGGTATTTTTCTAAAAAGTATAATATACTAGTTGGTACACCTAGTCCAAGGACCTGATGTGTACGGTGTAACAAAAAAATAGTAAATAAAACTTGGTGAATAGTTGTATACCAGTGATTTTATAACCAAAGAGTAATTAGAATAACAAACACAACTTAATATGCTTTGCTGACAGGTGTGCATTGTTTGGGATTATTAAATGCATGTATTTATAGTAATTATGTGATGTTTAAGTATTTAGTTTGATTTTTACCTTTGATTTTTTTTGGACAGAGCAAAATTATGTAAAGAATACGTTCATGCTGAACCATGCTCAATATATTTCAATTCAACTCTAAATATGAACATAAAAATCATTACTCACCTAGTGTGCTGATGAGCCTATTGAGAGGCATATAAGCATCTAATGAATACTTGTAATTCAAGCATTCGTTTCTCATATATCGACTGAGAATCCTAGCATCAGCAGTGAGTCCTGAAATAGTTATTCCAATATGTTCGTCGATGTTGATGATTTTTTTCTGATACGCCGAGAGTTCCGATGAAGCTCTTTTCAGAGCTATAATGACAGCATGAGTTTTACTTTTCAAACCAACAGTTGCTGACCCTAGGTTAACCGCTTCCATCGCATATTCTACTTGATGTAGACGGCCCTGAGGGCTCCACACCGTCACATCACTATCATATTGATTTCTAAACATTTTCTATCAGGTTTTGGATTTTCACAAAATGCCGACAAATTGACACAATTTGAAAAATTGTCTGTAATGCTAAGCTACGTCAAAAATTTCTGACACCACTGACATCTGACACCAGTGACAACTGACTAGTGACACCTGACTTTAAGATTGACAGACGGGTTGTTTCTTTTGCACGAGGTTTGTTCTGGGGTTGAACTCACAGAACTCATACTTATATCTCATAAGATATAAGTATGAGTTCTGTGGTGGAACTCTGCAACTTCAAAGAAATTGAATGTTATCTGACTAGGAGAGTCTAATCCCCATAAAACAATGGTGACACTAATAGAAAGAGATGGAAGAACATTTGTGACGAAGTTGGATACGTCATGTCCGCCGTTCTCTATAGACAGTTACAGCCTAGGGCACCCCGCACTCTTGGTATATGAGAGTTTTACAGCCTACAGGCACAGATTAGAAAACATGTTTTCAAATCTGTGCTACAGGTGACAGTTTTGTTCCTTAGTCCGAGTTCAACTCTGTACTCATGTCCAAGTACGTCACTATGATACGTTAATGTTACAAGATTCTGATTGGCTAGAGCTTATTGAACCCTCAGTTTACTCTCTTTGGTCTACCACCAAGGCCATTGAATTCAGGTCCTTGCCCTCCAACAGGTGGTGTAGTAAAAATCAATGTGACCATTGTTTGAATAGAAGCATTGTTTATAATTTAAACAATGATAGAAGTAAGATTTGGCAGCCAACCTTATGGGATTAATATTGGATTCAAATGGAAGCGACATGTAGATGGCGTAAGAGATCTCGCCTCCAAGTCCTGTCGTAACTCGATTGAATATATATATATATAGTTTATATAGAAGTAAGATAGTCAATGCCTCTGTAGTTGGTGTTGGACGCAAACGCGAGTGTCATCTAGCGTGATTAGTTACAAACATGAATATTTGACGTCATTTTAATGCAGGTTTCTTCAAAAAACCCTGATTTTGATGCTGTCCCATTATTTCAATCAAGTTACGACATGACTTGGATGCGAACTCACTATCGCCATCTACATGTCGCATCCATTTTAATCCAATTATAATCCCATAAGGTTGACTAACTATCTTCTATCATTGTTTAAATAGTAAGATAGTCAAATGCCTGTGGAAAAGGCATTGGACCCAAACGCGAATGTCATCTACAAACACGAATATTTGACGTCATTTCAATGCAGGTTTCTTCAAAAAATCCTGATTTTAGTGCTGTCCCATTGTTTCAATCAAGTTACGACATTACTTGGATGCGAGATCACTGTCGCCATCTACATGTCGCATCCATTTGTTTCCAATATAAATCCCATAAGGTTGGCTAACTATCTTACTTCTATATAAACAATGATTGAAGCTGGGTAATCCTCATACAACGATTGAAGCAATGGTACAGCTTGAAAATCAGGGTTTTTTTGAAGAACTCCACTAAAATGATGTCAAGTATTCATGTTTGTAACTAATCACGCTAGATGACACTCGCGTTGGGTCCAATTCCGATTCCACAGGCATTCTCTTTTATGGTGTATTGAAAAGAATATCTCGAATCCAAATACAGAACACCTAGAAAGTTATTTTCATTAGGATTATTGCTATAGGGCATTATTATATTTGCTCTATAATAAATGATAATAGATTATAATCGTTATGAATTTCTAAATAATATAAACCCACCATCTATTGGACAAAAGCCAAAACACATTTACCTGAAACGTTAACTACATGAATCTCGTTGTGACTGATCATCGTTTGTTCAATGTTTGTACCGTTGTATGAGGATTACATAGTAATATCACCTTATGGACGTTTCATTGGAGCCAAAAGGAGACTGCGTGTAGATGGCAGCATCGTCGAGGGAGACTATGGAGTTTCATTGGTCAGCTCGAACAGCCATTTAAGTCGAGATTCGCTTGCCACGACTCACCGCGCTTGGGTAAAATTATTGTTTTGCAGGTCCGCAGTCACAGATTTTCATGTTTCAGTTCCAGTCGTATTTATTTACTTGTTGGACGAATTCGCAGTATTCATGGTGAATTGGTGTGATCAGGCGTTTGTGTTTATACAGTTCAATAGTGACGATTGTGTAGATTTCAAACTGATTGCAAATCTTTGCTGAATTATTTATAGGGACGGTCTAAGCGCCATTTTCAGTTTAAGTTGTTATTGAAAGTGCCGAAGTATAACTGAAAGCAATTTGTTTTGATGATGAATTATTTCTATAAAAACTTAGATTTGGATAATGAAAACAGGATTAAAACCCCTACAGAATTAATGACAAATTTCATCAAAAGTTGTGTGCACAGTTGTATTCATAAAAAGGTCGTACAGCAGTTATAGAATATTGTGAGTCTGGCTCGTCAATCTCGATTATTAAACTTCTTATCGACTTTGACAAATAGTGACAAAATTCAAACAATTTTTGTCAGTAACGCGCTTTTATCATTTTTCTAGTGCAATTAGTGCAATGCCTCTATTAGTGATCGTACCTATTTTACTGACTGAACAATCCCTGGCGGAATGGGTAGTGAATGATGAAATATTTTTCTCAAATTACATATTTGATTTGAACTAAGGACAACAAATATGCCTATATAATTTTTGTTTACGAAAAAACTTCCTTTGACCCCACTCTAATACTCTTGTGATTTTTCTGAGATATTTGCGGAATGGGTAGTAAATGACAAAATATTTTTCTCAAATTGCATATTTCATTCAAACTAAGGACAACAAATATTCTTTTATATTTTTTTTCCGAAAAAAACCCCCTTGACCCCACTTTACTCCTGTGATTTTTCGGAAATATTTGCGGAATGGGTAGTAGATGACAAAATATTTTACTCAAATTGCATATTTGATTCAAACTGAGGGCAACGAATATTCCTATATATTTTTTTAAAGAAAAAAACCCTCTTGGCCCCACGTTACTCTTGTGATTTTTCGGAAAAATTTGCGGAATAGGTAGTAAATGACAAAATATTTCCTTCAAATTGCATATTTGATCCATACTGAGGACAACAAATATGCCTATATAATTTTTTTTTCGAAAAAAAAAAACACGTTACTATTGTGATTTTTCGGAAAAATTTGCGGAATTGGTGGTAAATGACAAAATATTTTCCTCAAATTGCATATTTGATTCAAACTAAGGAACTAAGAAATTTTTCCGAAAAATCACAGGAGTAAAGTGGAGTCAAGGGTTTTTTTGGGAAAAAATTATAAAGGCATATTCGTTGTCCTTGGTTTGAATCAAATATGCATTTGAGAAAAATATTTTGTCATTTGCTACCCATTCAGCAAATTTTTCCGAAAAATCATAAGAGTGAAGTAGGGTCAAAGGGGGCTTCTTTCGAAAAAAAATTATATCGTCATATTCGTTGTCCTTAGTTTGAATCAAATATGCAAGTTGAGGAGGATAATTTGTCATTTACTACCCATTCCGAAATTTTTTCCGAAAAATCACAAGAGTAAAGTGGGGTCAAGGGGGTTTTTTCGGAAAGAAAATTGCAAAGGCACATTCGTTGTCCTTAGTTTGAATCAAATATGCAAGTTGAGGAAAATATTTTGTTATTTACAAACCATTCCGCAAATTTTTCCGATAAATTACAAGAGTAAAGTGGGGTCAAGGGGGGTTTTTTCGGGAAAAAATCGAATAGGCGTATTTGTTGCCCTTGGTTTGAATCAAATATGTAATTTTAGGAAAATATTTTGTCATTTACTACCCATTCCGCAAATTTTTCCGAAAAATCACAAGAGTAGAGTGGGGTCAAGGGGTTTTTTTCTAGAAAAAGAAATTATGTAGGCATATTTCTTGTTCTTGGTTTGAATCAAATATGCAATTCGAGAAAAATATTTTGTCATTTACTACCTATTCCGCAAATTTTTCCGAAAAATCACAGGAGTAAAGAGGGGTCAAGGGGGGTTTTTCAGAAAAAAAAATATATAGGCATATTTGTTGTTCCTAGTTTGAATCAAATATGCATTTTGAGAAACATATTGTGTCATTTACTACCCATTCCGCAAATTTTTCCGAAAAACCACAAGAGTAAAGTGAGATCAAGGGGGGTTTTTTCGAGAAAAAATTATATAGGCGTATTTGTTGTCCTTAGTTTGAATCAAATATGCAATTTTAAGAAAATATTTCGTCATTTACTACCCATTCCGCAAGAAATCCTTCAGTCAGTAAAATAGATTCTCCCTCTGTTAGTGTCGTACCTACCTTGTACGACTTTTTTATGCACACAACTACACTTCGTAGGTAACAATATTTAAAAATTTCGGACCATGAAGATTTTCAAACGATTGAATAAAAGTTTATGTAAAAGGCTGGGAAAATGTTGGTAACTCATGCAAAGAACACAGATATTACATTTTGAAATTATTGATAAGAACATTGATATTCAAATACTGTAAAAAATGTCAAAGTATATGAAATCTTGTAAGCAAACAAAAAATGTTAAACTATTAAAATCGCAAAACAGTGATATTATTATGTATTATTGTTATACAGTGACCGCCAAAAAGTATGTACTATATGGGAAAAAAGTTTGTTATTAGAGTGTGGGAAAAACATTTCTGGGGAAAAGTTTGTGCATGTCCAATAACCTAAAACCGATTTTGACACATGTTACGTGACCACTAGTATGGCAGCAAAATGGAAAAAAATACCATGAAGAGGCCAAAAGTGGGCAAGATATCGAGAAAAGTAATTTGGAAAAGTTGCTTGGAATTTAATGTTATACTCACAGTCGAGTTTAAAGCAATAAATTGAAAAAATTCAAAATTGCATTTTTTTGGACTAGGTATTTTCCGATCTCTTTGCAAAAATCAAAGTTTTTATATGAATGGCTTGACTATAGTGGAACATTTGTATATCGATGATAGGTAATGATAAAACTTTCACATTTTTTTTTTCATTAGTTTATATCTTACAGTTATATCAGAATTATTTCAAGACTAGTGTGATTATATGCAATCTGGATACATCATGTTTCCTGATTATAATCAAGTTTTAATGATAATTTTATTGTGCATGAGTGTTTTACTTTGCACGTAATATTTAAGCCTCTTAAATTTGACGCACTATTTTCAAGTTTATGTGCGAAGTGAAACGCTCATGTACGATTATCATGAAAACTTGATTGTAATCAGGGAACCAGAATGTTTCTAGATTGCCATATCATCACAATAGTCTTGTAATTCTAATATAACTGTTAGATATGAACCAATAGGTAGCTTTACATTCACGCGCAACCTCGCGCGATTGGATCAGTCTAAATGCTTAAATAATCATTCGGTTCTTAGACGTGTTAAAACCTGCATGATAACGCACGTTCTTTCACAAGTGATTTTCTGCAGTTGATTTTTTAAAGTTGTTTTCACTTCCACGTGGTCAGTATGTTTAAGGGAGAAACCAAATTCATCAAAATATACGAAATTATTCTGTATCCATTCGCAAATAATGTTCGAAATCCATTGGAAATTTATCACGCAACTCATTCATCAAAGACATATTCCCATATTTGTTCCGATTTTCCATCCATGCTTTTAACCGATAACTCATTTTTTGACGATTATTCAAAGTATTCAGATAGGCCAGGCACAGTGCTACCTGAATCTTTCGTTTTCGGTCTTTAATTTTGTTCATTGTGGTGAAACCGTCTATAAAACTGTTGAACTTTTTAACACCCCACGAGCCACGACTAGCACGAGTGAAACTTGACACTTTTTGAGTTACACTAACATTTTTATCCACTACGGTACAGGCTTTCTCTATAAACAATGGTACAGGCCAAAACCACGCGATTGAAATGTTGCAATTTTAAGGAAACAAATTGGACAACGCGACACTCTTAGCCACGCGAAAACACGAGCGATTGGAACGTGGTGCCAATCGCGTGTGATTGCGTGTAAATGTAAAGGTACCTAATGTAACAGCGAGGGTTCTGGAAAAAAACATTTTTTTCAATTTAGTGCCATATCTGGTGCGGAGAACATGAGACAGTTTTGTCATTATCACTGAAATATAAATATTCCATTAGTCAAGCCATTCAGAAGAAAAAACTTTTATTTTCTTAAAGAGATCGGAAAATATTAAAGAAAATGGCAATCTTCGATTTTTTCGAATTATTGCTTGAAACTCTGTGTGTGAGTATAGAATTAAATTCCTAGTAACTTTTTCAAATTACTTTCATCGATATCTTGCCATCTTACCCCACTTTTGGCCCCTACATGTCATTTTTTCCCAATTTGCCGCCATACTAGTGGTCACGTGACATTTGTCAAAATTAATTTTCAGGATATCTGACATGAACAAACTTTTTCCCAGAAATATTTTTTCAATACTCTGGTAACAAACTTTTTTTCCATATGGTACATTCTTTTTGGCGGTCACTGTATTTCGAAATTTGTGTCTGGTGGCGTAGAAGAATTACTATATAGATTGTTTCTTGAACAAAATTTTATAAGGCAGCATTCGCTGTGAGGATTTTTCTCTCTTGTCACTCGAATGCTTGAAAATGGAAATATGTTTCAACAAGTTGATATCTTTAGCAGCTGAATAAATGCTATCAAAAAAGGACTGAGTCACATATACACGGTGGGGCACCGAAAACGAAACAGATCGAATATCTTCAAAATGCATGTGTTGTGAAAAAAATGCAAAAACACGTCGATTTTTAATTCAAAGGGGACATCTTCCTATCATAACCTTAACTGTCATACCTCTCCCCCCACCCCCCTTGGTCACTATCACCCAAACAATTTGAATTGGGAAAGTAGTAAGTGTGACACATCATTGAAGAGGTAATTTCAGAAGGAATTCAGTCATGTCAATTTTTGCTACCTAACCATTTTAGCGCCCTTTTACGGGAAAAACAACAGTTCCGTATTCCAAATTATGATACTTCATTTGCAAGGTAATTTGTCATAAATTTGGTGACAATGCATTATATATTTTTTCTAAAGGAAAAAACAAAATGGCGACTCCAAAATTGCGGACAAGATTTGCAATTATGGTCCGATTCGATTCACGATTGATATATGTTGGTTCAGGGTCATAAATTATGATTTGTTCGTCAATGCAAAAAAAAACAAGATAGTGGCTCCAAGATGGCGGATGAAATTTGTAATTATGGTCCGATTCGAATCAAAATCAGTGTGAGAATTTTTAGGGTCGGAAATTATGATTATTTTGTCAATGCAAAAAACCAAGACGGTGGACGGAATTTGTAATTGTGGTTTGATTCGATTCAAAATTGGCATATAGGGATTTTACAGATTTGTTTTGTCCCACACATACATACCTACTAACTAACTAACAGGGCAAGTTGAATGAAAGCTTTTGAAGAATAAAAAAAATTGAACATTGAATAAACTTGAGGATTGGAAAACCTTGAATAAATTCGAATCCAATCATTTCAAACTGCATCAATTCATAGTAGATGCTCAAAGACTTTGCCATGGACTACCATACATAAGTAAAAGTTAGTCTCGAAACGCTGTCTGACGTTTTTGAGTAATGTATGAAAAAAATTCCAATTTCTAAGTTCATACAATGGTAATTTTTTTAATTTTTGTTGTTTTCGTGAATTGCTTACATTAGCTTTCAAATTGAATATCATAAGTTGGAATACGAAACAGTTGTTTTTCCCGAAAGAGGGTGCCAAAATGAAAAGTTAGATAGCGAACACTCACATGTCTTAATTCCTTATGGAATAACCTTTTCAATGCAGTGTCACACTTAGTACTTTCCCTATTCAAATTGTATGAGTGACGAAGGGTTGGGGGGAGTGGTGCGAAAGTTGAGGTTGTGATAGGAAAATTTCCCCCTTGGATTAAAAATCTACGTGCTTTTGCATTTTTTTTCACAATACATGTGTTTTGAAGAATTCGTTTTCGATGCCTGGTCGAATCGAACCACAATTACAAATTTCACCCACCATCTTGTTTTTTGCATCAACAAAAAAAAAACATAATTTCCGACCCTGAAAATCCACAGATACTAATTTTGATTCGAATCGGACCATAATTACAAATTCCGTCCGCCATCTTGGAGCGACCATCTTTTTTCATTGCAATGACAGAGAAATCGTAATTTCTGACCATGGAAACCACCACATATCAATTTTGAATCGATTCGGACCATAATTGCAAATCTTGTCCGCCATTTTGGAGCCGCCATTTTGTTTTTTTCTTTTAGAAAAATAACATAATGCATTTTCACCGAATTTATGTCGAATTAGCTTGCAAATGAAGTATCATAATTTGGAATACGGAACAGTTGATTTTCCCGCAAGATGGCGCCAAAATAAAAAGTTAGGTAGCAAAAATTGACAAGGCTAAATTCCTTATGAAATTACCTTTTTAATGGTGTGTCACACTCACTACTTTCCCTATTCAAATTGTTTGGGTGGTAGCGACCAAGAGGTGGGGGAAGAGGTATGACAGTTGAGGTTCTGATAGGAAGATGTCCCCCTTGGATTCAAAATCGACGTGTTTTTGCATTTCATTCACAACGGATGCGTTTTGAAGATATTCGCTGTTTCGTTTTCGGTGCCCCACTCTGTATACTTCCTTAAAAAACTAATGCTGCCGTATGATTGATATTGTATTGTATTATTGTATCATGTACTTTATTGGGTATTTATCTATTCTTAGTTTTAAGATGTTATACATTCATTTTTATTGCAACAAATTGTAATTGGGATTACCCGTTGAATAAATACATAAAATACTTGTATTATCGATTTAATTGAATTGGTCACTGTGAAATTATAGTTTATCATTTGTAGAGCTAGAGGAACTTTATGGCTATATTTAAACCAAGATTGGGGCAAGGGAAACTCGTCCGCTATTTTGATGTTATGAATTTACATTTTCGCCAGAAATATGAACACCTGCCAAATTTTGAGTTAATTCGAAAACTGCTAGTGAGTCAAAATCCACTTCCAAGATTTTACGCAGACAGACATACAAACAGTCTTATTTGAATAAATGCGCGTAAAATATGCATATTCTCATCATCTACCATATCGATTTTGGAACCACCATCCCAAATTTTATCAAAAAACACATTTCCGACCCCAAAAACCCCCACATACCAATTTCAAATTGATCGCCCGCCAAAACCCTTATTAAAATGTCATAAAGCATCCTCACCTGAATGACGATTAACTGTCATATTTTAAGTCCATTGATTAGATTCTGTCAGACAGGTACTTACAGAAACTTGACTCACAAATTCCAATCAATTACATTTTTTATTACTGAATGTTGACAAGGGTAATATTCTCAATTGAAAATAGAGAAACAGCTCCTAAGCAAATGGAAACAAACCTACAATAAAAATGAATGAATGCATTAGCCGGGGAAGTAGTTGTTTCCTGTTAGATATTACAAAAAATAGCTTAATTTTTATCGTAGGTTTGTTTCCATTTCATCATGTTCATAATTTCTTTAAAAATTTTATCGACTGTAGTTTATACAGCTCGACCATGCTCGACTGGTAAATCTCCTGGATGTCAGTCAGTTCATATTTGTTTAAATGAACGGATACGTCAATAGGACAGCAGCGACAATTTAGTAAGTTGGAGCAGATTTCTATTCCACAAGACAACTCAGGGAGTTTCCAATCACGTATAATATCAAAATATTATCACCTAATGCGATTTATCAAAATTTTGAACCCAAGTATCCGAATATGAAATTCTGTTAGCTATTTCATACGTCTGAACGTGAATAATGTTCAACCCCTCAATCCGTCCCTGTTTAAATTACGTTCCAACAAGTTGGAATTAGGACCGTGAAGGGGTCACTACTGCACGGATTGAAAAATTCGAAGTTTCCACATGTTCCTGGCAGATGGCGCTGAAAATCGGCTCCAATAGATGATACACAGGCGTTATCCTACTATATAATCCTCAATCCTCATACAACGTTTGTACTATTGATGTCGGTATCTAATATCATTGTTTATATTATAGAAGATAGTTAGCCAATCTAATGGGATTAATATTGGATTCAAATGGATGCGACATGTAGATGGTGACAATGATCTCGCATTCAAGTCATGTCGTGACTTCAGTGATCTGACCTCCATGTCATGTCGTAACTTGATTGAAACAATGGGACAGCATTAAAATCAGGGTTTTTTTTGAAGAACCCTGCATTAAAATGACGTCAAATATTTATGTTTGTATCTAATCACGCTAGATGACACTAGCGTTTGGGCCAATGCCGATTCCACAGTCATTGACTATTTTTTTTCTTTGGTTCTTGGCATCGACTGCTATGGTCATTAGTCACGTGTTCTGGATATGCCTTGTTACTAACTCCATGCGCCACCTTAGGAGCAGCACTGTTAATTGGAACGCAACAGTGAATCGTGCAAAACTCACCCCAGTCCAGCCACGAGATTTGAATAATTTAATCGGTCAAATTAAATCAATATGCAGTGAGCAGATACAAATATGGAACAACTTCGACAAAAATCAATCAGATATTCATTCGAATAAATATTGTATTCCATTTTGATTATTTTCTAATCAAATTCACGTTAATCAACGCGCAAACGTTTTATTATTATTGTACTAATTTTTGAATTTTCGTAATGACATGTTTCATAACATTTCAGATCTGCCCAATACAAAATATGGCAAATTAATCCAATTTTATAGAAAAATTCTTTTTATTTCGGAAACCTGAATCTTCAGATATAGGAACATGATATTTCATTTGAAAGGAAATTCAATTGTCTTTCAGGATATCTGATAACATACAGGGTGTTCCATTTGAAAAAATGCACATTTCAATACTTTTGTATCTATCGGTGAAATCACAAACTATCAACGACCCTGTATGATGAAGAACGATTTTCTCTAGTCTTAACTAATACACAGGACATTGACAAACTATATCCAAAATTTCAGCTTTCTACGTATCCAAATACTGCAAAAATAAACATTTACTTAATTGAAGCTATGTTTCGCACAAAAAATAAGGAAATTAATGATTTTCTCGAAAATCAATGGAGATAGGTATAGGGAAGTATCATATGAAAATAATTTTAAAGCAATAACAAAGCGGAAAATTCTATCATATGCAGGGTTTTCCATTCAAAATGTCCAAGTTGTTGCTACTTTTCAACAGAAGTGGCAACGCCGCAGCGCTGGAAATATTTTAGATCGATAGAGCGGAACTGATTATTCAAGAAGCCAAATTTTCAAAATAATCCTACGTCCCCTTTTCCAGAAACGTCTTATATGCCATCAAGTTTGGGACATCTTGTATGTATCTTGTGGAGAGAATTGAATCTTTGGTTGCCTGAATTTCTTTATATAATTTGAATATTTGATTGATTGCAGTGTATTGAATTCAAACAACATTTTCGAAAATTATGTTGAGTATCGATTTATATATGATTTTGTTTTTCAACTTAGTCTGAGTTTTCAAGTAGAGTGCCAGAGCCTTGACTTCAACATTAATTAAATTCAATCTCCTCTTGTCTTGTGTTCTACACAATTGATCTATCGAAACTCTGTACAGATGTCCACGCCATATAAAATTGTCAGTCTTTAAAACCATTTTTTGAGTGTAGCTTTTGTTCAATGGTAGTACTTGCGCTAGTTATTGAGTTTGAGTTTACATAGTTTACCGGCATGCCATGACGTTTTGATTTTTCGTAATCTCATACTGTTGTTTTGATTTAACGGTATTCAGATGACAATTGAAAAGTTATTGTTAACAGCCTCTGTCCGTTAAGATTTATTAACGGCCGGCGGCCTTTAAGAAATAACTTGTTCTAATATATTTTTTCAAAACTTTATTCTGCTTACAATACAATAATTATAATAATACTATTTATAAATTTGAAAAGTAATTTGAAATTTAAGTATTTGAAATTTCTGTCTCACCAGTATTTGAACTTGTTGTCGGTGTGGCCTCATTACTATGAAATAGTTGTCTCATTATCTTCATTCTCTTTGAAACTGAATATTCAATATAGTCCGGGAGCCAGTGACACATTTCCATGACCAAGTTCCTCTCAAGCGAAAATTAGTGGAATGCATCAGAGAGTTATATTATAAAGCTTCGTGAACGTCAGCTGCGGTTCCGTGGGGGGATGAGCGGTGGTAGCCTCCCACGCACAAAGAAAAAGAAATGTATTCAATTTTGTTTTCCTACCTGAAAACATGTTAAATTATCGCTAAAGCAATATCTTGAAGAAAGAAAAAATCAGCTGACTTTAGCATGGTGTATTATACGACAGCTAGTTGGTCGAACACAAAAAAAATTGTACCTTCTATGATTTCCTCTCAAATAAAATTTTACCTTATATTCGGATTGCGTCAATTTAACATGTTTCCGGGACGGAGGACATAATTGAATATATTTTTTTCTTCGTGCGTAGGAAGCTACTGTGCTGATCATCCCCCCCCCCCCCCCACCAATGAAATCGCAGCTGACGTTCACGAATCTATATAATACTCTCTGATGCATTCCACTAAATATCGCTTGAGAGGAAATGACTGACCAAATTTTTACCGGGCTCCTGGACTAATATACGATCGCCACCTTTTTCTACAAGCATAGTAGCCGAGGATCTGGGAAAAGAGGGTCCTGTGTAGAGCTGAGGATTTTCCAATTTAATGAATGCTGCAATTTTCTTTGGAACAGCTTCAATAGTATGAATGCCCACAACTTGTTTTACACATTTACAATTCCAATAACCAATGAAGAATCGTTGATTTTCCAAATTCGAAGGCCGCAAATCTACGTATTTTTGGTATAAACCAGATGCATCAAGAGGAAGTCCTTCTTTGGGAATGACAAATACCCTGTTCTTTATGTTTTTGGTATTCCTCAATGTAACCAAAACTATGGTATTGGTGCTTTCAAAATCATACACAGTCAGCTTAACAAGTTTGTCACGTCTACAAACGCCAAAAATACTACACCTTTTCAAAACCTTAATTACTTCTTCTTCAGACAAAATGTTTACTTTCCTTGGTGTGTATCCATCAGACTTTCGTCTCAAGAACAAAAGTAATTTTCCAAATCCTTTCGTGTAGGCTAATAATACATCTTCATTGACCACCTTTGCATTCTTGCTCTTACGCCACTCTTCAAAATGTTCATATTCTTTTTGATATTGCTCTTGAGTTATTTTCGGCAGTAAACCAACACTCGCTGCACATGATTCTCAATATTTCCAAAGATTTTCAATTTATTCCTCAATTTCTTCAATTTCATCTATGGTCGTTGTTAAAGCGAACTCGCGAACACAAAAAACTGAAGTTGTTTATAATATTGTTGTGATATTGTTAAGCTGTTCCATGACAACACGATGTTGGGATTTTTCTGTAGAATTACGAGATACTGGTTTGTTCTTTCCTCGGAATCAAAATGCAATCTTTCAGCGGGATTACGAAGAGTCTTGAACGTCAACCGGCCGATACGCAATTAACGGATCCGGTTGTTATAATCCTCGGCTGCGCCTCGGATTACAATATTCAACCTCATCCGTTATTTGCTTCATATCGGCCTTGTAACGTTAATAATTATAAGTTTTCTAGAATTAGAATAAGCATTTCTACAGAGTATTCTTATCATTATTATTTTGGAGTATTCAGTGGTTCTCAAACTCTGGAAGTCAAATGCTGTTTCATTATCATTCTCCATGGAATCTAAATGAAACAGTAAATAAATGATCAAAGAGCCCACTTTCACTCTGCGATATTTCTTTCGACGAAACCTACAAAACGAAGCTACGAAGCTTCTCGACTTAGTATGGAAGAAATTCGTCAAAATCAACATTGCTCCCCACATTTTAAAGAACGTAAATTTCTGTTCCAGCGAAGATCGTAACCAGTCACATTGTATTCATTTTCCAAGTATTTAAAAGTGGAAAGTTGTAAAAATTTTGAAAAATCTATTTCATCATGATCAATGACTTATTTTTGAATTCAAGTCATTGGTTTGTATGAATAATAGCCAACAAATACTTCTACTATAAGTATGTCTTTTATATTTTAACAAAATGAATGTATCTATTTCAAGAAATTGATTTGTTCAAATTTCATTCATATGGCCCATTTTGAGTGTCTCCAACCAACTGTAATGAAGAAGAATAAAATTCTATAACTTGTTGAAATTGAGTTAATTTAATCCAATTTGGAAACTTTGTACCTATGTTTAGGTTACACCCTGTGCATCTGCAAAGTTGTCCATCTCAAAATGGATTCCCGAAACTCATAAACTTTGAGATATACAAAGTATTATTATTATTTTCGAGAATTCAGTGGTTTTGAAACGAATTTTAAACGCTCAAAATGAGAAAAAAGTAACAGGCAAAGACCAGGTGGAGAATGTCGTTGAGGGAAAAAATATTTAAACACGAAAACAATCAAAATGGTGAAATGGGAATGCACTTTAGGGGTTGAAAAGGGGTTTTAACGATTTGCGGCGAAACGCGACCTCTTAGTGAAAAATGTTCACTGAAATAGTTGTAGATAATAAAAAAATCAAAAACTTTTGTTTGAACACTTTTTGAGATAACCTCAAATGAACAGTGAAAATGGCGAAAATACGATTTTTTCAGCATTTAATTTTTTTTTGCGTATAAATGTTTTAATTTAGGTGACAATTTAATTCATGCTCTAAAAATGCCATATGTCGCGGTGTTTTGTCATTATGACAGCGAAAAAAGTTTGCCCTAACTTTTCCAGCGACAAAACGGAACCTTACTTTTGATAGCATGACAACCAGCATTGTTAACAATTTTTCTCAAATTTGCGTTGTCAGAAAAGTATCTTATTTGTGGAAATGTCGCGATTTGGACAGTCTTCGGGTGGAGAAATTGAAGAACCCATCAATAATAATGTGCCTCGCAATACCGTAAATTCAACTACGTCAATTTGGCGACAATTTGCGATGTTTTGTTTGGAAAAAAAATATGAACTCATTGCAGAAACTTCCACTGAAGAGAGCTTCTATTTTATGTGACTGGGCATTCAACATGAAGAAGAACAATGGAGAAGACTATAAAGAGAGTGCATTCAAAACGATTTGGAACACTTCAGGCAAACATGTTACAAGCGAAGTACTTCAAAGAATTTGAAAGAATTTTTAATCCGTTCACGGACATACAGTTTAAGAAAGCGAGAAATGCACGAGACACAAAACGCAAAATTTTGCAAGCAATCCCAGAAAAAAGGAAGGTGAGTTCTAAGCATAATACAAGACATTTTTGAAATGGCACTGTTCTGGAGTGAAGAAGAACCTGTAGGCCTTTAAAGAAAATTTTATTATATTGCTGCCTATGAATTGGCTTTGAGAGGTGGAGAAGCAGCAAATTGCAAGGTATTCTATTTTAAAATGGAGACAGACCACCGTGAAAGAGAGACCGGAAGAGTTGAATATAACCCAGTGTTTTCGAAGACAGCACAAGGTGGAAATGAGAAGTTGGCCGACAGTAAAAAAAAGACATATCCTTACAAATTTGCATCTGCATTAAGTCATTTAAACGCGAGAAACAAATTAAATACTGAAAAATCGGTTTTTTGCAATTTTGACGGTTATTTTGAGGTTATATCGGAAAGTGCTGAATAAAAAAGTTTTCGATTTTTTTATAATCACAACTTTTCTATTGAATATTTTCCGCTAGGAGGTCACATTTCGCAGCAAATTACAAAAAAATCGTTTTCAACCCCTAAACTGCATCCCCATATCACCATTTTGGGTTCTTTCGTGTTTAAATATTTCTTTCCTCAAAGTTTGAACCTTAACAACATTTTTCACCTGGTCCTTGCCGGTTACTTTTTTTCTCTTTAACTAAAATTATAGGCACCAGTTTAAGAAGCTTCTGTTTATTTACTTTATTTATTGATCCCAAGAAACATTATTTGTTAGAATTACATCCTGTATTTCATTATTAAGTGACAGATGCATATATTGAATTTAGCGCAGTTCAGATTGTCAAAGTGATAGACGATCAAGATCTATTTTTATATCACCTTCTTAACCGATTTTGTACATTTAGCATTGATAAAAGTATTCTACACAGCATTAGTGTCTGTTCTGATATAACTTCCAACATATATCTAACATTATTTCTGTTTATACAGGGATTACATTTTAACCTAAATTGTATAACGGTAATACATATGAAATACAAATTGATGAAGAAATCAAACAATTATTAGAAAAGGAATGATAAGAATAATCTGTGAAATATGAGAAAATAATTCATATCAAAGCAAAAAGAAACAAAAGCAAAAACAGTCAAAGGTGAAACATTGTTATATTATAGGAATTGAAGTCATCTGTTGACTACACATCCTAAGACCATTTTTGAATTTAGTTTTGGTCCTTATTTCTTTTATTGCCTGTGGTATTTTATTATATATCTCAATTCACTCGTAAAAAATAGAGGTTTTTTCCAAAGTTTGATTTGAAACGTAATGCGTTTATTTTATTTACATATCTTGTTTTATGGTAATGGATATTCGAAATATGATCAAAAGTAAGATCCGAATGTTTTTTTCCTGTATCAACATAGTGGATGAAAATTGAAATTTTAAATTCATATAATCAACGAAGGTTTAGTAAGTTATTAGGTTTATATAATTCTTTTGAGGGTTCTAAAAAGGGCAATTTGTATATGCATTTTATACCTTTGTTTTGCAAAGTTTGCATTAGTTTCATAATAGAAATTTTGGCAGAGCCCCAAACAGAAATGAGGTATTGCAATTTTGAATAAATGAAACTGAATTATACTATTTTCAAATATTTTAATGGGGTATACTGTCGTATTCTAAATAGTATTCCAATCAAAAGTGAGATTGTTGACATAATTGGACCAAGAGAGTGTTGTGTTGATATGTAAATCCAAACATTTTGTAGTGTTGGTATACTGAATTGGAGCCTAGTAACTTTAGCAATAAAGTTCAGCGATATTTGATTTTTTTTTTATTTTTTTTCCATACGAATAGTTGAAAACAATTATATATTTCAGTGTGCCAATCAGAATGGATTAAGGAAAGGAACAACATGGCAAAAAAAAATCCGGGAATTCAGGGCCGGTTTCACTCCAGCAATATTACTCAACATCCTTATTATGGACTCTGCCATCATCATAATCTAGGAAAGTTTTCAGGATGGGGTGCGGAAAAAAACCACATGTTCAAAATAATTTTTCCGGGAGTCCAGGACCGGTTTCACTCCAGCAATATTTCTCAACTTCCTTATCCTCTGCCATCATCATAATCTAGGAAAGTTTTCGAGATAGAGTGCGGAAAAAAACCACATGGTCAAAATGATTTTTCCGTGCGTCCTGGGCCGGTTTCACCCCAGCAGTATTCCTTAACTTCCTGTTTATGGACTCTGCCATCATTATAATCTAAGAAAGTTTTCAGGATAGGGTGCGAAATAATAACACATATCAAAAGTAATTTTTCCGGGCATCCAGGACCGGTTTAACTCCAGCAATATTACTCAACTTCCTTAATATGGACTCTGCCATCACCATAATCTAGGAAAGTTTTCAATTTCATTTGTTCGTGGAAGATAGGGTTTTTTTTAAGGAATGTACATAACTCTAAAACTAGTCGTCTTCTGAATTGCGAAAAAATGTTGCTCATTTGACACCAAAAAAGATACATTTTTACAAATTTTCATGTGAATTATATCATTTATACTCGAGCAAAAATTATATACTAAAAAATCGGTTATTCGCCATTTTGACGGTAAATTCAAGATTTGGTCGAAAATATTTGAAATCAAAAGTTTCCAATTTCTTTCCTAGATTATGATGATGGCAGAGTCCATAATAAGGAAGTTGGGGAATATTGCTGGAGTGAAACCGGCCCTGGACGAATGGAAAAGTTATTTTGAACATGTGGTATTTTTTCGCACCCAATCCTGAAAACTTTCCTAGATTATGATGAAGGCAGAGTTCATAATAAGGAAGTTTATGAATATTGCTGGAGTGAAACCTGCCCTGGACGCCCGGAAAACTTATTTTGACCATTTGGTTTTTTTCCGCACTCTATCCTGAAAACTTCCCTTGATTATGATGATGGCAGAATCCGTAATAAGGAAGTTGAGCAATATTGCTGGAGTGATATCAGTCCTGGATGCTTGGAAAAAATATTTTGAACATGTGGTATTTTCCGCACCCTATCCTGAAAACTTTTCCAGATTATGATGATGGCAGAGTCTATAATAAGGAAGTTGAGGAATATTGCTGGAGTGAAACCGGCCCTGGACGCCCGGAAAAGTTATTTTGAACATGTGGTATTTTTCCGAATCCTATCCTGAAAATTTTCCTAGATTAGGATGATAGGATGATGGCAGAGTCCATAATAAGGAAGTTGAGGAATATTGCTGGAGTGAAACCGGCCATGGACGCCCGGAAAATCTATTTTGACCATGTGGTTTTCCTTCGCACTCTATCCTGAAAACTTTCCAAGATTATGATGATGGCAGAGTCCATAATAAGGAAGTTGAGGAATATTATTGGAGTGAAACCGGTTCTGGACGCCCGGAAAAATTATTTTGAACATGAGGGATTTTTCGGTACCATATCCTGAAAACTTTCCTAGATTATGATGATGGCAGAGTCCATAATAAGGAAGTTGAGGAATATTGCTGGATTGAAACCGGCCCTGGACTCCCGGAAAAATTAGTTTGACCATGTGGTGTAGATGATATAAATAGATTTTATAACGCAGAACTTGAAATAAATTTATTCCTGGGAACCACATTTTCATTCTATATGCTCTTCATAAGAGAGAATACTGTTGTAGTTATAAGATGATTATAAAATACGTTTATATTTATTGTGTAATGTTTTATTTCTGCGTAAAGCAACAATCTTATTACTTTTGTTAACGAACTCTAATGCAACTATTTATAAAGCTTCCTTTATAGTACAGGAGCCCGGTAAAAATTTGGTCAGTCATTTCCTCTCAAGCGATATTTAGTGGAATGCATCAGAGAGTCGTATTATAAAGATTCGTGAACGTCAGCTGCGATTCCGTTGGTGGGGGGGGATGATCAGCACAGTAGCTTCCTACGCACGAAGAAAAAAAAATATATTCAATTATGTCCTCCTTCCCGGAAACATGTTAAATTGACGCAATCCGAATATAAGGTAAAATTTTATTTGTGAGGAAATGATAGAAGGTACAATTTTTTTTGTGTTCGACCAACTAGCTGTCGTATAATACACCATGCTATAGTCAGCTATTTTTTCTTTCTTCAAGATATTGTTTTAGCGATAATTTAACATTTTTTCAGGTAGGAAAACAAAATTGAATACACTTCTTTTTCTCTGTGCGTGGGAGGCTACCACCGCTCATCCCCCCCACGGAACCGCAGCTGACGTTCACGAAGGTTTATAATATAACTCTCTGATGCATTCCACTAATTTTCGCTTGAGAGGAACTTGGTCATGGAAATCTGTCACTGGCTCCCGGACTATTACAACCAACTCTTAACATCGCTATTATAAGTAATACAATAGCTATGCAACCGTATTATAATCTGTACAACACTGTTTTAAAATCATTTTTTAGGACTTTTATAGTACTTTATGCAACTGTTATAAAATTTGAATACTTACAATACTTGTTCGTCGTATGATAATAATAATAATGATAATAATAATAATAATATCTTTATTTTCCTTGTTTGACAAAGTTATAAAATTTGTACAGGAATCGTCTAAGAAAAAGAAAAAGCAGATAAAAATAATCCCTGAAAAATGGAATAAAACTACCTACTTGTACACATAAATTCTTCAAAACTATAACAACACTTTCAATAAGAAAATCTTTAAGTTTTCGTTTGAAGATATAAACGGTTTTGGATTTTTTTATTACATCTGGTATCAAATTATAAACACGTGGGGCCATCTGATCAGGAGAATTAAAAGCTAATTTAGTTTTAACAAATGTTACAAAAACATAGTTTTTTTGTCTTGTGTCAATATTATGCTTACATTTATTCAGTACAAACAATTTATTCGTATTTTCAAAAACAGATAAGCACAAGTCAAAAATTAAAAGACTAGGAACAGTTAAAATTCTGAAATTTTTAACAGCATTTCGGCAAGAGTCACGGGGACTTATGCCATTAATGATTCGTATGAGTTTTTTTTGTGCTATAAAGACATCAGAGCAGTTGGAGGAAAAACCCCAAAAACACTCCATATCTCAGTCTAGAATCATTGTTTATATAGACCATAGTTAGTCAACCTTATGGGATTATAATTGGATCAAAATGGATGCGACATGTAGATGGCAATAGTGAGCTCGCATCCAAGTCATGTCGTAACTTCAGTGATCTGGCCTGCAAGTCATGTCGTAACTTGATTGAAACAATGGGACACCATTAAAATCAGGGTTTTTTGAAGAAACCTGCATTAAAATGACGTCAAATATTCATGTTTGTAACTAATCACGCTAGATGACACTCGCGTTTGCGTCCAACACCAATTACACAGGCATTGACTAACTATCTTACTTCTATATAAACAATGCTAGAATCCACCTGCGCATAGTACAGCTTCAGCAGCTGATCAACATTCAAAACCTGCCTTATATTTCTGAACTGATATGAAATAGAATTAATGTTTTCTATTAGAAAATCGCAGTGATTCTGCCAATTCAAATGTTCATCAATGTAGAGACCTAAAAATTTCAAGCTCTCACATTCTGTTGTTATATTGTCAGAATTATCATTGTCTCTGAAACTAATAATATCACACTTCCGTTGGCGATGATGAAATCTCATTGAATCTGTTTTTTTGCATTCAAAAACAAATTGTTCGCAGAAAACCATTTATTGATATTTTCAAAAACTGTGTTACATTTTTCTTTCAAAACTAACTCTGATCTGTCAGAGATTATAATTGACGTGTCATCTGCGTACATTGTAATGAATGTTCCTGGTGCCGAGTATTCCAAATCATTAATATATAAAACAAACAATATGGGTCCCAATATCGACCCTTGAGGAACTCCTAATTCAGAGAAGGCCATGCTGGAAGTTGCATAGTTAATAGCGAAATATTGTTTTCTATAAGAGAGATAGTCTGTTATCCATGCCAACGGTATGCCCCTCATGCCATAACGGAATAGTTTATTTAAGAGAATGTTATGATCAACACAGTCGAATGCCCTGCTTAGATCGCAGAATATCCCAACAGGGCACTCGCCTGCTTCAATATAGTTCACAATCTCTCTATGATATGATTGTATAGCTGTACTAGTTGATTTTTTGGTCAGAAATCCATGATATGAGTTGTAAGAACATCTATACAACAGCATTATAGAAATCCCTCTATTTTATGATAAAATTGTCTTATTGAGACGCATTAAAAAATAATTTTATTCTTTCAATATACGATATACAATATACGATAATTATGAAATAATTCCGTTCTTTTAGGGATCTATTTTGCAAGTTGGGATTTTTTTTTCGCACTCTATCTGGAAAACTTTCCTTGATTATGATGTTGGCAGAGTCCATAATATGGAAGTTGAGGAATATTGCTGAAGTAAAACCGGCCTTGAATGCCCGGAATTTTTTTTTGGCCATGTGGTTCCTTTCCTCAATCCATTCTGATTGACACACCAAAATATATAACTGTTTTCAACCATTCGTAAGAAAAAAAAATGCAAATATTGCTGATCTTTATTGCTAAAGTAACTAGGATCTGAATTGGTGAATTTTAGAATTTTATTGGTCCTAGACAATCGCATGGAATGTAAATTAAACAGTAAATAAATGATCAAAGAGCCCACTTTCACTCTGCGATATTTCTTTCGACGAAACCTACAAAACGAAGCGCCTTCTCGACTTGGTATGGAGGAAATTCGTCAAAATCAACATTCCTCCCTCCATTTTAAAGAACATAAATATCTGTTCCCGCGAAGATCGTACCCAGCACACATAAAACTCAGAATGGATCCAAGAAAGCGCCCCGAGCGTCGTCTACGATTGACTGGTATTGGCGTCGCCGCTCGAAGGCGGGGCGTCGCGACGCCCGAAGGGATATCTCCGCCCAGCGTTCGCCCCCGTAGGAACACGGAAATGGCGGGGTGAAGGAAAAGCCCGCTAGAGGGCCAGAAAATGCATGTGTAAGCTCTTCGTAAAAGTATATGGCGGATCGCTCATTCGACTGTTTAATACTTGATTACGTCTAAATAAACATTTAGTTTGTGTTGTTTGACTGATCGATTTCCGAGGAACTTCCGGGGTGACAGTTTTGCATGAATAATGGGTAAAGTTTGATGTTTTAGTGTGCTTTTTCATTTTGTCGCTCGCAATGCTTTGGGATGACAGCGCGCACTGGACGTATAGGTTATTTTGTTTTTGTATATATTTTATCCTTATGAAAAGTGATGTAGTCCTTTTGTTTTCATCAAATCTAATGATGATTCTTATTATTGATCAGTTTAGATTCCACTCACTACACCAAGAAAAAACTTTAATAACCATTAATAAAACTTTAGTACCTATTGGCAATCAAAAAAGCACCTGTTTTTGGGAATGGGTCTCATTTTAATTGCAACTAGGAACAGAAAGGCCCATACAGTGTTTACTAACCATTATCAAACTGAAATTCAAATATAAAGTAGTGCTACCTACAATGAAATGAAGTTTTACACTAATGACACAAAGTTTTTGTCCTCAATATATAATTTAATTGATGTTCTTGCCGATTTTATTTGGTATAGGAAAGGAAGTATATGTCGTTATTAAAGTGTACATTTGGTACTAACAATTGATTTTACTTACCGTTATTCCATACTGTCATCGAGGAGATGAAAATAGTTTGAAATAAAAAAGTTAACTTGCTGTTAACAAACCCCATAATTATTTCGGTTTTATGAACCAAAAATTTGTGAAAATCAACATTAAAGTTTTGTTATAAACATTAAGATGGATTTTCATTAAGTATCGGATACATCGATTCAAAATACAGTTAATAAGTTTTCCACTTACAGCAATGAAATTGATTACTTACCACTTACCTCAATTATTTTGTTTGGAAGATAACAAATACAGGCTTTTCTGAAACCGTATATGAAGTCAAATTGACACTGAAAATTCATTTTGAAAAAATGAGGACTCATTATTTTTTCCCATACATTTATTTTGAGGTGTTTCAAACTTTTGTCAAAATCTACAAAATTCAATATTCTCCATGAAGTTTTTCTTTTATTTCCAACATGCAGAACCATAGAGATAAAATAGCATTCCCATATTCATTCATCAAGAGGAATCTGAATGAATTTCAAACTGACACCATGCGTGAAACATTATTTTTATAATGCATCCAGTCTGCAAAGATTTAATATAATAATTAATAAATTCACTTTGATAATTACGATTGCATTATCAACATCTTTGGTGATAATTTTGACCACATCTATAGCTCAAATGCATTCACCCTGCTTTATCTGTTTCTGCAAAGTATACAGTGTGTCCAAGATATGAATGAACAGCATGGGGATATCGGAAACGGTAAGAGATACGGGGTCGATTAAATTAGAGAAAAGTAGCGCATTTATGTGCCCAACAATATGCCATTTAGAATGTTTTAATATTTCGAGTAGTTACGGAGATATCCGAGAAAAACCGAAATTTGAGAATTTCGTTTTTATTTTCTACTAGATTTATTTTCAAAGGAAATGTAAAATAAATAGCACTTTGTCACAGCCACTTTTTAAGGACTACCTGATAATGTAAGCAGAATTTTTCTGCGACGTTTCGTCTTTTAGAAAACATCATCAACTTTTTATTTTTATATGGGCCGAAACTAAAGTATACCCTGTATACGACTCCATTTTTCATTGTGAATACAGCAACATATCACTCAATATGATTTCATAGCCATTTCTCGCGCAAAATGAAATTTAGTGATTGCTTAACCTGTTTTTCTTCAATTTTAGATAGTAGGCGCTGGAAAAAATGACACATGTTCTGTTGTCATAATAATACTGTAGTTTGGTAGAATTTTTGACATATTACCGTTCCTACTCTTACATTTCGTTACCTACCTAATTTTTGTTAAAAATGGAAAACGGCAGCTTTTCGAATACTGAAAAATTTGATATGTTGTCATGTTACATTTTGTGCTAAAGAAATTGTGTTGATGCTGAACGTGCGTACTCTAATAAGTATCCAGAGAGGCGACAACCTGGTAAATTAATATTTAGACGGTTAGTTTTTAATTTAAAAGAATGCTGATCATTTAAAAAACCTGTGGTTTCCCGACAAAAGCTATCTAATGAAGAAAGTCAGCGTGATGTGTTACAGGCCGTTGTCGAAAATCCTGAGATATCCACTCGCACCATTGAAGATAATACCGGAGTAGCCAAATCCACCGCTCACTTCATTTTAAGAAAAAATAAATACCATCCATATAAATTTAGGATTTGTCATGGACTCTGACCAGGTGACGATGCAAGGCGAAGAACCTTTTGTGAATGGTACACTAAAAAATGCCAAGACGATGAAAATTTCCCTTTCAAAATAATTTGGTCTGATGAAAATATGATCACCAGCAATGGTATTTTTAATAGGCGGAATGTTCATTATTGGTCACAACAAAATCCGCGTGTACACCAAGTGTCCAGACATCAACATCGTTTCGGTTTTAATATGTGGGTTGGAATTCTCGGTACGAATGTAATTGGGACTTTTATCTACCAAAACAATTTAACAGCAGAACTGTATATACAGTTATTAGTAAATGAAATGGAAGACGCTCTAGATAATTTGCCATTAGCGGTTACTCACAGCTGCTTTTTTCAACAAGATGGTGCTCCAGCTCTTAACTCTAGAATTGTTCGTGATTATTTGAACCGTCGCTTCCCAGGACAGTAGATTGGTACTCATAGTGATACATCCTGGCCTGCAAAGTCCCCCGACCTAACCCCACTAGACTTTTTCCTTTGGGGATATATCAGGAATCAAGTGTACTCTAAGATTTTCTAAGATCTGTTACTGCATCCTTTAACAATATTTTTCCGAATAGGTATGTTAACTCAAGTTTTAAATTCGTCTGTGAGAAGAGCGTACTTGTCCTTAGAAAATAACGGCGGGTTATTTGAACACTTGTTATAAGTGTCTGTTTATTTTCCTGTAATACATATTAGCTCCTTGTTATTACATTACAATTACATTTATAAACTAAACTTTTGATATTGCGACTTATCTTTGTATTCAACAACGCAAAATTTCCGGCAAGTGGTAAGTTAAAATTTATACTTGTATAAATAAGACTAATTAATTTACTTCATGTATCAAAATATGACATTTTTTCCAGCGCCTACTATCTAAAATTGAAGAAAAACAGGTGAAGTAATCAATAAATTTCATTTTGCGCGAGGAATGGTTCTGAAATCATACTGTGTGATACGTTGCTGTATTCACAATGAAAAATGGAGTCGTATACAGGGTATACTTTAGTTTCGGCCCATATAAAAATAAAAAGTTGGTGATGTTTTCTAAAAGACGAAACGTCGCAGAAAAATTCTGCTTACGTTATCAGGTAGTCCTTAAAAAGTGGCCATGACAGAGTGCTATTTGTTTTACATTTCCTTTGAAAATAAACCTAGGAGAAAATAAAAACGAAATTTTCAAATTTCGGTTTTTCTCGGATATCTCCGTAACTACTCGGAATATTAAAACTTTCTAAATGGCATATTGTTGAGCACATAAATGCGCTACTTTTCTCTAATTTAATCGACCCCGTATCTCTTACCGTTTCCGATATCCCCATGCTGTTCATTTTTATCTTGGACACACTGTATAGTTAACGATTCAATTCAATTCACAAAAAAAACTAGTTTTGAAAGTCAAGGACGACCAAAGAAGGAATATGATGAGATAATACAAATTTTCATATTATTATTTTTATTAGGTTGCACAAAATCACACTTAAATAAAACTGAATTATAAAACATATAAAAATAGTTGTGTACCAAATCTACACACATTAAAAACAACAGAATGAGTAATTAAAATCTGTAAAACATTAAAAGATATTTGTAGAATAGGCCATGTAATATGCTACTTGTAAATAACTTTTCAAAATGATCAACTGTGGGAGCTTCAAATCAAAAACATGTAATATGCTTTTCACCGTTTGAAAGAGGAATGATCTCACTGTGTCAACTTGTGTTTGAACACATTTCTTCTTGTGAGTAAATTCCTCTGCATAACTAAATGAATTTCTGTTCTAAAGATATCGTTTTCGTTTTCGTTTTCAAACACAAAACATACCTCAAATCGTAGACAAGATACTGATTGTAACTGGTTTCCGACATCGCAAAATGCAAGACTAGCCCGGAAGACGATTCTATTGGCCGTTGATGATAAATTCGCGCATGCCCGTGATCTTTTTAATGACTGTGATATTTATGAAAATACCAAAGTAAACTACGTACAAAACGAAGAGTTTTTGGAAGTAACACTCTGTGTGCTTACGACTATCAATGAAACTCCAATTATATATATTTGATTATGACAAGGAGCAACTTATTTCTACTTAGTGCGGCCGTTGACTGAAGTATGGAAACTTTGATAGTGGTAATTACTTTATTGTAAGAGTTCCTTTTTTTTATTTCCATCAACTGCTGTACTTCGTAAGTTGAAAATGTATTGCTATTAAGTATCAAAATAGTGTCAAGTGCTCTAGTGCATTTGGACCGTTTTTTTTTCGGTGTAGTATGGAATAGAAATAGACATATAACTTGAAACAAATTGAATATACAACTAACATCATTACATAGATCACTTAGTACCTACTCATTTTTGTATTCTATTTCAACTTATAGAAAAATATCAACTGTCACATTATTATTGGAGAGATGAACATGAATTTACCAACAGGTATAGTTAGCAATGAAGAGGAAAGTTATAAAATATTTGCAATTACAGGATCAGTCGATATTATGGCAAATATTTGGCAGTCTTATGAAAATCAAAAACAAAATTACAATGAATGAACCCACACGGCTGAAATAATTTTGTTCTTTCAATCACTTTCCTTTTGTTGAGAGTTTATTGTCGAATGAAAAAAATTACTTGCAACTGCAGAAAAAACAAGATTGAATAGACTAGCAGTACTTATTGAACGCACAAAATATTTTTTATAACCACACTCCAAAACACGCTTTTCTGCATAGTTTTACGTTCGCAAACATGTTTATTTCTCATAATAATTAAAGTTTGACATTAATGTGCCGCAAAGTGACATTTCTGTGCCACAAAGTGATATTTCTGTGCCACAAAGTGACATTTCTGTGCCAACATTTTTCATTTCCTAATTTCTAAGCAATACAGTTTTCGTGACGCAAGGTGAAAGAATATTTTCGAAGGTATATTCGCTCAGGCAATTCTAAGAATGGACAGACAAAGTCTATTGGTTTATATAATATGTGGGAAATTTTCGTAGGTAATATCCCAAGACCATGACAAATAGCCGATTATTATTTCCTCCATAATTCCATCGAGAGTACCTTGTATTTTGACAATTTAATGAGACCATATGAACATTAATAATCTGAATAACTCCCGAGAGCTTTATCAATGTTCATAGTACGGTCGAATTGAATTGTCTCGAAATACAAGTTACTTACTCGAGATGAATTGAAGAAAATAATAGTCTATATTTGTCATGGTCGAGTGATACCTAGGAAGATTATTTCATAAACAGCATCAAATAATTTATATACTCGATCATATACGTTTCAACATTTAACTTTCCTTCCTTGTTCGAGGACAAGAATGCAGGTTTCGTCTTTTTGCATTACGCGAATTCCTAGCACTTTGAAATTCAATATCTTCAAATGGATTTATCTTACGTTTATGTTTATTGAAGTAAAATTCCTGGAGAGTTTTCGCAGTTGAATTCCACATCACTTTATCCGTGTACTCTTTATATTTCTCGCCATTTTCTTTACGCATATTCCATGCCCAATCTTTGAGGATTTCGGCGATTATGAGTTGGTGTAGACGCACATAATTTACATTTCTTCTGCTGACAAAAAGACATAAATTGTTCCCAGACATACTATTTACTCTTCACGGTATTTTCTGGGATGGATTCGTTTATATATGCATTAATTTATGTCATAGACCCAAAACGAGTCATTTCAATTTTGAGCGACTAAATTATGTCAAACTTTGACATTTATACAAACAAAAGAGAGCTTTGTTTACATGGATAGCCGTGTTTACCTAAATATACGATAGTTTACCTAAATAGCCGCTCATATCACACATCATGTGACTTCAATCATGAAATTTCATTGGTGTGTGAATGAAATAATCGTACAAATTCATAATATTCTGAGCAAAAATCATAGACATCACTACTGCTGTCTCAAATACCCAATGACATATTACAGATAGACTCCGTTATTTACATCAATAGCTGCGGTCAACACAGAGTCACATTCTAAGGACAAGTTTTACTGCCGCTTATTTCGCGGCAATATCTGCTTATATACATTGTAAATAAGCAGATAACACAGCAGAAACTTGGCTTTACCGAATTTTGGGTTGATTGGCAAATATTTTCCGCGAAACATGCTGAAATAAAAATTGTGCTTAGAATGTGACCAAAGTTCGAAATGTAAATGACGAAGTCAATCCGTAATATGTCATTGCAAATACCCACATACACACTATCCATTGCTAGGCAACGGAGCAACATCTATCGAATCATTTGAATGTCAACAAACGAAAAGCATGAAATATTTGTTAAATATTCTTGTCCCATAATTTTTTAAATGAGATTGGCAACTAAAATAGATAGCGACAGTTCTGAAATAGAAAATACTCCGCCAGAACTAAGAGAACAAGTTAATTCATTGTCATAGAATTTACTACCTTCAACTTCAAGAGAATACTATGAAACTGCATACAAACAGTTTATGGATTGGAAGAAAAAATACAAAACTGAGTGTTTCTGAAAATATTATTTTTGCATATTTTGAAGAACTATCCAAATCAAGAAGAGCCTCTACTCTATGGTCAATATATTCAATGCTAAAATCGACTATTAATATTAATCATGGCATTGACATATCAACGTATATTTTGACTTGTATATTTTTTTACTGAAATGCAATTATCTACAATAATAATCACGCATTTCATTTGGAAGTAATGAAATTAAGCTTCATGAAAATTCACCATTAGAACCTGTCAATCTTGTACTAATATAAGCAGGAATGGCGGGATTCCTAGTGAGATATATTCGTACCATTATTTTCGTAGGTAATACCACAAGTGTATCGGTGATTATCGAAATAGCAATTCCTTTGAATTTGATTCGAAACTGAGAAGGAATTGACGATAATCGCCGATAACACGAGTTGTATTTGTTAAGATTATTTCATGAATAAAATCGAAACCATTTTTATTTATTTACTATTCAATTTAACTAGGAACGTTAATCCCGCATTTAGTCTTGAAATTATGCAACTAACAAAACATTTACTTGATAGGGTAAGTCCGGGATAGTTGGACCATGTTTTTTCGAACTCGTTTTTTCCAAAACTTTGCAATGTTTAGGATTTGGTATATATTTTTATAATATATATATATATATATATATATATATATATATATATATATAGGTTCTTGAATAATTGTATGCATCTCTTCAGCTGTTACACTGATTATACTTGAAGTTATGATTATTTATTTTTTTACTCAGTGGTCCATCTATCCCAGGAGTACTTGGGTTAGGTGGACCACCTCCTAGGGATTGATGGACCTCTGATAAACGTTACCAACTCACGGGTGTAACACAAAAAATATAGGTATCAAAGGTATAAACAATGTTTATTTTCAAGTATAAAGTTATAAACTGCTTGAAACGTAATATTTAGAGTTATAAACTATTTGAAAAAGAATAACCGATAGGTATACGTAGAAAATATAGGTAGCCTGATTCAATTTCACATGGTTCTGAACATTTAATCATTCTGAACTCATCGTCATTAGGAATCTCGCGTCCCACAGTTTTCGCATTTATTTTCGAATCTTGTGAAGCCTTCATGTGTCCAGCGAGAGCATGACACACACTTAATCCAATCTTCATCTCGTGTTGTTGTACTATAGTTCTCATTACACCATACACAATAGTCTTCATCCCAGTCACTTTCATAAAGATTGTCGTTGCAAATTGAATCAATATCAATATCTTCAGATTCTCAGGATGACGATAGATCTTTCATTTTTTGCCTTCTCTTCCTTTTATTATTCGTTGTTTGCTTCTCATTCTCACTTTGTCCCTCTAATCTCTTTTTTTCCCTATCTTTTTTCTTCTCCTCTCTGTCTTTCTTCTTCTCCTCCCTGTCTTTCTTCCCTTTCTTTCTTCTTTTCTTCTTTTATTTTAATCTTTATCTCTTTTTCATCTTTTTTCTTTTTAAGGGCAATTATGTTTTCCGGAGAACTTAAAACTACTGATATAGTTTGAAACTTTCTTTTTAGAGTCTGAACGTTATCGACACACGGCACTGGATGTATTTTGTCCAATAACTTCGAGGGGGTTACATCTTCAGATATATTCTCGTTTTGTTCAGTACCAGTATCACTATCGTTTCCTGAGCTACTAGAACCAGCAGCGGCGACATCATTTCTTGAACTACTGGAACCAGCAACAATGACATCATTTTTCGAACTACTAGGACCAGCATTAGCGACATTATTTTTTGAACTACTGGGACCAGCAACAGCGACATCCTTTTTTGATCTACTAGGACCAGCAATAGCCACATTCTTGAACTATTAGGACTAGCAACAGGGACATCATTCCTTGAGCTACTGGAACCAGTAACAGCGATACTGGTCATCTCATCCTGAGGAACAAGAGATCTGTCTAGCGGCCTGGAATCTGGGATTCTGACAGAAATGCATAATCTGGTATCGCATCGGGTTTGAAAGGAATGATTCCACAGGTTCTAAAACCACTAATTCCATTGTCTACGTTTGCTGACTTCCCCCAAGCTAAGCTCAAAAGGGTACCAAACTGCAGCCTGGTTATCTTCCTTGAGGGATTATTGGTCATGTAAGAGGAGCAAGCAGAATAATAATTCATTTTTAAAGACTTGAAGAAAGCACGATCTAATGGCTGGAGCCAATGGCTGGTGTGAGGAGGAATACTCATCAAAATTATATCATTCTTCTCTGCGAACTCCAGCATTTCAACACAGCTAGTATGCGATGTATGTCCATCTAGGAGGAGTACCTTTCCAGCTGGTTTTCTTGGAGTGAAATGTGTTTTTATCCAATCAAAAAATAAATCGGTATTTACGTAGCCGGACTTTGGGGAACTTTTTACTTCAGCACCAGGTGGCAAACCGTCACAAAACTCCTTCTTCAGATTCTTCCCTTTCATTATGCAAAAAGGTGGCAAAAATGTACCCTCTCCTTTCACACATGTCAATATTGATATAGTCTCACCCTTTTCTCCCGAAGTAACAAAAGTTACATTTTTAGAACCTTTTAAGGCAACTACTTTTCCAGGTTTGTTGTTCAATTGTAAACCTGTTTCATCCATGTTGAAAATGTTTCCAGGTTTATCTATGAGACCATTTCCTTCCAAAACATTCTTTAAAAGGGCAAAGTACTCTTCGACAGCTATTTTATTCAGGCCCTTCGCTCTTGCAATAGATACCCCTTCAGATTGCCGAATGGAGAGTTCAGGATTGCGTACCAGAAAAGAAGAAAGCCAGTCGTAGCCTGCTTGTTTGGTTTCGTGTTTGAAATATTGCAGGCTATCTGCTAAATAATAAGCCATGGAACATACAGAATCTCTACTTGGAGTAAACCCCTTTGACTGTAATTTTTTAATGTGTCCAACGATTTTTTTTTCGTTCTCAAATACTAACAATGGGTTCTTCCCCATGGAACCTTTATTGAACCTCTTTGACTTAAGGCGCCGTTTTAAAGTGGTTTTCGGTATGCCAAACGCCTTTGCTGCAGCATTAATTCCCATTTCCTTATTCTCAACAGCTTTGACTGCATTTTTTAAACTCTCCTCGGACCATTCTCCTCTCCCAGACTCGCCTTTTGTTTTATAAAAAGTAGGCATTTTTCTGTAAAAAAAAATCCCAATTTATCAGACTATACCTTCGTATATAAAATAATTTTTGTAAAAGTATTATTTGATTTTTATAGAAAGTTGAGCCCTAATAGGAAAAATGGTCCGACTATCCCAGGTTTTTTAAGTTGGCCAACTATCCCAAATTTTACTGGGCTATCTATCCCAAATACATGGGATAGATGGACCAGCTCTCCGTTCAGACAAGCAATGCTACCGGCACGCTATTTTAGGTTAAAATAGTACCCAAGTATTCACTCAAGTTATAGCAGTGATCTCTCATCGAAATCATTTAAACTAACTTAGCCACATAACAATGAAATCTAGTGTAAAATATTTTTCAACTCACCAAAAAGAATTAACGAAGTTTTCTTCTAAAATACACATGAAAATCACGAGCAAAACTAATCATGGGTGCGTCTACTCAAGAAATACAATTTCAGACACCGACTGCAGCGCTGTTGTAGCAGACCAGCCAAATAATCGACTGGTCCGTCTATACCGGTGGTCCATCTATCCCGGATTTACCCTATTTCAAACATCCCTCTATTTCAGTTACCAATGACAGAGCGCGTCATTCGTAGTTTCGTCATTGCATGTCTAGTCTACTGCTTCTCGCTCGAGGTTATGTTTTGATAACATTTTGATTTAGTGATTTGATTAATCAACGAGTATGCAAAATTTGTCGAAAATTGTGAAGTTGATATGAATTATTAGTGAGTGCTCATTTAGTTTTGGTCAAAGTTTGTGTTGTGTCATTATAGCAGCTTGCTAGTGGTAAGTAAGTTTGTGTTTTGATAATAACCAATCAGGAATCGAACTACAAAATCGAAAACACATCATATACATATCCAGTAGCCAATCAAGAGCCGAACTACAAAATCGAAAACATGATGTTTTTATTTATCAACACAAAAATTTCAACCATTCATATCACGCTATTTTAGCATGTGATAATCTTCATAATATGGTGGTACTCACTTTCGGTACTGAAAGATGAATTATTTTGTTCATCTCTCTGGATTGCTCACAAATGATACAAAAACGGAACCTGATCAAATTATTATTGTACAAACTACACAGAAAACGATTAAATATTCACAAATTTTATCCAATCAGACATGTTTTGCCAGCACAGTAGCTTCTTCACTGTCTGAATAAATTAATATCAGGAACAAGGAAATTGCACTATGAAATTTAGATTCCGTCACAACTCTTCATTTTTGAATAGTACTTGAAGTTTGTTGAAATTCCATAAAATCGACAACAGTCATCAATCACCATATATCTGGAATAATAACAGGACTAAAATTTTATAATGGCGCCAATGGCGCCATCTCTGAAACCGACTAAAGAAGCAAACCACTATTTCATTTGTTTATTTGTCTTCTGAAAAATCTAAACAACCGAATCAATCGACACACCAGGGTTTTTAGGCATCGTTCAGCTTTAGAATCCATTCACACGATTTCTACTGCGGTTATTGATCTCACTTCATTCTGAATCTGTTATACATATAGACATCTAATAACTCTATAATTGAGTGAAGAATGGACCAATTTAACGCTCTATTAAAAATTTAATTTCATCCCCAGTAATACAAACGATACAAATGAGTTTGTGTCCAACTGTCAACACTTTCTATGTGTTTACAACTCCTGTGTCAAATATTCACCCGGTGACGAGAGCTTAATTGCTGTCTAAACACAAAAAGTTCGGGGATACTTTCAACACCATTCAACATGTGATGCGACTTTGGCGACGTGTCTGTTTTGAAAATTTGGTTCCGGGCACCTGGAAACTAATTAATACTGCACGATTCTTACCATGAGGCATGTTTTACACAGTGTTGAACATAAAAGGGACTGCTCTATTTATGACATGATTATTTTAAAATCGAATAATCTTCTATCCTGCTTTCTGTCCACTGATTCTACAAGGTTGGGTATGATACAAATGTTTTGTCAGAAACCGCACTGAATTACTGCTAAGAGATATTTATGCAATGTTCCACAAGTCTCCACTCGTCTCCACTCGACCGGTTGACGGAAGGAACACAATTTGTGTTGGAATTAGTGTTAAATATTGTGTATTATTGATATATCACCCTATATTCTTTTTTGAGTTCAATCAAACATATTTGTTATGTTATGTAATTGAAAAATAAAAATAGAAGTTGTAGATTATTCCGTTATAAGAAGTTCAATTTTGAAATCTGCAATTTGGCACTGAAAATTATTTGGGTTCTTATGTGTGTGAAGTTAGCAATGAATTTGCCAGCATTGATTTTGTGAAAGTCGTTTGCTAGGAACAATTGGAAAGGGCAGATTTTACGCAATTTAAAGTTATACTTTTAGGCAATAGTAAACAAAAATAATGAAACGAGCCAGGAACGAGAAAATACCCTTTTATAATGAGAACAAAAAGTCTCCTTTACCACACAAGTATTTTAACTCCTAGAAGTGCCTTTCGATAACTAGTTGTATTCATCAGTAGGCATACTAAACAGTTTAGTATTTCTTTGAGAATAAGGAAGAAAGCCTTCTGTTCGAACATGTAATGAAATAAACATAAAACATTTTTTTAAAGATTTTATTTATAATATATTGTACTAAAAAGTTAAAAATAATATTTGCTACATAAAAAATAATGACTTTGAAATTTTTGAATATTTTCTTGAAAGCTGGCTTTATTTCAAGTGTAATGACGTTTTACGCCTCAAGCATTTAAGAAAATATTTTATTTCTCAAAAGTTCTTTGTTTTTCATTAACTAAATAATAATAATAATAATTTATTCATAATATCCCAAAAAAGGGATTGTTTATGGTAGGGATACAAAATAATGATAATAATAACAATGCCTTACAAATCTACAGAAAAAATAATATACAATTGATATAAACACAATTCATAAACAAATTAAAAAAAAGAAAAAGTTATCCATGTCAATTCAAAATAGTTGGACGGAAAAATAAAATAAATTATAGAAAAAAAAATCATTTTAGACTAATTGACGAAGAAAATGGGTTTTAATTTAAAAAAATCGTCACTTTTGTAAATTTTTTTATTTCATTTGGTAGTGAATTGTAGAAATCTATTCCATCATAGTATATCGATTTTTTTCCAAAATTACTTCTGAAATTGCTGAGGCTTAAACAGTTTGCTTGTCTTGTTTTGTGATCATGTTGATTTCAATAAAATTTAAATTAGAAACTTTCTGGTTCAATCGAATAAAGTGAATAAATGAACAAATTTTTACTTTATACTTAAAGGGAATTCAAATTTAGTAAACTCTTAGGTTTATATAAGTTTGCTGTTGGTTCTAAAAACGGTAAGTTGTAAATACATTTCAAAGATTTATTTTGTAATTTTTTTAGAGGTTTCAAAAATGAATTATTAGCGATTCCCAGAGGTGTATTATCCATAAGGCAAACTAGGCACTAGGCAGGGTTGACTTCAGATATCTTCGTTTATAGCAGAATATATACCTTGCACCCCACATTCACTCAACCTAGCAGGTGAATGTACCTCTGAATACTTTCAGGAAGCTTGTTTCTTATGTCTCCTTCAAGAAATTTCCACGTTTTTTTACAGCTTCAACTCAAATATAGGAAGCTCTACAAACACAAATACAGGTAATGATAAAAAACAAAACCACTGTCAAAAATCCATCGGCCACACGCTGGTCAGCTCTAGCAGATACTTGTAAAAATTTGAAAGTCACTTCCAGAAATCCACGAGGCCTTGATTGCTATCGAGAGCAATCCTCAGCAAAAACGTTATGTTGCATGTGAAGCTAAAGGAATTAGATTGAAATTAGAACGACTAGAAACTGCTTCCATGATTGTGTTTTGGGGTTTTATTTCTGGTGCACATGAACAAAACCAACAAAATATTACAGTCTGTTGATATTGACATTTGTACAGTTATTCAAATGTCTGACAGTCTAATTTCTGCTGAAAGGGAAAATTTTAATAAATTGAACAGCAAGCCTTAGAAATCTCATTTGTCAAAGAATATGAAAAAGACACAAGAGGATACGAAAGCTCACATCAGATGAATATTCATATGTTACTCCTTCATTATCTGGTCGGGAAACATTCAAAGTTACAGTATATCTAGTAATCATAGATAGACTTGTGGTTGAACTACAAAAGAGACGAGAAGCGTACAGCAAATGTTTACAGTAAATTTTCGTTTTTAAGCAATTTGATCAATTTGAAAGAATTTCAAAATAGAGCAAATATGTCAGTATTCTGGAGATTAGGAAAAGTGCTTTGTTGATGAATGTATCCATCTACGTTCTTATTTAACAACGCTAGCTTAAGAGGTAGACGGTAAACTGTCCCGAAGAACCAATGCGATTTTACAGGTTTTAAGAAATAAAAAACTTGAAACAATTTACCCAACATCGTAAAGCCTTAAGAATATGTGTATCGACGGCAGTCAGCAATTGCAGTGGTGAGCGGAGTTTTTCTTGTCTGAACAGAGTGAAAAATTATCTTCGCTCAACTATGACAGATAAGAGATTAAATCGTTAGCAATACTTAACATTGAATCAAACTTATTGCACTCCTTGAACTATGACGATATTATTGACAAGTACTAATTTTGAAATAAATAATTCTAAATTTTGTTTTATTCATCGTTCCTTTAAAGTTAGTAAAAATTGTGTGCCAGAGGGGCGCCTATGAGGAGCTTGCCTAGGGCGCTCTCTACGTTTAATCCGCCTCTGGCGGTTCCCCAGATTGATATAAAATACTGTAGATCAGAATAGATAAGACAAAAGTAAATATTTTTAAGGTTTTTGATCGGCACAATTTGTCTTATTTTGAACAGTACACCAAAGACTGGATTGATTTTTTTCTCAATTTATCAATATGATTGTTCCATGATAGTTTTTCGTCAATAAGAATACCTAAAAATTTAGTAACTTTAGTATACAGTGCGGTTTTTTTTAGTCCCCCCATGTTAACTTTAGATCGGTTCGACGTAGAAACATGAATAAAAAACCGTTTGGAGGGTTTCACCGATACTACTTTTTGAAATAAAAAATATGGTGATTGCTCGACAGGGGGCGCGGGAGGGCACATCAACTCAAAAATTTTAAATGGCATGGGGGGTCAAGTGTCAAATCGTTGAAAAGAGAATTCAATTCTCTTTACAACCATCTAATTTTTTTTGAATTTAGTTGAAATTTTTTTCACAATCCAAATTCGAAATATCAAAAATAAATGCGGATCTGAAAACTACTCATACCTCGATAAATTTGAACGGTTTGTTGTGGAATAATGAAACTAAAATTTTTTCTAAGGGTATTACCGATACCACTTTTTGAGAGAAGAAACATTGAAATTACTCGACAGATGGCGCTAGGGACAGACCAACTTGAAAATTTCGAAAGGCATATAAATCGATATTGAGAAAAAATTCAGATGGTTGTGAAGAGAATTGAATTCTCTTTTCAACGATATGAAACTTGACCCCCCATGCTCTTTAAAAATTTTGAGTTGATGTGCCTCCCCCGCGACCCCTTTCGAGCAATCACCATATTTTTTCTCTCAAAAAGTAGTATCGGTGAAACCCTCCAAACGGTTTTTATTCATGTTTCTACGTCGAACCGTTCAAAAGTTAACAGGAGGGGGGGGGGGGGGGACTAAAAGAAGCCGCACTGTATTTTATAGAGTTAGATCCAAATAATATCGGATGAATGAAATTGTTCGTGGTTTTTTTAGAAACAAACATAAATGTTGATTTATCAAAGTTCAGAGTGAGTTAAAAATGTCGTTGAAATTACATTTAGATCACTTTCCATATTTGCACGTATCTCGTTGAGGTCAGTGGCAAAATATATTAATGTAGTATCATCAGCAAATAGTTTAAGTTTTCCTTTCAATTTCAAATTTGTAATAGAGTTAATATAAATCAAAAATAAAACAGGTCCTAAAATTGATCCTTGCGGTACTCCACATTTGATATCCATCAAAGAACTGCTAACACCATTAACTAACACGTACTGCTTCCTATTCATCAGATAATTTCGAAACCATTCATGAATTTTTCCTACTATACCTATTGAGTATAATTTTGCAAAAAAAATTTCGTGGTCAACCGTATCGAATGCCTTACACAAGTCAAGAGAGAGAAGGCCACATTTCTTGTTGCTGTCTATATGAATCTGGATATGCGAAACAACATCCAGAACTGCCGCCTCTGTGTCTCTCAACCTGCGAAAACCATATTGATTATGACTTAATAAAATTTTTTTACCCAAGAAAATTGAAAAGTCTGACATTTACTATTTTTTCCAAAATTTTTAAAAATGCTGGTAAAACTGATATAGGTCGGTAATTATTTACGTTATCTTTCCGACCGCTTTTAAATATTGGTGAAACTTTGGCAATCTTAATTTTTTCTAGGACACATCCTGTTTTTAATGACTTTGATATTATGTCAAGTAAAATGGGAGATAGCTCATTTTTTATAACTTTCACAATTCCGTAATTTCATCAGATCCAGAAGATTTATGGATATCTAAATTATCAATAATTTCCTCAATTTCATAAAAGCTTATTTTCAAAGAGATTTTCACAATTATTTTGTACTTTAAGCAATGAAATTTGTTTAATTATCTGTTTCAATAGCTGCGCCAGGTGCCCAGAGGTTAGTATGACGTTAGTGGCATGCGTATGTTTGCTACTCCTTGTCATCCAGCTTTTAGTCCTAATAGATGAATAACATACTGGTCAAGCTACGAAAATTATTTGAAGGTCCGGTGTTTTTTACTATTTTTACGGATTTTTCCGATTTCATTTTCGCAACTTCCTCCTACCGATTTTTTTTCTTTTTAATTTTCAACGTCCAAAAATTGTGCGAATTAATATAGGCCTTCTTTATCTAGCCTCCAGGTAATTTATTCAATGTTCTGACGAATTTAATTATTTTTACAAATTTTCCGCAACTTTTTTTGAAGGGGAGGGGGATCCGAGACCCCAACCAATTTTTTTCGACATTATTTTCAAATCCGAAACTGTTGGAATTTTTTCCGAATTCCTACGCGTTCTCAAACTACCCTTCAAGAGGGGAGGGGTTAATATTTCTTAAGATTCAATTATTGGACATGTACATTTCTAGAATGGCAGAATGGCAGGTGTTTGAATATCCATTTTTTATACAATGTGTCTCATTTCCCATGGAAACATCCCCGTCTTCCGTAATTTTTGACGTAGAATCGGGGAATTTGCAGAATCGTTAGATATACCAAGAATAATCAAAATGACCTAGAAGATGTCCTTTTCAGTGATATACACTGCATGCCAGCAGCGATGGAATCACCAACATTTCCAAAAACTTATTATAGGAGGCATGATAGATCGAATTTTTTTAAAATTCATAATTAGAACAACCATTTTTCTACTAATTAACTTCGCTCTTAAAAAATATTCAGTCCTGAAAAATCCAAATTTGTCTCACTTTTCATGGAGACACCTCCTAACTTCCTTAGTTTTTTGCTTAGAACTGTACATTCTTCGTGTAACTATAGATTCTGAGAATATAATTATGGAATTGATAATTACGGAAGTTACAGGGGTGTTTCCATGAAAAGTGAGACACTGTATGAAACGTCGATATCATGTTTTCGACATATGAATTTTTTTTCTGGTCTTGAAACCAATTTTTCTTCCCACACGCCAATTCCTATCAACGAAAAAATAAAAAAGAGTCCTACGAGTTTCCTGCAAGTTTTTTAGTTTCGATCAGCAGGACTAGACTTATGGCTTTTTTTATAACAGACTTTTATATTAACAAATTTTTATTGTACTTCATTTCTTTCACAAGAAAGTCTGCCGGAAAACGAAAAAAAAGTACACAAAATTATCCGGCACTAAAATTTACCTCAACAGCTGACTGGCTAATTTTTTTCAGGTTCCTAACGATTTCAAATTTCATTCTATCGATTGCCATTAGCGAGAAAATGCATCAGCAACCGAGTGTTTCTTTTCCAAGATCTTGCCCTTGCAACCCTTGCAGTACGTCCAAACCTTATGGCTTTGGTTTTTCACTATTATAGATTTTTATGTATGTTATTGTGTTAAAATGCCATAAACAAGATATTTTTTTCTGCAAACGATAATAAATCTCCAATATGCCTAGCACACGTCCTTTCGCTAAATTTTCATTTCTTGAGCTCAACAATGACATAATTTTTAGTGGTTAAAATCACAGAAAAGAGAAAATCAGTCAGCAAAATCTGTGATTATTTGACGGTCTATTATGCTTCTAATTTTAAGACCGCAGTGACACACAACAACGAATTTCTGAAATGACCTAGTGACACTGTTTTGTTCAAAGTTTCCCTTTAATTTTTCGTACTACATACATCACAAATACATACCCGTAATATTTCTGCGATATAACCTGATAAATAAATCACAACAACACGCTCTGTTGCGCCATAAATTCAACCCGGTCACAGCGACTGCAGCTCCACCTCGCGTCAAAAAAAATGCCGGTTCTTCCCAATCCCTGAAAAGTAACCGAATCACCTGTAGGCCGAATCGGAATTATTTACGCCCCGCAATAATAACAGGCCTGTCTTCTATATGAATCAATTAATCATGCTTCAGTTAAGCTCAATAATCCCCTTACGATCCGATTATTCGGCTCTTTGGCCATTAGGGAGTCCCCCTGTACATGGGGCAGGCAGGCCGCTCTCTGTCTAATTGATAAAATATTCCAAATATGTTTACACATCCGCGAGCACGAGCGTCCGAGAAAAAACAATTAGTTCTGCTTAGTTGTGCTGCTGAAATTTCACTTTTGATCCGGTAGGATTGCCGACGAGACGGAGAAAATGAATTGCTGGTTGAAAACCAAGCACACAACATTTTGTAATTTTTTTGAATTTGCTGAAATTCCACACAGTGAAGAGGATACAACGGATTTCATAGTTTTTTTTCAATCCTCCTAGTTTTCAAATTTTTACAAATACATTACAACGCACATTCTTTTAATTACACTGTACTAAATATATTTAAATCTCTCAATAAAAAAAAAATCAACAGAAAGACATGAGAACCTATATGGGAGCGTGCTCCGACTCGGAACACTATATTGCCGCTACGACGATAAAACAAACATTAAAAAAAACATAACGCTAAATTGTCAAGGACAAAAATGGGACATAGGTAAACTAGACAATGAATACTCGAAGGAGTAACAGCACAGTTGAGGAGCAGGAGTGAAAAAATTATCGAGACTAGAGACAGAATGGAACAATATCAGAGAAATTATAAAAGAAACAACAAAGAAATACGTGGAACTGGTACAAAACAAATCCCGACATAAACGGTACAATGATACATGTAAAAAAATTACAGAAAATAAAATACAGGAGAGGCGGGGACCAAATGAATGAGGAGCAATAAAACCGAAGATGAGGAAAAATATGAAACAATTACAAAAATCGAAGAAGATGATTAGGAAAGAAAAAAGAGAATGGATAGACAGGAAAGTGCGCCAAATTGAACAAAGGAGCTTCTACAGAAAAGTTATAGAACACAATAAAAAATGTAAAAGTAGAACTAACGGAATAAAGAATGAACAGTAGTACTGGAAGCCAAACAATACGAACACTGGATGAAATACTACAATGAATTATCAATAGATGAAGCTTCAAAGGATTAACAGATAGTTACAGAAGAAGAATACGAAGAAAAAATTAATGAAAAAGAAAGTAATATATTAAATGAACCAACCAGAGAGTTATAAAGAGTCATTGAGCTATATGGAAATGGTAAATTGTCAGAAAAACAAGAAATTAACACCGAACTTATAAACTACGGAGGTCATGAGTTAAAGGAGAGGATACTTATACACTAATGAATAAATTATTAACTGAGAAAAAAATACCAGGAGAATGGGAAACAAATAATAACTATCCATAAAAAGAAGACCAATAGATCTATAGGAATTATCGTGTAGTAACATTTTTGAATACAACATACAAGATGATGACAACACTAATACAAACACGGCTGGTAATTATTACAAAAATCGTAATAGGTTTATATAAAAGCGGATTTACACAAGGAAAATCACATAGACGCGATTCATGCACTAAAACAATTTATGGAAAATGCGAACATAAGATACATCTCGAAATTCTCTTGATAGATTTCCAACATTCGCCAGACTCAATAATAAAATTAGTTACACAATATTTTTGATGACGAGCTTTTTTTTGAATGCACTGAAATTTATTTATGATCCGAACTGGTAGTAAAGCATCCCATTTTGTTAGTATTTCAGTTCTCTTCAATTCTCCTCATTGGAGCAACCATATTGCTCGATTAGTTTTCATTTTTAAAGCAAAACGATAAACAAAAACGCATTTTTTGTATTTAAATGTTCATAAAAAATTAATAAATTACAGTTGCGAGTCGAAAACAACATGTGATGGCATAGTCGGTTTTTGTTAAAAACACACTAATTTTATACTTCTATTGATTGGTGTATATATTAAGCATTCTATACAATACCTGAGAGTTTTGGGCAAAGAATAAAATGGAATCATTATGTTGAATTTATATTCACTTGCCTAGGCGCATTGTGTATAATTCCTAGGCATTCTGTAGAATGCCTACGGAGCTGTTAGGCGAAGTAAGAAATGAACGCATTTTAAACGAAAATGTAAATAATTGTACTAATTATTACATAAAACTTACTAAGACCCAGTTTCACAATCCATGGTGATCTATTTAGTCACTTAACCAAGGACCTTTTGGTTTACCACTGGTTAAAGTTTGAAGTGTTTCACAATAGGCGAAAGAAAATAAGATCGCAGCGCCACCTATAGCAAGAGTTTGAACTACGAATCACGGACAAAGGTTTTTGACTTTATACGTGTTTATATGGCGTTTTGACGATCTGTACTCCTATTTTCAAACAATTTGTGAAAATTTGTGATTTCAATAACTAAAAAGTGATTGTTTCTATTGAAAGACTCTAAAGAACGTTTCAGTAAGGTGATTCAAAGGTATTTCATCTCCGATTAGTTTTGAATGCTTCTGCAATTCAAAGTTGTATGGCGTTTTGATGATCTGTTCTACTATTTTCAAACAATTTGTGAAAATTTGTGATTTCTTTAACTGAAAAGTTATTGTGTTTCTATTAAAAGACTTGAACGATAGTTTCAGTGTAGTTTACAAATATTTTACTTGTTTTTGGAGGTCATGATTTGCGATCAATTATGGATCTGATTCATTCATCAGTCTGTTTGTCAAACAAGCATATAAATCGATATTATTTAGCTTGCCAATTTTCAGTTTCAAAATCCATGCTTTCCTTTGGTCAATTTCTTCAATCTAGTCGAACCAATTGGTGATTTTTTAACCTTGCTTTTATTTTTGGGGGAAATTTGTCATATCCCACATTTTCCTTCTTGCCATATGTCCTGCATCCTGGGACTGAACAACTAGGATTGTATTTTCCCATATTTGGCAGTCTATCAACAGTATAAACCAAAAAAATACGAACAGAAACAGAAATCGACTATGGAAATATCTTTAATCAACAGAATGAATCAGATCAATAACTCACAAATCATGACTTCAAAAAACACGTAAAATATTTGTTAACTACACTGAAACTATCGTTCAAATCTTTTAATAGAAACACAATAACTTTTCAGTTAAAGAAATCACAAATTGTTTGAAAATAGGAGAACAGATCATCAAAACGCCATGCAACCTTGAATTGCAGAAGCATTCAAAACTAATCGGAGATGAAATTCCTTTAAATCATCTGACTAAGTCTGAGTCTTTCAATAGAAACACAATCACTTTTTAGTTAGAGAAATCACAAATTTTCACAAATTGTTTGAAAATAGGAGAACAGATCGTCAAAACGCCATATAAACACGTGTAAAGTCAAAAACCTTTGTCCGTGATTCGTAGTTCAAAGTCTTGCTATAGGTGACGCTGCGATCTTATTTTCTTTCGCCAATAACAAAAGTTATGTGAGTCAAGGAAACATTAGATAGTATTAATTTCCTATATGTTGGCAACGAGATTTCATGTTGACGTAGTCAAAAGGTTGTCATTATTGAGCAGTTGAATGGAATTCAATCGAATGAAAATGATGAAGACCGAGCTGCTAGAATTATATCATGCATTGTAGATGAAGTTATTTTTGCAGAAAGAAATGGAAACTAAATACCTAATATACAGGGTGTTAATTAAGTACGTTGACAAACTTTGGGAGGTGATTCTTTGAAGGTTTTCAGGACGAAATGTTCATATAAACATATGTCCCAAACGGCTTGGTTTTCGAGATACAGGGCGATAAAAATACATTTTTTTCAAGATTTTTTAGAGTTAACTTCGACATTTTCTACAATAATCAGTTCAAATTAGGCAAGTACAATCCATTCAATAGTACGCACGATACAAAATAATGCATTTCTCAAATAATTCACAGGGTCCTCCTTTTTTCAGAGTCAAGCTTTGTTCAACCCTTCAGAATTTTTTTTTTCCGCCGCCACTGACATATTATGAGGAAGGAATAATGAATGTTGTTTCATATAACATCTTTTTGCTCTCTTGATGTTTTTCATTTACTTGTACGGTTCAGGAGTTACAATGAAAATATTAACGCAAACATTTTCCAGTAACGCATAACATAAAGAAATTTGAGAAGCAAATAGTCTAACAAACTTGAAGGGTGATTCTTTGAAAGGTTTCAAGATGAAAAGTTCATATAAACATGTCCCAAGCGGCTTGGTTTTCGAAGTACAGGGTGATCAAAATACATTTTTTTAGGAGTTTTTGGAGTTTACTTCGAAATTTTCGACAATAATCGATCCAAATTAGTTCAAATTGGACAAGTACAATCCATTCAATAGTGCGCATGATATAAAATAATTCATTTCTCGAAGTGTCATTGCCACTCTCCAAAGATTAGCGCGTGACGCAATACGTCATTTTGTTCTCATTACACAAATAGCTATTTTCTGCTCGTGTAGAGAAAATGTAATGTTATGGAGCTCCCATACATTTTTTACCATAACTCAGGTTGAATATGTATTGCACAAAGTTAATTATGGCAAAATAATTTTGGACATTTTCAATAGTGAATAACTTTATTATCAAATACTAGAGCAAAGTAACATAAATTCCCTAGGAATAAAATTAAGTTCAGAAAAGGACCATTATTGAAATTGATATGTCAGAGCAGCTGCTGGAAATGGCCACCGCCAAATTCAATGCATGCGTTTATGCGCCGAACCATAGACTGGCGGACACGCTCAAAAATACCAGGAGTGTTTCTTATAATTCCGCATGACTCCTGTATGCGATTCCTCAGGTCTTCTTCACTTTGAACTGGAGTTCGGTACACTAATGATTTAAGGTGCCCCCAGAGGAAAAAATCAAGTGGATTCATATCGGGTGACCTTGGTGGCCAAAGTTGTGGCCCACCACGCCCAATCCAGCGATCAGAATAATTCTCATCTAAATATTGGCATGCAACCAATCTGAAGTGTACTGGAGCACCATCATGCATAAACCAAATTCCAATTCTTTCCCTCAGTGGGAGTCCAGTTAAGATGAATTCAAGAAAATGTCGATAATGGTCACCATTGAGTCTATGAGGCAGAAAATGTGGCCCGATAAGGAAATTCCCTACAATTCCAACCCAAACATTCACAGAAAACGTCTCTTGAAAATGGTTTTCAATCACGGCGTGTGGGTTTTCATCAGTCCACATGTGATTGTTGTGAAAATTAATAATGGCTTTACGGGAAAAGCATACCTCATCGGTGAATAACACTTGAGATAAAAACCATGGATTTTCCAACAATTTATTTCGAATCCAAGTGCAAAAAGTTAATCTCTTTGGAAAATCCCTTGGCAGAAGAGCTTGAACACGCTGTATGTGATTGGGATAAAGTTGTTGCTCTTTTAAATTTTGCCATACCAATACATGGGTTACGTTAAACTGTGCCGCAATTTGTCTTGTACTGGTGTCTGGATGCTGCTCAATTTCGTTAAGTACTGCTTCTTCTATCTGAACTGTTCTAACTCTCCTGGGTCTTCCTATGAGAACAGCAGACCTCTTGAAAGTACCCGTTTCACGAAGACGGGAGTGAATATTGATGACCATTTGTGTGCTGGGAATATGACGTTGTGGAAATCTTTCTAGATACATTCGTCTGGCGGCACGAGCGTTACCATCAGCCATTCCATACATTAAGTGCATGTCTGCCATTTCTGAATTTGTATATTCAACCATTTTATCCAAAGGAATATTGAATGAATCTGCTTTATAGCTTGCACTAATGAAGGATTAACAATGAGACAGTTTCTCAACTTTCGATAACTGTCAAGTTGTTGATATTTAAATAAATGAATTAATATCAAAGCCCACTTTGCTATTTTTATGAATTCAAATTGATTACAAAATTCCTGCGTTACTGCAGAAGAAAAAACAAACCGAAATTTCTGATAAAATAATGTACTCCGTACGGAAACAAAAATTTGTTTGATTTAGTTTTTCGGAGTTATGACCAGAGATTCATAAATGAAAATCAAATGTGTAATGATCTGCGACTATTAGATAAACCCTATTAACTATCTTCCATTACAGGATTACCTTTCGGAAGTTTTTTATGTTGAAAAGGAAACGTTCAATTGAAAACTAAAAAATATCTTCTTTAAAATAACAAAAAATTTGTATGAGTTCTCTATCAAGACTGATGGGTAAAAACATTTTTAATCAAATATCTCAATGAAAATGTACATTTTTACCATCAGAATCTTCAGGTTGAAAGTTAAGGTTTTCCCAATATCTGTCAGATCTAGTTTAATATCCAGCGTACCGCAGTGACGGGGAGATAGTAGTTTTCTGTTAGATATCACAAAAAGAAATCACATCTTTACAATAACAAGCTTTTATTTAGCTTCACTTGTAACTAACTAACAAACAATTTAATAAAAGTTGAATTTGACCCACTTCTAATACTCCGATTAAATTGAAATTTGGCAGGTTTCCGTAATTCCGGTGACAATGCATTAAAAAAATGTTTGTTAAAAAACAAAATGGCGGCTCCAATATGGCGGACGAGTTTTGTGATTATGATCCGATTCTGTTCAAAATTGGTATGTGATGGTTTTTGGGTTGGAGATTTTCAGTTTCACATAAAAAATAAACTAAAATGATAAAAATGAAAATTATAAAAAGAAAACATTTTAAAGTTTTTATACAATACACTGAAAAGGAAAAAATAATTCATATCATTGTTTGATCTAGGTAATCTTGTACAGAAAGATTTTGATACTCACAGAATAACCTACAAAAAATTAAACAAATTATTTTTTCATTTTCAGTGCATTTGTATAAAAGCTTGTCTTTATATTTTTTATTGTATAATTTTTATTCATCGTAGATTTTTCTAATTCTGAAAAAATATTTCTATCAATTTACAATAATTGAAAATGTTTAATTTTCAAATTTTCTAATGTTATGCCACACTGGAAAATGTTTAAATTAATATTTTCATTATAGCCCCTGAACCGTACAAGTAAATGAAAAAATGCAAGATATCAAAAAGATGTTAAATGAAACAACATTAATTATTCCTTTCTCATAATATGTCAGTGGCGGCGGAAAAAAAAAATTCTGAAGGGTTGAACAAAGCTTGACTCTGAAAAAAGGAGGACCCTGTGAATTATTTAAGAAATGCATTATTTTGTATCGTGCGCCCTATTGAATGGATTGTACTTGCCCAATTTGAACTGATTATTGTCGAAAATGTCGAAGTTAACTCTAAAAAATCTTGAAAAAAAATTATTTTTATCGCCCTGTATCTCGAAAACCAAGCAGTTTGGGACATATGTTTATATGAACTTTTCGTCCTGAAAACCTTCAAAGAATCACCTCCCGAAGTTTGTCAACGTACTTAATTAACACCCTGTAGATCTGCCAATTTTACACCGGACTTTTAATAAGTTTTGTCGAAACAAAAAAATTGTAGAATGTAAGACTGTATTTCATGGAACGAAAAAGAAAAAACGTTGAAAATACTAAAGAAGAGATTCAACTAGAAATGAGCTGATCAAAATGAAATATTTTAAAAACAGGAGGAGGTATTGGATAATGTCCAACACAGTTGCAATTCTGCTGCTGATATTTGTCAAGAACATGATTGGACGTCATATTCCTCAGAAGTTGAGATCAAAAACAAATGTGAGAAAAGTTATGAATCCCAGTAATATCCTGATTGAACAAAATTTATCTGTAATTGAACTTCTGAAGAATAAAATTGAACTCACTGATAAGAAACTGGAAGCTCTAAATAACGAATGTATTTTTGTATCCCTGACAATTATCATTATATCATTTTGGAGTAACAGATAAAAAGATGTAACTCAGTATTGGATTTTATTGAAAATTGTTAATATTGTAGGTAGATTTTCTTTAATAATAATATCTTATTTTGTATATTAAACGTTTTGTTTCATTTACTGTTCATTTTGAAACACATTATAGATTTAAATGTTTTATAGTGGAAAGGTATATTTGAGTTATATTTGAGAAATCATTTATAAAATTATTCCTGGCAAGGCTAACTCCAGATACTTACTTCTGTTCTCAGGAATGATCCATTTGCATAAAAAATTAATGTCAAGAGCACTTGATCACTCACAGTTATTCCCAAAAAGTAACTTGAGCATAATAATTGTTGTTTTAATAATGTATAAAATGTTTTTGAAATAATTTATTTTCACATCCATTCGGTGGGATGTTCAATTGAATCTCTGATTTCTCCTATAATCCTTTCGACTGATCTTGGGATCAGACTAAAATGGTTAAAAAAGTTCTTTTCATCATATTCTTCAAGAAAGTCTGTCCTCTCCCTAATTATTTTTGGCCGACTATTCCTCGTCTTCACTAAATGTGTTGATATCATACATAACTATTTCAGAATTTCAAACTATCTTCTTATATTGGAATATCCATCATTATTATGTAGGTATTATTGTTATTTATGGTCCGATTCACAAGTAACATTAAGTTGGATAAAAACTGAACCTTCTCTCTTACAAGTTTTTGTTGCAGAGTTTCGAAGATCCAGTCATTATCCAAAAGCGATGACTGGTATTATGTAAATACCAAACAAAATCCCGCTGATCTAGCATACAGGGGTGTCTCAGCAGAGCAACTCTGTACAGCCATTCTTTGGTGGAATGTTCCAGAATTTTTGAATTCATCTATTGATAGTTGGCCTATTACACATCACAATTTTACTGATCAAGATTTACCAGAATTGAAGAAAACCACCAACATTTTTAACACAACTAATGTCAGTGATTTAGATATATTTTCAAGATTTTTCAGTTTGAATAAATTGAAACTGGTTCTAGCTTATTGTTTACGATTTATATGGAATTCTCAAACTGTCTCGAATGAAGAGAGAAAATATGGACCAATATCTGTAGTTGAAATTAATTCTGCCAATTTGCTACTCATCAAAATTTCTGAAAAAGAATCATTTAGTAATGAATTATCAATCTTACGTTCTACAGGTAATTTGGATCCCAAACATAAGTTATCTTCTCTGGTACCATTTTTAGATGACGAAGGTGTCATTCGAGTAGGTGGACGCCTTAGATTCATATCTCTTGATTCAAATTTCAAGCACCCTATATTTGAACATAACTATTTATTACACGCAGGACCACAACTCTTTTTATCATCGGTTCTACAAAAATATTGGCCAGTAGGAGGAAGGAACTTATCGAAACAGGTAGTTAAAAACTGTCTAACTCGTTTCAAAATTCAAACCTACTCTATCTAAGTGCCCAATGGCAATCTTACCTGATAGTCGAGTTATGCCATCGTTACCATTTCAAGTGACAGTAATTGATTATAACGGTCCTTTTCTAATTAATAACAGCACAGGTAGTAGATCAAATAAAACTAAATGTTATATTTATGTATTTGTTTATTTCTACACAAAATCAGTTCATTTAGAGACCATTACTGATATGACAACTGAAACATTTTTTGCTTGTTTGAAAAGATTCACTTCACGCCGTGGCATACCATCAGATATTTATTCTGATAACGAAAGTACTTTTGAAGGAGCACGTAACGAATTACGAGAACTAGGCCAATTCGTATTTCGGAATCAGCACAATATCATGAACATTTCTAGTAAAGACAATATTCGATTGCATTTTTCACCACCATATTCTCCAAACTTTGGCGGTTTATGGGAAGCAGCAGTGAAAAGTACTAAGCATCATCTCAAAAGAACATTATTGAACATAACTTTGACGCTTGAAGAGTTCAACACGTTAATAATTCAAATTGAAGGTATGTTGAACTCAAGGCGTCTTTTCATGTTGTCTGATGATCCACACGATGTAAATTCTATTACCCCTTCCCATTTCCTAAATGGAATAATTTTAACCTGACTTCCTGACTTCCAAGAAATCAAAGCAGGACGGCTTTCAAGACTGCTATACCAGCGATTTTGGATTCGCTTTTCCAAAGAATATATTAGTCAACTGCATAAACAATATAAATGGAAGGAGTCTCCGACGACTTTATCCATTGGAGCCATCGTTCTGATTCTACACCCTCCATGCAAATGGCCACTAGGAAGAATACTGGAACTCATTCCTGGAAAAGATTGTCATTCTAGAGTTGCAGTGCTCAAAACTTCAACGGGGACAATTACACGTTGTTAGATTATTATGTGTGTTACCATTCCAAGAGAGGGGGAGCCACAATAGGCCATTCGCCGCAGTGGAGGGCCTGATACGGGCCCACTCACGTTCAAACCTAACCTAACCTACCATTCCAAAATCAAATAACTAACTTACAAACATAGTTTATCATCCATGAGATTTATTTGTTTTTTGATTGAATTTTCCTCCACAATTTATTTATTTGAAAGGTGTCTTTCAAAATGGGGGCTCATGTTGAATTATGATCACATTGTATGACTTATACCAAAGATCACAATATAATTTTTTGATATAGTCAATTTTGACAAGAAATGTAATGTCACAATAAAAACTTACATGTCAGTTACAGTCCGCTTCATTCATCAATTATAAACGTATATTTCAAGTAACAAGTCTACTAGTACGATTGTACCAGCAAGTCATCCAATCAGCTACACAATTTATACAGGTATGTCAAAAACTAACTTTCAAAACAAAGCAAAAGTAAGGTTATTACCTTTTGGTCAGTTCTTAACCATGCATTACCCGCACTACAAATAATGACACCATATGAAATTATTATAGCAATTATATTTCCTCACTAAACTCCATTTTTTTATAAAAATTACCAAAAATATACTGCCACTGTTACCCGCCAGTGAGCGATTCGCTCACTTTTATTACTTCAAACAAATATAAAATGACACTACATACATTCATTACGGCATAAGCAAAACTGAATGACTTGGAAAATATGTTTCTAGTATTACCTAGATGGATATGTACATTATTGGAAAATTTTGTAAGTTATCGCACATTTAAAAAAAAAGTGAGCGTCGCGCTCACCGTGCGGTAACGCAGGGTTAACCATTAAATTGTGTTGTAGTAAAGTTGACCTATGGTTAACTTTAATTAGATTATCAACCAACTACTGTCAAACACTTTTCAATACCTAACCCATAGTCAAATCCTAACCATTTGGTGACCAAACATTGTGAAACTGGGCCTAAGTGACTCGTACACATTACAGTAAGAAAGAGTGCTGAGGGACTTTAATTTGCATTGTCTCTCATTTTTCACGAAAGCACCTTTTTGTTCTGGCATTTGGTTTTACTGCTGCACATTACAAAGCCTGAGGACGACTGACCGAGTACTGAGCATCACAGTGTGAGTAGGAAGAGAGGGTATGAGTGAGACAGACGGCATTCCCAACTCTACCTGAAGTGTAGGCAGACATTCTATAGAATACCTAGGCAAAGTATGAAACGATTTCATACTTTGTCTTGCTAAATTTAAGCATTGTTTAGAATGCCTAGGTATTCTATGTAATGCCTGATTTAACACTTTGCCGGTAACATATATATGGCCCACGCTGGCTAAAAATTGAGAGATATATGAAAATTAATGTTCTAAAGAGTTTCAATTTTATAAATAGCCTAGGAATTAGGCCGCGATGTCTAGATCATTTTTATCTTGGAAAAAATTATTTAAAAATATTTTTGTCAGTTCATAATAATAAATAAACGTTGTAAAATAAATATGATATCTTCTTGGTCAACGCACTTTTTGTACTAATGAACCATCAATACTAAACCGATAATCTCTAAAGTGATCGAAGAGTGCTTTTTTAATATAATCATGACACCACATGTAAATTGCACCACTGCAAAACCGGGGCGGGTCGCTAGTTGACAAAAAATACAGGATGAAAAAAAAATATGATCTGAAAAATTTCCGAACCAAAGCACATACCAGGTAGCGGATAGTCAGCTATTTGATTAAGTTATTGTTCAGAGTTGAAACAATCCCTTTATAGGACTAGATCGAATTTCGAACCATAACAAATGACTCGCACGCATATTTAATATGAATAAATTTTCCTAATGAACTTTATATAGGTATACATTTTCTCGATGGAAAGCATTTCACGAATGTATTCATATTCGCTTTAACGAAATCCTAAACAAGCCACCTGCGGGTATGACTTCATCAATCTCCACCAACTTAAAATTTGCGATGACACTGTCAGAATAAATTTCTCAGTTCTAAGGGTGTTAATCCGCGACATAAATCCTTTGTTGCCTATTTAACTCTTTTAATCACGATTTCATGCAACGTCATACCTATTGGCGTTTAGCGAGATCACCCTTTCCTCGTTTCGAAGGGTGCATGTGCTGCAAGTGTTCGGTCCGGTCTCGATATTGAATTATGATTGTTTACCAAACTAAAATCCTATTACGGGTGCACTTGATTGCCATATATCATGTATGGAGATTATATTTTGTTTGCTTCCTATTTGAGTTGGTATAGAAATATAGTACTTTCAAAGCAGTCGAGGGTTGCAATAGAAATCAGGAATTCATCAAGCCATCTAGCTTGATTTTTTTTTAATACTTGACTTGACTTCAAAACTCAAGCTTTTGAAAATTGGATATTTGACGAGTTGATTTTTGGTCTGAACTACTTGACTTGATATCAAGTAAAATGTACACCGAAGCGTTAAAATCGGGGATTCACCCAGGTTACAGCAAACAGGCACCCCGATTGCCGATAGTCGTTAATTGAACGAATTTGCCGTACCTTAATGTTGTTTAGAGTATTTGCATAATTTTAGAAGGTGAATCATATGCTACTCTGCCCATGGTAATAATCAGCATTAATATGATGCTGGTTAGACTAGAATCGTCGGTCATTCATGAAACTTGACAATAAAAACCGGGTCGAGGTAAAACCGATGAGAAGATCATAAATAGCATTCAAGCGGCAAGGGACAAAATCATTAAACATTTTAGAATTTTAAATGAGAAAGGGGGTCAAGTAGCACATCATTTTGATGGGCGTTCAATTCTTGTTCCAATGGTACCCTGACTTATTATTTTGTGATGATCATTTTCCGAAAAATTGCGTTCTAAACTAACAGAAGTAATTATTAGAACGCCTATACTGAGATGCATTATTGTATTGACTCCCTTTAATAAAAATGGTTAGAAGAGTAGGTGGTACCGCTCCAACCCTTGAATGACAGGAATAAATTTATTACGCATGGGATTTTTTATTTGGTGGTTATTTTCCTTCTACACAATAAAATTTAATTTGCGAGAAAGACATTTCCAACATAAAATCTACTTACGCTTATCTTATTAGCTGTTCGAAATGTTGTCCATTTTGCTCTAAACAGTAATACAGTCTGTTTTAGAACTCCCCTCTAACATTACGGAAAACTTCACTCGTAATTCGTCTTTTAAGTTCGTCAATATCAGAAGGTTGTGTTTTATAAACAACGGATTTAAGATGCCCCCAAAGAAAGAAATCTAAGGGTGTTAAATCCGGTGATCTCGGAGGCCATTCAACTGCTCCCCTTCTGCCAATCCATCTACCCGGAAATCTCTCGTTTAACCACTGTCGGACGGGAAGAAAATAATGAGGTGGAGCACCGTCCTGCTGGAAATGTAACAGATCCTCCTGCAAAAGTTCATTACCTTCTGCATCAATTTGAGTTTCTAGCTCGTGAGTTATAAGAGGATCGATAGTCTCTTCAAGCATATCAAGGTACAGATTGCCAGTCAAGTTTTCTTCCAGAAATAATGGACCAAGAATGGCATTTCCAAGAATACCAGCCCAAACATTAACTTTTTGTGAGTGTTGTGTATGCCCTTCCCGAAAAATATGTGGGTTTTCGTCACTCCAATAGCGAGAATTTTGTCTATTAACATTGCCATTCAGAAAAAATGAACACTCATCGCTGAAACAGATGTTTAACAGAAGATTAGGGATGGTATTGACTCGATGAGACATGATTTCACAAAACTCTATTCTTCTATCATAATCATCCTCGTGGAGCTCTTGAAGAATCTGCATTTTATATGGATGAAATTTATGCATTTTCAATGCTTTTCTTATAGTCTCGCGTGACATTTCCGTCTGTTCTGATACTGATCGTAAGGAGCTCGTGGGCTCTGCAGCAAATGTTCCCAAAACTTCAATTTGAGCTACTTCATTTAGTACTCTGGGGTTATTTCTTTTTTATTTGTCACTGAACCAGTTTCGTAAAACTTATTCACCAAATCAAGCACATACCGGTGACTTACATTACAATTTGGATGTCTTTGGTTAAAAAGACATGCCGCCCTTCGTGCGCACTTTCCAACTTCGCCATAAATTACAATCATTTCAATTCTGTCTTGAAGAATGTAAACCATTTTTACACTTTTATACACTTATTAAAGTAATTCCTAAACAGCCCAACAGGTACAACGGTATTCACAATACTACCACATAGTTCAAATTTGCTAACCAATTTTTTGCCGGAAAACAGAAACTTTTTACAGCAGAAGTAGCCAAAAAGGAAGGCTATCTGTACAATTTCTGCGATGACACTTAAAAATTCAGCATTTAATAAACACAACTTTACTACCATCTACGTTTTACTATTAGACTACTTTTTTATGTAAAGTGTTTGGAGCTAATGGCTAATGTTACCCCTAATAAAGGGTTGGAACGGTACTACCTAATATTCTAACCAGTTCTGGCCAAACCATGCATCTCAGTATAGGCGTTCTAATAATTACTTCTGTTAGTTTAGAACGCAATTTTTCGGAAAATGCTCATCAAAAAATAATAAGTCAGGGTACCATTGGAACAAGAATTGAACGCCCATCAAAATGATGTGCCACTTGACCCCCCTTCCCATTCAAAATTCTAAGGGAAACATCTACCCCTCCTAGGGGGTTGAACCACGAGGGCTACAAATAGTCCTTGAAAGTGTCCCCCTTGACAATAAAATTGACCTGTTTTTTCGATTACTCATATTGTTTACTGGAAGGAAGATATTAAGGGTGGGAAGTTTTCAAATTGACACCCTGTATACTGAAAAGTGTAAATTTCAATAATCTGACATTTTGAGAGTGACATAAGGGAGTGAGAGGGTCACAAACTTGCACAACAATAGGTCACCATGACATCCTCAAGTGCAGTCGATTTTTTTTTATTTTGAAGGAAATTATTCGAAGATAACGGGAAAAATATAATCTGCCGATTTGCACAAGCCAAAGTTACTAATATCGAAAATAAAGTTTAGCACGTGCTATTTCACTCTTTATCTATCACTCTCTAGCGCCGTCCTAACACTACTTTCCGTCGAAAGATTTCTAATCCACCAGAGTTCCATCTAAGCGATCCGCATGGACCAATCAGAACACTTGTAGGGTGGGTGTAGCTAATTTGAGAAGTTGAGGAAAAAGGACAAATCACCTCGAAAACTTCCATCTACAGGCAGAAAAGTTACAATAATCTCAAGCTGAAAATGCGTAGTTTATTAGACAAACTAACCTGACCTAAATAAACGTAGACACAATAATCGTCCAAAATTGGACAGATCTTCCAAATTGGACAAACTGTATCCACAACTATTCTAATTAGTCAATGCGAATTGCCTGTATAGAAATCGAACCATATTTGCTGTATGATGATACTTCCACAGATGGAGATGAAGATTATTAAATATTTATTTCTAACATAATCAGCTTACTAATTTTTTTCTGAATTTTGTGAAGTTAAAAATAATAATATTATTGATTACCAGACAAACCTGCTGATTAACATACCTCCGTCATCAGAGACATGTGGGGCTTATACTACACTATCTGTTATGAAAAGTTGACATCTTTGTATATCCGATTTTGTGGATATATCAGATTTTGACGTTTATACCTTTACATTGGACCTTTACATTTATGAAAAATAAATTGCAAAACTCCTTTATATCGATAGATTTTAGTCTGAAACGTCCATTTAACAAAGAGTTCCACTATATTTTTTTCATTTTGAAAGAATATCTCATTTGAAAGTGTGCCGCTGACGTCACGTTCATCGGAAACAACCCCCACCATAATCCATGCCGAAACATTCAATTCCGTTCTCCTCAAAAATATAGATTCTAGCTTGGTATAAGCCACTGAGAAATAATTGAAACTTCGTCACTTGATCAACTCATAGAAAAAAATCCACATATTAGCTACTTTTTATTGTATTTGTAACTTTCAAATTTCCTGAAAGGACCATCTTTTCGATGAAGAACGAGGATTGACAACACCGCAAATCATTATGACAGGTCTCATGCAACAAAAGTGATCTCGAGATTTGAGGTTAATGTTTGTTTTTTTACATTCGACATTTAACTGATACATTCATTAATACTGTAGCGAGGTGTTGTTATGACCGATCTGGTATGAATTTATTTGTGTATTAAATGGAAAGTCTTCGTGAAGGAAAGTTCGGATAATTTACCGACGGTAGATTATGAGATGATTGACTCTTCCTATTTAACAAATATGAATTTATTTTTTGCATTGACTAAAATTTAAAATCGGTCCTTGAACGCTGCTTGAATACAGTAATATTCAGTTGGAAATGTTCTTCACAAAAACATATTTATACTTACGCTTTTTACACAAGGTTTATTCATTGCTTCGAACCACATTTTTCATATGTATTTAGGAGCATAAAAAATAGTTTATTAGAATATTCACTGGTGTTCAGACAATCAGGTACGAAGCACATTTTCGACATGTTCACAGTTATTGCAGGGATATAGATACAGGAATTAGGAAAAAAATTTAGAGCACAAACAACAAAAACATTTCAAAACTTTGAAAACCGCATTAACCTCAAAAAAGAAATCAAGTAAGGCCTGTTCGTTTACTTGTATTAAATATAAAAGTAGGCAAACGAGTTAAACAGAGACAAACGACTCTTATTGATGCTCTGTGAAACAGACTAACGAACCCATCAGGTATCAAATGACAACTGTTATACGACATATTATATTCAAATGAGAATTTGCGATTCCACGGTGTACAATTTTTACAACGTTGCCAAGTCTAGTTTTGATGAACGTGACGTCACGAAACCACTTTTCTTCTGATTGTAGAGAAACTAGCATCCAGAAAAAAATAAATAAAAATTCCCGAGTGATATTAGCGTATACACTTTCTAATTACAGTGTTCTCTGATATGCCGTGGAAAGGTCCATTAGTTATGTTTTGAGTTTTGAAGTGACAAGTCACACTTTGTAAAAGATAATTCAATATAAACTGAAGTTTTCTAGTATTTTTATTTCAACTTTAATAAAATATAGTCCTTTCAACTGACGTATTCAGTCACCGGGTAGGTGCATGTCGAATATTTAACACTATCAATATCTGACGCGCTCAAGTATTTCCATGTGACCGTTTTTTTTTACATTTTTGAAAGCCTATAACCACCGTTGAAAGGGTATTCATCATTTAACCTTCTTTTCACTCAACTATCTAATCTTCAAAATCTAATAGGTCCCTTCGACGCTCGAATAAATCCCCATTTAGCCTTTGGGCTCCTCTACTATTAGGGCTGCAGCAGACTCTATGCCAATGTTTGAACCATCAGTTCCAGTTGCATCATCTTCAAACTCTAGTGAAAATACTGGAGTCGAAAAGTTTGAAATCGATCTACTAAGTTTGTTTAGCAGAAAATCTATCCATAATGCAGACGACGATAATGTCTGGCGTTACGAAATCGACAAATATATTTCTGACCCACGAGCTGACAGTAAGTACTGAAAATATTTTAGAATGGTGGAAGACTCACGGATGCATTTCTCTAATCCTCGCCACTATGGCCAAGGACTTTTTGTCAAATCCAGCTTCTTCAGCTCCAGTAGAAAGGCAGTTTTCTAGAGCTACCCTAACTCTTACCAAAACAAGAAATCTAGGGGAAAACTCAGTGAGAAAACTGATGTGCCTCAAATCATGGATGGCATATAAAGATATTGAAGATACTTTTAGATATTTACTGTTTTCATTTTTGTTGACTTTTTATTGCTTTATTATAAGAATTCAGAATATTTCGTTTTCTTATTTTATTCACTATTTAACTAAGTTTTTTAAATTTGCGTTTTTTAAATGTTTTTTATATAAAAGATTACATCCATAGATTTTTATTGGTATTGCGTTTTGGCAGGTAATCAGATTAATGTAAAAAGCTAACACTTTTTCAAGAAAAAGCATGTAGGTAGCTTGACATCTTGAGTTACAAGTACTTGATGTGTAACTACTTGACTTAAATTTCAAAAGTAAATACTTGACTTGAGCTTGTCTTGATTTCAAGTCATGTCAAGTCAAGTAGTTAGAAAATCAAGTCAAGTAGTGAATCTCTAATAGAAATGCAATTCTAAATTCTCAAGCAGCCATATTTTCATGACTGTGATATCAAATCAAATAAAAATGCTAATGTCCAAGAAATATTAATTTTTTATTGACAAAGCTCGAAAGGAAGGTATGAATTATAAACATAAACAATTTTCACCAGGCGACAAAGAAAAACAGCAAAAACAACAAATAATGGCAAAAGGTCGTAGATAGTGGGGATAGTTCCATAGAACTGACACAGTCAAAATAAAAAATGGTAAAATTAACATAAATAAATGTCTTAATATCAAAATGAGAATAAAAACAAAAAATTGTTCGACAGACTATAAAGAAAAAACAACAAAAAATTCATACACAGCTTCCTTCGAAAAATCGGTATATAAGTTAATGTTATATTTCAAGTAAGAAAACTGTAGTGGTTGATAGCTCTTGAAGTACCCTAAACTTAACTCTGGTTTGAATGTGATTTTCTTACATTTGCTTACATTATGAATGAACAATATGGTTTGTCATGCGGTATAAAGATCAAAGTCATCTATATGGAGATAATGATACAGTTTGAGTAAGAGACTCTTAATCATAATACCCAAATGAAATAACAGTTTTTCGGCATCAAAATTTTGTCGATAGTTCAGCTATCCTTCTGGAGATAAGCACAGGTTCTCAAGTTGAGATTTTCAATTTCAAATGATTTTTTAGATGTTGCTCACCCTGTATAATAATAGATATAACTTTTTTGTATCAATAGTTTAAGAATACGAGTGCATTGCTTCATTTCTAACAACTTTCAAATGTCGACAATTTCGAGAAATTAATATATTTCTAAAATGAGCAGTTTCACTTCCTTGAACTTACTTCAACGAATGACTTTCCGGCTTCCTAATTATTAGAAATATGCTTTGAAGAGTCTGTGAACAAGATACCAGTCTGTCATATTTTCATTAATTTCAACACTACTTAACTCAATTTATCATTTCATTTCCATCATTACTTAAACCTCTTAGTTTTGGTCTTCGCTGTATAGATATGACCCTTGTTTTAAAAAGAAATTTTGATTTAAAAATGCATCGCAATCAAATTATTCATGGTCTTTTCTTGAAAAAATAATGGGAAATGCATTATCGATTTTTCAACTTTGCTGCCCTCTAGCGACTCTCCTAATCATACGATCCTTTTATAACTTGTCAAAATTGTTTAGGGTGTTGAATCGAACAAAATATCAAAAAAGTATCAAATTTTGTTAAAAGCTGAAGGTTTTGTCCCCTGTTCATTTTAATTAATTCTCCTTCCTCCATCATATTTTGTTTTTTATTCAGATTCTATCATTGCTAATCCTATCCAACATTCAGCCGTTGTTTCTACGAGTGCATTCTATTCATGAAAATTAATTTTTCTGTGACTCAGTTGCTCCCTTTGTTCCAGCTGCAGGTGTGGGCAGTTTGTGTGGCATGTGCTGCAGACCTATAAACGATCGGTTTCTCCTCAGGATCATGGACATCTTCTATCACGAACAATGCGTTCAGTGCTGCACGTGCGGAGACCACCTTCTTCATACCTGTTTCGTCAGAGATTCGAAGTTATACTGTAGAATAGATTACGACAGGTGAGTAGAAGCCAATGTGAAAAAAAAGTAAAAAATTTGGTTTTTTTAAAATTACTGCACCTCTATAATAGTGGAGTTGGCATGCATCGAACCACTTACGTATTTAGTGAATTTTTTATTTGGGGGGGATCATTTCCCTCATGTCTCAAACACTCCATTGTTATTCCTGTACACAAAAAAATTATGAACTAATTTATTTATTTCTAATTACAGAGGTATAGCATTGCAGTCTTCATCCTCTAAATTATTCGAAAAATCCTACCTCAACAGACTTGTATTCTTTTGTAAAAAGTATAATTTGTTCTCAAAGAGTTAATATGGCTTTCAGGCTGGTTTATAAACTCAAGATGCTACTCTCTCTCTTTCTGATTGATCATGTTCTACCCATGTTTGATAATGGTGAAAAGACTATTCTAGCATTCTTTTTGATTTGTCATACACGTGCATTTGACACCATCAATCATCAACTTCACCTTGATAAACTTTATGACTTGGGTGTTCGTGGTCATAGTCTTGAATAGATTGAAACTTATTCGACTGGCAGAACACAATCCGTTGAGGTTATGCTCGAGTCGGAAACTTATTATTCTGAAAATCGTAATATCTTAAACTGGTCTCCCGCATGGTACTGTCCTGGGTCCTACCCACTTCCTTTTATTTGTGAAATACATCTCTAATATCATTCAACCGAAACACGTCCTTCATATTCAGTTTTGCTTTATGGAAAGGGTTGTCTAATCGGGCAGCAAATGCACTAGCTAATATGCAAAACTGCTGCTCCAGAAACGGCCTTGTATTAAATAAAAATAAAACGAATACCATTGTTTTTTCTATTGAAGAATTGGATTGCAGTATATTGGTAAGAGCGAATACAAAATCGATTGCACAGATCAGTTAACTCCCTAGGTTTGAACTTTGACTCACAATTATCCTGGAATGACTCTATTTCAAAAAAAATATCCAAATATTGTCTTGTTATCTGAAATCTTAGGAATTTTGTCCCTATTAACATTTTATTGAGCTATTACTATGCCTATGTACTCTCAAGTCTCAACCGGCGGGGATAGCTCGAACGGAGAGCGCCGCTTCACCTAAAGCCAAGCAACGCTAGGCAAGGCCGGGGTTTGGATGGGTGACCAACAGACCTCCTTTCGATATTCTCCTCGGATCGCACGTAAAAAGGTAAGACCTCGTTAATCCTTGGCTCGCACAAGTTTCGTCTTTTGATGGCTGCCGTTCGTAAGGGGGCGACTGCTGGTTAACGGAAAAAACAATTTTAAACAACAATTTTAGTTATTGCTCAGTTTGCTACGGTAACTGCGGTAGATCGAACGATTTGTTGATTTTCTTAACATAGATATTGAGGACTATGACTATTGTGTTTAAAAAAATATGACGATTCTTGTAAGCAATTATTTAATGAATTGCGATTTCCACTGTGATATCCATGTATATTTTGAATTGTGTTACTTATATAAAAGAATATTGCCACATGTTTCAGGAAAGGGACACTACCCGTCTTGCCTCAGGCTACACTCTGAGACAATTTTTTTATTTTATTGTTTCCAATCACAAATTAACATTTGTATTAAACGGACCTCATATTATTATCATATCTATAAGACTTTATAATAAACATCCTATTTCCATAAAAAAAATTCTCATATCAATAATTTCAAAAGAATTTTTGTGGGCTTCATAGCCATAACCCTCCAAAAAATTTCAACCTCTTTGAAGGGATAAAACATCACCTAAATCAAATTTTGAAAAAAATGGTACATTTTTAGAGAGTTCTTGAAAAAAACTGAATCGATACTATACAGTGAGTCCAAGATAAGGTGGTCCACTACTAGACTGTGCCTATAATTTTTGTGAAAAAGAAAGAAAGTAACAGGCCACGACCAGGCGAAAATATTTTTGAGGTTCCAACTTTAAAAAAATCGAAAATTTTGTATCCAACACTTTTAGACATAACCTCAAATTACCAGTCTAAATGGCGAAAAACCGATTTTTCAGTATTTTGTTTTTTCCCGCCTATAAATAATTTAACTTAGATGAAAATTTCACACCTCTACTTTTTAACCAATAAGATGACTTAATTTTGACTAGTTACCATGGCAACTAAAAAAATTTCCGGAAATTTTTTCGTGGTGCCACGATATTTAAGTGGAAATTTTTTGACAGTTGAAAAGATAAACATATGATCATGTTACTTGTAAAAAAAAAATTCTACAACCTATAGTTAACTAAAATTACCAAATGGCGATAGACTGAGCTAGCACTCATCTGAGTTTCAGCATTTGGTTTAACTAAAGTTGGTAATTTTTTTTATTTAACGAAACATGAAACGAAACTTGACAAGCAGTTTGAAGTTAATTTAAAATGTCAAATTGGATTAATAATTTTTTTCCAAATTATGGTGTGAAATTTTCTTACATAATACCACGCACGCTTAAATTATTCCTGGAAATTTTCTTTCGGGCAAGAATATTTTAAGAAAATTAATTTTCAAAATATCCTTGCCCTCAAAAAAATTTCCGGAAATAATTTATGTTCTTGTGATATTATGAGTGAAATTTTTTCGAAAAGAATACCTTTATCTTCCACGAAGAATTGTCTTGGCGTTTTTTTGTATTAAAGTGATTATACGTGATTATTTTAATTGTTGAAGTGTCTACTTTGAAATGGTCCATGTATATTTTCTATGAATTTCAATGTTTGTAAAAAAGAATAGAAATGATATTGATAATTGATTCAGAATATAATACAAATCTGAAGTGTATCATTCATTCTAATACAATATTACGAGGATATATTGAAAAATTCTTAGCCTACTATAGAACCAAACATAATTTCAATGTCAAAATATTTTATTACTCAACATATTCTCCTCTAAATTGGATACATTTATTACAGCGAACTGCAACGTCTCTAGACCTTTCAAAAAAAATGTTTCTTCTTGCTCTGCAAACCAGACCTCCACAGCTTTCATTACCTCCTCGTTGGAAGAAAATTTACGACCTTTTAAACTTTTTTTCAGTTGAGGAAAGAGATGATAGTCGGACGGAGCCAAATCTGGTGAATAAGGGGGGTATTCTAGTAATTTAAACCCTAATCAGGAATTTTTTGCATGGCAACATGAGATTTGTGTGCAGGGGCGTTGTCCTGCAAAAATAAAACGCCTTTGGATAGCTTTCCGCGTCTTTTCTCTTTAATTTTTTCCCGTAGAGTGGTCAGTAATGTCGAATAGTAATCTCCAGTTATTGTTCTACCCTTATCTAAAAAATCAATCATGATTACTCCATGGCAATCCCAAAAAAACTGAAGCAAGAACTTTTCCAGCAGATTTTTGGACACGAAACTTCTTAGGTCTGGAGAACCGGAGTGTCGCCATTCCATCGATTGTTGCTTTGTTTCTGGATCGTAGAAATGTACTCAAGTCTCATCCATAGTAACAATTCGGTTTAAGAAGTCTACATCGTTTTCAAATCGAGCACAGATCGAACGCGATGCTACTACCCTTGCACGCTTTTGGTCAACATTCAAACATTTGGGGATCCATTTTGAGAAATTTTTCTCATGTCCAAATTGACGTGAACTATATGATGAATGCATTCGTATGAAATATTCAGTGCTTCAGACATCCGTTTTAGCCCAATTCGACGGTATGTTAAAATCATGTCATGAACTGCATCGATATTTTCGGGGACTGACACAGAAACTGGCCTTCCCGATCGGTCATCATCTTCAATGGAAAATTTACCTCTTTTGAAGCTTGCAGTCCAATTTGTCTTGGTCGCATACGAAGGACATTGATCACCAAGCGTATTAAGCATATCTGCTTACCTCTTAACCCTTTTAAATACTTGATGATGGCTCGATACTCCAATTTTTCGATTTTCACAACTTCGGTAGACATATTTTTTCTTTTAATTTATTGCGAAACTCTGGTTTACTTTTTTGACGTCAAACTTAACACTGACACTTCTAATAAGTTATTGTTCGTTGCTATGGTAACGCAATATTTTGTTTATGCAGGGAACTGGTCTAGGCTAACTAGATATCAATACATCCTCGTATAGAAGAAAAATTAACAAATTGGTGCTGTCAACTTTTTAGAAACAAATTGTGTTGAAATTATTCACAGTTGTGTAGAAAACATACATTTATTTCTCTCTGTGTAGAATATACAAATTGTAGATATTGATCTCTACATCCAGATGCCGTTACAGAATATGAATACGACGATATCCCTTAAATCGGCGCATCTTGCAAGATGTGCCCTCAAATTGTTTATAACGCAATTGTGCAAAAACTACACATCGGACAGAAAACATCTTGCGCACATTTGAACCACATATTATTATCTATTACTTTCTGCAATATTGTTTGTCCAGCTTCAGATTTATAATAATTGTAAATTTTTGAAAAATGGTCTCATTTTCGAGGTTTTCCCGGATTTTCTCACTGGAAAATGCACCGATCGGGTAGTATGGAATTCCATTTTGTAGCTTTTATAAATTTCTACAAAAGTTCCGTTGACTATAAAACGATTCCTTATATAATCTTTGAGATATTTCCAAAAAACAAAAAAACCTCAATGGCTTGGTCTAGCAATTATCGAATTACGTTAGAAAAATCGAAACTATAAATAACCCGATCGAGAAGAATAAAAGAAGCCAACATCAGAACTTCATGAATTGTAATTGTTCGTACGAAGTAAACTTTGACAACTTGAATTTAATTTAAGAAGAGAAAACATTTCTGAAGTAACACAAAATATGTTATTCCAACCACGCTGATGCGTACGTACAACCATACGATGTCGGGAAAAGGGAATAGGACAATTGCAATATGTTCCCCACCCTCCCTAGTATTCTCCGCCAGCTTTGCTATAATCGTATGTGACACGTATACAGGGTCGAAGTATTTTGATACAGTTAGGAACAATATACGTCCACTGCAGATACAAGTTTCAGCTTAAACTTCTGTTACTGCAGATACATCACGAAGATTTTATACTGAATGTAAAAATTTTAATTTCAGTTCTGTTTCATAATGTTTTCAGAAAAAGTGTGACTAATAATTATTCTATGCTATTCTATTCATATCCCATGCTTGCTTATTGAGGTTTTTTTAGGTCATTTTGGACCTGTTATTTGCTGTTCGCTCTATCAATCGCATTCGAAAACCTAAAAATATGTTACTCTCACTATTGATAGTGTAATCAAAACTAACTGTAGTTTGGAGAAAGTAGTTTGAATTTATAATTTCAGGTTGACATGCACAGCCGGAAATTATAAGGAAAGTATCCGGTTTTGTCAACAAATATTTGATGTTGCTGCTGTCAACAAATGTTTAATACAGTTAAAATACAAATATCATACTACCTAATTATCTAACGGTGAATTAACCGTTGTCATTACAACCCTAATAGAAATTAATGGATCCCCAATTAACTTTATTTAAGTATAATTGATATGATCGATGTGATTTGACTCGTTTAGAAAAAATAATTGATTGAATTGAAACGATTTTCATAATTTTGAAAAAAAAAATTGTTTTTTCTTAAATAAACCAAAACATATTCATAATATGAAAAAATATTTCAAATCTTAAATAAAAGATTTTGTTCTTATTTTTGTATCATAAAAATTGATGGAGATATGGCGGATCAAAGTTACCCAACCCCTTTGAACTCACCTCTTTTCAAAAGTAAGGGTTGCAAACATTTTTAATCAACATGACATTGAAGCCCTTGAAATTCCCTATAAAAAGCTTTTTTTTAAGTTGTTTGCTTGAAAAATGAAAGAGTTATCTTAGAAGAATTAACGCGGGCTCGGCCGTTTTCAGTCATGTTTGCATGTATTTTTCACAAAAATGCTTGTAAACATAACTGAAAAGGCCGAGCCAGCCCGCCTAAGCGGTCGAGTGGTAGAGGCGACCGGGAGATGAGGGGAATTCTTATAATGAACGAATTACGTGATGATACGCTTCCCTTCATCTCCCGGACTCTCCTTCTACTCGACCACTTACGTGGGCTCGGTCGTGTTGCGTGTTCACTCATGTTTGCAAGCATTTCCCACCCATTTCGCAGCATTGTAGGGCAAAATGAGAATATACGTTTTGTGGTACTATACTTCCACTTTCAAAATCTGAAAAAATTCAAATTGCAATTGTGTCAAAACTGCTGATCCGATAGCGCCTGTTTTGTGCAGACAAAAAGTAAACATGATTCAATACTTTCGTGAGAAAGGCCATTCCTACTTCTTGAAAAATGGTGGAGTTATGAATTTTTTAATAAATCGCAAATTTTCCGTTTTTCCCAGTTTTTCTCCTTTACTAATGATTTGACAGGGTCGTAAAATATCCTCGTATTTCAATGTTATATGAATCTTCTCATTGGAGCAACCAGATTGCTCTATTAGTTTATATTTTATAAGCAAAACAATAAAAAAACATGTTTTTTGTTATTTAAATGTTTATAACAAATTAATAAATGACAGTTGCGAGTCGAAAACATAACACAATTTAACTACGGACTGTCCTCCACGTGATGGCATAGTTGATTTCCTACTAGTATTTTTGTTAAAAACTCACTCATTTAATGCTCTATCGCTTGGAGTATATTGAAAGAAGGTTTAAGCAAAATATTTTCTTAGGTCACCTATATTGTTAAAAAAAATTGTTAAAATTGTTAATTCCGTCAACCGATTGCACCCTTACGCGCAACCCTCGAAGTCTTCGAGAGACTTGTGTCAGCTAGGGAAGACGCAGCCCTTACCTTTTAACGTGTGATGCCATGCACGAGACCGGTGAATCATAATCAATATCATATGGTGGTTACTTCGGAATTCTTCTTATGCTTTTTCGCTTCATTTCCGAAACAACTGGTTGAGAGCTGTTTATTCAGAAACGTTGTCGTGAATGGAAATTTTCACCCTCTCTCATGACACAAAACTTTTCCGAACAGCTTCGAGTAAACAAATAAAACTCTTGATTCGCCCATTCTCACAACTGTCAATTAGCCTTTCCATAAATAATATACTGAAAGAGCTGCTAATAATAGAACCAGTGCGTAATGTAACTTCCAGCAAGTGATCAAAGTTTACGGAGAGATTTGAAATTGTATGCGGACGGCGAAGTCACGTGTTACACACCCCGAGGCCGGGATATTGAAGTCCTGGTCAACATTGGCATAGCAGGAGGACGGCAGTATGTCGTCCTTGTGTAAACATTGCTACGTTTGCTCTGTTTCAGTCGGGTCTCGTGGACCGTGAGATTTCGGACTTGTGATAAACCCCATAACTGCCAGGTTATCTATATTAAATTCGGTATTTGCTGCCAAAACATGAGGGATTACTGTCATAATAATGAATATTTGGGGGATCTAGTTTGGAAATAAACCCTGATTTATAATTCTATATTTTCAAGGATATGATTAATTGGGCCACTCTTCAAGTTATAAAAAATAACGTTCTTATGTGATTATCTACTAATAAAGTAGTTACATAACTTATTCGTGATGGTAGACTAAAGGTGAGTTCCTAATGCAGCGTGTTTGCTTTACGCGTAGCGCGTCACGCATTAAGCTTGGCGAGGCGATATTCAGAAATTCTTAGCTGTTTTTGATCGTTATGAGTGATATGATTTTCAAATTATGTGTGATTATATATGTTTTTATGTTTGGTTGGTTTGACAGCCGTATGCACCGAAGTAGTTTAAACGAGATTAAAAATTGATCTCGATTAACTCTAATTTTTTGTATGCACCGTATCGAAATACGCCTTAATCGCGATTAACTTTAATCCAATGATTTTCGAAGTTTAAGCTTAGCAAACGCACGTGTGACTGTTGAGTTGGTTATTAATATATCTTTGTATTCCTCGATAAAAAAGGAAAAATGGAAGTTGATACGAAATATTTTTAGAGGATGACGGAGATATTACTGATGTTATAAATTTTGGATTTCCTAGAAGATAATATAATCGGGCGGAATACTTCCATATGACATGGACAATATGTTTTTTATGGAAGTTCGAACTTCGAAAGGAGACTACTCTTCTGGTTCTTCAGCGAATTCAGAAGGAACTGCAGTGTTACATAACATCGCCATAGATATGAATGGAGGGATTTCTGCCCCCCCTGAAAATCTAGGAGAGCACGAATCGGAACACATGGTCGAATAATTGGGGAATATACCCAATATGTATGATATGAGCAATCGTATGGAAGGCCAAAGGATTCTTTAAAATCGTAGAGAGAATTCAATCAATAATCATTTTACTAGTTTGTAAATATTCCATGGTTCGATTATATATTTGGCTAAATTCTGCTGTACACTTTTTATGAATACCTGAAAGATTTTGTACTCGTGAAAGGTTACAAAAAATCTTTAACTTGTGACAAAAATGTGGAAAATTGTTCTTCTTCATACTATCTACGAATCTGAAAGTCACATATTTTAACTTTTTAGGAAATGAAATAGTGTTTAATGAATACACCATGAAGAAATAACTCTATTTCACTCTACAATCAGAACATCAAATCATCTACATTTCTTAATGTAATGAAGAAAAACAAAGAAAAACTTGCTGATCTAATTTCAGAAATTTTGCCTAATTTTTCAGTTGTATCTGATTTGGATAGCTAGAAGTTTCTTCCAAACATGCTTTTTTGGTTTGTTCAAGTTGTCTTCAATCTCACCTTCCCTAATTTTTGGCATCGTTTCTCATCCAGTCAAAAGTCTCTGCTACCTCTCATGGTAAAGGAAAGTTTATCGGGCTTTTTCTCGAAACAAAAAGAAAAGTGGGTATATCCATTTCGGACTTCCCTCATCTTATGATTTGTATAAATCTCAACGTTTCAAGTACTGCTTCTATTCGCAGTCGTCTTCTGGTGAGAAAGAAAAGTGGTGTTTCTTACGTTGTTTTATCTCCTGATCACAAAACCGAAATAATTTCGTGAGGGTCTCTAATAGTTTACGAGTTATGACTTTTTGATTCTTGAAAATCAACCATATTCCAACACGATTTTTTCTGTAAAAAATAACACAAAATGCCATCTTCCTTTTGTAGACAATTTACCAAACGTTTTACAAATAAAATTAACGTTCTTATATTACTATACTCAACCTCACTTCTCATAGAGGTTCATTCTTGAAATGAGTTGGTAGGGTTATGTATAGGTACTTCACAAGAAGGTTGATTTTTTTTTGTGAAGTATTGAATTTTGGTGCTTGTAATTGTGAAATACGTGTTGCTAAGGATCTCAGAAAAGTGTCGTTTAAAAGAAGGAGGAATTTTGTGAGATTTTTTACTGAAGAAATCGAGTTTGAATGGTCGATTTTCAAGATTCAAAAGGTCATAACTCGAAAAGTATTGAATACGAAAGACGAAGATGAAATTTTCTAGGATTTGTGATCAGGAGATAAAACTTGGTGAGTACCATTCCTTTTTTTTATTTCGGGAAAAAACCTGATAAACTTACCTTTAATACCATCTGCAATTTTTTTTTCTCAACTCTTTTTCCTTATTTTCGAATAATATTTTGAGCGACTCTGTAGTTCGATAGCATAGACCTGGACCACTTGCATTGTATTCGTTTTCGATATTTTTCCATGCATTTTTCTCATATTCGATTCGTTTTCTCATCTTTTAAAACCTTGGCCTATTCCCCAATTTCTAAATTAACCAAACACTATTTTCCCAATATTGATAAATTTCGAACTCTTTCTATACCTTCATATCGTTCGCTCAATTTTGTTATCAGATTCTTATCTTTCGAAATTATTTTGATTTTGCGCGATTCTCTTGAAATGTCAAAGTTTGCTAAGATGATATTAAAAACGTCAAGTTGTACAATTTTTGCAATGATGCCAAACTGTTGTTTGGATTAAGTAATCCGCACTTTTCATATGTCGGAGAATATAACTCAACCCAAGACCACTTAATCCGGTTTAGTTGATCTGGATTAAACGCGAAAACGGTGCATATGGACGTGAATCTTTGATTGGTTTTGGTTTGGTTGTTTGCAGGGTGTAGTGTAATAATGGAGGCATGGAAGCAAAGAAAATGCTATTATTATTAGTTTATTCATTAGGAAAACGTAGAAGACAGCAAAAAATAAGATCATACTGTGTTAGACCTGCCAATACTATTCAGCTGTGAAACAGGCATAGTATTCATTTACAACTCAACCGTTAACAAAGGCACATGAATGAAATATACTTCATGAACTATTTTAGAATGAATGCCAAAAATTTTGATTCATTTCTGTCAAAAGTGAGACCTAACTTGAAGAATACTTCAAATCGAGAACCAATATCAACATCGGAACCAATAGGATTGACACTAAGGTAATTTATACCCGTAACTTGGGGAAATGTACATATCAATCTATAATTTTCAGGTGACAGAATGCCAATAACTATAGATTCGGAAAAATTACTGTCAGTGAAATAATAATGGAGGCATCTGGTGTAATATGGACCTGTTTATCAAACGGAGTTTTTCCTGACATATGTTCCCAAGATTTTTGGAATCAGGTTTCAAAAATGGAATATGCCCCATTGTCTTGGAGCAATAGATGGAAAATATATAGTTTTAAAGACAAGGCTAAATTTCTTAGTCCTTTCATTTTTAAATAGAAGTAAGGTGGTTGGCTATTCCTATGGAATTAATATTGGATTCAAATGGAGGCGACATGTAGATGGTGTCAGTAATCTAGCCTCCAAGTCATGTCGTAACTTCAGTGATCTACATGGACAAGAATGTCACTTTGTAATATCACAGTAGTGTCAAAAATTTCATGTGTTTTCGTATGGAATTACAAAATATATCTGCTCCTTCATAATTATTTGCATCCTAGGCTATTTTTCTCATCGAGTTGTGAAAATACGGCTAAAAATTATATATAAGGTGGAAACTTTCCATTTACTAAAGACATACTTTCATATTCAGACACGTAACAACTGATTTAGGTTAGAACTCTATCCTAATTAATATTCAGTATATGGTTTCGTGTCCATACATTTTCATACAGATATTGTTTCTTGTGCCTTTTGCAATAACTTATTTCAATATTAAAATTTACAGTAATTTCGATGGAATAAATAGTAAAAATTTTTCTACGAGGATACTCAGAAAAAACAGTTGTTTTAATCCCAGTATCATAATACGAGGTTAAACTCTTTTCATTTCAGATTCTGAATGTATCTAATATGTGAATTAATTATGATTCCGTTGTAAATCACAATGCAATCACTTATACAGAAATGTTGTAATCTCTTCACAGTTGCATTGAGAATTTCTAAGATTGCTTTATTTTCTGACCAATGAAATCGTCTGACGCTCGAGGAATTCCACTTCCAGTGTGCATAACCGGGTCAGAGTGTAACTGTCTCGTCGCCTATTATTAGTACATTTGCTGTACTCCTACAGCAAACAAGACAACAAGTGTTTGAGTCATCATTGTAATCAGTGAGTGAAAAAGTGCAACGAAGTGAGTTCATATCATATTTATGTCAATTCTGTCATTTGACGATGTTTACATGTTCTATTTGTAAGTATCGCATGCAAACGCTTAGAAAATACGAACTGCCTATTAATTTTTGAAGTTATAACTGCATTGAATTGTACTTATTTTATATTTATTTTTGTATCTCAGTAATTGTGTTAAATAAAAACCATGAAATTAATGATTGTTTCAATTTCTTCCACATTTTTCGAGTAAATTTTTAGTTTTTGCTTAAATATTAATATTCAATAAAATTCATTAGCGAAAAAGTCATTATCACTGAACATGAAGCTTGAAGAAGACCTTTTCTCATCTTTATCCAGTTTAAGTATGGTTCAAATGAAATAATTATCTTCTACTTTGAACAGTGATTGTGAAAGATTCTGTGGAACTAACAATGGTGTTTTAGCTTGTTCCAAAAAGATGACCACTTTAAAATGAGAGAATGTCAGTCAGGTAACCTTGCATCAATTGTAGAAATTTACCATGTGAAAACATTATGAATATCAAATTCTAAATAAGAGCAATTCGTTTTGAGAGCTCTCCATTGTTGTGCCGAAGGGCAATAAAACCCTTCGGCAGGAATCCGCAAAACACGGGGACACGTTGTAAATACAAAACCAATGTGGATTCACAACTGATTTTTCTATGCAATGAATTAATACAAGATACTAGTATATTTACAAAGGAATTGTAATTCATCATTGTGAATTTACATAATCACATAATCACTGGTAATTTCACTATATCACGTGAACTCACATTATTATTGAGATTTTGAATTGTGATTTTGTCATGAGAAATTCTCAGTTGATGTGAGTATGCAAGAAATAAATACAATGTGAATTCGCCATATTGAATCACTTCCGCAATTTAATTTTACAACACGTTTGCATAATTAGTATGGGTACATTCACAAACATATGGTGAAAGTGATACTCTTTCAGTTGAACTGTGATTTTTACATTGTCATTTCACAAGTTTGAAGTAAATTCACAACGTAGAAATACAAATAATATTAATTTCACAAGTATTCTGAATTTCTCAATTCTATTGTGAAATTTCACAACTGCAAAGGTAATCAATTACAGTGAAAATCTAGGGCCACTAATAACCCTTGACTTTAACTGTAATTTCACAAAACACTCTTTTCACTGAATACACACACACTTAACAATTGTAATTCGGAAACAATACAGGAGAATTGAAATATGAACTAATATCGCCCAGATATCTATTCATTTAATTCAAATGAAAAATATCAAAATCGAAAAAATTAAACCAGCCGTACTCCAGAGCTGAAACCCAGGTGAATCTCCTATCTGAAAGTTGTTGTAAAATCCCAACAATTCTACGATTCACACTTTTACATTTCAGTCTTCACAGAATATAACAAAACTAATTAGAAAGTTTTCGCCTCATCGATCAAAAGTCTTGGTGAAGAGGAAAAGTCAAATATTGAGACGGCCTTTGACAAAAACTCATTTCTGAAAGTTTCCCAACTTCGAGTCGAACTCGACAAATATTTGGTTTGGAGTCGAATCTTCAACATGACGGGAAAGAGCCGAAGTTAAGATGAAGTACCTTCGAGCAATCGGAAACGATAAGGGCTTCAGGTTATCCAGCAAATATTTTACATGAAGAATGTGGAGTATTTGAAATACGGTTTCTTGGCAAATAGCGAAATACTTTCAGCATACTCATAAGTCTGCAGTAGTGAAAGGGTGTTTTGGCATCAGCGTTTGAATTCTGGACGCGAAATACAACTTTATGGCAATGAAAGTTTGAAGTTTTTGATCGATTGGGATACCACTTAGTGAAGTAATGTAGTTCGAACTTTTACTAGATTTAATTTCATTATAATTTTAATTTTCGGAACTACATTTGTGATTCTAGTTCTTACAGTAAAGATAATATTGACAATGAACTCAAATATGGAAATTTATATCAATATTTTGAACAAAAGTATCCGTTAGATTTTGGCATCAATGGAAATCCTTTTTGATTTGGAATATTTTGAGAAAAATATCAACAGTCATTGATTACTTGATTTCGTTCACGAAGGATGTTGGAAATTATGAAAATTTAATCTTTCATTTCAAGTCAGTAGATATTCTTGTTTTCAATAATAGACGAAAAAGTTATTTGAAAATACGATTTATAATAAAAGAAGGTATCAAATATGATCAGACCTCAACGCAAAGTTTTCCGAGAAATGTCATTTTGTGACAGCTTTTTCGCTCTAAAGCGAAAATATTGAAAAAACGGTCGATCTCCCTAGCTTTTGTTGAAAACGAAACAATTCTTGAATGATGGAAAGTAAAGATAACAAATTCAAAGCACTCTAAGGAACTGTGGTGGTGTCAAGGTTAGAGATTATGCCACCGTACTATCTTCGATCTCGGCGTGGGTTCGATCTCGGAATTCGGTAAAAAAAATTTATTTCCCTTTTTGTTCATTTGTTAGAGATGTAAATTAATGGATATTTGGATAGCGTATACATTTGGGATTACTATTGAGTGTAAATTTTCTGATAGGTAATATTATGAACCTATGTTAAATGAAGTGTCGATCGTTTTTATGTCTAAGAGCTGCGTTTGTAGAAGGAGTCATGTGTATATTTCGAGCACAAAGTGTCATTGTCGAGAGGCAATCAATCAATTTGCGTTCTAAATACACAAATAGCTAGTTCCGCACCGAATGCGGAAAAGTAACACTACTCAAAAATTTCATTTTTCTGAAATCGTTCAAGAATGCCCACTTTCTCGGAGCAACTTCAGGCCTCAAAATACGCTAATCTAGTATTTTAGTCCGTTGCTAAGCAACGAACTTTCCCGGGCCGTTTTCGGACCTGAACGGTACGGGAAGAATATTCCCGTATCGAAAACGATACAGGAATATTTTTGCCGGCTTGTTTACATTTTAGACAGTTATTGAATTCACGCAAACAATATGTAGAATTCCTTGGTTTTTGATAATGCTGATTGCGATTTCAGAAAAAGTAGTATATGTACCTAGTAAATGCATATTCCCAGACTTCAAGCTTGTTGGCCTCAGCTTGACGCCTCGGCCAACAATTTACATTGACGTCCGGGAATGTATTGCTTTTACTACTAGATACACAATATACTATTATCACGCCATGTGAACAACTACTGCCTTTTCCACGCGCAAAAACTTCGCTTTGCTTCGCGTCTTTCGTCTAACATCGATTTTATTGAAAACAAATCTATTCTTGCATGATGGAAATCATTGATACTGAATTTAAAGCATTCTTAGTAACTATAATGGTGTAGAGATTTATCAAACAGATGTTCCATTGGTCGGCAGTATTTTTTTGTTATGCATATACATTAGGATAGCCATTGAGAGTTAATTTTCTCATGTTTGCCTGTGTTGAGTAACGTATCGAGCGATTTTGTGTTGCACAAAGTGTCATTGCCTCTCTCCAAAGAGGACGGCAATTTATCACTTTGCTTTACACAAATAATCAACAATAACGTTGGTGGAAGAGTGATATAGTCGCACTTTCCTCTCCTCTGTGTTTACGTGATAAGTGTTGGTTTATATAATAATAATAATTATTATTATTTATTCACTTTCACTTTCAACATTAACATAAAATTACGGGGTATGAATTTGATATATAGTTTTAGATTTTCTTTAAACAATTTTGGATTTGTCTCGCACCTCAGGTCTATAGGTAGTGAGCTGAAGAGTTTTGGGCCTAGGTATTGATAATTTCTTTAACCTACTGACTTTTGCATGGTTGGTATAAAAACATTTTTCTTATGACGGGTGTTGTATTGATGGTCTGAGATGATTAGTTCATGCCTGTGCTTATATTGTTCTGTAGTTATACTGGCGTAGAACAGCTGCCTTGTGTCTAAAATCTCGGATTCTGCGTAAAGGAGTTCACTAGGGTAGGTAAAATCTCTCTGCAGTATACATCTGAGGAAACGTTTTTGCATAACCTCTAGAGAGCGCAGATGAGTTTTTGATACCCCACCCCAGCCAATTATGCCATAATTTAGATGTGATTCAACTAAGCTTTTGTATATGGTTATTTTTTGTTCGAGGTTGAGAATGCTGGTTATCTTTTTGAATTTATATAGAATACATCTTAGTTTTTTCACCAAGTGATGAATATGTTGGTCCCATCGAAGGTGGCTGTCTAGGATTATACCTAGGTTCTTAATTTTTCTGACAGTCCTGATAACAGTCGTATCGGAGAAAACAATATCATATTCTGGCAGGGCTATGTCATAGCTACTAAAAGGTAGGTAGAATGTTTTTCCAATATTTATTGATACTAGCCTATAATCAAACCTTTTCTTCACCTGACTCAAATCCTGTTTTTAATTTCAGTTTCAAGTTAAACCAGTCATCATCCTTGCAAAACAATATCGTGTCATCAGTATAGCTAATAATACTGGAGTGAGTATTCAAAAGAAAAAGATTGTTGAGATATAAATTAAATAATACTGGTCCTAATACTGTTCCCTGGGGCACACCACAAGATACGGGTTTTTCTTCACTAACTCCATCACCTATTTTAACTATTTGTTTTCTATCCAACAAATAGCTTGTAAAAAGATCATGTGGTAGCCCTCTTATTCCTATATCTTCTAGACTTTCAAGCAGTATAGTATGATCTACGGTTTCGAAAGCTTTTCTTAGATCTATAAACACATCAATTGATGGTGTCGATTTATCCAGGGATTCGTATGTTTTGAGTCATTATTTTAATTGGATCTTGCATAGACAGATTTTGTCTGAATCCATATTGTGAATCTGACATTAGGTGGTATTTTTGAAGATACTTATTCAATCTTCTTTGAATGACTTTTTCCAAAACTTTCGCTAAGCAAGTTATTAACGAAATGGGCCTGTAGTTAGTAACATCACTCTTGTTTCCATTTTTATAGATTGGTGTAACCACTGCCATTTTAAAAGATCTGTTTAATAGGTGACGGTTCTTCGTTTGTCAGTACATCATTAATAGTTTTCCAGAGTTTTTTGGAATCATTTCCTACTTCTACAAGACGATCTCTGTAATATGTCGTTTTGGTGTCTCTAATAATTTTGTCAAGAGTTTTCTTATAATCGTGGTATTCATTGATGAGGACGATATTATTTGGATCGTTTTTCAATCTATGATAATTATTTTTTTTTGTTCACAGAGTTCACAAGGGATTCAGTTATCCACTTTTTTCGTCTTCTGTGTTTGTCATTGATCTTTACATACCTTGTACATTGATCAAAGTTGGTTTTTATGATTTTGATGAATTCATTTGTTCCAGAGTCAAGATCGTGACAGTGATAGACCTCATTCCAGTTCACTTTTTGTATTTGGTCAGAAAACCTTTTTTCATCTGTTTGTTTGTAATAACGAATATGATTATTTTCTACGCTTTTTTTATTCTTGAGAACTATTTGAGCAACGGTTGTGAAGTGGTCTGTAACTGTAGTTTCTAGGATAATTGGTAAGATTGTGTCATAATTATGACATTTTGATTTTATAAATATATGATCCAAACATGTGCTGGCGTTTTTTTGTACCCTTGTAGGTGCATTTAGTGAAGATATATATCCGTTTTCACTCATGGTATCTAAGTAATATTCAGAATCACGAGAAATACTCAGCAAATCAATATTTATGTCACCAATTACCAAATTATAATCAGAATTCTCATTATCTACATTTAGAATATTATTCAAATCATGAACAAAATAATCGATATCTGTAGCTGGTGATCTATATATACCATTAATGATGAAAATTGAGTCATGTACGTTCATTTTGACTCTCAGAAGGAATCTACCGCTTAGTTCAATTGTTGAATGGGAGTCGTACATTTCTGATTTCACAAACATTATGACCCCGTCGTTTTGGTTCAATTGTCCAAAATTATAAAGTGTTTTGTAACCGGGAATATTGTAGATTCTGATATCATGAACGATGCGTGTTTCAGTAAAGACTATACAATCGAACGACTCATTCAGTGAATTTAGAAGGATCGAGAATTCATAGAAATTATGTGCTATGCTACGGATGTTGCTTTGAATAATTTTAAAATTGACCATTAAATTGCCTGGAAGGACAGAAGTGAATTCGTAGCTTGTGCAACATATATTCTACTGGACGAAAACTGTAAGTCATCAATTTAGCTTCAAAATCGCATATTTTGATTCGACACCAGCAATAAGTAATTAAAACTGTCCAAAGAAATAAAAATAAAATTATAAAAACAGCTGGTTGGACACCTATTCCACCAATGGCTAGATTGAAGTATAGACATGAATAAAGATGAACAGTTGACTACTAACGAATTATGCACGAACTTATTACAGCGTGTGGAAATGAAAGCGTTAAATCGGTTTTGAAAAATTAAATAAATTCTGAGAATCAAAAATTGATTGATATCATTGAAGTGCAGAATCAAAAAATGTCTGATCTGGAAAAGAAATGTGAACAGCTCACAGAGAATAACGTAACCTTGGACAGAAAACTCAGAAAAAATAATATAATTGTTTTTGGGTTAGATTATGATTCTAGCACTGAGAGTACAGGGACAGTTCTTGAGAAACTCAACAACTTGTTGGGGACTAGTTTATGTGAGTCGCACCTCAACAACTTATTTTCTCTCAAGGGTTCCTTGAAGCCTGCTTTAAAGATTAAGTTCGTGTCACATTTGAAGAAGAATTCTGTCTTCAAAAATATTTCCAAATTGAGAGGTAGTAATGTAACAATTATTGTAAATGATCTCTGTTACGAAGACCGCTTGACAACAAAATCCTTGTGAAGCACATGAAGGAAGCTAGGGGAAAGTATCTCACTGCTAAAATAAAAGGCCATAAATTGTTGATTGATGGTAGAACATACACGGCGTCAATGCTCTTTTACAAATTCAAATAATCTTATTTCATGTTTAAATATAAGTACTCAATTTCTTTTTATTTTATTTTTATTTTCTTACATATTTTTTTTTTGAGGTTGGGTTTAAAATCAGCTTTCATAGCTGAACTCCTAGTTTTCATCATAATTATGATTGTATTAACTTGGCTCTGTATCGATTTTTTTTCTTGTGATGAATAAAGACATATTATTATTATTATCATCATTAGCTACTTGCAAAGTGGTGAGATTTTGAATTTTTTCATTGTCAATTATTTCTTTCCTAGTATTCCAGTGGGTATCTAAAACCTTGGAATATCTCAGCTACTAACTGAGCATTGCTCACCAATGGTGATAACGATAAAATAACGAGAATTTAATACTCATGAACGTACAGGAATGGGAAAGTCACTGTTTCCTTTCACATCCAATTTGTTCATGAGTAGATTACCTCAGCTATTTTGATGTTTTTGAAAATAAAAACAGGTCGGACACACATCGCTTTGTATCACAACTGAACAGTCAACTACCAACTATCTGGGTTGCATGAATCCGAATCCTCTAAAATTTATAGGAGAGAGCTAAGAGCAAGACTAGCTACTGACAAGTTGATGAAATTTTGTGAACTCGTTTTCATCCAAAAACTGAATTCTGAAGCTTATGGAGATCATTTTTACAGGGTCTCCCTACATTTGAAATCAATTATGAGTGCGGATCTGAACGGTACTCTTTCCTCGATAAATTTTAAAGATTTGATGTGAAGACTCATTGCAGTTATTCGACAAATGGCGCTGGGGGCACTTCAACTTAAAAATTTCGAAATTCAACAAATGAAGATAGTTGAAAATGTATTTGAATTATCTTTTCAACAAGTTGACAATTGATCCCCCCATACTATTTGAAAGTTTTATATTGATGTGCCATCTGTATTGTCATTTGTTTTTCATGAATCAAATTCTCGTTGCTACGAATTTATTGATTTTTAATGATAGGAATTTACAGCAACTACCTGAACTGACAAAACAAAGAAAAACATCTTTAAAGCGTATGCATGCTTTACTGCTCACACAACAAGGATGTATAGTTCATGAAATTAAATGCATATTATTAAAGTCAAAGTTCAATATGAAGTAAAAATTATAGCCTAGCCTATAAACTATGCATTATTAATTCTCACTGAAGAACTGTTTATAATCAAAAATAAATTTTTTAAAAAATATCGAAAAGCTGGACTTGTTTTTTATTGAGTCATTACTGGGATATGATGTACAGTTCTTTCTTCATAATATCAAAATCCTGCACAGGATCATTTCAAATTCTATTTTCAGTTACTGCAATAAGCCACTAGGATGCGGTTTACCATACCAACATTTTTATAATCTATTCCTGAATATAACCCCGTTTAATGCCCACCCTATAACATGAAATATGAAATTAAACAGCAGTTTTGTAGTCGTGCATATTTTAATATATTATTGCGGCGTCGCTTACGCCGCGACCACACGTGTGACGTCGCTATTTAGTGCGTCGCGTTCACTGTTGAACAGCTTGTTCGACAGTGGCGTACAAAAATGTTTGCAGTTCTTCGAGAATTGATTAATGAATGAGATAACTGTCTTTGAATTTTGATTGGAGTTCTCACTTTATAGGGCAACATGTATCATGTATCAGTTTGGTATTGTTCTAGGTTCAGAAGACCACATATCTAAACAAAAATTTTTTTTCTTCACAGTATTTAAAAAAATAAGTGTCCATATATGGTCTATACAGGTACATCTGATAACCACAAAATATTTATTTATTTATTACACGGGAAGAAATACCTATTTACAATAATATAAAACACTAAAAATATAAAAAATATGTAACTACCTATATCTAACAGTTTTATACAGAAACTGGACAAAAACAAAACAAATTGAAATGATATGAGCAATTAAAGCTAAAAAAACTTGAGCTACATAGTAGCTATCTTCATTTGACAAAGCGAAGTGGAAAAAATATCTATAGCCCCTAAGTGAACATTTGCCTGTCGCAGTAATCTAAGGTGTGCTATATTCACGTAGTGCCCTAAGAGGTACATATATTTTCACTTCTTCTAATAATTCAGGAACATCTATCAGACCGTTCAAAATTTTATAAATAAACAAGGTGTCAAACCCTTGCCTTCTCTGGATCAGAGGACTCAAATTCATTACTGACAGCATGCTGGGATAAGAGTAAGGAATGTTCAGCCTATAGGAGCAGTATCTGTGTTGAACTCTTTCAAATTTTTTGATGTGAACTTGAGCATAAGGGCTCCAAATAATCGAAGCATGTTCAAGATGAGATATAACCAATGAAAGGAATAAGATATTCACTGTACTCATATGAACAAAATCTCTAGAATGCCTCTTTATGAAACCCAACTAATTGAGGGCTCTATTACAGATGTACTCAATGTGCGAAAAAACTGAGAGGTTAGATTGGAAGATGACTCCAAGATCTTTGATCGAGGTAACTTTCTCAATGACAGTGTTATCAAAAATATAGTTGAAGGTTACCTCTTGCACTGTGCGATGGAAACTGATAACTTTACATTTCAAAGGATTCATACTCTTTTTAAGCACCTAACAAACTCGTGAAGAAACATTCAAGCTCTTTTGGAATACAAGACAATCATCTGGATTTTGTATGACATGAAATATTTTGATATCATCGGCATACATGAGGAATTTACAATCGGATATTTCTTTGACAATGTCATCGATAAATATACTGAACAGTAGAGGCCTCAAGTGGGAGCCTAGTATCACACCCGAAGTGGCAGTGTATTCATCGGAAATGCACCCGTTCAACTTGACAAATAAGAGGCGATCTGAATATTACGTTTTCAACCAGTCTAGAAGATAACCACGAATGCCAATATACGATAACTTCTGGATCAGAATAGTATGATCGACTTTATTGAAAGCCTTAGATAGATCTGTAGAAACAGAATCAACCTGTAGGCCTTCTCTACAGCCGATACAATGAAGGTGGTATATATCATGAGGTTAGTGCACGTCGATCGTCCATCTTGAAACCCATGTTGACCAACACTTATTTCGATAGCCAAAGTTAAACTGAGGAATCTATCAACCAAGCACTCAAACACCTTGGGAATGGCAGAGAGTATAGTAATAGGTCTATAATTTTCAATAAGAGCAGGAGTTCCGGATATAAGAAGAGGTTTGACCAATGACTTTTTCCAATAGAAAGGAAAAATACCATTTGTCAAAGATTTAATGAACATTAACCACAGCGGTCTACTTAGTGAAAAAGCACATTTCTTCAGGAAAACGTTAGAAATGAGATCAGGGCTAGGTGAATCGATTATCTGATTATTTGACGAAATAGGATCAAAATTATGAAAACTTGGACTTTCAGTTTCATATACAGATGAGAAATAAATAGCTCATTTTATAATTTAGAGTAGAATTATTATATTTCATTGTATTAGGTACATCACAGTTTTTCCTTTTAGAATTTACAAATTTCCAAAATGGTTCAGTAGTTTGACCAATTAAGAATTCAGTATTGTCAATGTAGGTACGATAGCATTGTCGAAATAACAATCGGCATTGTGATCTCAAATTTCCTATAATCAGTATCAGAAAGAGACTGATTTTATTCAGTCTCTTTCTGATACTGATTATATTTGATATGAGCATTTTTTAAGGAAATGCATTCTTTCAATTTACTACTGAACCAAATTGGGAATTTACAACAAGTATTGATAGTAATTTCAGGAACATATGTCTCCAAAACCCTGTACATAACATCGTTAAATACTGACACACATTCATCAGCACTCAACGTAGAGAAGTGTAGATCCCAGTTGAAATTATTAATAATAATGTTCAAACTGGTATAGTCAGCTCTATTAAAATCAAATCTAACTTCGTGATTGTCCAAATTATCAGTGATACGTCAATTTTCAATGCAGGGTGATAGTTATCGCTAGGTAACAGGTGATCCGATGCCAAAGTAATACAATATCCCAAATGAACACATCTTCTCGTTCACTGCGTTAGCATTATAATTGTCTTATTTCTTTGTCTCTTGCCTACTTTCAGTATTTTCTTCGAACGCCCTTTTCTTGACCCTATCTCTGGGATCTGGAACTATTTCAATTTCTGATTCATTTCCTGAACTCTCGTAAAGACTCTGGAGAGTTTTTCTCTTTGAAGGTGTACCATTCCAAGCAGAGTCGTGAAGAGGTATCATCACTATCAAATTCGGATTTACTTTCATTTTCTACAAAATAGTGTAGAGCTATTTTGCCGACGGATTCTTTTCTTCTTGGGTTCATAGGAGGTACACGGTTTCTCAATATTTGGTCCTTTAGAGACACTTGATATAACTTTTCTATTTCTGAATCACTGTCCCAAAATCGGAATCTGAGGCTTGCTATTGTCCAAATTTCGCACGTAGACAAGGAAAACAGTGGTCCAAATATGGACCACTACTCTATAAAGGGTTAAAACAGTTATAATGGATTGGAAATATAGTTCATTCGTTAGGTAAGGCATACACTCCTTACAATTTTGATGAAAAATTCATAAACAAGAAGATTTTTTATTTCACTCTACTGTTTTTTACGTAACACGTGTATATACAAGGTGAACCATCCAGGAGGGATGGTGTCATCGATATTTTTTATGGAACACTTTTTCCTTTCTACATTAAAGACTTCAACTAGCTGAATTGATTCTAAAAATGTATCATGACTTGCATCAAATTGATCCAGGTGAGTCATCGGTCTTTTTGGAATTGTGCCTCAAATGATTTGGATAGCGGACACAGAGTATTGGTATCGTCCTCCAGTTTGAAGTCATCGGTTTTCTTGGACCACCTACAAAATGTCGTCAATACATAAGCAACCCCCGCCAGAATCTTTTCAGATGATCTTACGTCATGAAATTGTTTTAAGTGGAAATTATAACACCAATATTGTCGACTTCCCCCATGAAGAATAAAGACACAATTTCACCCTCGATAGTCCCCTGCGCTATGCACTGCTCGCACATATATCATAGTTAAAGAGCCCTAAGGGCGGAGATGTGCCAAGTCAGAGGCGTCACGTGTTCCGATCACGACCGTCTAATTTTTTACACCCTCTGTATTTTATGCTACAGGTGTGAATAATATGGGTTCTTTGTTGCTTCGGGTATCACGGAAAAAATGTGGTTTGCTCCATAATTTTGTTCTTACCAAAACTGATAAACTGTCGGAAAATGAAATATAATAAAATGTTTTTGTTTTTCTACGCCCATAATTTAATTCGTTCAATAGATACGAGGATGTATTGATATCTAGTTAGCCTAGACCAGTTCCCTGCATAAACAAAATAATGCGTTACCATAGCAACGAACAATAACTTATTAGAAGTGTAAAGTTTGACGTCAAAAAAGTAAACCAGAGTTTCGCAATAAATTAAAAGAAAAAATATGTCCACCGAAATTGTGAAAATCGAAAAATTGGAGTATCGAGCCATCATCAAGTACCTGTATTTAAAAGGGTTAAGAGGTAAGCAGATTTACGAAGATATGCTTAATACCCTTGGTGATCAATGTCCTTCGTATGCGACCGTGAAAAATTGGACTGCAAGCTTCAAAAGAGGTAAATTTTCCATTGAAGATGATGACCGATCGGGAAGGCCGGTTTCTGTGTCAGTACCCGAAAATATCGATGCAGTTCTTGACATGATTTTAACAGACCCTTGAATTAAGCTAAAACGGATATCTGAAGCACTGAATATTTCATACGAACGCGTTCATCATATAGTTCACGTCAATTTGGACATGAGAAAAATTGCTGCAAAATGGATCCCCAAACGTTTGAATGTTGACCTAAAGCGTGCTAGGGTAGTAGCATCGCGTTCGATCTGTGCTCGATTTGAAAACGATGTAGACTTCTTAAACCGAATTGTTACTATGGATGAGACTTGGGTACATTTCTACAATCCAGAAACGAAACAAAGCATCAATCGATGGACTGGCGACACTCCGGTTCTCCAAGACCTAAGAAGTTTCGTGTCCAAAAATCTGCTGGAAAAGTTCTTGCTTCAGTTTTTTGGGATTGCCATGGAGTAGTCATGATTGATTCTTTGGATAAGGATAGAACAATAACTGGAGATTACTATTCGACATTACTGACCACTCTACGGGAAAAAATTGAATAGAAGAGACGCGGAAGGCTATCCAAAGGTGTTTTGTTTTTGCAGGACAACGCCCCTGCACACAAATCTCATGTTGCCATGCAAAAAATTCGTGATTTAGGGTTTGAACACCCCCCTTATTCACCAGATTTGGCTCCGTCCGACTATCATCTCTTTCCTCAACTGAAAAAAAGTTCAAAAGGTCGTAAATTTTCTTTCAACGAGGAGGTAATAAAAGCTGTGGAGGTCTGGTTTGCAGAGCCAGAAGAAATATTTTTTTTGAAAGGTCCAGAGACGTTGCAGGTTCGCTGTAATAAATGTATTCAATTAAGAAGAGAATATTTTGAGTAATAAAATTATTTTGACATTGAAATTTTGTTTGGTTCTATAGCAGGCTAAGAATTTTCCAATATATCCTCGTATTTCCTACCAGTACTTTAGATAGATAGATAGAACAAGGTATGTGGTCGGACGAAGCCATAAGCATGTAGGCCTCTCAATCGGGCCCGTTATGCACCCACTACTGCTGGGAGATGGTTCAGTTTTGAAGGTAGCCTATCTCGCGAGCGAAAGAGGCCACCCTTCTGACCGATACCACCCTCACACTCTCCGGGTTCAGTACGATGCTCCCGAGGTGTGCTTCCCGTATTGCTGCCACTGCCGGGCATTCCGTGAGGATGTGAGTGGCTGACTCCTCATCGTCCAAGCACCACCTGCATTCGGTATCATCCGTGAAACCTAAAATGTTGAGGTGGCAGTGTCCCGTCAGGAGCCCTGTCACTGATCTGATTTCCTTTCTGGTCAGTGTGAGCAGAGTCTTGGTCCTCCTGGTAGAAGGGCCTCCGATGTGGAGTTTCGATTGTCTCATGCCTGGTGTATCTTTCCATGTATCCTGGAATTTTACTTCCAGAATTTCCTTCATGGTTGAGACGCACCATGATCTTGAAACGCCTATGATAGGTTCTGGTTCCATCGCTGGGCTTTTCGCACCTTGTCTGGCCAAATAATCAGCCCGTTCGTTTCCAGGTACTCCGGTATGACCAGGGACCCAAAGTAGCTTTACTTTATTGGCGGAAGATAGCATTTGCAGATCATCGATGCATTCAGACACCAGCAACGAAGTGACTCTATATGATGTGAGAGCCTTGATCGCCGCTTGGCTGTCGGTGCATATCGTGATTTGCTGGCCGCGGTAGCCTCTGTTGAGATTTTCTCTTACACAGGCAAGTATGGCAAACATTTCTGCCTGAAATACAGTTGCAAAAGTTCCTAGAGCGTAACAAAGTTCCACTTTCGGAGACTGCCCGTATACCCCGGTGCCGGCTGACTTACCCATTCTGGAGCCATCTGTGTACCAGTACTTTAATGTTATTCATTAGATACAAATTTTCCTTAATTTATATATAGGTATATGAATCTCTAATGGAACCTGGACATTTGAGAAATAATCAAAATGCAAATTTTCACATTCAGATTTTTTCTTTCAAGTTAGGTTCTTTTCACAATATCTATCAGATGTAGTTCAATGTCCAGCGTGGCTTTAGCCGGGGAAGTGGTTGTTTTCTGTTAGATATTACAAAAATAGCTTCTTTCCATTTCAACTATCTGAATGAAAAGGCAAATTTTCACTTTCAGATTTTTTCTTTCAAGTTATATACGGTCTTATCTCAACATCTCTCTCTCCGGCAAATTTTTTCAATTTTATTTGAATCCTCGAATTTCCCTTTCTAGTTTGCGTTTGATTATTAACTCAATCGAGTGTAATTTACGGAATTGCGTTCGAAAATCGTGAAATTGTGTATATTTCAGTCTAAGAATGTCTTTCGAAAATACCCCCATATTTGCCATCGAGTTAAATCTCTTAACTATACAAAGTAGGTTGGTCAATTATTATAATTAAAATTTCAGGAATTGAAAAGGAGATGTATATTGAATGACCATGAAATTCATGTTTGTGAAGGCATCCCTACAAAATCATCTTCATGTGATAAATTCCTCTTCATTAAATTACTGGAATATAATGAATGTTTTATCAATATGATACAATAAAGGAAATGTTCAATAAGATGTACTGATTATGTTCAACACAAATGAAAAGGGTAGATTAGGATAGGAATATGAGTCTGTATACTGTATATGAAGCGATATTTATGTTCCATGAAAAATCTTGCGGCAGGTTAGAAATTTGTGCCACTTCAATTAAACCAATTTATATATGTTCAAGTGTTATTTATTTGCACTGCTACCAGTTACCCAATCCTGATGAATACTAACATTTGCTTAAGAACTGGTGAACAAAATTTTTGCCAAGCTGTAGTTTTTTTAATATCAATTGCAACAACTCGTGTAGATTCAAAGGAAACGCCGCGGTCCACGTGACCTTAATTGACATGCGGCAAAATGCAAATTATTTGGCTGGAGAGTCGTAAATCATCATTTAAATGACGTGTCGGCATATCAAACGAAATTGTCAGTAAGGCTTTGAAACGAATTTTTATGTTCTGCAATTGATGAAAGGCTATATCTGCTATTGTCAACAAGTGAATGTTCTCAGTAAGTCTCAATACCGGTACCACAGATGCTGTTCGTGCCTTTCTTCTATTTTTTAAAGCAAATGAAAAACAAAACAGTACCTCAACATAACCTATATTTCCGATATCAACGTACGTTCGAATATTACCTGTATAGTAGTTAACCCCAGAGTAAAGGACCCCACACTAATCTTATGGAAAACCGGTTTCTGTGAAAATCGCTGAAAATTCAATAAGATGTCCCCCATGCCATCCTCATCAAAAGTTGATGCCGGCTTCGACTTCGAAACATTTCAATGACAAAATATCTGAAATGAGAATTCATGAATATACAAAGGTTGCACAGAAGTAATATGACAGTTGTCAATTTAAGCAAGTCATGTTTACACTGCTGAAATTAATTGTACTACTTTTCTATGCAAGCAACTGTACACAGCTCGGGTATATATAAAACCAGACTACCTGAACTTGAAACTAGTATATCAAAAGACAACTTTTGAAAAATGAAATATTTCTGGGATTGCAGGGAGATGTACGCCCCTTCCACTTGGAAAACTCTGCAGTACCTTGGCCATTCTTGGCATGACACTTTACTGGCAGACACATTCGAAGCAGCATCGGGACTTTTTCGAAAATTGCTTTCACCCTGTATTTTCGTGGAACATAAAATGAAAACGATGGCCCTTATAGAATTTGTATTATATTTTCATACACTGTATGAAACATGAATCGTATTCGTATGCTCATGCATATGCTCGAAAATATATTTACAGAATGAGACTGAGTTGCAATCTTTTTATATTTATAAATTCTCATTTCAGATATTTTGTCATTGAAATGTTTCGAAGTTTGCCTAGGAAACAATATTATTTTCCGTTACAAAGGAATTGTTGATTACTCGAGAAATCGCGAGGTAGGCACCCTGGAACTTTTTGATCAACAATGACATATCTACATTATGTGAGAAATTAAAAAAAAATTCCTGAAAGATTTTAGAAATCATTTCAAAATTATTCCGAAACATCCCTTCTCCATATTTTATGGACCATCGCCGCAACTTCATTTGGATTCAGATTAATGAGCACAGACGTTGACACATTTGTATTTATATCAGCTACATAGTTTCAAAAAATCAGCTGAATATATTGGTGGTAGCTGACTATACGAAGGGATGCATTTTCCGGAATTGAAAATATATTTTTGATCTTCCAAATACTTGAAGTTGGATGGTTGGTTCAAATGCAAAATATTATCGCCCTCTCATGTACTGTAAGTAACATCAATTGCATATGGATCTGCAGCTAAAGGAATATTTTCTCGAAAAAAGTTCGATAAAAATTACCAAAAACAAAGATTAACTCTCTGTATACCCGCCAGTTTTGATTCTAAAAACTTTCGTCATTTGAACTTTTTGATGCCCATATTGTGATCTATTTCACTATGAAAATTCAGATCGATACGATGAAATTGAAATTCCAGATTTTTGAAAAATCGTCAAAATATCAAACTTTGACCCCCTGTAGAATCCAAAATCAAAATTTCAGCGATTTTCACCGAAACCGGTTTTCCATAAAATTAGTGCGGGGTCCTTTATGAAACCTTCCAAAACTTAGCTCTACTCTTGGGAGTTAATATTCGAATGCACCTCAGGTACCCAATTTTTGAATTGCCGGAATTAATTCTCAAGATTCTCAAGATAGTATCAAGATCAAGATATTAGGAGATGTTGAGCTAAAACCTCAAATTAAATTGGGCCCTTTTGATTTTTTGATTCTAGGAGGTTTTGGGGTACCGAATAAGTCTAGCAACTCTTCATAAAAGTACGGGCACGGATTTTCGAAATTTTGGGACTTGGGACTCGAAAACTATGAGGAATTTGAAAAAAATGGCCGGAACAAAAAATGTGAATCACAAAATTCTCTACAAAAAAGTATCCTAGGTATTTTTTCCTAACCTCAAAATTTTCACCTTAAAACGGGTTTAAATACTCAATAATAGTTTGAATCGCGAATAACTCGAAAACTACGAGGAATTCGAAAAAAAGACCGGAAGCACAAAATGTAGAGCACAAAATTCTCTACAAATTGGTTCCTAAAAATTTTTCCTAATCTCAAAATTTTCATCGTAGAATGGGTTCATGTACTTAAAAACACTTTGAATTGCGGATAACTCGAAAACTATGAGGATTTCAACACAAAATTCCGGCACAAAAAATTTAGAGCTCAAAATTCAGTACGAGAGAGGTTTCTCTTTTGTCCTAACCTAGGAAAATATTTTGATTCAATTAGATTTATGATCCATAATTTTTGCACTGGCCCCAGTGAATAATCCAATTTTTTTATGTGAAAAACACCGTGAAGACTACAGAAAGCAATACGCACTTGACAAATGTTTACTACACAAAACACGTCGTCTGCACCACAGAACTCATAATTAAATCTTATGATATAATTATGAGTTCTGTGGTCTGCACACGTGCGTGGTTATCGGTGATAATGGCTGTGGTTGCCGAATTCTTCGCGGGAAATAGACGAAAAGAAAGCTTTCGTATTCTTAAACCAAGTAATTGAATACAATGTAACGACCCGCAATCGATTCTTTGTAACGTGTTTTCACAAATACAACATGAATTTTTCGAAGAAGCTTACTCTTGGATAATTAAGGAAATATTTACGGAAAAATGGGACATTTTGACCTTTCTATGCATTTTCAAAATCTTCATAATGAGGATACATCATACTAAGAATGTTTTATATGATCTTGAATCTGAGTTTCTACGCTTCAAAATGAATACCCTCATCTTTGGATAAGAGAAACTATTAAAAAGTCTGTGAATATCGAAATAATAATCAATCGAGAACGAAGATCGTGTTCATGATCGCGTTTTTTGAAAGTTAGTTCATTTGAAACCAAGAAGTAACTCATGTATCTTATATACATGAAAATATTGATAATAATACGAACGACAAATCTCTCGTTGGATTTGCTTGTTTATATTGCGAGTGATGGAATATATTCATTGAAACTTCAAGTGCTTGTGTGGCCAATATCTCTTCATCTCGCAAGATTTTCGAAAATTTCCTAAGTCGAAAATTATGCTACCTTACCGGAGTACAAAATAGAGAACTTACCCATCATTATGCATCTTGATTCTTTGAAAACGGAGTAGTTTTCAACGAGTTAGAGCAATTTTAATTTGCGCTTGGTATGTAAATTTGCTTGAATTCGCACTGGCGGGAATTCGCGAGCGGGTGTTCCGGCTTTAATTACTCAGAAATAGTGGCTCCAACGAAAAAATGACTAGAGACATTTTTGTATAAAATTTTGTGCTTTACATTTTTTGTCATGGCAGTTTTTTTTTAATTCCTCATGGTTTTCGAGTTATTCACGATTCAAAATATTTTTGAGTTTCAAGTCCCAAAATTTCGAAAATCCGTGCCCGTACTTTTATGAAGAGTTGCTAGACTTATTCGGTATCCCAAAACTTCCCAGAATCTAGAAAATCAAAGGGCCCAATTTTTTTTGGGTCTTATCCTATTTAGCCTGTACTAAGAGAAATATGACGTCATTTTATAGGTACCTACCTATCTATTGCTCGAAATTGAGAGAAAATGACGTCATATTTCTCAGAGAATCAATTCCGACAATTCAAAAATTGGGCCCCTGGAGTCTTTGCTGCCGAGGAGTGCTTATTGATTTTCTTCGCAGATGGCGTTGCGACAGCGTTTTTGTAAATCGCTGCTTCATTTGTGGGAAAGTACTAGTTAAACAATTGATTATTATTCGTTGTACATGGATAAGCCAACTCAAAAGTTTTCCGACCTATCCTTGCACTGACGAGAGGCAAGAACCTCGAAACATGTCTGCAGTTGGTCGTCTCCAGCTAAATAAAGGATACTTTTCTGTTCAATTACAATATGCACTTGGGCCCTTTTGGAGGAACGTTGCACAAATATCTGACGGATGTAGTTCAGTATCCGTCGTAGTACCAGGCAGGGAGTAGTTTTTTCTGTCAGAAGATTGCCTCATAATTTCCACTTGTCGGAAATATTTGGAGAGGAAGGGTACTTCGACTTTGTCGATTTCGTCATATTGCTAATTACACTTTCAGAAAATTATTGTATCCGCTACATTTGGACCTCACCTTGTTGTGTTCTTTTCAACTGTTCAGTTTTGTTTTCTGATTTTGTAAATGAAAATTTCAATTCACAAAGAATTGACATGAAATATTTCGGTTTTCCTTTCGCGGACAAGAATAGTCACAATTTTATATATTATATGAGAATATTGTACTTCTCTGAATGAACAATATGTTCCAATTCATCCAGCGTCATTCCATTTCTAATTTTCAAGAAGTCTCATTAGCTTTCAGAAGTATTTTTTCAGATTGTTCATCAAGAAATGCCTGGGATGCTCGGAGAGAGTCTCACCGGAAGAATTAGTAATGAGGGCCAGCGATAATATTTTCCACTTGAGATGCTTCGTGTGCGTGGTGTGTGGAATACGACTGCAAAAAGGAGATTTATACGTCATCAAACAGGGACAACTGTTCTGCAGGGCCGATTATGAAAAAGAAGTGGAGATGATGCAAGGGTTTGGTTATGGTGAGTTGAAGCGATATTCTCTAAAAATGGTAGAGTTATTTCCTCCAAAACTGTTAATAAAACTCAGCAGGTATTAGAAAAAGAAATATTTTCAACAAACTGCTCGTCAGATGTGTCAGCGAGGTTTGACGTTACTGTTGAATAAAACTGTCAAACTGCACGACTGAATTTTTGGTTTTGATGTAACAACAGGTAATGTCCATGAAAATAGACGAAAGTCATATTTTTTCTATCAATCAATATACAAATCTATTCTAAAGACGTAAGGCAACTTATGTTTTGAAACCAAGTTGGGATATTTTTGTTTGATTGGCTAAATTATTGAACTTTCAAGCATTCACAACTCATCTAGAACATTCCGAAAAATGGGCCACCACCATTTCTTTCCGAATACATCAATAATTTGCAATAATGTTATAGTGGAGTTCAACTCCTCCCAAGGATCTATTATATTCGGTCATTGTGTGAGTATGGAATATGTTGATAGCATAATATAGAAGACTCATAACAACATCGCCACCAAGACCTAATTTTGAGTGATTCTCCCGCATAAGAAAGAGAATAAATTGATTACTTATCGATGAATTTAAACTCTTTGAAATAACGCTAGAGGTTCTCCAACACACCATTGGTGCGCGAACAAACCATTGATTTATTTATTGCTAATCTTCTCTTGTTGTTCATTATAAACAATGAATGTGTGATATATCATAAAAGGTCACTCAATAAATACACATTGACGAGATCTAGAATCCAAATTATCAAATCTACATTATATTTTGTCAGTGTCGAAAAAGTGTTAAAATTCAGATTTACTATTCCTCCTTTCATTTGAATTTGTATTCTTTTTTTGTAACATTATTTTTTGCAACAAAGTGAGAATACTGAAATTCGATAACAATTGATTTTTGCGAACTCAACCTCATATTGCATAAAAAACAAAACTAATCACTGGGAATTAATGGGTCTTAAACTTGACTGTTTTCTTGAACTTATGCGATGCTTTCTTTTTATGAAATTCTTTGAAATGAGAATAATTCAGATATCCCAAATTCTTTTATGGGATTGATTACCTATTCATTTCAGTTATCTCATAGGAGAATATTTGAACAAAATAATCCCTAGATGTATTGGTAAATGAAACAAGACATGTGATATCCTATATATGAAAAATTACATTTTTCTTAAATAACAGATTTGAATGGCTTCTGAAATCGCAAATCATATAATAACTGGGTTTCATTATAGCTACAGGAAAAATTTAACTCGTTTACTTTTTTACTACTCTATACTTTTCGGAATTTGTTGAAGCATGAGAATAATCAATTCGTTTCGCCGTTCGCTACACAAGGATTATAATGCACAGTCGAGCTCCAAAGAAGTGAAAACTACGCGATAAGTCACATTTTGGCGAAACACTGGCGATGTACCACTTTTTTGGAGCTCGACTGTGCATTATAGTTCTTGTGTAGCGAGCGGCGAAACTCTGGCGAGTCGCTGGAATTGACTATGCATACGGCTGTTAGAGTTATTGAGTTTGTAGTCAAAAAGTATTAGATTATTTTTATTGAATAAATAATTGACATTATTTTTCGTCGTCAGGTTGGTAATATATTTTGTTTTTAATGTTGGAAACGCTGATTCAAGTTCATTATAAATATGTCATCTGTCACTTTGAATGGATTGCTTATTGCTTTGATATTTGGCTTGGCATTTCTGAAAGTTGAAATATAATGAAAAATTGATCGAATCAGATATCCACGGTTTTTAGAGAAATATCGTTACATTAAGTTCACACATTTTTCTACTTATAGATCACATGATCTATGAAGTAGAAAAATAATGAAAACTATAAAAAAATGGTTTTCGTATTCAACTACCATCATTTGGTACTGAAGAAAAAAATATTTTATGCTTTACTAACCATGAATCTCAGAATTAATTAATCGTTGCTGAAATAAAAATTGTTAAAATAGTTTTTTAACTAAACCAGCTGTTGCCCCCTTACGAACGGTAGCCCTCGGAAGTCGAAACTTGTGAGAGCCAAGGATTGAAGGTCTCAACTTTTTACGTGCGATTCCTAGCACTTTCTCGGGCCATCAGAAAAATTTCTGCAGTGGCCATAGTTTGAACCATCGCCGAGTGGCTCTTTCAATAGACTTTTAAAGATTGAGCAGAAAACTGGTAAACACATTTGAAACATCGATTTTCATAAAGAAGAATTTTATTTCAGTCAATATTGACAATTAGAACTTTTATTAATATATTGAATACAGCAATATAAAGGAAATATTAAAACAAAAAAGCTCCGAGGCGGCTGAAATTGATTCAGTGGCGCATTCGCTAATACATCTGCAGAAAATCCGGAAAAACCTGCCACACCACGTCATTTGAAGAGTTGGAATTAATTTAATGAAAACTTCTAATTTCTTTTCAGTAAAATAGGATGTATGGTGTCTCCCGAGTCTCTAAAAGGTCCAATTCAAAAGAAAACATTCTACCATCGTCAAATTTGTGGCCAAAGTATGTAGTAGTGGCCAGAATCAACTACAAAACCATAGTTAACGATGACTGTATAAAGCTCATAACTGGATTTGAAACATTCAAAATAGAATCTTGTTGATACTGGTACAGGATCCACAGCCCAATCCACAACAATGTTGTCCCGTTAAAGCTAATTGTCCTAGTATTTGAAAATAATGTTATTCTAAAGCTAAGACACAGTGTTCTCAAGAAAATGCACATTGCTTTACAGTGCTTGTTTTTTTTAATCCTCTAGATAAAAATGTGTTCAATTCCAACAAATGATAGTTTTGGTACTGGTTTCAAAAACAACTTGGTTGATAACAATTCCACATGAGGAACATCTGCATTTTCTGTTTCATATTCAGAATCCTCATTATATAACCCAGCTTTCATGGCTGCGGTTATTTGTCATTTATGCCAAATTTCGAATGGAATGGCGCCTTATGTTTAATTATGGATCCGAATTTGGAATATGTAATCCTAGTCATTCGTTTCCTTCCCAAAATTTGAGAATAAGCACACTGGGTTTTTGTTTTATTTTCACTGTGTGCTTCACTCAGCGTAAGGGAGCATCAATCCAGTAACTCTGCACAATTTTAACCATGTTCAAATAGACTTAACAGACTCATCCATGGGTTCGGTGTGATATGGGCTATCTTCCTCTACCTAACCAATAATATAACTTTCTTCATCAACAGATTCTAACAGAAAATGCCTCCAATTTAGTTAACTTACCAACATTAGAGTTACAAGAAACATAATTATTAGTTATTCTTTCACCTTCTTTGGTGAAGTATCGTAATCATATTCAGATAATGGGGTCTAGAAAGGTAACATAATATATAATAAAAGTGTTTTGTGTTTTCTCAAATTTCGAATTTAAACATAAGAATGGATGTTTTTGACATAAACGGTGTCTTCAGCTTCTTCAATCTTTCACTCTCCTTGAGATGATCTCCAAAAATTCTTTCACGATAAAATAATTCTAGTTCGTCGATGGGAAGATCCAAATGGAACAACCATTTTTGTGCAAGTTCTCTTCTTTGAAATATTATTTTTTTTTGTTTTGTATAATCGTACACATTCCAGCAAAATGGAACACAACATTTTCAAAAGGCTCGATTTTTTTGCATATATTTTTTCAAAAATTCAAACTCTAAAAATAAATTTGTCACTTGTGTTGACACATGTCAGTGTATAAATTCATTGTTTCAAATATTCAAAACCAAAATTTGTTACCAACCTGACAGCAAAATAACGATCACCGATAGCTTGTGGAATAATGTCAAGTTTTGAATTCATTCAATTTGCAACAAACATTCAAAAGTGCAGTTCATTTGTGAGAATGTATTGTTATTTTCCAGGAGAATTCATTTGCGATGACCTGATACCATCCAGTCGATCCCACGACGGTCGAAGGGGACCAAAAAGGCCGAGAACAATTTTAACTACACAACAAAGGAGGGCTTTCAAAGCTTCTTTTGAAGTCAGCTCCAAACCTTGTAGAAAAGTTAGGGAAACTTTGGCGAAGGACACGGGATTAAGTGTTCGAATAGTTCAGGTGAGAGTCGTGATATGACCAAAGTAATTCTTCACCCAAAATATATACAGAGTTAACTCAACAAATTGCCACGGAGTCCAATTAAGTGCCACCTCTGAATTCTTAGATCAAAGATTTGAAAAACATAGTAACAAACTAATTCAACGTGCATATGGCTCACTAAAATTAATTTATGGGAACCGGCAGTTTTTCCTAGAACTGTAAAAATTACATTATGAGAAACATTATTTTTGTCGAATTTTAATTTTGCTGATTCGTTATACGGCCCATATTTGACTGGTGTTTACATAAAGAAAATCCAGAAAGTATAGAATTCCTGCTTAAGATTGATATATAGCATCAAAAAATTACAAAGAATATCACACAAATTGGCTGAAATTGGATGGTTATATGAAACATAGAATAGTTCATCATGCAAATGCATTATATCAGATAATTATCCTAACAAAAATTCCTATTTACCTCTATAGAAAAATTACTTTCAGAACGTATGTACATACACAACTTGAATTTGAGATTCAAAGGTTCGTATTTAAAACTGAAATTTACAGACGCTCTTTCACATATCAAATTTATAATCTCAGTATTGCTAGCTTTAAGTCAAAGTATAAAAATATCTTCACTCACATAGCAAATGTCAATTCTATGTTAACATGCTATCCTGTATTCCCTTCAAACTCAGTATATTCATATGTATCAATATTTAACACGTTGACTGCCATGTCGGTCTATGAGACCGAGGAAAAACTATTCTGGTGAGCCACCTCGGTCTCATAGACCGGGGTTGAGGTTGATACACCAGGCCAACTCGGTCTATGGGACCGAGCCAATTGAACTGTTCTTTAAGCCATCGGTCTAAATTATTGTCGATAATATCGCGAAAACAGACCGAGACGGCTTCAGTAACAAGTTTGCGTTGCAAATTGTTCTCATTCGACGCACAGACCGAGTCGGCGTGGCAGACAAATCAGTAAAAACAACGAATTTTTGGAGGATGAATACTGAACTCAGAGTCTCAATTTCCGAAAAATTCAACGATATACTATCTTCTGTAGGCTGTACCTACATAGAGTCCATAATGGTTTCTGGGACAAAATTTTCGATTTTGCTTCGCTGATACCAAAAATTAAAAAATGAGCACGGCAGTCAACGTGTTAAATTATCAATTGATTACGATTAGGTATCAGAATTCTTATTTGTTACTGTTTGAATGTTTTATAAGATTCTATCTATTTTATAAACAGTTGTTTTGTCTAAAATGGCCTCTTTAAAAACTAAAAACAATGAATTGTGTAACTTTTTTTTACTCCATCCAGTATTTACATATTCGTGACAGTGGAAGTTTTCAGTAACCCTCCTTGAAGTAATAAGACGTTTTCAACAGGTTTGGTTTCAAAATCAACGCGCTAAAATGAAGAAAATACAAAAGAAAGCGAAGCTTGATAACAAAGCGCCCAAAGACCTGGAAAGTGATGAAAAGAAATTGAATGTCAAAGAAGAGGAACAAAGTGAGTATTCTCTTATATTGTTTCTGGCGCTTGCAATATTGGTTGTTTGCTAATTAAGCTAGGGTTACTTCAGGAGAATAAAGCTTTTGTAATTCAAATTTAAAATTCTCGACAATAAATAGAACTTTATTATTTTATTTCCAATGCCAACAGGTAATTCCGTTAACAAAACCTAATTTTTCTGGTTTTTCCATATGAATTCCTGATCATAATAAGCCCAATCTTCAGACTTCTGCAGTCTGCCAATCTTCTGATGAAAAAAATCTGAAACGATTACCTATATACGAATATAAAGTGTCTGTCTAAAAGTAGGCATCATCTTTTTTAATTCAAAACTCAACGATAAAGTCAAATTTCCAAATGAATTATTATCAAAAGTGGTTCCCATTTGATGCTAACTCTTTGAAGGTACAGTGCCCTTCAAATTGAATATAAAACAACAAAAATAGAATAGAATTATCCGAAATTCAAATAAAAAAGTTTCGCATTAGTATCCAAAGATTGGTCACCTCAGATCTGGTCATTCTCCTATTTGAGGTTTTTGAAATTATATGTACGCTTGGTTTATTTATCTGAACACCCGAAATAGCCCGGGAGCTAACGATAGATTTCATAATAGCATTTCCGCAAGCCTCATTTTCTTTGTATGTGTTATGCGTGTAATGTACATTAGTAATATAAACGTCTGCCACCGCATACCCGCAAAATATCAACTAAAAAAATTATAGGCGCATATGCTGAACTTATTGTATGTATCAGTTGAAACATAAGAAGCCCACATAAGTGAGCGCAAAAAAATAAAAAATTCTTGCATGGAAGAAATTGATTGCAATGCTTCTTTCTATAGCAGTAAAAACAAAAATGATAGTCTGCCACTAATGAGATAGCACGAAGGTCGTCTGCCAAGCCTAAGAAGTTGTGGTCGGCATGTAGCGCACGAGCACCGTGGCCGAGACAACCACTACGACGTTGTATCTTTATTGGCATGAAAGACGATCGTTGTACTAAATTGTTGAACGGCTATAATGAACTTGTTTTTTTTATGTAATGCATTTTTTCACTGAATTAATTTAATAAATTCTGGCAGTAACTTATGCTTGGTCTTTTCCGTGAAAATGAAGACTTAAATATACTCATGAAATTCGCAAATATGCTTAACATTACAAACTAAGCGATGGAAAGTAAATTACGTGTACCAAACTATTTTAAATAAAACTTGTAGTTGTTCGTGTTGACTCTGTCCTTGTCTAACTTGGTGGAAAGTACTTAATCTCTTCTATTACGCCTGTCTACTCATCTCTGGGTACAATTTATAGCTGAGGAAATATACTCGTTCAGAAGAAATATACAATAAATTTGGAGAAAAATTATGTAGTAGCAGCTTTCCACGTATTGACGGTCTTCGACTATAACCCATCTTTGGCTGCGACCATAACCCATCTTTTTACGGAAAAATCAAAAATCGCTCATTTGCTATACTGAGGAAGTGTGATAGGTATATAGATGCCTTTGGAAGCATTGGCGATCCAAACACTGACGATTCATCATCAGTTTATAAAGTTATCGAAGAATTTGTATGCCGCATCTATGGGTTGAAAAGATAGCTGACGTTAATGAAGCTCGTGTAGCTGTTTTTATGAAAACCTATAAAATAAATGGAGGTGACGAAATCTTCCGGACCAACGCAAAAAATTTCGATAGAGCAGTATTAACACCTTGCAAAGCAGAGCTGCAAAAGAAATTAAAACGAACCGCATATACCTATTGCACATTTTCGGAGTTATGCTTATCTTCCCCAATCGATGGAATTTTCTCCTACTGACTGCGGTTGGGATGAATCAGATGCTGAAGTTGTTTTCCAATAATTCGAAGGAGATCAAATGCCGAAACCCATCGATAACAGCAACTCCGAAGCAACTCCGAAGAAAATCAAAACCATAAAAATGTATGTGAATATAATTATCTATATAAATCATTACATTTATCCAGTTACAGATAAAGGAACGAATACAGAACTAGAACAAGATCACTCAGATGAAGAAGACGATCCTGAAATCGATAACTCTGATATTGAGGGTTTTAATATAACATTGGATGAAACAGATGATTCTATCGATCGATGTTAAAAAGGATAAATGGTCATGAAATTACGATTGTTGATTAAGATCAGCATCATTATACATGTCCATAATAAAATAATTATCTCCGATTGTCATTATAAAACAGTAATATCTTTTTTTTTATCATAAAGCAATTTATTGAATAGATAGATATATTGTCTATCTGTATACTAAAAGTTCTCCACCACACTTTAAATCAATTAACAGAACAATTGTGAATAACATGAAAAAACAACTTTATGATAGCCGTTCAAAAATGTACTTCAACAATTATCATCTTTCATTCCGATGAAGACACAGCGTCGTTAGTAGTGGAGCTCGTGTGCTGTATGCAAAGCGCAACTTCATAAGATTGGCAGACGACCTTTGTTGTATCGTCTTGGGGGCAGACTATTATTTGTGTATTTGTTGCTATAAGAAGAAGCATTTCAAATAATTTCATCCTGCGAGTATAATTTTTTCTTAGTATTTTTTGCACTTACTTATGTTGCCACCCACATTTTGTTATGGAATTTAGATGGCAGACGATATTTTCTAAGCTTCTTATGTTTTAACTGATATATACAATAAGTATCGCGAATGCGGTTATGAATGTTTTTCTTGATTTTTTGCTGTAATTGGAACCCTCCACTAACCACCTGTCGTGGGGGTGCGTCGGCAGACGTTCATGTGACTATTATATGTCACGCACATCTCATACAAAAAAATAAGCTTGCGAAAATGACACGGATTTATGTCGTTACCTCCCGGACTAATACGAGCTATTTTTATGTGGTTTACAGGTCCCCGTTCAACCCCGTTCTTTAACGACAGCTGCAGCGACAACGAAACCACAACCGAGGAAACCATCCTCCTGAACACCACCAACCCCCATTTTCTCCACATAAAGAAAGAGCTCGAGAGCGATAACTCCTTCTTCAAAAGCAATAACAACATGCCGCTACATGCTTTTACAGGTAATGCGCATCTCATATTGTATCTCGTTCTTTACAATTAGTTTCATATAAAATTCAGCAACTGCTTGCTGTATCTTGGATGTTCCGCGGATTTTCATATCCATACTTGGAGTCGAAAATTTCTCTTCAGAGAATTTTCAGATACTCGTGCTCTTCGAAATTAAATTCTTTCAACAAGTATGTCTTTTGTTAAATGACATAAGGATAATGTTTCAAATTTATTTATTGTTCGCCCTCATAAATGAAATTTCACAAAACATTTGAAAATTCAGTGAAATCTTTAGGCGGATTCATGCACACCGCTTTTTCATTAATATATTACTTTCTTCGACAGAATTTTGAAACCTTTATGCCCTCCCTTCATTTCATTTCATTATACCTCTTCTTCATGTTATTTTGCTATAAAGATAACCCCCATTTTGGATCAACGTGTCTCGGTTTTTTGACAGTAAATCATATTAGAAGCTTTCTCGGACTAATTATTACATTGGTGAATTCAATTCCTTTTCAAAGTATGCAATGGAAATTGAAGAAACAATGTTATTTTCATTAATACCGGCACAGATTTTCGCCTGTGCAATTAACATTTCTTTCTTTTTCCTTGAGAGATAACAGTTGGATATCTCTTAACAAAAGGAAAAGGAAGATGAAAGTGAATTTGGATGCATAGAAGGTGCCATGAAAATATACAGAGCGATTCACGTTTTTTCAACAGGAATCATTATGGCTAAAGAATTTGATTTTAATAAAGTTATTCCTTTAGGATGGATAGGGACCTATTAGCACTACATTTTGAAAATATTTTTATGTTGTACAGGGTGTGCTAAAAAACACCAAACGTAACCAAGTCATTATTTTTCAAATGGATTAACCTGTATAATATTTCATTTTCTGATTTTACGAATAAAATAAAGAGTTTAATACTCCTGAACCTTATGGTTTTTGACAAATCTCTCCGAAAGGTCCTCACCAGGGATAAACTAGATATTTGTATAGTATGTCTCGAATACAGGTTGTTTCATAATTGAATGCTGATCCTAAATTGCAATACAATTTTAAGAAAATTTTTTTTTGCTCATAGGTCCGCAACCACTTCATTCCCGAGTGTTGAAATTTAACAAAAAAAATGAATTTTTCCTCAATTTCCCTAAAACTCCTTTTTATTTTTATTAAACTTTGAGATATTTTCCAGGATGAAGGTTTTTTGAAATTGTCATCAGTGTCGTCCCTCTTAACTGGCCCTACAATATTTTTATTCAAAATAATGATACGCCACTGTTTTTTTTTGAATAAAAATATTTTTCATAATTGTTCTCATCAAATGTTTTTTTGACTCCGGTGTACGGTTTTCGATTTAAAGAGGAATATTCATTAATTTTCAATTGCAATTGCTGTAGGTAATCAACGCATGCAGGAAAGAAGTTTTTTTATAAATTTATAGTAACTATTATTAAACTGTGGTAGAAGTCCATTGTATCTCGAAGTGGAGCGGTGTGGATTTACGATGTAGAAAAACACAAAGTCATCTCCACAATTTTAATCTCAACCTTAAAGGTTATGCATCAGGTGGAACAGCGACAACTATCTGTCAGTTGAGCGGTATTATTTAGAGTAGGTGGTACATGTTTCGAACCTAGATAGGTTCATCTTCAGCTAATTTATATTTTGGAGAAGAAAAATTGTTATATTAGATTATATGTAGAAAAAGTAAAAAAGAGTAAAACAGTGTATGTCACCACATTGTGCCAATAAAGGTTCACATAGTGGACAACATAATTGTTTTTAATTTAATTAAACATTAGGAGGAAGTAGAGTCTTAGACTAGAAAAAAGGAGCATATAGGCTCTAAGCCTCTACTTCCTTCTAATGTTTAATTAAATTAAAAACAAGTATGTTGTTCACTAACGTAAACCTTTATTGGTACAATGTGGTGACACACACTTTTTTACTCTTTTTTACCTTTTCTACATATAATCTAATATAACAATTTTTTCTTCTCCATAATTTAAATTAGCTCAAGATGAACCTATTTAGGTTCGAAACATGTACTACCTACTCTAAATAATACCGCTCAACTGACAGATATTTGTCGCTGTTCCACCTGATGCATAACCTTTAAGGGTGAGATTAAAATTGTGGAGATGACTGTTTTTCTACATCATAAAAACTATTATTAAGTTCAAAGTAATCAGTACGTGTAACGAATTACCCTTCTCTCTACACGTTCCCACAAAGTAACAAATAATAAGCGAATATCTGACAGAAAACCTGTCATTCACTAATACTTACCAGCATACTCATCGAACTTTGATCGAAATAATGGTAAGTTAGCAGATTTTTTTTTTATTTGGAAAAATATAACTACTTTGAATAGAAAATGCAAAAATTAAATTAACTGCTCAAAATGTTCTCCTCCTGTAAGAGTGCACACTACAGCCTTCCAACTTTTCATAGGAAACTACTACGTGGTTTCGCAATTCTTCCTCAGTTTGAATTCACTGTAGAGGTCTCAAGATGTCCCTAAAAGAAATAGCCCTTAATGTTTAAGTCTGGGGATCCAGTTGGCCATAACTTTGTTCCCCCACGACCTAAGCTGAGCTAGGGAAGACGCAGCCCTTACCTTTTAACGTGTGATGCCATGCACGAGACCGGTGAATCGGTGGATCGAACCCACGACCCTACGCTTGCGATGCGAACGATTTACCAGCCGACCACCACGGCCCATGCTATTCAGCGATTATAAAATTTTAGCTCAAAGGAGCAGGTGCACCGTAGTGCATAAACCACATGCGATTTCGCATTAAATTAGTAACTTTTTTCAATAGAATTGGCAATTATTATCTTCAAAGAACCGGCGAAAATTATGTCCATTCAATCTTCGTAGTAGAATAAGAGGTCCATGTGATCTCCAATAATTCCAGTCCAGATATTTAATGCGAAATGATAATGCTGATAATGAGGTTCTATGAGGTTCTATGATTGCATTTTTGGTGGCGTACTCACTTTTCAGCTGCAGGAATACCCGGAAAAACCTTCAGCCCCACCCCGGTTGATCGGTTGCACACTTCGAGCAAACGCCAGACGTCGGGATTGGCATCTAGGCAACTCACATCGTACTACCTTCAAAACAAGGTACGAGGTCGCCTATTGATACCGATGTACTTGGAAAAAATTCCCTCACACAACGGATTTCGATCGCAGACGAGGATTTTTCGAGTGGCCAGCTAGATCTCCTGATCTAATCCCAGTAGATTTTTGTTTGTAGGGATACCTCAAGTCAAAATTTTACGTTAACAGACCTAATAAATATGAATGGAATATATTTTATTTCTCGAACATACGGTTATGTAACATAAGAAAAAGTATGACAACCATACACCGAAAAATGCGTTCTTTTTGAAGGTAGTATCAAAATAGGGCAATGCCATTTAAAAAAATCATAATGACTTCATAACTCGAACAGCAATGACGTTTTCAAAAATCTGACTATACCAAAAAATGCGCAACTGAAAAAGAAAATCGACCTGTCTGAGCTTTCTTCCCCCAATGGCCATATCAAGCTTTTAACGAATTTGTTCCAACCTTTACGTGCTCGCTGTATACGTTCCCGTCATCAAGTCCATACAAGTATTGCATATTTGCTGATTCGGTATTTATAATTTTAACCGCGTTTTTTCAAGAAGTTTTTATAATTTAAATTATAGTAAAAGCCGTTTATCTAGATGAAGGATGTATAAATTATTCCTTTTTCGAAAACAACGAAATGTATTGTTAGCATAATAGATGTTTCTAGCCTATACGAGATAATCATACTCTTCAACGCCTGAATTAGCACGATCAAATTAATGCATTTTATTTTTTGAATCGGCGTGCCGAAAAAAGCTATTTTTATGAGACAATGCAGGACAATAATTATGTAAACGATATTTATAAAAAAAAACTGGCGCATCATTATTTAGATAAAAAATATTGCAGGGCATGTTAACATGGATACATTTGATGAAAATTAAAAAACCTTTAGTCATGACCTTTAGTTTATGCGTACCTTGCTTGTACATACTAAAATTAAAAATAAAATTCAAAGCGGTTTTTAGAGATATTCGGGAAGAACTTATTTATTTGTTCAATTTTAACACCATGTCAGGGTTAGCATTCAATTTTGAAAGTTTCGTTAGTGAAAACTTCAATATCACAAATATAAAGTACCTTTATGCAATGGCTTATTTAATTTATATCCAGAGACCGCCTAACAGTATCTACTACATGGGAAAAAAGTTTATTATTAGAGTATTGGAACAACATTTCTAGAGAAAAGTTTGTGCATGTCCAATAACCTAAAATCGATGTTGACACATGTCGCGTGACTAGGGATGCACCGGGTAGTGATTTTTACAATGCCGAGTACCGAGTTCGATCTAAAATTCACAAAGCGGGTACCGAGTACGGATAGGCCGAGTAACAAGTACCGAGTACCCGGTATCTGCCGAGTATCGGGTAGACATAGCTGTAAATGACTTGCAAACGGTTGCACATAACCTAACTTTATTAGAACACAATATTACTGCTCTGCAAGTGCATGCGCTTCGGTCTCCTCCTTAAAATGCAAGTATTTGATGTTGAATATTTATGATTATTCGTTATTTATTAAAACGTCAATGAGTGTTAACGAACGAAGTGAGGTGTAGGAATATTATACAAACATATATTATTTTAAAGAAAATATAAAAGGAAATGTTAAAAATGGGATACTCAAACTCAACCTGGAAACCTGGATTCTAAGACAAGTGAGACTTTTACATTCACAGAACTAAATAGAAACCAAAATGATGCTGATTATAATGATGTCACTGTCATTGATAGTAATATTACTAATAGTAACAACGGCAGTCAGCATGAGACTGAAACTGAAAGAAATAGCGTTTGCGATCATGAAGAGCATATACCCTTAGCGCTCTTTGCGAAGAACTATTTGGTATTTTTTTAATATGTTTATTTTTGGGTTAATGAATGTGTTTGAATTCAAATGCTTCAATAAAAAATAAAATTTTAACAATTAATATCATTTATTCTCAATGTACCCGAACTTTGCGACCGGGTACTAATTGGTTCCCGGTGAAACCGGGTTAACCGTTTTCTTCGTAATGTGGCCGGGTATCGCCATAACCGAGTATTGACCGGTTGCCCAGTGCATCCCTACACGTGACCACTAATATGGCGACAAATTGGAAAAAAATACCATGAAGGGGCCAAAAGTGTGGTAAAATGGCAAAATATCGAAAAAAGTAGTTTGAAAAAGTTGCTTGGAATTTAATTATGAACAGAGTTTGAAGCAATGAATTGGAAAAATATGAAATTCATTTGTATTTTCATGATAATGACAAAACTTTCAGAATTCCAAGACTATATGGTGATATAGCTATCTAGAATCATTCTGGTTCCCTCATCATAATCAAGTTTCGATGATTATTTCACTTATGCTAAAATAGCGTGTTATGATTGGTTGAAATTTTTGTGTTGGTAAATGAAAACATCATGTTTTCGATTTTGTAGTTTGGCTCTTGATTGGCTACTGGATATGTATATGATGTGTTTTCGATTTTGTAGTTTGATTCCTGATTGGTTATTATCAAAACACAAACTTACCACTAGCAAGCTGCTATAATGACACAACACCAAACTTTGACCAAAACTAAATAAGCACTCACTATTAATTCATATCAATTTCACAATTTTCGACAAATTTTGCATACTCGTTGTTTAATCAAATCACTAAATCAAAATGTTATCAAAACATAACCTCGAGCGAGAAACTAGACATGCAATCCAATTGCAATGACGAAACTACGAATGACGCGCTCTGTCATTGTTTTGTTAGTTGCATAATTTCAGAATTAAATGCGGGATTAATGTTCCTAGTTAAATTGAATAGTAAATAAATTAAATTGGTTTCGATTTTATTCATGAAATAATCTTAACAAATACAACTCGTGTTATCGGCGATTATCGTTAATTCCTTCTCGGTTTCGAATCAAATTATGTTGCTATAGGCAACCACACTCGCGCAAGCGCTCGTGTGGTTGCCAAGCAACATAATTTGATTCTCAAATTCAAAGGAATTGCTATATCGATAATCACCGATACACTTGTGGTATTACCTACGATAATCGTGCATGAGCGTTTTACTTCGCACATAATCTTGAAAATAGTGCGTCAAATTAAAGAGGCTTAAAATTTATGTGCAAAGTGAAACGCTCTTGCAGCATTATCATTGAGTCTTGATTACAATCAGGAAACATGATGTTTATAGATTGCCATATCATCACAAAAGTATTGGAATTCTGATATAATTGTTAGATACGAACCAATTTAACAGCGAGGGTTCTGGCAAAAACCATTTTTTTCAATTCAGTGCCATCTGGTGCGGATAAAATGGAAAGGTTTTGTCGTTATCATCAAAATACAAATGTTCCACTACAGTCAAGCCATTCAGAAAAAATAACTTTGAATTTTGTAAAAAAGATCAGAAAATATTCGAAACAAATTGAAAGGACACCGCACACTTTAATGGGGAAAGTGGCCCCCTGTCGAATTACCTGAATTTTTGATATGTTATATTCCAAATCATTCCAAACAAAAAGTCCAATGGGCATAACTTTTTCTATAGGCTAGTTCTGACGCTAGAGGTCGCTGAAAACTCTAATTTTTTCTCCATTGTTAAACAACTCAAAACGGTATCCAGAATAATTTTCAATATTCTGAGTAATCATTAGTATGAGATACCTGCTATTGTAAGTATTGTTCGTTGCTGTCATTACTGATGGTGGTCAATTAAACAGTATGTTCCAGCTAGTTATTTGAATTAATAGTTCAAGTTGATGATGCGACTCAAGGAAGATATAACAAAAAGTGGTCTATTTCATTTCGGTGGGGTTGTGTGGAATGAGTATGAAACTATATCTGACAAGGTGGTTCTTCGGGTTGTAAGGCCGACGTATGTTTGGAGAAGATCTCGACGTTTCGCCAACAGAAGGTAGACATGTCACACACTGTAATAAACTTAGCTGACCTCTCTCTCTCTTCCATTGAAATCGCCGTTCTTTCCAAAGGCGGAAACTTTGCAATATCACAAACACGAATACCCAATGAAGACATAATAGCCAACATTGAAACTGCTATTAGAACCTTTCCCGAAGAACAGGCAGAAGAAATTCGCACATAATGTACACAAATACTACGTAAGGCTAAACCACCTAAGAGTAATTTGTCAAAAACTGAAGTGCAGGCCATCAGAGAATTGAACAGAGATGAGAAAATTCTGATTCTACCGGCTGACAAAGGTAATGCAACCGTTGTCTTAAACAAAGAGGACTATTTGAATAAGATAGATGTTTTACTGGAACCTTTGATATACAAAGAACTGAAACGGGACCTAACACAAGCAACCGTATCAAATCTTCTTCATTGGATGACAACACCAAAAAACGACTGTGTAGAAGTGAGGCTCTCATTCCTAGGCTGTATGGTCTACCAAAAATTCACAAAATCAACGTGCCGCTCCGACCAATAGTCAACACCATTGGATCACCAACCTATGAACTTGCGAAATATTTGTCCACGCTACTGCAGCCACACATTTGTAATACATCTTCCTATGTAAGAGATTCCACACATTTCATCGAAATGATCAAAGATCCAAATGACGTTCTAGTCAGCTTTGATGTAGTATCCCTGTTCACAAAGGTCCCGTTAGATGAAGCCATGAGGGAAATTGAACTACTTTTCCCAAGTGATATATCCAATCTCTTCAAAATGTGCTTAACATCATCATATTTCATTTTCAATAACCAAATATATGAGCAATTAGATGGTGTTTCAATGGGAAGCCCACTTAGCCCAGTTATTGGTAATTTCTTTATGGAAAAACTAGAAGAAAATGCAATTGAAACTGCAAATTTAAAACCCAAGGTATGGTTAAGATATGTAGACGATACGTTTATAATTTGGAACTATGGACCAGAAAAACTCAATGAATTCCTTAACCATATCAATGACATACACCCGAATATTCAATTCACCATGGAAATTGAAAATGAGAAGAAACTGGCATTCTTAGACGTTCTCATTTCTCGAAAAGAGAGACGTCTGGGGCATACGGTATATAGAAAACCAACACACACTGATCGATATCTCCACAATACCTTAAACCATCATCCGTGCCAAAAACAAGGTGTAATCAAGACATTAGCTGATCGAGCTAGAAGAATCTGCTAACCTGAATACCTGGAAGCAGAACTGAAATATCTAAAAAACGCTCTTCTTTCTAATGGTTACAAAGAAAGAGATATTGAAAGGTGTATGAAAAATAGAAGAGAAATCAGAGACGGAAGTATCAATAGTAGACCAAATGACTGTCCACCCAGTGAACCAAGTAGTAGTCAAACCAACACCGAAAAAAGAGAAGCATACTTACCATATGTTCCAAGAGTTACAGATCGTATTGGCCGTATTCTACGAAAATATGAGATTAAAAACGTTCATAAACCTTCAAAAAAACTAAAAGACCACTTTAGATCAGCGAAGGACAAACGAGACGTACTATGCTCTTCTGGAGTTAATCGCATTCCATGTCCTGTGGCAGCATTTATATCGGAACCACGAAACGCTCCGTTAAAACAAGAATCAAAGAGCACAAGGCTTGCTGTCGGTTAGGGCACACACAGAAATCCGCTGTCGCACAACATACTCTCAACAACGATAACCATAGAGTGAAATTTGAAGAAATCCAAGTCATCTCTTCAACATCTGCCTATTACCCAAGACTTCCGGGAAGCAATTGAAATTCAGAAAAACCACAACAACTTCAATAGAACCGAAGAAGGACTACAATTGAACAAGGTTTGGCTTCCAGTTCTCAAAAATTCACAATTAGCTCCCTACCCACAAAAAAACGGTACGAACGATTCTATGATGTCAGCTAACGCTATGGACGAATCAGATGTAAGAACGTCAAATCACAGGTATTTATTGAGACAACGTATAACAAATGTCAAGCATTTGACAGTGAATTAAGAAATCAGAAATTTGAAAAAATATCTCTTGAAAATGCTAACCACTCGTGTTGGCGAAACGTCGAGATCTTCTCCAAACATACGTCTGCCTTACATCCCGAAGAACCACCATGTAAGTGACGATGGCCGCGAAAGTCTTTCACAATTTATATCTGACGATTTCCAACACACAATTCGAAAATACTCAAACCATTTTTAAAACCAATCTGGACTATAACATTTTTATACAGGGTGGGGCAATATTGCGTCAAAGTTCGATTTCTCAAGTTCTATCGTGATATTGACTTGAAAACGAAAGTTAACTAGACAACTTGATCCTGTTGAACAAGGCTTTATTGCCACACATTCATACATATCGACGAAAAAAATTGGGTTGGAAGGTATTACTTTAAAATTAAATAATAGTAATATTTATTATTAAATTCAAAGATCTGCGTAAGCTTCAGTGACCCCTAAACTATTATTGATTGTCTCTGATTCGCTTGGATGTTACGAAATTTTGATGCATTCCGTGAAAATTCCTGACGTTACAATGATAGACTTAGAAAAAAAATATTTGTTATGCCATTTTACAGACAGATTTGTGATATTTCTTATACTTTCTCATGCTTTGAAATTATACAGGATGGTCGTAAAATATTTTTCATACGGAACTTTTCGAATATAACTTTAGCTTTCTTTTAAAACACTCCATATATTTTCTACCATGTGACGTAGAATATGGTGTAGAATAGGACTCATAAACATTTTTTGATTGTAGATCCCTATGGCGATTTGTAACCATTTTAGAATAATTGAACTCTAAAAATTGTAAGTAGCTGGAACACAATGTATAGATGACCAAATATAATAAAACACTTTAAATACTTTTAATAACATTCTATATTAATGACTGTCTACATTTTGATGAATCAGAATAGTGATGATTATTCAGGATTATATTTTGTGTTGTTTAACAATGAAGAACAAATGAGAGTTTTCAGAGGCCTCTAGCGCCAAAACTAGCCTATAGACAAAGTTGTGCCCACTGAACATTTGGTTTGGAATGACTTGGGCTATAACATATCAAAAATTCAGCCAATTCGACAGGGGGGCAGAAGTGTGCGGTATCCTTTCAAATGTTTTCCATTACCCCAGGGTTCTATTCTGGGGCCAGTCTTGTTTCTTTTGTATATTAACAATATGTATAGAGAAATATCCTACTCTTTATTTACTGCATATGCAGATGACATATCACTACTGATTTCTCATGAAAATACAGAAGCACTCAAATACCAATGTGAAGATCTCTTGAATGCAACTTCCACGTATTTCAATGAGCATGACTTATTTTTCAATACGACAAAAACTCAACTGATACGTTTTCATAATTATCAAAGAAAAATTGAAGGCCTCGAATTGAATATTAATAACACAAGTCTACGCAGTAACTGTGAAGTAAAATTTTCAGGAATAAGTATAGACCAGCATCTCAACTGGAATTCACACTGTGAATCAATTATTTCTAAATTGAGCTCAGTAAAATATATGTTCAAAAATCTACGATTAGTTTTATATAAGAATCAACTGAAAAGCATTTACTATGGTCAGGTCGAATCTAGATTACGTTATGGTGTTTGCTTGTGGGGCAACTCAACCATGAGCAAAAAAATTTTTAGTGTACAAAAATCCATTTTACGGTGTATATTCAATGCTCCAAAGCGATATTCATGCAGAACTCTTTTTACGACTCATATTATTTTAACCCTTGTTAGCCTATACATATATGAGTTAGCGATTTCAAACTCAATAAAGATATTCACAATATTGATACCCGGAAAAAGAAATTTATACATACTTCTGCTGTCAAGTACAAAACAACTCAAAATTCTCCAGATTTCATGGGCCCTAGAGTATTCAATAGTTTGCCAAGTTATATAAAATCTGTCAATAAACTGACGGACTTCAAGAAGACCCTGAAATTGTTTTTATTGAATAAATGTTTTTATGCACTAAATGAATATTTTAGCCTAAACTGAGTAGTTATTTTAAAGTGTTTGTGAATTTCATTGTACTTTTTTTGTGTTTTAGTCTTTACATTTTGTTTCGTCCTTTGATTTTATTTTTATGACTATTCTTATACAAAACCTGTTTTTGTCATTTTAAGGAAAATAAAGAATTTAGTAATAATAATAATTAATTTAATTTATTGCTTGAAACTCTGCATGCGAGTATAAAATTGAATTGGAAGAAACTTTTTCAAATTACATTTAAATTCTGACGTGACTGTTGATATGAATTATATGAATTGATATGATTGATTGATTGATATGAATTAAGTATATGAATTATAAACTTTATGCTCAGGTATATTTTGTCTCGTCAGCAAACCATCCGAACTAATTTGCTATCGCTTCATCGCGTAACCCCGTACAAAATCGATTCCTTTCTGCTTCGCAAACCATGACAACTCTCAGAGTTAACCACTATTTCCCTTCTCTTGAACAGGAATAGATGTTAACAAAAGACGAGAGGAAGGCTACATGGGCATATCGTTTCCTACAAACTTAGAAACGGAACAACAGACTTTGTTCCTGAATCCACCAATGGCACATCAGAATCATCCTCAAACGACGTCAGGGCTGAATCCGATCGATCGACTGTATTCGATGCAGAACTCGTATTTTTGCGAAGAAGAGCAAATGGAACCGTGAGATAATTTTCTTTGAATGTGGTGTAGCATTGTAATAAAGGTCTGCGGACAAAATAATGTGCCGCAATGAGCTGGAAATTGGAAGGAGGTTTATTTATGCACAGCACTCTTTTTCGAAGGGTCATTATTTGGATATAGGAATCCATAATAGTTGGAGCTCGTTACAGAATATCCCAGCTTAAAAAGAAACCCATCGTGCATTCTTGAAAATGGTGTTTCGAAGAACATTTTCGAATGCATCAAGTATTTGTAAAGATCAGTATACTAAGATTAGTTTATTTTTTGTACAGTGTCCCAATTTTATGTTTGAAACAAAAATAAATCATTCAAGAACAATTCTTTGGATATTCTTCGAACATGATCACAACACTGATTGATTTTGTTTTTAAATTGGTCAAAAGTTCCGAATTGGTAATTTCCTATTTTGCTTCGCTCCTGAGATCCAAACTAAGATCCAAATGGTAACCCGCCTATGAAAATCTATACAGAGTGATTTTTTCTTACAATATGCAGACATTAAAGAGTTATCAACAAAGGATATTGTGTTTCAATCGATTCTTTCCCAATCAACTACCACTATCCTCGCACACCGGCAAGATTTTCGGAATACTTACTCAAATTGTTGATGAAGTTTGCACATCAATAAATTTGTTCGTTGCCGACCGATAATGAACCCTTTACTCCCATATACACCTACTACGTAGGCTTATTATGGCAAGTACCTGTCAGAAAACAACTACAAAATAGTTAAAACGAAATATCTATTTTATAATTTTTTCCATCACAAACTCTGCTGTAAAAGAACTTATTTGAAGATGTTCCGGAATGGTTTTTACTATAATTTTGAAAGAATTTATGGAGTAACACCCTGTAATTTCTCAGTTTGTCTACTCATGAATAAGTGCCAGTAAAGCTAAGAGTGAGGTATGAATTGGCCTACAATTTATTTAAAAATGAAACAACGATAAAAATGTGCATACTATAAATGAACTAGTGATTCTTGCATATTTAATGGAAAATCAAAATTATTAGAGCCATCAAGCCACTGTAGCAATTATGTTGCATTAATAATAGGTTTGGCAGGTGCTTGTCGTCGTGAAGAACTATTTAAAATGAATTTGAGTAATATAGAAGATAAGTCAATAATGTTACCTAGTGGACATAATTCCTACTTCTAAAACGAATATAGAAAGTACCTGTGTCGTTATTGGAAAAAGTAATATTTTTTTATACAGAATATATTTGTCATTACGTCAAGCAAACACACCACATCGTTTGATTATTTGTTCATTATAACAACGGAAAATGTACTTTCAACCTATTGTTGTTCACACTTTTGAAAAAATCACCTGCACAATTGCTGAATTTCGTAAATTACCGATTCCAATGATTACACCGGGCACTGTTTAGGCAGGAGCTCAGCCACTTTACTTGCTAAAAGTGGTGGTAGTATAACCAACTTGAAGAGACATGGAGGATGGAGATCAAACTATGTAGCAGAAAATTCTTTAAGAAACTAAATTCACATATTGAAAAGGGCCATAACAGAATTAATATTTCGAAAACTAGTACAATTACTAATGCGTCTAATTCTAATTTCATCACTGCCACTTCTATTGATATCTCTAATAATATTGATACAAGAAATGGTCATAATTGTGTAACTAATATTCATAAGTAATGTATTCATAAGAGTGATAGTTATATGTAATTGTCTATATGAAGTTCATACGTTATTATCTAGTGATATTGAGGAAATGTTTCACCAAGTAATAATAATAATAATATCATTTATTGATGAATAAAAAGAAACATATACAATAATAAAAAAGTGTATAAATGATACATACTCGATAAGTGAGTGAACACTTGTTTCGAGATATACATACAATATTACTTAAATATAAAAAGTCGGAATAACATTACGAAATATGCAGCACACTTTAAAAAGATAAATAATAATAACTGAGCATTACAAAACAACACAATAATGAAAACACTTTAAAAGTACAATCATTTAGAAATGTAGAAGTTATCCAAGTACGTCTTTATTTTAAAAGAACTGCTACAAACAACACATTGTATAAATAAAAATAGTTACGACCAATAACCATTATTGAGCATTACCAAAACAACACAATAATAAAAACATTTTGAGAGTACATACAACCGTTTTGAAATGAAAAAATTATCGAAACACGTTTGTTTTTAGAAAAACTGTTACAAATAACACATTGTATGAATAAAAATTGTCAAGGAAATGAACAATCCGTCTATATAAATATTGAATAAAAGTGGCCCCTGAACACTACCTTGAGGTACACCATATTCAATAGTTTCTTCCTGACTGAAGACATTGTCTACCTTTACCATCTGCCGTCTATTGGTAATTTCAAATAACTTTAGGTTTACATTCCTTATACCAATGTCCTCTAATGTTTGCAGAAGTAGTTCGTGACTCACAGTGTCGAAAGCTTTCGATAGGTCTATGAAAATACACAGACAAGACTTGTTCTCATTCAAAGCATTATTTAGTTTCATCGTTAGGGCCAGAATTGTATCCTCTGTTGACGTGTTTTGTTTAAAGCCAAACTGCTTGTCAGATACAATTTTATATTTTTCAAGATAAGAAGTCAACCTATTCTTTATTACTTTCTCAAAAATTTTTGATAGGTGTGTTAATAATATGGGTCTATAATTATTATTTTTGTTTTATCTCCCGTTTTATGAAGTGGTATTACAATGGAGTTTTTGAAGGTTGATGGCCATATAACTCTGTCCATGCACTTATTGATTATGTGAGATAATGGTTTCATAATAAAATCACCAATAATTTTGAGAGTTTCAGCTCTAATTCCGTCAATTCCAACCGATTTCTTATCCTTCAAACTTTTCGATATCGTTTTCAGTTCGTACAGTACTAATTAGAGAAGAAGATCGTAGCTGCCAGAGGTTTTTATTTCGTGGTATGGACAGAAATCGTGATCCAGACATATATCAGATGCGAGTCATGATTTTTGGTGCTGTTTGCTCTTCTTCCATTGCTTAGTATGTCAAGAATCATAATGATAGTGAGTTTTCAGAAGAATTTCCTGATATAATGTGAATCATGTTAAACCAGCATTATGTAGATGACTTCTAAAATCGAACCAAATTATTGATCACTCCAGCATTCTTGACCAAGTATGTATTGCTTTCATTCATGCCGGCGATATGAAAATTCACCATTTTAGAATTTTCTTCATTGTGTGTGATCTGGTTTGTCCATAGTAGACAAATTGGAACAACAGGTCCATCTAATTTAATCTTATCGGTTATACTTTCATCGACTAACCTCACTATCGATCCTTCATACAGTAGCGACATTGTTTAAATAGAACATAGTTAGTCAATGCCTGTGGAAAAGGTATTGGACACAAACGCGAGTGTCATCTAGCGTGATTAGTTACAAACATGAATATTTGACGTCATTTTAATGCAGGTTTCTTCAAAAAACCCTGATTTTGATGCTTTTCCATTGTTTAATCAAGTTACGACATGACTTGGAAGCCATATCACTGAAGTTACGACATGACTTGGATGCGAGCTCACTATCGCCATCTACATGTCGCATCCATTTTGATCCAATTATAATCCCATAAGGTTGACTATCTTTTATATAAACAATGGTAGCGCATATGACATTTTCAAAATGGTGGACGTTTTTTCAGAAATACATCCTAAAAATTCTGGAAAATTTTCAACGCCAGCTTTCAAGTCATGTACTGCTAAAACTGAACTATCATTGGGATCATTGTTTTTTCTTTGGCACAAACTTGTGTCTCTCTCAATGTGCAATAGTCGATTATGTTTGCCTTTGCATTGTTCGATATTGCAATAATTTTTGAGAAACATTTGCTCACAACGTGGCCAGCATTCAAGCATTTATAACACTGTTTTCTCTAACGAATTCTCTTCTATCAGCAATGGATTTCTCAAGAAATGTATTACAATAATTATACAATTTATGAGTCTATCACATAATTTGCACTTTTCATTCGTTTTCCTGAATAACACTCAGTACCTTTTCATTTCTTTCAAATGGATTATGATGACGTTGACACCGACATCAAAAGGTTGACTCCAGATTTGAGCCATTCTGAAAAATCTTTAAAACTAATTTATTTCCTCTCAAGCTCTCTGTGCACTTTAATTTGTGCCCATACTCTTCTTGAATTCCGTGGTAGTTTGTCTTCTAGTCTCCTCAACAAATCTGGATTCCATGATTTTTTTCCGAATTTGCCGGTACTAACGAGAGATTTTTTATATTTTCTATAGTTCAGTTTGGTAAATTTTGTTCAGTCATCATCTTGATACATATTATATATCCATTCGATAAAAACAGAAATCCACATCACTTTGTCATTTATCTTCATTTGTCGGGCAAACAAAGCATTTTATTTAGGTATATACTCCATACGTCCATCAATGGAATTATCTTTGTGTGTATAACACAATTAAATTTATGATTAATATATTCAGGATACAGAAATTAAGTATTCAGGTGCGATTTCCCTGCCATTAGAAGAAACACCTGCAAAAGAAGTTGGCGGTTCTCACACTAACTTTTATCTTATCGTGCTTATCAGAGTTTGTGTTGCAACAAGTGTCTCTGAAGGTTCAGAGCACTCACTCAGGGTATCTAATCCAACGCTATTTCTTTTTCAATTTCAAGCTTACCAAGACTGGAAGTATGCATCGAAAATTAATACACCTACAGTTTGCAGATGAAGGATTCTCTTGTTCACTTTTAAATGGATTACAATTTTCTTTCGATTTTTTTGTTCAAATGGCAGTGAAAATACTTCTTCTTTAGTTTACAAATAGAATGTTTGTTTAGTAGGTAATTTTGACGGATAATTTTACTTCATTTATCGGTAGGCTCAGGCATTATTTCAATATTGAGAATACCGGTCCCGTTATAGGAATGACTTTAGACAAACCTTGATTATAATATATATAATCAATACATTTTAAAGTGCCCTAACGAAATATATATTCTGTAAAATTGTTTTTTCTCGTTATATAACCCTGCTCTGCAATAATCACCATTAAAAACAATTACAGATTACAGACTCCATTGATATATAAAATGTTACTTCTTCAGTTTTATTTGGAACAATAATCTGTATGAGTGAATCTGTTCTACTTTTTATATATTATACAGGTATCTAATACATAACTATTGGTTGAATATCAATAAAAATATAAAATTTGTCTATGGAAGCCAAAATAACCTAATCAAGATTTATTACGATTTATTAAACATTATTCAACAATATTTGCTACAAAACATGATTAAATAAAATAATTTCAGTTAATAGTTTACATACTAATAAATGATGTTGGTCAAGAAAATACATAAAATTCATCATCAAATCTATCCTCGATTTATGATTTCAATTGTAGTAAACAAAACTATTTCAAAATTCTAGAGATAAATTCAAGGTCAATCAAAAACAAAATGAATGATCCAGAAGTTATGATCAATGAACTGAAAGTGAATGTAATTATAACGGAAAATTGGTTGGGAAAAGGTGAAGAAAAATATTATAACTTTGAAGGTTTTTCTTCCATATATTCCAGCAGACAAAAACGAGGTGTTGGTATTTTCATCAGAGATAATATCGAATTCAAAATTGAAGAAAACAAGGCAATGTACCATCGTTTATTGTGGTTAAAATCAAATTTTTAAATTTGTTTCTATGTGGCTTATACCGACCTCCCAAGTTGTGCAATGAGTAAACAAATATTTTTTTAATTCATGAATGAAGCCCTTGAAAATCTTAACAATCCCAGTATTTCTTTTTGGTGACATGAATATCAATATTTTATCTGATAATAAGGAAACAAAAGAATTGATTTATATCTAAAATTCCAATCGTTTAATATTGGTCAATAAAATTATTCCAACAAGAGAAACAAATAGGCGTTCAACTCTAATTGATCATTTTCTAATGAATTCAAAAAGACGCATAAATGTCTTTATCACTAATACTTCACGAAGCGACCACAAAATGTGTATCACATGTTTGAATACACAACCTACTACAAACAAAAATAAAACTGATTATTTTTCAATGAAAAAATTTGATCTCGAAAGATTAAAATAGAATTATTTAATTAAGATCATACAATTCAATTTTATAATAATCCCAATTAAGAATATATTAAATTATTGGAATGTTTTGACTCTTGCTCATTCATAAAAAAATATTAGTGTAGAAAATAACCTAAGCCACGGTTTGATGATCACCTAGCAAAAAAGATAAAAGAACGTGACGAATACTTTCAGAAAAAATCAAAAGTTCACATTTTTACAAAATATTCTTATTTCATTAAACTGATTGAAAAAACAACTAGGGAAAATAAATTTGAATATTATCGAGAAAAATTCCACCCTCAGGGTGGTATGGAATGGTACTATAAATTCCTTATTGCATAATACATCCAATCATAATAAACATAAATATATCAAAAGTTTGGATGCAAATGATTCCAAAATTGAAGATCCAATTGAAAATTGTGAGGCATTCAATATTCATTTTGTGAATATTGGAAATAAATTATCATCTGCTATTTCAAAAAAAATTTAACCACTTAATAATGAATCAAGTATTTCATCCATGTTCCTAAAACCCATCAATATTTCTGAAATCGAAGAAGTTATTGATCATTTAGATCCAAAAAATGCTTATGGGTATGATTGAATCAGTCTAAGAGTTGTCAAATATCACCAATTTTATTGTTTATCATCTCAAGATCATTTGAAAAGGGTATAGTACCAAATAATATGATAATAGCGAAGGTTTCACCAATTTACAAAAGTGGTAAAAAAAAATTCCGAATAATTATAGGCCAATTTCTGAAATCATCGCAAACATAGAAGCCGGAATTGAAAAACTACCTGATGATGTCAAAGAAGAACTACGAAGAGAATCTGCAAGAATTTTAAGAAAAACCAAACCTCCGAAATGCAACATTTCAAGGGGTGAAAAGGCTGCCATAAAAAGTCTCAATTATCATTCTACCTGCTGACAAAGGAAACGCAACAGTGGTCTTAAACACCTCGGACTACAGAAACAAACTCAATAACCTTGTCAGTCAAGAAACGTACAGAAGATTACAGAAATACCCAACAGAGAAAATCTTGAGGAAGACCAATCAGCTGATAAAAGGGTGTTCATTACCAACAGAGACAAAGAAGAAACTATGCAGATCAGAAGCATTACCACCAAGGCTCTATGGATTGCCGAAAATTCACAAGGAGGATGTACCACTGAGACCGATATCGAGTGCCATAGGATCACCAACCTACAACCTCGACAAGCATTTGTCGGACATGCTGCAGAAACATGTTGGAAAGACTAGGACTTACGTCCGAGACTCCACCCATTTTATCGAACAGTTGAAGGAAATCACCTTGGAGCCAAACGACATTCTCGTTAGCTTCGATATAATATCCTTATTTACAAATGTTCCACTTGAAGAATTCCTCAGCTACATAGAGGCGATTTTTCCACAAGATATCAACTTATTTCGACATTCACTAACAACAACTTATTTTCAGTGGAATGAAACTTTCTATGAACAAGTTGATGGAGTCGCCATGGGCAGTCCACTTAGCCCAGTAGTAGCAAATTTCTACATGGAGAAATTTGAAGAAAGGGCCAATCGAACTTCAGAAAAACGACCGAAGCACTGGTTGAGGTATGTAGATGACACGTTCGTTGTTTGGAGCTACGGAAGAGAAGAACTTGCATTATCCATTATGTTGCTTCAACACTCAGTGAACTCTTAATCAAAAAACAAAATTGCAGAAGAATATATACTTTACTTAGGTACCTAGGTTAAGAACGAATGAAAGTATCCAAAACGAAACAAACGCAAAGGCACTACACTCAACAACCAACAACAATATAATTCACAATATCAAAATGGCGCAAGGCGCGTGCTTGTCAGGGATCTGGGTTACTGGGTCGCCCCGTTAGGTGGCATCTCATCAAGACCGGGAAATTCAAAACTGGTTGGATTTAAAATTGTCCTAGCGTATCATTTTGTATATTTCTGCGATGATGCAATCGAAAATTGAAAGTGTATTGTGTTTTCTAAATACTGTCAATATTGGATGTATTTAGCTTATGTATGGTTGTAAATATCATAGAATTTCAAACTCAGTGCAACATTGCGATTTGAACTTGTTCGATAGTTCCAAATGTAACTTGCACTCACATTGTTCGTAGATAGTTTCTGTATTGTTGCATTTACAATGAACTTTCATGGATCATGTAATATTGCACTTGAAACTCAATCAATAGCTTGATTTATAACTTACAAACAACTTGTCTGTAGTTTATTCTGTTATGTTAAAAACTTAAATATAGCATTGAGCTTTATGCAATATTATATTTTCATTTTACGATGGCAAGCCATACATAATATTGTGGCAATATTTTGTAACATTACATGTTTAGTGGGTAAGGTGTACAGGAAGAAAACACACACAGATCGATATCTACACAATGGATCCAACCATCATCCAAAACAGAAACGAACCGTCATCAACACACTAGTGAACAGAGCTTTGAAAATATGTGAACCAATGCACATCGACGAGGAAATGAAACACCTTACAACTGTGTTACAAGCCAATGGGTACAACAAGAAAGACATCATCCGTGCTACGCGCCCAAGGGAGAAGAAAAGGAACACCAATGAAGAGCAACCCCAAGGCACTGTCTATCCGCCATACATAGAAGGTGTCACCAACAGAATTGGGAAAATTCTAAAGAGGTAGAAAATCAACACCGTCTTCAAACCAACGAAAAAGATATCGGAATATCTAAGATCAGCCAAAGACAGCAGAGATCCACTCAAATCAGCGGGAGTCTACCGAATTCCATGTAACTGTGGGAAGGTCTATATCGGTCAAACGAAAAGAAGTATTGGTACCCGCCTAGTCGAGCACAAGTGGAGTTGTCGTTTGGGACAAACCGAGAAGTCCGCAGTCGCTGAGCATACATTGTCTGACGGAGAACACAAGATCCTTTTCGAAAATACCGAGAGACTAGCAACGTCCAATCATTATTCAACAAGAATATATTTGGAAGCCATAGAAATACACAAACACCAAGATAACTTCAACAGAAAAGAAGAGAGAACACATTTACCAAAGATTTAGAATTGGGAAAATTCTAAAGAGGGAGAAAATCAACACCGTCTTCAATCCAACGAAAAAGATATCGGAATATCTAAGATCTAAGAGAAAATATTGGTTTTCGTGGTACTCCAATACAGCTGATGAAAGATTATTTATCAAATCGCAATCAACGGGTTAAACTGAACGAAGTTTTGAGTGACACTAAAATTCTAAAATGTGGTGTACCACAGGGCACTGTATTGGGACCAATACTGTTCATCATTTACTTGAATAATTTATTCAATCTTCACACTAGCGCTGATATTGTTAGTTTTGCCGATGATACGGCGTTATTTTTTAGCGCAGACACATGGGAAATATTGAAAACAACAGCAGAAAGGGAACTAGGTAAAGTTATACATTTTTTTGGAAATAAACTCCTTTCAGTAAATTTCAGTAAAACTTACTTTGTACCTTTCGCTTGTCTAGCATCAAGCTTACCTGATTTCAATCGTTTAACAATTCCGAACAATAGCTGCTCCTGTGAAAAAATTGAAATTGAAAGCAATAACCAAATAAAATATTTAGGTGTATACTTAGATTCACACCTAAAATGGAATGTGCACATTACTTTTGTTATCAAAAAGATAAGATCCCTTTTATGGAGATTCAAATATATAAAATCCATATTTAATATCGGTCAATTGAGAATGATATACCAAGCACTCGTTGAACCTCATCTCACTTATGGTATCCTTGCCTGGGGTGGAACCACAAACAATCATTTGAAAAGATTAGAGGTCACCCAGAAATGGATACTGAAAATCATATACAGAAAAGATTACACTTTCCCCACTGAACAACTATTTCATGAATCAAGAATTTTTGATATCAGACAACTTTTTTGCCAATATCTGTTGAATAGACAACATAAGCATAGGCATGAGCTTGTAAATCTACAACATGGTTATGGAACTAGGAATAGGGATAACACAAATAAAGTACCGCAGGTATTCAAATCTTTAACCCAAAGAAGTTACTTTTTTCTTGCACCTAGAATGTATAACCTCTTACCACCTGAGTTGAAACAAATAGCCTATCTACCATTGTACAAAAAAAAAGTAAAAGACTGGATTCAAAATAAAAATAGACTGTTCATACATAGCCTGATTGATTTGAAAAATATATATTATATAATTTAGGGATTAATAAACCAAGGGAAAAATTATTTGAAATGTATTGAATTTTTTTTTTAGTTAAAAAATAATGTATTTCCTTGCTTTGATGTAATATGGCTGATAAGTAGTTCTACTACTTTAGCAAATTTTAAGAAGTTTATCTTTCAGAGAATGTTTATACTGTGTTTATTGTAACTATGAATGAGAGAATAAACATTATTATTATTATTATTATTATTATTATTATCAGCCAAAGACAGCAGAGATCCACTCAAATCAGCGGGAGTCTACCGAATTCCATGTAACTGTGGGAAGGTCTATATCGGTCAAACGAAAAGAAGCATTGGTACCCGCCTAGTCGAGCTCAAGCGGAGTTGTCGTTTGGGACAAACCCAGAAGTCCGCAGTCGCTGAGCATACATTGTCTGACGGAGAACACAAGATCCTTTTTGAAAATACCGAGAGACTAGCAACTTCGAATCATTATTCAACAAGAATGTATTTGGAAGCCATAGAAATACACAAACACCAAGATAACTTCAACAGAAAAGAAGAGAGAACATATTTACCAAAGATCTGGCACACAGCATTGAGAGGGGCCAAAACGAAGCCATGTCACCCGAATCGCTCGGAAAGTGCGCGCGAACCCGCCATTACAGAAAGTGCGCGCAAAAACATCACTATAAATAACATCGCAAACTCGAAAGCTTCAGTTTCAGTTGACACGTCTAGAAGAGTACTTCGACCACGCCACTGAAGATGACTGCCGCAGTTCAAGTTTCAGTTGAATCGTTTGGATATTTTAACCAAAGAAGACCACGGCAAAACCCGGAAACCAACCAAAACATTGACGCCAGCCGTGAAAGCCTACATTCCTAAATAAAAATAATGTAGGTTTGCTGCTAACATATCAATTTTTATGACATTTCAAAAAAGTTTACTCTGTTTTAATAAAAATGGGGAAGGTAACTAATATTTTAATATTACATAATAATATATTAAACTTTTCAGAATATGTTTTTTTAGGAAAAGGAAGAAAAAATATAACTTTTGTCCAGTTTCCACTAACACTTTACTACTTTATTATATTTTATATATTTTTTCTTCCTTTTCTTATTTCATCATGAACTTCCACAAAATAAATAGATCATCAATCAAACAAGATATGTTTTTATAATTTACTCAACTTTACGTTTATTAACATCCAGCTTGGAAAAGTTTGCGAATAATAAACAATTTTCAAATTCATATTTTGTGTATATTGCTTCGTGTGTGATAATTATTTTATTTGCAGAATTTCCACTGTTCATAATATGTTTAAATCAAACTTACACACGTTCGGCGCTATTCAAAACAGATATTTGATGAACATAAATAAATTTTATTGAATATAAATAATCTTTTCTCTCGGTGTAGAATTTCAACTTTCGTTTCACCGAAATTATGCACTTTAAGGGTGCAATTCGGGGTATGGCGCCATTAGAGATTTTGTAGTTGAAGTAGCACCTAGATATTGGTAAACAAAACTTTAAGGTTGTCGTTGGTTATGTTTGAATGTGAGTGGGTAGGCCATTGCCTATTATCGTAGATCATATGTTCTAATATTTCTCGAGATTTTCAAAATATCGAGGTTTATAGTCTTTCAAATAAACACACTGTGTATCGAAACCGATGGCTGTGCTTCGTTTCCATAATATCATTTCAAATTGTGTTAGGGCTAAATACACGCTACAAATATCACATTGTTCCAAATGTTCCGAACATCGATAGAATAAACCCAAACCCTAGTTCGCAATAAAAACACTCATAACTTGTGGTAGCTGGATTTTATTGGTATTGTCTATGATTCGAAAAACAATAGAACAGCTTTCGGACAAATTTAGCGGTCGGCAAAATCAGTATTTTTGTGCCATGCTGCCTTATAGTGTCGGGTCATTTCGATGAAATGTTTTTAGTTACAATGACGCGAGTGTTAACAATGTTGGTGGACTATAAAAATTCGTTGTTGGTAGTTTTCCTTTATTTTTGACTCGGATAATGTCTTTTTTTATGAGGCTCTATAATGGACGTATTTTAAATGGCTTGTCTGTTATCCACCAAATATTAAAATTTTCTGTAGAGTATTACTCAAATACTGGTGTCTCTTGAATTAGGAGCTATAAAATTGGCTACGAGAACTTTTTTCGTGTTCTTAATTTCAGTTGATATGTTCAGTAGTAATAAATACCTACTATTAGTACTTCAAAATATATATATCGACAACTTGTTGAGATTTTTGATAGTTAAGACAAACCTCCCGCTTCGCCGTCGGATTTATTCTGTTAAATTGGCACGTTTTATAATTCTACAGAAAGATTGAGATGCATAATCTTAATTATTTTGAAGTACGAATTTTGAATGATGTTATCATTTTTGAGTTATTCTGAGCAACAAAAACAATCCACTAATTCAAGTTCATAAAGCTTTGAAACGACTCATTCATTTATTATGGTACCATGTGGACACTTGAAAGAATAAATCCTCATTAGAAAAAATGTGTATGTCTATTGTTCAAAAAGTTATACTATTGTAAATTAACAATTTTTTTCTAGTCTCCGTATTCATAAATAACGACGTAAAAGTTTAAATATCTGACATTTAAATTGTTGGTTTCCTGAAGCTTTTTTAATATATCTACTCAACAAGATAAAATTTCATTATTTTGTTCATTACAACTTTTTATAACTGAAGAAAAATTAAATATCCAAAAAAATGTAGTTGAATAATTTTTTTTGACGAGTATTTTATTATTGCTGTTTTTGTAACAGTGTCAGTAATTAATACTGGATACAATTTTTTGGCGTTATTTGTCTATAAATTAGTTATAAACAAATTAAAAATATAATATTTAAGAATTTTTTTATTTCCATGATGCAGACCTGGAAAAACGATGATTGATTTTTTTTAAAATAATTTTGTTGATTGTTTATAATCGTTTTTTTATTTTTCGATTGTTTAAATAATTAGTTAGGAGTTTCCAAAAAATCGTACTTTGTACTTCTCAATTTATAAATAATTTCATTGTTTATTAACTCAACAATTTGTTATAAACATATTCTGACAAAAATTTATTTTTTTTTCAGTAACTCAAAAAAAATTACAAAAGCACCCATACATAACAAAGTAGGGAAAATATTTCTTTTGTTTTTTCATGACACTTTTCAATACTATACGTTATGTACAGATCGACAAGCGTAAGGATGCCTCTGAGATGCGCAAACGATAGAAAGCGTGAGTAGATGTGCGACAAAGATCGACTACTGTTCAATAAGGCAGAGCGATTGAGCTCCTGCCCCACTCCAGGGTTTTGTCTACTGCGCAACCAATTCTCGGAGGCATCCTTACGCTTGTCGATCAGTAACTAAAGAGATAAATATAACAATTATATAAAAAAAAATTAATTATTTATAAAGGAGTTAAGTTTTTGTTTACCTATTGAGAAGTACAAATTATGATTTTCAAGGAGGAAATAATTTCCTAACATCATTTACACAATCGAAATATAAACAAAACGATTATAAACAATCAATAAATGCATTTAGGAAAAAAATTATATATCATTGTTTTTCCACGACAGCATTATGGAAATAAAAATGGTTCTCAAATATTATATTTGTTTATTTAATAACTAATTTATAAACAATTTACGTCAAATAATTGTAACTAGTATTAAATACTGCCTTTGTTAGATATATAAACAACAATAATAAAACATTCGACAGAAAAAAATTATTTTAACATTTTTTCGATATTTAATTTTACTTCAGTTATAAAAAATTATAATAAACAAAATAGTGAACTTTCATAAACTTCTATCGTGTGATCTTGTTAAGTAGGTTTATTAGAAGGGCTCCACGAAGCCAACAATTTATAGGTCAATTATTTAAACTTTTAAGTCGATATTTATGAAAACGGAGACTGGAAAAAAATTTGTTAATCATCCATAGTATAACTTTTTGAATAATAGACTTACACATTTTATTCCAATGGGGATTTATACTTTCGAGTATCCAAATGATACCATAATTTATTCAAAATATTAAATTAACAATTAATGCTATAGAAAAATAATTTTCTGTGATATGCTGTCTTTTGCAGCGGTGTGCCCGTGCTGTAACAATTTTCCGGGAGTCTTGACACTTTTTTGGAAATTTCCTCCTCTTTACGAAACTTTCTTCTAAATTTCTGAAATATTGACAGATTTTGAGTTATTAACAAAAACCTAAATACCTTTTTATTAATCTCATTTTGTTAATAACATTCGCAAATTTTTACGTGCGGTAAAATCCTTGGAAACCATTTTTCTAGTGGTCATTTCAAATCCAATGAGCTAGCAATCTTTCATATTTTTCACGTTTTTCAACTTTTTGTTCAGACTAACTATTGGAATGAAACTATTTTTTTTTTTCATCGGTAGAGTTACTCTAAGTATGGACATATATTATAAAAGGTAATATAATAAGTCCTATGATTATATCCGATAATTTTATGAAATGATAATATCAATTCATTTCATCATAGTTCATCTCCAAGAATAGTAGTATTTACTTAATAATAGCTTTTTTAGACAGCTTTTAAATTTTCTTTTACTAAGATTCTCATAAGAGTTGGACCATTTATTGTAGCATTTTGCCCTATTGTAGTAAAAACTTATTTCATATAATAGACGAGGAAAGTGATGACATCACAAATGTCATTCTTGTCAAAAACTGATTCCAAAAAACTTCCGTCGAATTTAAATCAGCTTGTCCGATAACTCTGATATTGTTTCCGTTAAGGATTTTCAACTTCTTTTGCCTGAGGAAACAAAATCCAAACAACCAAACACAAACTAATAAGCAAAGCAGCGCAAATCATCAACAGAGAATGTCACCTAAAATTCTTTGTTTGGAATCAATTTTTGACAAGTATGACATTTGTGACTTCACACTTTCCTTGTCTATTGCCTGTTATGTTGCGGTAAAACTATCAATTGCAGATATTGATGAGTGGGTGCTTTTCTAATTTTATACAAGTTTTTAAATCTATATGCACAAATAATGTAATTTGCAACAAGTATAATTCAGGCAATGTAAATTGTAGGGGTGTTGCTTACTCAACCTAAAAGTCATAACATTCCATGTACCTAAATGTTGAAGTTTCTGAATAATTGAGAAAAACTGAAGATATGTCCTGAGTCCCAACATAATTTCCTCTGTAAAATAATAGCATAACACTAATTTCTTAAAACATATTGGAATATTTGTCAACCTCCTACACATTTCTTAATGTAGCTGGGATCGAAAACATAGTACTGGTGAGTCAGAATGAGACCTAACTTATTGATTGTACGATATCGATTTGATCAAACAATATGATGAATGAAAAAATGGAGTTGTCAAGCTCATTCTGACTCACCCGTACCATATTTCTGATTCTTCCAACATTGAAAAATGGTCAGGAGGTTGACAAATATGATATGTTGTTAGAAATTAGCATTATGCGATTATTGCACATATGAAATTACGTTGCTACTCAGGACATGTCTTCACTTTCAGGTACATGGAATGTTATGACTTTTAGGCCGAGTATCGATGAGCCTAACTGATGTCAAACGCTAATTTATCCATTCATTTGTCCAAAAAGGATATGAAGGAAAATATGACCACATACCACCGTAACTAGGCCACTGGTTCACTAAAATTAAAATTCAGTAATTCAACCCAGCAAACACATCTGTGACATGACATCTCTGAGATGTCGCAATGAGGTAACACGGCGATATCAAAAAGGTTGCATCGCTGCGATGTGCAGAAGCAAATACATTTGTGACATGACATCTCTGAGATGTCGCAATGAGGCAACAGTACGATATTACATACGTTGCATCGCTGCGATGTACAAAAGCTAATCTATGACTTGTCATCTCTAAGATGTCACAGTTGCGATTTTACAAATTTCCTCGCCGCGATGATGTTATCGTCATATGTGGTTTTTGCGATGTCAACAATGAACGCCATTGCACATGCGCCTGAGATTCGTAAATTTCTATATTCGTTAATTTTGCTTCTCGATCATAAACATTCAACATAGATTCGACTTCCGGCAGCGGTTGAGGTCAGACGGCGGCCTCGTGTTGGAAGTCAAGTTAATGTAGAAGTAAATGTCCGCCATTACAGATAATGTGCATGAAGTGCATGTAAATGTTAGTGAATGTTTGCCATTAGGTCTTAGTCCATCTAATGTGCATGAAGAGTAAGCAATCAATAGACCAGGGTGAGGATATTGCTTCGAGCAAGACAATCCTCATCCCTCGACGAAGCCCGTGTTATTTACGCCGGTTAGAGGCCGGGATGAGACAGATTCTTGCATAACACATATGGGGATTCTGAGTAAATTGCGCAAGTATAGCTCATTACAGGATTAAGATGAAGGAGAACATTGAACATAACCAAAAATTGCTTGTTGCACCAAGTTCGATTAACTAAAATGGTCATAGTAATTTAATAAATGTTTAATATCCTGTGACAAAGCTGTGAAAATAACTTTTTCAAGGAATAGTTCCCAGAATAAAAGTAAGTAACAATAATTTTTCACTCGAAACTAAGGCAAAGCGTTCATTTCCCTCTTTCTCTTATCGTTATAAAAGGCGGATGATAAAGTTTTATTGTTTTAGGTATCATTATTTTTTACTGTTGGAAAATGCTTCGATTAGAACAATGTTGTTTCATTTTGAGTACATTATATTTATTGAAAATACATTTTGAGTACATTATATTTATTGAAAATAAAAAGTTTAAATACATATTTTCCATCCAAAGCTTTTTTTCATTGATATATTTTCCTTTGTATTACCTAACCTGCGTGACAAAAGTACATCGCTGTGATATGTCACATGTTCACATACCTGCGATATCAATATGGAATCATCTCGTATACATCGCAGTTACATCTCAGAAAATAAATCGTTGTTACATCACAGAACTTGTTGAAGCGACGTCGCATGGATGAATCTGGTGTGGGACAAAATAACATCCCTCCGACATCGCAGCGACGTCTATTCGACATAGAATGCGATATCGCAAGTTACATTGTTACATCACTGCGATGCATCTGTGATGTAACTGTGTTTGCTGGGAAATTATCACGTAGATGAACCTTGATTGGTGTATCTAGTTTGATATTTTTTCCGATATCACAGTTATGGAGAAAATTTTTTTATTTTTTTTCGTACTTTTTACACCCTGTATCTCAGAGGCGATGCATTTTAGGATATACCTTGATAGGAACTTTTCACCTCGAAATGAGGTGAAAAATCTTTAGTCGGAGTTTGTTGGTCTTATTCTGATTCACCCACTATTTATTTATATAAACAGAAAGTTACTTATGACATCTACAGTCACTAGTTGAAACTTTCTGTTTATACTGTCTTGCCTTCACTGTACTAATATTTGAGTGGATTCATTTTGATTTCGAGAGCTCCATAAATCCTTTCTGATGAGAGGGTGACCACGAAACAGCAGTCAAAGGTTGGAACTCTCGAAATCAAATCGAAAAATACTCTATTTTCACTATTATTTATATATATTCACGAACTTTTTGTGATCTGTATTTTACTGAATAGTTACTTGAGAATGGTTTGAAAACAGAAACCGGTTTTAATAAAGTACCAGTGGAAATTAGACAAACGTTATTTTCTCCATTCTGTATTTTTACAATATCATAACCCTACATTTTCTACGCGTTTCATTTGCCGGAAAAGCTGATGATGATTCATAAAAATGTAATCAAGGCATAAACTGATATATTAATTATATTTCTTCAATATATGGCATCTACCATAAAACAACTCCTTATATCCGACAGACTTTAATACACTGCAATATCCTCCATTAATCCCATAAACGCATTCATTGTCAGGTAATTTCGCCCAGACAGTAAATTCACTTCAGTGTTAGAGCTTTAATAATGTTTGACAGTAATGCCCGTATAGCCCTTCCACCCTCCTCAATAACCGAACATTACCTAATACCGACATGACCTCATGGTGTGTAACACAATCATTAGGCATTGTCTGGGTAAGTCTGGGCCTTGGCCGTTTAGTCCCTCCTGCTGCATTACAGGAAAACAGCGCCGTTGGGATTTCCATGTCTTGGCCTTTCTGGAGGTCGCAATGTGTATGTAATGCCGGGTCTGATATTAGCTTTATACTTGTGCTGGCTGAGCAAATTTGAATGTTACACGAAAATTAGAAAGTGCGATATCAAAAGAGGTGACGTTAATCTGCAACTGCACTGGATTTAAATCATTTTTCCGCATACCTCGCATTAACATGTCAATCAACAATCAATCAAAATATACTTTATTGTCCAAGATGATATCTTATTGACAAAGCATTGTTAAGGAATACAATAAAATCTACAGTATACAAATGAAATAGGCACATGCACACTCATTTATATACGAACATGCGTTTTCAATTAACATCTACCAAATAATGGTAGATGTTACTGTCATTAGTAATGAAACTTACAGTGTATAACATAAATAAAAAACAGTGATAGCATTGTTTAAATAGAAGTAAGATAGTTAGTCAATGCCTGTGGAAAATGTATTGGACCCAAACGCGAGTGTCATCTAGTGTGATTAGTTACAAACATGAATATTTGACGTCATTTTAATGCAGGTGTCTGCAAAAAAAACTGATTTTAATGCTGTCCCATTGTTTCAATCAAGTTACGACATGACTTGGAGGCCAGATAACTGAAGTAACGACATGACTTGGATGCGAGATCACTGTCGCCATCTACATGTCGCATCCATTTGAATCCAATATTAATCCCATAAGGTTGTCTAACTATCTTACTTCTATATAAACAATGGTGATAGTATAACAAGTATCAAGACACAAAAACATGTTAGGTGATCGAATGGTAAAATCGATAAAAAATATAAAGAAAAGAAACGAATATAGATCAGAGATCAAGTTGTCACAGTAATATTTCTGCAGGCTATAGTATCGTTTCTTCAAGAGTTCACATTTAAGTGATTTCAGAAAAATTGAGAAATTCACCGTGTTTTTAAAGATGTAGATTTTTTGATAGTGTCGATGTCGGTCGATGTGAGAAATTATCATTTTGGCGTGTATTATAAGGTCTATCATTATCAACAGGTGTTTTTGATTTGTGCATTAGGCAAATAAAATAAATATGCAGGTCAGTGTTAAATTTTTATGTTTGATAAAAAGTGGCTTACAGTATTCGAAATTCTGAGCTTTGTACAAATACCTGACTGCTCTTTTTTGTAAAACAAATACTGAATTCATCAACTGGATGTTGCAGAAACCCCAAAAGGCAATGCCAAACCTCCGGTGAGATTCAATAAGGAAAAAATAAGCCGTTCTGACTGTATTAAAACCAAGTTCCCTAGTTATAATTCTGACAGCATAGCGGTCTGAGGATAATTTATTACTCAGGTTTCTAATCTGATCCTCAAACCTCAGCTTATTGTCAAGAATTCTGAGCATGCTTTGTTTTCTACGGTGTGACTACCTAAAGATAAGTTGTTATAATCAAACTCAAGGGTCAATAATATGTTCGTTTCATTCACATTTAAGCTGAGTAGGTTAGAGTCACACCATTATTTTGTTTATGTTGTATTTATTTTATATTTATTTCTGGATCACAGTAATTACTGTGTTAAATAAAAACCATGAAATTGATTAATTTCTTCCACATTTTTTGATATATAAGTGAACGTTCAGGTTTTACTGCAATATTAATATTCAACAAAATATATTAGCGAAAATGTCATTATCATCGAACATAACTTGAAGAAGAACTGTTCTCATCTTCATCCTGTGTTAGTATGGTTCATATGAAATAATTATCTTTAACTTCAAACGATGATTGTAAACGATTCTGTGAAACTAAAAATGGTAATAATAGTGTTGCACTAGTATTGCAGATAATCAGTGGGTAAATTCACAAACATATGGTGAAAGAAACATGTGAAATCATAGTATTCTTTTAATTGAACTGTTATTTTTATATTGTCATTTAACAAATTTCATGTAATTTCACAACGAAGAAATACAAATTATATTAATTTCACAAGTAAGAGTTATAATCACAAAACTGGCCATTTCCATACTCCGTGAAAAATACGATAAAAGTACGTCCTATGGCAAAAGGGACATTTAAACATGTCAGTTAGGCCGATTCGTCACAATACCAGCCAGAACTCGTTCAATTTCATGTCGAAAAATAAGAATTAGTCACAAAAGTTGCTATGTCCATATTCGGGTACGTAACAAATGCCGCCATGTCCAGTTATTCTCAAAACTTGCCATAATCCATTTTGTTTCATCCAAGTCGAATTCCCTGGTTTTTTCAAAACTCGCCATGTCCACGTAGACATGTTTTCAAGTTTGCTGGTTGGTATTCACTCATTTTCAATCTCTCGCGATCTAACTGATAGTAGTTCGCTGCTTTTCGTTAATAGTATCTATAGTAAAAAATATATCAATAGTGAAAAAACAGGTAAGAAATACAATAGAAACAAATGCAGGTATTCGCTGTGATCTTTAGATTCCGAAAAATTTCAAAATCATCACAAAAGCCATTTTTCATAACGAGACAAAATGAATGACTGGAAAATTTTATTTGTGAATTAGGTCACCTGAATAACAATTTTCTGAAATGAAAAAAAAATCTGAATCATAATTATGTTTGTGAAAATGTATAATCTAAACGCTCAATTTTCGATTCTAATATAGACGCGTTTATTTCTATACATTGTTTTACTAAAAACTAAAAATAAATTATACCATTAGAAAGTTCAGACTTCTTACTTGAAAATAGAGTATTTGAAATTCCACTTTAAGATCTCGTAAGTACGTATCAGATTATAATGTAATACGCCCGGTTCTAAAAAATAGGTCCTCACGCGGATGACTAAATGATTTTTTTGCGGACAAACTATAACTCTAACAAAAAAAGTGCTAGATATCTTTTTGGTTGAAAAATACTTTTTTTACAAGACATTATCTTTAATTCTTCATTTCATTTATCCCAACCCAAAATATTCTATGATTTAAAAATAAAAATATTTTTCAATTTTTTTTTTTTACTTCAGGAAATCGATTGACTAGTAAACTTTTTCTTGTATTAACCAATTTATTCTGAACAGATTATGATAAAAAATCAGAGAGATCGCAATTACTTGTGCTTCCAGTGTAAAATTAACTCTACCAAATGGGCTAACTGGTCAATAATACAAAACTGGTTAACAAAAGTTGCCATTTCCATTAGTCGGTAACAAAACTTGCCATACAACAAAGAGTATTGAAAAATTGAAAGAATCAATGGGTCTTTTTCAATAAAATCTGTATGGGATAGTTTATATATGTATAAAGATCCCATCAAATTGAACCAGATCGCAATAAATCGAATTACCTACTGTTGACAGTTTTTATTGATTTACAGAAAATCCATTAGTAAGGACATGGCAAGTTTTGTGATTATACCTCTCAAGTGTTCTGGAGTCTGCTTAAGCCGAAGCGTCCACTGTAATTTCACAATTAACTTGTGAATTTTTCAATTTTCTTGTGAAATTTCACAACCACAAAGGAAATCAACTGTAGTGAAATTCTAGGGCCATAAATAACCCATGATTTTATCTGTAATATCACAATACACATTTTCCATTGATAAAAAATATCTGTAGGAATATTCACATCGAAAATTAATTAATTGTATCAAATCCTGGGCCAAATATCTCCAACTTCAGATCGACGTACATTTCCAACATTCCAACCTCAGAGTTGGACGAGAAACTTTTTCATCGTGTTAGCTCCCAGTTCGCGGGAGGTAGACGGTAACCTTTCTTAATGGTGCATCTCAGGCTTGGGGTGTCAGCGGGATTATGTCGCGGGGATTATGATCGGCACAGCGTGTGCTGCCATTTACATGTGAATCATGACGCCAGTTGTGCCACTGTTACTGCGACTCCTGCTCACCCGGAGAATTTTAATGGCTCCGGGTGAATGCCGAGGCCATAGGCGGCAGACATTCTTTGATTACTCACTTTTTATTAAAATTGAGATCATAAACGTCCCTTGAATTGCGCGGAGTAGAGAGGAAATATTGAGGGATTCGTGAATTCAGGGAATGGTGTCGATCATCAATTAGTTAATTATCGTAACTCATTCGAGTGAGATTAATTTTATTCATGTACAGTTTCGTGAAGTAAAATCGAATCATGTGAACTTTGTTTGCATCAAAAATCCAAACAGTTATCTACAGCAATCAATAGAGCATATAATGAGTGAGTTTTTAACAAAAATACTACACCTTTTCAAGATGTAAATCCGATTATGTTCTGAAATTCAGAATAGTGAATTGAATTTCAGAATGTGTTCATTGTAATTCAGGAAGGTGAATTGAATTTCAGAAGGTGTAAATTGAAATTCAGAAAGGTAACTTGAATTTCAGAATTTGTCGATTGAAATTCAGAACTTTGAATTGAAATTGAGAATATGTGAATTGATTTTCAGAAAGCGTATAGCTTGTAAATCAGATGTGGCAATCTGTGAATTATGTACATAAAAAACTTCATCAACATGGTGCATATTGCTAATGCATGAGTTGATATGAAAGTGGGTAATTGTGAGCCCAAAAAATTTCCATCGAATTTTTAATCGAAGTATGTCTGTCCGCACACCAAACTTCTTGTTACTATCGATATGTATGCATTTATTTACAAAGTTGAATTCTTTTGAATTGTAGTCAAATGTCACGTTATTTCGTATGCCTAACTTTTATCTGTTAGGGTTGGTTAACAGAGGCTTGTATATCTTAAAGATTTAAAGAATAGAATATTTGTAGGAGATTGCGCAAGGGATGCACAGCATATGACATTTCATGCGGCTGCTACGAGTATTATAGCATTGCACGAAAAGGAAGTAGGACGCCAATTTTTCACAATTACCTTTTTGTAAGGACGAACGAATTGTGATATCCATATAAATTGAATAAAGTTTATTACTTGATGGAGGGTTCTACACCTTTTCAAGATGTAAATCAGAATGTGTGAACTGAAATTCAGAATAGTGAATTGATTTTCAGAATGCGTTCATAGTAATTCAGAAAAGTGAATTGAATTTCAGAATGTGTAAATTGAAATTCAGAATAGTAAGTTGCATTTCAAAATGCGAGAATTGTAATTCAGAAAGGTAAATTGAATTTCAGAATGTGTAAATTTAAATTCAGAATCGTGAATTGAAATTCAGAATATGTGAGTTGATTTTTATAAATCGTAACTTGTAGATCAGAGGTGACAATCTGTGAACTATGTACATAGAAAACTCCATCAACATGGTGAATACTGCCAATCCATAAGTTGAGATGGAAGTGGGTAATTATGAGCCCAATAATTTTCCAACAGGAACACCCACAACAGTTTCACTGATAATTCAAAATATCAGGATAGTAATAGTATCGTACTTGCTTCGAAGTAATTCAATCAAAGTATATGCCTATCCGCACACCAAACTTTGGTACTATCGATACAGAAACATTCGATTACAAGGTTGAATTGTTTTGAATTGCGGTAAACGTTACGATAGTTGTACCTACATAATTAATTCATCAATTATATACAAGATGAAGACAATTGCGCAAGTTGTTGCGTTTTGATGTCAAGAAAACCAGTATTAAAATCATTGTAAAGCAATCACATATTTCACACAGAATTCGGAACATCTTCGAGATCAAGATTGTCCAATTTGCAGATCAGCGATAAAAGAGAGACAGCCAATAGAAAGAAGACTGCATAAGAAACATAATGATCAAGATCGAGAAAGGATAAATGTTTCTGCAAACAAGGGTGAACCCTGGGTGGTTGGGCTGGGTGCTCGAAAAGGAGTAAGGGCAGTGCAACATCGACCAGCTGCGAAAGGCCCTAACATCCATGTCATAGGAGCAATTTCAGCAGCTGTTGTTGTAACTATGGACGCCGAAGAGGATCGTTCAAAGCCAATTCAGCAGGTACTTGGGGTGAGAGATTATTGGAGTACTGGCAGGTACTGGGCAATCAGCTGTCAGATCTGGTGGTGGTGTGTGACAATGCTCCATGCCATTCACGACTGGAAGTAGTTTTTGAGACAAAAGAAGCCACTCTGCTCCAATTACTACCATTTTCACCAGTGTTAAATCCGATTGAAAGCATATGGTCGAAAGTGAAATCATACGTAAGATCGAACCTTCTTATACCTAACGTTTCACTTCCTGCATGGAGTTCGTGAACAGATGAGGCTGATACATTTGGCAGAAATTGTCGATCAGGCAAATATTTCAATAGTAGGAGGGGATTGCGTAAGGGCTGCACAGCATACAACAATATTTCATGCTGCTGCTATTGCATTTGGAGATATGGAAGTAGGGCGATAATTTTTCCCAATTATGGATGTAATTCGTTCGTATTAAGATATCCGTTGACGTTGACATTATTAAAGTTTACAATTCATAAATGGAGTTTATTTGTCGATGGAGGGTTCCTATGGATAATCTGCTGTGAAAAACGCTCTACTGAAAGGTATTTCCGTTATGTATTGTACATGGTCATGTATCATAGCTTTTCATATCATGATGGATTATTTCCCTATATACATATGACACATTAGCAAATTATATATTTTTTAATTCAAATAATTTTTTCTGAATTACAAATTATTGTTTCTGAATTAGAAATTACCTTTTATGAATTTGAATTTACACATTTTGAAATTCTATTCATTATTCTGAAATTCAATTTATACATTCTGAAATTCAAATCGCCTTTCTGAATTACAATTCACGCATTCTGAAATTCAGTTTACTATTATGAATTTCAATTTATACTTTCTGAAATACAAATTACCTTTCTGAATTACAATTCACGCATTCTGAAATCTACTTTATTATTCTGAATTTCAATTAATACTTCCTGAAATTCAACTCACCAATCTGAATAATAATTTACGCTTTCAGAAATTAACATTACCATTTCTGATTTACTACTTGAAATGGTGTAGTAGGAAGTCCGTTGTTTTATCCTATTATGTTTTCTACTCGCAAATGTCATTTATTTCAATGTGACATTCTTGTAAATGCAATATTACAATGTAATATTATTTTCAGTGTAATAATCTTTTCAGGGAGCAAATTCACACTTCATTAATTAAAAATAAATTTGACTTTACTCCTCAAGTCCTATAATTTCAGAGGAGCGTGGTTAAATTAATTGTATATTCGTTATGTGAATTCACACAGGGACTGTAAAAATACATAAAAATGGTGAACTTGCAATACTTTTTGAGAAAACAACAAGGATCTGTGATTTTCCATTGCGATTTTACATTGTCTGTAGCAATTTACAAGAAAAAAAAGTTTATTACTGACATATCTTGTGAATTCTACAGATTATATGGAATATCACAATAATTTTGAGAAAACACATTTTTTTCACAACGTGCTTGGAATCGCTTTTTATTGTTGACAATTTCTTTTTACAGTTATGGAACTGTTAACTTTCCAGTCAATATCTACGCAAACAAATTTCCTCTAGTATTACGAATAAGCAAGATCAAGAATGTGTTATTTTCAGATGTCATAACAATAATTTTGAAAGTGTGGAAGAATATTAAATAAAATGAGATTTTGACAATTGCCTAAAATAGTTCAAATATTTCACATTTGTAGAATTACGATAAATATTGATATTGTGGTATAAGTATACCAAAAAAGGTGGTATAAATAATAAATCAATCTTTTGTAGAGTCGATACAATTCATTTACGAACATCGATAATCAACATAAATCTTTCATCGAAATTGCTCAGTTCAATATCAAGCTTATAGATGGCGCTCCCAAACAGATAGGCCTAGGGTCACTAAATCCTAGAAGGCTTTGGCCTTCTTACGGGGATGGCCAATGGGTGGAGTCTAAATAGTTCCAAAGTTGCAAAGTACACCACGAAAATTAGGTCCGATGTCTGAACTAGTGACACATGTCAAACGTCAATTTTTATGTCATTGACGTCATTGGAAATGTTTTCAAAATAGTTTTAGCAGATTCACAGGAAATAAAGCAGATTATCCCAAGTCCCAAAATCTTCTGATGAGCCCTGCTGTCACTGATCCAACTTAGGAATATGTTGGTTACTTTTTTTTTCTGATACAAATTTTTCTTTCTTCTGAAAGTGAAGTACCTATTGTGCAGTGAAAACCTGCAAGAATACCGACAAAAGTCATAAATTATATTGTATTCTCAGAGGTGGGTTCAAGATCATTTTGTTAATAAATTTTTAATTGAATTGAAGAATATCTACATTTTTTCCATTTTCTTCACTAAAAACAAATACTGATTATATTTTCATTCAAATTTTTTTTTCAGGATTGAAACAGGAAACTTCGAGAAAGAAATAGTATCAATATTGAATAACTTAGTGTAAAATTGTGACAGAAATCAGGACTACAACTAAATTAAAAAATGAACTTAAGAAATGTATACTTAACAGATGGTTTCAATTCCTATATTATAATATAACATTGTTTCACCTTTGACTGTTTTTGCTTTGATATGACTTATTTAATTTCACAAATTATTCTGATAATTCCTTTTCTAATAATTGTTTGATTTCTTCATCAATTTTTATTTCATACGTATTGTTGTTAAACAATTTATGTAAAAATGTAATGCCTCTCTAAACAGAAATGTTTCTTGGGATCAATAAATAAAGTGTGTGTAGTGTAAGTATAAGAATTTTCGTGTTCACTGGGACTGACAGATTTTTTCTGAATTGTTCAGATTATCAACCCATTTTATCAATTTTCATATTCATTTTGGAACGAAAGATCCAAAATTGGTCATTAAAAAAAGTGGCCATTTCTAATAAGCACACTGAAAGGAAAAGTTGTAAATTGCAAAGATGGAACCTTTTTTTCAAACAAGTTTAAAAATTCTATACTGACGTTTATCTTGAGAAAATTGGTTAGACCATAATAATGTTAGTATATTGGTAATCTCTTTAGAACAGCTGTTTCATTGAAGTGAATGGCTATATTTTCTTGTTTCAACCATACCATATGGAGGTCATAATTTACTATCTCAAGAAACTTCTTATTTATGATAGGAATACAAAAAAAGAATCCATTAGGTATTTAAAGAAATTTTTATAATCATAGAAATGAAAATGTACAAGAATGTAAGATTGTAAATGGGTGAGTCGGAAAAGTAGTATTTCAATCATGTCAATATTTTTTGGATGTTTTATAATACCTATATGTCTGATAGGTATTAATTTTTGCCTTAAGTTTTTTGCTAAAGCTTGATTTCATCTGAGAGGCATTCAGCAAATATATTTGACACGTGTTATGTTCACGAATGCTAGGCACGTCTGTAAGATTCAAATTCGATAGGCAATCGAAATTATTTGGTTTTTGAGTTATTAGCAGTACCTCAAATTGATACCCAATGGTAGGTATACATATATTGACTAAGAAGTATTTGGGAGAACATTAATCTCTAACTTTGAATAATGAACCCATTAATGGAGAAGTTTCAGTGTTTTTATCAAGGGTTTGTAACTCTGTGGATATATTTAATCAATCATTGGCAACTTTTACACGTCATTCTGGAAACTACACTAGGTTCTGCCCTTCTAAAAGAAACTCTTGTGTCTGCAGCAGAGATGGTCGACGGCTGAATCTCCATGTTCCATAATGACTGGTGGTCGGGCCACAGAATATCGGAGCCGTGTCCGAAAGTCGACGCTTTTTTTGAAATTCGAGTCAATTGTTCACCTGACAATTTCAATCCATAAAGAAAATTAGAATTGATATACAGGGTGTTTCTTAGGTACGTGTAGAAACTTTAGGAGCATGTTGCTGACGTCAAAATAAGAAAAAAAGTTCCCATAAACATATGTCCGCAAGTTATTCGTTTTTAAGATACAGAGTATCAAAGTTTAATTCTTATATTTATTTTTTTTGAATAAATATCAAAATATATGTTAAATTTGAGTAAAGTTTGGTATCTGGGATGATTTTTCAATGACAAAATCCAATTTTATGTTGATTGTAAAAAAACCAATTTCTAATTGAATTTATTTTGAATTTAAAAATCTTGTCTTTCAAAATCACTTGCATCGATTATTTCAAATCTCAATAACTCGAAAACAGTTGCTTGCAGTGACCTCTACACAAACTAACATTTGACTTTTTCATTGAAAAATATTCCCAGATACAAAACTTTGCCCAAATATCAAAATTATTTTGAAATTATTCACAAAAAATACAAATAAGAATTCAACTTTGACACTCTGTATCTCAGAAACGAATAACTTGCGGACAAGTGTTTATAGGAACTTTTCTTCTTAATTTGACGTCATCAATATGCTCCTGAATTTTCTACACGTACTTAAGAAACACCCTGTATATCCATAATCCATATGATATCCATAATTTACTTGTTAGACATTCTGACTTACAAATGAAACATTACCCAAGTTTTTTTTCAAAATTATCGGTTATCTCTCTCTCTTATAACCCTTGCTTCCTACTTGGCGCTTTTGTGGGTTATTTGGAACATTGGAACTATTTGAAGAGATTGAAACTATTAGACTCCACCAATTGGCCAAACCCGTAAGAAGGCCAAAGCCTTCTAGGATTCAGTGACCCTAGATAAGCCCTAAGGAATACGTGAGTGTCACAATGTCCACCACTGTAAATAATTTCAATAATAATTACTGTAAGAATTACCAGATCATAATTAGACCAAATATTTTCCTAAACCTGAAATCTAGTCCTATCAAGCTGAATTTCAATTTGAAACAGAAAAATACATCTAAAGCCAATCTTATACCATTCCACAAACAAGAAGTGTTGTCCATCATTTCTAAAATACATCAACTTTTCATGGTTGTACAGTAATGCGTCTGAATAAATTTTCCTGGTAGGTATTCATTCCAACCCAGATATACCCCAAATTCGGATAACGGTGCCCATATCAATATATAACCGAACATTAAGGAACACTTTAGGACTTTAATAGACACACATTGCCTATAGGCGAGCAAATAGAATCCAATAAACGATTTACGATCTTTAGCCGATTTACAGCTTTACGCATAAACGTTGCAATATCCGGAGAACGACGAGAAGGGCGCCAGAGGCACTGTTTATCTACGGGGATCATTTGAAAAACTGTCTTGCGATATACAGGTATGCAATTTCGAAACATGGGTTAATGTGACTTAATAACATTCAAAAAATGTATTTGCAACAGTATAGTAATACTCATCTACCGGATTTTTTTCAAAACAATAATCACTAAAGTAGTTATTTTTTTGTTATAATGAATACAAAGCCAGTTTGATTTCGAAGAAGTTACATCTTTATACTATGCAATGTCCATATTGATGAGCGACTTGTATCAATACCAGTATATCCTGAATCATTGAGAAATTCTCTAGAACTGATGAGTAGCTATACAATAATAACAATATCTCGTGAAAATAGAAAAATGATTGATCAAAATAAACAATTGAAACTATTCTATCGTGAATATATCTGCCGGGTAATGATTCTTTTGAAAATCGAGTAAAAATGTGTTATTCATATGTTTCCAAACATTGTTTTTCCTCAAATTTAAATTCAAAATTCATTACATTTTAAAAGCAAATATGCATATAGAGTATCAATAAAAAACTTTATCAAATACTATATTTTTACCGCCGAAAGGATAGGGAAAAACAGGAAGTCTCAATCATGCAGGGTAATACGTTTGCATTCGATTTTCAAAATTATAATCACCCAGGAGATATATTCACGATAGTATAGTAAAGTGCATATTGATCATTTTGATCAATAACCTAACATATTTCACAAGGTATTCAACTTAAGTCAGGCAAAGAATGCCTAAATACGTACTTATTTGGTTGTAAAATTCGAACTGTATCGAATTACCATATTATGGAATATGTGAAATATTCATATTTTGCCTGATACCACGAAAACTATGGAGAGACAATGCTAGGAGAAATAAATACATAAATAATACGTTTATATTAGATTTTCAAAATTATCGTCACCCAAGAGATAGATATGTTCATGATAGAATTGTTTTTATTGATTATTTTGATCAATAAGTGAACATTTAAGGTATTTAATTTACGTTAGGAAAAGTTTGAGAAAATACATTGTTATTTAGTCAAAAAATTTATTGATTTGAGTGGAACATTTTTATTACTGTATTATGGAAAACAAAGAATATTCATATTTTTCAGATAATAGGAAAACTATGGGGATACAATGTTTGGAAACATATGTAAGTAAAACGTTTTCTATCGATTTTTCAAATTATTCAGCAAGGAGATGTATCCACGATAGAATGATTCATATTGATAATTTTGGTCAATAAATGATCATATTTTTTTTTAGGTTTTCCATTTCCATCAGGCAGAGTATTCGAAAACACATATTTATTTGGTCATAAAATGTATCGAATTGAATTTAATATTTTCTCTACTATACAACAAAATATGTGAAATATTCATATTTTGCCTGATGTCAGGAAAACTTTATAGAGATAATATTTGGAATCACAAATAAATAATAGGTGTAGATTCAATTCTTAAAATTATCATCACTCAACAGATATATTCACGATGCAATAATTTTTATAGATTTTTTTCATCAATAATTTTATAATTTTTTTGGAGAATAGGTATAAGTTACGTCTGGCAAAATATGCAAAAATAGGTACATAGTTATTTGGTCATAAAATTGATTATATGACGAAGATGTATTCACGATTATATTCAGGGGTAATATAATAAGTGGTAAGATTATTACCAATAATTTTTTGGAATATTAATGAATTGCAATCCCAAAGCTGAAAATACAACGAGTCCGCAGGACGAGCTGTATTTTCTTTCATTGGGATTGCCAATGAATTGATATTCCAAAAAATTATAGGTTATTAATCATACAACGAATTATATTTAGGACGACAATATATCGATTTGAAATAAAGAAAAATCGTGTCACCGTTTTAATTTGAACACTAACGAGAAAAATTGGGGTCATATTACAGGCATAATGTTTCAAAATATCAGCCAGCTCCACAATTGTGGTATTCGCATTGACAATATATAACCCCTGTTTGTGCAAAAATTGTTGAATTGCCTGGTAATTGATTCTTTATTTCTGGCCGTATTCAACGGAATACTCTTTTCCACTGCTTCATCTATGATACCAATAGCCATTTGTCCCCAACGATCGCTCATATTGATTAAGAAATATAACTAGTCAAAACACAAAGATTTGACGTTTATAATTTAAATCATTATTTTCACTTGACAGCTAGTAAAACAAAAACTAAGCAGGTTTATCACCGTGAAAATACAGCGACAAGCTATATTTTCACTTTAATTCCGATTCTATTGGCTGAATTTCAAAATTTGAAATAGACTGATTGGTTGTTAAGCAAGGAGATATATTGTCAGAAGAATGTGAAATTTGCGTATTTATCTTGATATCTGCGAAATATCGGATAGACAATATTTGAAAGATTATATAAAAAATGTGTAATTTTCAAAGTTATCATCATTCAGGTGAAATATTCATGATCATGCGGTTTTTACCATAGATATATATTATATATACTTACTCTAGATCGCTAATCCCGTCTACGTTTTGTCTGAAAAGTGTTATAAAAAGTCGAATGATTGCGTCAATGCGCATGCTCATAACCAGCTACAGCGATGACAAATTTCAGCAACTTTTATCTTTGTTGTTGCGATTCGGGCAAATATGATCTAGCATTACTGCGAAAGTGCGAAGCGTGCTCAAAGTTCTGTCGAATTCTTTAGATCGTTCAACAGCGTTAATAGTTTCCATTGTTCAAAGAGAAGGGATTTGAGTTTGGCAGGGACGGTTTTATTTTATTGTGGTCATTTTAAATGAGGTTTACATATTAGTACTTTGTTAGTAGTGTGTATTGTGTTATTAGTTTTCGAGTTTTTCTGTGGTAAATTACAGTTTTTAATTTTTACTATGATGACGTGCTTGGTGCTATGGAGTGGAAACAAAGGAAACATTCCTGGAATCCATTATTTTTAGTAAGTAAATGGAATATTATATAGTTGATAAAACTGAGTACCTACTAATACTTATTATTTCTTCATGTCTGACTTATGCACATTATTTCTAGTTTGGCGAGAGCAAAGAGCAATGCATGACATTTGGATGAGAGCATTGGGAAGAGATCTTACCGCGGAGCATCTGGGTGAAAAAAATGTCATCTGTAGCAAACATTTTTCTCCAAACGATGTATATATTCAGGGTAGTCGAATGTTGTTGAAACCAAATGCAGTTCCAAGCCTTTTTTTATGAAAACATGATGAAGTTTCCACCCAAGAAAGGTGAGTCATATACAAAATCTAACCTAACAACATAGGTACTAGGTAGGAATCCTGAAACTTAAAGTCTCGTTCATACCAGCGAGAATTTCGCAATTTTTCTGCGAATAAAATAGCTGCCGACATGGTTCTGCATAAACGATTGGTTCGGCAGGACTGGCAGCCATTTTAATTGCAGAAAAATTGCAAAATTCGCGAGGGTAGGTATGAACAAGTCTTTAGAGTTTGTGCAATTCATTCATGATGTACGATTTATAAAGGTTTGTAGTTTTTAAGGAATTCAGATAATTTATAGTGTTACTTCTGAAATTATGCAAACTATTTTACACTTTTTTCAGAACTCTTCATGAATTCCCCAACGCATCGAAATGGATGATAACTTGGAAGTACTTTTTATTGAAAACAAGGACAATATTTCAGGTGTTACTCTTCAAGTTTCTTGCACTCCTACTATTGAAATTGCAGTGAGGTAAGATATTAAATTTATAATACTCATAAAATTTACTAGTGAACATTTGGGCAAGATTATATTTTGAAATTTATATATTCATGATATATATGATGTGATATAATAATAGTAATGTAATAATATTAATACTCCCTCATAAACACTCCTATGAGTGTTGTATCCAAGACACAGCCTGTGGAGGTAGAGAAGGGAATAGGTATTATTATTAAATAAACATATAATAAATGAACTTTATTGAACCAATTACATTGATCCAATAGGCCATTGACCTAGGTCCTTCAGCCCATTGTGACATTATTATTATTATTTGTCGAAACAAGTATGTTCTCATAATTTTTCGAAAGTCCCCTGTTATTATCAAATATTATTTTAAGATTCCAAATAAGACTTGAACTAAGATCTCTGAATTTGATACTTTACTCAATTTTTGTAACCCCAACTAACCTCCAAAGTAAATTGTTATTGACCCACCAAACTTATTACATATTTTATGTCGATATTGCGATTTTTTTTTGTTTTTAACTTCTCATCGTCTGGTAGGAATTCTATTGTTTCAATGTTATTAGCAATAGTTTTTGATATAACGCACCTTATCTATGGATAATTTTAATATAAGTCAATGATAATTCTATTTCAGCTCACCTTCAAGTGCTACCACTTCATCTGTGGACTCCCCCAGAAGTTTCAAAAGGACACATGGAGAAACATCAACAGTGAAGGTAATAGGGGACAAATTAAAAGAGCAAGAAGAGATATCAAAACGAGACACAATTACAGGTTAGTTGATTTCAATGCTTATTTTTATTATGCTTGTATCATATTTGTTGGATGTTGAATACACTTAGAATCCGTTTAATATCAATTGAACTCTTCCATTCTACTGAAATATTTATTTTAGGTCTGATGAAGCCAACTTTTTACAAGAAAACTATCAAATTTTAATATAAATGACATATATGCGATATTTTCTATTCTTTCCAAATTGATATCACAGACATACTAGTAATTATTTTTCTTTGCATACAATTGACTGGTCACAGTACTCACTTTGAACTGAGAAGTGAAAAATAAACAACACTTGAAGTAGTTTGGAAATTGGATTTGAGTTTTGTTTAATAATTTCCATAGAAGTATTTTATTTTATGTATTTTTATTTTTATATTTTCTCATTTCATGTATTTTATATTTTCAGTGCATCTCCCTCAAAACTTCATCTTAAACTCAAACAAGCAAATTTAAAAAAATCCATATCCCAGAAAAATGTAAAAGCTATGACAGTGAAAATCAATCGCCTGAAGAAAAGAGTCACAACCTTGAAGCAGATAATATCGACTTCTTGGAAAAATCACTGACAGGTGTCCCGCTATCCTTAATGAAACGGACTATATAAATCAAAAAAGAAAGGATTGCATGGAAAAAATTGAGAGAGAAATACAGTGGTGACCACTGTCCGTAAACCATCTTCACAATACTTTATGGCTAGGTTTTTCCAAGGGGAACCAAACTTCACAGAAATGATATGAACCAGCGATGCGTATATAGAAATTTCCAAATATCTGCTGGTTCTAGTAGTGACATGTTATTCAATTTAAAAAGTGTTTCTTTTATTTATTCAATGAATATCTCGAATTGTTGCTATGTTGCTGAACTGTTTCCCTATGTACATTCAGGATTGTACAATTATTTTGTTATATTCTGGAATACTACTGTACACAATATTTTAAGTAAACTATATTTGTAATAATTGACGTTTTGAATTTTGTTACTTTCTTCGGATTTCTTTGTGAAAAATTAATTCATAAAGTTACCGATCAACTCAATAAAATATGTATTATAAACATTTCATTCCTTCATGTGATTCAACTAATCAAGCAAAATTCTGAAAATATCTGAAACATTCACTTATTGATGGAATACATTGGAAATAGGAAAGCTATATGAAATATGCTTTCGACTAGTAATTACTCAAATTACTATAGATCTCACTATCATCCTCTTTCCATCTCAACGATATAGATTCAGATCAAACGATCCTTTTTTTCTATGAATGAAATTCTATGGAGTTCTATCGGCTATGTCGAATTTTTTGGCTTTTATCAGTACGGTGTAGCGAAGTGTGAGGATAAACAATACTTGATTGCATGCAAAAACAGCAAACAAATGGAGTCAGAACCAGAAGCTTCTGTTGAGTGCAACCAAGTATTGCTTATCCTCATACTTGGCTACGCCGTACTGATGAGAGCCAAAAAGCTCGAAACTTGAACCTACGGTCTGCTTGAAAAATAATTTATATACAGATACTTATATTCTCATAGCTTGATTAAACCTTTAGATTGAAATGTGTATGTATGCTGTATCCTGTTTTAGTCTGGATAGCATATTCTGATATTGTTCTTATAGAATCGTGTAAAAAAAAATCATTATGACAAAGTAATTCAATCTTCTGATAATAAAAGTAAAACTTCCTGGACAGATAAATAAAATTAAAAATAACAGTAGCAAAAAAACACCCACATTAAAAATCTCTCATGAAAATATAATTTTCTCCTGTCCAGAGGACATATCTTCAATAGTTTTCTTATAGATGCTCTAAAACATGTCATTGACGAGATCCCACAAATTGACCACAATAAGTTTGAACATAGCCTCAACTGCATCTTTCTTCAATGGTTATACTTCCTTTCACTGAGGAAGAAATGCTAACAATTTTCTCAAAACTAAAAAATAAACGTTCCTTTGGGCCTGATGACCTACCCAACAATATTATAAAAGAATTCAAAAATGAGCAGTTAAAACCCATAACTAACATAATAAATTTTCATTAGAAATAGGTACGTTCCCTGATGCTCTCAAAATGGCGAAAGTAATCCCACTTCACAAAAAAAAAGATAAAAATATTATGAACAACTACAGACCCATATCAATAACATCAGTTTTCTCCAAACTCTTTGAATACTGCATGCTTGAGAGGCTAAACTCCTTCATTGCAAGATTCAAGCTTAGGAAATCAAAATCTACACCTACAGCAACAATAGAAACCTATAATAATATTCTCAATGATTTAGATGCAAAAAAGTCCTGTCTGCATATACTGTGATTTAAGTAAAGCTTTCGATTGTGTTCCACATGATCGGCTGCTTGATAAGCTTTGGTCATATGGAATTAGAGGTCCTGTGTTAAGCTGGTTCAGGTCCTTTTTGACAAATAGAAAGCAATACGTTCAGATATCTTGCAATGAAGAAGGAGGTCAAAACATAGTATCTCGTTCTCGTCTGGCCCATGTGGAAGTTGGAGTCCCTCAGGGAAGTGTGCTTGCGCCAGTTTTGTTCTAAATTTATGTAGCAGATATCGTAAAATATCTTGCACCTTTCAAATTAACATTATATGCTGATGATCTCTCTATACTGGTATCAAAACACTCACTCAATCTCATCAACAAGCATGTAATAAACTCATGGAAAAAATTATTCTATGGTTTTCCCAATTTTTGATTTACCACACAAAACAGAGAACAGCCGAAAACATAGAAATAAATTTAGGGGAAATGACTCTAGAGAAATGTCACAATATTAAATTTCTAAGTATAACTATAAACGACACACTTGACTGGGAACCACATATAAGCAATACCAGAAAAATCTGAACTGTAAGCTGTATCAAATCAGTCAACCTTCATGTTCTAAAAAAAAATTATTTTGCCGAAATACAGTCACGACTATCGTATGGCATATTATTCTGGGGCATGTCTTCTTCAGTACAAAAACTATTTGTGCTCCATAAGAAATGCATACGTGCAATGCTGAAGAAAAATCAAAGAGAATCGTGCAGACCTCTCTTCAAAAAATTAAAAATACTTCCATTATGCTGCATATACATACTGGAAATCTCTTGCTACATACACAAAAGCAGAAATATCATTCCCTGTCATAATGACATACACAATTACCCAACAAGGTTTAGCCATCATCTGTACGCACCTCAAAATCACTTGAATATATGCCAGAATGGCCCCGTTTCTAATGGGATTAAGGTATACAATCACTTACTCTTTAATATCAAACAAGAAGTATCCTACTTCAAATTCCGAAAAGCTTTGAAGGAATATTTATTGTACAATTTGTTTTATACAATGGAAGAGTTCCTTTCATCATAGTGGGCTCCCTTTGTTCCTTATACTCTTTTAACTATTACATATATATATTTGTATTATTCCACACTATTTGATCTATTTCATATATGTATATTTGTTCGTCCTACTAATGTGACTGAAATTTCTGACTTGTTTTATACCTTGTAGGTCTTCGAAATCAATAAAATTATTATTATTATTATATATTTTGAAAAATATAACCGTGATACTTCTAGATGAATCTTTCATAAACATATTTCAGAAACTTCACCAATATAGTGACTGACTTGAGAAATAATTTTTTTCATGTCATTCTTTTATTAGATGCATTTCTTGAATATAATCAGTTTCTTAACAAAATGTCTCCTCCAAAATGCATTTTTCATATTCCATACAAATTTGTAAGTCTGACACCAAAGTACTATTAAATCGATTTTACTTAATGTCACGAATCATTTAAAAATCTTACTGAAACCTACCCTGTTATGAATGAAGCTGGTTGTGATCATGCACACTGAATCATGCCTCGAACTTTTGATAACGCTTTCGTCCCATTGAATTGGCATTCTAGATATTTTATGATTTCTATGGTTTTTACCGTTTAATTTGAGAAAAAATTCAACAAAATTGAAATATGTTAAGGTATTTGGAACGCTAGAGCAGTTTTTTTACAAATGCAATGAAAATTTGGTATGATATTTCTCGACAGCTGAATTTTTTTGAAAATTTTCGTCCATTTAGAATCGTAGATAATTGTACTCCAGCTCGCTCCCCAACAGACTTTCGAATCATAGCACCATAGGCCAAATGTTATGTATGGTTTCAAATAACACGCTGTACAGAAGAAACGCGTATTACAAATTTGATGGAAAACTAACACATGTCAATCAACTCGATAACAATGCTAATAACCAAATCTGGAAAAATTCGTCCATCTTATTATCGAAATACAAGCTCCCAAGTCGGCAAACTTTTTTGGGTTCCGTAGTATATTTTACCTCTTTTTCTAGTTTGGCCCGTTTCCATATGCGTCGAAATTCATGATTTATTTTCTGCACAATGTTCTGCACAATTGCATAAATCAAGAACGATCATCATTCCACATTTAATTTTTTATTTATTTTTTTGCAGCCAACATTTTTCAAATGGCTTTCTTTAATGAACTGTCCTTTGTGAACTAAATTGGTTCGAGCCATTCCGTTAACAATTTATCAGTTTCTATCACTTTTAAGCAATCTGATCGTTGGGACTATAAAAGTTACTGACACTAGCGACAGAGCAGTGATGCCTAGCGCCTCCAACACTAGATTGGATGGTTGAAATAGTGGAGAAATCGTACAGTCGGAACACCAAATTTACTTTTATGATCGACGTATGTCTAATGGGCCGCAAATAGAAAACTGTTGTCGCATACCGTACCGTTCCAAATACCTTAAGGCGAACTCCTGTCGTGAAATGGGTTAATTTTGATATATCATAAATAATCATGAGAATGACTGATTTTTGAAGTACGTATCGGTTAAGTTCATTCAACATAATGCATGAGACATATCTGATGAAAACCATTAAATGACTTATAATTGTAAAGTTGAATGTTCACCGGGTTGGTATTATTCAAAACAACAAAATGTGGAGTTTTTACGAACAAAGAAGACTTTGCAAAGGACCAAACACCCCGAAAGAAAAACGCTGAGAATTCTGTCCGTCCGGCGGCAAATATATCAGAGAACGATGGCGAAAACTAAAGGGATCCCGGCAAGAAGGGCCCTGCTATGTGCAGGGAATCTAATATCGGCTGATCCGAGCATTCTTCTCGAGCCATTTGGAGCTGTTGTCCGCGGGATTGCAGGGACAGGAATTCGCCACCCCCCGAGCCCCTTCTTGGGAGATCTAGTGTCTCTTCTTTGTGCCGTTCTCGCCATGTGTCTTTTGCATTTCCGATGGTTGGTTTATTTATTGTTCCCTTGCGATCGGGAAAGGATAGAGTCTTGAAAATTGTTAGAAAATATATTTCGTTTGGTAGAAAATATATTTCGTTTGGAACAGTTTCAAACAGTCATTCCTGAATTATTCTGACTATTCGGAATTCATTCACGGTGTGGATTCAATTTCGAGCACTATAATTATTTATGTGTCAGCCACTGAAAAACATATTTTATGTAAGACTGAGTTGACATATCAATTCAAATCAAATAGACCAGTGCTGTGGCATGTTTAAGATAAAAAAGTTAACACCATGAGATCTACTGGAAGGGAAGCAAAATATTGTTCGCATGACTGGAAAAATTATTTGGAGTCGACAAAATGGAGAAGGGTGGAACGAGGTGAACTTTTAGGGGTTGAAAGTGGCATTTCATGTTTTTTTGCAAATTGCAACGGAAGTTGACGTCCTATCGAAAAAAGTTGAATGGCATAATTGTTGATAATAAAAAGATCTACAACTTTTGTATCAACATTTTTCCACATAACCTCAGATTTTCCGGGAAAATTGGAAAAACCGATTTTTCAGTTTCAATTATTTCCCTCCGAAAAATTCATTTTTTTGCACGAAATTTGGTGAAAATATAACTTATTATGTTTCAAGAGAGTTTTTTTTTTGTAGCGAAATACAGATTTTTTCCTTTTTTTTTCAAAAAACTTCCTCTGTTCAAATGAAAAAATTCACCGGTAAAATTCGTCTTTTCATGCTCGCCACCCTCCATTTTTTCGTTGAAGCGTCAACTTTTAGATTATATGATAAGAGAGTAGCACTACATAGAAATTTTTCAACAAAACGCGAAAAAATTAAAAAACAGATTTTCAAAAATAATTTTTTAAAATTTTTGTTATAAACTCATATTCATTCATTAAAACCTTTCGAGAATATTGATTTCATGGTGCCCTAAGTACCCTAAGTACAAAGAATTAACAAGGGCATAAATAAGGATTTGATTATGATAGAACGGATTATGATGGGAGGTGAACTATTGGGGGTAAAAATGGTTTTTCGCGATTTGCAGCGAAAATTAAGCTTCTACAAAAAAAAGTTTAAAAAAATTTTGTTGGCAGTAAAAAGATTCACAACTTTCGTATTCGAAATTTTTCCTTAGCTCAACTGAAAATTAAGGAAAAAATATGACATGTTCGAATTTAATTTTCAAATTTCTCTTACTATTTTTTTTTTTCAAATTGCAACATGATGGCTGTTGATTAGGTATCTTTTGAAATAAAAATGATATTTAAATAAAAAAAAAATTATTCCGTCAACCATATCCTTTACCTTTTAAAAGGTTACCGGACTCAGTTGGGTAGCGGTGATACTCAAAAACTGTATTGATATGGCATGATACTCCTTAAAGGATTACTGAGTTAGTAATATGTGCACGAATTAGAAAAAAATGTGCTATTTTAAGAGTTAAGTATGCAAATTCCACTTTTTCGCTTAATATTGTGTGTAATTGGTCTACAATAGATGATCATCCCCACCCTAGTAATTTTACATCATGTTCATGTTGTTGTTGTTGTTGCGTCCACACGCAATTGTGTGTAAGGTCAACTCGGGTAAGTGCGTACAACTTTTTGCAAAGTTTGACTTTGTGGTCCAATTTTTTCTACCAACTGTAAAAATATTTGTAGCAAATATTATATAGTAATTGTTAGGTATTAACGGTTGTAGGCAACGATTTATGTTCTTATTTAAGTAGGCCATATTTGTTTGGTGGGTGATTTTTCAGGTTAGTGTCACTAGTGCGCACTTTCACTCTCATGAAGGGTAAGTGCGTAACAAGTCCATAATTTTCTTATAGAATGTGCAGTACAGTCGGAAAGGTAAGTGCGTATAATTCGAATGAAGTATTGACAATGTGTGGTTGCAGAAATGAAAAATATTTATTTTTGAAATTTTCACAAAAGAAATAAAATATGAACTAAAGAAAAACTAAAACACAACATCAGTCAATCAATATGTAAACACTACTGAATATTGTAGGAAGAAAAGCCCACTGAAAATATCACTTCTCCTCGACGTCCAATGACTGGTTGTGGCAAAATGGATATTATATTATCATTAACCACAGCGGAAACATCTGTTGTAGGTGGATAGCGAAAAGTAGTTTTGCCGTCACGTTCTGAAGCTTTTCTTACAAAAGTAAAAAGAGTTTCTCCCTCATGAATTGATATAACACGACCCACGTAATATTTTACTGTCTTCTTCAAACAGAACTTGACTATTGCCCAGTCTCCTGCTTCCTTTTCTGTCAAAGGTTTAAAAGCTTGTTCCTCCGCTCGATGTTCTTCGATTTCCATTAAAAGATCTGATATAGAGCCTTCGCTCGAAGATGAATGCAGACTGAAGTTGTCGGAATTTAGTTCATCCTCAGAACTATCGTTCACGGGAATCGTCTGGACTTTTTTCTTCGCCGTAATTTGTTTTGGTTTATTTGCCTCATTTTCCTTTTCCTCAGAACCCTCAGTCTCAGTAATCTTATTGATCTTTTTCTTCTTCGTAATTTGTTTGGGTTTATCTTTCTCTGCTTCCTTTTCTTTAAGTTTTTGTTAGGCTTCATCCGTCGTAATGACCTCCGCACCAGGACATACCCTCGTTTTCTTCACTTTTTCGTGAGAAACATGACTTTTTATAGTACCCAGGAGCAATGTTTCAAAACTAAGGTTGGCACTCGATTCTGCATCTATATGTGCAGTAGAACAGGAAGGTGCAGAGTTTATTACTGGAAGTTCAGTTACTGTATCAAGAATAACAGCACACTGTGGTAAATTGTTGTCGTCGGTGCTCTGCACCGGATTGTCGTAAGTCTTCTGTACAGCATTGTGCTGTTTCCACCGCTGCAATGCTGTAGGGTCATAACGTTCGTCTGGAATAATCTTGTCATTAAATGGGACTATTCCACCTTTCATAAACCCATTTTTAATCACATCTTCACTTGTTTCCGACCATATATCTCCAATCATTTTTGAAAATTCTCTCTTTGGTAGTTTCATGCCTATATGATGTCTTTGCCATGTTATTAATTTAGCATCCCAACGGCTCTTTAATGACTTCATGGTACTTAAATCTAGCGGTTGTAGGAGATGGCTCGAATGTGGAGGAAGTTTCAATATTACAATGTTGTTGGCCCTCATCATTTCTATTAAGGTAATTCCAACATGGGTGGAATGGCCATCATATATGACCAAGACCGGTCTTTCTGATCCCAGATTGTTGAAAAAGCTGTTTTTAAAATAATTTTCGAACACTGAAGTTTCCATCCATCCATTTGTTGTGGCAGCGTATGTTGTTCCAGGGAATCCTGTATTTTGCGGAGCCATAAATTGGTCCCATATATTCTTGCCCTTGAATATTATGAGTGGAGGGGCTTTGGCTCCGGCAGCACTACATCCTAGTAGCACGGAGATGTTTTCCTTTCCCGGCGAACTTGTTGTGCGAGTTGCTGTACTCCCTTTTGGACCAATAACCTTAGTTTTAGATGGATCCTTACAAAAGCTGGTTTCATCAAAGTTCCAAATCAGATGTGGCTTGTCGCTTAAATTTAATTCATCGATCGTACTTTTTAAGATGTTAAAATAATGTTTGATAATGAATGGATCGCAAGCTTTTTTCCGAGCATACTCAACACTCTGTGGTTTTTTCAAAGAAAGGTTATGTCTCTGTTTAAATGCAATGAACCAATCTTTCGAAGGTACACCATCTTTAAATGGAGTTTTTAATCCTTTCTCCTTTACATATGTCCCTACTATGTCTAAAACTTCTTTTCGTGACAATCCGTAGCCGTATCTTTCCATATAAGTCAGACCTGCCACTAGTGTTTTTTCATCTTGTAAGGGTAGAGCTGTCGATCTACCAAAAGAGTGAGACTTCTTTCTACGTCTTCCTTTAATGTGATCAATTATGGTTGTCAGCGGAATATTATAATTTTTACTAGCTCTATATGCGGTATAAACTCCTGATTTTACTTCTGCCACAGCTTGTTGCAACTGCTCTCTGGTGTATTTACCACCTTTATCAGTTTTTCGCACATATTTGTTAGGCATTGTGATCTGCAAGAGTTAAATATAAGTGTTATTTATTGTTATTTTTTAAAAAAAATTGTCGGGGAAGTGCGTACTAGTAAAAAGTTGACCGGTACGCACTTCCCCGTTCTAACATTTTTGTAGGTTAAGTGCGTACGTCATGTTTTTTTCCTAATCATGAAGTTGAAATAAAAACATAAAACTATTGTTAGTTACTTCAATTATTACTACATGAGAATTCACATTTATACTTACCAAAATACACAAATATTTCACGATGATTGCAGATGCATAACTACGATACCAATTACGACCACCTGTTTATTTTGCACGCTCATGAAAAATGATATTCCGTTGCCTCAAAATCGCGTCGTCTACTGCCACCTATTTATGGGTAGTTGAACTATGTTGAAAAGATCTATTGTGCAAGTCGCCACATTTATTCATTCATAAATAGAAAAACTACAGGCTCACTAACGCACTTACCCGACTTACGCACTTCCCCGAGTTGACCTTATTTTTTTTATGTTTTAATTTAAATAATTTCTTATTTTTTAATTTTTTTCTAAATTTAGTCTCCATTTTTTTCTATACTGAAATCTTATTAATTATTAATTATCATTTTTGAATGCTCAATCCAAAATTGGTTTATCGTGGTTCACCGCGTATATTTTTTATCGCGATCAGCCTTTCAGATTTCAATTTTAACACCTAGCGGAGAACAAGTAAAAACGTACTTCTCTGTCTGTACTTGACAAATATTCGTTGAGTGCGAGCCTTATGGTTTTTCCGTACACTTTTCGTTAAACTACAAAATTTCCGTTACTGCCGTCAAATCGTCGACGTAAAACACGAATTCGAATTTGTTGGTGCGAAACTGCGAACTTTTATTAGTGAAAAGAGGTTCCGTGGGTGCCAAGGACTTTCGACCCAGATCCCAAAGTTGCCGGCCGGCCAAACTTCAGCCCTTCAGGATCATTCCGATAAGGTAAGAAATTTGAAAGACGACTTCAATCTCCAAATTAGTCTCAGTCCATTTTTCTCTCCTGAGTAATTTTTTCTTTTTGGGGCATCAATTTCAGGAATTTTTAATCGTGAAATCTCCCCTAACAAATAACATTTGGTCCTTCGAGCTGGGATAAGTGCTAATTTGGATTGGTTATTCAATATATGATTAATTTATTCATACTTTTCACTATTATTTCCAATTTTATTTAAATCGTGTAAAAGTGTACAAGTGTTTATCAGTTTTTTGTTTTCGACAAAAAAAGTAGCTAGACATTTTGTCCGATCCACAAAGCTAAGACACACGTTTATACTGCCATTTCTCTCGAACGGGAAGTAGAACACCGAACAATTCTTGCACGTAAATCGAGCTTGAATTGCCGTATGTAAATTTACTTTCAACTGGAATTCGGAAGTTGTGATCAGCTGTTTCATGGGGAGTGCATTGAACATTGTACCGGGTGGCTCAGACAATTGTTGTTCATTCGAAATTCATTAAATAAATTGTGACTATATTTCAATTGTCAATTGACTGGTTAAACTGTTTTTGCAGAAATTATTCATTCATAAAGCCTTACATTTTCTTTTTGGGCTTCTTTCTGGCCTTTTTTCATTTTGAATAATTATGGCAGACAAAAAGAAAGCAACTAATCTTCGAAAATCTCAAATCGTCAAAATCAAGGATCTATACACGATAGCCAAGAAGGCAGAATCTGATTCAAATTCTGTCTCTTTATTCAAGATGTGGTATGAAGAAATTGATTTCATAAAGGAAGCATTCTTTGAACATCATAATGTCATTATAGGTTCGGCATCCGATAATGAATTTGATCCAGAGGACGATATACGAAAAGATTTCGATAAACATTTTTATGAAATAAAAACAATATATTTTAGCTTACAACAGCCAACTGCACCTTTTCAATCTCTAGCGAATGATTCGGTGTCTAATATTTCACTTCCGAAAATTCAACTTTCGACATTCAATGGTGAAATCACAACTTTTCCGTCATACATTGAAATGTTTGATGCGTTGATAGGCAACAATCTAAAATTAACTGTCATTGAAAAGTTCAATTATTTACTGTCCTCAATTAAGGGCCCTGCCTTGGCTCTGGTAAAAAACTTACCAATGACCTCTGCAAATTACAAAATTGCCTATGACACACTTGTCAAACGTTATAAAAATTCGCGCCTCATTGCAGCAGCTCATTGGTCTTCCATTGAAAACACGATGAGATTGAATTCTAACAATTCTGTCGAATTGAGAAATTTACTTGATGTCTTTTCGGAAAATTTGGCCGCTTTAAAAAGTTTAAAATTTCCCGTTGAGCACTGGGATTTCATTTTGGTGCAAATGCTGTTGAATCGAATAGATGTTTCTATAGCAACTCGTTTTGAACTTCAACACAATTCGCCAAATACACCTAGTTATCAAGATTTATTCGACTTCTTATCCAAGCAGTGTTCAGCGTTGGATAATTTGAACTTATCTAAAACATTTAAAATTCAGAAAAAGGTTGAATTTCCAAATCACATTTTTCTGCTCGGCCAACTACTTCATTACACGTACAAACGGATACATATTCTTTGTAATTCTGACCACATGATATACAAATGTCCTGACTTCGTGAAGAAAACTCCTCAGGATAGCTATCAACTTGCAAAAAACCTAAAACTGTGTATTAATTGTTTAAATCCTACTCACAGTTCAAAAAATTGCAAATCAGGTGGTTGTCGACGCTGTGGTGCAAGTCATCACACAGCCCTTCACTTTAATCAATGTTCTGAAGCTAGTAAGTTTTCGGTTGAAACTTCCCGTGAAGTGTTAGAAAACTAACAATCTTCATCTTCTTCGGGTACAGCTACACAATCAAATAGTTCATCTGCCATGGTATCCACAATTCATGCTGGGTTTTCGTCCCACCAAAGTAATGTTCTATTGTCAACCGCACGGGTGGAAGTTCTTGACATTCAGGGTGGTTACCAACCCTTACGTTGTTTGCTCGATTCTGGCAGCATGACTTCTTTCATCACCCAACAAAGTGTTCAACGCCTTGGTTTACGTACTCATACCTTTTCCGTACAGTTGAATGGTTTGGGATCTATGAATTCATTTGTCAACAACGACGGAGTTACCTTGGAAATTCGCCCCGTGAAACAGGGTAGTCCGGTACTCAAATTTGATGCCGTTGTTCTCCCAAAAATTTGTTGCAACTTACCTCAATCTAAGCTTGCAGTTCACAAGAACTGGCCTTACATATCTAACATAAAGTTAGCCGACCCGGAATTCTATATTCCGGGAAAAATCGATATTTTATTGGGTGCTGATACGTTTTCTCAGATTCTTACTCATGGGCACATAGTTGGTTCTAATGGTGAACCTGATGCTCTAAACACAATTTTCGGTTATGTTTTGATCGGAAAATTCAACCATTCTGATCCGCCCTCCTTATCAGGTTCCTCATTTTTTTGTTCCTCTTCAAAATCTGTTCACTTGGAAGATCTTGTTAAAAGGTTCTGGGAACTCGAACATGTTCCTGAAATTTTTACAAGATCAGCCGAGGACGAAATGTGTGAACAAATATTTCTGAATACCCATAAACGATCAGAAGAAGGTGGTTTTATCTTACAGTATCCTTTTCGTGATAGTTCTCCCACGTTCCCGGGATCCCGAAACTTAGCGTTAAGACGATTTTATGCTTTAGAAAATCGTCTTCTGAAACAACCCGAGCTGTACAAACAGTACTGTTCGTTCATGAAAGAATATATTGATCTAAAACACATGGAGCTTGTTTCAAGTTCTGAAGAATCTCCTCACAATTATTATATCCCCCACCATTGTGTTTTGCGACCTGAGAATCAGACTACCAAATTGAGGGTAGTATTCAATGCTTCAGCCAAGCAGTCATTAAATGATAATTTATTGGTGGGAGAAAAATTACAACGTGACATTGTCACGATTCTTCTTAATTTCCGTTTATACGCTGTTGTCATGACGACTGACGTAAAAATGATGTACAGGCAGATTCTCATCTCTCCCAGTCAAAGAGATTACCAACACATTTTATGGCGTTTTTCTCAAGAAGAAGCGGTGCAAATATATCGCTTGATTACTGTTACTAATGGTGTTACTTCCAGCCCCTTCCTCGCCATACGCACCCTTTTGCAGTTAGGTGAAGACCATAAAAATGAGTTTCCACTCGCAGCAAAAGTCATATCAAGCGACACTTTTGTTGATGACATTGTAACTGGTAGTGCTTCTGTCAAAGATGCACTGTCTCTACAAACCCAACTCATTGCCCTCTTGAAGAAAGGTGGTTTTGAGTTAAGAAAATGGTCGAGTAATGTTCCTGCAATTCTAGACCATTTACCGAAATCTCATTTGGGACTCGATGCGTTTTCATTTGCTGGAGAACCGGAAAGTTCTCAAAAGGTATTGGGTCTCCAATGGAACCCGTCCTTAGACTGCTTCAAATTTTCCTTACCTCCAATTGTTGAGGCTAGTTGTACGAAGAGAAATCTTCTCTCGAGCTTAGCTCGGATTTTCGATCCCTTGGGATATCTGTCCCCAATTACATTTCGGATTAAATGTTTAATCCAACAATTGTGGACATATAAAATTGGCTGGGATCAAGAAGCTCCCCACGATATTGTTCGCATCAGGGAAAAGTATTCTAGCGATATTTCATCAGTATCCAAACTTAATTTGCCACGTTTATTGGTACCTCGAGAGTATTCCAATTGTCAACTCCATGGTTTTGGAGATGCCAGCGAAAAAGGGTATTGTGCTGTAGGATATCTTGTGTTTTATGGAAACTCCGGTGAAGTCAATACTCAGTTCGTTTGCGCTAAATCCAAAGTGGCACCTCTCAAAACTGTCTCACTTCCGAGACTCGAGCTTTGTGCTGCAGTATTAGTTTCAAAGTTAGTGGCATTCATTTGCAAAATTTTCAAGGATAAACTTTGCTTCGACAAAATTGTCTGTTGGTCTGACTCAACTGTTGTCCTTTATTGGAATAACTCTTCTCCACATCGGTGGAAAACATTTGTTGGCAACAGGGTTGCGGTCATTCAGAATAGTGTTCCCTCTGAATCTTGGTTACATGTATATTCTACAGAAAATCCTGCAGACATCGGATCACGCGGTCTGTTACCCACAGAGTTGTTACACAGTTCCTTATGATGGGCGGGGCCTCAGATTCTCCGTTCATCATATCCCGAGCTCCCAACCGAGACAGACTCTCGTATTACACCCACTGAAGACGTGTTGAAGGAAGAACGCCTCATTGTTTTAACTACAACCTCACCCCCTCCTAATTTTTTGGATAAATTATTACATAATCATTCGTCTCTTTCTAAATCAATTCGTATTCTGAGCTACGTCCTACGGTTCATGAAAGGAGAAAGTCATCTTTCATATATCACAAGTAATGAATTACATAGGTCTCTTTTTAAATTTGTGAAAAATACGCAGGAGGCCGTCTATTTTGCTGAAGAGATTCGTCTCCTTAAACTGGGTCATTCACTTCTGAAGGTTTTGCGAAAATTATCGCATTTCCTCGATGATGGAGGAATTCTCCGTGTAGGTGGTCGTCTTCGTCATGCACCGTTGCCGTTTGCTCGAAAATATCCGGCGTTGTTGCCAAGTCGTAGCAGATTAACCGACCAAATTATTGAATTTACACATCTGAAATACTTTCATGTTGGTGTTCAAACAGTACAGTATTTAATTTCACAGAATTTTTGGATATTGTCGTCCAAACGGTCGATTCGTCGAATTTTATCAAAATGCATCAAGTGTTGGCGAGTGAATCCTTCATCTCTACAGCCCCCCATGGGCGATTTACATTCCGAACGGGTGTCTCAGATGAAACCGTTTCTCCATGTCGGAGTCGATCATGCAGGCCCTTTCACCATTACCATGTTAAAATTTCGTGGTGCTAAGACCACAAAGGCTTACCTGTGCCTCTTTATATGCTTCGCCACTAAAGCTGTGCATTTAGAATAGGCATCCGATTTGTCCTCGGACGCTTTTCTAGCAGCCCTCCGTCGATTTATTGCTCGTCGAGGACGATGTCAATTTATTTCCAGTGATGGAGGCACAAATTTCGTTGGGGCTTATCGCCAACTTAACAGTTATCTTTCAGCCGCCGCTTCCTACGAGGCCATTCTTTGGAAGCGAATTCCAGCTTCTGGTCGGAGGTTTGTGGGAGGCGGGGGTTAAATCTGTTGAAACCCACTTGGTCAGAATTGTTGGGGATCAGGTGTTGACCTACGAGGAGCTCCTCACGGTACTCGTGCAAATTGAGGCCATATTAAACTCTCGTCCACTTACTCCGTTCAGTAATGACCCAAATGACATAAGTGCCCTTACGCCTGCCCATTTTTCAACATTGGAACCGCTGACCGCATCTCCCGAACCTGACTTACGGGACGTCGCGTTCAATATGCTCTCCAGATGGCAATTATTGGTTCGTTTGCATCAGAACTTCTGGGACAGGTGGTCCAAAGAATATTTGCATACTCTCAATCAAAAGGTTAAGCGGACTAATAATAAATCACCACCCATAAAAAATGGTGCTTTGGTGTTGATTAAATGTGACAATGCGCCCCCCTATGAAATGGCAATTGGGTCGGATTCATGAAGTCTTTCCTGGCACAGACGGACATATTCGTGTGACTTCCGTGAAAACGGCGAACAATATTCTCCGCAGACCTGTGTCTAAGCTTTGTCCGTTACCCCTTGAATCTTAAAATCCGTTCGCATTTTAGGTGGGCGGTATGTTGCGTCCACACGCAATTGTGTGTATTCCTTTTATGTTTTAATTTAAATAATTTCTTATTTTTTCATTTTTTTCTAAATTTAATCTCAATTTTTTTCTATACTGTAATCTTATTAATTATTAATTATCATTTTTGAATGCACTCTGATATTATTAATTATTAAGTATCATTTTTGAATGCTCAATCCAAGATTGGTTTATCGTGGTTCACCGTGTATATTTTTTATCACGATCAGCCTTTCAGATTTCAATTTTAACACCTATCGGAGAACAAGTAAAAACGTTCTTCTCTGTCTGTACTTGACAAATATTCGTTGAGTGCGAGCCTTATGGTTTTTCCGTACACTTTTCGTTAAACTACAAAATTTCCATTACTACCGTCAAATCGTCGACGTAAAACACGAATTCGAATTTGTTGGTGCGAAACTGCGAACTTTTATTAGTGAAAAGAGGTTCCGTGGGTGCCAAGGACTTTCGACCCAGATCCCAAAGTTGCCGGCCGGCCAAACTTCAGCCCTTCAGGATCATTCCGATAAGGTAAGAAATTTGAAAGGCTTCAATCTCCAAATTAGTCTCAGTCCATTTTTCTCTCCTGAGTAATTTTTTCTTTTTTGGGGTATCAATTTCAGGAATTTTTAATCGTGAAATCTCCCCTAACAAATAACAGTTGTTGTTACTTTGTTAATTTGAAATCTTAAAAACTTCTGGAAAAACACCAGTTCGAAAACAAGTAATAATTGATACTGTTACAGGAGGGGTGTTTACGTCACTGTTTTCCGTAAATATACTGCTACTTAGTTTATAAATGTCACTCGCTGCAGAATTTTTTGGAGACATGATAGCGATATGTACTTCACTCTCAATGACTACCGAAATTGATAGGAAATTTTCATAAGACACACACTTTGTTCTGGTTAGGGCATTCTTGTGTACTCTTTCTGTATAGTTTTTAGGACACTTGAATGTTCCGTTTTATTTGATGCCTTGCAAATAGTTTTGAAGGCAGAAAAGGATTTTCATTGATCTTGAGTAGCCATTGTGCCGTCTGATAGATGGTATGGAGAATACATGACCTTTTGTGCCCCCTAAAATAATCAGAAAGTACCAATCAGTGTTTTTGAGAGAGTTGTGAAAAGTTTCACAACCGGCTGAACTTTCTTTTTAAAATAGCTTTTGCTGAGTTCATTTTTATATCATTTGCAACAAAAAATTGACCAAGATGGTCTGAAAGATGAGGCTCTATGATTCCTACAGAATAGTAAATGATCAGCTGGTTCTGATAACATATACACTGTGTTTCACTTCTCATGGAAACACCATATTACCTTCCGTAATTTTTGACGTAGAACCATGAAATTTTCAGAATCGATAGATACACTAGACGTGAACTCACTGCACAGAAAGGGTCATCCTACGTGATTTTCACTGCACGCCAGCAGCGATGGAACCACCCATTTTTACGAAATGTTGTATCAGGAAGCAAAATTTGGGCACCCTGAAAGCTGATCCGAAGGAATTTCGGGCCAATTTTGCCTCCTAATATAAATTTCCGTAAAATGGGTGGTTCCATCACTGCTGGCGTGCAGTGTATATCACGTAGGATGACCCATTCTATGTAGTGAGTTTACATCTAGTGTATCTATCGATCCTGAAAATTTCATGGTTCTACGTCAAAAATTACAAAAGGTGTGAGGGTGTTTCCATGAAAAGTGAAACCCACTGTCTATATGTTCTCTGATATCACGAGAGATATTTTAGGATACCCAGCTAAGACAAATTCTTCTTTTCTACAATCAACCAGTTACTTCCCTTTATTCAATCCTCCTGATCTTATTATTCATTAAACAACCCAAAATTCCTTCGGTATTTTTTACATCAAAAGATAAAAACTTTGTGTTTTCATTATAAGATGGAAATTTCCAGAATAATTTCTAGATAGTTGTAGCCTTACGGTTGGCTGCAATGATCAGTAAATTACAGTTATTTCGACGTCGTTCAGACAACTTCTTCGGCGACTCAGATCAGTACAAGTATAATCCACCTCAGCTGTGATTCTCACTTACAGCTACGCAATAAATATATTTCAACAATATTAAGTAACAGTAAGTAAGTATTAACAGGTGATACAGTTATACAAGCCCATACGCCAAATTATGTACACATTTTTTTCTTGGTACTATTACTATGTTGTATTTCTGTTCCCCATTAACATTAAGATAGCAACATTTTCTTGAACGTATAAATTTATCTTCCTATCTGTATGGTTATGTGGTGGCTTTTCGATTGCGGACATCCAAATTGCAGACACCCTACATATCCCTCTCGATTGCGGTCACCTCTTGATCAGTGAACTCAGGTATAAAGATTTGATTGAGTTCAGCCTGAAACAATTCTAAGTTGCGGGTATTTTGCAATAGTTATCGATATTCTAATGACAATAATTCATGATTTGCCTTATTTTTATGTACACCCAATTAAAATGTATGTGTTCAATTTCCACGCACTCATATGTCTACGTGAGGTTAGTACGTTCTGGTTCAATTACACTAAATAATTTCTTTTCGCAAAATGTATGTAGGTATTCAATTTCCAGGCACTCAAATGTCTGCGTAAGGTTAGTTCATTCTGGTTCAATTAAACTAAATAATGACTCCTTCTTTTTTCTAAGATTCAAAAAATTTAAACCTTGGACTGGATTTCCTAATAAAGAAATAAACATAAAACCTACAATGATAAAATTACTTTATTTCAGTCCGCAATTCAGAGTCTACTACAGGTATTACATCACCCCAACCCTTCTTACCTGAACCATCAAGTACAAGGTGACCAAAATCGAGATATGTCCGCAATCTGGGTGTCTGTAATAAAGATACAACCTAGTTATCTAGCAACACGAACTTTCACTACAATATTTTTATCTACCAGTTTTGACATCATCATTAATGCGAAGTTTCTATCTGCTGATAACTCCAGTGCAACTTCAAAAAGTCCATTACTCAACAAGGACATTCGCGTGGACATAATTCATTACAGTTCAGACACCGTGCGAAGAATATTTCAAAATGTAAAGCCCTACCCATCCCTTTTGGTTACCAGTGGCCCACCGCATTCAGACCGTACGCCCACAGTGATAAACTTAAGACTCATAACTATTAACCGAGGTGGCCAAAACGACGGCCGCTTTTGAATAATGGCCAACTAATGCTGTGGCCACGCGACTAAATTGCTGGTAGCGACGCTTAGGTGGATTTCTTCTCGCCTACTGCGAATGCTATGAATGATTTAAATGGAAGCGGGCATAAAGTTGGTGTTTTCATTAATACTTAATTTTAACTAATGGGAAATAGTATACAGAGTAGTCCAACGAAAAGTATGCACCTAACTTCTATCCTTTTTTTGGAATTAAAAGAAAAACTTCGTTCACGTGGAGTTTGCATTTATGAGGGACACATTTTTGAAATATTTTTCAACCGTTACCTTTAACTACCTAGCGAGAGGGTGTCACAACCCCAACATTTTAAATGGAACGTGGAGTCAAGTGATATATCATTGGAACGGGCAAAAAATTATTTTTCTAATAATAATCCTATTTGTTGGAATTCATAAGCAGTTAATGCGAGAACGGCTTTAAGAGCATTAACCCGATAATTTTGGCAATAATGAAAAATACAAAAGTTGTGGTTACTAAGAATCAGGATAACTACAATCATTTCTAAATTACTTCATTTTATCGAAAGCAACATTTCAATGATAAATTTTTTTATCACAACTAAATTCCCTATTTATTGTTTGCGTTTTTTTGTCGAAAAAAAAAACTGCAGATAAGTGTAGGAAAATGATTTAGGCAAATTAGACCGGGGGATAGTGACAGATTTTGGGACACGATCTTACTCAGTATGCCTTTTGTACGACAGTATTGTCCGTATATCCTCATGATATTAATGCATGAATCAAAGAGTAGTCGTAGGTTCTTCATATTAAAATATAATAATAATAATTTTAATTATTATTATTATTCGGGTACGATTTTAATCAGACTGCCATGTGTTTCGTGATGAAATAATAAAACTAAAATACTCGAAAAACGATTGGCAGGCCGTTAGGTTGGGTCCGAATGGCTGGTATGGTCACGTGAAATTGTATTTGGAAAAAGGAATTCTCCGCCCATGCTGATGGTATGCCAATGGTTTTTAGAGTATTTTATGTATATTACTTTATTACAAAACACATGGCAACCTGATTGGAATCGTACCGAAACACATAATTTTTCGAAAATATTATTATTATTTTTCAATATGAAGAACCTACGACGACTCTTTGATTCATGCATTATTATCACGAGGATATACGGACAATACTGTCATACAAAAGGCATACTGAGTAAAATCGTGTCCCAAAATCTGTCACAATCCCCCGGTCTAAATGTTTATTTAGTCCCTTCATTGATTCAGTTTAGTTGATTTTTAAGTTATTTCAATTTCACTGTATGGTTCACTGTATGGTTTATTCCATTACAGAACGAGTTGAAATTGTTAAACTTTATTTTCAAAATAATAGTTAGGCTAGACTTATGGTGGATTTATGCAGCAGTCATAAGTCATAAGTTTTAAGTCATCAGGAAGAATATTCGTAAGTGATTGGTTGGTCAGTTTATTCCAACCAATCATTGACGAGTATTCTTCCTTATGACTTAAAACTTATGACTTATGACTGCTGCATAAATCCACCATTACTGCGCGCTTGTTTAAGGACAGTCATACCGATACAAATGTGAATGATTCGTATGTTGCCAAGTTAGTTAGAAAGTTGGTCGATACCGGATCTGTTTGTAATGTGAAACACCATCCGCGGAATATCATAGGACCACTCTTCATTCCTAGAAATTTAATTGGTGAAGTCTACCTTAACATGCTTGAAGATGCAATTGATCATGATTCATTTCCAGCAAAATGGAGCACCAACATTCCACCACGGCACTGGCCTGCCTCCATAAAATGTATAACCTTTTCAAAAGAAGCATTAATGGCAGAATTAGTGGAACGGTTGGCTAAAAACCCATGTTGAAATCCATGAAGATATTAAATCTATATAAAAATGTCATGTGATACGGTTATACAAGCCGATATCGCCAATTTATGGAAACATTTTCTTCTCGGTACTATTACTATGTTGTATTTCTGTTCCTCATTAACATTAAGTTAGCAACATTTCCTTCATCTATTTATCAGTATTACCTATTTATACCTTATACCTTATCTATTTATCATTTCATTATATAATTTATCTCACTATCTATCTACCTAACTACATAGTTATCTAGCAACCCGAACTTTCACTGCAATCTTTTCATCTACCAGTTTTGAAATCATTATCAATGCGAAGTTTATGTTTGCTGATAAAACTTCAGTGCAACTTCAAAAAGTCAATTTCCTGTAAGAGAATTTTTAGATAACCGGTTCTCCGGACAGTGGATTGAAAGGAGATGACCAATTGAATGGCCTGCCAGGTCACCTGATTTATCGCCTTTGGACTTTTTTCTATGGGGACACTTGAAATATAAATGTTTTGCTACAAAGTCCGGGTCCATAGAATGTCTTCGCCAACGGATTACAGCACAGTGCATACACCTGATAGGATACAAAATGTTAGAAATAGATTTGGACAAAATTTGTATGTTTGTATGGAAGCAAATGGGTCACAATTTGAACAATTGTTGAAGTAACGTTTTAATAAATCAATTTAACAGGTTGTTTACTTTTTTTACAAAGCACTGTTACAAGTAACAAAATATTAAAACATACTACTAATTGTAAATGTTTTGGTTCCTTGTTACCAAAACCTATTTGTATTTTTCATTTATACCAAAATTATCGGGTTGATGTTCTTCAAGCCGTTTTCGTATTAACTGTTTAAGTAAATTTCCACAAATAGGGAATCATTTTGTGCCCGTTCAAATGATATATCACTTGACCTTACGTTCCATTTGATATTTTATGGTTGTGACACCCCTTTGCTAAGTGGCTAAAGGCACAGGTTGAAAAATATGTCTAAAATGTGTCCCCCTCAAAGGAAAACTCCACGTGCCGAGCATTTTTGCTTTCAATTCCACAAAAAGGAGAAAAGCTAGGTGCATACTTTTCGTTGGACCACTCTGCATAAACGGTAGACTGGTATAGTTGTACCCATTCTTATGTAGGTACCTATGATGTAGATTGAGCGGTATGTAATGTAGTCATCACCTCATTCATGGGATTTCTTCATATTTTGCGGATCTTCTAAAGGCAAATACTACTTACACATTGTCTGTAATTTTTTGCGAATTTTTGATAAAGTCCACTTGGCAGAAAAAATCAATATTTTATATTTCTTAAACATCAAGAGGCTTGAAAGATTGAGACTGGTAAAATCTCACAATAATTTACTAGATCTAAATCTCTACAACAAAGTACCTGATAACATAAATAATCTTAGAATGTCTTCAAAACCTACATATAAAAACTTTCTTTCTTACCCTTTCAATTCTTCGCAAGTATATCTGAATTTCAATTTCCCGGAGGAAACTCTGAATACGCTGAGAAGAAATGACAGTTCCTATATTTAGTCAATGTAGATATTATATCTATAACTTATGTGTTTTCAATTAATTAGCGATTGTTTAGAAAACCATAGAAACCCTTCAACTTGTCTATATGTATAGATGTATACTTATTTTTCAATTGATTTTAGTCAAACGACTGAAAATTGGTATGAACAGGTATCACTAGAACATAAAAATATATTAATAGAAAATTGTCACCCCAAAAAACTTCTGAAAAACATGCTATCGAAACAGGCCATAAGATATTCGAAGAAGCACAAGTTTTACATTCAGAAACAAATATCTCAATACGATTACTTCTTGAAATGATTGAAATCAATCGAGCTACTAACAATATGGACAAAAAAAAACAGATATAGAAAGTCTCAGTCAAATATTACATCTTATGAATAAATCAAGATTAAATTTTTTTCGGACACTCTATATATTATTTCACAAAAACCTCATATAGTTAACTATTTTTTAGCTGTCAATCAAAGTAGGTTGTTACCTTGGAATTCAATGTCAATAACTTTCAAAAACCGAATATAAATTTTATTGTTTTTTTGTAAAGTTTTTTAAATTAAGTGTTATCCTCGCTTTACTGTAAGTATTTACCATCAAACCTACATACTTTTGTATTTACCAATCATGAATTTTAGGACACTGAAGAAGTTTCAAATTTGAAACAGAGTTTGTAACTTCACACGTTTCCTGACTGAAGATTCCCGTTATATCTTCCTGTTTATTTTTTAATATGTTTTTCCATTGTATTCGTATTGAACTTGACTCTACAGAACCTAGAGACCTAGATAGGGCAATGCAATGTAATATATACTTTATAGTAGGAATTCCAAACTCATACAGAAATGGTTCTTCGATTGGGCGAGCTAGACTTCGATGATAGATAGATAGATAGATAGATTTTATTTGACAACGTTACATAATATGTTTGTTGCAGGTCAGTTAGTGAATAAAGAAAATCAATAAAAAAATAGTATAAATACAAATACAACAGAAATATGTAAAAATAACTTCAACAGGAATATGTAAAATAATGATATAAAATTGTATGAGGACAAAAACAACAAAAATATGTAAAATATGTGACCGAACAGGTAGTCACTAGTTGATATAATCTACGTAAATAAGCATAGCTAGTGAATAAAAAAATGTATAACATCAAGAAAAAGTCGAATTCAGATATTCCTCAGTACTATAGAAACAACTCGCTAGTAATAATGATTTAATTCTAATTTTGAATAAATAGAAGCTGAGCAACTTGTAATCGTCTGGTAAATGATTATATAAACTGTCTTTCAATGAATTTCTCTGAGACTTGATGATGATGATGATCGGCAATTAACATGGAACCAGTTCTCCCATTTCAATCAAAACATAATAATTGCTTCAAGATTTAGAAAGCATAGCAAAGTAGTTCTTGCAGAAAACCAAAAATCTAACAGATATAATTCAACGGTACAAGGAAGCAGTAATTGTTTACTATTGGATATTTGCCGACGAAAATGCCTTCATGCAGATTTTTCTGGTGGTAAATATGCATTTCTTTAACAAGAACGAAAGTTACTGATTTGAAAGCTTCACATAAAACCTACATATAACTAAATATATTTGGTATAAAACAATAAAAGTTCCTAATTTCCCCCACAACTATATCCTGTGAACACCCCTTGCTGAATGCCTTTCTCGAACTACTCACCCCTGTCTCGTTTACGTCTCTTCTTTCTAGTTTAATATCTGACTGGGGTGTAGTCATCTATCAGACACAACAGACAAGAGTTTTATTAAAAGTCAGGGCAAGTACGTCAATGGCCAGTTGACGCTAGCTAAGAAAGGGGCTGATTAGTTCAAACACAGGAAGCAGTTTCTGTTGTTAGTAACAAATTGTCTCTTAGATTTTTGAAATTCAGTGCATTCCGTAATTCAAGCATAGTCAACTGGAATTTTGGCGTGACACACAAAAAACTCCAATTAATTCACAAATACTTCGCTTTTTTACGATATGTTGAAAGGGGTCGACTCAATTTATCTTACTATTGTGTACGATAAACCTTACGCACTAGACTCCAGAGAAAATATTCTTTGATGATTAGTACCATGGTTCACGTTTTTTTTTTGAAAATATGAACAGGATGTTCATAAAACTAGATGTGGAATCATCTGCGACTGAAGGACAAACTTTCGTCACTATTTTCCATCGTTCTAGACGCTCTTGGAAGGTATATATGCATGTTGAGAATGCAATCATTATCAATTGCAAAAACATGACTCCTCTGGAAAAAGAAAAAACCTACATAATATCGATATTGGAGTTCCACTAGGCTTCGTTTTGGGTTCAGGCGAGAACACGAAATGTTTTACGAAAACGAAGTTAGTAATAACACTTCTGATATTGTCAATCAGTTTGCCTCTTATTTTTCAACTGTATACAGTAACCATAGACAATGAATTGTAATCCAGAAATAATTTTGAAAACTAAATCTCTATGAACAATTACGGCTACAGATACAGGGTGTAATCTAACCTCTTGCATTCCCGTGAAGGAAGGGTGTATAAAGTCATGTTAGAACGAATAATAGATGAAAAATGAGAAAAAATTTTTGAGAATTTTAAAATTTTATGAACTGTGGGTCTCTCTCTAGACCTCTTTGAACGTATTATTAATTCGGTTCGATATTCAGTGTCTTTCCTTCACCGGCAATTGCCTTTTCTGGTCTGGAAGGATGGCGGATAAAGGTTCCCAAAATGTCCACCCACATTTCACAAAATTTTAAAACTCTCAAATTTTTTTTCGCATTTTTCACTCCTACCATTCGTTCTAACATGCATTTACACACCCCTCCTTCCTGTATAATCGATTATGTTCTCTCTGTTCCCCCTAAGCTTACGGTGGGACCTGCTGGGATACCTTTACGAATGTATGTATACTTATATATTTTAAATCAAATTATTTCTTTAGGCACCTTTCCGGACTATTGGAAACACAGTTTCTTGAAACCAATACATAAATCAGGAGATATAAAAAGTATTAAGAAATATTGAGCAGTGTGCAATCAGTCATAGATGGCTAAGATGTTTGACTCTGTGCTTACAAAGAATCTTTCATGGGATTGTAAGTATTTATTCAATTCTCAGCAAAACGGTTTTTCAGAAGGTAAATCCACTTGCTCTTGCTGTATATACACTTGCTCTATATACAAACTTCATAACTGAAAATCTTGAGACTAGGCTACAGGTCGACTCTGTCTACAGACTTTTCTAAAGCATTCGAAAGAGTCAAGCATAGCCTACTTATAGCTAAAATTCAAGCGCTTGGTATAGATGGAAATATTTTACACGCAATCAACAGCTTCTTGACTGGTAGAACTCTATAAAAAAGGAGATAGAATATCTACGCCCATTCAGTTCCTATCAGGGGTGCCTCAGGGATCCCATATGGACTCATTGCTCTTTGACTTATTCATTTCTGATAGAGAGTTTGTTTTCAAATATTCAGAATTTCTTATGTTTGCGGACGATCTGAATCTTTTTCGAGCAATTAGTTGCCATAAAGATGCCGAATTAGTACAAAAAAGATCTTGAAGCTTTTTTTATTATTATTACGAGTAGAAGTCAACATTGATAAGTCCCAAACCATGACGTTCGCTAAAATTAGAACTCCAATCTAATCTTTCTTGAATATAAACTGAATAATATTGCTCTCAAAAGGGAGAAATATATTCGTGATCTGGGAGTTAAATTTGATAGCGAAAGGGGCTTCATGTATCGGAAATTGTGGCAAAAAGTCTCAAAATGCTAGATTTTGTATCAAGAATATTTACCAACTTTTCAACTAGAACAAAGAAGATTCTGTTTGTGCTTTCGTAAGACCTATTTTAAAATACTATTCGGTTATACCCATATTATTAAATATCGATTTGATTGAAAATGAACAAAAAAAATCTTGAGGAACTATGTGCTTTTCACTTAGGTCTTCAACGAAATTAATGTGATTATAGTGAAATTTTAACCAGGCTAAATTTGAAATCATTAGAAGATAGGAGAATTCATATGAACTTGAGCTTCCTTTTTAAAATAATGAATAATATAATCGACTGCCCAGACCTTCTTCATCTAATACCTTTTTATTTAAAAAAATACTAGAAATTGTGATATCTTTCATGTACATTTTTTTCATACCAATTATGCCCTAAACTGTCCGATTCCTCTCATTCTGAAGATAGGGAACCAATATTATAATACCTTAAGTTTATTTAATATTTCGTTTCAGGTCTTCTTCAAAAATCAATTGAAAAGACTGTAGTGATTCTTTTTTAATTTTGTACCAATTTTTTTATACCTTTCAGTGATGTAGACATATACAGTGAGTCTGCTTAAGTTTACACCATATGGAAAACATTTTTATTATTGATTGTACGAAAAAAAGTTCAGATATATAATTTTTTCAGTCGTGTCAGAAAATATTAATTTTGTCAAACAGTGAAGTAAATTTATTTTTCAAAATATCAGAAACATTAATCTGACATTTCTTCATTCGTTGAGAATTTTGATAACCTTTACGTGTCTTAACCTCTATGTTGCATTATTTTGATGATGCATTAAAATAAACATAACAAAATTATTTATTTTACAACATTTATGAACTAAGTACATAATTACAGTGCTAACAATGTTAATTGCGTAACAAGCGTATAATAGTTTATCATCTTCAGTATCGCTTCAACGTATCCGCCTTCTCTTACAATACACATTTCCGTTCTTGTAGAAAATTCCCTCAATACATTCCTGATTATATTCGGTGTTATTGAATTGTTTCCGTAATAATTGTCTCCAAATTTTCTACGCATTTGAATGACCTGTGTTGATATACCTTTTCTTTTAAGTACCTAACCCCAGAAGAGAAAATCTAATGGGGTTAAATCTGGCAAACTAGCTGGCCAAAAAATATCGGAATATCTATGAATTAACCTTCCATTAAAGATATTTTCAAGGTATTCCATCGTACTGTGGTATGCAGCGCTGTTCTGCTGGTACCATACCTGTTGCCGTTCATGTCTTGGAAGATCACGAAGAAAATCATGCAACTGATTTTGTAAAAAATTCAGGTATCGTTGAGAAGTCATAGATTGTCGAAAAAAGGGCCAATTATTTTATCCTTGTAAATGCCGCACCAAACACTAGTAAATACTAGAAATAATATTGATCGCGAGTTTTAATGGTAAAGTGAGAATTGTTCCATTAGACGTGAATATAGCTTCGTCCGAAAAAATTATTCTCCTAGCCAAAAAAGGATCGTCTTCTAGCTTTCCTTTTATAAGAAAACAAAATTCTAGTCGCCTGTCGTAGTCTCCGGGTTTTAACGTATGGATATATTGTAGTTTATATGGATAAATTGTTCACTTTTCACAATTTTTTGATATTGTATCTTTACCAATTTCATCTGGGAGCGAAGATGTCCCTTTACGCAGAGATAATTCAGGTTTTTCCACTGCAGACAACAGTACATTTAATTTCATCTCCTCAGTTGTAACACTTTTTTGACGTTTGTGAATTCATGATTAACATCTGCACATGATTCAAATTTTTCCATTATTCTCATTACTGATGGATGGTGTATATTTTTCTATGGATGTCTGTTGTTAAATATTCCAGCTGCTTTACGATAAGTTTTATAATTATAACCAACGATTTACACAATCTCCATTTTTTTTATTCCACACTAAATATCACCGGCATGTTAACAAATTTTATTTGACGTTCAAAAAATAGAAATCATTCGTTTATCAGTGCATCCTAGATTTTAACCAACTACAGTTACATTTGCCTTTTTATTGTAAGTAAATAAGAAAGAAAAAAATGTTTTTTCCATGTAATTGAATGTAATTGCATATTGGACCGTAGTTTTTAGTACTGATCAACTTTTCCCAATTACAATTTTCGATATTGTCAAAAATAAAGGTAATTTACTCCTGAGCCAAATTCATATTTTTTGAGATACCACGTGTTCGACTGAAAAAAATGAACATCTGATGGTTGCAGACCATGCAGAACTTTTTATAGAGAATAACTTTTTTTGTACAATTAATAATAAAAAAGTTTTCCATATGGTGCAAACTTAAGCAGACTCACTGTATCAGCAGTCACTTTGTATTTCACACTTTTAAAACATATTTCGTAAATTGGCTCTGCCCTTAATGAATAAATAAATGAAAACAAGTGGTGAAGAGAGTTTTATTTCTCATTTTTCGTGATAATTGCAAAATTTCAGATTGGACAGCATCTCTAAAAAGAGTCTTAGTGAAAAACTAAATAATTTATGGACTGATCTCGAAAAACAGGAGGAAAAAGGGAGTCAATACATGAAATTTGGTGAGTATATCGCAGCCACTATATACTGTGTATGAATTCAAATGCACCAGAGGCTTATAGACATATGACACGCGTCAATCTCATGCGCTGCAGATTATCCCTTTTGTTGAGCCTGGGAGGTCCTTTATTGAATAGGAAGAGAATTCACTAGATGAAATACGTAGGACGATTTCTAACAATGACTCATTCAACGAAGTGAGAAGTATATGGGAGTGCATTATCTGTTCCAAATTAATTGAGACAATGGAGAAGTTTCCTATATCGAAATTTCTATATCTCTGTGAAGTTTATAAAGATTCAAATCATATCGTGCATTGAGAACACAAGTAGGAAACTGCAAAAAATTGATTTCGAGAAAAACGCAAATTAATGTAATGTAAGATACTTTCTGTTTTTAATCGAGTTATCAACTTCTAAATTACTTCCTGTAGTTATCTAGTTGTAGTATATTGCAAATACTACAAAATAATATATTTTGGTGCACTTATCAGAATTTCGACAACTTTGTAGATACCTAGTTGTAGTACTCACCCCACGATATGTCATTTTTCTTTCATTCGTAAGATCAAATTCATAACACTGCTCAAGTGGAATGAATGGTACTCGGGATTAGAATCACTATCATCTGGAAATATAATCTTTTATACAGCTGGTTCAAAACAGATCTACGAACAGGATCAAGCATCTTTGGGGTGAGGCCAAAAAGAACGTAATAGTTCCACTTGGCAACAACACCACAGTATTCATGCCATAAGAACATGCATGCAGATGAATCTAGACAATGGGTATAAAACACATCTACATTTTATTTGACAGCCAGAACGCAATTTAAGGTCTGAATTCAATACAGGTCAGAGCAAGTTTTGGAATGATTTCAGATCCCCAACGAACTGTCAAAACACAACAAGGTTACACTTGTGTGGTTACCTAGAATTAGGGCAATTGAAGGAAATGGAAATGAAGACCAACTGCAAGGCAAGCATCTGAACCACCATTCACAGATGAAAGAACAATACAATAAACCGCAGCAGGCCTCAGTGTTGAGGGAAACTCTGAAGGTAAAACCAGTATCTCGCTCGTCAGCCTTTAACCAACCAACCAATCAAGATCAAATTTCACCTCAAAATGTGAAGAGAGACAGAATGTGATTCATCTGATAGAAACTTCTCCATGCATGATATTTTTATTCGAAAACTGCAAATCAGAGAATTGATCCTTTTGGTTTTTGATGGGATCAATCCTTTGAGATCATATTATGGACATCTACCCATCTGTTATCTGCTATGATGGCACCGACAATATTTTTGAACTATTAAGTAATGCGGATTAATGTAGTCTCAATTCATTATACCTTAACTAAGTGAGGACCATTGCCAAAAATTCCTCTCCGAAAGTTAGTTTTGTATTTTGCACCATGTCAGTTTTCATGTGCTGCCTATAATACTGTTCCCATTCATTTAGTGCTACTTCTAAACGTACACAAAAGCTCTTAATTTCAAAATAAAATTGAATCTACGGGTGGAAGATCATCAAACTAATAAAGAATAATAATCCAGTCTTACACTTTAACCTATATACAATAGGTTAAAGTGCTAGGCCGTTTTCAGTCATGTTTGCAAGGATTTTTCACCCGTTTGACAGCATTTTAGAGCAAAATGAGAATTTATGTTTTGTGGTACTATACCTCTACTTTCAAAATCTGTTTGAGAAATTAAAATCGGACTATCACTAGAGCATCCAGACACGCTGCAAGTGATAACGAAAAAAATTCGAATTGAAATTGTGCCAAACCTAATGATCCGACAGTGACAAAGTACACATGATTCAACACTTTCATGCGAAGGGTTAAATCTACTTTTTGAAAAATGGCGGAGGTATGAATTTTTTAAAATCGCAAAATTTTCCGGTATTTCCCGTTTTTTCCGTTTTTCTACAACTTTTCTCACCAGAGCAACCAGATTGCTATATAAGTTTTCTTTTTACAAGCAAAACAATAAAAAAACACATTTTTTCTTATTTAACACGTTGAGCGCCATGAGTCCCCTGGGGACCGTCAGATGATGGGTCAATCATGACTGCGTAGTGCCGTAGGAACCTACAGTGGGAGTATCAATCATGGACCGTTGGAACACATTTATAATACATTTGTTGGTATGGGTGGACTTTCAAGGTACGGTAGAATAACAAATTCATTAAATACCACATAATTTATTTTTAATATAGAAAGTGGTCCCAGGTCAAATTCATTTGACAGCGACTTAAGAAACCAGAAACTTTGAAAATATCTCTTGAAAATGCTAACCACTCGTGTTGGCGAAACGTCGAGATCTTCTCTAAACATACGTCGGCCTTACAACCCGAAGTGGCGATTGCCGAGAAAGCCTTTCACAAAAATATTCAACTCTAAATTCCTGTAATAGAATGAAATATTTAAAAAAAACTCAAGCATTAACAAAAAAAAACAATGAAGAAAATTTTCAGTGGATAACATTGAAACATTTATTAAATTCTTCATCAGACATGTTTATAGTTGGTATCTGCAAACTATTCTAGTTCTTGAGACGTAAGTGGAAGCCTATCATTCCAGGACAACTGTAATGAAAAGTAAACAGTAGTAGTCCTCGAATAGTAATCGAATTTATGACAAAAAGTGAGGTTATGAAAATTAATTCCATTAAAGGTTTTATTTTACAACAAAACTACACATTATATAAATTATTTTTTGCACCAAACATTATTACTACTATTTTGTTTCAAGCTTTTACTCACAATTTTGAAGATTTCGCACAATTTTTCCCCGATTTAAACCACAGCAAACTAAGAACGTGAACAGGCGGAAACTTGATTCTCTTCCTCGTTGGGCTAATGGGACCAAGACCTTAGAAAGTTACATAACATTTTTTTCTCAGAGGATAGGACAAAATGGTTTGTACCACACTTATATATCACCAATATCTACACACACTGTCAAATTTGAAGGAACGGAGATAACTAATTGGAAGAAGTTCGTGGAACCACTATAAGTGAGGAGAAGACTCAAAGAAGTTGGTTTGAAGTCGTATAGGCCAAAAAGCACCACAACTCCAGAGACGTCATCGAGTAGCGCGACTAGCTTTTGCTCGAGAACACCAAAATTGGAATGATCTCTGGGGTAATGTTTTGTTCACGGATGAGAGCCATTTATGTGTAAATTCAATAGATGGGAGGAAAAGATTGCATCGTCGTCCAGGAGAACAAAACGAACAATTGAATTTTACTCCTACTGTCTCTTTCGGTGGAGGCTCAATTATGGTGTGGGGTGGCACAGAGTTGGTGGTTATTGATGACGGCGCTTTAACGGCAGATGGGTACATATGGGATATTCTGCAAGATCATGTGATACCTTTTGCCCCATTTATCGGTGCAGAATTTCTCTTGATTCAAGACAATGCCCGCACTTAGCTCGTTGTGTAACTGAATATTTAAATCAGGTTTAAATACCGACAATGAATTGGCCTGCATGTTCACCAGACATGAATCCAATTGAACATATCTGGGACATGCTAGGCAGACGACTTAGGTCACGAATTCCTGCTGTTCGAAACTTGGAGGAAGCAAGAACATTTTTATGGAAATATGGGAGAATTTGCATCAAGAAATGATCGACAACGTCATCAGGAGTATGGTAAGACGAATGGTTGCAGTTATAAGTGCTCGTGGAGGAAACACACGTTATTGAATAAAATGTTCTTTGTGTTACCATCAAGTGTTTAAGACGACAATAAGTATACAACTGAGTTTTTAATTTTTAGTCTTAAGTTTTTAGACAGGCGAATGAAGCTTTGCAAAACGAATTGTAATCAACTAAACCAACCGTTTAATTTCCATGTTGAACGATTATTTTCAAATGTGCCGCAAAAAAAATATGAGGAAAAATAATACAATTCATCTCCGTTCCTTTAAATTTGCCTGTGTGAGTATAATAGAAAAATGGGTTCGGCCCAAAGCCAAAATTTTCAATATTAGGCCCGGCGCTTAACGTGTTAAATGTTTATGAGAAATTAATAAATGACAGTTGCGGGTCGGAAACATAAAAGAATATAACTACGGACAGTCTTTCATGTGATGGCACAGAGGGTTTCCTACTTGTATTTTTGTTATTGATTGGCCTATTTCATCAAAATTAAATTCCAGTTCAATTCCATGTTGCTATTACTCTACATACGAACAAAGCAATCATATAATTTATGGATAATTGTTCATCAAAGCCATTTTTATTTATCGTTGTACATGAAATTCATTACAGAGAGATATTTGCGGCTCATTTCAAACAGTTATGTTATTAAATCATGCAGTTCAATGAGTGCAGTGAAAGCAGCAACTCGTTCTGCAATGATCATTGCTGTTTTAACATCTTTGTACGTTCACTGTTGAGGTTACCCTCGCGGATTTTGATTTATTACTCATGGAAACACATGCAGGTGCAGGCATATAGGGGCTGTTGAAAATAATGCAGAATCGGCTTGTTGTTTGTGATAAATTCAGTTAGTTTTGATGAAATTGAATTGACGATTTATTTGTCGATAGTATAATTTGATACAAGAAAATACAGGGCGAGTTAGAATAAGACCGACAAACTCCGCGTACATCAGATTCTTCATCTCATTTCGAGGTGAAAACTTTCTAATCAATGGAAATAATGGTATCCAATCAACGGTTTCAAGTTATCCTGACAAAGTTCATCTAAGTTTTGCATCTTTATTTGAACTGAAGGCCAATAAGCAAAAAATAGAGCCATATGGTAATTTCAGTTGCAACAAGATATATCAAACAAAAAATGCAGTTGGCACTTTTAAATCCCGATACAATAATTAAATAAAAATTACTAATTTTCAATTTCAAAATCTATCCATCAACGAACTTTACGATTCTGCACGATTAATCAGTACATCGAATACTACAATATACTGAAATTTCACCTAGAACCATTTTACCCATAAAAAGTGCGGGGTCCTATGTCGAAAGTTTCTGAATGGCTAAATCAGGAATGTATTTTTGAGTAGTATACCTCAATTATTCTTGTCTAAAAGTTGTCGATTTTTTTTAAGACGCCGGACATCAAATGTCATAATTTCGGAATTTTGACCCAAAAACATTTCCATAAGCTCGAGCAAATAACTAAGAGTATTGTTTGAAACAGCACAGTATTTTGACTGCAATATGGTCAGGGATGAGTGGAAGAACAATTTATTAAAGATCTAATCTCCAAATAAATTGAACTCCGTTCTTTTCCTTCGAAAGCTGAAAGATAGGAAGACCTTGATCAGCAACCCTACACCTATCGCATCGGTTACTTTTATTGAGGAGCTTATAGAGAAGCCAACTGCAGTTCAACTTATTGTGACCTGCATTGCTAATCGTTGAAAGAATGAGTTCTGGGAATAAAAGATCGCCATGTCTTCTATATCATGGCAAAAGGGTGTGAAAGCTGAATACATCGCAATGGCGATAAAACGGCTAGCAGTAGAAAGATTGATGATATCAACAATGAAAGTATCCATACAAAGTAAGCTTTTTTGGATATAATTTTGGAGCTTTAGTGGATAATTGACTCTAGTGCACCACACTATCACCCGTATTCAGAAAATGCCTGTGAAAATAGAGTTGGGACAGCTTGTATTCATTTTATTATGCTTGTTCCGTACTTTGAGAATTTAGGAGTAATAACAACTTCACAAAGATATTTGTAATTTTTATTGTGCTGGCCATGTTTCTGTATGCTGGGTAATTTTCTTTTCTCCAATTATATCATCGATATCTACGAGCTATACGTTATATTCTCATTTTTCAACTTATTTATTTTATTTTTCACTTATTTACTTCATTTGAAGTACATTTGCACTATATTTCATACAGGTATGTATTTTTCTAAAAGTATATACTAGTGTGTACACTTAGGTCCAAGGACCTGTATGTGTACGGCGCCGACGTAGCAAAAAAAATAGCAAATAAAACTTGGTGAATAGATATACACGACAGATTGCCTTGAATTTTCCTATAATCCGAATATCATTCTTTTGAAATGTTAATATGTTGTGCATCACTAATTTTCGAGATTGTTAATTGGTGTATGGTACTTTGTCATTGCTTATTTTCATTATCGTTCATATTTTTCTTTCGGTTTTCTAATTCTTTGTTCACAAAGTTGTACTAAATGTGCATTTTGTTTGTTATAAAAAATTTACTTTCATTGTTGAACAACGATCTTAAATTGTTCTTCTCAAATAGGGAAACTTCATCATTCCAGAATGAACATTAACAATGAAGTGAATATGCCAGTTTTTTCTTTCGGCCCAAATGCTCTAACAATGCTACCCCATTTTAATTAACTCCATAGCGGAGCAAAGTGTGGCACTTCAGAATACAATATTGATATGCGATACAATGCCTCGTTGAACTCGAAAGGAATCATTCAGCCAGTTTCAATATTTGCTCTGCACATCTGACACCCTCTTGAGCTCTATGATGGCACCTAATTTTCTTTTTAAGACGCCAGCCACTAAATCTCGACTAGGGAGCAGAAATATTCCAAACATTTATTTTTATTATTCAACGTCCAATCATTGTTTATATAGAAGATAGTTAGTCAACCTTATGGGATTATAATTGGATCAAAATGGATGCGACATGTAGATGGCGATAGTGAGCTCGCATCCAAGTCATGTCGTAACTTCAGTGATCTGGCCTCCAAGTCATGTCGTAATTTGATTAAAACAATGGAAAAGCATTAAAATCAGGGTTTTTTTAAGAAACCTGCATTAAAATGACGTCAAATATTCATGTTTGTAACTAATCACGCTAGATGACCTTTTCCACAGGCATTGACTAACTATGTTCTATTTAAACAATGGTCCAATACTCCATGATAATGACAATTAGTGGAAGAGCTGACACTTTTATTGTTTCAATATACCAGGTGTACAAAGGGTGGCTCGCACCTATAACATTTTTGTTTTAGAAGATAATGGAATGAATTTTGGCGAATCTGTATAAGACACAAAACTGCATTCTTCGATAAGTGACTGAACTTTATGCAACATACGGTTTACCAGGATTGACATAAACTTTCGATTTTTAAATGAGACACCCGGTATATTTTCATTTCTATTGTCTTCATATGAAATTCTCTATATAATCATATGTATCACTTGTCACTTTTTGTAACAATTTTTTTATTTTCTTTTTTATCTAGGGAGCTGTAAATACGTTCAAATCACTAATATCAGTCCTAACATTTCGGGAAAATTAGGACTTTACTGTTTTCGGTCCAAATGTATGTTCTATGTGAAATGAAATTTTTAAATCGAAATTTAAAAAAAAGTTCAAATGGCCACATGGTGGCTCGTCGGGATAGGAAAAAAGATCATTTCATTATGATTAATTTGATACCGCACACCATCGGGTTTTAGCACAATCATGTTAGGAGTTTCACCTCGGAATGATGGGTAATAAGCTGAATATTTGCATAAACCTTTGTTTTGATATTCTAAATTATGTGTCGAAAGTATCATATAATCTCGAGTTTCGTGTTGAGAAATTTAAAACTTTTGTTATTATTGACCACGAAACAAGCCAGAATTGATATTATTATTTCTGACCGAGATATTATAAGCTTATATCGTCATAGTTACGCTATCAATAAAGAGGGTAATAACTCCATTGGAACGTTATAGATTATATAATTCCCTCTACCTTATAATTTTGAAAAGTTCCCTGAAAATTACTTCCGCCACTGGAAACAATTTCTTCTTTTGTATGGCTGGAGCGTCTGTTCACTACAGTCGAGGTACCTGCCTCTTCTAATGGCATAGTAGACAACATACCCGACGTTTTATTTCCTTATTCGATGCTTTCCTCTAAATATCCCTCCGCCACCGTGGAACTTTTCCAACCTCCGTGTTTTTTTAAGTTAGTTATAGTTGCTCCTGCATTAGCTAGAGCAGAAGCAAAAGTTCAACGAAGGCAATTTCTTGTATAGGAAGAAGGGTTTGGAAATCCTAAATACATTGCGCTATTGCTGGGGATTATCCCAAACATATTTTTTTTTCAATTGGCTGAGATGTACATTTATTTTGTCGGAAGCTCAAAAAAATCGTTCAATACCTTCAGGACGCAAAGACATATAAAGTCTACATAAAGGCAAAGCGGAGAACTCTTTTTCATCCACAACCGTAAATTTCTTCGATACACCAGCTTTACTTTTCGGTACGTTCACTACCATAACGGAATCCCGGTTCTCTATATCCGATATCTTCATATTCAAAAGTTGCTGACCTCTGGCATCCTTCAAAATAACCCATAATCAAAACAATACTTTTCGATGGAATTAATGATTCTCTTGCTTTCTCAGTTTTTTTTTTTTTCAAAGTATCCTTCATTATATTTGTAGAAAACACATTATAATTGGTAGAAAACACGTTTTTAACGCAGACACAGCTAGATAACAAAGCTTTGTTTGTAAACAAGTAACATAGTAACAACCTGATTCAGATATAGCGGAAAAATAATGAATTGGTACATTTATTCCGTTTTAAAAATGAACAAAATTTTATTGAAATCAGTCAGAGATAAAACTATCTATAATCCTAAAAACCTCAGGCAATTGCTGTCCCTCGGATCAGAGGCCCTCGGGGCGCAAACTTTGCCATCGGTAATTAAGGCCCTTATAATTTCCTTGATACATAAATAACAATTATAATCAAAACAGGTATTGAAGAATGAGAGCACCAAAAGACTGCCGTCATCATATGAAAATATATTGATTTGCTTGTCATTTTAATTGGACGTACCTACTCAATCGCACATACAAAAAAATGTCTTTAAAAAAGTTAGTAAAGGCAATGTTAAAACACAAATATACTTCTCCAAAAGTTTTGATCATCATCCCTGTTGTAAAAAACACATTTTACTTTTACACGCAACGGACCTCCTTTCAAGGTTCTCCTCGGATCGTGCTAGGAATCGCACGTAAAAAGGTAACACCTCGTTCATTCTCGGCTCACGCAAATTTAGACTTTTGAGGGCTGCCGTACGTAGGGGGATGAATGACAGCTGGTTAATAATAAAAAAAACAACTTCCAACAGGCAAAAAACCAATTACACCTGCACCTAGAAAATACATCAAATTATAAATAAATTTGGCCATGGTTATATTGATCCGGTTATAATTGAAAAAACAAGAAAATTCTATTAATATCTATTTACTGGCAAATGAAAAACCATGGGATCAGAAAATAAATAAATATAATACGCCGCATTTACGTTGCATGTCACAATAATATAATTTATTGAAATTGTCTAAATGTATATTGAATTCAGTCGAAATCCTATTGGATTTAGAGCAAATATAATTAAATGGAGATTGGAGATTTCAACATTATATTTGTATTAGTACGTTTCAGATAAAAAAAAACTGTCGTGATGCTGAACAACGCGGCAATTGATATCAATTCAAGAGAGTAAATCCGGACAGTTGATCTTGTGAAGAAGTTTGTATATGAATTTTTCAAATGCTAAGAATATTTCTACTATTCAGCAGAATATGGTTTGTCTATACGGCGTTGTGGATACTTATTGGTATCCTTAAAATACAAATAATTATTTTATAGATTTTCTAAAACTGATTAACCCAGGCTAAAATTAGATACTGGTAAGAAGGGCTCTATTTCAAACTTAAATGCTCTAATTTAGATCGTACCTACATACCTATGCGTACTACAAAGTCTTCAAGGCACGAACATTGGTTAAGTTCAAACAATAAATTTGTATAGTTTCGGATTAAGTTTTGCTAATATGCGGGTATTAAAACAGAGCTCAATGTAAAAAATTACTCAAAAATCCTTCATCGTTCTAATGTTCGAGAACAGCATTTCCAATTTCATTTTCAAATTCAGTCAAGTGTTGTTTTCGTGCATATGTCATAACCTCGCATTTACTAGAATTCAACTTGAAGTTATTAATAGAGCACCAACCAGTCTTGTATAGAGCTTGAGACTGTCAGCAAAAATTATTTCATCACGTTGAATTTGTTTACATAAATCATCAATAAACATTAAACCCTTGGGTCACTTCAGCAGAAGGTATACATTTCTCTGATCTATGTCCATTACACTCAACATACTGCTCACGGTGAAATATATATGACATAAAAAATACAGTTAATGTGTCGGAAAATCATTTTAGTTTGAACATTAAGACAAAGGCCTTAGAAAAATCTGTGTGGATTACATTCACCTGACCTCGGTTATCCAATTTATTCGATAGTGAAGACAGTCAGATTAGTAACCGTGAATCGTTTAGCCGTACAACCATGTTGGTTGTCAAAAGTTCAATGGCAAGGTAGATGTCGAAATAGAACAATCCCGAAGAACCTAGTATTTACTTATTTTGATAGCTAGATACAAAATTTTACATTCGTCAATTGTATCAACAGTCTGTTGCAATATTTGATGGAAATAAAACCCGCCCTGAAGATTTCTTATTTTTCAGTATACACAAACCTGCTTCAACTTCGGAGATTTGAATCATAAATGTTACACAAAGGTTCCTCATAATTATCACTTGAAACAGAAAAAGTACAAAGGAAAAGGTAAGCAAAAATATTAAGAATGTCTCGAGGGTTTCTTAGGAAAACCACGTCCATTTCCAAAATAAAATCAAAAACTCATTTTTCTGTTTCGTATTGAGTGCTATTCCATTTCTCATTTGACCTATTCTGGAATACTGTTTCCATACATGGAATGTAGATTCTAAACATATAGTTGCAAAAAAGGTTTTAGAGTATATCTAAAAACGAGCATATTGCTGATGCCTCGCTAACAAACTCGTTAACTCCTCTGGAATACCATGAATCTGATATCTATGCCGCTCTATAATATCTAGTAATGATCACTGGTAATAACCTGATGGTTCCCCGATTTGATATCAGGAACTATCCACAAACATACGTATCTTGGGACATGTTTGAACATCATCGAAGTCATAATGACCATCTCTCGTATAAAAGAATAACGAAGGATCGCATTTCCAATTAAAACAAAAACGACAGAATCAACACCTCCGCTTTTGTTGACGGCCCTCGATCCTTCATTTTAATTAAACCTTATATGACATTATTTAACAGAATTATCTGATAGCGGTCGAAGTTGAGTAAATTTGTTTAGCTTTATTAATTCCCCAGGTGTATATCTTCCACAATGAGCAAATAATAGATATTAATATTATTGAATACCAACAAGTACTAATAAATAATATAAGGACTAACTGATAAATGGATATAAGTACAGATAAGAATTTATTAATTTTCTGAGTGAAGGCTGGTGTGGATGGCGTTTTTCATAGCAACTATACGGGCGTTGAATCGAATACAGAGGATGCAAGTAGCAGGTGAATTGTCAGCAGTAGGTAATATCTAAGATGTCTAAAAACCATGGTGTGTCGACTCATTCCTGCAAAACTGTGGGACAAAACGGGAGACAATTCGCCAGCTTGATTAAGAGAAAACAAATGAAATCGTGACCTGTTTCCCAAATATTCCGCATTTGCGTGTACCGCCACGGTCGGTTTTCCTGTTAGGGTAAATTCACAAGCACAGAAGTTTGCAAGTATTATCGACGGATGAACTGAATAAAGAAACCTAATTATTGAAATTTACTGAATGACTATCACCAATCAGTTTTATTTGTTACATTTTGTACTTATTTTTATAATTTTTTACTGAAATGCAATTAACTACAATAATAACCACGCATTTCATTTAGAAGTATCGAAATTAAGCTACATGAAAATTTACCACTAGAACCTGTCAATCTTATGCTAATATAATCAGGAATAGCGAGATTCTGTGAGATATATTCGTGCCATTATTTTCATTGAAATGTTTTCTAATAATACAAGATACTATGTGATAATCTTCATAATATAGTGGTACTCACTTTCGGTACTGGATATAGATGAATTAATTGTTAAAAAAAGTTGTTAAAATTGTTTTTTCCGTTAACCAGCTGTCGTCCCCTTACAAACGGCAGCCCTCAAAAGTCGAAACTTGTGCGAGCCAAGGATTAACGAGGTCTTACCTTTTTACGTGCGATTCCTAGCACTTTCTCGGGCCATCAGAAAAAATTCTGCAGTCGCCATGGTTTGAACCACCGCCGACCGGCAGCCAGTGACTAAAACACTGTCGCTTTAACCACTCGGCTACCTGGCCCCATTTGTTCGTCTCTCTGGATTGCCCACAAATGATACAAAAACGGAACATGATCAAATTATTATTATACAGACTACACAGAAAACGATTAGATATTCACAAATTGTATTCAATGTTTCGCCAGCAGAGCAGCTTCTTCACTGTCTGATTGAATAAAGTTTGTGGAGATCGAATCGTTTTCTGTGTATTTTATACAATTACTATGGATCTTCATCAAGTAACGGCCGAGTCAATCAGACAAATTGAATCATCATTGAATGAATGATGAATTTCTAAGAAAATATACAGCAAAATGGACAAACACATTAATAATAGTCATCAATACAGGGAAATTGCACTATGCAATTTAGATACCGTCACAACTATTCATTTTAAAACAGTATTTGAAGTTTGTTGAAATTCCATAAAATTGACAACAGTCGTCAATCACTATATCCCTGGAATATTGACATGACTAAAATTCTATAAAGGCGCCATCTCTGGGACCGACTGAAGAAGGAGACCACTATTTCATTTGTTTATTTGTCTTCTGAAAAATCAAAACAAAATCAAAATCACTCGACACACCAGGGTTTTTATACATCTTCGTAATATCCCGACAAAATGCTGAATTTTCAAAAAAATTGTATTGCTTAGAAACACCACGAGAGCTTGATCGAGTGGTGTTTTGTACAGCAACACAGTTTGAGCGACTGGCAAGGTGAAACTGACGGTTCTCTATTCACAGAAATTGTTGTAACTATGGAAGCGTATAAATAAGGAAAAAGCGAAACACCGACTAGAAAATACCACGGGCTGGAGACAGTATTTTTTAAAAGTCCTTTTCTCATTGGTTTGAATTCAAAAGATTATGGCATTTGGTTGGTTTATATAATATGAGGGAAATTGTGAGCACTATCCCCACAAAATACTGAAAGTTCAAGAAATACTTATTCTCTGAAAATGTCGTTTTTACCCCCCAAGCTCAAGTGACTTGTGTAACAACGTAGATTTTTTTAAATTTCTGGTATTATGTAGTACATGTAATTTTCAACGAATGTTATATTGTGCCAACCCCAAAAACTGAAGTTTTGCTTCTAGGGGACGTTGAATTCACCCCTTTCTCAGACAAGACTAATTATTTTTAAAACCAACAACAGCATATTTACTTGGTTCATTGTAGCTAATGTTACATAATATTGTACTTTATTGAAAAACAATCTTTGCCCCACCCCCTCCTCCTCTTAAGAAACAAAAAAATATTTCTTGAGTATACTTTTAAATACATCGTTTAAATATGCTCGAATTAGGAAAATATCACGTTTTTATTATTATCCCCCCCTACGTCCCAAGGGGCAAATAACAAAAAAATTTCAGTGGATTTCTCTGCATTTTAATTTCTGTTTTTTTTTCTAATTCGCACTATGATTTTGTGTGTGAATCAAGTTAGGCTGGCTCCATCCTACATTCATGACAAGTTTCACAGAGAAGATCGTGAAACTATTTAAAGCTCTTGATACGGTTAACCACGATTATCTGTTAGAGCTATCTCAGATATAGAGAACAATTCGTTCAGATAGAAAATGTATACAGCTCAGAAAAAGAAATACAATATGGCGTACCCCAAGGTATTGTGCTGGGTCCCATACTTTTCAGTATATATTTAAATGAGCTTCTTGATCTCAACTGCCCAGGAGCTATCCTCTGTATAGATTCAAATTCATACAGAATTTTATTGACACACACCATGTGAAAATTCTATTTAACGCAAAATAAAGAATTCAATATGGAATCTTAGCTTGAGGGGGAGCTTTCGACATTTTTTTGAACAAGCTAAACATCCTTCAGAAATACTTCCTAAAAGGTATCTTTAGAAAAGAGCGCACTCATCCAACGGACATCCTTTACGGTGAGAACAAAATACTAGACACTAAGCAAATATTTTATCAGCACATTCTAATTCACCTATACAAAAACAAACGCATGCTTCATATGATCGATCACAACTACCAAACAAAAAAAACGAAACAATATGCAAAAACTGAAACATCGAAAAAATATATCAACGAAATCATCACAATCTTGCTACAAGAATCTATAATCAGTTACCTGAGGAGCAAAACACGCATTTCAAAATATTAATTCCAAACTTTTATTCAAAAAACATCTAAGAAAGTAGATTTTGAATACATAAACAATATGAAAGAAGCACCCACGAACAACCCTGAGTTCCTGTGGGACAGTCTTCCGTTTGTTTGCAAATGTCCATAATTCCGTAGATCTATACATACTTATATTATGTACTAATATATCTAAACATACTTAACGCAAATTATTTATATAAACTGTGCTCTCTTTCTGTCCTTTTCAATCTTACAAATCTTACTGGATATATACATCCTCAAAGTGGAGCATCAGTATAAAGAAACTCGAGGTCGTCTCCAAAATATATATTTGACCCCTAGGGTAGAAGTGGGGCTGTTGTCAACGCAGCTTTGGCAATAACTTGTCAAAAGTGGGGTAGTATCAACATAACAATATCAAAAACATGTTTTCATGCAAAAAAATGCTCATCTTCAGTTGAAATGGCATGGAGACGTGGTAAATTTGAAATTATATCATTAATGATACGTGTAATTATATTAATTAAAATATGGCGCACTGGGCCTACCACCTTGATATAGGTGGTACGCCCATTGATCAGTTATAAGATTTGACCACAAGTTAAGTAAATGTAATGAAATAGATCAAATAAATCTTGTGAATGAGGCTTAAATTAGGCTATATTTTTCGAGAAATGTAGTATTATTCATTTTCGTGAAGAGTGACCAACTGAATTGAAATAATAATAAAATAAATCAAACCGAACTAAAACGTTTCAAATGCAGGGCAGAAGAACGATTTTGTTCCTGTTCAATCTGTCAGCACGAAATTTTTGAATCCAGAGAAAATGGGCGATGGACCAACTTAGTCGACTTGATTATAACGCATATTTCAGAGAAGTAATCCCTTGAGCTTACGAGCTTCTTGTTGACGGATGGATTATGCCTGAAAGCGCGGCGTGTTCGCAGAAATATGTACGTTCGTGGGGTGTTTTGCCTCCCGCTGTTTTAATACTTGCTACTTTCTATCACCGCTACTGATAATGCGGCAGAGGTGTATTCTACTCTTTAATTCAACGTGTAGAGGGTTAGGCATTATTTTGCAAAAAACACCACTCCAGTTAATGCCATGAGAGTAAATGATAATAATAAAGGTTTTATGAGAAAATATTTGATGGCACTAGTTGGCAGAAAACGATTAAAATAATAATAAAATGGATTAAAACACATTCGTCTCCGGCAACGCGCGTCGCGCGTTGATGAAAATTTTACTGTCTGCCAGTGACGCGCCTGGCGCGTTCCCGAATTCTTTATTTAAGTTTGCCAAATCTGATGCTACCTTATAACGTAGAGTATTGAAAATATACTGGCACATAGAATGAAGTTTTATTCGTTCCCAAGAACACTTGGTTAATGTATGGACGTTATTTTTGTTGACTAAAATAAATTTTACCTTGTGCCAGTAACGCGTCTAGCAAGGTCCCCCTTTCATTCATTCATTTGTGTCAGAATCAAAGCTAAAATTGAATGCTGAGTACTGAAAATATATTGGTAAATAGAATACATAAATTGCTATTCATTTGTAGCAACAAGTGGTGATCGTTTAATACCTACGTTTGGTATTCTCTATCACTTTTAATCATTACTTTAGCGCTTGGTGAAACGCAAATTGCACTTGGGCGTTCCTAAATTCGATTTGGGTAGTTCCTAACTTTGGGAATCAGTTGGTGAAATCGGCCATTAGTCGCCCAAGAGCGCCACTGCAAATATTAATATTAACAACAGTAATGGTCGTTCTCTATCTGCACAGGGTTTGCCTTTGGGTACACTCTACGAGTGTATAAGCGGGAGTATTATTATTATTATTATTATAGATGAAGAAAATTTTATTTTTTCTACTACCTCACTAGAAAACTTAATTTTCGACCCCTAAAGAAGGGATGAAAATGGTCCCGCCGGGAGGAAAATAGTACTTTTCCTCTCGATTTTTCAGGAAGAAGATGCACTGAAATCAATTTTGCCTCTTCAGCGAAATCTTTTGGCAGGTCGTCTTCGCTAGAACTCATTTTCAAAACTTGGAAGCAATTTAAAAGGGTAAACAACGTGACAGCTTATGACAACTGTTATGTTTGTATTACCAAACAACGCCATAGCAACAAATCGTTGTCAACACGGTGACGACGACGCAACGCTTACTTAATATTTTGTCATATAGCCGCATTATATAGTTCCACAACTTTCTGCAGTTGTTCTTATGCACGCATTATAATTTTTAGAACGTTATAAAAATGACGACCTTAAAGGTAGTAGAAAAAACTATAAGCATACCTCAGGAAGACAATGCTTTTCCTCACGCGGATATTAATGCCCTCCGCTTCGCGTCGCATCAAACTATCCGCCGGAGGAAAAGCATGATTTTCCTCCCTTGGTATGTAAACAGCTATTTATTGCATCATTGGTAAAAAAATTTGCGACTCTACTTGAATTTATTTTAATAGTTTCGATACAAAATGAGACAGTGTACTTCAATTTCAAAAAAAGGAATGCATCATTGTGAACTTGCAATGAACAGAACTGAGTTGATAGCAGTATTAGAAGGATCTGAAGATAATGAAATGGATGACAAATCTTTCAGACGGAAGAAAACGAGAGTGATGGTAGTGATCATAATCCTTAAGGTGAGGATTTATCGCAAATCCAGCAATTCGTTGAAAAATGTAGTCAGCATCAAATTGAAAATGAAGAAAAATCGCAGGCAGATGCCTTCACTTGTTCTTCACAGGTTATTCAAACTGATAGAATACCATTTATAGGTTAACCTGGTGTCAAGATGAATCCAAGTGGAAATAGTCCTGTACATAAGTTCAACATGGTGGATAATGAAGATTTTTATGAATTAGTTATTTCAAACACCAATATATATATTCTGTTGAAATACTTCCACTGAAAATTATGTCAGTGTTGAGCTCAAAAATAAAAAATTTTGCGATCGGAAGTGTGCTAGGCATAAAGAAAATTCATTTTCCTTTTGCAGAAAAAAATTTGTATTTTTTTTCAATTTTCTCGTTTTAAGAGCATTTTAACACATGAATAGGTATAACAATCTAATAGTGAAAAACCAAAGCCATAAGGTTTGCACGTGCTCGAAGGGATGAAATAGAGGCGCGATCTTGTAAAAAAATAGTTCGTTGCTGATGCATTTTCTCGCTTATGGCAATCGACATAATGAAATTTAATATCGTTAGGAACCCGAAAAAAAATTCTCATAAGCCGATCAGCTGTTGAGGTACCTATATTTTCCAGACGGAAAATTTTGTGAACATTTTTTTCGTTTTCCGGAAAACTTTCTCGTTTATAGAATTTGAACCAATTGATTTTGATAATGTATAAACTTCATTATGAAATTCCCATAAGCTTTTCATGTACCTCAAGAAAAGCCATAAGTTGTGAAGTTGTAGGAAAATTTGTGGAAATTTTCATTTCATTTTCTTGTTGATGGGAATTGGCATTTAAGAAGAAAATAGTATTTCAAGACCGGAAAAAAAAGCCATAAATCGGAAACATGATATAGATGTTTTATACAGTGTGGCCCATTTGAAATGGAAGCACCCTTATAAAACATACTTTTTTCAACCGATTGAAATGATTTCTATTTCATTAGGTAGATAATCAAGAAAAAGTCCACTAGAACACCACATTTTATGAATAGATCTTCATTTTCAGTGCCAAATTTTCACTATTAGATTGTTATACCTACTCATGTGTTAAAATGCCATAAACGAGAAAATTGAAAAAAAAAACAATTTTTTTTTCTCCAAAAGGAAAATGAATTTTCTTTATGCCTAGCACAAGTCCGAACTCAAAATTTTAATTTTAACACTGACATAATTTCCAGTGGTTAAAATCTCAGAAAAGAGAAAATGAGTCAACAAAATCTGTCGGTATCTGACGGTCTAAAGCGGGATTGTGCTTCTTTTAAAGATTTGACAGCAGGCGAATTTTAAACTTCTCTTTATGTGAATATGTTATCTCGCATAAATGACTATGGGCGGGTTGTACAAAACAAGTTCAAGAAGAGTTTAAGTAAACTCGCTTCAGTTGCTATGGATTAGCCAATAAAATTTCTAGTTCCTTCGCAACTGAACTCAGTTTAGTTGAACTGTTGGTGAACTTGTTTTGTACAACCCGCCCTATAGGAAAACCAATTCGTTATTTAATCTGCAAGTTTTTGAATATGCTATGAGTCGCAACAGATTCATTTTAATTTAACGTTTTTGTGAGAATATAGAGAATGCTGAGAGTATCCTGTTCAAAATATACTCCTTTATTATCCAAAAAGGACAGTAAGTCTCACCATTGACCAATCTATAATATTGGTGCGAGGAAGGTTTTAATTTAGACAATGAACAAAATGTAAACGACTCAAGTGGTACGAAATTTTATATTTTAACATGGGCGGTGGTGGTCGTGATGGTAGAACGTTCACTTCTCAACCAACACGGTCGCTGGTCCAGTTTATAGCATCACACGTTTCTCGAAGAATTTGCTGAAGAGGAATTGATTCCGAAAAACCCAAAATAATTGCTAAGTTAATAGATATAAAGTTGGTATTGGTTCAACTCTCAGTCGTTTAGGACTATCTTCAAAAGGTCCTAGTTTGAGAATACCCTCAGTTGGACATTTACCTATAAACTGACCAGAAGATCACTCTATATTTACTGACTCTTTACTGATGACTTGCGTGAGTAAAATTGGATTTCAATGTTGTACATTATGTTTCCTTTTGATTTCTTGGCTCGTTTCATCAGTTCCAAGCATTTTAGACTTTTGTTTTCTGCAAGAAATATTGCCAAGGTTTCACACTAAAATGAAATAGGTGAGTAAATCACGATAAAATCCCATCGTACCAAGTGCGTTGACGGCTCGTGGAACAAAATTTCAAACCGTGTGCCAGCACCGCGCCAGACGCGTTAAATATTTATTTTCAATCCAGATAGATGTTTTCTTTATAATTTGCCTATATACACCTAATCTAATATGAATCAATCAAATATATCAGAATATTTCACAAATATCTTACCGGCATCTAGGTATTACGCGGAAATTTTACCGGAGACGAATGTGTTAAGCAATCCAGACTGCTGCAATTGGCGTTGAGATTGGGAGAACATTGCAAAGTAGTTCTTGTAGAACACTTTGCCAAGAATCTAACAGATATGATTCAATAGTCAGGGGGCAGTAGTTGTTTTCTGTTGAAGACTTGCCGATGATTATACCAATTGTATAGGTTAAATGCAGAAGGCTGGATTGCTCAATCCATTTTTATTATTAGTAATCTTTTTAAAGTGATTTAACGGATGTTTGTTCGAAACCTAATAGTGTGAGTACCAAATTAATCGTAAATAAAATGCTCTTTTTTCCCAATCCGATGAACCACCATGCTGATAAAAATTAATAATAGAAATTTTAAAATAAAATTTTACTACCACCCAGTCAACGCACGGACATTCGATGGATATCCATTGGACATTAATTTTGGACATTGGGATATCCAGAGGACACCCAGTTGATATCCGGTGGATATTTTATGGACGTCTGGTGGATGTTCCGAGTGGAACAAGCTGGACTTCCATGAGATATCCTTCTGGGATATCCATAAGATATCGTTCAGGAATATCCATGAAATATTTTTCACGGATATTCTCAATATGTTGTTCAGGGACATCTACAAGATATCCACAAGGATATCCATAAGATATTGTTCACAGATATCCAAAAGATATCTTTTAGGGATTTTTTTAAATAAATAAAAATAACTTTGTTATGACAAAACAATAATAATTTCCATTAAATAAAAACGAGAGGAAAAAATGTATTTATACTCTTATTGATGAAATAACAAATTACGATATTAAAAAAAATGTGAATATATTATATTGTAATAATGAAATATTATTTTTGGAACCAAAAATAAATTAAAAACAGGCCACTCAGAGAATGACAATCTCGGTTTCTTCTTGGGGTTTTTCCTGTTTTTTCGAAGCTAGCAGATGTCTTACTTTGGCCATTCGTAGTCAACTTTTTATTGCCTCGTCTGACATTTTCCTATATTTGCTGCCAGACCATTGGAATTAGCTGCGTCTGAAATTAATTGAGTAAACACTAATCCTATACCACATAAGTGAAGAAAATTCAAGCCGGAAGGAATTAATTTTCTAAAGATTAGGAATAAAATCAAATTCTATTAAAGAATTTACTATGTGTATTCTTCAGTCTATTAGTTTTATGAAAAGTATTTTCTGTAACTGAGTTGAATACGAATCCATTGTCCAAAGAGCAAACCTCGTCTGCAGAACTATCAAATTCTGTAACAAGAGTTGATGAATAATCAGAATTATTATTTTCAATAAACATTATTCCATTATCAGGAAATGCATGATGTTGAAGTCGACCATTGACGAGATGGAACAGGCGTCATTAGTGAAGTTTGTAGACTCTTTAACTAATTCTCGTTCGGATTCCAATTTTTATTTTTTATAAGTACATCAGCCTTTTTGTTTGATATTTCTTGATGTTATCCATTTTCTCTCACCTAATTGGCACAAATGCATTGATTGAAAATAGTTTAAATATTATATTTCTACCACTTACCATCAAAATGTATTTGAAGGAATGAAAAAAACCAATTGCCCAAAACCAAAACGGGGAATTAAACCGGGAATCAGAGACATAACTTATTAACTACGTAATGGAAAACCAGTCAAACCACCAAAAATAAGCAAGTAAGGTTAAGTTTCTCTTTCGCACAAATCGCACAGCCAGAAATCACAGAACTGACGACAAATAAACTGCACGACATACGCGCTCTGGCTCTCTGTGATTGGTCTCTGCCATGGTGGTAAGTTTAAATGACAAGACAAGAAGAAGGCAAACTGAGTTAAAAATGGGTGAATCACCATTCAACCTAACCTAACTTGACTAATCTTACGTAGATATAATGTTAGCGATTTATCGAATATTCTTCCAAAATTGTTAATAAAAGCAGCGTTGGTCGGAGCTCTCATATAGTGCATTTCAGTACAGAACTTAAGAATGCAAAACATTCATTATTTTATATTTGCCTCGGATATTTTATGGCCATCTGTAGAATATCTTCCAACGGTTCAGGAAAAAGATTATTCTCATAAAGATACAATTTGTGTACGTTGAAGAGAGAAAAAACCATCGATATCAAAAATTCAGCTCGACATTTCCCAGATAACACATGGACATCCAATGGATATCCACTGGACATCTGTTATGGATATGCTGGATGTACTATGGACGTCAGGAAATATCCAAAGGATATACTACGGACGTCAAATGGATGTTCGGGGGCTACCAACCTGTACATCCATAAGATATCCTTCAAGGATATCCATTAGATATTCCTGAACTTTATCCATAGGATATCCATATAATATATCTTATGGATATTCTCTACGGATATGTTATAGATATCCATTTCAGATCCAGTCGGAAAACGAAAGATAAGAGTATTCTTGAAATGCTTCTTTTCGTGTACGAGCATGGAAGAAACTCAGAAATTGATAATATCAAAATCAGTCTTGCAATTCAATCACATCCATAATAATTGTGGATATTTTATGGATATTTGCTGAAGGATATCCATTTCAAATCCTTCGATGGATATCCCATGAATATCCATTTTAGATCCAAGGATATCCCGACCAGAATTGGACATAAAATGGATATCCATAGGATATCGTGTGTTATCTGGGCAGATACATTTTGACCGAAAACAGTAAAGTCACAAAATCTTAGACCTGAAATTAGCGATTTGTAGGTATCCATAGCCCTGTTAAATAAATACTGAATTTCTAAAAGTGACAAGTGATTCATCCTTATATCAAGTATGTCACATTGAGGCAGAAGCAGTGAAATATAACGGGTATCCCGTTTAAAAATAGAAAGTTTATGTCACTTCTGCTGAAACCGGACCTTGCATGAAGCTGAGTACTTAAATTGCCAAAAAACAGTTCAATGTTGTTACAGATTCTGCGAATTTCATTCTTTTATCTTGATAAACAAAAAAGTTATAGGGGAGGACACCCGGTATTCTGAGGTAATTTATCGAACCAAAATTGTCAAGAAAGTTTTGTTGTGATTTCTTTAATGACTAATAATCATTAAATTTGTCAGACTAACAGAGTACTCATATTTTAACAAGAAAAAATATTTGAATTTGTTGCACAGTACTGGAAGTTAAGTACAGTCATTTATAGGCAATGACGGGTGGAGGAGGAAAACTATTCGTTTAGCCACTGTATCATTGCCTTGATACAAACGTTACTTTCAATCTGTTCTTGTAGTTTTTAAAGTGAATTCCTTCAGTTCCACTGGAAGGTTATATCATACAACTTTCTGGCATTGTATGAGAAACACCGGGTGAGTGTGTGAAGGAATGAGTAGAATATGCCTATTGCTTTAAGATTAATCATTACGTGAAAGTGAAACTAATCTTCTACGTAAATGAGGCAGGTATCCAGTTCTCAAGATTTTATGAACGAACGTAAGCCAACCTGAATTCTGCAAAGATAAAATATTATGATCATACTTACGGATGCCGAATTATATTTTCAGTAATTGTACATTCAAATCAACAGTTACTACTATACCTACTCTGTATTATTTTTATACTCAGCAAAATAATGCTCACGAATAACTATCGAACGTCAAAGAATGCTCAATAATTTTTACGTCGCTTGAAGAACAGAGTACATCTCCGCCGCCAGTCTGTTGCCATGACAACGAGCTGTCGAGAACTTGCTATTAAGTTATTTCGATCATCGACGTTCTTGGGATATTACTAATGAAAATTGACAAGTGATGGGCCTAGTTCCAAAATGTACAATCTCCAGTTTAAAAAAATTCCAGAAAAAACCTCGCAATTGAAGGTCGTGCATTCTTCTTGAAATTTGAATATCAAATTATAAGTTATCATTATCTATAGATGATTCATGAAGTCCTAGAAAAAAAAAATTTTTTTTTCCAAAAATATTCATAAAAAGTTATGTAAATTGTACTTTGTGGAATTTTTCAATGGAAATTGTACACTTTGGAACTAGGCCCCTCAAGTGTAAAGTGATTTTTACACATTTAAGCCATTGCCAATTCATCAATACACCAAATTTCAACTTGAATTACAAATGTTTTTTTACGACTAATCTGTTATTATGCACTGTTCACAACGCTTCAGAAATCAATAGAGTATTTGTCGCTCAAAAAAAGGTAATGAGGCTTATATTCAATATGAAAAAATTGAACTCCTGCAGACCATATTTTCGGGAAAACCACATTTTAACAGTACACTCTGTATGTATATATGCGGCTGCAGTTGCTATATTGAACGCAATTTGAAAGATTCAGACAAGAACTCTTACATACATCGATATCCAACCAGATACGGTGATTCAATTAGAATCGAAAAGTACTCCACAAGTTTACATGAAAAAACCCCTTCGTATAGGAGCAACATTTTCTGATACTAAGCCTTTAAAGTTATTAATAAAAAAACTCAGGTTATTTTTTATCAATCATAGTTTCTATTCCACTACTGAATAACCCAATTTCAGGTGAACTAAAAATTTTACATAATCATATTACTTTGTGGGTTTTTGTATTTTTATATTTTGTATTTTTATATTTTCAAACTCTACATTTTAATGTGTATTCTTAAGTTGCTATGATGTACCGTTATATTTTTAGATTTGATGAATGCGTATTATGTGTAAATATAGGTGTAAATATAGATGTGTATGCAAGTATATGCATACATTGTTATTTAGTAAGTATAAGTGACGTATTCACAGCTCCAGAACCTGGTGTAGTTTATTATTATTTAACCTCCGAACATTACATTCGGATGTTATTGTCAATTCTGTCATTTTTATAGTTCTATCGGACCTTTGTGACATTGTGTGATCATAATGGATGAATAAATATTCTATTCTGTAATATATTTTTTACACAAAATTCATATCTTTACGCATTCCTGAAAAAGACAAAATTTGCGTCCAATTTTACTCCGAAGTCACCACAAGAAAATTCAAAACTTCATGAAATACAACATTCAAATTAATGATACAAATTTTACAATTCGTCAATATTATAACTGCGGTAGAAAAAATGTTGCTTGATACATTTTCATAAACCTTTTTTTGTTTAATTCGACTTCATCCAACAAAGTACAGTTGCGGCCAATAAAAAATGGGACAACTCTTATAGCTGATTTTGTTTATTCTTGCTGCTTGAATTTGTGTTATGAATATGTCATATGGCAACATTGAATATTTGAGGTCTGTCTAACAATTCCAAATTAGAAAGTAATCAGCCGCATATAAATGCAGTGAAAAAAGGTGTAATAATCACACTAGACAACAACAACTGTCCCATTTTTTTTTTGTCTGCAACTGTACACGCTCTTGCAAAAAATGCCTCCTTGACGAACTTGTATTATAAATATTTCAACCTACCTATACGTAATGAAATATTGAAATGATTTTCTCAAAGATCATCACAGAATTTGCCAATTCTGAAATCAAATTTGATTACAGACTGTTGGAATTCTCTCTCTTGAGATTGAAGAAATATTCTGCAACACCTCTGCCCCCATGCAATTTAAATGTATTTTCCCGCTGCCGACACTGTAAATAGTCCATACATACTTAGCAACAAAACAGGTAAATGGCCTATATCATTCGTTTACTAATTCATCTTGACAACGGAACTTAATAGTGTCATTTACATGCCTAGGGTAATAATTACTTTGACTTTGACAAGTAATACCTTCAGCTTCATTCATATCAATTTTTAGGTTATGAGACCTTTTGAATATTATTGTTGTCTGCTTAATCGGTAACTTAGTTACACGCACAAGCAACTTAGAATGAAATAGCGAACGAATAATCATGAAGGAAGGGTAAGAAAACAAACTTCAATTCAGGCAAATTTTGAGAAATGTCAACAAGCAGCGGGAAAAACGTAATAAGTAACACGGAATGTATCGACTGTTATCATTCTCGGCAAGCGACAAGCTTTGCCTCGGCTCTTACTCGCTCACCTCGAATGTTAACACGTCTTTACATTCCTTGTTACTTAAATAACTATTACATTCTCTCTCTTGTGATAGAATAATATTCTCACACTGGTTAGCAATAATAACATTAGCCTTGACGCAGTTTATTGTCATCGTAGTGGCAAAATTTGAGTAAGTGTCAAAATTATTGCTGTCACGTTTCCTAACTTTGATCGTGGAGAAAGTATAGTCTGCTACTCGGTTAGAATGAAAATTCGTGATGCTCGTGGTTCCTCACGCTCGCCTTCGGCTCGCGCTCGGAACTTTCCACTCGCATCGAATTTTAATTCTAACCTTGTTACAGAATATACTATTCTAGTACAACCTGGAGGAAAACCGTATTAAATCCAGATGATTTCCGAAAAGGATCCCCGAGGACAATATCACAATATCAAGCTCTCGTAGTCTCGTATCGGTCGACCTCTGAACATATTCATATGCCCCAGGGGGCCAAACCCGCCCAATTCCCATTTCGCCGGCGGCAATTTGTAAATAGCCCGTGCACGTGCCGAAAATACCGGTATTGAATGTTTTCTCGCCGAAGACACGTGACCCACCGGCTCAGTGCTCTGCCCCACGCATCGCTTCCTGGTCCATTTGGAATACACTGCTCGACTTAAGTATCCAAAGTAATAATAAATACCCTACAATCACCATTAAAAAAAATTTTTGGTTGAAATTTGTTGTAATATGAATCAGAAAATCTAACACTGAGAGTAACTGAAATGATTTCATTGTTGAGAATATCCTGTGGCAATATTACCTACTCGTGAAAAAAGTACCACTTTATGCACTTGTTACATAAATAACTACCACCTACTATGGAATATTAAAATTGACAGTAGGTACAGAAAAATAGAAAAATATCATTCAAATACATATTTATTTCTGCGTAGGTACCTAATAACGATTCAGTCATATCACCCCTAGTGAATAAATAATAATTACTCTTTGAATTTACTCTCACACTTCTTGGCTCTATCGTTACCATTTTGCATTCAACACTTTCTAGAATAGATTGATTGTTCTATTCAACATACTGATATAACTGATATAACAACATTAGACCTGGTAAATAGTTTGGAAGAATAATTAGTGAATATCCTTGGTCCTACAAGGGCACCTCGTACTTTAAGATTACATTTCGAGATATTGTCACATGAAGAATTTGTGTTAAGGTTCAGATTACCAAAAGATATTGTGAGGATTATTGTGAACATGGTTTCTCATGAAATCGCTTATAAAACTAATTGGTAAGTGCACTATATAATTTGATACTATCAGGTATTTTTGTGATGAATCCATTACTGAAAATTATTTTCTGGTTGACATAACATACACCAATGATTTCGGATTGACTTGGCCGTTACTTGATGGAAATTCATAGTATATGACAAAGGTAAACAAGATTAAATTTCAACAGATTTATTGTCTTCGCGACATGTTTCGATTCACAGTATCTTTCTCAAGCGAATGTAATACATCAAATTATTCTACGTTGAACTTTACTTAAATACCCTTCTTATCAACTGAGGTAATTAGGACCTACCTGTTATACCTATTATAAGGAACACATTCCAGCAGATACAGAATTTGATTGGTTAATACAGTGGAAATCATTGACTGTAGCAGAGCCTAAACACCACGTGAAACATTTAACAACAATCAAAGCATCCAAAATTAACAAAACAATATGATTTGTTTTAAACATTTAAAAAAGCTAATAATTATGAGTTTGCTACAATTGCTGGTGCATTAAAATCATTGATAGCAAGTTCAAACAATAATATTGGGAATGGTTTTTTCAAATAAACGATTCAATTAAAAAATATTCGCGTCAGACGAAAATTGGAAATTTGTTTCAGTTTATTACTATTTTGTATTTTAATTTTTGGAAAATCTTATTTTTATTACCTAGTTCACCAAAAGACATACCCAGGTAGCACATCATATAGGCTGAATATTGGAATATAGATATATTGTAAATGAAAAATCAATATTGGTCCAATATGGGTGAATATTCAAAAAACAATATTATATTAATAATATTGGTGGAATATTGGTTGAACCTGTTCTGAATGTAGATTGTCACATGTAATATCGGGTCAGTATTGATTGAATAATTTCTACCAATATCGATTAAACAATATTGTCTACATATTGTTTTCAACATCTAGAATATATCTAGAGTATTTCATCACAATATTCCAGTCATATTCATTATCAGATCATATCTATTTTCCCAAAATTCACATTTCATGAATTAGTATACAAATTAGTTATTGAAGTTTATAATTTGACAAACAAAACATAACAGCGGGGTCACCCACGAAAGTATAAACTAGCAGTTCATTGATGATATTATTCGGCATGTCAGTGGCTCGACTTGAATATTTCTCGCACGTAATAAAAACAAAAACATTGTTGAATAAATACACGAGAACCGAAAAGATGAGCTCTCTCGGTTGCGAGTATCGCGGGGTCCCGAGAGATCAAGTGTCGTAGAGAATGATATTGAGTCATTGGTACTTATTGGGAAGATAAATCGATTTCCAAAAGCCCTTCGTGTGAAACCCTCCTCTAAGAGATGTCCCCAAGTACGATGAGTGTCTGCGTTTGGTAAGAGCCTTTTATATTAGGAACACATTGTTTATTGTTGTTGTTGTGTATTACCTTGCCCTTTTGTCCCTCTATTATGTATCTAGTTGAGAAGGTCTTGTGTGCACCAGGTTCATTATTTAATATAGATACCTTTGAAGTTGGGAAGTGTTTTTGTGACTTGTTTTACTTATTAGAGGGTATCCTGAGTAAATATCAGGTTACCCCTGGATCTTGCTGACCTACGTCCCAAGCGAAGGGCTTATAGCTTCCCTATAGAGCCCTATTCGCGACATTATTTCAACTATTATAATAACTCATATTGGGTCAATATTGGTTCAATGATATTTACCAATATCGATAAAATAATATTGTCTTCATATTGTTTTCAACATCTAGAATAAATATTACATTCCCAATATTCCTCTAACATCGATTCTAGAAATAAAAACTACATGGTATTTTCAAGTGTGACTGCACATTGGTTGAATATTATTTCGCCAATATTCAACAAATCTTATTAACTTATATTGGGTCAATATTGGTTCAATGATATTTACCGATATCGATAAAACAATATTGAATCCATATTGTTTCCAACATGTAGAATGAGATGAATTCTAAATATTGGCCGAATATTCAATGAACCATATTAAAATTATATTATGATCAAACCTAGATAAAAATCCGCTAGGTGGCTCTACATATAGAACGTCTTCTAACACCTACGAAATTATATTGAATACTTCACATAACTTGTTTTCAAGACAGCTTACTCAGTGGTTATGGCGACCAGAAGGCAGACTCTGGTGTCACCTTGATCAACTAGAAGACATTTAATAATTCACCATGGCATATTCACTTCCACCAATATATCCAAATGATATTGTATCAATATCGATGAATATTTTCAGACCATTACTGCTTCAAGAATATTTCACCAATACTATTTTTGAAATGTTTAAACAATATTTGACCAATATCGCAGAATGTTCACATTTTACTTCTCGACAATATAACTTTTGGATATTTTCAAATATTTTCAGAATATTGTACCAGCGATATTGTATCAATATCGCTGCATATTTTAAGGCCAATATTGCTTCGAGAATATTTCGCCAATATTATTCAAGTAATATTTGACCAATATTGCCGAATGTTCACTTTTTTTTTCTCGCCAATATTGCATTTTAAATATTTTGCCAATATAGGTGTGCTACTTGAGTAATCCTATTATTTTGGTTGGATAATACTTGTAAAATCTAATGTGGGATTTTTCATTATTCATTTATTTACCGAATAATTTTGAAGTACGGAATATTTATTTTTGTTGATATTTCAATGATTTAATGATTTTATATTAACTTATTGACATACTAATATCAGTACTGAATAGAATAAAACAAGGTTACTGAACGATAGTAGTTTTATTATATCAGTAAATTACAATTGTTGATCTGACAAAGTTTTATACAAACAACAGACTACAAAAAGCTTTCAGCCACCACTCTCGTAGGTTATAAAGCCTTACTTATAGTAGCAAAAACGACTACAAAATTGAAGAGAATATCGAATTTGCAAAACCAGGTAAAATTACACTGTGAAGTTTGTCACGTTGCCGATACAGTCCAATCAGCCTAGCTGCATAATTAGAAAAATACCCTGCTGATTCAATCACACTTCAATGATGACTCAAATAATTCATTGAATTTTACATTTCTGCTCGTCGAAACTTTGGTGTTCAACTTTTGTGTAGAGCAGTATATGTTACTCACTGTATCAATCATTCAGAGATTTAGAATCGTTTGAGAGATTCAATAAATGGGTTTCGGGTATTTTCACAGAGCCCTTTCACGTGTCGTCATGTCTTAATAACTGTTTAAAAGGGCACTGTTCACGTGTTGGCTTTTATTTCTGGTTACCCTTACGTTTTGAACTTTGAGACATTTATTGACATTTGAGAGATTTGTCGGAGGATGGATCCACAGGAAGAGGAATTGACACGAAAAATTGACCAAGTAAGGAATTTGGGCCTGACACATGTTATTAGACTGGTCCTCTGAAAATTTAATATAATTTGATTATCTATTAGGGGCTAAATTTAGGAAAGGAGAGCAGTCACGCCACTAACATACCCAGGAGCTCAGTTTGGGACGTGGATTCGACTATAAAAATTGATTTCGATAAGATTGAAATATGGGGTTTAATTTTCTGGAGCGCCACGGATTTATCGCCAGTGAAAAATCCAAACCCTGATGGAATAGGACAACCCACTGCAATAATATTACTAAAATATTAAACAACAGATACCTATAAACGGTATAAAAATAATATATAAATATGTTGAGGTTTTGTCTTCCCTTATGCTTGGACCAAAATAAAAGAAATAGTCATCTCCCTTACTAATAATATATATATTGATTGATGATTTTATTGAAAATATGAACAGGATGTTCATAATAGTTATTTATGTATCAAGGGCGTAAAGTAGGCGTTTATGGCCTGCGGCGTGGATGATGGCCCGATGGCTTTAGCCGAGGTCCATCAAACGCCGAAGGCCTTAATCGCATTTTACGCACGTGATACATACAAAATTTTATGCACTAGCGGTTTTACAGCGCGAATCACAAATACTGACTTGAATTGCAATGGTCTACACGTTTCATACGTTATGCATACAATAATTAAGGGTAACATAATATGAAGAATGTGAAACTATAGTAGCTGAGTGCTATATTGGAGAATCTATTTCAAATAAATAGATCATCACCGAAAAAATTGTCAACGATTATGAACAAATGTTAGAAAGAGTATTGCTCTATTGAACTGAAATGATTCTAATTCGTGATAGGAATTGCATGAAATGATGTGTGAGTATAGACAATTTGAGAATTTTGTCTACTTTACGGCCCGCCGGGCCATAATGCGCCCACGGGCGGTAAATTGCCACTTTACGCCCGGCGAACCGGGCGGTAAAGTGTACTTTACCGACCGCTAGTGCTTAAAGTCAGTTATGGAATCATCTGCGACTGAAAGTTGGAATTTAGTCGCTATTTTCTATCATACAAGATAACCTCTCTTGGAAGGGATTCATGTTTTAAAGAGAAACATTCTCAATTGAAGATTGAACCAATACATGACTCCTCTGGAAATGGAAAAAACCTACGATGAAATTGAAGTTACTTTTTTGTAATATCTAACAGAAAACAACTACTTCACCGGCTAAAGCCACGCTGAACATTGAACTACATCTGATAGATATTGAGAAAGTCCCTATATAACTTGAGAGAAAAAATCTGAAAGTGAAAATTTGCATTTTCATTCAGATAGTTGATTATTTATTAAATGTACAGTTTCCATTGGAGATTCTTATCTATAAACGAGATAAGGGAGGATGTTATTCAGAAGTATCACTCACAGAAAATCGCTCATTCCATTGATGCGTGAATTGCATCTCTTTCGCTAGGCGAGCTCCCTGATGATTTTAGAAGAGTGAAATAGATTTTTGTCGACCAAAATGTATTGGAGGCCTAGCGAAAGAGATGCAATTCACGCATCAATGGAATGAGCGATTTTCTGTGAGTGATACTTCTAAATAACATTATCGCTTATCTCAATTATGGATAAGAATCTCCAATGGAAACTGGACATTTAATAAATAATCAACTGTCTGAATGAAAATGCAAATTTTCACTTTCAGATTTTTTCTCTCAAGTTATATAGGGTCTTTCACAATATCTATCAGATGTAGTTCAAGGCCCAGCGTGGCTTTAGCCGGGAAAGTAGTTGTTTTCTGTTAGACATTACAAAAAAGTAACTTCATTTTATCGTAGGTTTTTCCATTTCCAGAGGAATCATGTATTGGTTCAGTCTTCAATTGAGAATATTTCTCTTTAAAATATTGATTGATGTTACACACACTGTACGTGCACAATTCGGCATCCAACACAAAATGAAATGAATGTAAATATGACACTGCCAAGGTGAGTGAGAGTGTACGCTATGATTGAGAATAGTGTATCATTTAAGTATATCAATATTAAACCTCCAATGAGGGCTATGCCTCTGACGTCACGATGATAGTTAACAATTATGAATACGGAAAAGAAATCTGTAGTTCACAATGAGCTTATGACAAAATGCATAAGATGTCCGGAGGACTGCTCATTGCTAATATCCTATACAATAGGAAAAGTTGGATCGAAAATCCATCAGAAAACAACTACTTTCCTGGCTAATGCCACGACGAACATTGAATTACATCTGATGAAATTTCCGTGCAGAGTTCCTACAAGGTTATCTCTGCAATTGCTTGGTTGCATGGGAATGATCATAGAAACATTCGGACCACCTATATATCGATTTCGGAGTGTTGCTCCTCATCAGTTTAGGGTAGGTCTAGCAGTCAATAACTAATGACTGCAACGAATGAATCGACGACCATTCCCATTTAAAGACCGAAACTGAGATCGCACCCGCACAGTGGATTAACTCCAAACTGCGAGCGCCATCCCAGCGCCGGAAGTCCAACCAAACAGTATCCGTGCTCCACGATCGTCAAGACCGTATATGAAACGGAAAAGAAATCTGTAGTTCACAATGAGCTTATGACAAAATGCATAAGCTGTCCGGAGGACTGCTCATTGCTAATATCCTATACAATAGGAAAAGTTGGATCGAAAATCCATCAGAAAACAACTACTTTCCTGGCTAATGCCACGACGAACATTGAATTACATCTAATGAAATTTCCGTGCAGAGTTCCTACAAGGTTATCTCTGCAATTGCTTGGTTGCATGGGAATGATCATAGAAACATTCGATTCGGACCACCTATATATCGATTTCGGAGTGTTGCTCCTCATCAGTATAGGGTAGGTCTAGCAGTCAATAACTAATGACTGCAACGAATGAATCGACGACCATTCCCATTTAAAGACCGAAACTGAGATCGCACCCGCACAGTGGATTAACTCCAAACTGCGAGCGCCATCCCAGCGCCGGAAGTCCAACCAAACAGTATCCGTGCTCCACGATCGTCAAGACCGTATATGAAACGGAAAAGAAATCTGTAGTTCACAATGAGCTTATGACAAAATGCATAAGATGTCCGGAGGACTGCTCATTGCTAATATCCTATACAATAGGAAAAGTTGGATCGAAAATCCATCAGAAAACAACTACTTTCCTGGCTAATGCCACGACGAACATTGAATTACATCTGATGAAATTTCCGTGCAGAGTTCCTACAAGGTTATCTCTGCAATTGCTTGGTTGCATGGGAATGATCATAGAAACATTCGGACCACCTATATATCGATTTCGGAGTGTTGCTCCTCATCAGTATAGGGTAGGTCTAGCAGTCAATAACTAATGACTGCAACGAATGAATCGACGACCATTCCCATTTAAAGACCGAAACTGAGATCACACCCGCACAGTGGATTAACTCCAAACTGCGAGCGCCATCCCAGCGCCGGAAGTCCAACCAAACAGTATCCGTGCTCCACGATCGTCAAGACCGTATATGAAACGGAAAAGAAATCTGTAGTTCACAATGAGCTTATGACAAAATGCATAAGATGTCCGGAGGACTGCTCATTGCTAATATCCTATACAATAGGAAAAGTTGGATCGAAAATCCATCAGAAAACAACTACTTTCCTGGCTAATGCCACGACGAACATTGAATTACATCTGATGAAATTTCCGTGCAGAGTTCCTACAAGGTTATCTCTGCAATTGCTTGGTTGCATGGGAATGATCATAGAAACATTCGGACCACCTATATATCGATTTCGGAGTGTTGCTCCTCATCAGTATAGGGTAGGTCTAGCAGTCAATAACTAATGACTGCAACGAATGAATCGACGACCATTCCCATTTAAAGACCGAAACTGAGATCGCACCCGCACAGTGGATTAACTCCAAACTGCGAGCGCCATCCCAGCGCCGGAAGTCCAACCAAACAGTATCCGTGCTCCACGATCGTCAAGACCGTATATGAAACGGAAAAGAAATCTGTAGTTCACAATGAGCTTATGACAAAATGCATAAGATGTCCGGAGGACTGCTCATTGCTAATATCCTATATAATAGGAAAAGTTGGACCGAAAATCCATCAGAAAACAACTACTTTCCTGGCTAATGCCACGACGAACATTGAATTACATCTGATGAAATTTCCGTGCAGAGTTCCTACAAGGTTATCTCTGCAATTGCTTGGTTGCATGGGAATGATCATAGAAACATTCGGACCACCTATATATCGATTTCGGAGTGTTGCTCCTCATCAGTATAGGGTAGGTCTAGCAGTCAATAACTAATGACTGCAACGAATGAATCGACGACCATTCCCATTTAAAGACCGAAACTGAGATCGCACCCGCACAGTGGATTAACTCCAAACTGCGAGCGCCATCCCAGCGCCGGAAGTCCAACCAAACAGTATCCGTGCTCCACGATCGTCAAGACCGTATATGAAACGGAAAAGAAATCTGTAGTTCACAATGAGCTTATGACAAAATGCATAAGATGTCCGGAGGACTGCTCATTGCTAATATCCTATACAATAGGAAAAGTTGGATCGAAAATCCATCAGAAAACAACTACTTTCCTGGCTAATGCCACGACGAACATTGAATTACATCTGATGAAATTTCCGTGCAGAGTTCCTGTGCGGGTGCGATCTCAGTTTCGGTCTTTAAATGGGAATGGTCGTCGATTCATTCGTTGCAGTCATTAGTTATTGACTGCTAGACCTACCCTATACTGATGAGGAGCAACACTCCGAAATCGATATGTAGGTGGTCCGAATGTTTCTATGATCATTCCCATGCAACCAAGCAATTGCAGAGATAACCTTGTAGGAACTCTGCACGGAAATTTCATCAGATGTAATTCAATGTTCGTCGTGGCATTAGCCAGGAAAGTAGTTGTTTTCTGATGGATTTTCGATCCAACTTTTCCTATTGTATAGGATATTAGCAATGAGCAGTCCTCCGGACATCTTATGCATTTTGTCATAAGCTCATTGTGAACTACAGATTTCTTTTCCGTTTCATATACGGTCTTGACGATCGTGGAGCACGGATACTGTTTGGTTGGACTTCCGGCGCTGGGATGGCGCTCGCAGTTTGGAGTTAATCCACTGTGCGGGTGCGATCTCAGTTTCGGTCTTTAAATGGGAATGGTCGTCGATTCATTCGTTGCAGTCATTACTTATTGACTGCTAGACCTACCCGTTACTGATGAGGAGCAACACTCCGAAATCGATATATAGGTGGTCCGAATGTTTCTATGATCATTCCCATGCAACCAAGCAATTGCAGAGATAACCTTGTAGGAACTCTGCACGGAAATTTCATCAGATGTAATTCAATGTTCGTCGTGGCATTAGCCAGGAAAGTAGTTGTTTTCTGATGGATTTTCGATCCAACTTTTCCTATTGTATAGGATATTAGCAATGAGCAGTCCTCCGGACATCTTATGCATTTTGTCATAAGCTCATTGTGAACTACAGATTTCTTTTCCGTTTCATATACGGTCTTGACGATCGTGGAGCACGGATACTGTTTGGTTGGACTTCCGGCGCTGGGATGGCGCTCGCAGTTTGGAGTTAATCCACTGTGCGGGTGCGATCTCAGTTTCGGTCTTTAAATGGGAATGGTCGTCGATTCATTCGTTGCAGTCATTAGTTATTGACTGCTAGACCTACCCTATACTGATGAGGAGCAACACTCCGAAATCGATATATAGGTGGTCCGAATGTTTCTATGATCATTCCCATGCAACCAAGCAATTGCAGAGATAACCTTGTAGGAACTCTGCACGGAAATTTCATCAGATGTAATTCAATGTTCGTCGTGGCATTAGCCAGGAAAGTAGTTGTTTTCTGATGGATTTTCGATCCAACTTTTCCTATTGTATAGGATATTAGCAATGAGCAGTCCTCCGGACATCTTATGCATTTTGTCATAAGCTCATTGTGAACTACAGATTTCTTTTCCGTTTCATATACGGTCTTGACGATCGTGGAGCACGGATACTGTTTGGTTGGACTTCCGGCGCTGGGATGGCGCTCGCAGTTTGGAGTTAATCCACTGTGCGGGTGCGATCTCAGTTTCGGTCTTTAAATGGGAATGGTCGTCGATTCATTCGTTGCAGTCATTAGTTATTGACTGCTAGACCTACCCTATACTGATGAGGAGCAACACTCCGAAATCGATATATAGGTGGTCCGAATCGAATGTTTCTATGATCATTCCCATGCAACCAAGCAATTGCAGAGATAACCTTGTAGGAACTCTGCACGGAAATTTCATCAGATGTAATTCAATGTTCGTCGTGGCATTAGCCAGGAAAGTAGTTGTTTTCTGATGGATTTTCGATCCAACTTTTCCTATTGTATAGGATATTAGCAATGAGCAGTCCTCCGGACATCTTATGCATTTAATTATGAATACCTATGCCTTAGGGGCAAAGTCTCAATCTAAACTTATCTGATACTAAGTAGATTATCTCAATCAGGCCAGTTCACCATTTGTAGTTGTAGTTCACCAGTGCCTTGGTGAGTACCGGTGTGCACAGTGGGTACGACACAATCAATCGAAGTACGTGTACAGTTGGGACGAATACCAGCAACGGGGAATACCAATCATAGAGGACGAATAGAGAAGGAATACTGAACAGATAGATGATAGATAAACAGTGGGACAAACACAGTTGAGCAGGAACAATCACAGTAGTGGAACAACGGAACAGTAGAACCGTAGCGGAGCAGAAACAATGGAGCAGTAACAGCAGCGGAGCAGTAACAACGGAGCAGTAACACCCTAGAACAAACAATACCAGTCTGACTTCTGATTTCACTTGTATGGGGACATAAGTAGAGCCCAAATGCAAATACTATCCTCTATTAAGTGGGAGGGTTCTTCTAACAGCTTTGATGGTCTGTTTGCTGTCTGATAGCTAGTTTTTTGTTCCAGTGGGTTTATCGAAGAAGAAATGACCCTAAAACCCTAAAAATCCGCAAAGCGAACGGAGATGTTCTCGAAAATATACAGCGTCAAATATCGCAAACAATATGAAAAAATCTTCAGATATGAATTTTCCCAAGATCCATCAACGATGATCAAACTTGAATTGGAAATCTTCGAAATAGGTCAGTCAAAATGTCACTTAGCAAATATCTAACCGGAAGAACGTCACTCCAAAAAAAAATTACTCACGTCAAAGTCAAATACTGTCAAATAATATCAGAGAAAGCTCTTGTTTGTTCGTGGTCTATGAGATCAGTCCAGGAACTACCTCGAGCTACTCGGAGCTACTCCTTGGGACAATTGGACGACTTAGGTGAACAGAACATCTAGAGATTCAGCGTTGCGAACTGAACTAAGACGAACCAAACCCAAACAAGGTCATTCGAAAGTGAAGTAGGTACCTCAATGACACAAAATAGAGATAGAGTAGGAATGTTACCGTTTTGTGTTCTAAACACAAAACAATAGACCAATCCAAAGTATTTTTACAAAATGAAGCTGTCATTCAGCGGAATGCGGGATGTCATTATTTACTTTTAGCTTGAGGCCAGTTCACGTCAACTCGAACTGGTACGGCAAAGGTAAGTACTAATTTTCGAAACAAGCGATACATGACAACAATCAAGTTGTCATTTTGAATCAGTGGCGTACAAAGTGGAAAGTTTATATCAATGACATATACTTCTGATGTTATTGTATTAAAACAATATAAACCCGTAACCTTTCGATTTTTGGATAGATTCAACTCGACACAAAATATACTATTGACAAGAGGTTGGTTGGGGTTGGGTCAAATAACTGAAACCACTTTTGATCTGTTGCCAACGTAGAAATTAATGTTCTTCTTCAGTTTGTGCAGACTGTGTGCCCCAGAGAATACCTACCGAGGCAGTGAGTTCATGTATATTGTGAACAGAACAGGTGCCTGAGGTACTCCGTAGGTGACTTCGTTTGGCTGGATCATAACATCGTTGATTTTTACAAGGTGTTTACGATCCGATAGGTAGCTTTCTAGGAGATCGTATATGTTTTTCCTCTGATAACACATAAATTCCACTTTTTCAACAAGGTTTCATGACACACCGTGTTACGGGTTTATTTTGCACTAGAAAACCCTTTCTGTTTTAATACAATAACATCAGAAATTCTCTGTCATTGATATAAACTTTCCACTCTGTATGCCACTGTATTCTTCTTCTTCAGATTCCACAAAATGACAAATTGATCGTTGTCATGTATAGCTTGTTCCGAATGTTAGTACTTACCTTTGCTGTACTAGTTCGAGCGGACATGAACCGGCCTTAAGCTAATGACAGTTATCAGTTGTTCTATTTTGCGGTATGACAGCGTTATTTTGTAAACATACTTTTGGTTAGTCTATTGTTTTGTACTTAGAACACAAAACCGTAACATTCCTACTCTATCTCTATCTTGTGTCATTGAGGTACCTATTTCACATTCGAATACTTGACCTTTTGTTTGTTTGGTTCTGAGATTGAGAGGCTGGCGTTTTCGTGTTGTTTCAGTCGGCAACACTGAATCTTAAGGTGTTCTTTTCATAGCTCCTATTAGCTCGAGTTAGTTCCTGGACTGTTCCCACCGAACACTAACGAACAAGAAATCGCCTTGTCAGATATTGACAGTTCTGACTTTGACGTCTGAGAGAGACTCTCTTCTTCCTTATTTGATCTTGATGAGTGACTGACCTACTTTGAAGATTTCCAATTAAAGTTTGATCATCGTTGATGGATCTTTGGAAAATTCATATCAGGAGAGTTTCTCATATTGTTTGCGATTTTTGACGCTTTATATTTTTGAGAAATCTCCGTTCGCTTTGCGGATTTTTGAGGTTAGAAGTCACTTCATCATTGTGTGAAACCACTGGAACGAGAAACTCGCTATCAGACAGCAAACAGACCATCAAAGCTGTTATCAGAACCCTCCCACTTAATAGAGATTAGTATTTGCATTTGGGCTCTACTTATGGCCCCATACAAGTGTAATCAGAAGTCAGAATGGTATTGTATATTCTACGGTTCTCTGCTGCGGCTACCACTTTGCTACTACTTTGCTCCGCTGCGGATAGTGCTTGTTACCACTCTGCTACTGCTTCTCTGCTGCGACTACCACTCTGCTACTACTTTGCTCTGCTGCGGCTAGTCCTGCTACTACTCTGCTACCGATTATTGGAGTTCCACTAATGTGATTGTTCCACTGTTTCGTTGCTATACGATTGTCTTTCCACTGTTCCACTACTGTGATTGTTCCTGCTCAACTGTGGTTGTCCCGCTGTATATCTGTTGTTCAGCATTCCTTCGCTATTCGTCCAGCTGTACCTGTACTTTGATTGATTGTGTCGTACCCACTGTGCACCTGTATTCACCAAGGCACTGATGAACTACAACCACAATAATTGGTGAACTGGCATGCTTGAGAATATCTACATCAGATAAGTTTAGAATAAGACTGCCCCTAAGGCGTAAGTACCTATAACTGTAAGCTATCATCGTGACGTCACAGGCATAGCCCTCACTGGAGGTTTCATATTATATATTCAAACAATACCATACTCTCAATCACAGCATTCACTTGAATTCATCTTGGTGGTTGATATTTACATTAATTTCATTTTCTTTTGTACGGTGAGCTGAACTGTGCACATACAGGGTGTGTAACGATCAATATATTTTATTAGTAAGGGACATGACTATTTCTTTTATTCTGGTCCAAGTTATCTAAGCGTAAGGGAAGACAAAACCTCTACATAGTTATATATTCTTATTAAACCATTTACAGGTATCTATTTTTTTAATATTTTAGTAATATTAGTGCAGTGGGTTGTCCCTTTCCATCAGGGTGGTTTCGGATTTTTCACTAGCGATTAATCCGTGGCGCTCCGGAAAATTAACCCCATATTTCAATCTTATCGAAATCAATTTTTATTGTCGAATCCACGCCTACTGAGCTGCTGGGTATGTTAGAGGCGTGACACATCATTGCACATTCACTGCTCTCCTTTCCTAAATTTCGCCCCTAACAACCGTGTCAAATGCCTTCGATAGGTCTATAAAAAAAAACACAGTGCTGATTTTTTCCGCATCAATTTCATTTTATATCATTGTTATTAATGATCGGAAGACATCGTCGGTTGACCTTCCCTCTCTAAATCCATACTGGTTATCAAAAATACCTTGATATTTGTCGATTCTTACAAGATTTTTTCAAATATCTTGGCAAGATTTGATATATACGTCGATATAGTTACCAACTTTGCTTTATCATCACTTTTGTAAATAGGTTTGATCAGTACTATTTTCAAAGATTTCGGAAAATAACACTTTTCGATGCACTTGTTCATTATATGACATAGAGGGGCAGTAATGACATTTGATGAATTGGTCATTTGAGTTCCTCGTTCGTGAATTTTTTTAGAAACTCATTTCAATTCTTCAGACTGTTTTATATTTATTTCAACGAATATCATAATTTATTATTTATTTATTAAGAGATGCAATACAGGACAAGCAAGTCCTAAATTAACAATTACATCTATGATACCTCATATCTAATTTTACCTAATATTTTTAATACAGTCTCTCATGATTTGCATGGCAAAGATAAATCCGTAAAACAAAAACAAATATTTTCACGTACCCCGCAAAATCCTTATGGAAAATGGCTCTCGGCTAAATTCACTGAAACTTTGCAGAAAGATAGTATTCGGTATGCTGATCAAAAGTCTCAATGGGAACAACCCTCCATTTTCAACCCCAGAGCCCATATAGCCCTCCAAAGCCCCTATGTACACTTTCCGGTGTGTTAATGCATAAGTTTCAATTCATCTTCAAAGCGTTTCTTTTCACTACCAACCCCTTTCTCCAACTGAATCCTACATTCTACCCTCACCACACCTCGCCCCCACCCCTGCTTCCCTACCCACCAACCCTTCATCAACGCCCCATTACTCACTTTCAAGGTTAAAGATAATTGTTTTATTTCTATCTTTTGAAGCTTACACTACAGTGAATCCATACCTCACCCTCCCTCACCCCCGCCCCCAAGGAGTGTGAACCCAGCTACTTAAGGCAAGGTGTGGGAACTCTGCCACTAAAGGCAAGGTGTGTGACCAGCCACTTAAGGCAAGTTGTGTTACCCAGCCGATCAAAGCAAGGTACGTACATCTTACTTTAATTATTCATCTATTATTAAAGAAAATATGAAATATTGGAGTAGTACCAATCTCAGATTCTCTGATAATTACAAAATGTCATAGCAACGACAATCCTTTGTTCCGCAATCTAACTGCTATATACAAAGTAAATACTAATATATAACAGAGAATATTCGGCAACTTCTCAGAAGGACTGTTTCGCGAACCCAAGGAAAAGTTGCAAAAGAGCGCCGATAACCTGATCGACTACTCCGAAAAATATATAATATATATTACTTGAGTGGAAGAGAATACTTACTCCGAATACCCAGGTATTCGAGTAAGCGTTAACTCTGCCATTTGACTGCCTGTGTTAAATAATTATACACTATGGGTAACAACCCAATTGTTATGTTATAGCTACAGTAGCAGTCAATATAAGCATATAATATTATTGGTGTATCAATGAAGGGTGGGGGTGCATGGGTGAGGGAGGGGTGTGGTGAAATGTATATATCCATATGTATAATAAAAGATTCAAAAGATTGAAATAAAACAATTAAAGTATCTTTAACCTTGAAAGTGAGAAATGGGGAGATACTGAAGGGTTGGGTATTGGTGCAGGGGTGGGGGGCGAGGTGTGCTGAGGGTAGAATGTAGAATTCGGTTGGAGAAAGGGGTGGGTAGTGAAAAGAAACGCTTTGAAGATGAATTGAAACTTATGCATTAACACACCGGAAAATGTACATTGGGGGCTTTAGGGGGTCTAGGTTGAAAATGGAGGGTTGAGCCCATTGAGACTATTGATCAGCATACCGATTACTATCTTTCTGCAAAGTTTCAGCGAATTTAGCCGAGAACCATTTTCCATAAGGATTTTGCGGGGTCCATAAAATTTAACGTTGTTAAATTTTAATTTGAGTTTATCGTCTTTAGTCCATAATTAAGAGAAATAAAAAGATAATGGAAAAAATTGAAAAAGAAAATTGACTTTAAAAAAATATTCAAAACCCGAAAGACATTTTTTTTATTTTTTTTCTATTTCATTATATATATTAAGTTCTCTGTTGTTTGCTCAAATATCATTGAAAATAGTGCACATTCGTATGAGAGGAGAATTTTCTCTAGCATTTGTCCTAGCCAAAGTTCTGAACTCGATATTTCTTGGCCTAATTCTTATTGGTACATAGAAGTTTATCCTCGAAATGAGAGGTGGAGATATGACATATCCATTGAGTCTGTTGACTAAAAAAAGGGCATTGTACATTCTTCTTCTAGTAGATAGATGCATAATATTCAATTCCTGGCTGATATGGTGGTATGAATCATAGTTCGGGTAATGATTATACTTTTTCTTGTAGAGGAAGCACAATTTTTGTTTGAATTGTTTCGATCCTGGAGGAACTTACCAATGTTAGTTCCTGGGTCACATACTGAAGAGGCAAATTCCAATTTCGCTCTGATCAGACTGAAAAAAGAATTTTTTTTTAATAAAAAGGTAAAGTCATTACTCATTCTTATCAGGAAACTCAGTCATTTATAGGCAGATGCAACTATTTGTTCAACATGACTTACAAAATTCAAAGTAGTAGTGAAAATAACTCCAATGGTAATGGTAATGATACTGGGTGGGGGACGCAAGCGTCAGCGACTAGGCCCCAGTGGGCCCTTTTCGCAATCCCCGGCATCTTCACTCATCCCATGTCGGATACCTGCTCTAACCTCTTCGACCTTCTTATGAAAGTCGAAATGTCCTTCCATTGCAACGAGTGCAATTCTTCCTCCTTAATAGTGGCAGCTCCGAAGACGTTTTGTCTGAGCCTGCCATAAATACCACATTCGCACAGGAAGTGGAAGGAGTCCACTTCCTGTGCGAATGTCTGTATGTGATTTTTTTTTTTTGAGGAAGTATCATATATTGATACATTACTGGAAAGATTTTTGCGACATTCAAGAATCGCTTATTCGATATATTCTATTCAAAAACACAATCAATATCTTGTTGTAATTTATTAATGTATTCTTGGGATGATATGCCCGTGAAGAATTTCAGATCGTCAGCATATAATAATGCTGTGGATTCAAGAAGCACCTTAGGAAGATCATGCCCAAATCTGATGAAGAAAAGTAGACCTAAATTATAATTGATAATGATTTTTACTGAATTGAAAAATTAGTATAATGAAGCAAACACGAAAAAATATTTACAAATACTTCCCTAGGTAATGCTTCAAACTATATTTCACAGTTTTATTGGGGATCATTTCGCAAACAGAACGCTACTTCCCCTTTTATTTTCTTATTTTATCATCCGCCACACTGTTTAAATTGCAAAATAGTTCCCAGGAAATTGCACCATATACTCAAAAATCAATTGGCATCGATATCATTATGTCATCTATTTCCGATAAAACACTTACATCGGCACGCGTGTGGCGCGCTGTGGGGTGCTTTTCCCCAGCGGAAACTCAAACAGTGTATGTGTAGTATCTGATGACTTTTTCAGTTTTCAGGTACCTGATGGCTGATGGTTTTGTTTGAGCCTCATCGGATTGGGGGTATCGTGTGTGAATATCCGTATCTTTGATTCGGATCTGCCCCTGGCGGAATTGTGTTTGACTTCCCGTAGATTTAATTTTGAATGCTAGATATCACTGATTGATAGATGGGGTGTTTTTTGCTGGTCCTTGTTTGTGGGAAAGTAGTCCAGATATTTAATTCTTGGAATCAAAGGTTTATTCACCAGTAACTAAGAAACGATGAATAGAATCAAGTAGTATACCCAATCCGTTAACTTTCCAGCAGATAATTCAGTTGCAAGTCTTCAGTATCAGGGCATTAATTTCAAGAAATTATTTTCTCCTCGGCATACACAATCTATTTTCATTATTTATCATTTTACTTTCCCTTTGATTCATATTTTTGTTAAAGCACCCCTTCCAATGCTGTGCCGAGCACTGACATAAAGTGCTTGCGAATACTCAAGCTCTAATCATCAAGCACTTCCCTTGTAATGAGCTCGCCAGCACCAAGCACTTTTAAAGGGAAATTCCAAATCACGAGCACTAAGCGCCAAGCACATTTCTAAAATAAGTTATGTCAGTTCAAACGCAAAACAACAAAAAGTTTCTCTTTTTAAAACAATCTTGTCAGAGAAATGAACAACACCCTGAAACACCAAAAGATAGCAGTTAAAACGTTCCTGGACATAGGAGCATTTAACGATGCAGTAACCCACTCCTCATATGAATCCACTGTCTATAGAGGAATTCAACCAATACTACGTGCTTCAAAACAGAATTATAACGACCTCTCTGCAGGGAGAGACTATCCCCAGAGGAGGGTTCTCTTCTCTCCGCTGTGGTCACTCCTGACGACTGACTTGCTGGTCATACTCTCTCTATGGGAGATTCAGCTGCAAGCATATGCTGACCATCTCGTCCTAGCAATAAATATCAAATCCGAAGAGACAATTTCCTACTTCCTTCAGGATATACTGAACAAAATATATGGATGATGTGAGAGGGAGGAAATGTCTATAAATTCCCCACGAAATGGTCATAATACCGCTCACTAGGAAAAGAAAGAGGTAATGTTTAATGACTCCTTTCATCAATGGTGTAACAGCTCTTTTTGAGAGTGAATCTGGGAACTACCCTTGATAAGAAGCTGAACAGGAACTTGCATCTGGAAACGACGATCCAAAAGGCTAGCCCACTATTGTGGACATGCCGTAGAATATGTGTCAGAACATGGGATATGTCACCAAAACTAATGGCTGTACGTGAGTGTCATCTGACCAATGATCACGTGAGGATATGTAGCCTGGTGAAGCAAACGCCAACAAAAAATGGCCCAAGCTAAACTGAACGAACTACAGAGATAAGCGAGCTTGGCGATAACAAGGGTCATTTGCTCCAACGCAACGGCTGCAATGGAAGCACTACTGGGATTTCTTCCTCTTTACATAAATCTGGAGAGAAATGTAAGATGGGAAATATACAGACTCAATCAATCGACCATTATCTTACCGCAGGCATGTGTCATGATAAGCACCAGCATGCTGGAAGGGGTAATAACCCACAACCTTCTCGGAATGCTCTCAGACATCATCCAAAAACAATCAACTATCACTAGGCTGTGGTCTTCTTTGGAATTGATAAGAGTTGCTTGAGACGAAGCAGTTTCCTACTAGAAAGAAGAAATTCTTTCATTGAATTCTGAAACAGATCCTGATTTCCTGACGTCGTCCATTACAGAAAATCCTGAAGCTACTGCAGAAAATGATACACATGTCGAGAAAGAGCAAGACACTGAAACAATAAAAATTATAATAGAGAGCGACATAAAACTCCAGAGAGATCAAAAGACATTTTCCAAAGTCAAAACCAAGAAAATGGACGAACAACGGACGCAAGCATGGCAAAACAATGAAAATTACTAATACTCCTGAAAAGGAAAAACTGGACAAAATGAAAAATAAGAAATTGTTGAAAAATGCTGTTGTCGATGTTCTCACAACTGGAGACTACGTCGTCGTCAGATTTTCGAATGGCATCTATCGAAAAGTGCAGCACGATATTCATTATGGACTAATCGAGGAAATATATAGCAGTCAAAAATTTTTGGTTAACTTCATGAGAAAGAGAGGCGGTAATATAGTGGCGGTAATTTTGAAAACAACGAAATTTGAAAGACTGTGTGACAGCTCCATTAAACAAAAATAATCTCTCCTTCGATTAAAAAGATGGAAAACAGGTATGAGCTACTACATTTTCATAAATTAAACTGGAAAATATTCAACAGCTTGCCCGAAGGGCCATGCATAGACTCGGAATCCCAAAAACTTTCGGTGAGGAACATATCATTTATAAAAATTCTGAAATAGGGAATGTGAAGCATCATCTCTTGGGATATAGGATTTTTAATGCTGGATAGTCTCAAATATATTTCTACACTATAGTGAAGATGAAAAAAAAAATATCGCGAGAGAAAAAATTGAAGCAGTAAATAAAAAAGAAATGTTATGCGGCTCATGTCTACATCAATGGTGATGGAAGGTTGGCTAAGAGTCGGCATTGGTGATCTTTTGGGTGATATAAGCACATTTTTGCGATTTTGTGTTATCTCCTAGTCTTCATAAGAAAAAAAAAGTCTGTCGAACCAGAAGATATAGCCTGTACATTGAAAGCAAGATCATGGGGTACAGGATCAAATATCACTCAGCATTTCCTTAGAAAAAATGAATTTTACCAAACCAGATGCATCAAGAAAAAAAACGAACACACAGAAAGAAATATCAACAGTGGAAGAGACTTCATCAAAACCATAAAGGAGTAAATATTTTAACTGAAGATATGCTGAAAGATCAGTTTCAATCCTTTCGAAAAAACCCTTCAAAAATAGTAGGAATTTGGTTTCATCTTTCGTCAGTAACTTATACAAAAATTTTGTTAATTTAATCATAAAAGAAATAACCTACTTTATTTTATTTCTAATATTTTATGAAATCTCGCACTTTTTACATATTATACTTATTAAGGCCTAGCAAGAGCAAACTGAAAGAACAAGAAAATAATATACAGCAAACACGACAATTTCCAGTTCTGTAACCGGTATTCCAGTTTCCTAAGCCAATTTTTTCCTGGCTCTTCGTTCTTGGAAATTCTATATGAAATTTCAAACCGTCTCTGATGAACATCCATACACACAACATTTCCAATCACCTCCATTTAGAACCCAACACTTTTTCTGTCCCAACAATCCCAACATGAAGTGTAATATTTTGTGAATGATTTTTTGTTCAGGAAGCAAGACAGCATTGTTAACATGACAACCGAACTGACTGACATTAAAAGCAAGGGTGCCAATAAACTGAAATTGAACGTGCCACCAATTTATTTCATATCGAATATGGTCCATGGAAAAATTCCTCTATGGTGTAGCAGTTTTTGAGGAGTAAATGTTTTTTCAGTTGAGTTTTTAAAATTGTTATAGATGCTGCATCCTGTATATGCTCTGCCAGAGAATTATAGAATTTGAAGTAGCCATATTTTTGAAGACGAAACAACAGGCTTCGAGGATATAGGTGCTCATAACAGTCAGAAAATTATATTTTTGAAAGACATCTCTACACGAATCTCTCCTACCTAATTTTCAGATTATTCTGATCGCATATTTTTGTAATAAAAATACCCTTTGTACAGAAGCACTTGATCCCCAATTCAAAATTCCGTATCTCATGTGAGAATTCAGACCCAGTACCCACTCTTCCACTCAGAATAGCAATTCCATCCTCTATTATGATCCCACACCGGAAGTTAGAAGTTTCGCGATCGTGGGAATCACTGCACAAGCAGAAGATCTCACAGGTGAGTAAGTGAAGTCGCGTGCCTGTTGCAGACACGTGATGACCTGGATGAGTCGATCATATCTCTTCCAAATAATAAAACGGCCCTACGGCGCTAATCCTCGAAGCGTGCATGTCCATGCTAACTCGATTGTTCACCTGCAACATGTATTAAAATCAGAACCAGCAAACCGGAAAAAAATCGAGAGTCGTGAAGTGAGATATTGCTGGATGTTTTGATTGTTTCGTGGCTTAAGCTTTGAATTTTCAGTTCATTTGCTGGGAAGTGATGACCAAATATATCTTTAAAAAATAGCCTTCAGCTATCTTCTTTGTCAACTGATTGCTTCCTTATGATCAACCCTCAGAAATCTACGAGCCAAGGAAGATATTTGTCCATCTTTAACACATTCGTCTCCGGTAAAATTTTCACATAATACTTAGATGCCGGTAAGATCTTTGCAAAATATTTTATCCATATTAGATTATGTCTATGCAAGCAGATTATAGAAAAAAAATCAATCTGAAATGAAAATAACTGACCGCGTCTGACGCGGTGCTGGCACATGGCTCAAAATTTTATTCCATGTGCCGTCACCGCACTTGGTGCGTTGAGATTCAATTGTGATTTCATCATCTACTTAATTTTTTCGTTTCATTTTCTAGCCAGTTTATCGGTAAATATACAACTGAGGGTATTTTTCAAATTCAGATCTTTCGGGGTCATAAAAGACTTCCAAAAACCGAGAGTAGAAAATTGTATATTGACTTTTTTATTCTTTTCACATTATTTGAAAAATATGGATTCCCAGTTTTTACCACCGGTATACAAGTATGTTCACAACAGTAGTAGATATCTGATAATTTGATCACTGTAATCAATACCAACTTTTTAGCTCCTATTTTAGGTTTTTCGGATTCAATCTCTGTTGCAGACCTCTTTGCAGTTATCTAATCAGAAAATTAGGAACTTATGCATATTTCTCGTTTATCTCACCATTTGGCTATCTCAACATTTGGCTATCTCAACATTTTGCCAATGAAGGCAATTTTTTTTAATTTGTTGTTATTCCCGTCAAACGATTGCACCGCAACGCGCAACCCTCAGAAGTATTCGAGAGACTTGTGTGAGATAGGAAATACGTAGCCCTTACCTTTTACCGTGTGGTGTCATGCACGAGACCAATGACCAAGCGGGGATTTGAACTCTCGACCCTACGCTTGAGAGGCGAATGCTCTACCAGTATGGCCACTACGGCCCATTGTAAGATATATCCATAAACAGAGCAAGTCCAGCCTTCAAATGAGTGTCCGTTAATTTCAGAAGCATTTTCAGCGTGAAATATATTTCTCCAAGTGAGTGATCTAGTGATCCAGCGTAGAGAATAAGCTTTTGAATAATTCCAGTAAATTCCATTTAAAAAAATCTTTCAGTCAAACGACTACGCCCTTATAAGTTTCACTCAAAATTAATTTTACGTTTATGTTTATGATAGTGCTTATGGTAAAGTTACGTTTATGTTGACTAAATGCACCTTCAATCTCTTTAATAACTAATTGTATCTTTGTGATAATACCCTGAATGGATTTCCGAAAGTAAGCTACTAATCCAGCCCGTGTAGCAAATATGTTACTAAAACCTGACACTAAAACCAGTAGAGATGATTTTTGGTACACGGTCAGTTTTTGAATAGTACTTTGAGAAAAAATTGTTCTGCACGCGAGCACCTATGGAAAGTGAGGAAAATTCTTCGGAAAATCGGTATTCCATCAATAACTTGGATTGTAAGGCGCAAAAATCTTTACAAAAAAAAAGAATTGACATGTTTTTTCTAAAACTTTTTCATATTTGAGAAACGTGGCCCTGAAGTGTGGTTTCTCAGTAAAGGGCCCTTGGAGCGAGGTGGGCGACGCACATGCTCAAGTAATTGGACTGTAACTGTGTGATTTCGTGTTTTGAGCGGACTGAATTCAGACTGGCACGGAAATTGTTTATTGTAAAGTTCATTTGCTAGTTTCAAACGATTGATGGTTCTGAATTTTCTCGCAAATTCTAAGAGTTGCAATCATTAAACGAAGCTGATTTAATTTTTTGACTGTATTGCAATAATCGCTAAGGAATATCTTATTAGCTAGCATCGGATATCAATTGAAATAAATTTATAAAGGACCCCGCACGTTTCTTATGGAAAAAGGGTCCCAGTCGAATTGGCCGAAAATTTAGTATAATGTAGTTTATGATATCCTGATCAAATGGGCACAATGAGATCTAATGGACAGTTTTTTATATACAAGATGTCAAACATGAAGAGGCAGCGTTGTTATTTGCCTTTAGAAAATCAATAATGTGGCGATTATTTGGATAATAATTGCAATCCTAATATTGTCGACACGAGTTATAATGAAAAGTTCTAAGAATCCGTATACAGGGTTATTAATAATTACATAATGTTTATGTAATTCTTTGAACAAAATCAGTCAAACGCAAAAGCTCGTAGACTTGCAGAATATGTATATATCATTTGATTTTGATATTGGGTGATCTGAGGTTACTATTATACTTTGATTTAATCGAATGTAGTAACACCGCACCTAGTAACACCGTGCGCTTCATATTTTCATTTTCTTTAAAGGGGAATTGAATTAAGGCTGAACACCGGCGATACATTGATTCGTTGTAATATACATATTCATTAAATGTGACGACCGGCTTTATTATCAGATATAATAAAATTTATCAAAAAATAGTTAAATCAAATAATTATAATATATTCACCTTCAAACTCAATATATTCAATTTAAATGTGTATTCAGATTACACATAAAGGCAATTACAATACAAATAGAATTTATTTATTATAGTACAACTCCCTGTACATTTATGCTGATTTGGAATTTTGGCAATTATCTAAAACAAACTCTTGAAGTTTAAAATAATAATATTGAAACTGTTACATCTGCTAAAAGGCTCGGGATAACAGAATTGGGACGAGTATTGCTACAAGAGTTAATGCTGTACAAGATGGAACAAATGCCCAAAATGACTTATAATTAGTGACTCACACGGTATGTACCTGCGATGAAGATCTTCATTATCTGTCGAATATTGGGCTATATTTCCAAAAGGATTAAATCATGTGCACATCATTCAGATATTGTTTTTTGTTGTTGTTAAAATTGTTAATTCCGTCAACCGATTGCACCCCTACGCGCAACCCTCAGAAGTCTTCGAGAGACTTGTGTGAGCTAGGGAAGACGCAGCCCTTACCTTTTAATGTGTGATGCCATGCACGAGACCGGTGAATCGGTGGATCGAACCCACGACCCCACGCATGCGAGGCGAACGCACTACCAGCCGACCACCACGGCCCATATGCAAGGATATATTTTAGAACCGTCCATCAGGTAATAATTATTGGATAACATAACATCAACAGATCATAGGCTGAGGAATCTTGTAATTCTTACAAAGATATAGCAATAAATCTGACGAGAATATACTACGAGAGTAGTTTGAGTGACAATGAATTTGAACGTTTATACACACATTATAAATGCTTAATGAATAATAAAATGCCCTAGATCGATATTACTCCACTTGTAAATCTGTTGCTCAGAAGTGTCGATATCCTCCATAAAACGATAATTTCGTATGTTTTTTGTGGTATGCATCAACATTTTTAACACGTTCACTGCGTCACGGGGCAAATATGTCCCGTGAAGCACCAGACTAATGTGCGGCATGGCATTTTGATAAAAGTACCCATCTTGCGGGGCTCATAGTCAGCATGTATCATACGGGACATATATATCTCGTACCGCACATCAGGCCAACTGTTGACGGGACATATGTATCCCGTAACGCACGTGCGGCTTGGCATGCTTCATACGATGCCGCAGTCAACGTGTTAATGCAGTAGTCTCCCATGTGAAAGCGAAAGCTGCATCATCATGTCGTTGACCAGGATCCGTATAAGATGCAATAAATAGTCATAAATATTGACCATTTTTATTTAATTTTCTACTTCTGATTAATTTGTATACTCATGTTCATAAAAAAAATTAAAAAATACATCTAAAAAGGAAAATTTTTGGTGACCCTGTATAATAGTAATCTCAGATGATCCAATATCAAAATAAAATGATATTTACCTATCTTGCAGGTATACGAGCTTTTCCGTTTGACTGATTTTGTTCAAAGAATTACATAAACATTATGTAATTATTAATAACCCTGTATACGGAGTCTTACAACTTTTCATTATAACTCGTGTCGACAATATTAAGACTTCAATAATTATCCTTAACTGTTTGTAAGAAAATAATTGCCACATTATTGATTTTCTAAAGGCAAGTAACAACGCTGCCTCTTCATGTTTGACACCCTGTATCTCAGAAACTGTGATTAGATCTCATTGTGCCCATGGAGACATTTGATCAGGACATCATAACCTAATCTCTTTCAAGTGTGAAATAAACAATATCAAATTGGATAACAGTTATATCGAGAGCCGTGATAACACCAAATTTTTGGGCATATTCATCGATAGTAAACTGAAATTTGAACAACATGTTTGCAACTTAAACAAAAAATTAGCTTCTGGATGTTATGCTGTGAGACGTGTTACAAAACAGCTAGGACTCTCAACAGGAAAAACAACTTACTATGCCTTGATAGAGTCCCACCTAAGATACGGAATCCTATTTTGGGGAGTATGCAATAAAACTCACCTGCAAAACACACTCATCTTGCAGAAACGGGCAATTAGATACTTATCTACAGCAAAGACACGCGATCCCTGTAAACCATTGTTTGTATCCCATAAAATACACACTGTCTTCGCCATCTTCATCCATGAAACAGTATGCTTAATAAAAAAACACTTTAACCAATTCAATAGTACTCCTTCCTATTACTCTATACGCAAACAAAATAATATTAACCTACCAATGCCAAATTCAACCCTAGTGAAGGACTCACTTATTTACAATGGTTGCAAGATGTTCAATCATTTACCAAAACATATAAGGAATATTAGCAACACCGACCATTTCAGAAAGTGATATTAAGTGATCGACCTTACTATAGTCTGGAAGAATTTTATTCTGACAAATTTTAACCTCTGACTCCTCTAATTTTCTTTATAGTCCTAACTTTACAATCATATATGTTTACTGTTTTGTTTTGTTGTTCTCTCAATGTCATGTCATGTCCACGTTATATACCTATAGATATAATTTTTAGATTTAAGTGAGCACTTTGTCCATAAGAATGTTTTTTTTTCTTGGTGACAATAAAGTATATCTCTCTCTCTCTATATATTATACTAAATTTTCAGCCAATTCGACTGGGACCCATTTTCCATAAAAACCGTGCGGGGTCCTTTTCGAAGAAAAAATTAAATTATATGAAGCGAATGAAGCTTATAAGAAATTGGAATTTTCTAACTGAAAATATTTGAATATTCCTTTTTGCTGAGTTCTGCTCATCCAGTTTTTCACCACAACAAAAGCAATATCATTGGAAATCAAATTCTCCAACACGTTTCCTTAGTTTCTTTTCAGGTGGACTATATGAAAATTTTTGGCATGACTAGAGATAATTCAGCATTATTATGTTGGAGTGCTTTATTTCCGGTACGCTTGGTATAATTTTGGTAATAAATACGGTAAACTTCCAACTCTGATGAATGTTTAATGGCCCTGTATCTGCCATCATTTCTTTCAAGAGCAACACTGCGCAAAGTCGGCATACCTGTACGTACTGTGGTTACTTCACCCTCTTTCAATGTTTTTTGACAAATGTAACATTTCACGGAATCACACATTATGAAAACACAGATATTGTAATATATGTATACTCTTTGAAAAAACTTTTAATGAAGTTTTTCAGAAAAACGTCACCAAATAAACAGACTTGTTTGCTTAGAACACGTCATGCGGAACAAACGTCATCTGATTGAGTCGACTGTGGTGCACCGCGATAATTTTTGCCGACTCGGTTCCCGAGGTGGAAAATTGCCGCTTGGAATTTCAAAATAAAACTGGCTTTAGAATTCCCACAAAAACATAAAAGGCACCGCGAGAAAGAGCAGATTCTCAACTACAGATTTTCACGATTTATAAAGTCGATAAGATAAACTAGCGAGACTTATAAGAAGAATTTAGATGCGTTTTAGGAAACATCCAGGAAATATAGAAAATGATGAATAAAAACTTTGTCATTAGAGGTTTATAAATACATATTCTGAAAGTAGAGAGTCTTGGCAATAAAATCACTAGTATGCTTTTTCAAAAATATTTACTTCGATATAGTTACGTCGATTGTAAAGACATCAGACATTAAAAATGAGCGAACATAAAAGCAACGGGCACAGAAAAACTTTTTTTTTAGTTATGCCCAAGATAAATTGGGAATGAATGTTATATCTGATTTGTTCAAATTTGACCAACTGAATCTTTGAACAAACTCAGACTGTCGAGCTGATTCGATAGGAAAACGTAAAAGAATTGCTGACACCGCCAGCTATACAGGGCAATTCAAATTCAACCCCCACCATTGGGATCTCCTAAACTACAGGAGATACGTCGAAGCTTAAATTGGGGCAAAGTTGCGTATTCTGGTGCATAACAAAATACTGTTTTGAAACTTGGAAAATTCCGAGTATTTCCGGAAATATCGGGAAAAAACTGAAAATCGGAATTTTCGTTTTTATTTTTTTCTATCGTTATTTGACAACATAGCTCAAAACCAAAAATACATTTTCATTGAAACTTTTTTTCAGCTACACGTTTTCATTTTCAGATTTACTATCTGACGTTTCGTCTTCTGGCATTCATCATCAACGTTTTCTTCTGTTATGGGCGCCATATTGTTTTTTTATACAGAAAAATAGTGATTCTCATTCTGATTTCATTGATGTATAATTTGTTATGATTTGCACTTCTGAAACCACAGATATTTTAAAAAAACAGCTTCATCTGAGATGGTCATGACTCCATCGAAAAATTTTGTTTAATAAACACTAGTTGTCAGAACTCATTAAACATCATAAGTTTGCACAAATACTTCAGTCGAAATGTCCTCATTCTCAAATAAAGAAAAACGAGATATGTTGCAACTTTGATAGGAATAGTACGAAAACAACACAAATTTATTTCGAATTATATCCGGGAGAAAACAGCCGGATAGAACATTATTCGGAATTTTGAGCAAACACTTGGCTGAGTACGGTGCGTTTCAAAAAACAAGAATGAAATCATGAGCTTGTAAAAAATGCACAAAAAGTATTACAACAAGTGTTCGAAATGATGGCCTTCCTCTTGAATACATAACCGAGCTCGTCGTCTCAAATTAAGAACAGCCCTAACAATATCCCTTCTTCTGATAGACCTGAATTGCGTGATGATATTGTCTCTAAATTCATCTACTGTGTCATATTTTTGCTCTCCATAGATTCTGTTCTTCAAAGTGCCCCACAAGAAAGTATCCAAAACTGTAAGGTCAGGTGACCTTGCCGGCCACCTCACTGGTCCAGAATTTCCTAACCACCTATTAGGAAATCTTTGGTGTAAATATTCGCAAACTGCTCTTTCATTGTGTGGAGGAGACCCGTCATGCTGAAACCAGCAGCTGTTATAATTAACAAGGGGAAACGTATCCATATATTCTTCGAATTCGTTTCTTAAGAACCGAAAATAGGTTTCTCCGTTCAAAGTATTAGAGACGAAATGAGGTCCAAGTATTCGGTCGTCATAAATTCCAGCCCACACATTCAAACGAAACCGAACTTGTGGTCTGACTTCTCTGAAGTGTCGTGGATTATTTTCACTCCAAATGTGCTCATTATTTCTATTAAAAACATCACAGTTCGAAAACGTACTTTCGTCGGTCCAAATAATGTTTTTCAAGAATTTTGTAGGGTCTACCCTATTCGAGAGCCAGCTACAAAATTCCATCCTTCTCTCAGGATCACCTGGATGTAATTTTTTTGAAATATGTATCTTATAACATTTCAAACCACTTTTTTGAATTCCCTCCAAACGCTCGTCTGTGGCACATCCATTTCTGCCGAGACTTGATGTGTTGATTTGGAAGGATCTGCATTTATCTAAAAAAGTACCAAAAATAATTATACTTCTTCGAATATGGAATGAACAATTATTTTACCTCGGCTAATAAGTTACGTCTAATATTTTGTTCCATTCTGCTTCCATATTTCATTCTTGGTTTTTGAAAGGCACCGTACTCAGCCAAGTGTTTGTCCAAAATTCCGAATAATGTTCTATCCGGCTGTTGTCTTTCCGGATATAATTCAAAATAAATTTGTGCTGTTTTCGTACTATTCCTATCAAATTTATAATAAAGTTTCAACATATCTCGTTTTTCTTCATTTGAGAATGAGGACAATTCGACTGAAGTATTTGTGCAAACTCATGATGTTTAATGAGTTCTGACAACTAGTGTTTATTAATAGTTATTTATGCAACAAGTGCAATAAACAAGTTTTGCACGAGTTGCATACAACATTTTTTCTACGTTCATGCAAAAAGCAAAAAATTATTTATTGAGGTGCTGCACTAGGTGTAGGAAAATGAAAAGCGCAACTTGAATACTTTATTATTAATATCGATTTGCATTGAAATAGGAACTAATACGTTACGAACAATTTAACTCAAACTTTATTTTTAGCCTCAATGTTGAAAGTGAATGAACAATTGGTGCAATTTTCAATATGAATATTTCGTAGTGAAGTACCTATTGCCAATCTCACAGAATATCTGCTAAATATGTAGTAGGTTTAAACGTTTACGTTTGTCATGATGACAGCACGTTGAAGTAGAATGACAGATGAGTGGAATAAAAACTTTATTGCACTAGTGCAATAAAGAAATTCTTTTTCCACTGAATATAGTTCAATAAAGTTTTGCTTTTTGCATGAATGTAGAAAAACAAAATTTTTCGATGGAGTCATGACCATCTCAGATGAAGTTGTTTTTTTTTTAATATCTGTGGTTTCAGAAGTGCAAATCATAACAAACTATACATCAATGAAATCAGAATGAGAATCATTATTTTTCTGTATAAAAAAACAATATGGCGCCCATAACAGAAAAAAAAGTTGATGATGAATGCCAGAAGACGAAACGTCGGATACTAAATCTGAACATGAAAACGTGTAGCTGAAAAAATGTATCAATGAAAATGTACTTTTCTGAAAATATCAATTATAGCTCATTATCCCTCATTAGAAGCAACTTTTGAAAAAAGGTGTGGATACCTTTTTTTGTAGATTTGTACGCTCTACAAGTTTCTTTCTATACATTGTATCGAAATTTTCAAGCTCTTCCAAGTTATGAATACCGAATTTCCGAGTTCTTCCGGGAGTTTTCCCCACTTTCCAAAGGTGCTCGCGTGCAAAACAATTTTTTCCTCAAAAACTGATTGTGTGCCAAAAATCGTTTCTACTGGATTTAGTGCCAGGTTAAAACCCCTGGATATTGGACTATACCTGTTAATCATTATTATACCTGTTTATAATTCTAATTTCTTCCTTCTATTCATCTTATTTCAAATAACTATAAATATCCGCTTGGTGGAATATTTGGAGAGGAAGGGTACTTCAACCTTGTCGATTTCATTCATGTCATTTATTAGTACTCTTCTGCAAAAACCTTCGAACTTGTTCGAATTTTCGCATTCACTCTTCTTGGAGTCTTTGCTTTTTTCAGGAGTGCTTATTGATTTTCCTAACGAGTGGCGACGCGACTGACTTTACTGTAAGTCGCTGCTTCATCCGTAAGGAATTATTAAATAAACGATATATTATAATTCATTGGGCAGGGACAAGACAACTCAATGTTGTCGGACCTACCCTTGCACTGCTGAGAGGCAAGAACCTCGAAACAAGTGGTATTCCCAGTCGAATTTAAGGATAATCTTTTGTTTGTTTACAATAAGCACCTGCAATTGAGTCTTCTTGGAAGAACGTTGCACACACAAATATTTGTCAGATGTAGTTCAATATCCATCACCACCACCATGCACCCCCTAAGGTTGAGACCCGGAAGGATGAACGCCCCAGCTCTCGTACGTACTCGAAAGCTCACCCCCCCTATCCACCACCCCCGCTCGTTAAAGCGGTTCCTCATCCTAATGATTTGCGATCAGCAGAATAAAATCTGATCTTTTGATATGGAGTGCTCGGCCAATTCTCGGCCTGAAACTCTCTTATATCTGACATGAGTTCAATTTGATTTAACAATGACTTTACTTAATATGCATGGTGCCCCCCTGAAACTGGCTGAAGGCCTGAAAAACACTTGGCTGAGGGCCAAGTGTTGTGTATTGAATTTACTGACTTTACTACTTGGTCGGTTCTTCTTGGAATCTGAAACATAAAAGCATGATTATAGAAATTTAAGCCTGTTGAAGTAGACGTTGGCGTCGCCGAAGGTTTCGCTTCCGTCTTACTTCTTCAAGGGTGTCGTTATCTCCCTGGTTCACTGGTCGTCTGTATTTGTCTCTGTCTCTGTCGTCTTGCTCACGTCTGTTCTCGAGGAGCTCCGCGAGCAGCGGGTTCGTGTGGGTCTCTACTCTGTCTAGAGTAGTCCCCACGTGGTTCCCGATCAGTCTGTCAATATAGTCCGGATGAATGTCTAAGTCTCGATATATAAACCTGTTTGGCATATATCGTGGTGCGTCTGTTGCCATTCTCAGGCAGACATTGAAGAAGGCCTGCATCCTCTGCCTATAACTGTTCGCGCATTGTCTTTTTTTTTCTTTGGTGTCTTGGCATCGACTGCTTTGGTCATTAGCCACGTGTTCTGGATAGGCCTTGTTACTAACTCCATGCGCCACCTTAGGAGCAGCACTGTTAATTGGAACGCAACAGTGAATCGTGCAGGACTCACCCCGGTCCAGCCACGAGATTTGAATAATTTAATCGGTCAAATTAAATTAAAAAATCCCAGCCGCAACTAGGGCTCGAACTCCGGTCCTTTCGACCCAAAGTCGGACGCTCTAACCACTGCGCCACGCCCCGACTTCGCGCATTGTCAATATCCATCGTGGTATTAGCAAGGGAAGTAGTTGTTTTCTGTCAGAATTTTACCTCATATTTTCCACTCGGAGGAATATTTAGAGAGAAAGAGTACTTCGACTCTGTTGATTTTATTCATGTCACAACTATAAATATGTCTGTAAATTTACCGAATTCCATTTTATGTTTAAGATTACAAGTAGTTGGTAGGTAAGTATTATATTGTGGATATTGAGAAACAAGTGGTTCCTATTTAATTCCGAGTAAAATACAAAAACCACCAGCAGTTCATAATTTTACCTGTGAGGATTCCTGTTTATTAACGGAAAACAAAACAAATTAATGAATTTGTAGTAACCCAACAGTCTCGAAACACAATCAACAAGTGTTTTCCTCATAATACCTTTCCATAATTGCGGTTATGAATAAGATTAGTTTCCACTTTGTTGAGCTTAACTTTCCGAATATTTTGCTTTGTTTCACTTAGAGGCACTTCCTTGAACATGAATCGTTGTTTTCAGTCCCTAATTGCCATTCACTTTGTTTGCATTTGATATCATTGTGATGGCTTAATGACTCTTCAACAATCGGTGGGTACTCATTTCAATGGGATGGTATAAATAACAGATTTCCATCAATTCTAATTTATAATCGTTCATGAATACATTAAAAAGTCTCAATTTTCTGCTGATTTCTTGCTGTTTGAATTTATTATAAGGACACGGTCGATAATTTTTGAGACCAAAAAAATTTAGAACAGTATGATACCCATTGAAAAATTTAAAAAATTTAACAAAAATTAAAGGAAATGGATGAGAGGTTAAGGGTGGAAAACGGTTTATCACCATTTCCGGCAAAACTACTAGTCAAAAAAAATGTATGGGTAAAGTTGTAGGTAAGAAAATATTGACAACTTTTGTATCGTCATTTTTTTCCCATAACCCAAAAATTTATGCGAAAAATGTAAAAAAACGACTTTTTGGTTTTTTGTTTTTGTCTACCACAATTTTTTTACGATTTTTTTTAATGTCCAAAAGATGTTGTGATTTTTTGGGAATTCCAAATATTTATTGTTTCCCCTTATTTTGATTTAATATCTAAAAAGCACCATAATTTTCAATCGAAATTTCTCACGTCATAATATCTGCTTTTTGAAAAAAGTGCGTGTGCTTTTTGTTCGTTGGAATATCTACTTTCTGATGGTATAAAAAATATACATTACTGAGGCAAATTTTACCAGAAAATGCAAAAAAACGAAAAAACTCGAATTCGACAATTTTTCTAAAATCATTACTCATGTAAAATTCTGAGCTATTTATTGAAATTTGCACATTGAATACTCGAAAACTGTAAGTTTCCATGTTACATTGATGAACTAATAATTGCAAGTCCATGAAATATAGAGATTGCAAAAAATATGCAATAATACCTAATTTTCTAAGTATTAAAGATAGAATCGCTCATCAATTAGTTTTTGCTTCTTTGATGGCATTTCTTCATCGTTAGATTCGACAAATGTTCCCGATGCTAATAGATCTTCGAAATCTTCGAAACCAACATCGTTTCCGTCTCAAATATTTTTTCCAGTTTGAATTGGTTCTTCATCTACAATTTCGTGTGAATCATGAACTTCCTCGTAGGTTTTTTCTTCAACATTGGCGCATTTTTCAGAACTATGACATATATTTGTGCATTTAAAACCATGTATTCGGCAGCCACAGTTTTTTACATCCAATTTCACAGCTGCAGTAAATAGTTTTGAGCAATGTTTCCGGAATTAACTCTTTATCTGTTAATTTGGGCAAAATGCCACGTTGATGTTGATTCCAGCCCCAATTGTTGCTGTCAGTTCGTTATCCAGCCAAGTTTGAAGCTGATAATATGCCCTGTAACAATGTTACTCTGCGCTTTCTGTTGGTGGGAGATTTGGCAAATTTCAGATCTTACTCAAACAGTTATGAGTTGAAAACCAAAGTAGTATGAAAAGATAGTATGAAAACATGAATAAAATGAAAAATGCCCTGAAAAAATACACAAACCAAGATACTAATTACTATAAACAGAAACGGAATCATTGGTCATATATACCATACTATATACGAATATTCATTAAAATATGATGTTGAATCGTTAGAAAGCTCTCAGGATTTCACATAATAAAAGGTAACGTAGATGTCAAAATTTTATTTTGAACCGTAATCAACATTTAGGTAAAGTATGGGTGTAAAGTTAAGACTCGTTTGATTTTTTTCGAGTTATTAAAAAGAGAATAAGAATGCCGACAGTCCACGTGTACTCGATTCATTACTGGATACATCGTTGCACCTATTGGTCAATATCAAAGAAGAGCGCACTGTGATTGGATACAATGCCATAAAGTTCGCACTAGTCGGCATTTTTTCAAATCGATAGCACAACTGAAAATGTAATTGTAAATATAGTTAATAGGAACAGGGACGGACCGCTGCGTTTATGAATTATACTCACAAACAGTGTCGACTACCTATGTGCTTATCGAAAATATCAGCGGCACATTTGACACCCACTGACATATTATTCAACATATCACCGTCATCAAACGGACACCAAAACGCCTTATTGGAATAAAATAACAATGATACAACAAAGACGCACAAGAAGAAAGATTCATGACACTACTACAGATCAAGGGTTCCTGTATACAACTCTGTTGAAATTCGGCATGAGCCAGTGTTTCTCAGATGTGCTGATAGTCCGGGAGGCGATTTTACAATTTGACGATGATGAGGGACCGATTGGCTTCAATTGTATTCGATAGAATAGTCTTTCATTAAGAGAAGCCATGCTGATTGGGTGTGTCGGAGTACAGTGTGACGGGTAAGTTGATGTAATCAAATAACGGACACAGCAGCTAATAAGTAACCATAATGATATATTTACACATGTTTCATAATAAAAAAAAACACTCAACAATTAAAAATATATACAGCTTGCTAATGAATGACTATCAAGCTCGACCAGATAAATGCTAGTCGAGGAGCTCGAAAAACGGGGAACATCGCGGCTTGAGAACTGAAATATTTTGGAATGTTGTTAAAGATTATTTTCTTTGGAAATGAAAATTATTGTTAGTTTTATTGTTGGTAAAACCCCTACAGGTGATTGTAAAAGGATTTTGAAATCCTTCAAAAACAAAAATAGAAAACTGAGGGACCTAGTCATCGTTTCCTCGCGTTCCCTACTAAGGTAGGGAACGCGTCAGATAGTTATGATACACTTTCGTATACGAAAATATTCAAAACGATATGCGACTAGCTTATGATTTGATAGATTGTGTGTATATATTTCCCTATTCCTTGGTCAGAGTAACTAAATATTTAGGTTTATGCTTGGATGACGAACACATATTTTTCAAACACATGAGCTACCGTTGTCAGATCTCGTATAAGGTATACTGCGCCAATTATATCCCAACCGCAAAATTTCATCAATAAATAGCTGATGCAATTCAATCTATCATATTGTGACAGCATTTATGGACCACCACTTTTAGGTACTGATGCATTGTAGCTACAAAAAATTCAATATTTCTCCATTAATTTTTTCTATGGTATTCGAAAATTCTACGATATAGGTTCGAACCACAATTATTCTTGGAGGCTCAAATCAGAAAACCTGAGCAAACCTGATTCAATTTTTCTGGAACCAACAAATGAACTTCAAGTAATGAACACGATTGCCTAACTGAAAAACAAAAAAGTTCCGGGGTATGACGGTCTGAAAGCAGAAACATTGAAAGCTATCTCAACCTATGTATATGTAAACCACTAACACACATAATCAACAAATGTTTCGAACTGGGTCAATTTCCGTATGCTTTCAAATTATCAGTGGTGACCCCCATATACAAACATGGAGGAAAACAAAAAGTTACAAACTACAGACCAATCTCTCTTATAACATCTCTCAGTAAAGTAGTTGAAAAAATTCTAAAGAGTAGATTAAATAAATTCTTGAACAAATATAACCTTCTATCAGCATCCCAGTTCGGCTTTCGAGAACATATATCTACACAAGACGCTATTCACGTTTTAACAAATGACATTTACGAATGTTTAGACAAAAACATTCCATGTTTAGGCGTATTTGTAGATTTAAGTAAGGCTTTCGACACAGTTGACCACACTATGGTTCTAGCCACACTGGATGATATAAGAATACGAGGTACAGCAAATGACTTACAGAATGACAAACAGAAAACAAAGTAAAAATTCGAAATGATACAAGCTTGGAAGAAATGATCACTTGTGGTGTATCTCAGGGGACAGTGTTGGGACCGATGTTGTTCACAATATACTTAAACAACTTATTTTTGCTAGAAAATTCTGGAAAAATCTTAAGCTTTGCTGATGACACAGTCATTGTTTATAAAGAAAATAATTGGTATGATTTAATGACAAAAACTGAAAATGATCTGAATAATTTAAAAGATTGGTTTGATAGCAGACTTCTCTCAATTAATTTCAGCAAAACTCACTACCTGCCATTCAGTAGTTCAGAAACGTCTCTTCCAGACTTTGACTTAACCGTTCAACAAAATTTGCATATTAGACCTGTAAAAAAAATTAAATATCTAGGTATTTTCTTGGACCCTCACCTGAGATGGGATCAACATATTATATACCTCACTAAAAAGCTACGCTGTAATCTGTTTAGATTTAAGCAGGTGAAAACATATCTTGATTTGAAGCAAAAAAAAATTTTTTTTATCAAAGCTCAGTTGAATCTCACTTGAATTATGGGATTATAGGATGGGGAGGAGTTTCACGAACCTACTTGAATATGCTTGATATCTCGAAAAAAAGATTTCTAAGAATTATACTGAATCAAGACTACAGATACCCAAGTGACACTCTATATGCTATATACATTTTTATTTTATTTTAATTTACATTTATTATCTTTTAATCACATTAACATTATTATAAGTAACTAAAATAATTTATTACCCGATTTTTGTACGTAGACAGTATTTATATTTTATATAGTGTTTTATACTACTTGTTTGTACTAATTTTTTATACTACTTGTTTTTTATACAGTGCGACGCTAAATTATGAAACAAATTCATTATTTCTGAATATAAAGATATATCGGAAAAATCGTCGGACAGGTCGATTTTCTTTTCCGATGGGCCAATTTTTGAACCTCACCCAAAATATATAGGGCTATCCGCATTTGAGGAAAAGCTACTTTGGTGATATTTTTAAATGGGACACCCAGTATATTACTACTTGTTATATGTTTACCCAAATATTCACCCACACACAGGGCTTGCCCTCAGTGGGATGCCAATTTATTCATCTATACTTTATTGTATTTTCGTATTTATGTTCAATGTTATGCTTTAATTATACTACTTTACCTATATATCGTGAATCGAAATGATGAATAAATATTATTATTATGAAAATATCTCCTTACTAACAGGCGAACCACTTCATCTGGAAATACACAACACAAAGATATTGAATAATATTGCAAAGTTGCCCTTCAAAGGAGTATCAGTATCGATAGACGACCACATGCCTTGTTGTAAAGCAAGTGTAAAATCAGTTTGCCTAGAGGCCAATCACAATAAAAAAAATCCATTTGTTGTATACCTTTTGAGACACGCTGTATATAGGTATATTATTTTCTTACATTGATTTGGAAAACAGCTTTAGCTGGTACCTTTCACCAAATAATTTAACGTGCTCTGTTACCTTCTTATCCTCTTATCTTGTGCATATTGGTAAATATAGTTGATTTCTATTATACATGAAATCTATGCTTGCTTTGTAAGAATATAGGGTTATTTCCCCTTTTCAATGGGTTTTTCACCAGAACCTTATACAAACAATGCGGAGGGCTAACTTTTATTGCGGAGACAAAGGTCGTAGTACGATTGTTGGTGAATGAACCCAAAGATATTCCTTGAAATTCAATTTATGGCAGAGAGAATGAAATAGCTACATAAAAGTTGTCATTCGGACGCCATCTACAGAAATTCTGATTGAGTATTTCATTCTCAAAGCCTTTCTCTATAGACAGTCTTTATAACACCGAAAGAGAAAATACTCCAGACATACAAATAAAACAATTGCTAAAAAATAGTATTTAAAAAATAAACGTTTGTTAAACCAAGTTCAGGGCTTGACGAGATCTTGAGGCCAATTTATTTCCTCTTTCCCCAGACTATGAAAGAATACTCGGAATGTCATTGTATGGAGTAAAACGTGGACTAGCCTTTGCACTTTTTCATCATCAAAAAAAATCAAAGAGTTACCCAAGGCATGAACTTTTTTTTTCTAGTCTCAAAATCCTATTACGTATAACGGGTCAGAGCAGTTTAACGAAATTACACCCATATCAGATATACCAAGCGCAAAGAGGCAAGTCGAAAAAGCCGTGACAATTAACAAAAAGCCAAACATTTTTCAAAGAACAGTTGGTTGGAATTCGACATCTTGCTACCCCAACCCCACAGCAAGACTGAACGCAGCTCCGCCATCAAAGCTCAAGCTCCCTGCTCTGCAACCGTGTATACCCTTGATTAATGACAGAACTTAATTAAAAGTAAAATTAGACTTACATTTCTCACAACAGTTCGTGGCTGCGGAGCGCCTTCTGCGTTCAGAAGAGATCTGCCATTTTATGTGACTGCTAACTTTTACTTATGCCAAATACCGCTGTTTTTCCGTGAAATACGGTTAATTGATAAGGGGCTGTGATTATTTCTTGTCAAAGCTGCTACAGCTTGATTTAGAAAGCCATTTTTTCAAGCGGAACTAAATAACGATTCAATCATTTTTGGCAATGGATTCATTGTTAGTACAGTGACTTTGAGTGAATAACCTGATTGTGATCTTCAATAACTTCAAAGATTAAAGCAAGGGCTTCCAAGATACATAAAAAAAATCATGATAATGATGATAGTTATTCCTTAATATTAAAATTATTTAAAAAATATTTCTTCCAGAATATATCAGATTTGCTGGTTGATTCATATTGTCCAACAAATGAAATTGAACAGCAGAGAAAGTGTGCAAAATTTGAGTATCGGGATCATTTTTGTTGCAATGATAAAAAAACTCCTCAAAAAATTAACGACTTTATCAACACAGTCGAATACAATAAGTCAAGAACAGCAGACGCCAAGATCAACGAATTGAAACCTACATCCGACGTCAAGTCTGTAATAATTCTAAAAGAAATCTGTTCTCAAATCTCAAGATTCCAGAGTCTTCCTAAAATTCACAAACTCCAAATTCCTCCTACACGAACACAACGCAACACGCGACGAACACAAATTATCTCGAAAACAGAAATGTTTTGGGAGCTCGTTTAGTAACAAACAGTCGTTGCCGACCGATGATGAACAGAACAGATGAACAGATGGCTTCAGTGCTGTCTGTGTTGACCTACCCTGGCACTGATGAGAGGCAAAAACCTCGAAACTGATCTGCAGGTGGTCACCCTATCCAAATCAAAACATAATTCTGCTGGTTGGTCACAGAGGGCACTTGCAACTGCGTCCTCTGATGCTTTGAGGAACGTAGCACAAATATCTGCTAGATTTAATTCAATACCCGTCGTGGTCTTAGCCAGGGGAGCAGTTGTTTTCTGACAGGTACTTGCCATAATAAGCCTCGTAGTAGGTGTATATGGGAGTAAAGGGTTCCTCATCGGTCGGCAACGACTGTTCGTTACAAATTACCTCGTTGTTCTCTTCAGAAGATCGAATAAACTGATCTTGCTTCGTTGCTTGTTGACCATGACTTGTCTCCCCTTGTACTTCTGAATCTTGATCTTCCAGCAGCTCCTTTTTATATGGCCAGATTTTCCGCAGGTATAACAGCATCTCTTTCTGTTTTCTTCAGGAGGCATGTGTTTGCCTAATGCTGAAATAGAGTCCAAAACTCAGAGGGTGTTCAATTGTGTGGAAGGTGCATCACTTCCAGACTCTTCTGGATCTTATCCACTTCTTCGTTAATCTTATTCACCTCCTATGACTCCCGTTCATCTATCTTGGACATGTCATTTCCAACGTCTTGTGCCCTTTTTTTGACTCTTTGGACTCTGCCCATGACTTTTTAGACTTCGCCTCCTTTGATTTCTTGTACTTCTCCTTTGACTTCCTATACTATTTCAGTGATTTCATTTTGGAAATAAATTCCTTAATATCCCATATCATTCGACTATCTGATGAACACCACAGACACTACTTTAGAAACGGCTACGCATCAAATCATATAGACAGTCTCCCAGAAAACGAAAACAAACTCAAACAAATTGAAAACCTACCTACCATACAATTTATTTTTTATTCCGTTACATCAAGATATGACAGACAAAATCAGTCGGATTTTCAATAGCGCAAATATAAAAACAATTTCCACCACAGACTAGAAGCTGTATCCTACCCCATCAGATCAACAAAGAACAAAAGTACGAACAATGTTGTGTATCAAATTCCGTCCTATATGGGAGAAACATGCAAAAGGTGGATACAGACCGGTGCAACAGACCGGTGCGTTACAGATCATATCAGTTTGGACGGTAGCCTGTTTGGCTGTTTGTAAGCGTCAGTTTGAGGCGCATTGGCATCTTCATTCCGGTTTGACCGTTTATGTCGCGCACTACTGGCATTAATCTATTCATCGAAGTGAAATTTAATAGGCAACGGGTCCATGCAAGTAAATGAACACGAGTTTCTTCTTATGGTTATATAGAATACATGTTATGATATCAAATTAGATTCTAACATTCAACATTCGTCACTTATTGGGTCCATCATCATGATCCACAAAAACAGTCGTCAATATACAAAAGTTAAAAACTGGTAACTGACTTAGTGAACTGAAAAAGACAAGTACCTGAACAGGGGCGTCCCAAAATGAATGGTAAATTTAAATAATGTGGTAAATAAATACTTCAGAAACTTTATCTGTGTAGTCTGTCATAATGTATTCCACCCAAGCTGTATTAAAAACGTGTTTAAACTGGGACAGCAGAAAATTATCTGTTCGACTGAATGTCAGTTCTTCAAAGAACATAACGAAAAGAAGGTACAAACTCTGATGGATGAACTAAGTATCAAAACTTCAAACACTCCTAGAAGAAAAAGAAAGTTATGTAGGACGGCTCAAAAGAAGCTCTCAGAATTTTGAGGTATCGGTGCTTGAAGCTGAGATGGCACTATTGGAGAAAATTGACAATCAGTTGAGGTTAATTGACGAACTTAGTACTGAAATAATAACTCTGAAGAAAGAAAACGAAAATATACTGAAAGGCACCAAAGAAAAACAGGAAGCTATCACAAAATTAAAAAATGATGTAACAGAACTGAACGGGATAAATAGAAATATGATCGCTGCTATAAAATAATAATTTATTTTGGATCAAACAATTACAATATAAATATGAAAAATAAAAAGATACAGTAGCATGAATAAAATAAAGTATTTAACAATAATAATGATCAGGGAAAAGAACATAAGCATCTCCGCTAACAAGAGAATTTGAAGACACTATTGACTCACTAGAGTAATTGAACTCATGCCGAAAGCCAATGAAAAGGTGTCTACATAAAGCCATGTAGTGTCCACTGACGGTAGATCCGCTGTGATTGGACAACGCATAGAGAAAGTAACAACAAAATGACACATTGTCAGCTGCATAGAGACTCATATCCAATATTTCTGAAGGAAAATCATTTAATCAATTCATCTTATAATTTAAATTGTTTTCTAAAATCCTCTGTTGGAGAAAAACGATTTAAATGGAACACTAAAATTTTGGGAAATTTTTTGTTCAATATTGATTTAATGCACTTCCTCCTATTACAGCACTTCGAACAAGTAGCTTTCTCGTCTCCGTCCAAAGTTTCTTCTTTGGTAAATGCATCCAAACAATCTTGAATATTAAGTTGGCCTGATGAACTTGTCGGAATTGGAAGAGAAAGAACCCAAAATGGATCAGCCGAAACTGAATTTTGACCACAATACGCACATTTTAATGTAGATTTGAGTTGTCCGACAAAATTATCCACAATATTGGAGTTGCCCATCATCAATAATCTCGACCACTCCCCTATTTCCTAAGACTTTATCAAAATGTGTGTACCTCTTACATACAGCTAATAACGCAAATGCGCCACCGAATCACCGACCCGGAGTGCTGATTCTTTTTTTGTTTTTATTTTATTACTATTGATTTTGATTTAAAATTAAATTTGTTTTTCTGATAAAAACACCAAGATAAAGAAAAATCAATGGCCATTTTCCTGAATAATCCAGTTCAATCTATCTAATCAGCGATTACTTTCCTACCAATGTTTTTTTACATGTCCTCTTTGTGTAGTTCATTTAGTTTATATTCACTTCCTTCGCTATAGTTTCCTTTCCTTAACATCACTAAAGAAAGAGTTCGTTTAAGTTTACAACATGCCGTTCAGATAGATGGAACAGAGCAAAATTAAAATTGACATATGCTCCAACTGAATTTAATCTCCAATATTGACTCAAATTTGAATCAATTAGAATAGTATTATTCAAATGTACCTTATTGAATTTGAAGTGATAGCGGATGATCATTTTCTTTGCTGAAATAATTGAAAGTATAATCGGTTTCTACCAACTTATAAACCGATATTTCTTTGATTAAATTGGTAGTTATCAAGTAATATACAGAGTGTTATGTAATAAGTTTCCGATATTCCACAGGACGATTCCTCAGTTATTTTTAAGATGAAAAGTTCACATAAACATGGGTCCGCAAGGCCTTCAGTTTTTAGATACAGGGTTTTGAAAATTTATTTCTATTTTGGTTTTTCGAAAATAATTTTTCAAATTATGTCGATATTTGGACGAAAATTGGTAATTGGGGACTTTTCAATATGAGAAATTCAAATTTGATCTTAGTTTGGCACTCAAGTGTAGGGGGCGCCACCTACAGGTCTTGGTCTCTTTTGGAGAGTCACAACTTTGTCGTGCATGTATGTATCACATTTTCTAGAAGAAAACTCTATTACCCTATAATTTCTACGTGAAAAAGGTGTGCTTGTCAAAAGGCGCTACAAGCAGCCGTTTTCGAAATATTTCATTTTAAATTAATCGATGTATCCAATCGATGTATCCAATCGTCTTCTCATTGATTCTCGAACTCTTTGAAAATAAAAGTATCAAGTAGGCTAGTAAGTATATTCCATTGTTTTTTGTTGTGCTGTCATGTCAAAAACAATATCTTCGCGCATAGTTAACTAGTTTTATTTGTTATCAATGCGATTATTTCTTTGAAAATGGTTAACTTTGCCAATGCACAGTATGCTACCATACATTTTACATACGGACTTGCTAACGGAAATGCATATGAGGCTAGACGTTTGCATCAGGAGCGTTATCCGAACCGCACAACTCCTACTTCAAAAACCTGTTGAAGAATTCACACTCGGTTAAGGGAAACAGGAAGTTTTGAGAAAGCTAATCATCTGTCGGGTTCACATCGGACGGTAAGAACCCCATCAACTGAGGAAGCAGTTCTCAATCTGGTAGGAGAACACCCGGAAACAAGCTCCAGAAAACTAACGCTGACGTTAAACATTTCTTATGTTCTGGTATGGAAAATTTTAATTGATAATTTGTTATATCCCTACCATATTGAAAGAGTTCAGGCACTCCTCCATCGTGACTTTCCGTAACGTATCAACTTCTGTCGTTGGTTATCCAAAATCCTTTATTTGGAAATCAAATCCTGTTTACCGACGAAGCAAATTTATCACGCAACGCTATAAGCAATATTTACAACAATCATTTGTGGTCAGAGAAAAACCCCCATGCGATACCAGAATCACATTTCCAAGAACAGTTCTCTCTCAACGTGTGGGCAGGGTTCCTTGAAGATTATTTTATAGACCCATTCTTTATTCCGGGAAGATTAAACGGAGAGAGATATCGTAATTTTCTTGAAGAAGATTTGCTTATTTTACTGGAAGCTGTGCCGCTTAGACTACGAAATGGAATATGGTCCATGCACGACGGTGACCCCGCACATTTTAGTATTCTAGCGCGAGAATTTTCAGATCTAACTTTCAGCAACCGTTGGGTAAGTCGGGAAGGGTCTCAACAATGGCCCCCTAGGTCACCAGACCTTAACAGTTTGGATTTTTTCCTGTGGGGACATCTAAAATCCTTAATTTACCAGATACCTATTCAAAATGAAGAAGAATTGAGAAATCGAATAATTAACTCTTGCAGATCGAATTTTCCAAAGAGTGCGCGAATCGATGAGAAGAAGATTGGATGCGTGCATACAGGAGGATTTATATCTAGTGTTCCATTATTTATTGTTGATTAATAATTAGCGTTTGAAATAATTGAAAATAAAAATCAAATATTCTCACTTTTTGACAAACGCATGCATGGATTAATTTAAATCAAAATATCTCAAAAACGGCTGCTTGTAGCGACTTTTGACAAATATACATTTTTCACGTAAAAATGATAGTGGAATACATTTTTTTTTTCTAGAAGATGTGATACATACATGCACGACAAAGTTGTGACTCCCCTAAAGAGACCAAGACCTGTAGGTGCCGCCCCCTACAATTGAGTGCCAAACTAAGCTAAAATTTGAATTTCTCAAAATAAAAATATATTTTCAACTCCCCATATCTCAAAACTGAAGGCCTTGCGGACCCATGTTTATATGAACTTTTTGTGTGTTTCATCCAAATGGAATAAATTCTGTAATAAGTAAACGGGAGAGTGTTCGAAATAACGCTCGAACACATCGATTTTCAGAGGCGCATTTTCATCAATGGAAACATTTTATACAGGGTGTGTTATGTAACAGCGGCCAATACTACCTTTCTCATTTAAAACGCAACACCTTATATTTTATTAAATTTTGTGGATTCTTCGGACAATTCTAGACATATTTCATGAGCAATGTCCTATACCCATCTTCAACTGTTTCGGAAATAGCAACTGTTTTCTGATCTATTGCAAAAATTAACATTAAAAATAGAAAATCATTTGATTACAGAGATTCACTACAATAAACTCAAAAATTAATGAGTAGTACTTCTTGATAATATAAAAAACCAATAATGTCAATGTAGAAGATGTTAAAAATGCTCGCCGCAAACGTCTTGGCAGCATCCTAATCTTAAATAAAAATGTCTGACGTTAGTCAACATCGCAGGCATGACGGATCTAATCGCAATCGTTATTCGTCTTCTAAGTCAACTAAGTCAAGGGGTTTAGTTTCGTATACAATACTTTTGACACATTTACATAAAATGACGTCATTCTAATGACGTCAGATCAGGGAATCGTGCTGGCCATTCCAGCGGATTATGAAGAAGAAATAGGCTGATAGTGGATGACAAATTCAATGAGATGAGTCGTATTTTTCATAATTCCCAATGTCAAACAACAAATTGTCATAAATGATGAAAAATTTGCGTCTGGAAGAGTAAAAATGTTCTCGAAAATGGAAATTAAAGAGTTGGGATATGCTAAAAATACTCATACGTGCTATTGATATCCATTTGTTCCCAAGAACATTTTATTCTGTCAATTAAATTCTCGTTACAAAAAAATTGTCAATGGGTAAAATCTGAAAAAGTTTTTGATATTCTTAAAAAAATATGGTGGAATGAAATAATTGTTTATTTGACCTGGCACCTATGTTGCGGCAGCGTGGGTTGTCGGTTGGTCGGATTAAGTTTTACTTCGTCGATTGTCAGTTGTCACTGCTAAAAGCTTTCTTCTGGTTTGCTGCTGTGTTGGTTTGTGTAGAAGTTTGATGCTCACATATTTATGTTTTTTTCTGTTACTCTCTCGGATCAATCAACAAATAATGTCCCACGTACAGGTAAAGTTTTCCGAGAAGGACGGAGGCCATCGTTGAAAAAAAGTTGGTAAAGCTGCGGAAACGGGAAGTGTTGTGGCCGCCATTGAAAAACCAAAGAAGTTTCGATAAATATATCATCAAGAATATTGGAAGTTCCATTCAATCAGTCAATGTTTGTATGGAACAGTTATGAACAAAACTACACCAATAAACTGTGATTAAGGTATAAAGTAGGAGCACCCAGGATTTCTAAAGTAATGAAGTCTTTGTGATATTATGAAACCCAAATCCTGCAAGAGATTATAAATACGTGATTATTCTTTCACAATACTAAACTATTTTCAAAGATCTATCATATTTCATGCACTGTTATCTGATAATGAATGTACGTTTGCTACAACATCCTGTAATATGTTTTATACTTGAAAATTATTGAATGTAATATTGTATTGTATTATAACAGCAACAACAACAATTTAAGTGTATTTTATTCTACTTCCCCAGAACTATCAGTTTCGACATGAACTGTGGAAGTCCTTCAAAAGATGTCATTTATTGGTCATTTGACTGACGTCTATTAATGGTCATGTAGATCTTCAAAATGTCGTCTTCTTTTCTGACGTCAGAGTGATGTCCTGCTCATGACGTACAGGACGTCATGAGCTGGACATTTTGACGTCTTTTCATAGTCTCTAGTTGTTTCATTTCGACGTCAGTTGGTCAATTCTTTGACCAAATTAGGACGTCATTTTGACGTCAACGTGCTACCTGGGTATACTTCTGCCCGAAGAAGCCTTTATATGACGAAACATTTTGAAAACATAAATATTTAACAATCAAAATTAAAGTTTTATTATAAACATAAATAGGAAATCTCTGCAGTGTTGTTAGGCGTGAGGCATTTTTAAGATGTAACGAAACATCTTGACGTCGATTTCGAAAAGAAATACTTCTAGTCCTGTCCAAAACTGTCCTTCATTGGCCTCAATTAAATTCATTAAAAGGATTCTATATTACGACTTATCCCCTTTCGAATCTTGCGAAGGTGAATAAAGACAATATGTTACCAATAAATTCCTTCGACAGCCCATTTAGAGTCGAAGAAAATCAATCATTCGTCCCACGATCCCTCGCTCGCGAAGGTCTACGCAGGCCCCCTCATAAATGTCCGTCAGGGATCGCTCTCGTTGACAAACAAGCGATTGAGAAGCGGAAAATCACGCACTGCACCCCGAAGGGATCGCCCTATTCGCCCTACGGGGGACCGCACGCCCGGAACGATTATGCGGACCTTTGAAATGAACGCCAAGGTTCATGACAAAAAAGGTGTAATTGTATAGCTGAATATACAGGATGATTCCGAATTCTAGATAGAATAGAATAAAATATATGTCATGCTCAGCAGACGGTTTCTTTACCTGTCAGTAAATCATATACAGTGTTTTTTATTTCATTGAAAATAAAATGATTTTACATTTTTTTTTCTCATATTATAGTACTCAGGAATACCTACCATTATGTTGATGGAACGTTCGTATGTCCATTTTCCACGGCTAACTATGACCAATTGAAAAGTGAAAAAGAGGGGAAAACATATTAGGGATTTTTTCATCACCAAATTAACATCATATTCTGTTCTAGATTACTCTCGAACCCCTAGATCCCAATGCTTGAATCAAAATTATACAGGGTGTCATTTGTAGCTGGTAATGTAATTATCTCTTTCTCATCAGTAATATATGCTTAATTTTCAAAATTTCTCCACTTTTTAAAAAAATCACCATTAATATTGCGAAAAATAACCAAATACTACTTTTCCATGGCAAACTATGACAACTTGAATTGTGAAAAATTGAGAAAAAATTTATTAAGGATCTTTTATTGAAAAATTAATCCCAACTCCTGGTTTTAGAATGTTCCAGAACTCCAGACCTCAATGCTGAATCAGAAATATACAGGGTGTCATGTGTAGCTGGCAATATCACCAACTCTTATTCATCCATAATGCTTGGTTGATTTCAAAATATGTTTTTTTGTCACAAAGTGCCCAAAAATGTTCCATTATCACTGTAGGAAGTAACCAAGAATCACTTTTTCATGGCTAACTATGAACAACTGAAAATGGAAATATTGGGAAAAAAAAAACAAAATACCTATCATGGACTCTTTTATCATAGAACTAACATCAGATTCTGGATCAGAATACTCTGAAATTCCCTTATCTCAATTCCTGAGAAATATATGGCTGGCTTTATCCGTGAGCTGCGCCAGCACTTCCAGGCGCTCCGGCCAGTCAGCAGCACCATCAGCACCATCGACACCAGCAGCAACACCCGCAGCAACACCAGCACAAGCAGCAGCACCTGCACAAGCAGCACCACCTGCACCAGCAGCACAACCTGCACCAGCAGCACCACCTGCACTAGTAGCACCACCCGCTCCAGCAGCACCACCTGCATCATCAGCACCACCTGCACCAGCAGCACCACTTGCCGCCACGACGCGTTCAGGATGTCGCGTTAATTATTCCGAGCAATGTCAAGCAGGAAGTATATAATTTATTTTTATTGCAAATCAATTCTTTCATTTTGCTGATTACATAGAATAACCTCAAGATGGAATAATTTGCAGTACTAGCATCTTATATTTTATTCTGAGCAAAATTCGCAGATTTTCATTTTTTATTGGCAGGTTTAGTTAATAATGATAATCAGATTTGTTCAAGTTTTTTTAGTTTTCATTTTTTTAGTATTCTCTTTTAGTTTTATATCGTTCACCACTGGCAAGGGGGTAATGTAAGGGTTTTACTAAAAATAAAACTCACAATAATTTTTATTTCCAAAGAAAGTAATCTTTAACAACACTTCTGAATATTTTTATATTTTTATTTCTTGTTCTTTATTAAATTCAAAGATAATAGAAATTGGGCCTTTGACCGACTATAAATGTTTATATGGGATAATAACTCGGAATTTCATATTTATATTTCTGTTAATCGGATTACCTACAATGCGAAACCTTGCCTGCCAGCTATTATTTTTATGCCGGAAGGACAATTTGGAAATTTGGAATGACGTAGGGTGGGTTCTTTCCTTATTTCTGGCCTGCAATGAACAGAGGGAGTTCAAAAGATGAGAGAAAATGTCCTACAGTGATATACCCCCTAAGAAGTCCAGGGATAATACGGTATTCGCGAACAGGCGAGTCCTCCCCTGCACAAAGAGGAGCTAGATGCACCCGCCGCAGGTGGCACGTGACACCACGTGTCTATAACAATAAGATGATCCCGTCAAAAACAAGGACTAAGAGGATCATGAAAATCGGACGGGCGTCGGCGTTCATAGTCGACGGCGGGCGTCGATTTAAATCTCACCTGCCTCCCTATTCGTTCTCTGTACTATCCCAAGTCGTCATGACAATTGATTCATTTTGCAGCTTTGATCTTTCAAGAGCTTCAAATTTCAATATCCTCGTACGTTTCTAATAAAATGTTTCATTGCTACTCGTAGTGGCGTTTTTTTGCTTGTTTGGACTTTGTTCGGGTTAAATTAAATTTTAAATAACCTTCATATGAATATTAAAAAGCGCTTTTTGAAACAGAGTATGCCAATTTTTTTTTTATTAGTACCGTGACTACGCCGAGTAGGATCTCTTGTTTGCTGGCATGGAAACATTGAGGTTTTTCATTTTAGGAAACATTCTGACATGCCTTTGTTACTTGCTAATACGAATTTCATTAGATTCTTTAAAACTGATTGAGTGTACCTATATGGAAATTTTTCATTGGAATACTCGAATTCATTTATAATTTCAACTGTGAGTGAAATGTGGATAAACGGAATATTGAAAAACCTCTTCCATGTACTCAGGTATAGAAACAAAAATCTAATGATCAATTTAGTATTCACATAAATGAAATTCGATTAAGAAACGTACATTTTCAGGAAGAATGAATGCTTTCGAGCAAAGAATTAAAAATTGTATTTGATTCATTTAATGAATGTCGAAAATTCATAACCTCTTGCGCAGATGTGTTATCATTTACTAGGGTGAGTACGACGAATATCTTTGGTTCAATTCCAAACTCACACCAAAGCAGACAACCACTTCTAGGAAGTATTTTCTTCTTTAATATTTTTAAAGTGTTTAGGTAGTACTTGGTGTTTTGATATATTGTTGATTTTACCAGTGTAATATATCGTTTGAATATTATACCTGAAAGTATCTGTTCTCCCTCTGGCTGCTTGTAGTTTCACTGCAAAATGCTGTCATCACTCTGATCACTCAGGTATCGGTATGCTCAATGCTAGGTACTTGCTGTTTTCTTCTGGAATTTTTCAAAAAAGGCACAGATCCGGCCGTCTGCACTAGTAGACGGTCTGAAGTTCTACATATATCTAGATCTTAAAAGGTTCAAAATAATACGCACTGGAAAATCAATGAATAAGGAATAGAAAGAAAATGGTAGAATACAATTGTACAAAAATTGTGTAGTATCTTTCCAAACGTCATAGTTCTCGCGCCCCTTCAGTTTTTCTATTTGCTGGATCTGACTAGACATATTCATTCACTGATAAGAAATATTCGAACGGCTTAAACAGAATGTCCTGGGCCCATAACCTGTATTAATTCTATACTTATTTATGGGAGAGATGAATTGGGAAATGACTGACACTGACATGCACTTGACAATATGATCAATATAATTTTTTTCACATCTACACATCTACATGGTGTTAATATGTGAAGATGATATAACCAAATATAATAGTCCAACAAATTGTGCCCTGTTAGGTCAACAATGCTGATACTACATTGACACTGAGGTTCGTATCAACTTGAAACCCTATCGACTGCAGCCCATGTCGGTCCTCAACTCAATAATACTTTCTCATAAACTTGGACCTCAATGGTATTTTTTAGGTTGAATACCTCTGGCAATTCAGGCTTCGGTTTCCCTCTCCAATAATAGAACAATTTTTTAATAAGAATCTGTAAAACTGATCTAAAATGACATCTGCAATAACCAAAAATTACGGATTGACCTTTTAAATATCAATAATGAGGTGAAGATTTTTTTTTTGCATAATGAATTATAATCCTCTTTTAATATCAATATTAAAGTAAAAAAACTTTTTAATATCAATAACGATGAGAGAAACCTTTTCAATATCGATAATGAAGTGTCTGTATCAATAACGAAGAGAAATCCTCCTTCTTGGATGTATAGTGGTTAGTGACGTTAAAACTCATCAGGTTTTTTAACTCTCTGGTTGTACTGGATCAGCTAATCCAATAATCAGGAGAGCACAATAATTTGCAAAAATACAACGCAACGATTTACGAATTATGGACTTCAAAATGTTCCTCAACCAATTATTCCTCACATTGAAAATTCACTGTACGGTTTCTAATTTGAATTTTGAATAAAGGACCCCGCAAACTCCTTATGGAATTTGGGTCCCGGTGGATTTTTTTGAATTTTTGGTATGATGTAGTCCATGTAATTCTCAACAAATGTTACCATTGCGCCAATCCAAAAAAATGAACAGTTTTTCTGCTAGGGGCGTTGAAATCACCCCTTGCACAGATTAGACTATTTATTTTTGAACCCGGTAACAATATTTTCACTTGCTTCATTGTTGCTAATGTTGCACAATATTGTGCTGTTTTATAAAAAAAATTCTTACACCCTCCCCTTTTTCCCCCAACTCCTATTACGGAACGCAAAAAAAATATTTCTCGAGTGCCTTCAAATGTATCGTCGAATGTTTAAATATGCCTAAATAAGGGAAATAGCAATTTTTTATGATTATCCCCCCACAGCCCAAATTACACAAAACAAAAGAATTTCGGTGGATTTTTCTGAATTTTTGATTTGATGCAGTTCAAGTTATTTTGAATAGAAATAAATCGGGTGACAAAGCCCAAAAATTAATAGTTGTGATGCTAGGGGGCGTCGAAATCATACCTTGCTCAGAAAAGATTATTCATTATTACAGGCGGAAACATTATCTCTTCATATTTTTGTTTTATTCTATGCCGAACAGTTGTGTAAATTTTTATAAATTGAAAATCTAAAACCTCCCTCTTACCCCCTACCCCTATTTTTAAACACGAAAAAAATTTATTCCCGACTACTTGTAAATGCTTTATCAAAATAAATGTATTAATCAGATCAAATTGAAGAAATCGTACAGTTGTTTTACCTTTCCCTCCCTTCAGAAAAATATTGGTGTAGTTCGCTGACTCCTTAGTAGGGCGTAGTTCGTGATTTTTGAATATCAATTAATTGTGCGAATATCTTGAAAGTAAATAAAAATTAGATATCCACAATTTAAATTTGAGGTGGTGCCTGAATTATGTTTTTTTCGTGTTTTGAAATAGGGGTTGGAGGTAAGGGGAGGTTTTAGATTTTCAATTTATAAAAATGTACACAATTGTTCGGCATAAAATAAAACAAAAATACGAAGAGATAATGTTTCCGCCTATAATAATGAATAATCTATTCTGAGCAAGGTATGATTTCGACGCCCCCTAGCATCAAAACTATTCATTTTTGGGGTTTGTCACCCGATTTATTTCTATTCAAAATAACTTGAACTGCATCATATCAAAAATTCAGAAAAATCTACCGAAATTTTTTCGTTTTGTGTCATTTGGGGGGTGGGGGGATAATCATAAAAAATTGCTATTTCCCTTATTCAGGCATATTTAAACATTCGACGATACATTTGAATGCACTCGAGAAATATTTTTTTTGCGTTTCATAATAGGAGTTGGGGGAAAAAGGGGGGGGGGTACGAATTTTTTTTACAAAACAGCACAATATTGTGCAACATTAGCAACAATGAAACAAGTGGAAATATTGTTACCGGGTTCAAAAATAAATAGTCTAATCTGCGCAAGGTGTGATTTCAACGCCCCCTAGCAGCAAAACTGTTCATTTTTTTTGGGTTAGCGCAATGGTAACATTGGTTGAGAATTACATGGACCACATCATACCAAAAATTCAAAAAAATCCACCGGGACCCAAATTCCATAAGGAGTTTGCGGGGTCCTTTACTTGGAGTCTTCCGTCCAAACCAGCCCTAATACACCTTGATGTTTAGACCCGGAGCTGACGAATCTCGAGGTTTATCTGTCTTCAGAAGGTCCGTCATTCCTTTTGAACTATCAGAGACTCCCCACTCCAAAATTGTCCACTTGTTATTCGTTCAAATCGCAATATTTCGACTTTAAGAGGCCTTGAGCGCGATCATATTTGGGGCGTTTTTTAGGGTAAAAGAATTGATTACTCAAAAATGGTTCTTCGTATCGATTTCAAACAAGGACAGGATTCCAGAGGACGTTCGATACTAGGTACGTGCTGTAATGGAATTTGGAATTTCAAGTCACTTTTTCACAAAAAAAAATCTCAAAAATGTCCCAAAAATGCAGTTACTTTGAAGCAATTTTTTGGGTATATGAACAAATAATTTCAAATAATATAGAAGAGAAATACCATTGCAGCAACCTCGATTATCTGTGAAAAGCATCATGAGTTGATGCCGCAGACGTAGGTACATAGAATCGAACGGTCTCTAGAAGCCAGTCCTTTGAAATCGATACGACGAATCGTTTTTGAGTTATCGACTCTTTTACCAAAAAAAACGTCCCAAAAATGATAGCGCTCATGGCCTCTTAACTCACTATCAGCCACTTCAAGCTCCCCAGTCCAAAGTATCGACTTTTTCTCATGAGTCTTCATTATGGCCCAAATTCTTCCTACACTCTTGGTTCTCAGCAAAATACTGATCCTAGATAATTCAATTTTTTTTTGTCTCGTTTAATGACCGGACACATACGTTTCTTTTATCATGTGGTGACATTGCTATATTCTAAACCGTAACAGATACGAAGACGATTAAATGGGAGACAAGGTAACTATTGTGGAGAACAGTACAATGGTCAAAGAAAAGTTACAGGGAGTCTCGCCCTTCCCGAGTTATACAGGGAAAACCAAAAATGCTGTAATTTGTTTTTTACGAATAGAACTGTTATTTCTGAAAATATAAAAAAATGTATAAGGAAAGTTTTGATGTATTTAAAATGTACTATAAAAATGTAACAATGAATCTTTGATTAAACGTTTCGTGTCAACACGGCCACCATCAACATTTTTTTTCAAATACGGACCTGTCTATTTTAGTACAAATATTGATAAAGCGATAAAATCACAATTCAGTGGTACATCACACTTGATATTTTTCTAACGTTTCATTTAAAATAACTAACATCATCAGTGACAACAATTTTTAATTACGGTCCTGTCGTTAGTTCTTTTGTAAATTATTTTGATTTCTTCAAAACCTATTCAACTATTGGCATACTTCAGACTTCACCCAATAATTTCGATAAGAAGATACCCAACACAACGAACATTCGTATTTTTCCTTCTTGGGCATTTTTGTATTACAGAAATCCTTGTTTCAAGGCTGATTTCTTCTGAATCAATTATCATACTGAATATTTCTATAATTCTCAATCCTGGAAGTTACGAAAATATTAGTTTTTGGTCAAAATACGACTATTGTGTGATATGGTACAATTAAATAGCATCTCACTTCATTTACCATTTTTAAACAAGTAGGCTTTGCTTGGTTTCTATGGCAGGACACATAAATGAGTTGTTGATACGTGTTAAGAACTGTCAGTCGTTTATACACTCAGTCATATCAAAGATGTATTCAAATGACGAAAGGACTGATATGCTATTTGCTTATGCAAAATCAAATAGAAATCCTCTTTTGGCAAAAAATATGTATGGTGAGCTATACCCAAATCGTCGTATTCCAAACATTCAAATGTTTAGACGATTAGAAAGAAATTTGAGAGACTGTGGTGCATTTGATAGAAATAAAACTAGAAAATGTGTTGTTACTGGAAGTATGCGGAACCAAATAAATGTTTTAGGTAAGCAAATATTACTTCATAAAGATTAACAAAGTGACGAAAATATTTTTTTTCAATTTAGGATTGGTCAGTTACAAAAATATTTCTAATCAAGATTGTTCTTTACGAGAAATTGCCCACGAAAATTTACCAGAAATATTTTGAAAAAGAACAAATGCTACAGGATACGCAAAGTTCACCACCTCAATGAAAGGGATTACGGAAGGAGAGTACGATTTGCGATGTGGTTGAGACGTAGAAATAGGGAAGTTGGAAATATTTGTAATAAAATAATATGGACGGACGAATCAAAATTCACCAACATTGGTTGGTTTAACAGAAACATCCATTATAGGTGGAATAATACAAATGAACATTTACATAGAGAAACCAATTTCCAGGAAAGGTTCGGAATAAATGTTTGGTTGGGAATTTTGGGAACAAACATACTAGGTCCTTTCTTTTACGACGAGCATTTGAATGGTGGAATGTATTTACATTTTTTATCCAATGGGTTTGATGGCTTCTTAGATGAATTGCCACTGAACATCCGCAGTGAAATACAATATTTTCAACAAGACGGTGCTCCTCCCCATAATGCAGCAATAGTAAGGGAACATTTAGATGCAATATTCCCAAGAAAATGGATTGGAAACAATGGACCAATTGCCTGGCCAGCTCGATCCCCAGACCTGACTCCTTTAGATTTTTTTGTCTAGGGATACATAAAGGATAAAGTTTTTTCGACAACTAGTACAGATATCGACTATCTCAAACAAAAAATAAGAGATGCATGTAATAGCATTACACCCATCGTGCTAGAAAATTGCCACAGAAATTGTATGGACAGACAACTTATGTGCATTCAACAAAGAAGTTGGCAATTCGAGCATTTAATGTAGGTTATCATGAAGAATTCATTTTCTGTATTGGTTTTATTTTCACTCAAAAATTCAATATGAAATGAATTGTTTTCTGTTTCTTTGATTTCTTCTACTCTTAAGTAAGTTTATTTCCGAGGTAAAATGCTATCGTTCGTCTCTGAAACTACAGATATCTTTTATTATAGTGTAAACATAATTTTAATAGATACATTTATTCAAAGCGTCACTGATAATTTTTATATCTGAGAGTTAGGTTTTGTGGAATCCATAAACGACGTAACGACAGGACCGTAATTAAAAATTGTTGTCACTGATGATGTTAGTTATTTTTAATGAAACGTTATAAAAATATCAAGTGTGATGTACCACTGAATTGTGATTTTATCGCTTTATCAATATTTGTACTAAAACAGACAGGTACGTATTTGAAAAGAAATGTTGATGGTGGCCGTGTTGACACGAAACGTTTAATCAAAGATTCATTGTTACATTTTTATAGTACATTTAGAATACATTAAAACTTTCCTTTTCCATTTTTTTATATTTTCAGAAATAACAATTACATTCGTAAAAAAACAAATAACAGCATTTTTAGTTTTCCTTGTATAACTCGGGAAGGGCGAAACTCCCTGTAAATTTTCTTTGACCATTGTACTGTTCTCCACAATAGTTACCTTTTCTCCCATTTAATCGTCTTCGTATCTGTTACGGTTTAGAATATAGCAATGTTACCACATGATAAAAGAAACGGCCTGTATTTTGGCCATGTTCCGTTTCCAAAGTTGGTTACGGTTTGCCATATCGTACATACCGGTTACCCCATTTATCGGCTGAGAACTGGTTAGTTACGGGACACGGTTACTGAAAAATTGGAAACTCTTATGTCACCAGAGCAACCGCTCGAAATTCATCGGTAGTTTGGTGACGGTGACAACTCTCCATAAATAAAAACTGTTTTATTGGAAATATTGGAATATAGAGAAATTGGATTTTGAAAGGAATGTAAATATATTAATTTTCATCTTTATAACCATCCAGTTTTCATGTAAGTAATTTTCGAAGTTTGAGAATTAAAGTATGAACATTTTTCAGATTATGACTGAAGATATTTTGGCATGTGGAGAACAAAAAATGATTTTTTAAATTAATGTTTTTCCAGCACAGCATTATGGAAATAAAAAAATTTCTTAAATATTATATTTGTTTATAACTAATTTATAAACAAATGACGGCAAAAAATAATAACCAGTTTTAATTACTGCAATTATTAGATGTAAAAACAGCAATAATAAAACATTCGTCAAAAATAGTTATTTTTCTACGACAGTGCGTAAAGTAATACTTTTTCGTACAAGTGCGTGAAAAATCACCTGTGCGTAAAATCTTCAACTATGCTTAAAGTAATTTTTTACACACTGTTCATACATTTATGACTTTTTGAAAAATACAGTATTTTGCGTCCAATATAACTCGGAAGTCTTTATTTGATAATACGACGACAATTCATATCATTAAACATTCAAATTAATGATATAATAATAATAATAATAATAATGTTTATTCATGTTAATACAAGAAAAATAATACAAAAACACAGCGAATAAACAAGAAGAAAATCACGAAGCTTAAGTATGGAACTATCGCTTGTATGTGACATAGGAAGTAATTAAATCTAAAATAGTGTAAATAATAATAGTAATAGAAATTTAAAAATAATATAACCAAATATAGTATCTAGTATCAAGACAAAATACAAAAATCCTGATCAATGACGTTTTAATCATGATGCATAATCATTTCCTTCCAATATTTGGGGTGTATATGTCATAATAATAATAGTTTATATTTTCATAAAAAATTTAACAATTCACAAATAAGCGGTGAAAAATCACAGAGTTTGTACAAAGCAATCTTTGGCGATGTTCTTTTGAAATTAATAGTCATGTCCGGTTATTAAGTCACAATAATGGTGAGTTTTGTTTCGTTTCGGTATTTTCTGTTTTTAATTTCATTTCTTTTTTATCCTTTAAAAGCATTGTTGATGATGTTGTGAAAAACATATCGATTCGTTTGTAGAATCCATTGTTTTAATTCTACTTTAAATTTTGCACTACTTTTGACGTTTTTAATATGAATTGGTAGAATATTATATAATTTCGTACTCAAAAAATTGCAACTTCGTTGTCCTATAGTTTCTTCACATTTCAATAAAACAGATTTCTCATTCTTTTTCCTGGTTTCGTACTTATGACCACTGAATTTCAATATAATTTTTTTACTTTTAATATTGAGGAGTATTTTCATCACAAAGATTTGCCTGATGTCGTTTACTTGACTCTCTTTGAAAAGGGCATCACTAGAATATCTAATATCTCTCCGGAAAATTATCCTCAAGATCCATTTTTGGGTATTATTTAACCATTGTTTAAATAGAACATAGTTAGTCAATGCCTGTGGAAAAGGTATTGGACACAAACGCGAGTGTCATCTAGCGTGATTAGTTACAAACATGAATATTTGACGTCATTTTAATGCAGGTTTCTTCAAAAAACCCTGATTTTAATGCTTTTCCATTGTTTTAATCAAATTACGACATGACTTGGAGGCCAGATCACTGAAGTTACGAAGTGACTTGGATGCGAGCTCACTATCGCCAAGTATATGTCGCATCCATTTTGATCCAATTATAATCCCATAAGGTTGACTAACTATCTTCTATATAAACAATATCCAAATGGTTGTCTGTTACTCCTCCCCATCCCAGAATACCATACTGAAGTTGGCTCTGAATCAATGAATAATATATTACTTTGAGTTGGGGGATTTTTAAAAATCCTCTGAGGTATTTTAGTCGCGTTAACAATCCCCGCACTTTATTGGTTAGACCGGTAGTATGGTAATCCCACCGCATGTGTCTATCCACGATCACTCCCAAATATTTGATTGATTCAGCTTCTGGGATAGCTGTATCTTGCACTGAGAAAATTGATTTAAATTTGCAATGTATTTTCAATGCTTAGAGTGGAACATTATTCCAGATTCATGGGAATCTTACTTCTATCGTTCAATTTTTAAAACACAAGATGTATCTATACGCACTTGAAATGATATATCATTCAGCGCATAAAATTTCCTTCAATATACTGAAAATAATTGTGTGAATATTCCTCAACTACGAGAACATCCCCCTGCAACTGAAATGTACATCCGTCTTGTCGTAAATTTTCGACTTGATTGCAAAATTACGCATCCACATGGTAAAGTCAGCTCCTACACGTTCCTGTTCATTATTTTTTGTGTCCAACTAAGGTATAGAGGTATTGCAAGTAATAAATAATGAGTGCATTTTGTGCATTGTATCATGAATACAAGGTAAGTGAACTTTATTGAAATCATTACATGATACTTGCATGAGATTGCATTCAGGTTTCTTCATAGTATCTGTTGAAATTGAGAAACATAACCTCAAAATCACGATGTGTTTTATGGGAGACACCGATATCATATGTTCAGTTGAGTACCTAAATATGAAAAAAGACTCAATCACATCAAAACTTTTGATTTCGAAAGGTTATTACATGGTTTGAAACGTATAACTTTCGATTTATGAATCCCAAATCATGGAGAAACCAATAAATTGTTCGGTCGTTTTTTCTTAACATATACTTACTTGTTTTGGAGAATGTTGGCTTTTGCTGAGTTTATTTGTGACACTTGCCCCAAAAACTCAAATTCTTAAAAAAAAACAACGTACACCAAAAACTCCACAAGTACTTGTTCCATCATTGTAAAATGATATTTTCCCGAATAGAAAGCATCTAGCTGTCGAATAATAGTCCATATTCTATGATAATTTAAACTGAATTTTATTGGTCTCTTCCCTAACTGTTTCAAGAATTAAGACGATGGAAAGCCTGTGGCTTGTTGTATAATACAACTTTTTTTTGTTTTTAGGACAATCGCACTGAATAGGAAGACCAGCCCATAAATCTTTATAATATATTATTAATGATTAATGTCAGTTTATGTTATGCAATGTATTATTCGAAAAAATTTTTAGTTTTTTGCATTATGGAAATTAAATATTCAGTTTATGTTTGAATTTTATTTTTATTTCCAATTATTGAAGAGAACTGTACATAATTAACCTAAATATCGTAAGATAATGAAGACAAGGACAGAATCTGTTCATACTTATAAAACATAGAATTTTTGTTTTACGACTGAACGCCACAGATTCAATAATTTTTTTCTAGTACCTACATGAAGTGTGCTAGACAATTCTTACCCAGATAATATGGGGTCAATCTGTCTGCCATTCAGCCAGAGTGGTTAATAAAGGTATAGAAGTGGATGGAAAAATATTGAGGATTTTGGAAACGTTCAACGTTCAAAAATCTGAGCAATATATCTCCACTTCACCAAAATACTTTATTGCTATAAATACTCATCTGGAGTCTTGATGATGCTAGTTTTATTAGCGAAACGTTAATTGAGTATAATAATATAATGAAGTGCTTTGGTGACCTGGAGACGAATTTCTCAAATTGATGGAAATTCAAAAGAATAGACATGGCTGTATAGACAATTGAATACCCTTCTAAATGACCCCCTATTTCGTTATAAAAAAATTGATGGGGTTATTGTCACTTTGAGGAGGGTGGAAGAGGGGCATTTTTTCATTTCACAGAGTGTCTTTTCGAAAACATAATTCGATGTATTTCAGGGTTCTTCTTGAATATGGCAAATAAGGTAGAAAATGAATTTATCCGTTACTTTAGGACCTCAATGTATAAATTCATGATAATGTAATCCCACATTATGAAATTACACAGCAAATTCACATCGGAGCGAATTTTTCAAGTTAGAAAATCAAACCGTAATATTACAATGTAAAATTCCACTGCAAATTATTCACGTTAGAGAATCAAACCGTAATATTACAATGTAAAACTCTAATGCAAATTTTTGTTGTGAAGTAATATAACAATGTAAAGTTCCTTCGTAAAATTATGTCACAACGTAAAGTTACATCGGAGAAGTGCACAGAGTTATTCAGAGTAAATATCCAAGGTGATATAACACGTAGTATGCAAAATTCCACTCGAAAGTAAATTCCCTTTAAAACGGGCGGTAATTAAATTGCCGCTAGTGGGAGCGGAAAAAATTCTCCCAAGTGTGGTCTATTAATAATGGACCTAGGTCAGGTAGGCCGCTTGCGTATGAAGAGAATGGCAAATATTTGGTTTTCTCTATATTGAGGGTAACTAAATTATTTTGAAACCATTTTTCTATTTTTCTTATATCATATTCTGCAGCACTTTTCAACGAACTCCATTCCTTACCTTTGAAAATAATTGCTGTATCATCAGCAAAGCTGATGACCTTGCCCTTCAAATCCAACTGAAAAAAGTTGTTCATGTATATAGTGAACAATAAAGGCCCCAAAACAGTTCCTTGGGGGACACCGTATTTGACCCTTTTTATATCGCTGATTACTCCATTTATACTTACCTGTTGTGATCTATTCGATAAGTAGCTCTTTAGAATGCTATGTGCGTTTCCTCTTATGCCGTGTTTTTCTAGTTTGTTCAATAGTTTTTCATGGCAGACAGTATCGAAAGCTTTGCTTTGCTACAATTTGGCAATATAATAACTGTCGAAGAAAAATCTTTGCATGATACACTTTCGTAAAGGGTTTTTTGTACTCGCGTGTTTGTTAAACTCCACTGCGCTTCATTCAACAAACTTCACGCTCATACAAAAAAGTCCTACTTTACAAACTTGTATCATAAATAGCTATTTTGTACAACTGTAAAAAAAACTTGACATTTCTGCATCTCTATTTATGCGTAAATGTTAACTTTTTTTCACCGTGATAGTAGGAACAATTTTTGAATTCGATTTTACTGAAAACATTTAGTAATATTTTCAAGATAACAGTCGTTCAAAAGCGATAAGTTATCGGGACAAAAAACCACGTCAAGATGTATTGAAACTATTTATTTTTAATATATTTCAGACCATGTAGATTCACATTCACAGTTGTACAAAAAATGTTGTTTGTATTTCGTGTATAAAATTCGTGTTTTCATGGTACATTCGAGAGAACTTTTGGCCACGACCAAAAATTGACACTCTCATGTACCATTAAAAAAACACTTTTACGCACTTATTACAAAAATAATTATTTCGCCTACCTCGTATTATCATGACAGTTCTTCGACGATTTGTTATTAATGGATGATTACGGAAAATCATCCTTTAATGCCCCTTTGCCAGTAATGGTCGATTTCTATATGAATGCATTGTTGCATAGGCATCCAAACATAAACGAATTCAGACGTTATGGACGCCACAACTCGGAATTTTGAAGTAAAATTTCGAGTAATATCTTGGAATTTTCAAATTCCGAGTACAGATCGACAAGCATAAGGTTGCCTCTGAGATGCGCAAACGATAGAAAGCGTGAGTAGATGTGCGACAAAGATCGACTACTGTTTACGACTGGTTATCATCGGAATGATTGAGCTCCTGCCCCACTCCAGGGTTTTGTCTACTGCGCAACCAATTCTCGGAGGCATCCTTACGCTTGTCGATCAGTAATAGTCGGAATTTTAGTTCAAAATTCCGTTTTATAAGTCGGAATTTTAAAATTTTGAGCTATAACCCGGAATTTTAGGAAGAGATTATTTTTTAAATTTAGATATTCCTTCCAGATCTTCGTAGAATATAGAAGAATTGGATCACAAAATTCACACAAAAGTTCAAGGATTTATTATTTCTTACTAGGAAATTCATTCCAATCTAACTTTTTCCAAGAATCGTTAACCGTCGTAGTATGTGAATTTTTCTTTATTGTTACTATTAAGTGATTTCCTAAATGTTTGTAGTAATAAGTCTTTTATTTTTTTTGTTACTTGTCTACTTGCCACATCATCTTTTTAATTATTGTAAGTTAACCATGGACCAAGCTAAAGAGGTTTTTCCACCACAAAATAAAAGACGCAAATGGCGTATACTAATTTTTATAAGATGGTTCGTTAATAAAAATCACAGTTTTCACCCCAGCAAAATCGCTTTGTGGAATTTTTTGAACAAGAAATAGTGAAAAAATTAGAACTTTTTTTGTTTTTTTTTGCGAACAACTCAAAAATAACTGGAGGCATCGTTTTACAGTCTATAAAACTTTTGTAGAGAATTATAAAACCTACAAAATTGTTCTTTATATGACCAGATCATGAAAACCTCGAAAACTAGACCATTTCTCATAAATTTCATAGTTTTTATAAATCTGAAGCTGGACAAACCGCATTCGGGTTATTAACAATTTAAGGCAAACCTTTCTAAATGCGCCGATTTGAGGAAAATTATCTTATTCAAACTCTGTCAACGGTATTTGGAAATAGAGGTCAATATCTACATTTTGTTCATTTTGAATTTTCACCTGAGATGTGGGAAATGTATTGAAAATGTCTCTGGATGTTACTCTAAATACTTCAAAATGCACCCGATGTTGCCCGAACTCAACTCGAGTTAACTTCAGTGACTTCAGACGCACTTTGAAGCGTTTTGATCTACTTCCAGTGACATTTTCAACACATTTCCCACCTCTCAGGTGGAAATCCAAAATATACAAATTGTAGATATTGATATCTACTTCCAAATGCCGTTTACAGAATTTGAATAAGATGATTTTCTTTAAATCGGCGCATTTAGAAAGATTTCCTCTTAAATTGTTTATAACGCGATTGTTAAAAAATTACACATCGGACAGAAACCATCTTCCGCACTGTTGAACCACATATTATTTATAATCTATCAGTTACCGCAATATTGTTTGTCCAGCTCCAGATTTATAAAAATTATAAATTTTTTGTAAAATGGTCTCTTTTTCGAGGTTTTCCCGGATTTTCTCAGTGAAAAGTGCACCGATCTGGTCGTATGAAGATCAATTTGGTAGGTTTTACAATTCTCTACATAAGTTCTATCGACTGTAAAACGATTCCTCCAATACTTTTTGAGATATTCACGAAAAAAACAAAAAGTTTTAATTTTTTCACCATTTCTTGCTTAAAAAATTCTACACAACGATTCTGATGGGGCGAAAACCGGGGTTTTCATTTACGAACTATCTTATAAAAAGTAGTATAGCCGTTTGCATCTTTTATTTTGTGTGAAAAAAGCCTCTTATTTTTATCTTCAGCTTAGCCTACCAGGAAACATTCAGCTTTAAAATCCTGACATTTTTATTTGTCGTCAGGAACATTGTACGTATTTTCCATTCGGATGAGTTTTCGGAGTATACTAATACCTATCTCGTTTGTTTCACCTTCATAAAAAGTTGGACAACATTATTCAGTATTTCCCTCGCTCACCTATTCACACGTGTTGTATTCCATCGTCGGTTGCCCATGCAGACTTTATTTACCCTTTAGACTGGCTCCAAAAGCAAAGCAGTCACCGAGGCATGAACAAGTGTCCTAATATTCGTACCTATGTGGTCCTCTCAACGACCTCAGTCACAAAACATCCTCGTAACTCTCTATACCTAAATAGCGGGATGCGTTCGGATTCATTGTCCGGGCCGTACTCGATATTGCACTCCCGGTGATCTGAACAACTATCAACGATGTCTCTGATGCGGTTTGTTCAGCATAATAAGGGATCCGCAGTGTAGGACTGACTTATTTTGGCCCTGTGAAAATTTCACTAAAAAAACTTTTTATATCTTTAAAGCAGGGTTGAAGTTTGTGGTATTTTCATTGATTTTTCACGAGCTTTTGACTGTGTTAACCACGAGCTGTTATTATCAAAAATGGAAAGGTATGGGATAAGAGGAGTAGCCCTAAAGTTGATGCGATCCTATTTTACAAATAGACATCAGAGTGTTGTTATGCAAAACACACAAAGCCCTTCCCTACTCATCAAACAGGTTGTGCCTCAGGGTTCTATATTGGGCCCCCTTCCATTTCTCATATATGCACATGATCTCATTCACTTTTTACAGAATCTGTCAACGATCCAAGTCATCACGTGTGCTGACAGTACAAATATAGTATCACATAAGGATGTCGAAAGTCTTGTGGAATCAACTGACACTGCATATATAAGTTATTTTGTAGTCGCAAAAACCAACCTAACTCTAAATGTACAAAAATCAGTAATAGTGGTCTCATTCCCATTGCGTTAGTTTTGTAAGGGTCTCTCAGCTCAAATCTCGATGACCAATGATCTCTGTTCAATCCAAGAAAAATCTTGATATCAGAAATGCTCGAGAATTGCCACCTCTTTACTGTAGCGCAAAGAGGTTTGTTTGGTAACCAATTATTTTAATCAAATTATTCGTAACCAAATGAATAAATATAAATATATCAGTAGGACTCTACGTCACCTGAAATGATTCGTCCTGTTTCCTGTATGAATGGAGAGGGTTTGTGCAGAATGAGGCATTACTTATCCATACTGTGTCAGTCTCCTCAGTTGTTGTAATTGTGATAGAGGCATTGCATCTTCTGTGTTCCATCCATCAGTTCCTTTGCCGTCAAAGTTTTCCAAATTATTCGTCATCCAGTATATCAATATTCATCGTTTCTATGTCGAAAAGGCTATGCACATCATCTTCTGGACCTTTTATGATGAGGGATTCCTCTGGCTCGTCAATAATGTCCACTTAGCATGACATATTTAAATAAAAAACTGAATTTGAAGCCTTGTGGTTAGCCTGGAAAGCCACACAGTATTTCATGCAATAAAATATCATCAACATCACGTACGGATCGTTTCCATCACTAACAATGGCTTGCTTGGATTACCCCGACTACCCGGAGTAGTGCTGTAGATTTTCCGGGTTTTCTGAAGCGCTACGGCAAATAATAATTGCTATTTTCTACTCATGTGGGGACAGAGTAGAGGGAATATGTTGGTCGAGGATGCCCAAAAGTCATCTGAATTGTGAAAGGCCGTGGTGAACGAGCTTTAAAGTAAGTTTCTGGAGTAGATAATATTAGATTCTGTGCTACTTTAGCACCACTATATTGCAAACTTTTCTGATCTCTTGAGAATGCGTTGGAAATCATTTGGAGTTCTTCATCTATCCCTGAAATCTAGCCCTTCATAGGGCTATATTTTGATCCTCCCATGTTTCTGGGAGGTCTTGTTTTTTCTTCCTGCGTTTCTTGACAAGCCCTCAAAGTAGCAGATTATGTTCATTATTCTTTACTCATCTCCCTAACAGAAACTGCACATCAATTCTTCAGCTAGATCCATTGTACTCCTATGTTTGTTGAGCCTACAATGCCCTGTTTGGAGTCCAACTAATATTATAGTTGCACTTCTCTTCTGACTAGGTGGATGTACTGTGAATATTGGCAGCAGTTTTCTGAAACACTCTTTGGTTCATCTCATTCTTGACGAGTTGCTCCATCACACTGTATAGATCACATATTTTACAGTAATGTTCACAGAAATATCATACAATTATACTCAAAAACCTATGCTACAGATCGTTTTTCTGTCATACTTCAATTCGAAACGGTATTGAATGAGAAAAATAATACTGCAGAAACTAAACATATCGAATATGACAAAATAATAAAATATACGGAACTAGAATCATGGCAAGAGTTCTATAACGATATTGAAGCAGGGGACATAAATAATAATTAATACAACAAAAACATTAACTGAGAAGAAAAATAAAATCATCAAACTAAAACATTCGAATAACCAAACTAACAAGAACTCAAACGAGAAAGACTATAAAGACCACGTATCACGGTTTTTCTAGAAATGCCGTCAACTTTGTTTTTTCAAATGTAACACCCTGTATATTTTTACATATTCAAGTTCTTCAGGTCAAAACAATTTCAAATGTTATGGTAAATGCAATTTCATGGAACAATTAAAATTAAAATTGTTTATTTTATAAATGCGATGTGGCCAAGGTTATTCACAACATTTAAATTGTTTCTAAGTACCTGAATCCCGAAGAAATTAAAACACAAAATGATCTCCTCGTGTTTTGAAGTTCAGAAAACACCAGCAATATTTCCAAAATCAACGGTATCCATAAATAATAAGGATAATAAGGAGAGATTCCCCAAAATGAAGAAACGCAGTAGTCAATAGTAGACCCATTCGCTACGTTGTGAGATCTTTTGCAACTATAATTCTGAGTGACAAACATGACACTTTGGTTTTCCGATCATTTCATAAAAAAAACAATTTACGAATTCTTTATTTCCTATTTGATTTGTAACATTTTCACTCAGTTCGGCCCTGAGTATCGTTTGCATTACTTTTGCATGAGAGAGTGTATAAAGAGTCGGATGCGGACATATGTGATCTTGAATTTTTCGTGGAGCAGAATAATTCGTTCAAAAAGAGGTTCTATAAACATTCGTTTCGATATGTCTGGGATGGCTCACTTCATTGCATTCGGCTCTTTGAATATATCTGACAGTATATGTGTAAGCTATTACTTTGGGGGTCGCAAAGATTTTTAATTCTAGATGTGGAATGAGAAACTGTGTTTTTTTTAAATAGTTTTGAATGAATTAGAATGAAACTACGAAATTCACGAATATGATCTTATATTCCTAGTACCCTGATAGCACTTGCTTTCTTCTGCAATCGTAAGAGAGACTGATTCAAAGGTCTACTACCCTAGGTGGGGAAAAAACGTGTTTGTATCTTTTTAAAGCAGTCTCATTGAGAGCGATTAATTTACTCTCTACTTTCTACTTTCGGGGAAAAAAGTTGTACTTAAATCCCTAGGGATTTAAAATGTACTTCAAATCCCTAGGGATTTAAAGTAAATTTATTTGCAGTAAAAGCTACATTCTTAGAACAACATTAAACTATAATAAGTAACTTAATTTATATTAATATTAATATTTATGTTTACCCCACTGCAATTAGCCAAGTGAAAAAGAAGTAAATTATTATTATTGCAGCTGTTTTTTTTCTCACTGAGAGCGATTAATTTACTCTCTACTTTCTACTTTCGGGGAAAAAAGTTGTACTTAAATCCCTAGGGATTTAAAGTAAATTTCTTTGCAGTGAAAGCTAAATTTAGAAATTTATTTTCAATAATATTATTGGAAATATAACATGATGCGGATGCAACAAAAGTGTGACGTGTTTAGAACAACATTAAACTATAAAAAGTAACTTAATTTATATTAATATTAATATTTATGTTTACCCCACTGCAATTAGCCAAGTGAAAAAGAAGCAAATTATTATTATTGCAGCTGTTTTTTTTTATTAACAGAAGTGTTTTGGAAAATTATAGCAGTTGTCGTCGGTGGCACCTACAATACCTATATCATACATACCTACACATATATTCAGTTTTAATATCCCCGTTCAAGTGTATACTTTTTGGGGTTCTCTACTATTTATTTCTATAAAATTTTGTGCGTAATATTGCTTCTCGAAATAAATATCATTATTATACTTCTACTTTCATAATCTGTTTGAGAAATTGAAATCGGACTATCACTAGAGCATACAGGCACGCTGCAAAAAAAAATCAAATTGCAATTGTGCCAAAACTAGTGATCCGACAGCAACTGTTTTGTGCACACATGAATTACACATGATTCAGTACTTTCATGAGAATGGCCAACCCTACTTCTTGAAAAATGGCGCAGTTATGAATTTTTTTTAAAATTGCAAAATTTTCCGGTTTTTCTCCGTTACTAATGATCTGATTGGCGCGTTAAACTTTATATTTTGTTCGTATTTCTATTTTCTACAATTTTTCTTATAGGAGCAACCCTATTGCTCTATTAGTTTTCAGTTTATAAGCAAGACAATTGAAAAAAACACGTTTTTTTGTATTTACATGTTTATAACAAATTAATAAATCACAGTTGTGAGTCGAAAACATAACAGAATGTAACTACGGACTTCCTTCCATGTGACGGCGCAGTCGGTTTTTTGCTAGTATTCTTGTTACTAAAAACCCTATTGATTGGCCTAATAGTGAATAAAAACTTGTTCGTTGTTATTCAACCATTTTTTTTTCAAATCTCAACATAACCCTTAAGTCTCATCCACAGGTGGACCTACTGAATTAATAATAAATGTTCCCTATAAAACCATGAATATTTTAATACTCTACATTTCAGAACATAAGTACCTGTATCTCGAAAGTAACATTGACGTTACAGTGATATGATTACATTTGTAGACTGAACAACAAAAGCACTGTGCGTGAAAAGACTACATTTTAATGTTGTTTAATATGTTGGGGTGGTGTATATTACATAGTCAACCCTGGTAGCATTCATGTTCAGTAGCGTATCAACAAAGGATATAAAATGTTTGATGCAACCTATTTGTACATAAGCAATGTATCCAATAATAATTTTAGATAGTGCCTTGTTACACGATCAGAGCTTCAGGAAGGAAATAGGTAGTAAGCGCTACTTTTATATGAAAAATTGTTTACTGGATATTGATTTGCTTTCGAAAAGACATTTATGTAAAGTAAAATAACTGTTGTAACTAGAGTAGATCTCTGCGGATGACAGAGTACACCGCAAAGTAGCAAAGTCTCATGATGAACCACACTAGAAAAAATAGCTATTTGTATAACAAGGTAGGAAAGTGCTACTTTTCCTCCCGAGGATGAATTTTACTGCACGACGCGTAGCGGAGGGCAGTAATCATTCAAGGGAGGAAAAGGCACTTTACTCCCATGTTATACATATAATTTTTTCGCCTCCCTCAAATAACAAGTCATTTTTAAATTAATTATTTATTAAACTAAAAAACAAAATTTATTAAAGAACTAAAGCTAAGAAGTATAACTTATTGGCACGTTACTTTCATCCTTGTATCCTACATATTTTTAATTTGTAGTAGAGTAATTATTTATACTAATGTTAAACGTGCAGTTTTGAGCAGTGGTTATTTGAATACCTCTTGAAGTGAGAGCTGGAGCCAACGCAGTTTTCGTGATATTTTCATTAACAACATTATCGTACAGCTGGTATCCCCCGCAAGGACTCGTTCTTGGCTGATTACAACCAATTTCATTAACTTCAGTTACTCCCATAATTTGGTTCGAAATTTTTCGCTTTTTTTGCAAGAGATTGCTGCACGTACCCTTCAGCGATATTCGTAGATTTCCAACCTCCGTGTTGCTTTAAAGTAAGAATGTCTCCTCCAGAATTTGCAAGTAAACTTGCCGAGGTTCTTCTAAAACTATGCCCGGTATGCTTTATGGTATTAGGCAGTTTTGAAAATTCTGCAATATTATTTAGGAATTTTAGCAATAGCATTTTTTCCAACCATTTGGTTGATACATTCTCCTGCTCTATAGATGTCTGATCTGTTTAAGGGCGTAGCGATATATATTTTCTATAAATATAATTAGGGCCATTCCCCTGTGAAGCATTGATTACAAACGTTCTCTTCATATTTGTTTTAGAATCTGGTATATTTACTAGCAAAGTTGAACATATAACTTCAAAATCTGTAGTGCGGACCAAATACATTCATTTATGTATATGAAGTAGCTGTCGCAACAGTGCTCTGTGACCTTTCGTAAGCATTTGATTGTGTCAACCACGATATACTGCTGTGCAAACTTCAACAGTACGGATCAGAGAGAACGCTTTTAAATGGTTCAACAAGGGATTCGACTTCCGGTTGAGGTCAGACGGTTGCCTTGTGTTGGAAGTCAGGTTAATGTGTGTAATGTCCGCCGTCTGAGGACGTGCATCGACCCAAGATTAAAGTGTTTGTTAAACATTGACAAGTGTAAATTAATGTGGGATGCAGTATTGCCTAGAGTAAGCGAACTGCGTCCCCCCGATACAGCTTTGCTGTCTACGCCGGTTAGAGGCCGGATGGGAACGGATTTCTCGCAGCAGGGCATGTCCTAATGGCGCCGTCTGGAAGACGAAGGACAATAATTGAAGAGAGAGAGAGAAATGGTTCAACTCGTATCTCTTGGATAGAAAGCAATATGTGAGACTATCAACACCTTCAAATACTGCAGAAATCAAATGTGGAGTACCCCAAGGCTCTGTACTAGGTCCTGTTTTATTCCTTTTATACATAAATGATCTGACCATGTTACCAATTTCTGGAAAATTCACATTATTCGCGGACGACACCGCCATACTATGGCACCATAAAGATAAAAGTAAACTGCACGAATTAATATCTTCTGACATGGTTAAAATCCAGAATTGGTTCGATTCTAATTTACTCTCTCTGAATTCTAAAAAAAACAAGTGTAATTGCATTCAAATGTTGTATATCAAATGTGCTTTTAGGAAGTCAACCGATAGAAAACAAGAATTCAGCAAAATTTTTGGGATTACTTTTCGACAGTAATTTAAAATTCGAAGAGCACATAACTCAATTAAATAAAAAACTGGCTTCTGGTTGTTATGTTTTGAGAACGGTGTCAAACTAATTAGGATTTACTGCTGCCAAATCGGTTTATTGTGCACTCATAGACTCCCATTTACACTATGTCATATCTTTCTGGGGGGATGTAACAATCAACAGTCAATATTTGTACTTCAGAAACGGGCAATTAGGTACCTTTTTAAAGCATAATTTGGAGAATCACGTAAACCTTCATTTAAAGATCATAAAATCCTAACTCTTGTCTCAATTTTTATATTGGAGACAGTTTCTATAATTCATAAAAATAGATTGGAGTATGAAACAACAACACCCCTTATAGTACTCGCCAGAACGAGATTCACTTGAAGTTTCCTATTCCCACATCCAATCTAGTAAAAGATTCTCTAATTTACAATAAGTGAAAATGTATAACAAAATACCATGCGATTTTAAAGAGAGGAATCCCCAGATTTTTAGAAACAAAACTAAAAATCTATTAAGTGATGAGGCCTACTATAGCTTGAAAGAATTTTTCGATGATGCACTTTAGGTTAATGTTTACATTTACTGTTAATTGTTAAATTTGTTCATATTTTTAAATTTATGTATTGTAAAAGTATTCAATTAATGCTCAATATTTGTTTTTATTATTATTTTTATCATGTGAATTGTTCATCAATTTTTGACAGTAACATTATATATGTTCATCCATACACTGTAAATTTTTATAGATGTGTTTGTCAACAAGAGTTTTTCTTATGTACAATAAACATATATTCTCTATCTCTCTAATTTTATACTTCTTTATATTTATATTTATAAATGCTTTGTCAACAAGAACTCATTCTTCGGACAATAAAGTATAGTTTGATTTGATTAAACTGGCAAGAAACAAAAAAGAAGAGATTTTATTCTTTCATCTATTTTGAAAATTATATTCCTCATTCGTAACATTTCTTTCCTTTATGTAAACCGCTTCGGTGTACACCACTGGGGTGATTCTCTGTATCACAGCTGCCGCTATAGTTTCGTCATGGCTCTGGAGTTGCGTATGAAGTCTGACGCGCGTCAAATCCGTAATTTGTCCTGGAACAAAGGATAATCACCTGTTTGTGCAAGCTTGCCCAGTATTGTGATCGTCACGTGTTCCCCCATTTTCGGAAATGTCCATTTAAATTTCACGCTTGGTTTTATGCTTACTTTTCCATATTTTACCCAAAATATATATTGTTATGGTTTGATTGATGAGAGTTGGTCTTAATCGAAAACTGATTCATGTGGTTTCGATTTTAGGTTTGAGTCTGTCATTTTAATCTGCTTGTGTGATTCCAGTGAAGTTACTTATAGCTGTCATCCTGTATCTAATTTGGAAACATTCCATATGAAAGCTTATTTTCTGAACTAGACGCTATCATCAACTAAATCTTGGATAAAAGGATGCATCAAAAACGGCAATATACAGGGTGTTCCAAACTCGATGGCCTATTAGACCTTTCTGGAAAAAGGAACGTAGGATTATTTTGAAAATTTGGTTTCTTGGATAATCAGTTCTGCTCTATCAATCTAAATTATTTCCACCTCTATCGTAAAGTAGCAACAACTTTGATATTTTGAATGAAATGCCCTGTATATTATTGAATTTCTATCTTTGCTATTGCTTTTTGTTCATTTTCATATTATACTTCCCTATACCTTTCTCCAGTGGTTTTTGAGAAATTCAATAATTTCCTTATTTTTTGTGCGAAACATATTAAGAGGCATAAGATGTCCGGAGGACTGCTCATTGCTAATATCCTATACAATAGGAAAAGTTGGATCAAAAATCCATCAGAAAACAACTACTTTCCTGGCTAATGCCACGACGAACATTGAATTACATCTGATGAAATTTCCGTGCAGAGTTCCTACAAGGTTATCTCTGCAATTGCTTGGTTGCATGGGAATGATCATAGAAACATTCGGACCACCTATATATCGATTTCGGAGTGTTGCTCCTCATCAGTATAGGGTAGGTCTAGCAGTCAATAACTAATGACTGCAACGAATGAATCGACGACCATTCCCATTTAAAGACCGAAACTGAGATCGCGCCCGCACAGTGGATTAACTCCAAACTGCGAGCGCCATCCCAGCGCCGGAAGTCCATTAGCCAGGAAAGTAGTTGTTTTCTGATGGATTTTTGATCCAACTTTTCCTATTGTATAGGATATTAGCAATGAGCAGTCCTCCGGACATCTTATGCCTCTTGTCATAAGCTCATTGTGAACTACAGATTTCTTTTCCGAAACATATTAGACCGGGATCCCACGCCTATTTTCAAGAATGATTAATAACAGGCTGAATCTTCCTGAGTAGCTTCATTTTGCCGAGACGCCCAACTTCTTCCAATACGAAAATTCTCGATAGTGGTAGCTAATAAAATGCGCAGGCGTCAAACATGTCGATTTGGTGAGTGCAAAAAATTCATTAATATCAGTTAGTTTTTCAGTTGAACCTCGAGATAATTCGATGAAGTACTCGAAAAAACTTTTGTCCTACAAAATGGATGGCAGGACTCTGAAGAGTCCCTCACCCCCAATATGTACCAATGACGTGGCCATAAAAATTCATTACTAACCAGCGGATTTTTTTACTGTTGCTTGGTTAATATTTGTATAATTGAAGGGTCATATTGTCCTACAAATTGAATTGTAGGTGTTCCCAGTCCTACGCTCCAAACTTGTCAATTCCACGAAAATTCTTGATATTAGTAGCTAATATGTTGATTTGGTGAGCGCAAAAATTGTATGGCTAACTGTTAGTTTTATCCAAATCTAAAGCTCATGGCATATGGTGAAACAAACCACTTGAATTAACTTCATTACAAGGCAGTAAAATCAATCTATTTGACCGTAAGCCACGGGATTAACTAGCCTACAGATATTTCGATCATACCTCCTGAAATGAAAAATTATCAAACTAGTTTGTAATTAGGCACATTCATCCTCATTTTTGATATGATATTTTCTTGATCCTGCCATTCTCATTACGTTGTTCAGTTCACAGATCGATCCTATGGCCAGTTTTTGAGCTACAGGGTGTCAAAAATTCCATTACTGCTGTTTTGCGAATTATAAATCGATTTGATTTTTTTGCTTTAATTCGAAATAGATTTTCTTTATAAATAAACACATTAAATCTGGTAGCTCGTAAGTCTCTCCATTCGAATAAGAAATTATATTTCACAACGGGTGTATATCAATACCATTATCATTTTTATTTTACAAATTTTTTGAAAAGGAATGGGTCTTTATCAATTACATGAGGATTCATATTATGATTGCTAGTTCAACAGTTTTCCATGTACACAGTGACAATTTGAATGCTTAAAAAGGCTTTATCTCAGGAACAAAATTAAATAATTATTACGAATTGTCCATATCTGTTACTAGGATATGAGAGTTGGCCACTTGACCCCCGTAAAATATAATATCTCTTTCGATCTGGACTTTTTGAGGCCTCTGGAGATACCATACATCATATTTTACCGTAGAGCAGAATTTCACAATTCGTCTGACCTCTTTGAAAGTTTTCAATTATAAATTTCAGCTCTTCAGACAACGATGTGGTGTTGCAGGTTTTTCCGGGTTTCCCTGCATTTGTTGAAGCGCATGCGACATCATTTAAGACGCCCCGAAAGGCAGATTGATTATTTCAATATTTTTACTTTTTTATTCTTGTTTTCAATATGTTTATAAAAATTATGAATGCTAAACAAAATTTCCCACTTATTTCATAAAATTTTCACGTAAATTATGATATTTTTGAATTGAACAAACAATTATACATTGAAAGTAACATTACTTCACGAATAAAAGTATATTAAATTAGCTAAACCACAATTTCAAAATAATTCGTTATTTTGAATAATTTTTGTAGGACTAGCGATACATATCCGTTTTTTTTTGTAGGACACTGTATTATTTAGGTGAAGAATACACTAACCTTTCATGTGTTATCATTGTCCTACAGTTATTATCAAAAAAAAATTACTATGAAATTGACAATTTCGGAGCGTAGGACGGGGAACACCTACCATTCAATTTGTAGGACAATATGACCATTCAATTGTACAAATATTAACCAAGCAACGGTAAAAAAATCCGCTGGTTATTAATGCATTTTTATGACCACGTCATTGGTACATGTTGGGGGTGGGGGACTCTTCAGTCCTACGATTTTGTAGGACAATAGTTTTTTCGAGTACTTCATCGAATTATCTCGAGATTCAACTGAAAAACTAACTGTTATTAATGAATTTTTTGCACTCACCAAATCGACATGATTGACGCCTGCGCATTTTATTATCTACCACTATCGAGAATTTTCGTAGAGGAAAAAGTTGGGCGTCTCGGCAAAATGAAGCTACTCAGGAAGATTCATCCTGTTATTAATCATTTTTGAAAACAGACTTGGGATCCCAGTCTAATAGCTTCAATTAAACGTTTATTATTGCAGTATTTGAATAGGTAGAAAGCTAAAATTTTGGATGTAGATTGACAATGTCCTGAGTATTAGTTATGATTAGATGAATTTGGTCTTCATTAAACATGGTCGTTGAAAATTTGATTTTACCGATAGATACAAAAGTGGTGAAAGGTGCATTTTTTCAAAGGGAACACCTTGTATATTATCTAATATTCTGAAAGATAATTGAATTTCCTTTCAAATGATGTATTATGTTCCTATACCTAAGGAGTCAGGTTTCCGAAATAAAAGCAAGTTTTCTATAAAATTGGTTTATTTTGCCATATTTTGTGTTGGGTAGAAATGAAATGTCATGGAACATGTCATTAGGAAAATTCTAAAATGTGTACAATAATAATATAACGTTTGCTCGTACATTAACGTAAATTTGATTAGAAATGAATCAAAATGGAAGACAATAATTATTCAAATGAAAATCTGATTAATTTTTGTCGAATTTGTCCCATATTTCTAACTGTTCATTAGATATTTATATTTTGTATTTTTTCACAACAGTCTTTTCCAAAACTAATATTGCCTGAATTGAGAAATGCAGTGATTTGAAATTTTAATTCAGATTTGAACAAAGTATGCTTGGTTCGGTTTTTCATCTCCATGATAATTTTATCTCCCATTCAGTGTATCTGAAAAACGTTTGTCTGTTGAGAAATCAATAAACAAATGAAGGTCCTATTAATCGCTAATTCAAGTTATCGAAGTGATGTTTAATTTTATTCAATGTGAAAATTTAGAAGAGTTAGATCTGGGGATCGCGGTGGCCAAGGCTGTGGACCCAAGTGTCTTATCCACCGATTTTCAAAGGTTGTAGTCACATCTCTGCTCACTTCTTGTCTACAGTGAGGGAGCATCATTCAACTGCTACCAACAACTTCGATATGCATGAAGAGGCAAACTGCCAAAAAGTGAATAGAAAAAATTGATTGATGTAAAATTGACTTCTGCTTAAAGACACACGTTTTTCAAATACCCTGAATGGGAGATCAAATTATGATGGAGACGAAAAACCGAACCAAGCATACTTTGTTCAAATCTGAATTAAAATTTCAAGTCACTATATTTCTCGGTTAATGCAATACTAGTTTTGGAGAAGACTGTTGTGAAAAAAATACAAAATATCAATATCCAATGAACAGTTAGAAATATGGGACAAATTCGACAAAAATTATTCAGATTTACATTTGAATAATTATGGTCTTCCATTTTGATTCTGTTCTAATCAAATTTACGTCAATGAACGCGAAAACGTTTTATTATTAATGCACTAATTTTCATAATGACATGATCCATGACATTTCATATCACATACCAACACAAAATATAGCAAAATAATCCAATTTTTACAGAAAAGTTGCTTTTATTTCGGAAACCTGACTCTTTAGGTATAGGAACATGATACATCATTTGAAAGAAAATTCAATTTTCTTTCAGGATATTTGATGATATACAGGTTGTGCTATTTGAAAAAATGCACTTTTCACCACTTTTGTATCTATCGGTAAAATCACAAATTTTCAACGACTCTGTATAATGAAGAACGAATTCACTTAGTTATAACTAATACAAAGGACATTGTCAAATTACATCCAAAATGTCAGCTTTCTACGTATTCAAATACTGCAGTAATAAACGTTTAATTGAAGCTTTTTTTCGCACAAAAAATAAGGAAATTATTGATTTTCTCATTTCCGAGTTAAATTCCTTAAAATTATAAAACATAGTGAGACGTGATAGATACAAAACGAAAACGAAATCCACAGGCACAATAAATAATACATATATTACTGAAACGAAACATGCTGAACACTGAGTTAAAACTCCAAGATAAGGAAGGAATTTAGAGGTAAAAAAAGTATGAAAAATATAGAACTATAAAAGGTTTTTTCCTATTGATAAGAGAATATGTAGTATGTACAATAATGATAATGATAATACTTTATACTTTATCTCGGCATTTGACCAATCAAATTGAAAAAGGCTGTATTTAGTACATCTATATCTCTTCTAGTATTTACGCTATCATGTTTTAGAATTTAGATCATTTCGATTATGAGTCTTTTGGAAAGATATGGTTGAATATCTAGGACAATTGGGTTTGTGAAATCATAATTATGGTTATTTTCTCTAGCATGCTCGACTAGAGCAGTAGGGTTAATAATATTGAGTTTTTTTGTGTCTCTCTCATGTTTAGACATTCGTTTCTTCAAGTACTTGAATATTATTGAATATTATTGATCATCCATGTAATTAATTGGCTTATAAGAAAGGATCCATTATACAAGGCGATCCAAAAAGTTTGATTCATATAGAAATTTTTATTTTTTTTATTTTATTAAGTGTTGTTCTTTGTTCGCCCAGTGAAAAATTTCTTAATCGTAGGTATTTTTGACGAGCCTTCAATCCCTGACCAGATACGGGCCTACTGGTAGTGTCAGTAAGCAGTAGTTGGTACCTTTGTTAACATCTATATTTATCAATTCTGCATTGTTAAATCGCCATAATTCTTTCGACATAAAAATAATGCAATCTAAATCTCAAAATTTCTGCATGTTGATAATAAAAATGTCACTGAGGAAATAAGGTTTAGACATTAGATTGCATTCTAAGTCAAAACAATTATTATTTATTGTTATCGTCTAAATGCCACGACTTATCAGTACAGATTTGGTGAAAATTTTAAGATTGTGGCAAAGAAATTATACAATTAGAGAGAATGCCTACTTTCTTAATGTTAAGAAATCATCTACAGGAAGAGCTTTGCAAAGAGCAGCTAACAACGGTACTGCTGCTCACCGACACGGCGGAGGAAGTCGAAAAATAACAAATCCCCGTCAAGACCGAGCAATAGTACGCACTGCAATCAGAATTGGGGATTGGATTGGACCACCAAAAGAACCGAGCGCACCTGCAGGTAAATGTTTTAGCAAACACTATCAGAAGGCGCCTACATGACCAGGGACGAGGGACATGCTCGTCGTCGGGCAAAATACCCACTTTTAACAAATATTCACCGGGTGAACAGAAGAACACATACATTGGCATCTTCGGTTATGGAGAGACTGTCTTTTCGCTGATGAATGTCGTTTCGACCTGTATGATTTCGAGGCCGATTGTTAACTTGGCGGAGACGGGGAGATCGTTTCTTAGAAGAAAACATGCATCCCCACGTTGCATTTGGCGGTGGAGGATTGACAGTTTGGGGCGGTATTCAACACAACGGAAAGACAACTCTTGTGGTGTTTCGAGGCAATGTTAACAGCAGAGTTTACCTGAATGAATGTCTGATTCAGGAAGTTCTTCCGCATGCTTGAAATTATGGCGAAAATTTTGTTCTTGTGGAGGATAATGCTTGGCCTCATCGGGCAATATTAGTAAACAGGTATCTGCAAGACCAAAATATTAATCGAAGTGAATTACCTCTCAGATCTTGATGAAGTTGGAGTTTTCCCGAAGGAAACGTCAGCCAGAAACTCTTGACGATTTCGAATGTCTACATTACAGAACCCCCTTTTGTACGCCTCTGAATTTGTCAACATCATGCTAATTGAAGGTATGGCACCTTTTTAACTGTAAAGATGATTAAAACTGTTGCATTTTTTCAGTAAAAACGAATTTTCGTTTTTAAGTATCATACACCCCTTTTGGCGCGCCACTGGTGTTAATTATCTTCAGCAGAGATATCCGTTGTTGCAGTTTAGATGGTGGCTTTCATTGTTTTAGTAAAAAGGCCACATTTTGAAATAAAAACGGAATTTCATTAAATGGCCATACTTCCATAGAGACGCAATTTATGAAAAATATTTCAAAGATGTCTCGAGGTATCGACCCAACAATTCACCCAACATCTGAAAAAAAATTCTAGGGTCCATCACATTTCCCAAATTATTGATCAAAAATTTTAAATGTTTCCGACTCTAAATTCTCACCCTGTACAAAGAGAACGAATTGCAAAAAAAGAAACCCGACGCCAGTGACGCATAGACCAAGGATAGCGCTTTCCACCTTTGGTTGAAAATACAACATCGGCCAAGAAATGTCCAAGTTATAATAGCTAGTCAAAATTAGGCAATTTTGTGGCTGTCCCACTTCATCTGGCAAGTAGTTTAATTTATATTTTCATATTTCATATGATGACAAAAATATTAACTTTCTGCTGCTGTTGAGTGTATATCCATCTGATCAAAAAAGGGTACTTGTCAAAAATTCTTAAGGATTATATTTTAATATTTTTAATCAATTCCGTAGTAACGAGTTACCGATATTGAATTCGGTGTATTCAGAAAAAAAAAGGAAGAGAAATGACAGGATTATGACACAGGGTAGCTAGTACATTTTTCAAATTTCTTTCAATATGTAGAGGGTTTTCTTTAAAACGCGTTGTTTTTTAGTTCTACCATAGTGAAACTGTAGAATCTCGATACCCATTGAATTAACATAACATGATAAAATTCTCTCAGATATACCGAACTGTAGGTAGTCAAGGCCCTGAAGTAGGCAATATCATGATGAATTTCTCGATAATGGCCAATTAAAAAATTTAATAGAAATTCAAATTGCGTTATTTGCAATCTCGCGGCTGAAGAACAGCTTTTAAATTTGATTCTTAAATCCGATATTAAAAACTGGAGTTGCCAAACGTTATTAAAATCGTTATTAGGTCATTAGCAATTGAAATTGTGGAGTTGTGAATCATATTCTAATTAAAGATCAGTATGAGTATGGTGCGTTGAAAAATCGGAACCAAGTGAGAATTGATATTGGCAAATTCCACTCTTCGGGGAAATATAACTGTTGAGGCATACAAATCGTAAATTCACGTCCAATTTCATGTTTTTTACTAAACAAAGTTATATTAAGCATACATATGTACACTTTTTTGAATTTTGTGTTATAGTTTTACATTTTTAGTTTTAGCAACAAAACCTTGTGTTCCTTATAGCACTTTAACGGCAAATTTCTATCCTTCTATTCATCTATCTATCAATCTATCTATCTATATGCGTTATTTTCAAGGCTTTTATTTCGAGAACAAGAAATGGTGCCACCGTAAAATTCGATAGCAATATGGGGCATCATATACTTTTTCCATCAACGATCATGAAAATTTTAAAGATCCGTGATGAAAGACGAAATATAATCAAAATCCCGTTTTTATTGTTGTTGTTGCAGTATTTGTCATTTTCCAGGCATTTGTCTCGAGAACAAAGAATAGTGCCACCATAGAATTCAACGTAAATATTTTCCATCTACGATAGCGAAAAATCAAAAAATCCGGGGAAAAGTCGAAAAGCAATTAAAATATAGTTTTATGCTGTTTTTGTCATTTTCAAGGCGTTTATCTCGAGAACAAAGAATGGTGTCGAGATATTATAAAAATCTTATTTTCATACTGTTTTTATCATTTTCGAGGCGTTTATCTCGAGAACAAGGAATGGTGCCACCAAGGAACTGATCAGCGATATGGGAGATTGTCAACTCTTTCCATCTATGATAGTGAAAATTAAAAAAATCCGGGGGAAAGTCGAAAAGTAATTAAAATCCAGTTTTTATGCCGTTTCTGTCATTTTCAAGGCGTTTATCTCGAGAACAAAAAATGGTGCCACCGCAGAATTTGACGGTAATATGGGAAATTATAAACTTCCTCCATCAACGGCCATGAAAATTTGGAAGATCCGGTATAAAAGTAAAAAAATAATCAAAATCCCGTTTTTATGCTGTTTTTGTCATTTTCAAGGCGTTTATCTCGAGAACAAGAAATGGTGGCATCATAGAATTCAACAAAATTATGGAAAATCATAAACTCTTTCCATCTATGATAGTGAAAATTTAAAAAATCCGAGGGAAAGACAAAAAGTAATTAATATCCAGTTTTTATGCTGTTTTTGTAATTTTCAAGGCGTTTATCTCGAGAACAAAGAATGGTGCCAACATAGAATTCAACAAAAATATGAAAAATTATATGCTCTTTCCAACTACTGAAGTGAAAATTCAAAAAATCCGGGGAGAAAGTCGAAAAGTAATTAAAATCCAGTTTTTAAGCTGTTTTTGTCATTTTCAAGGCGTTTATTTCGAGAACAAGAAATGGTGCCATCATAGAATTCAACAAAAATATAGAAAATCATAAACTCTTTTCATCTATGATAGTGAAAATTTAAAAAATCCGAGGGAAAGACAAAAAGTAATTAATATCCAGTTTTTATGCTGTTTTTGTAATTTTCAAGGCGTTTATCTCGAGAACAAAGAATGGTGCCAACATAGAATTCAACAAAAATATGAAAAATTATATACTCTTTCCAACTACTGAAGTGAAAATTCAAAAAATCCGGGGAGAAAGTCGAAAAGTAATTAAAATCCAGTTTTTAAGTTGTTTTTGTCATTTTCAAGGCGTTTATTTCGAGAACAAGAAATGGTGCCATCATAGAATTCAACAAAAATATGGAAAATAATAAACTCTTTTCATCTATGAAAGTGAAAATTTAAAAAATCCGAGGGAAAGACAAAAAGTAATTAATATCCAGTTTTTATGCTGTTTTTGTAATTTTCAAGGCGTTTGTCTCGAGAACAAAGAATGGTGCCAACATAGAATTCAACAAAAATATGAAAAATTATATACTCTTTCCAACTACTGAAGTGAAAATTCAAAAAATCCGGGGAGAAAGTCGAAAAGTAATTAAAATCCAGTTTTTATGATGTTTTTGTCATTTTCAAGGCGTTTATTTCGAGAACAAGAAATGGTGCCATCATAGAATTCAACAAAAATATAGAAAATCATAAACTCTTTTCATCTATGATAGTGAAAATTTAAAAAATCCGAGGGAAAGACAAAAAGTAATTAATATCCAGTTTTTATGCTGTTTTTGTAATTTTCAAGGCGTTTATCTCGAGAACAAAGAATGGTGCCAACATAGAATTCAACAAAAATATGGAAAATTATATACTCTTTCCAACTACTGAAGTGAAAATTCAAAAAATCCGGGGAGAAAGTCGAAAAGTAATTAAAATCCAGTTTTTAAGCTGTTTTTGTCATTTTCAAGGCGTTTATTTCGAGAACAAGAAATGGTGCCATCATAGAATTCAACAAAAATATGGAAAATCATAAACTCTTTTCATCTATGAAAGTGAAAATTTAAAAAATCCGAGGGAAAGACAAAAAGTAATTAATATCCAGTTTTTATGCTGTTTTTGTAATTTTCAAGGCGTTTGTCTCGAGAACAAAGAATGGTGCCAACATAGAATTCAACAAAAATATGAAAAATTATATACTCTTTCCAACTACTGAAGTGAAAATTCAAAAAATCCGGGGAGAAAGTCGAAAAGTAATTAAAATCCAGTTTTTATGATGTTTTTGTCATTTTCAATGCGTTTATTTCGAGAACAAGAAATGGTGCCATCATAGAATTCAACAAAAATATGGAAAATCATAAACTCTTTTCATCTATGATAGTGAAAATTTAAAAAATCCGAGGGAAAGACTAAAAGTAATTAATATCCAGTTTTTATGCTGTTTTTGTAATTTTCAAGGCGTTTATCTCGAGAACAAAGAATGGTGCCAACATAGAATTCAACAAAAATATGAAAAATTATATACTCTTTCCAACTACTGAAGTGAAAATTCAAAAAATCCGGGGAGAAAGTCGAAAAGTAATTAAAATCCAGTTTTTATGCTGTTTTTGTCATTTTCAAGGCGTTTATTTCGAGAACAAGAAATGGTGCAATCATAGAATTCAACAAAAATATGGAAAATCATGAATTCTCTAGTGAAAATTTGAAAAATCCGGAAAGTAATTAAAATCCAGTTTTTAAGCTGTTTTTGTCATTTTCAAGGCGTTTATCTCGAGAACAAAAAATGGTCCCTCTATAGAATTCAACAGAAATATGACTAATTATTCACTCTTTACAAATACCGAAGTGACAATTTTCAAAATCCTGGGGGAAAGACGAAAATTAATTAAAATCTAGTTTTTATGCTGTTTCATCATTTTCAAGGCGTTTATCTCGGAAACAAAAAATGGTGGCACCGTAGAATTTGACAGTACTATGGAAAATTATAAAAACTGAATTTGGATTACTTTTCTAATTTTCCCCTGGATTTTTGAAATCTTCACTTTTGTAGATGGAAAGAGTATTTATTTCTCCATATTTCTGTTGAATTCTACGGTGGCATCATTCCTTGTTCTCGAAATAAACTCCTTGAAAATGACGAAAACAGCAATAAAACTGGATTTTAATAACTTTTCGACATTAGCCCCGAATTTTTTGAATTGTCACTATGGCAGATGCAAAGAGTATTCAATGTTCCATACTTCTGTTGAATTCTACTGTAGCACCATTCCTTGTTCTCGAAATAAACGCCTTGAAAATGACGCAAACAGTATGAAAACTGGATTTTAATTACTTTTCGACTCCCCGCTCCGGATTTCTGAAATTGTCACTATCGTAGATTGGAAGAGTATTCAATATTCTATATTTCTGTAGACTTCTGCGGTGGCACCATTTCTTGTTATATTCTGACTTGCTACAAATATTGAATGTATGTGATGTAGTCAAATTAACTATCTATCTATCTGTTCTTAATATAAACGCCTTGAAAATGACGAAAACAGCATAAAAACTGGATTTTAATTAATTTCCGACTCTCCGCCCGGATTTTTCAAATTGTCACTATCGTATATTGGAAGAGTATTCAATTTTCCATATTTCTGTAGACTTCTACGGTGGCACCATTCCTTGTTCTCGAAATAAACGCCTCGAAAATGATGAAAACTGGATTTTAATTACTTTTCGAATTTTTCCCCGGAGTTTTTAAATTGAAGGGTCCAGTGGAAAAACGATGAGGTTCCAGTTTTTCCGAAATTGACATTTTAGCGGCATCTGTCAGCTTGTAGCATGAAGTATCAATATAACAAACCTGACAGGGGACAAACAATGGGATTCCATAAAAAACTGCAGACGAAAGTTGGCAGCACTGAAGAAAAACAATGAGGCTCCCTCAATAGATTTCGCTTTTATCAACTTTTTAAAAAGTGGAACCTCAACGTTTTTCCACTGGACCCTTCAGTTGTCAGTGGTTTTCATTATATTATGTTCATTTCATACTATATTTGTGAGTTTCCTCACCTCAAGAACCACAAAAGAAAAATTAATTGCATGAAATCCGCCCTATCAAATCGTTGCTCAAATCGTTGCTAGCAACGATTTTTTTCAGAAACGTTGCTGACAAATTCGTTGCTAACTTCACGCACATCACGATCATTATGTTTTCGCAAACGGAATCCTCCTCTATGAGCCGACGGTGCCAGTATCGATCCCACTTGTAAGTTGTTGCGGAACTCCAAGACCGCACAGAATTTCTCGGGCAGCGAGAACTATGGACTTGAATCGCCGAGAATGCAGGCGCAGGTGTTGTACGTGCCCGATAACCACAAACACTTGTATTTTGCCCACCTTCTCCATTTAACGAACTGGCACTGTCGGTGTCGCTATAGTTTTGTTTCCATTATATCCATTATGTCGTCTGCAAGCGTGGCGTTGATGCGGATCAGTTCGCGAAACTATGAGAAGTTGTCAAATTCGGTGCCAAATGCGGGAATGCTGAATTGATATATGAAGAAACTTGGGATTTAGTGGGAGAATTGCGTTATAGAGTTGACATGGTCGAGGTGTTTCGAGTTATAATCTAATTTTGATGAAATAGCTATGTCAGGTAGACAAGCATGGACTTCCAAATTCCGAAACCTTCTCAGTATCTACGTTTAGTTATTGAAAAAAACCTCTTTTTCTGAAATCGTTCTAGAATGCCCACTTTCTCGGAGCAACTTCAGGCCTCAAAATACGCGAATCTAGTATTTTAGTCCGTTGCTGAGCAACTAACTTTCCCGGACGGTTTTCGGACCTAAACGGTACGAGAATAGTAATTTACGTAACGAGTCCGGAAAATACTGTTTTTTTGGACGAGCAGAAAAAACTGTTTTCGGATGTGTTGCGTACACTATTTTTTCGGCAATCATGTAGAATAACAAATCAATGAGACGCATTTAGTCTAAGAGACGAAGAGAGGTCGACTTTCACCCATCTGTTAACCGGATGAAACGATTCCAAATTTGAATATTTCGAACATTTCAGTTCTTATTTGTATTATACATTGAAATTCGAACAGAAGATAGGTACCAACAGAAATATTCTAATTCTTATTTATATTAAAATTCGAGCACTTCCCGGCCTAGTCCGGGAAGTACGTACTTCCCGGACTAGGCCGGGAAGTGCTACTTTTCCAAAGAAAGAGTGTCCGGGAAGTGAACACTTCCAGGATGGTTACCGAAAAAGTACTTTCTCATATCGAAAACGATACGGGAATATTTTTGCCGGCTTGTTTACATTTTAGACAGTTATTGATTCACGCAAACAATATGTAGAATTTCTTAGTTTTTGATAATGCTGATTGCGATTTCAGAAAAAATAGTATGTGTACCTCGTAGTAAAAGCACACTCCCAGAATTCAATGCATGTTGGCCTCGGCCAACAATTTACGTTGTCGTCCGGGAATGTATTGCTTTTACTACTAGATACACAATATACTATTCTCGAAATTGTTTCAGATTGGACTCAGGGCGGTCTTTGGGGGTGGCGAGCAGGGCAACCACCCGGGGTCTCGCGCAACAACTCAAGTAGAAACATGTTCATTTTAATTTCGCGCCTTCCGGCGCTCCACTCGCGCTCTAGTGTACGTATCAAATGAAACATAATAAGTTCAGAAAATATCATCTGCCACATGAATTCCACAGAAAAACTGGTCTGCCACCCACAAAAATAATAGTCTGACAGTAATAAAATACCACGAAGGTCGTCTGCCAAGTCTACCGCGGCTACGACTCTGCATCTTTATTGGCCTGGAAGACAGTCGTTGTTCTAAACTATTGAATGGCTTTCATGAAGTGTCATAATTTTCACTCGGATTTAAAGGCCGTCGTTTTTTGAAATTTCTTCGTAACGTTTCGTTTGTGCGAGTGGCTGGCTTCTTCAGGGGCTTATACATCAAGAATAAACTCAGATGACTGGAGATTCCGTCTGTGGAGATTGTATTTATTCTTACTTAGGTAGTATTGTGCGTTAATAACCGTATATGGATTTGGTACATTCTCACTAACCCTAATTGACCCCTTTCACCTATTTATATTTCTACCTGCCGGCTTAATGTCGATGATATCCTTTGTTATTTCAGAATTGCTTATTACCGTAACTGGGTTAGGCATATTTTCGGTCACATTAATTGACACCTTTTTGTCTGCTGCCTTAATGTCGTAGTTTTCTTTTGTTGTTTTGGAATTTCTAAGAATGGGATTCCATATTCGGTTGAGGTTCACAGCTTCTTCTTTTCTGTTGAAATTCTCCGTGTATTTGTTGATCTCTATTGCCTCCCGTACAAGTCGGCTATGATATCCCTAGTTGGGGGCAAGAAGTTTTACGTCCTCAAACAGAATCTTGTGGTTTCCTTCACTGAGCGCGTGTTCTGCCACTGCCACGCATGTTCCTTCACTGGTGATGTATGTATAAGCCTCTGAAGAAGCTAGCCATTTTCGCTATCATGAAACGATATAAAGTGTATCAAGTTATTTTGAATAAAACTTGTAGTTGTTCGTGTTGAATCTTTACTTGTCTAACTTGGTGAAAAGTACATAATCTCTTTCATTACATCTGTCTACTCATTTCTAGGGGAACTTATAAATTTTGCCAGCGCTATTTAGAAAAATCTGTCTCTGGAACTGCGGATGTAGTTAGATTTATTCGATCATTTTTCGCGAAAAAACATTAGATATTGATAAAGTTTTAACATATCCACTAACGCCAATTCCTTTCTCACTCAGCCATGTATTGATGGTTCCATCTGTAAAACTGACAAATCAGTTTTATTCAAAGTTTTGGAAAAATATACAGATAAAGACCAATCACGATATACTGAAATTATAGTTCACGATGTTTTTTTTTCTACTATACACTCAATGAAAGATATTCCTCTGACTTTTGCTTCTTTACTTTTATCTGGATTTGGTACATTCTCATTAACACTATTGACCCCTTTCACCTATTTGTATTTCTACTAGCCGGCTTAATGTCGTTGATATCCTTTGTTATTATTTCAGAATTGCTTATTACCGTAACTGGGTTAGGCATATTTTCGGCAACATTAATTGACACATTTTTGCCTGCTGCCTTAATGTCCTTGTTTTCTTTTCTTATTTTAGAATTTCTAAGAATGGGATGCCATATTCGGTTGAGGTTCACAGCTTCTTCTTTTCTGTTGAAATTCCCCGTGTGTTTGTGGATCTCTATTGCCTCCCGTACAAGTCGGCTTTGGTATCCCTGGTTGGGGGCAACAAGTTTTACGTCCTCAAACAGAATCTTGTGGTTTCCTTCACTGAGCGCGTGTTCTGCCACTGCCACGCGTGTTCCTTCACTGATGATGTATGTATAAGCATCTGAAGAAGCTAGCCACTCGCGCTAGCGAAACGTTAGGAAGAAATTCCAAAAAACGACGGTCTTCAAACCCGAGTGAAAATTGTGACACTGAAAACTTCGGCCGCGAAAGCCTTAACCATTTTAGCTATCATGAAGTTGTTTTTTATGTTATAAATAAATTTGTTCACTGAATTAGTTTAATAAATTCTGGCTGATAGTTTTCCGTGAAAATTAAGACTTAAATAATACTGATGAAATTCGCAAAAATGCTTAACATTACAAACTAAGCGATATAAAGTAGATTACGTGTATCAAGTTATTTTAAATAAAACTTGTTTGTGTTGAATCTTTACTTGTCTAACTTGGTGAAAAGTACCTAATCTCTTTTATTACACCTCTCTACTCATCTCTGGGGAAACTTTTAAATTTTGTCAGCGCTATTTAGAAAACACCTGTCACTGGAACTGCTGATGTAGTTAGATTCATTCGGTCATCTTTCGCGAAAAAACATTAGATATTGATAAAGTTTTAACGTATCCACTAACGCCAATTCCTTTCTCACTCAGCCATGTGTTGATGGTTCCACCTGTAAAACTGACAAATCAGCTTTATTCAAAGTTTTGGAAAAATATACAGATAAAGACCAACCACGATATACTGAAATTATAGTTCACGATGTTTTTTTTTTCTACTACACTCAATGAAAGATATTCCTCTGACTTTTACTTCTTTACTTTTATCTGGATTTGGTACATTCTCACTAACACTAATTGACCCCTTTCACCTATTTATATTTCTACTAGCCGGCTTAATGTCGTTGATATCCTTTGTTATTTCAGAATTGCTTATTACCGTAACTGGGTTAGGCATATTTTCGGTAACATTAATTGACACCTTTTTGCCTGCTACCTTAATGTCGTAGTTTTCTTTTGTTATTTTGGAATTTCTAAGAATGGGATTCCATATTCGGTTGAGGTTCACAGCTTCTTCTTTTCTGTTGAAATTCCCCGTGTGTTTGTGGATCTCTATTGCCTCCCGTACAAGTCAGCTATGGTATCCCTGGTTGGGGGCAACAAGTTTTACGTCCTCAAACAGAATCTTGTGGTTTCCTTCACTGAGCGCGTGTTCTGCCACTGCCACGCGTGTTCCTTCACTGATGATGTATGTATAAGCATCTGAAGAAGCTAGCCAATCGCGCTAGCGAAACGTTAGGAAGAAATTCCAAAAAACGATGGTCTTCAAACCCGAGTGAAAATTGTGACACTGAAAACTTCGGCCGCGAAAGCCTTAACCATTTTCGCTATCATGAAGTTGTTTTTTTATGTTACAAATAAATTTGTTCACTGAATTAATTTAATAAATTCTGGCTGATAGTTTTCCGTGAAAATGAAGACTTAAATAATACTGATGAAATTCGCAAAAATTCTTAACATTACAAACTAAGCGATATAAAGTAGATTACGTGTATCAAGTTATTTTAAATAAAACTTGTTGTTTGTATTGAATCTTTACTTGTCTAACTTGGTGAAAAGTACCTAATCTCTTTTATTACACCTCTCTACTCATCTCTGGGGAAACTTTTAAATTTTGCCAGCGCTATTTAGAAAACATCTGTCTCTGGAACTGCGGATGTAGTTAGATTTATTCGGTCATCTTTCGCCAAAAAACATTAGATATTGATAAAGTTTTAACGTATCCACTAACACCAATTCCTTTCTCACTCAGCCATGTGTTGATGGTTCCATCTGTAAAACTGACAAATCCGCTTTATTCAAAGTTTTGGAAAAATATACAGATAAAGACCAACCACGTTATACTGAAATTATAGTTCACGGTGTTTTTTTTATACTGCACTCAATGAAAGATATTCCTCTCACTTTTGCTGGTATTTCACTTACATTTCCAAGATGTGTATGGATGAGAAAGCATAAAAAATCATTGTCACGTTTGATCAGTACCTACCTACATTTCGCCATCTATTGAAGACAGTGAACGTTTATTGCGAGGCTCAAAAGGGGTGGTATGATTAAAAATAGTATTTGCTTGTACTTCGAGTTGATGCTCCATGTTGTATTTTTCACTTAAAAAAATCAAAGCATTTACTCCACATAATTCTTGAAGTAACACTTAAGTAAGTACTAGTAGCAATTACTCTATACTTTGCTTTATTTACTTCGATATATAGAAGTTAATACTGCAGTAATTACTAATGTTGTCAAGTATTTCCTACATTTGGGAGTGTTTGGTGTAGTTTTTAAGAAGCTACTCATAGATGGATGGGTAGAGAGTTCTAAGAAAATCATATCGAGATGAGGGAAGCAGCTTTATCAAATTTAACTCAAATGGAGGTATTTTTCTCTAAGTGATCCGGGGTTTCAACTAGGAGTGGGTGTAGATGTCGGGGTACATCAAACATCTGTGTCAAAAGTAATCAAAGAAGTTTAACAAAAATTTGTGTACTCCCACATCTTCAGTAACCTCGGCACTTGGTTCAACACTATCATTACTCTCACTCAACAAACAACAACAATCGAACCAATTTGAGGTTAATCACGTACTAGTGTTTACTAGTAGTTTATACTTCTAACCTAAGTCAACACTTCTCATCAAATAATTTACTTTATGTAAAACATTATACTCCACAAAATACTAGGAAGTAAAAGCTCTTACTTGAAGTACAAGCAAATACTCTTTTTAATCATGCCACCCATATTATCGCCCAGATCAAAAGCACAAAGCGGATTTTTATTCAGAATTAAAAAAGGTCAATTAACACGTAGCTGACAAGAAAATCATTTATCACATAAGCAACATCGATTGTGAATCAAACGTAGTTGTACAGTGCGTCGATACTGACATCCTCATTATATAATATCTGGGCAATATGACACACATAAGAAACGATGTAAAGTTGTGGATGCATGTTGGCGTTGGGAATTCGCAAGGATTTGTAAATTTTAGAGAAATATACAATAAATTAGGATAAAACACTGTGTAATGCGTTACCATCAGGTTTCCACACATTGACGGGCTGCGACTATAACCCATCTTTTACATTTACTATCTTGAGGAACTGTGATAGGTGCATAGACTCTTATGCTGAATTCGCCGAAATTCGTCGAAATGATCGAAATCAAATGATCGATTGCCGAAAATAGATCCTATTTTGACATCTTTTCAAACTGATTCACACATTTCGCGATCTGAGCTATCTGGAGTTGCTCAAATGCCGAATATGATTGTATTTCGGCAGATTATCATTTCTAGTTTAGCGGCGAAATGATTGTGCAATTTAAAAATGAGCGATTCCAGATTTTTTACAGCCTACGCAGACAAAAATTTTTCCAGGCTAGGCAGTAAAAGTAATTGCCGTGGCAACCATTGTTAAGTGAAGCTATTATTTATTTTTCACTTCATTGATTTGACGTTTTCTTATATCTAGATACTTTCTTGCCTTCTAAAACAAACAACAAATTTTAAGTAGATTTTTGTCATTTACTTTATCTGTTAACTGTTCTTCAGAAAACTTAATGCCCAGACAGCACTGATCGAGAAAAATAGAACTGTCAGCGCATTTGAGTTAAAAAAGAAGGAGGACACCATGTTAAGCAACAGTGTAAAAAAGTTTCCTTTGGTAACTGTTGCAATGTGATTATAAAAATTCCCGAGGAAGACAAACGCGTGGCACCTAGAAATATTATGGCTATGGTCATTTCTGAAGAAAATGGTTTTTATAAGTTAGGTACAGCTAATGGCGTTTTGGAGAAAATATATACTAGAAATGAGTTTCACGTCAATTGAACATATTTATTGAGTATTGTGCTGTTTTTTAGCAAAAATCAGTTGTTCAAAATGAATTTTTAATTGCAGAAGATTGTCCATTAACATCACTTTTTATGAGACAGATTGCTGTTAAGGAAACTAGGTTCAAACAAGGATTTACAAGATGTAATTGCAAGAAACAATGCCAAAATAAAAAGTGAAGATTTGTTGCAAGCAAGATCAAGTGTGACAGCAAGTGTCATGCTAGTTCTTCTTGTTGCAATAATTAGATAATATTTGAGTAGTGAGCTGTTTCTGAAAAATAAATGTTGTTCCCCTTGTAAATGGACTTTTTTTTTTCAAACCAAAATATTGTAATCGACGTCTGAGCATTTCTAAATAAATAAAGTTAGGGTATTTTCACAATATCTATCAGATGTAGTTCAATATTCAGCGTGGCCTTAGCCGGGGAAGTAGTTGTTTTCTGTTGGATATCACAAAAAAATAGCTTCATTTTTATCATAGGTTTTTTTCCATTTCCATAAACGATGGAAAATATCGAATAAAGCTTTTCTTCCAATCTGATTTTATGGATATACTATTCATATTTTCAAAAAGATCAACATATTTCCTTGAATTAACATTTTATCATTTCAGGGCCAGTTTTTCATGTTCGATTTGAGCTCCAGATAACTAACTAATAGTTTAGATGGTGAATGACATTCTTCAAATGATGTTGGAAGGAAAACATTCTAACCATTAGTTGATTATTTGAATTAATTGAAACATGAAAAACTGGCCCTCAGACTGTGGAAGGTTAAAATTTCCAAAAAGCTATGTCAACAAACGAATGTCCTCCACAAAACCAAACGTTCAATCAATAGTTACTTTATTATTGATGGAAATGGTATTTCGATTAGAAAGGGTAGGTACATTCTGTCAGTAAACATTTACGAGTGCTTATTGTATTATTCTCTGTTCTTTAAAACTTTTCTAAATGACAATTGTAGTGAACAGCCATATTTATTCCTCATATACAGTGTGTCCCACTTTGAGCAGCCACACCCTCATATTTCGTTGAGCATGAAATAATTAGAAATTTTCTTTGACTCAAGTTGTAGTACTCAGAAATACCTACCTTTATGTTTACGTAACCTTTGTATATCCATTTTCCACGGCTAACTACGACCAAATGAAAAGTGAAAAATTGGGAAAAAAGTACTAGGCATTTTTTTATCGCAAAAATATCAGCAGATTCTGTTTCAGAACATCTTAAAACCCCCAAATCTCAATGCTTGAATCATTTGAATATACAGGGTATCATTCATTCTGATCAGAGTTAACCTTGGAAAAGTGATATTTGGCTATTTTTCAAAGTATTGATTAAATATTTTTGGGAATTCTGTGACAAGAGAAGACATTTTGGAAATTTTCCAAGCATTATTTATGGATTAGAGTTGATAATGCTACCAGCTACAGATGATACCCTGTATATTCAAATGATTCAAGCATTGAGATTTGGGGGTTTTAAGGTGTTCTGAAACAGAATCTGGTGTTATTTTTGCGATAAAAAAATGCCTAGTATGTTTTTCCAAATTTTTCACTTTTCATTTGGTCGTAGTTAACCGTGGAAAATGGATATACAAAGGTTCCGTAAACATAAAGGTAGGTATTTCCGAGTACTACAACTTGAGTCAAAGAAAATTTCGAATTATTTCATGCTCAACGAAATATGAGGGTGTGGCTGCTCAAAGTGGGACACACTGTATAACACTTTCTGAGCCGAATAATAATCAACTCCAGCTTGAAAAATAATTTCATATAGTTATCTTGCCTGCAAAAATTAATAATGTCACTTCTTTCATTGAAATCAAGTAATAACATAATAATTGAAGAAATATAGCAAAATTAAAATGTTCCATACGCTTTTTGTCTCAGAAACAGAGCACTAACCACATTTGACGCTATATTGAGTACATTAAAAAGTTAACATTCGAAGTGTATTCCTATTCGTACTAGACATCAAGTTTAAACCCACCCAAACAATTATGCCAGCAAGACCACAATCTCTTAATCCACAGATGAATGTTAAATAAACCCAATCCTGAATCGAGGCAGAGGCACCCACTAGGGACCTCACTCGGAGATAATCCTAATCTAAACATCAAAGGAGAGAGGGCGCGCATGACTCTCACATTCGACGCGCAGAGTTGAGAGGGGAGAACCAGTAGTCCCGCCCACCGTAATCACGCTGCTAGGGGGCGGGTCTTCGGCGAAAGACAGAAACACTACGTCTTACCGTACCCTGTAGGTGGTGCTTGTCAACCCCCTGGTATATCCTGTCACCGAAGAGGGACAGTAGTCAGCTTTACATCACTGAAGTGTACGCAGTGGAAAAGGCACCCCATGTGGCATGTGCGTATAGTGGAAGTAGTGAGTGTCGTGTCGAAAATTTTGTGATTGTTAACTTTAGTATTGGTTGCTAGTATCTGTGAAGATGTTGGAGTTCTACCCCAATTTGAATTTAAACCCTGCCATGCTGCCTGAGAGGAGTAGTATGTCTGGACCGGAGTGTAATGGGCGAACAGGTATTTTGACTTATGCTCACCAACAAAAAATATAACCGAATTTTTTCCGAAGAATTTTGTTTGTTATTGAAATGTTATTAAAATTAGCTCATTGAAACATTTAAGTAGATTAATGAGAAAGTAACTCATGTGTGTGTATGGTTTGGACTGATAGGCATACTTATACCTACTTAATAGGTAGGTAGTAAAATAATTGTAAAAGAAGAAAACCATCCTAGTTGGTACCTTTCCTAGCGGATGTGCTATATTGTTTGTTATTTAAACAATAAGTACTGAAATCACCCGAATCTTCCAATTACTAGTTTAATAGGTAAATCATGTTATGATATTTTAGTTTATTATTGTTAGTTCCTAGAATTGACTTCATTGCGTTTAAGTAGAGGTAATACTTTTGATGTATGTAGAAGAGACAGTTGCGGCCCCGTTCTTCTCTTTTCGAATGATGATAAAATCTAAGTGAGACAGTTGATGCGGCCTTACTTTACGTGTATAGACATTTGGGCGACAGGAAATTAAACTCATACATTTTGCGAGCAGTAATTTTTTAGGAGGTGCAAATACTACTATGTGGTGGGTATCAAATGCAAAATATGCTCTATTGTCAATAAAAATACTATTCTGGTTGACAAAGCAAGTAGATATAAAGGTAAAGGTAAATTTGTAAATAACAAAAAAAATATATAGACAAACACTTAATCGAATGAAATTTGATAAACAATTTAGTAAAACACACGTTAAAAAAAGAAGAAAAAAGAAAACAGTGTCAAGCTATTCATGCAAGCTAGCATTTGTCATAGTAATATTTTCTTGCATGTTATAATAAGCTTTTTTCGATAATATTTTCTTTACATTTTATCGAAAGATTTTCTGGAAATTGAGGTTTCTAAAACTAGTTGGCAGATGATTTTACATTGTTCTACTCTTGTATATGATGGAGTTTTTTGGTATGGGTAAGGGTAATATTTTCTTACTTTACTATTTTCACTAGACGTTGATCCGTATTTTATATGAATGAGGCATACTGTTTCTATAATGAATAAACAAGAACCTGTTAATATTTTCTGGCTAATAAAAAAAGGTTTACAGTGATCGCAGTACTGAGCTTTGCTCACATATCAAATTCCCCTTTTTGTAAGACGACCACAGATTGAAATAGTTGATCACTGCATAGTCCCCAAAGGCAATACCATAAGTGGGACTCAACTAAGGAAGAATAAACCATCTTAGCTGAGGTTGAATTTAATTCTCTTGAGACTGTTTTGAAGGCAAAGCAGCCAGAGGCTACCCTTTTGCTCAGGGTCGTTACATGTTCATTAAATTTCAACTTGTTGTCTATAAATAGATCAAAAAACTTTGTTTGGGATTTGTTCACTACAATCTGGTTTTCCAAGTTCAAATCATCAAAATCATGTTTGAAAGTGACTATATTTCTTTTATTTAAGTTTGAACATAAGAATATTGGAGTCACACCATTGTTTAATTTTAACTAAATCGAAAGTAATTGTTTCCTTCAAGTGATTCACGTCTCTACTATGCCATAGAATAGTGGTGTCGTCTACAAAAAGGGTGAATTTTCCTGTATAATTAAAATAAGATAGGACATAAAACTGATCCCTGTGGTACTCCCATCAAGACTTGTTTTCCACTGATTGAGTTTGTATCTTGTACTTGAAAACCTGACTCCTTTCCGACAAATAGGATCGGAACCAATCTAATGTGGACCGCAACTGTTTTTTGGTGTTTATCATTCAAAAAATCCAAAGAGGATCGCAAATGTACGGGTACGTAAGTGTCCCGACACCATTTCGGAGAACTGTTCAAATTATTCGTGGAAAATAGACGTGTGAGAAGTATTTCAGAACATTATCACATATTCCATCCATGCATAATCCATTTTACGACGAATTTTATGGATTTCTCAATGAAAAATCGTATTTTGATATAACTAGCATTATTATTCTAATTAGATACACTAGAGCCCTGAAGAGGGCGGAAATACAGTAGAAACGTTGGCATTAAATATTCTTGAATAATGCGTTCAAATAGTCTACTTGTTCGTGACCGTTGATCAGAAAAAACAAAGTGGGTAATTTAGGTATTCACATTTTTCCTGAAATAATAAACACAAGAAAAAGCAGTGGTCCTAAAATGGACCCTTGAGGGACTCCGTATTGTATACTGAGCAAATAAGATCATTTATTTCAGAAAAGAACGAACTGGACTCGGTTTTCTTGTTAAAACTGTGTCAAATTAATAATCTCTTCCTGGAAACTATGAAATTATATACTGCAGATTCTTTAGTATAATATTATGAGAGACACAACCAAACGCCTTTGTCAAGTAATTTGCACAAATAAAACTATTGTTTTTGAAACCCTCATCAACCATTTGTGTCAATCTGTTGATAGCCGAAGTAGTTGATTGTTTTTCTCTAAATCCAAATTGTTCTTGAATAACTAGATTTTTGTTTCAAAATGCGATGTCAATTGGATCTTTAAAATAATTACATAATAATTGAAAGGCACCTTGGATGCTGTTCATATAATTGCTTGTTCAACTAAAAATCAGAAAGACTTTCAAATATACAATACTCTAAAGAAAGATTACAAATACAAAATGAAACAAGAGAAATTAAACGCAAATAGCAAACGACTTTTAACCTCTGATAACAAAAAAAATAATGGGATATAATCAATGAAAACAGAAATATTAATAAAAACTCACATGTGAAATCTGAATTGACAGTTTAAAGAATTCTCGTACTACTTCTCTGATGTTATAAATAATTTAATGACGAACTTTATTAACGTAGATAACACAAAGTTTACAACATTTTTAAATAATGCACCTAATGCAAATAAATATTTTTTTCTATTTCCCATTGTCGACTTAAAAATAAAAAATAAGAAATCTAAAGATAATTATAAGCGATGTTCTGAAACTGGCCAACGACTCAATCGCTAAGCCTATTGCACATTTTATAAACATATGTATCGAGAGAGGAATTTATCCTCAAATATTTAAAATTACACTAGTCACTCCTATACATAAGAAAGGTGATTTTAACAGTAAAGACAGTTACAGGGCTATTTCTATCATACCTGTTATCTCAAAAAGAATTGAAATTGTCCTAAAAACCAGACTAATAGAATATTTAGAAAAAAAATATTTATTGAACAATGCATACAAACAGAGGAGATCTACTATCGATGCAATCTGCGAAATGTATAAAAATATTATAGAAGCTTTTGAGGAGCGTAAATTGTGCCGGGCCAAATTTTACGACATGTCCAAAGCTTTTGACACGGTGGACCATGATATATCACTACAAAAATTAGAACATTATGGAATCAGAGGAACAGCCTTAAATCTATTCACATCCTACTTTGCCGGCCGCCAGCGACGTATTAAATTTACCGGTTGTACATCAGACTCTCCACACGAGTATAAATAGTTTTAAAGTAAAATTTAAGAAATTTCTTTACAAAATGCCTTTTACACATTTGAAGAATATTTTGATTATTTCGACTCATTGACTAAGTTGTCGCCTGCCCAATAATAGCTATATTATTGTTACATTTCTATATTTTAAGTTGTTTGTCTCTGTCCGTGTTTCTTTCAAGTCGTTTTACTAATCCCATTTCATTATACTTGTATTTTTTATTATGTTATATAGATTTAAACTCATACCATTTCTGAGGTATGCAAATATTACTCATGTATGTACTGCATGAATAAAATTCTATTCTACTCTGCAAGTGCTGCATATTCAGTCCAAAAACCAAATACTTTAGGAACTTTCCATCAGCTGGAGCGGTGGTACAAATACTGAACATAAGAATGTCTCGTTCACCTATTCACAATTGGTTTAAATGGCGACAGTGGTTCAAAATATGTGCGGCTGCAACAGTAGATAAATAATTTTGAAATGGTGGTCTGAATTAATGCCACCACCGCTATGTTTCCGAAGCATCACTACCATCGATGAATAAACGGTGTAGCAACATGTTTCAGCCATTATTAAACTCTGAAAATCAAATCATCAAACGAGGCAGCCCTCTCCAGATAAGCCCTCTCACGGAGTCAGCCAAGCATCCTAATCAGATGCGGGTGGAGAGACTTTCGGGATGAAAACGTCGATGTAACGTCTAAGTAACGGAGTTACGGCTCAGCGAGCGCTCGATCGTTCGTGTAGTGGTGGTTGCCTAATGTAATCTTCACTGCACCGCTAATCACCTTCTGACGACTCATTATGCCGAACCAGAAAACGTTTTCGGTGTTCCAAGGCAGAGAAGATCAGATTCAGTCATTAGAAAGCTTCCGGGTTGCCTAACCTTAACTTTACAAGCTTTTAGAGACGGAATAGCTGATGTGTTTCAAGATTCCCTCAGCGATGGTGGGTCACATTTTTAGAGCCTGAGTGATGATATCGATCCAAAGGGTTGAACTGTTTCTAATGTCGAAAGAATGAACTTCAGTGATTCTGTATTTCTCTCTCTCGAACATTAGGATTTTGATTTGTTTATAAAATATAGAATTATGATTGCGTGGCTGTTATTTTTGGAAAAGAGGGGAAAGGTACACTGTTGAAAATGGTAATCCTGGATTACAAATGATATTATCCAGTGACCCAATTTTTGAATTGTCGGAATTGGTTCTCTAGAGAAATATGACGCCATTCTCTCTCAATTTCAAGCAATACCTATTTTTGAAATATCACGAGAGAAACATTTCTCTTGATATTGATAGATGAAATACCTAGTACCTAATGCAGGAGAATTTGAAAATCCTCCTAGGAATTTAGTTTTCAGGTTAAAGAAACTCGAAGATTTTTTCTATGTATTGATGAAATTGTTATTATTCAGGTAGGTACAGTTATGGATATTGACCAGGGATGGTTTTGAACAAATTGGAGGCTGGAATGGCTGAAGCATGACACAATTTTTTTCAAGACCAAAATTCATTCCACCACAATTCAAGCGAACGACAGTTTGTGAAACACTTCAGATTTAGGAAGGACACTTTTCAGAAGTTATTGTTAGAAATCGATGATAAGCTGCAACCTCCCTATCAAGTTTTCGCAATAAAAAAATAAACTAAACTTTTAATAGCCCGAGATATTCCGTGCAGATGAAATTATAAACTGCCGAAGTGTTTTTTCAATTAATTATTTATTCATTATCAGTGCTAATTTTTTAGGTGGCCCTTCGCCGATTCATTTTGTTATAATTTTTTGCGTCCCTATTATTTTTAATTGCATGATTTTTCAGATCTTGCCAACTCTATGATAGGAAAATTTTGCTTCACTTTATCTCTTATATATGATTCCACCAACATACCTTTTTCTAGCAAATCCCAGTTTTATGTTCCCCAGGAATGGCATTCAATTTAATGGCAATACTATCCCACCTTTCTTTTGCGATATTATGAGTGAAAGTTTTTGTAAATTTATTAATTCTTAGTTCTGCATTATTTTCTGCAGTTCTAATGCAATTTTTTGAGCGCTGCTTATTTATCTTCTTTTGACGTCTATTTCCAGGAAGTTATAGCAAAACCTAGCAAAAATCGTATCTACTAACGTCAAATTCGAATGCGTGTCCCCAAAAATCCTATTTTTTAATTGGTCAAACAAAATTCTTCTATGAACGTATGCAAGGCATACGTCCCAAAACTAAGCTCCTAGGAAATGACATCATTCGGTGTTCAAAAATAGCGGTTCTCTCGTTTCATTGTTTCACGTGGCAATTTAATCTAGAGAAATATTTCATGAGAGAATCAATTCCTACGATTTAAAAAATTGGGTCTCTGGAAGGTAAAAATTTGAGAGAAATGTTCAGATGTATCAAAGCTTTCTCATGAAGCAAATGCCAGAAATCTAACTTTAAATCAAAACAGTTCAAAAGAACACAAAAAAAAAACATTGTAAACAGGCTAAAATAAATTATTTCTACGAGAAATGCAGGCAATAAGAGTGTTATATCTCTTACGATATTATATATAAATGAGTAAAATACTCAATAAGAAGGAAGTCGTGGGATTTTAGGAGTTTCAGAACAAAAGAAAATATTACTTATTGAAAAAGAACTGTTGATATTCACTTAAATATCGAACATGCAGTACAAATTAACATTGCCTCAACCTAAGGCCTAAAAATACTTATAATTAATTAAATATGAGGGGAAATGATAGATCTGACTAATATCTAAGTTATGTTTTTTTAAAGTCCACTATTATTCATTACTCTGGATAACTATGCGAATCCCGGTTGAAACTGACAAATAATGTAGTTGAAGTTCTCCATAAATAATAACCTTCCTAGGTTCACTCGTTTAGGTCTATTAGTACATAGAAAGATCTCACCAGCTTTCAGTTAGGAATGTGTAGAAAGACCCTCTGTATAGAGACACCAAGAAACAACAAGAAATTTCCAATTCCTCCCACAAATTGGAATGAACTGCTTTCACCAGTTACGTTTTCCTTTTATTGCTGATTTGACAATTTTCATTTGCTAAAGTTTAGTTTAAGATTTGAACCACGTCTCCGCTAAAAGGGATAAATCTGATATAAAATCTTGCATGATATGTTTTCATACAGTTAAAGAAATATTACTCACCGTGGTTATGTGAATCTTTAACTTTTTCTCCTGAAGTTCTGATAGAAATTAATTCAGTAGTTGATCGCTCAACAAAGTTTCGAAACAAGAAATTGAATACATATTTTGCTGTTACAAGAGTAAAACAACATGTTATATTATAAATAATGAATTAGGGAAGAAAAGTAAAACATCGAACAAAATTATCAGTCTAATTAACAATGATCAAGAAATTACAAACCTGAAGGAATAGAATTATTTGCTACAATTTCTCAGATACTGCCAAGTTCGCAACTAAGCAACTAGTCAATTCCAGCGACTCGCCAGAGCGCTCGCTACACAAGAACTATAATGCACAGTCGAGCTCCAAAAAAGTGGTACATCGCCAGCGTTTCGCCAAAATGTGACGTATCGCGTAGTTGTCACTTTTTTGGAGCTCGACTGTGCATTATAATCCTTGTGTAGCGAACGGCGAAATCTGGCGAGTCGCTGGCGATTAACTATGCATACGGCTATAAATAATTTTGGGCAAAACTTTTCACTTCCTTGTACAGTCTGAAGACATCACTATAATTCATCCTTTCCAGAATGATCCTATCAATGAACCAGAAGTTCAACTAAAAATATCAAAAAATAAAAAGTCTACCGGATTGGTTAAGTTGTCCATAGAAACAATAAAAAAGTTATTGATGTAATAATTACCTCTCTAACTTATCTATTAAATCAGTCATATTTGCAAGGATACTTTCCCGAAGAATTCAAGGCATTAGTAATACCTCTATTCTTTGCTCTGCTCACTGGCTAAATTATTTGAAAAAATTGTCTCAAACAGGATTACTAACTATTTGGAGGACAATAATATACTGTGCATAAAAGACCAACATGGATTCAGAAAAAGCAAATCAACTGAAACTGCAACATATCACTTACTGAATCATATTTATAAAGAGGTGGAATCGAATAACTTTGTAATGTCTTTATTTTTTGACTTATTAAAAGCATTTGACACAGTGTCTCCTGAATTTCTGATTGCAAAATCATCCCAACTTAGTTTCCCAAATAACTTGTTGAAGTGGATTAAATCTTACCTCGACTGTAAAATTGTGCGAAAACTACATATCGGACAGAAACCATTTTGCGCACAGTTGAACCACATGTTATTGTCTATCAGTTTCCGCAATATTATTTGTCCAGCTTCCGATTTATAAAGATTGTGAGTTTTTGAAAAATGGTCTCTTTTTCGAGGTTTTCCCGGATTTTCTCAGTGAAAAATACACTGATCTGGTAGTATAAAAAACCATTTTGTAGGTTTTATAATTCTCTACAAAAGTTTTATTGACTGTAAAAAGACTCCTCCAATACTTTTTGAGGTATTCGCAAAAAGTTGAAATTTTTTTCTTTATTTCTTGTTCAAAAAAATCCACAATGCGATTTTGCTGGGGCGAAAACCGAGGTCTTGCGTCTTTTATTTTGTGTGAAAAGAGCCTATTATTTTTATCTAAAGCTTGGCCTATATAAGCGCTTGGTGGCAAATTAACAAAACAAGTTACGCATTCGCTATTTTAACTGTAGGAAAAATCCCACAGTACCACCAAAAACTCATTTAATAATGACATGCAACAGTAAAAGATGACATACAAACGGATGCACCCATCACCACACCAAAGTTACCTTAATCTCTCTCACTTCAACGTCAGCACTACATTCTTCTTCAATATTTGGAAAATGTGAAAATTCACTAAAAACCAAAACAATGAATTAAGAATATTTTCAACTGACAGGTGGTTTTTCGTGTTTTGTGTTTGATTTCCGCCATATAGAAAGCCTCACAGATTAGTGCCTTTTATATCACCATCCCTTTGAATTGACTGACATCCAATAAGTTCTGTTATTGTTTATTCAGGAACTCATGATTCAACATCAACTGATATTGATATTTATCTTTACGAAGTCCATGAGTATTTAATGTTTTAATCCCATCATAGTAACAACCAACTTTACAAAAGTACAATAAATTGGTTTGCTGAGGAGTCAAATAACTTTCGCATAAACTTACTCACAGTTAAAAGTCCTACTGAATAATGTAAAATATATATTTTCCATACTATGTCCATTCTAGATTAGAAATATCCACTTTGCACAATAGATGAGATGAATTCAATTCAAGAAATCTCTGATGCCTGCATCTGCAGCATATCTGAACTCTTTATTTTTTTTGCAGATAATGGACTGATAAAATGTGAGAAAGCCTGGTGTGAGAATAACAATCTTCATAACCCAATGGGTAAGTAAATATATCTATGTATCCTCGAAACATGTCTGCGGGTGGTCATCCCCAGCCGAATGAAGGATAATCTGTTGTTTGTTTACAATAAGCACTTGCAATTGAGTTTTCTTGGAAGAACGTTGCACAAATATCTATCAGATGTACTTAAATATCCGTTGTGGTATTAGCCAAGGAAGTAGTTGTTTTCTGTCAGAATTTCGCATCATATTTTCTACTGGGTGGAAAGATTTGGAGAGCAATCGTACTTCGACCTTGTCGAGTTCATTCATATCATTTAATTGTACTCTCCGGCAAAACCTTCGAAGTTGTTCGAAGTTTCGAAACTAGCTTCTAAACTGGATTCGCCATTTTACGATCAAAGTTAGAACTGGTTCAAATGATGCATGTGTATTTTGGTCAAGTTAAATCGAGACTCAGGTATGGCATTTTCCTCTGGGGCAATTCAGCCGGTTCGAAAAAAGTTTTCATTGGCCAAAATCAAATCTTTAGATGTATCTTTGGAATATCTAAAAGGAAAACTTTTTTCAAATGTTTCGATGAAATGACACTTCGAAATGTGTGTTTATATTTTCAATCACAAAGAAACATCCATAAAAAATTCTGATGTACACGGATATAGAACACGAACAATGCTCTACTTTCATGTTCATTTCGAACAAAAAAATGGCGCCAGTGCCAGTGATCTTAATTTTTTTTTTAAGTCTCCGAAAAAACTGAAGAATGTTAGTACGATGTCTTCTTTCAAATACGAATTGAAATGTTTCTCACTCGAAAAATCGTTTACACTGCATTTTTCATAGTTTCATCACTTGTAATTTTAAATACACTTCATCCTTTGATATTGTATTATTCCAAAACCATGTAAAAAAAGAAATTATTGATTGACTGAAATGATACAATGACCTTACTCTCAGACGTTCACAAAAATAAACAAAAATTGAAACTGGCTCCTTCGCCAATCTACAATGGACCCGCACCAAATACATGGGAAATACATTTGAAATTTTATTTGGGATATTGTATAGTACAAGTCATCAGAAGTTACACATGCAAGTTTAAATTAGTTCTATGTCCAGTTTAGGAGATGAATTTTAATTTATATTTTTAGGGTGATTTATTTTGAAGTATAACTGAAAAATATGAATCAAATTGGCAGATAAATTCAAAAATAATTAACAAACATATACATGGTGTTTCTTAAGTACGTGTAGAAACTTTAGGAGCATGTTGCTGACGTTGAAATAAGAAAAAAAGTTCCCATAAACACATGTCCGCAAGTTATTCGTTTCTGAGATACAGAGTGTCAAAGTTTAATTCTAATATGTTTTTTGTGAATAAATTGAAAAATATCTGTGATATTCGAGTAAAGTTTGGTATCTCGGATGATTTTTCCATGACAAAATCAAATTTTATGTTGCGAACATATGTTTATACAAACTTTTCTTTTTATTTTGATGATAGCAACACGCTCCTGAATTTTCTACACGTACTTAAGAAACACCCTGTATATTACGTATCCAACGGAGGCGATCCATAACATACAGTGGAGGTGAGATCCTACTGGATAGGCAATAAATAAAATCTTTGATAATGTGAGTGTAGTCAGAGGACACACATCAGCACATTACGAGATGTAGTCGAGATGTGCTTCTATGTAAATGTAGAAAAATTAAATTAATTTAAAACAACTGTCAATATGACAGTAGCCGCATTACGAGCGGTCCCTAATTGTTAGGGGGTATGATTTGATCTCGCCAAATAAATCATCTCATCACAAAAATTTTTTTTTGTTAAACTGTGACCATACACGGGTTCTTTATGCAAAACAAAAGGGTCACAGTTTAACAAAAAATGTTTGTGATAATATGATTTATTTGGCGAGATCAAATCATACCCCCTAACAATTAGGGACCAGCTCGTAATGCGGCTACCGTCATATTGACAGTTGTTTTAATTTAATTTTTCTACATTTACATAGAAGCACTTTTTCCACCACATATGATCATTAGTTTGTAACCCTCCTTTTTTCGCTGAAGATGAAGGATTAATCCTTCGAAATATGCCCTGTTGCTGATGTAAGTCTTCCGACTACATCTCGTAATGTGCTGATGTGTGTCCTCTGACTACTCTCACATTATCAATAAGTAAAGATTTTATTTGGTGGAGTTCGACTGTAAGTTTTTTACCTACCCAGTTATATATATTACGTACAAAACCGATTTCAACTAATATTTGTAAACGCCCCTCGTACGAAATGTGATCGTAACTGTTTGAAGCTAATAATATTGAGCAATTACTAAAGCCCCCTAAAGCTGATTTATTTACTGAAAATGCTGTTTTGTGTAGCTATTATTAAAAACATGTAGTATAAAAAACAAACATTTGAATAAAATTACTGAGTTGTAAAAAAGTCGAAACTTTCAGAGAAAATCAATTTGCCACAAGAAATGAATCCCAATAGGGATTTTCCTAATGAAAAATGCTCAGTCTTACTAATGGGACCGATCATAAAGATTGGCAAAAATGCTAAATTGTCGCTATTTTTTACCAATCCTGTATAATAGGTGTCTTCTTCTATTTTAACGACCGACTGACTGACATGTCACTTGATTTTCTTCAAACCATATCAATAATAATATTTTTTTGTAATCCCATACTGTTATTTTGATTTAACGGTATTCAGATGACAATTGGAAAGTTAATGTTAACAGCCTCCGTCCATTAAGAAATCACTTGTTCAAATATTTTTTTCAAAACTTTATTCTGCTTACAACAACAATATTTATAATAATAGTAACTATTTACAAATTTGAAAAGTAATTTGACAATTGCTATTATTTGTAATTTCTATTCCATCGATGAGAGATTTACCATCTATAGCAACAGTATTTGAACTTGTTGTCGGTGTAGCCTCATAACTATTGAATAGTTGTCACGTTATCTTAATTCTCTATGAAACTGAATTTTCAATATACGACTCCGCCATCGCAGAGGAGTTCCAACCTCCAAGTTCTTTTACCGATAGTAGATTGCCACAATTTTTTACAAGCATAGGAGCCGAGGATCTGCGAAACGAGTGCCCTGTGTAGAGCTGAGGATTTTCCAATTTTAAGAATGCTGCAATTTCCTTTGGAACAGCTCCAATAGTATGAATGCCCACAACTTGTTTTACACATTTATAATTCCTCTAACCAATGAAGAATCGCCGATTTTCCTAATTTGAAGGCCAAAAATCTACTTATTTTTGGTATAAACCATAGGCATCAAAAGGAAGTCCTTTGGGAATGACAAATTCCCTGTTCTTTTTGTTTTTAGTATACCTCAATGTAACCAACTCTGGTACTGGTGCTTTCAAAATCATCCACAGTCAGCAAGTTCGTCATGTCTACAGGCACCAAAAATACCAAATATTAATACAACCTTTTCAAGCAACCATGTATGATCATCTGCCTCCAACAAAAACTTAGTTACTTCTTCTTCAGACAAAATTTTTGCTTTCTTTGGTGTGTATCCATCAGTCTTTCGTTTCAAGAACAAAAATAATTTTCCAAACCTGATAATACCATTTCTGTACTCTAATACTCTAATATGGTGCACGATTTAAAATAACTAACCTTGAAATGTCAATGTTGTCAGAAACATTCAAAACAAGTTTCAACATTGAAATCTTGGTCAACAGTGAGTTAGGAGAATAAACCTCTGATTTTCCTTTCGTATAGGCTAATAATACATCTTTATTACCCACCTTTACATTCTTGCTTTTACGCCACCATAAAAAATGTTCATTTTTTTTTATATCGTTCTTGAGGTATTTTCGGCAGTAAATCAACACTCGCTGCACATGATTCTCCCAATATTTCTAAAGAAATTTGATTTGGTCCCTCAATTTCATCCATGGGCGTTGTTGAAGCGAACTCGCGAACTCAAAAAACTGACGTTGTTTATAATATTGTTGTGGTATTGTTAAGCTGTTCCATGACAACACGATGTTGGGATTTTTCTGTAGAATTACAAGGTACATGGTTTGTTCTTACCTCGGAATCAAAATGTAATCTTTCGCGGGATTACGAAAAGTTTTGAACGACACACGGCCGATACGCAAATAACGGATTCGGTTGTTATAATCCTCGGCTGCGCCTCGGATTACTATGCTCAACCTCATCCGTAATTTGCTACATAACGGCCTTGTAACGTTAATAACTGTTACTAATCATCTAAAAGGTAACAGTTTTGGATAACCTAAACTAACCTTGCTGTTTTGGTGAAACAGCAATTTTTTATGATATTCAAAAATTCATATCTCCGAAACTGGAAAATAATTCAAACTTGCATGACTATGATATAGGCTGAAATCCATTTTCCCGTGTATTTGGTGCGGGGTCCTTTCAAACGCTGAAATTCCTGGCTCGTGCAATCCTCAATTTGTTACAGATGGCGGACTAATAAAATGCGAAAAAACCTATGAAATGTGCGAGGGCTGCGGCCAGAAAATCCACGACCGATACCTGATGCGCGTGGCGGATTCAAGTTGGCACGAGCACTGTCTCTCTTGCTCGATATGCGGGGTGCTGCTCACGCACTCCTGCTACACGAGGAATACGAAGTTGTATTGCAAGGCTGACTATGATAGGTGAGTTCTGTGGTATTATTTTATGAATTGTCTCTATGCAGGTTACAAAAATAAGACCAAAGGGAGAATAGTGGAGTCAATGAAGGATTAGGCTTCCGAACCTTTCGAATGGTGTTCTTTGATGTGCTCGTAAACTATCTATCAACGTTCGGAAGGATAGAATTCCCTGCTTCTATTTTTAATCAACAAATCAACAAAAATTCGAATAACGGGTTTTTCGCAATCGAAAGAGAAGGAAATTTTACAAAAGAAACAGTAATAAGAATGTCTTAGGGCCGGTTGTTCAGTTCATGGTAAAATCCATAGATTTATCAAGCTTGGATTAGTTTCGAAGCCTAGATTACCGTCAAATGCGTTGTTCAGCAGAAATTCGACCATGGATAATGAAAATCAAGATTCTGCAGTTCATCTGAACTATTTCATGAAAAAGAAGAAGATTTTGCTAATTCATGTCAAATATAACCAAACACTTTCCTTTCGTAGTTTCCTACTCTCCTACCATTTTTTGGAAAGCTTGGTAGGAAATGGAATCATTGCAGGCTCCTGAAACAATAATAAAGAATGAAATACATGAGCAAACCATCCTATGTGTATCTTTTAAAGTAGATAATATAATGATTCATTCCAGATAAATATGTAAATAATATTTTTTATGTCCTGGTTCCCACGAAAAGAAAAATTCTGTAATGAGATGTGTCATTGTAATCTTTGGTGTATGTTATGTTAACCAGAAAATAATTTTCAGTAATGGAATCATCACAAAAATACCTGATATTATCAAATTGCATGATGCACTTACAAATTAGTTTTGTTAGCAATTTCATGAGAAACCATGTTTACAATAATCCTCACAATATCTTTTGATTATCTGATCCTGAATACACATTCTTTAGGTGACCATTTCTCAAAATGATTCTCACGTAATCTATAAGTACGAGGTGCCCTAATTCGAACTAGGATATTTACAAATTCAATAATATCTTCATCATCAGTTATTTCATCGTCATGAGCTTTTTTGTGAAGTGATTCCTGATTATTCTTCCAAACTATTTCATAGGCATTCAGTCAGTTATGTCAAACCTTTGTTGAGGCTCAATCCACTGATTTCGATGGACTTTCATCTTAGCTCTTTTCGCAAAACAAGCAACATTGTACGTCCAATGCTACGGTTTACTAGGACATTTCCTTTGATCTGTACCAGTTTCTTTGTTCCTGACTGCCTTTGTCAGCTTAGAATTGAGTATTAAACATTAGATGACAAGATTTGTCCTATGAAGCGAAAAAACTGTATTAATTTTCAACACTAATGTTCTATTTTAAGTATACATAATTATACCTAGAACTGACATAAACGACAATAGTCCATTTCTATTACAAATAATAAATTATCTCATAAACTCTTTGTAACACTAATGTTTATGAAAGTATCAATTCATTTTTCGGTAAATAAGTGTACCCAGAACGTTATTAACGACTAATAGTTCACTGTCATATCAAATAAGAAATATTTCATGATCTCCTACCACGAAGTAACGGCTTCTTCTAATAATTTGTTGAAAATAGAATTTAGTCTGTGAGAAACATTACATAAATATTATTATCATTATTTTCATTAATGACCAAAATGTAAACCCTTTCCTTAAAAATTGAGGTTTTACGTTTCAAAATACAAAGAATTCAAAAATCGAAAAAAATATGTCTTCTGGCGTCCCCGGCTTTTATTCGAAACTTCATGAATTTCATGAAATTTGGAAAAAACATCGCATGCCATCCAAGGATGAGCCTATTATGGAGGACGATTGAAGAGTTCAGACGTCGTATTTGTAGGCCAATTTGGATTTTTCTTCGAATTTTTTGAAATTCCATAATGCTCCTATGCGAACAAAGGGTACTTACATTCATACCAAATTTAGAGCTGTCATCCGCCAGGTAACGGTAATCGTTAAAGATCTAAGCAACCTGACTAAATATCATAATACAACAATTAGACCTTAATAATTCCCCTTTGTTGAACTTATCCTCCTAGTAATTAACTATGTCCAGGTATACTGTTATTTGTTATTTATTAAGATAGTAATTAGGAAAGTTAGTAATCAATTCCTATGTACACTGTTTTTAATTGATAGGTTGTGTAGAACTAGTAATTAAACATAGGCATTACGGAAAAGTAGATAGATGGATAGATACTTTATTGATCTCTTTAGGTCTTTTTCTACAAAACATGAGACAAGTCAATTACTAAAAGTTACAGGTGAGCTACATAAAATAAGTACAGTCAGGAGGTATATATACAAACAACCAACGGACAAACATTAAAAAGATAAAGTATATAGATATATGTAAAAATAAAAATTTGTATAAATATGTAAATAAGAACATGCTTGCAATGATCAGTTATAGTGTTTGAGCTGCGAGCATGAACGAGTAAAAACTTTTTAATACTATCTTTAAAAGTGTTGGGGTTTGAAATAGATTTCATACTCTGAGGTAACAGGTTGAAAAGGTTGCAGCCAGCGTATGTAGGCGATTTCTTATGCAGCATTCTCTGACGCTGCTGTAGATGGAAATCGTTTTTTGTTCTTGTGTTATATGAATGATACTCATTGTTTTTTTCTAGTGTTTTCATATTACGATGGATATATATCAGTAGTTTGTAGAGGTAGATGGATGTCACTGTCAGAATTCCATTTTCATTGAACGTATTCCTACATGATTCTCTATAACCCAGATTGAACATGAGTCTCAAGAACCTTTTTCGTATGATGGAAACTCTAGATATTTCCGTAGCTCTGCCCCAAACAATTATGTTACAGCTGATAGTGGAATAAACTAGAGCATAGTACATATTTATCAGGTAGTGCCTATGGAGATTTGATTGCAAGGTGCTGAACGCAAAATAAAGCCTGTTAAGCTTCTTACATACGACGTCAACATGACTATTGAAAGAGAGTTTATCATCAATTTCTAGGCCTAAATATCTTGTTCTCTCTGATGTAGATATTGTTGTGTCGCAGATATTGAATGTTAAATAATTTTTTAGTTTGAGGGTGCTGGTGAATTCAATTACTACTGTTTTCTTCAAGTTAATCATAAGATGGTTTCTGACACACCAATGTTTGAAATTTTCTGCAGCTAGCTCAGTTTTATCCTGCAGTTCTGCAGCAGTATCAGCTGTAACAATAATCGTTGTATCATCTGCATAGATGAAAGAGCGACCTTGACCGATATGGTTCGGTCAAGGATTTGGTCAACATTTGAGGTTTAACAACCACAAGTTTAGTCCAAATAGGAATTCAAAAATTTTACAGAAGGTGAGTTCCAAAAATTACAATAGATTAGATTTTCTTGAAGATTTACATATTAACAAGGAATTACTGAATAATGACCTTTGTCTCAACACTCAAGTTAATTTTAACAGAGCTTACATTCCTCTTCATAGACGTTTAAAGTAAGAAACTTTCATAAATTTAAACTTTACCTATTTAATTGCTCTTGAACTCTTTCTCAATGATGATATGGCTTGAACCTGTTTTGCAGTTTGCCTAGTTCCCTCCCTCTCGACTTTCCTTTCAATTCTCAGAACATAATCTATTGCTTTCATTTGAAACTTATAATTTCAACTTCAGGTTCTATTTTTCTATAACTTGGGTTTTTGCATGTGCCGTTTCAAGTTCTCATTAGACTTTCTCTTGGCTCAGTAATTTCCTTGTTTTTGATTAATAGAATTACTGAATTGATTAAATATGAAATAATTTGAAAATTTCTTGAATCTTTTCTGTTTGTAGTACCTCTTGGTTTTGGGCAACCTTTTTTGGCGCCTTGTGATTGGGTAGGTTCTCATTAGACCTGTCCCATGATCTTGAGCATAGAATTTGGTTTCCCAAATTCCCAAGAGACTGTGTCTTAAGCCTGGTTTGTGCACATCGGGTCGTAGTTCTCATTAGACTTTTCTCCCGGTTTGTCATATTTCCTTGGTTTGGATCAACAGAACTATAAATAGATTCACAGATCAATTTTTGGAAAATTTCTTAAAAATTTTCTGGTATGGGCTCATCATTTTGGTCATCCTCCTTGTTAGTATTGAGATTGGGAAAGTTCTCATTAGACTTATCTCATGATCTTATGTTTCAATCTGGTTGCCCAGGATGTTGAACTAATAATAATAATTTATAAATTTCAAAACACAAATCAATGCTTTTATTATAGTTCATTTTTTACACATTTTTATATCATAACTTCATTGTCATTGTCAACTTTCGACACAATGTCATTTTTCATTCAGTTAGACAGTAGACTAAGCTTCAGCAGACATGTGTTACTCTGCCTGTTGAAACTTTCTTAAATCTTTTATGATTATGTTAATGGTGCCTCTTGTTTTTGGGTTACCTTTTTGACGCTTTGGGAAGTGTGAAGGTTCCCATTAGACCTGTCCCATGATCCTGAGCTAAGAATTGGTTTCACAAATTCCCGAGGGACTGTTTCTTGAATCTGGTTCTGTGCACATCGGGTTGAGGTTCTCATGAGACTTTTCTTCCGGTTTGTCACAATTCCTTAGGTTTAGATTAACATAACTATAAATAGATTTACAGATCAATTTGGTCATTATTCAATTTTCAAAACACAGATCAGGGTTTCTAGAAGTTAATGTTCTAAGCCAAACGTCATTGTCATTGTCAACTTTTGACACAATGTAAATTTCATTCATTCAGTTTAACAGTAGACTAAGCTCCAACAGACATGTGTTACTCTGCCTGTTGAAACTTTTATCCAGGTGAATCCTGGAATAAGGACTTTTTTAAAATGTTATTAATATGATGTCCCGTTTTTAAATTTTACATGGTCCTCTGGACACATAATATTTTTATGGTCTGGCTCTTGTACACCTGACGAGTAAGTAACTTTTCAATTTTCAAAATTCTTTTTATCAAAATTTCTTAAATTCAATTCGATGTCACTTACTTACAGGTGCGCACTGATGATGACTTTATAGTCGAAAGCGCTCTGCTATGATTTTATAAATAAATTTCTGCACGAAATACAACTTTTCTTCATTCAATTACATTGGAACGTGCACACAGCTGGACAAATTTCACATATATGATTGAATCCAGCATTGTATAGGACCTCGAATGCCCAGTGCTTCTAGCTTTGTTTTCAGATATTTTGGATTGATTGTGTCAAAGGCACGAGTGAGATCAAAGAATAATCCTACTACAGATTTATTTTGATTTATGCTGTCATAGATATATTGTACCATTTCAGCCGATTCTGTTTCGGTTGAGTGGGTAGGACGAAATCCGTGCTGGCTGGGGGTTATTATATTATGTCCATCTAGATAATCAACAAGTTTATTATAAACGGCAGTTTCTAATACTTTTGAGAAGCAGCTCAATAGGCAGATCATCCTGTAATTCTCAACGCTTAGAGGATCTTCTTTTTTAAAAACAGGAACTGTTTTTGTAATTTTTAATTCACTTGTGTTCAAGTAAGGTTCCAAAGAAAAATATGTTAGTATACCGAAATCGCTTTATAAAGCAACATTGTAGCAAAACATGTCGCGAGGATAATAAATTCCGTGGAAATTTAATCGTGTTTTACACTAGTGTTATATACAATGGATTTCCATCAAGAGAAGACCGATTCAATCCAAAAATAAAAGCTAAAAGCACGAAATTTAAGACCGTATGCAATATTCTATAGTGTTGGCATTTAATACGTGTAAATTCATCTTAATTGTTAAATAGAGAGAAAATAAAAACTTTCAAAATACACAAGAACAGCGGATTTACCGGATTCATAATGCATAATTTATTGCATATGCGTAATTTTATTGCATAATCCATAAAAGTTCAAAACACGGACTCGAATGAAATGATTTACCCGTTTCACAATTTATAATTCTTATTAAAATTTCATAATGCATAATCTTGAAGTTCCCAACTTTTAACTTTCATGCACTAGCAAAGTGCAAAAATAAATAATTCGCCTGCGTGGACCTAAAATTTGAATGTGGCACCATACTTCACTTAAAACCTCGTGTTCTGTCAATTCTGTGAATCTGTGGTTTATGTCAAGACTGTCAAGATCGTTGTTGTTTATTTATTTATTATCAATCTTGCCAGTTAGCTTTTTTCAAATTCGAAAATGAGTTTGGAGGAGGGTATAGAAGAAATCGAAAAAAGGGAAACAAGTACTTCAGTTGTTCTAGAATTCATTATAAAACGGAATTCGATAGATATCACCAATTGAAGTTACATAAACACAAAAGAGAGGCAAATTGAAAAATGTCACTTACTTATGCTTATCCATTAAAGAAGTATTAAACCACAATTTCCAGATCTTTATGCGTTAATGAAGTTCAAATATTTATGAATTATAAATTAGTGAAAAATGTATCGCTATGCATCCGCTAAATTCGTCTTAACTATTTACTGTAACAAATCTGCTGACAATTATTTGTTTCAACACACGGTTTCATCCTCGGAGCTAGTTATAAGCTGCACTGAAGAAGCACTCTGTATTAGAAGCATGCGAATGTCCTACTGATATGTGTTTTTTTAGGTCTGGAACTGAAAAAGAAATTTCTTTCCATGCTCGAATTTCTATTATTTCACCCTGCTGTTCCTTCACCAAAATATAAAATTTTGTGCGCATCCGCCAAAATATACATTTGTAAATAATCGTCCCAAACACACATTTGGTAGCATCCGCCAAAATATTGCATCTGTGAATATCATTTTCGGGGATGATATGATGAGTGCTCGCAGCAATACGGGTACGTTTTTATATTCAACAAATTGGTGTGGTTGAGGTGGAGAGTTGTGGAAGAGAATGACGTCATTTTCATGAAATCCATCATACTTCAATCAGTTTTATAAAAACGATTTGGTGGAATTATTTCAACCCCCACTTGGAGGTTGCGTCGATTTGTGAATGTGATTTGAATTTTCAGTAACATTTCAGATTTTCAAGGAGTGCTTGTCGAAGATAATTGGATCGAAGCAAGTATCGGCAAACCCCCAGTACAGCCCACTGTGCCATTTCTTATGACACTATGGATAATGTCAAATCAGGAATGTTTCAGAACTGTGGCTGATAGGTTCGGTTTCAATTGGGGCCACGCTCATACAATTTCTAAGAAAACTGTTGAAAAAAAATTGCATGTTTGAAAATAATTACATTAAATGGCCAGAAGGTGAAGCACTGACAACAGTCCGTAATTTTAGTGACCTGCAAGGGAACAACTCCTTCCCCAATGTTGTTGGTTGTGGTGATGGAACCCTTCTTCCCATTCCAGGGCCAAACAGAGATGATTCCTTTTATAATAAAGAAGGCTTTCGCTCTATTCTCCTTCAAGTATTTTTCTATTTAATTGCTTAATTTCTCCTCTTATTTTCAAATTAACATCTAATAATTCACTGCATTCATCAAAATAGGCAAAAAAATTCAGGGGCGTAGGTAAAAAGTTAATTCAGAGCCTCAGATCATAAATATAACCTCAAAAACCAAATCCACTATACTCACCAACACCTCCAGCTGGGGCCCAATTTTTGAATTGTCGGAACTGATTCTCTAGAGAAATATGACGTAATTTTTTCTCAATTTCGAGCAATAGGTAGGTAGGCGCCTATAAAATAACGTCATATTTCTCTTGATAATCTTGAGAATTAATTCCGGCAATTCAAAAATTGGGTTACTGGTGGAAAAATCGAGGTGTGGTGGACCAAGCTGTTGAATATAAAAACGAAAGTGGTGGAACCACCACTAAAACACCAACAATATAAAAACGACATGGTGAGACACCACACTATCGATAGTAATTCTGTCAGAAATCAACGAGATCAAAAACTACGAGTCCGCAGAACGATTTAACTCATAGCACGAAAAGTATTTATTGAATTTCACGAACCGACAGAGTTGGCAAATGTAGTTATCAAGAAACAAATTAGACTGGTTATTTCATTCAAACATGACTGCACCAATGAATTGAAGTCACATTATGTGTGATATGAGCGGCTATTCAGGTAAACAAGCGGCTATTTAGGTAAACACGGCTATTCATGTAAACAAAGACATATTAGTGGCTCTCTTTTGTCTGTATAAGTATCAAAGTTTGACATAACTCAGTCACCCAAAATTGAAATGACTCCTTCTGAGTTATCTTCTACCACAGAATGGTTGTTAAATACATGTTGAATCAAATCTTCAAACGTATAGAAACAAGTATGTGGATGATGTTATGCTGTCCATGAAATAATCTTCCTGTATCACTCGACCATGACCAATAGCGACTATTATTTGCTTTAATTCATCTCTAGTAACTTGTATTTTGTAACAATTTAATCCGACCTCATGAACATTAATAATCAAAGAATAACTCCCTCGAGCTAAAGCTCTCAGATTATTAATGTTCATATGGCCTCATAAAATTGTCAAAATACAAAGTACTCTCGATAGAAATATGAAGAAAATAATAGTCGGCTATTTGTCATGGTCTTAGGATAATACCTAGGAGTATTTCATCCACACACATTGCTGCACCAACAAAATTTCATGATTGAAGTTATATGATGTGTGATATGAGCGGCTATTTAGGTAAACAAGTGGCTATTTAGGTAAACACAGTTATTCATACAAACAAATAAGTATTAGCGCCTCTCTTTTGTTTGTATAAGTGTCAAAGTTTGACATAACCCAGTCACTCAAAATTAAAATGACTCGTTTTGAGTTATCTTCTACTACAGAATGGTTGTTAAAATACGGGTTGAATTAAATGTCAAGCATTCTCTGAAAGAAGATGTGTATATTAAAGATAACAGAGGCCCTACTATGGATCCCTGTGGTACTCCGCAAACAAGATTCAGTGGTGTGGATTCATGAATGCCATATTTGACGATCTCTTCCTCAATTTTATTGCACTAGTTTCAAATCCAATGTAGTGTAACGTTGCTAACAGTAGCCCATGATCAACACGATAGCTTCGAAAAGCTTTCGAAAAGTCAATAAGTACTGATGTTGTTAGTACATTTTTGTCTACTGCTGAGAGAATGTCAGCAAAGCAGTGGTGCAACTATGTTCCTTACGAAAGCTCGATTGATTAGATGGAATTACCGAGTAAGTGTCTGAAAACACTTTCATTTGCACATACATAAGTCTTTCGTATACTTTTGATAAGGTCGTGGTAATATATAAGCATGTTTCCATTGAACTGAAAATTCAATACAATAGTTGATAATTTGGGTTAAATACCGTATTATTCTAGGGAAGCAATAATGTAGCATTTTGAGACCAAGTTTATCGCTTCCTACCGAGTTCGACTTGATAGGCAGTAATACACTCTATATACCCTTTCTTTTGAAACCTGTTGATACTAAAATTTTCTTATTTCTTCTTTGTTTTTAGTGTTGAGATGTATCTGTTACATATAATTCATTGCCCGTCGTGGTATAAGATAGGGGAGTAGTTGTTTTCTGATAGGTATATTCCATGATAAGCCTAAGTTGTAGGTGTATACGGGAGTTAACAGTGTAATACTTTGGTCGGCAACGACTATCGTTACCTGGAGAATACTTATGGTAATCCGAATTCGACTAGCTAAGTGCACAAAAAAGTTTGTGATCAAAGGGTATCATATTATTTGTTTACACAAACCAATCCGTCCAACCAACAGTTTTCAACCAGAAATATTCTGAGATTATGGAGTTCTCGGTGATATGAACATCGATATTTTGAAACAAATTGAACATAACACTTCTGTCAGTGATATATGTATTTCAAATAACTTCGAAATCTATAATAATGAGATTCCTACAAGAGACTTCAATAATAAAGTATCCCTGATCGATCAAATACTGAGTAACTCTGATAAAAAATGCGAAATATCTATAATAAACAGTGCATTAAGTGATCACAAATTGATAGTAGTTGATATGTGTGCAAATATAAATCAAGCTTAAGAGGACTATATTCTCAAGACTATCACTGTATTTGATGAGGCAAAATTCCGGGAAAATTTTAAACTTTTCAGTGGAAACCTTCAAGACTATAATACACGACATAATTTTCAATAGTCTGTTGAGTATTTTCGGAAAATGTTCTCAAGAAGATATATTAAAAATAAAAAAGACTCGAAACCTTGGTTAATGAGAATATTTCTGAACTGATCAAACTTCGTGATAAGTTTCACTATAAAAAAGTGTTATCCTGAAATCCATTCATTCAAAGACTATTATGATCATTATAACAAATTAGTTAAAAAGAGTGTTAAAGAAGCAAAAGAGAAGTATTATCAAGAAAAATTCATCAATGCCACCCCGAAATCAGTATGGAATACAATGAACGAAATGCTGGACAATAAATCTGAAAGAAAAGATAATATCAAATATATTTTGGAAGATGGACAGAAAATTGAATGTAGACAGAAAATTTGTGAAGAAATCAATAATTACTTCATCAATGTTGGTTCACAACTACAATTAAAATTCCAATGCGATCAAAATTAGCATCTATGTAAAGATGATGAAATAAGAACTTGTTCCAATAATGAGTAAGTTAATAAATTTAACTTTTTCATCAGGATTTATACCTGAAAAATCAAAAATAGCCAAAGTAAAACCAATTTTCAAAAAAGAAGGCAAGATATATCTAATGGTATATTTTAGATCAATCTTAATTGTTTCAAAAATTATAGAAAAAGTAATGCATAGCAGGTTGTTGGAATACCTAGAAAAGTCAAATTTGTTGTATAGTAGGCAATACGGCTTTCGAAAGTCTAGTGATTTTATCACTCAATTTCAACTTAAGGTTCATGTAAAGTCAAATATTTCGCGTTTCTGAACTGCAAGATGGCACTGACAAGATATGTTTTTCATACCATAGTTACAGCGATCTTTTATAATATTTCCATATAAATTACAGTTTTCTGCAACGGTCAACCCTACTACTAATGCAATATTGCCAAATCTCAACATTATTCGGAGTACTGTGAAATAGCTCACAGGATTTTTTTTCTTGGTGTTTTGGCATCGACTGCTACGGTCATTAGCCAAGTTTTCTGGATAAGCCTTGTTACCAACTCCATACGCCACTTTAGAAGCAGCATTGTTAATTTTTAATGCAACAGTGAATCGTGGAGGATTATTCCCATCCGACACGAGCCTCAATCATTCAGACTTTCACATCTGAAAATGAAAAAAGATCGCACCGTCTGGTGAATTTGGTGAGAGTTGTAGTGCCTCTGGTTTTTGTTGGGTGGAGACCTCGGAGACTTCATTATTCGAATTCAGCGTTCCTTGCTGTGTCCTGTCTGAAAATTTCAGGAAATTTGCAGCGCCCTCATATTTGTATTGGGTGGAGACATCGTTTTTCGAACTTAACCCCCTTGCCGAATCATGTCTGCAAGTTTCGGAAATTTTGCGGAGTCTTCAGTTTTGAAATGGGTGCGTACACCACATTTTTCAGAAACAGTGATGTATTTACCTTGTTTGCAAATTTTGGTTGATTTGCAGAACATCCAGGTTTACCATGGATAGAGACCTCCTTTTGTTCTAAAAGGGGTTATCTTTTTAATCGTTTTTAGTGTTTCCAAAGGTGGGGACCATTTTCTTTAAAGCTGGTTCATTCTTTTTCTTAGATTTTGGTTTATTGATGATTCTTGTGCCGTCGGTTTTCCTGTGGGAGGAGATCTTAAGAATCTTTGGTATTGCCGCTTTTTTTCGGTTCACCTGTATATTATTTATTGTATCCATTTCGTTGGTTTTTCTAATATTCGGGGTTCCAGTGCCCATGGGTTTGTTATAGATATAGTCAGTCCGTCCTTGATCTTGCTTAGATTAGATTTACTTTTAGCACAAACAACAATGTTGTTGGTGAAATTCACAAAGAGCAGGTAATATGAACAACTCAGTATAATTTATTTTTATCAATATTTTTCATCTTTGTAAGCTGAACTCCGCCTATTATGCCATTATTTTTTATGTATATTAAATAATGTTACTCAAAAACAACTGGAATGGACAATAAAGACGCTATTACGATTATTATTATTATTATTCAATTCTATTTTGCTTCCTGTTTCATTTCCAGAACTGATATTTCAAATCCCAAAACATAAAACTCATTACTTACATACTTCTTCAATTGTGTCCAAGGACTCCAAGGCTTTAGGCGGACCAATCCAATATCCAACTGATGAACTGACAAACCCCTATCGACGTAACTTTCATTTTCGAAAAGTTAAACAAATTACATCGGTTACCGCTGTATAGAACTATTGGCAACGCTGTACAGTAAATATGACAGTGACAATAATTTTGTGCAATACCTTGTAGACAGTAGCAGAACTATTTTTGTATTTCCGTTCATGTAATACAGAGGAATCACTTACTGGAGCTATTTACCGTTTTTTGTCCGATATTTTAAAAATTACCATTAAAAATATAAATCGTTTGATTTTATGTCTGTAAAATAGTATGAATAGTTCCTCAATGTTCAGTCTTCTAAATTTAATAAATATCACTAGCAAAAGCGATTCTTCTCAACTGTCTTCGATTTTATAACAAGATTTTCAGAATTTTTTTTAATTGTGAGAGAACGTTGTGGTTAAAAATTCTGAAAAAAATCGTGATTATCTTTTACCTTGACATTGATATGTCATGATATTTGAAATGAAATCTGATGAATGGTTTTTGGGAAAACTCAAAAAAACCTCTAAAAATTAGGTTTTTATTTCTTTTCTCAAAAACTGTTCATCAGATTTTCTTCTACATCTCTCTAATTATTCAATTTGAATGCCGGAATAACTCGAATTTTTTTCAGAATTTTTAAAATTGCCGTTAATTTTTTCATGGGTTTACATGAACCTTAATATAGACTCTCATAAGGAATGTGGTTTACTGTCACTATATCTTCGTAAAGCATTTGATACTGTAGATCACGTAATTTTGTTGAATATTATGTATAAAATAGTTATCAGAGGTCCTGTTTATAAATGGTTTCAAAATTAAATTTCAGATAGAATACAGTTTGTCTATATAGGAGACAAATGCAGCACTGAGAAAACTGTCATCTGTGGAGTTCCACAAAGGATACATTTTGGGACCAATCCTTTTCTTATTTATACAAACTCCTAAGCTGATTTAGATTTTTCTGGAAAATCAAAATGTTTGCTGATGACACCACAATAATATTGCGGAAAAAGTCAACGTGATATCAAAAATGACATGCAAAGTGATCTATAAAAATATCATAAATTGACATTAAAATAAAAAAAAAATCCTCATTCATGATCATTACAAAAAAATCGTCAAACGATTATTTGAAAGATCCGTTCAATTCAATAATGAATACATAAATTACTGTACCTTACAGAAATTCTTAGGACTCTTTATAGATGAGAATTTATCATGAGCAAGACATATAGAGAACTTAAGAAGGCAAATTTCACCATTAGTTGGAATTATTTTTAAAATTTGAAATTTGCTTCCTCTCAAATATCTAAATTCCATATATTTTTTGTTGGCATACTCTAAATTTCAATATTTGATTTCAGTTTGGGGCACTGCTTCGACCTACTTGCTCAAACCGTCGAAATCATTAAAAAATTAAATTATTAAAATAATGTATTTTTAAACTTGATTACCAAGAACCAACTGAAAAGTTGTACAAACCAAAAAAGCTACTGGATATACATTCCCTATACAAATTGAAAATTTGCACATTCATTCATCTTGTTAAGAATAACATGAAACATTCCACTTTAATTTTCAAAATGAATAATGATCAATACAATCACCTGACCCAACAAGCCCAAAATTTATATATTAACAAAATTAAAACAAATATTGGAAAGAAATCAATTTATTTTGGTGTTAAATTTTACAATGAACTTCCAAATTGTTTTTGCGATTCAAAATAATCAAAAATAATCTAAAGTAGTACTTACTCTATTGAATCCATTCTGATTTCATGATTTTATTTATTAATTGATTCTTAATGTTGTATTTATTGTATTACCTTCATGTTATTTGCATTAAGTGATTTTTTTCCTCTTACAAACTGTATGTTTCTTGGGAAAATAAATTGAATTGAATTGTTAGGAATCCTGTTATTTCCCCAACAAACAAATAGATCGCATCATGGTTAAGTAGACGTAGCGAAGGTACAACTGCGATAAAAGAAACAAGAGACAACATACTCATAGCACACTCCAATAACCGAGCGATATTACTTCTCATCCCCCGATTCGCTTCGCCGAAAGCGCTCGTGTACGAACGCACCCCACGGATTTTTACACAAAGACGCCGTGAATGGCTTTATTGGATCCGCTCCGACGCTTTCCGAAACTCATATCGTCCGCGTATGAAAGCCGACACGAATATTTAAGAAAGCGTAGTCGTTTCTAATAAAGAGTCCGCTTCCGCGACATTTCTTTCCGAAATCAAAGAGAAGGCGTGCTGGGGATGGCGTTCCTACGGTAATTGTAATTTTCATGAGCGAAAGATATGAGCTTTGATTTTCAAAGATGTTCCGTTTTTTTAAATGAGTAGAGAATTTCAGGAAGGGCAGTGAGGAAGAGAGAGATATATAAAATGAGAATTAGCGAGAGATAGAGAAGGAAAAATAGTATTAGACCCAGTTCAAGCTTGAGTGAAGCTTTCGACTTTCGGAGCAACACAGACAACTATTTTCCTAAAAAGACAGCTGTGAAAAATATTTCAAATTAGCATTTTTTGTTCTCAATATACATTCAGTTAGATACAAAATCTATGAATTATATCTGCTATTAGAACAGACAAATTTTCCAAATTTTATACTACTAACAGAACACTGGTTGGAAGAAAATAACCTAACTATGATCACATATGCATCTTTGGTATGGTGGACAGACAACCCAAAAAATAGCCGCGGCTGAGTTGAGCAAGGTACAAAGACTTGCATGCCTTAGCATAACGAGAGCCATGAAAACAACACCAACATTAGCCATGGAAGCACTGTTGGATCTCCCACCGATTGATATAACAATTATGGGAGAGGCAAGAATGGGACTTCTAAGGCAACAAAAATCGAGCAATAGATCGAATCACAACAAGATAAAGGATATTGTGGGAGGCAACATTCTTGAAATTGAACCATCGGACCACATGACTCCTAGATGCTTCTTCAACATTAACTTCGAGGTTATCATACAAGATCAAGATCAGATGACAACATCAGGGGCAAACCTGGAGAGAGGATCTGGTATACGGACGGATCAAAAACTGGAAAACTGGATCTGGTTCTGGAATCTACAGTGAGGGGAGAAACTCCCAAATAAGCGTCTCACTAGGAACACCTCCGTATTCCAGGTAGAGATGTGCGCTATCTTGCAATGCGCAAGAGAAATCAACATGAGGGAAATGCGCTATGCACGGATCAAAATATGCTTAGACAGCCAGCCGTCACTGAAGGCTCTTATGAACCCGAAGGTGACATCAAGACTGGTATGGGAATGCCGAGAAGATCTCAGTGTCCTCTCACAACACAACAAAACAACTTTGATGTGAGTTCCAACACACTGTGGCATCGAGGGCAATGAAATAGCTGTTGAATTAGCCAGAAACGGTCAATCAACTCCATATATTGGCCCAGAACCCGCACTAGGGATTACTACATCCGACATTCAAGGATGCGTTCGGGACTGGATCAAACGAAAACAAAAGGGTGAGGTGGAACGAAGCCCCTATCATGTACCACGGGAAAACATACATTAAAGAACCGTCAAAACACAAAACTGAAGAACTACTCAAGCAGAGCAGGAATCAAGTTAGAACAATAACAGGCCGTCTCACTGGTCTCAGCCCAATAATAAAACACCTGCACAAAATGGGGCGTACAACGGAGAACTTTCCTGCAGACAATGTGATGAAGGGACAGAAACAACCAAACACGTACTGTCAGAATGCGAGGCATTAGACCACAAAAGACAGGCAATATTCGGGAAACCCAGCCAAACTCCCGAAGAATACAACAGTCAACCGGTGAAGAACCTGTACAGACTGGTACAGGGGCTTAGAGTTACGGAGTGGGTGCTGTGAAACTAATTGGATTGTACAAAAAGCCCAAGAGGCTGAGGTGCAGCTGGTGACAGTACCAGCATCCGAAAGGAAGAAAAAAAATACCTAACTATAAAGTTCTCTTAAATTTCTGCAGTTGTAGATAAATTACTTGCTGAAGAGGTATATTACGAAGACCTACTTGATGAAAGCAATCCGAGTTCTCTGTACCATGCAACAAGAAACAAGTAGTGCTTCTGTATTCCTCACAAAATTGGATACTTTGTTATCAAAAATACCACCTAAGGGGAATTTTGAAGACACACAAAATAGGTCAGAAGATTCAATTACGACTTTTTGTAATTTCGTTTCAATATGGCGACTTTTTGTTTACAATTTGAATGTCAAAATGACGGTCATATTTGCACAAGTGCGAATATGAGAGTTCATATTCACACTAGTGTGAATATGGAAATCAGTTTTGATGTTCATTTGGAAGTATGAATGGGATGCTCATAATTTCAGTAAATTCAGTCAACTCAGTAGATTCATTCTTTATTCGATTATCAACAATATAGGTAAATGCCTCCTCCGCGGCAGCTTCAATATTACTTAGCACATTATTTTCTGTATCAGAATCACTCATTTTCGTTTGAATTTAATCAGACAGTCCGTCAGGTAATTCAATATGTTTGTATCTATCCATGACAACTGTCAACTGACGGCTATATATTCGGCAGTGTCTCCGCTACCGACTTCCCGGCAACCGAATCGCAACCATCATTCTAGACTCGTGCTATGTAAAGTACTAAGCAATATTAAAATAGTTATTGACCGATGCCCGTATTCAGTGTAATCCATGATTGTATATGAATAAATATTCCAACGAAATTACAAAAAGCCATGTATATAACACATTGCAAAATAGCGGGTTTTTTGCACACGACGTGTTGGACCACTCGCTACGCTCGTGTTCCAATGTTCACGTCTGATGCAAAAAACACGCTCATTTTGCAACTTGTTATATAAATAGCTATTGTCATGTTACAATTTGAGAATGCATGTCACTGAAATCGACACGAATTCGCAAGTTTTCGGAATCTATGATCAATAAATTATTCTTTGGGTGAAAACTTAAGACTCATTCGGCAAACTCTTTGTTTTTTTTTTTGGAGCTAAAAAAAGTGCAAACGAACCGCGTAGTTCACGTATTACTCCATACAATGACATTCTGAGAATTCTTTAAAATTCTGAGAAATAAATTGGCGATGATCTGATGAGACATAATATTTTCAATAGTAGCTCCAGCTTTTCCATTACAACAAAGCAAGCATAGATTTCATGTATAATAGAAATCAACTGTATTCACCAATATGCAGGATGTCTCAAAAGGTGTGCAACAAATGCAATTTTTTTTTTATTGGGATTGGCCTCTAGGCAAACTGATTTTACACTTTACAACAAGGCATATGTGGTCGCCTATCGATACTGATACTTCTTTGAAGGGCACTCTATGTGGAGTGTCTTCGCATATAAAGTGGTTCGCCTGTTAGTAAGAAGATGAAGTTTGCTCAGATTTACTGATTTGAGCCACCAAGAATCTATATCGAACCTATATCGTAGAATTTTTGAATACCATAGAAAAAAATTATTGGAGAAATTTGGAATTTTTTGTAGCCACAATACGTCAGTACGTAAAAGTAAAAGAGATTGAGTCTTAAGTTTACACCCATACTTTACTTTTGTACTTCTCTAGATGAAGACTTTGTGTATGTTATCACTGTGGATATTATACATTTTGGTACCAAAAAGACTAAAATATGCTCGTCTCTTCAGTAAAACCAACTATGATCAAATAAATGCGTTGTGCAATCATTATGTCTTTTACAGATCCAATTCGCAAATTATATGAAAATAGTTTTTCAAAAGTAATTTTCTATGCAAAAATCCGGATAAAAACTAAGAAGCATTGGATAACGAAGGGAATCTGTTATTCCTTTTAAAACATGCGGGCGTTACAATAGATATGAAAATATCATAATGACGGTTTCTTTAATGACTATTATAATAAATATAGAAAGATATACAGGGCAATTCAAATTCGACCCCCACCATTAGGATCTCCTAAACTACAGGAGATACGTCGAAGCTTAAATTGGGGCAAAGTTGCGTATTCTGGTGCTTAACAAAATACTGTTTTGAAACTTGGAAAATTCCGAGTATTTCCGGAAATATCGGGAAAAACTGAAAATCGGAATTTTCGTTTTTATTTTTCTCTATCGTTATTTGATAACATAGCTCAAAACCAAAAGTACATTTTCATTAATACTTTTTTCAGCTACACGTTTTCATGTTCAGATTTACTATCCGACGTTTCGTCTTTTGGCATTCATCTTCAACTTTTTTTTTCTGTTATGGGCGACATATTGTTTTTTATACAGAAAAATAGTAATTCTCATTCTGATTTCATTGATGTATAATTTGTTATGATTTGCACTTCTGAAACCACAGATATTAAAAAAAACAACTTCATCTGAGATGGTCATGACTCCATCGAAAAATTTTGTTTAATAAACACTAGTTGTCAGAACTCATTGAACATCATAAGTTTGCACAAATACTTCAGTCGAAATGTCCTCATTCTCAAATGAAGAAAAACGAGATATGTTGAAACTTTATTATAAATTTGATAGGAATAGTACGAAAACAACACAAATTTATTTCGAATTATGTCCGGGAGACAACAGCCGGATAGAACATTATTCGGAATTTTGGGCAAACACTTGGCTGAGTACGGTGCGTTTCAAAAAACAAGAATGAAATCATGAGCTTGTAAAAAATGCACAAAAAGTGTTATAACAAGTTTTCGAAATGATGGCCTTCCTCTTGAATATATAACCGAGCTCGTCGTCTCAAATTAAGAACAGCCCTAACAATATCCTTTCTTCTGATAGACCTGAATTTCGTGATGATATTGTCTCTAAGTTCATCTACTGTGTCATATTCTTGCTCTCCATAGATTCTGTTCTTTAAAGTGCCCCACAAGAAAGTATCCAAAACTGTAAGGTCAGGTGACCTTGCCGGCCACCTCACTGGTCCAGAATTTCCTAACCACCTATTAGGAAATATTTGGTGTAAATATTCGCAAACTGATCTTTTATTCTGTGAAGGAGCCCCGTCATGCTGAAACCAGCAGCTGTTATAATTAACAAGGGGAAACGTATCCATTGCCCTGTATAGAGCAGTTATTAAGAAAGCAAAAGGCATGTATTACCTCTCTAGGGTAGAAAATGCAAAGAACATAACGAAAGAGACCTGGTGTATTGTCAAAGGACAACAAGAAAAATCTACTCACAAGAAATCACAGTGGCTCATAGACTCCGATCAGTTTAACTCATCTTATTGAAACAATTCGCACTCTCTAACTAAAAATTTAGATACTGACAAATATCCTCTTTTATATCTTAGAGAAAACGATAATATTGCCTTTCCCTGTTCATTTTATGAGACCACTCCATCAGAATTAATTGAGGTTTTCAAATAGATAAAAAATCAAAATGCTGCAGGTTATGATGATGTCAATAAAAATCTTTAAAAATCTTCCTCATTCGGCTTTGACAGTCCCTACATGCTATGTTAATTAATGGAATTCATCTTGAGCCAAGGTATCTTTAGATTCAGTAAGTGAACTAGCCTGCACTGATTATTGGCAATAGCTACGAAACTGATATGTATGTGCCCTATTTTGAATCGAAACATTTGTTTGGTTATTATATTTATAGAGCACCGCGAAGTTATTCTTGTAGAAAGCTTGCCAAGAATCTAACAAATATAATTCAACGGTCATAGAGGGCAGTATATGTTTTCTACTGATTTAGCTTAGATTTAGTTTTGCAGACATTATTCTCTATTCAGACTTCAAAGAATTACTGGAAATAATGCTTCTGAACGTTTTTGACTTTCCGATTTTTTTTTTGTAAAATAATAATATTCTCTTTTCCAGGATATTCGGAGTAAAATGTTCTAGATGCGGCGATAGGCTTCTACCCCACGAGATGGTGATGAGGGCACAACAGCACGTTTTCCACCTACCCTGTTTCGTATGCGTTGTGTGTTGCCAGCCCTTGCAAAAGGGCGAACAATTCGTCCTGCGCGGCGGTCAACTTTTTTGCAGAGGAGACTTCGAAAAGGAGATGTATCTCATGCAACAAGCCAGCTCGGGGGACGACGACATGTTGGACGAGAATAGGTGAGCAAAAAGGGGATGTATTGGAGGGTGGTTTCATAATTTCATTGATCCAAAATGAATTTAATCCAAGCTGTCAGAATGAGCGTCAAAAATAACTTCAAAAGAAGGAAGAATCCTGATGATAATAATAGAGAACAAAATGCGGGAATTTGGCTGAAGTTGTTCTTCTATTTCCCATGATTTCCGCAATTAAATATGTTTTAGTGATCTGGGAACCTGGGGGATTCGTAAAAAAACATTTCACAAAAATAGTTTATCAATAAATTGTACTAAGCAAGAACTAGCAGTAAAAACACAGATTTCAGATCAGAGACTTGAATTCAATTCACTTTTCAATATAATTAACTTTTAATATTGAGTTAAGTTGTTAATCCACGGTTCAAGAATCTTGGCGCATGATACCAATATAGAATTTTATACTTATTAAACGACTGCCGATTAACATTGTGTACAATTGGTTTCTTTACTGTCAATCTGTTTTTTTCTCAGAGCCTCTACATTTACCATACACTAAAAAAATTGGAAAAAAAAGTGAAATTCGGACAAAAAATAGCCTTTCACTGTATACTAACATTTTTGTTGGGATTTCTTTTCTATTTCAACTACATCATTCATACCTATATATGTTCATTGATGCCATATTACACTAGATAATCAATTTCCAGTGTGCACCGCTTATATTTTTTATACGAATTTATGAATACAGTTCCCAAAAAAAGTGGCGAGGAATTCCTTCAATATTCAATAGGTTTCTCTCAAACATTCAATTCAGTTCTGAGAAGAAAGAAAGGGACAGAGAGAATAACAATAGCTTTCCGTTCCTTTTACATACTGAAGAAATGGTACTTAGGCTAATATCTGGTAGATTTTTCGTTATTTCATCTTTTCCCATATTGCTATCCTTTCCCACAACTGCTATCGGGAAGGGTTGTTGAGTAGAAAGCAACATTACATCAAAACAACATAATTACCATCAACACACTTCTATCATTTCTAATTTTCTTGGTCTTTTAGGGAGTAGGGCAGGACCGCCTGCCTCTCTTTTGGGTGTGACATTGAATGAGAAGAAAAATTTCAGGTTGACGTGAAGGGATTATCGGGAGTGCTCGCAATACTATCGGGGGTAATACCACTAGTGCTCAAAACTATCGATGGTAATTCTGTCAGAAATCAACGAGATCAAATTGCTTGGTAACACCACGAGTCCTTTAGGACGAGTGGTGTTACCTCAAAGCAATTTGATCGAGTATAAAGGTGCATTTAGTCAACATCATTTTAAAATTGTGTTTAAATATATGTTAAAAGCGAAAGTTGAATCTGTTATATCAAATGGCGCCATTTATACAACAATGTAAAGTTTATGCTAAAAACCTTTGATGTTTCCTTTGTTTATGATAATGCTTGTGCTAAAGTTGACTAAATCCACCCTAAGATTTCTGACAGAATTATTGTGAGCACGAGTAGTATTTATTGAGATAATTTCACGAACCAACAAATTAAAAAAAGTTCCACTGTCGTGAATTTAATAGTTATAGATATTGCCTGATAGACATGAAGTCTGTCAGACTGACATTCATAGTAGTAGCAAGATGATATAATATTCTCCTTTGTTGTTTGGATACGTGGTTGCCATGCAGGGCCCCCACATCATTCTGTGGGCCCCGTTGCTAGAAGTCTTGAACCAAAGATTGAACAACATTGCTGGCCTTTTATGTTTATTGTTTTAGCATTAATAGAACTAGCAGTAGACAAGTGAAGAATAGTAATGACTGATGCATATTAATGCATTTATAAAAATATTATACCTATTCTGATACGTTCAGAACACATCCTATATGTTTCCTATATTTGTTATCATTGAGAAACAGCACTATATTAAAGAAGACGGTAAAAAATTAAGTAAACAAATGTATGTTTATTATCAACAATTTTAATGAAGGAAAATCAAATTAGTATTTCACTGTTCTGCATTGTCAACAAGGTGTCAAGTCTTCCCTTCGCGGGCTCCCTAGTTCCATGGGCCCCGTTGCCGTGGCTACGGTAGCACCGGCCATGTGGGGGCCCTGTTGCCATGACAAAGTGGTATTACCGGCTCAAAAGGAAGGAACTGTATTATCCAGACATACGTCCCTTATTGGTCCTAATATTGCAGGAAAGGAAGGTTTCATAGGCGAAATAAACCTGAACATCATTTTAGTAGTGAAGACCAGTTGGTCAATCAATCATCGCCTATGGAAAATGCATTTCAAAGTCAAAAAAATATACATTTCGTTTTGTTCGGCATTTTGTCAAATGAGCTCTAAACAATCAAATGTGTATCAAACGGAAAATGAGGCAATGTCCAAATTATGACATAACTGCATGTCTGTTGTCTGTAATGTGTTGAATTATCATTTTAAAAATTATTTTCAACTAAAACTTGAATCTCTAAGCTCAGTGGTGTTAAACATTATTATCAAAACCTCCGCCATTAAGTCCACACCAGCACAGAACCTGATTGAAAAAAAAAATTAACAAGGGCATCAAGAATATTAAATTGACACAGTGTGAAATGCATCACCTACTTTCCCAAAAATTACACTAACTTTTATTTTTCAGACCCAGAGACGGAAGACGAGGTCCCAAACGACCAAGGACCATTCTCACCTCTGCCCAACGACGTCAATTCAAAGCCTCTTTCGAGGTTAGCCCAAAGCCTTGCAGAAAAGTTAGGGAAGCTTTAGCCAAAGAAACTGGTCTCAGCGTAAGAGTTGTCCAGGTCTGGTTCCAGAACCAAAGAGCGAAAATGAAGAAGATCCAAAGAAAAGCTAAACAAGATGACGGGAAGTCTTCTAGTGATAAAGAAAAAGGTGATAAGGATGATAAAATTATTAAGCAAGAATCTCCAAGTAGTGATCATGGACATTATATGGGTGTGGGAAATTTAAGCGACTCCCATTTTCCAAGTTCTAGTCAACCGCTTAATCCTAACGTTCCATATTCGCCCGATGGTAAATACTGCATTTTTTGAAACCTTAGATATTCCATTTTTTGTTTCCCTCTTTAAAAGTACCAAAAACCCACAGAAACTAGGCGATTCAACTTAAATAACATAGAATATTTCTTGCTACTACAATTTTTGTGGGAGTGCTTTAAAAAATTAAGTTCTTCATACATTGAAAATTAGGCTATACCCACCCAGAAGTCTAAAAATTTCAACAATTGATAAATCAATCAACTGCAACCAAACTTCTGCCACAAAAATGTCCATACAAGCAATACAAGCCATACTGAAAGTAAATGGTCTAAAAATTTCAAAAGTTCACTTCCAGAGCAAAAGGCTATATGGACTATAGAGTGTACAAATGTTCCGCTTTAATTTTGATAAATTTGATGAAACCGAAAATTTTCGTAGTCAGCAAGGCGAGTGTAGTCCACTTCCCATTTGTTCAATGATACATTAAATCTTTAGAGTTGCACGTTGGAAAAAATAACAAAAAGTTGAGTTTTGTGTCGATCTCTAGATAAATTACACCATCATTATAGTCGTAGATCAATAGAAACAGCAGAAACAAAAAAATATAGCTGGCATCTCTTTTGATTTTGACACATACATTCAGCATATGTATTTATCACCCACTAATATAATTTGCCAACGAGATATGATGAGTCACTGATATTTTACAAACACTCCGTTTTCAAATACATCACTACACCAAATTTAAAACCAACAAAAAGTACCAATATCGAATCAAAACTACTAGCTGTTTTATAGTTAAGACTGGTTCTCGTAATACCAAATGAAAAAAATTAATTGTTTTTTGCATAATTATTTGTGTTTGTTTGAAGACTGAATACAATGATAGAGCAGTGTCTTTAATGTTTTTGATTTGTTTCTATTTCACATTTCGGACGACAAAAGAGAACAAACCAAATTTTTATTTAAAATGTTATGATGTGAAATCATGGGAATGAGTGCTTGCTCCATAACATTCAAACTACATGCTGTCTTCCTCAGACGTGAATGTAGAGAAATAAGAATTAAGAGTTTAGCAAACCAACCCACATCGAACAGTTCCTTAACCAACTTAACTCAACTTATTGGTGATTCAAACCCAGAATGGTGAAGAAGAACTACAGGAGGAACTCAAGAGTGTTATGATTAATGGAGGACCTGACAGTTGAAAGAATCACGAAAAAATAAAGAAAATCCAGATAAATGATTAATCAGGAACTCTCTTAATACTCTTATGTGAAGATGATCAAACACCAATAAAACTCAAAGAAGCCTGACCAAGGAAAATGATCCAGAAACTGCATTTACCAAATACGGTGTAAATATAGACAATCCTCACATATAGGACATGCAAGCAGAACACTAAAAGTAATTACCGCTTAATTTGGGTAAGGTTTAAATGGAGGTCAGGCCCTCCATCACAGCCCAAGGTCTATTGTGGCTGACCCTATGTTTATATATTTCCGAGGGTCTCCAATTTTTTTTGCGAAATTGATGGGTACATTTGGAGAAAAATTTGCCAAATCTTCTGGCATTACTATCTGGTTCTGGCCGCTGCAGGGCATGTGCATAAAATATGTTTAGCCGCTTCATAACTTGCAGTGGCCTGAATTTCAGTAGTTTGTCAGTGTCCTGTTGTTAACGTCTGCGTGTGATCAATACTTTGGAATGGACTAGGCCCGATAGACTGTGCCAATACTCCCAGGTTGTTGTTGTATTCTTGGCAGTGCTATATGCTAAATTCCGCTATTTCATTTCTTTTCAGTCCAGTGTGGCCTGGTGTCCAGACTATGGTAACACTGTTGCCTTGTGTTAGCCTGTTGAAGGTGTCATACTGCTCTAGATTTATATCTGTTGGATTTAAGCGCTTTCACCCTTGCACTCATTTCAATGGCCTGGAATATCGTAACTGAATGAGCGCTTCAATTCCAGGCTGCTACGCCGTCCACAGTTTTGGAGCCATCGGTATACCATCAGTATACCACACAGTATAGAAAGTGGGATAGTTGATTGTTTTTGGCATGATGTCTGAGGGGATTCCCAGAATGGTGTGAGCAATCACATGCTCTAGCATGCTGGTGCTTCTCATGACATATGCCTGCGGTAAGCTGATGGCCACTTGATAGAGTCTTGCCTCTCTCTCTAGGAACTAATCTCTTTGCTGCCATTGGCGTAAAGCGAATGACCCCTGTTATCTCCAGACACGCTTATCTGTATTACGTTATGTTTAGCCTAAGAATGTTTTTACTGGACTTTGCTCCACCAGACTACAGATCCATACGTGTTCATTGGTCATATGATAGTTACGTTCAGCCAATATACTTGTTTTGGTGACGTGCCCCATGTTCTTCCACATGTTCTACGACATGACCATAATGATGAGCCTCTGATCCAGGGTTACACCCAGATATTTCGTTTCAATCGCGAAATCAATATGGCCATTATGTGGGGTTAATGGACATTTCCTCCTGCTCAAACCATTCATACATGATATTCAGTATATATCGTGAAGGACTGAGGAAACTATTTTTTGTCATTTATTGTTAGGGCCAGCATCTATTTGCAGATCGACCTCCCATACCTACAAGAATAACAAGGGAAAATTCAAGGAAGCCGTTAATGCATTCAGCCAATCAAGTGTGGAGAAATAAAACTCATTCTTCGCCAAAGATTATGTATAAAAGAATACCTCAACTCGAAACTTATCAAATATCACCTGATTATAGTTGAATATTCTCGTCAACCGAAACGTCGTGAAATACAAACGAATTAAGACCATGAAAACTCAATACGAGTTGGTATATATACTGGGTACAATAACCTACTCTCTAAATTATTATTTTCAATTTTATTCCTGTAAACTTTATTATTTTATTGGAAGAAAAATATTTTATTTACAATTTTTTGAAAAATTCTCATTCCATAAGACAAAAATAGAGTTGGGTATTCCATGCTTATAAAAGCGGCGTTTAATATCAAATATACTAGTTGAAGTTGAAGGGGCAAAGTAACGTCTAACTCCACGAGACCATAACCCAGAACTTATTTTTGTTGTCTATATTACCTACAAAACCAATACAATTTTTTTACCTTTTTTTTTTTTCGTAACTTCAAACCCCCTATCATGAAACGCATTTAATCATTTCTTCCTCCGTAACTTATCCATTATTTCTTGTTTCAGATAACTACCCCGCACACTCTGGCGAAAGCTTTTGCAGTTCTGACATATCTCTAGATGATAGTACAAATTTCGATCAGCTTGACGAAGCAACATCGGATACTTTATCAATGCAAAATCTAGAACTACAGTCCCATTCCCACCATAACGAGGGTATCTCAACGTCTAGTTCTATAGCGAACCCTATAGATAAACTCTATCTCATGCAAAATTCTTATTTTAGTACTGAGCAATAAGAATGAGGAGAATCAAGATTTAAGAAGTTCAAAGTGACACTACGTTTGTAAGAACACTACTTACCTATGAAGTAGGGTTCGTAGGCGTGAATAGGGAGGATTTGGGTTCAGCCCTAGAACGTGATTTAGCCCCCAGATGAAAATAAAAAAATATTGAGGACGAGGGGGTGAATGAGCATATATTCATTTCAACACCCCAATGCCTAACTATATTTATTCCTATATTTCTGAGACCGTCATTATCACAAAATTATGTTATCATTTCTCAAAAATATTATTATCCTCACTATTGAAATATTTCAAATGCATCAATAGTATGAAAAAAGGAAAATTTCAATTCTATTTAAACTATTTTATTGTAAAAAATGTGACTTGGTATCGGTAATGATAATTGAGAAAAGGAGAAATATTTGAATTTCCACAACTGTACGAAGCGAACTTCTGAACTTCTCCAGTAAACCATATCTTTCTAGTCATTTTTATTATCGTTTTGTTATGTTTTATTTTTTATGGGATATTTATCCAATATTTATTTTGAACACTTGGTGTTTTATTGTATTTATACAAAAATGTTGATTTATCGAGGAAATAGATTTCCTCTTATTCAGTTTGTGAATAACATTATCACGTTATAAAAAAATTAAAAACAATAGATGTACAGTAAATATTATTGATATATGTAAATGAAAAATAAGTGAATTTGAATAGATATAATAATTATTATAACTGTAAATATAAATGTTAAGAATTGAACCTAGATATCTCCCGAGTCGAATTATTAATTGTGATGAAAATATTTATGCCAAATATAGGATTTACTATTGCCTAGATTTTATTATGTATATTTTAAATAAAATATCAATCACAGCCTCAGATTTATTTCGATTTCAACACCAGAAATAAAAATCCCCACCTAACCCTCAATTCCTCTACTGCAGAAGTAAATTTGACCAAAAGAAAATTCACAAAATGTTGTATTCCTTTTCTCTTTGATAAGAAAAAAGCCTAATTATAATAAAATATTCCCTCATAAACACTCGTAGACTGTACCCAAAGGCATGGCCTGTGCCCGTAGAATGGCATTATTATTTTTTGCAGTGGAGCTCCGGGGCAACTTTTTGGTTGCGTATTCAGCTATAGAAAAACCCAGAAAAACTCCAGCACCACCCCGGGTGATCGATGCGCACCACTGAAATGAAATTATAATTCAGTGGTGCGCACTCCAAGCATGCACTAAACATCAGGATGGCATCCAGGCAACTCACATCACATTTGCTTTACAACAAGGCATGTGGTTGCCTATCATAGAAATAATATACACTAGAACGCCAAACACGCTGTCCGAGATTCAGTTAAATGACCCCTCACAGGGAATGATGACCAACCTTTGCACTTGCGCATTATTAACAGCAATATATTGACAAGGACACAGATGCAAAAAAAATCTATGCGGACTTGAATTTCGATATGTCCATTATAAAAAAATATGACATTGACGACATGTAGATAAGTATATGTATTTTCCTTGAGAGAAGAATCCGGCAGGTTCTTTTTTTTTCTTTGGTGACTTTGCATCGACTGCTATGGTCATTAGCCACATCATTCTGGATAGGCCTTGTTACTAACTCCATGCGCCACCTTAGGAGCAGCACTGTTAATTGGAACGCAACAGTGAATCGTGCAGGACTCACCCCAAGTCCAGCCAGAGAACATGTGGTATATGTTCTCTGGTCCAGCCAAGAGATTTGAATAATTTAATCGGTCAAATTAAATTAAAAAATCCCAGCCGCAACTGGGGCTCGAACTCCGCACATTTCGACCCAAAGTCGGACGCTCTAACCACTGCGCCACGCCCCTACATACCGGCAGGTTCTTGAAATTACTTATAATTTTATGCCAAATAAAACGAATTGTTTGGAAATTTTCATACACCAAACTTCATCAATATTATTCCAGGATGAAAAATTATTCAGCTCCATAAAAAACCTCATTTTCGATATATCTCCCTATGAGGTGAGTCACAAAATGAAAATGATAAAAGCAATAACAAGAATTTACACCAGAATTAGATTTTTCAATACCTACTGCAATGTCGCAAACTGAGAAAATTAAGGTGCATTTAGTCAACATCATTTTAAAATTGTGCTTAAATATAAGTCAATGTGGCTAATGACCATAGCAGTCAATGCCAAGACACCAAAGAAAAAATATATATATATATATAAGTCAAAAGCGAAACTTGAATCTGTCATATCAAATGGCGCCATTTATACAACAATGTTAAGTGTATGCTAAAAGCCTTTGATGTTGCTATTATGTTTATGATAATGCTTGTGCTAAAGTTGACTAAATCCGCCCTTAGAGGTCAACTGAAGATAAAAAACACTTACAAAATTGATTCTATTTTCCCATCAATAGATTTTGAAACAAAATACCACAATTTTCGTTTCATAGAAATAAGTTTGTAACATTACAAAATAAAATGTGTTGAGAATTATTATAGTCCTTTTTCCTCCAATCGTACCATTTCTACTCATTAACATTAATACATTACTTGTATTAATACATTATTTCAATTAATACATCATTTGCATTCATTAATTAATCAATCAATTTGTAGAAGTAGATTCTCTCATCCAATAATGTGATTCAAAATCACCACATACATTGGGTTCTTAATTATTGATCCTACTCACATCATTCATAACAAAAGAATTCTCTTGAACACAAAGGCCACTATACCAAAATTACTCAAATATTCATGAAAACCAACTTCACTATTCAGAATTTCGAAAATCAAAAATATGCCTACCTTAAGAAAGTGTTTCCTCACTCTGATATGGATTTCGAGTATAATAGGCTCAACGGTTTAGGCGTGAGGCCGATGGACACACAAATTGAGTTTTTTTTTTCTGATTTACAGACTGAGTGGAATAGAATCAATACCCATCAAAATATCAAATTTGAATTTTTTGACGATCACAATAATTTCTCCCTACTACAAAATTCCACACTCTGAATGATCTCTCACAACAAACAAAAACTACACTACTGACATTTTACCTTTTGTGTATAAATATGAGTGGAATAAGGAAAATTGCTTCACAAGTTTCAGAGTATACTTTTTCTTGGATAAGAAACCCTGAATCACACACATGATCAACAAAATTTATTCATGTTTCCCTATCATAATACTAGTGAATGTTCTTTTAAATCTGAAAATTACTAACCTCAAATATGGGGGAAGGATATGAAGGAATTTGTAGTAACAGTAGCAGATATTTGTATGGACTAAGTTATACAAATAATTCTGTCAACTGTCTGCTCCTTTGTGATCAACTTTCGAGAGACTTGAACAAGTTTAGGAGGAGATTATCTTTCAACTTGCCACCTCAAGTTCGGTTTTATATTGATGAATAATCATTGAACTTCATCTCACAAGCACATTTTTACTCCTCCAATTTGAATTGCATAATTAACCTTCCAGTGGTGGCGCCAAAGCTTGTTGCACCAGTGGTTGCACTGGTGTCACAGACCGAATGGGGAAGGGGTGGGATTTTCTTCAAAAAAATTAAATGACTTTCAACAAAAGGGTCATTCAAGAAAGTGTACTACAATTGGAAATTAATTTTTCCAAATTTACACGTCAAAAATTTTCTTTTTGTTTGTGAAATTTTTTATGTGTAAATTTGTAAAAATTAATTTCTAATTGTAGTACACTTTCTTGAATGACCCTTTTGTTGAAAGTCATTTAATTTTTTTGAAGAAAATCCCACCCCTTCCCCATTCGGTCTGTGACACCAGCGCAACCACTGGTGCAACAAGCTTTGGCGCCACCACTGGAAGGTTAACTAGCTTCGATTACCAACATTCATATCCAAAATGGTTGATTCTTGCACAGTGAGGTTTTTACAAAAAATTATACATCCAGATCTCACTTAGATTTTAATTAATAATTAATCCACACACATTCAACTTAATCGAGAGCCCTTACATAGATCACACATACGTTCATTATATGAAATTGATTATGAATTGCTTTGAATAGGTAAAAATAATGTTTTTGACCTATCTAGTTGGGACTGATGATTCTTTCCTTGCTGCATCTTGTAGAAGTTGGGTATCAACTTCATCAGCAGGTAGTTGAACATACCTCACTACAGATCCTCTAATAAAACAATTTTTAACTGAGAGCTACAAATAATATCAATGAGACAAAATTATTGATTTCAATTTTAATATTACCATGTGGGGATATTTATCGGTATCCGTTACGCTGATGTCAGTCAATTTTATGTTAAGATACTGGTCCACGGAGTGTAATGTTCCACAGATGCTAAAAAAATCAAATATTTCCAATTCATTATTCAGATACCTAAGGTGCATAGGTAATATTTACCTCAAATCATTTTTGAGTTCCACGACTACATCTTTTCCAACTAGAGACTTGAAAAAAGAATAGAACAACTGAAAAGAAAGTAAATTAATATTTTCCAACCCGAACTTAGAAAGAAAATAGTTACCATTTCAAATTTTAAACGTTTGAATTTTCAAAACTTCAACCTTAAAAACTTAGGTTAGTTTTGTAGCCACAGAACGACAGAAGTCAGAACTCATACTTATGTCACAAGTCATAAGAAGAATAGCTCCCCAAAGCATTGTCGTTAGAAAATGATATCGTTACGCTGTAGCTGTAGCATCAACGCATCTAGTGACGTACTTGGACATGACTACAGAGTCTAACTCGAGCCAAAGAACAAAATAACTCTCATACCAAGAATGTGGAGTGCGCTAGTCCGTCACTGTCCATAGAGAATGGCGGCCATGACATGTCCATCTATGTGACAAATGTTATTTCATCTCTTTCTATTAGTGCACCATTCCAACATTAAATTGTCTTATGAGGATCAAAATCTCCCAGTCAGATAACGTTTAGGCCCAATTGTACAGTCTTGGTTTAAGCCCAGGTTCAACTGAAGTAAGCTCAGAGAAGAACCGGCCTAAACCCGGACTGTACAATTGGACCTTAAGTCTATTTGCATGGATCCAGGGAGGGCCTATACTCGCAGAACTCATACTTATGTCATAAGAGTTCTGTGCCTGTAGCTTCCTAAACGTTTTTGGTCAATCTTTACCAAATTAATTTAATACTATTTCACCAGATTTTGTTCAAACGATATCGTTACTGAATACTGATACAGAATATGCTTTAAGATTTTATCGTTAAGATTGTCGTTAGCGTAACGATATCGTATTCTAACGTCAATAGACGAGGAAAGTGATGACGTCACAAATGTCATTCTTGTCAAAAACTGATTCCAAACAAACTTCCGTCGAATTAGAATCAGCTTGTCCCACATTGTTTTCGTTAAAGTTTTCAACTTCTTTTGCTTGAGAAAACAAAATCCAAACAACTAAACAACTAAACAACAACTAAAGAGCAAAGCAGCAAATAATCAACAGAGAATGTCACCTAAAATTCTTTGTTTGGAATCAGTTGTTGACAAGAATGACATTTGTGACGACACACTTTCCTCGTCTATTTACGAACAGCCCTCTATAACACCCCTGGAATGAAATGAGTGTCGAGCCATAAAGAAACCACAGCATTTATCACAGCTCTCTTGTCGAGTGTACATAATCCCACCCCAGTACTGATCGAAGCGCACATATCGTGCATTTTACCGTATAGTATCAGAACTAAGATCAGAACGCAGGAACTTGTGAAACTTTCGAATTCCCACATTTTGTCAGAACTGGGAAATGATCATAGTAATCGAACCCATAGAAAATAAAGAAGAAGAACAAGAAAAATATGAACGCAAGAACCCTAACCCTACTCTTTGTACAATAACAAAATTTCAAAACAAGTAGAAATTAAACGGGTTTTTGGGCATTTTAAATCAATCCAATTTGCTATTATTTTGTACTATCTTTATAGTAGCTCAATCGGTTCAAACAAAAGTCAGCAAAACAGAAATCACACCATGTAACATTCATATGTTTCGAGATTATATAGTTTTTATTTCATCATCCATATCGGTACCTAAATTAACTAATCTGCAGTCTGCACCACCATATGCATTGGCTCTATATAGATTACCATTGGAGAAAAACGCAAAAGTATTGTGAAAAAAATATTATTGAGGATACCCAGATTATCAAAATATGACATCCACCAAAGAAGCTCAGACTACTGGCATTAAGAAATCTGTAACAGAAATGATAACACCCCATAAACTCACTTTGACAATTCTCATACGAAATTATTGTCTTTACCGGGAAGATGGTAAAATATTCAGATATGTTTCAATTAAAATAATGATTTTGAATTTTTCAGAAGAATTCAAAAGCATGGAAGATGAAGTTCTCCGCTGTAAATATCGCAGAGATTTCTGTGTACTAATGTTACGTCTCTTACAAAGCCCAGATCTACCACATCTTGATCTGAGAAATTTGTTAACTTCCAAGAAGTTTGTTATTCCACAAGCATTAATTGAATCCTTCAATCAATCCCTAGCTAATCTTAATAAATTGGGAGTTGGAGATTTGCTTGATATTGTAGAAAGTTTGCAAAAACTCATGAACCGAACAGATGATCCCACCAACAATAGTGTCATTGCAAAATCAAGTATTGTAGGTAAATTGCAGAGAATACATTTCCATCAGTGTTCTCTTATATCATCATCCAATACATTTCAGGATATTATTTGAGGAGATTTAACGTTTATTTTGATAAGTTAACCTTCTCTGAAGTAACTGGTGTGTATGAAAATTTCCAAAGATACTATGAAGAGTGGCAGAGGACTTCAAAATTCATGAACACTGAAGAGGAAACTGTAGATACTTGGTAAATGTTACTCTGTATATTCCTGTAATATTTTTTGTAATTTTTTTTTCAATCTTAGGTATAATGACAGGGAACAGTGGTCAAGGCGGCAAGCAGGGCTTTTTATAGCGACCCAAGCAGCTTTATTAGCCAATAATGAAGGAAAGGCATTACCTCCACCAGAGTTACTGAAGAGAATTAACAGTATCCTGAAATCAAACCCTGATTTATCTGGAGCAGTAAGTTGGTTCTTCAAACTCACAGTGTAATTTAATTGATATATTTCCAGCATTTCCTATCATACTTGAATTATCTGAGAGTAGATGAATATTGTGGAGCAATGGACAGTCTTCTACATTGTTTTGATAGGAATATAGACCCAGACTTAAGAAGCTTCAATGATGAGAAAAGTAAAAAACATAGATTTGCAGCTTTGAATTTAGCAATCTTGCACTACCATTTTGGACATATGTAAAATAAATTGCCTGGTGAGTTTTTCCTCTTTCAAATTTTTTGTTTTTTTTTCAGAGAAGAAAGTCTTGCATCACTGAAAGAATCTATAAAAATATCACAAGAAGCAAATGATAATATCTGTCTACAGCATGCTCTTTCTTGGTTGTACCTTCTGACTTCTGTTAACGAAGATAAGCTCATGATACATTGTATATTGAAAAGTTCTGAACTCAGTTTGAGTTACACTGCTTCCTTGACTTTGCTGACCTTTGCACAGTATGGATGTCTGCATAATCAAGACATTTATGAAATTTTTGAGGTATGTATAAAATTACAATTACAATTGCCTTACAGTTGGCAACAGTTCTGTAATGATGGGTTTTGAAACTCATAATTATTGAAGAATGAATCAAACAGTTGAATTGAAATATCTTTTAATGTTTCTATATGAATCACCTTTTGAGTTAAGTATATTTTTTTGCTAATTTCATGTGCATGCTCATCACTGAAGGACTGGAATGTTTGTAGGAGACATCAGAAATGAAGAGGGTCATTAGAGTGCTGTTCATTTCTAAGAAAGTTTAATTTCGAATTAGAGCACAAAAATCAAATCGCTGCATAATACCCAAAATAAATGAATCGAACTTTTGACTCCCTGTAGCTCGAAAACTGGTCATAGGATCGATCTGTAAATTGGACTACGTAATGAGAATGCCAGTATCTACAACAATTAACCAAAATTAGCCGAAAGCCATTTTACGTTGTGAATGTATGGGGGTCCTTTGTTTTGTAGATTATTTTGCCAAGGATCTTCATTACCAACTTACAATATAGGTCCATGCCACTGCAAATCACACAAAAGCTGTGATTCGTGCCACGACCAGCTAGATTTAACATCATCCGAATAGTGGAGGAAAACAGACTAAATATCTTCCTCTTAACTCTGTACCCAAAGCAACGTTTACGTGATAATATTTTTTCCGGTATTTGGCCCAGGACTATTTATCTAATATTGTCTGGTACAAACATTATTTGTGAAATGAACAAGTTTAATATAATAATCTTTGCAAATTTCAATTCACAACTCATATTTTTCAGACTTTGGCAAAAAGTGACATGATTAACTGCCAGCACAATTATAAAGACCTCATTTCCAACAACTACTCTATGAAGTCTTCCCTCTGGCAGCTTTACGGTAAAACAGAAATGTCTTCACTTTGGAGCCAATTGCTTCTCTATCAAAATATGGATTCCACTTCTCCAAGCAAGATGCACTACGGAGAAGGATTCTGTCTTGCTGTTTGTAACATTGCCAATCATCTCCTAATGCAAGGGGAGTATTCTTTAGTGAACTGTGTTCTCAATTTTGCCAAGCAAAGGTTTCCCTACGAGCCGCATTCTCGACATTGGATGTTGTGTGAAAATTTATTTGTTTTCACGAGGTCTTTATACCACGAGAAATGGTCTGAAGCAGAGTCTGCTGCTCAGAAAATCATGGTTGTGGACGAATGGGAGGGGTATTTGAGGCTAGGAGAAGTTTTTTTCTACAAGCAGGATTATGTCGAAGCTGATAATTGTATGGAAATGTTGCTGCATCAATATGAAAACGACAACCCCTACAAGTTCGGTGACGGGTATGTTACAAAATCAAAATTTTATGTCAACTGAACTACTGTGTTGAGTTTCAATTTCCTGGGAGTTGATAAACTGTGTCCAATGGCATTCGAGGAAGTTTTATGGATATATCTTTGTAGTCATTTGACATAATCCTATCAAATCTGTTATCACTAGATTTGTAATGATTGGAATACATAGTGTCCGTGTAGTTTAATTTTAAGCCAGACTAACTATTCTCCTAATTTTAGTTTTCATTTATGTTTCAACACCATTCTTTCAAATGCTAACATAGGATTTTTTATGCAGGTCAGAATCTCCTATCATTGAAATATAGGGCACAAAAAGAACTACTTATTTTTGTTTCCTATTTAAGATAATCTCCATGCTGTACCTACATTTGTATTGAACGTTTCAACTTAGTTGGATTTGAATAAAAATGATGCGCTTAGGAAGATTGCGGATTGTCACTAGGTTGAAAAGAAAAATAATATCCAAATTTCCATTACAATATTCTATACAGTGATAAATCACGCTTTACCAACAATGCTCATAAATAGAAACAATTTACGTTATTGGGCACGAGAAAATTCGCATGTGTTCAGAGAAGGAAGATACCAGGAAAAATTTTGATTAAATGTTTTTGGCAAGAAATTTTTGGATTCAGAATAGAATTATTTTTGATGGAGCTTTAACAGATGAACGGTACCTACAAATCTTAAATGATGAAATCCAAAATTTTATTGAAGTAGAAGATGAGAGAATAAAAACTTTTATCTAATTTCCACTTTATCAATTACGACCGGTTTCGACTTTTACACCATTCTCAAGTAACTACAAATCACCTTAGATTCTTGATTATATACCCAAGAAAGCAATAATACATAATCATGTTTAAATTACAGGTATGTGTTCCTAATTAATTGATGTTCCAAAACAAGATGGGAAAATACCTGAAATCTACCTGATATGTCAAACTACAATAGAAAAATACAAGGAAAGTCTCCCAATACCAGTGGGTCCAACCTTGCTATCAAAACTCATACATTCAAAAAAGGAGAGTAACATAATTCTAATTGGTCATTAATGGTTTCAAAATTAGGGTTTTACTCAGTTTATTTATTTCCAAGGCTTCCAACAACCCTACATACATGTAATTTAAACATTATGTATTATTGCTTTCTTGGGTATATATTCAAGAATCTAAGGTTATTTGTAGTTAATTAATAGTTACTTGAGAATGGTGTAAAAGCCGTAACCGGTCGTAATTAATTAAGTCTTAGTAGAAATTAGATAAAAGTTATCTTTTACTTCAACATGAATTTCCACAAAATAAGTAGAGCATAAACAAGTCAAAATTTCATTGATGAAATTCCCTTAGCGATACATCGCGTTATGTACTTCCAACAATATAAAGAACCTTCACATGATTCGAACGCAGTCCGAGGACATCTTACGAGAACTTTTCAAGGCAATCGGATTGGTACTCATGGTCCAACTCAATGGTCACCAAGGTCACCAGACCTCACGCCTATGGATTTTTTTTGTTTGGGCTCACTTGAAGAATAAAGTATATGCTCATAATATACCTCAAAATCACAAGGAACTTGAAGAAAGGAAGAATAGCTATCAACGAAATCACTCCGGCTCGACTAGTGCTCTGAAAAGATACAAAAATGCATTGACGTTAACAGGCGTTATTGAACATTTAGATTAATGGAGTCGAATTCTCTCATAGGTGTTGAATTTCTTTTGAAATTAGTTAGAAAACTGTACTTGTTCCAAATGTCTGCTATTTTGTAGGAAAATTATTATTATTTTGTTGCGACCGATTATGCAGTTTAAATAATAATTCCAGCACTTTAGAAGAAATACAATAAAAGTGAGATGAAATTGAAAGGTTCAATAATGTAGGTAGGTCATTATATACATAAAAAATAAATAGGAAACAAATAATATTGATTTGACAATCAACTCTTGAACCTATTTCGCTCTTACCTAACTAGACGCATCCTTTTCGTAGATTATCCAATTCGTTTTTAATGCCTACGTGAGATCTCGGATGGAGTATGGTTCCTTAATATGGTCGCCTATTTACAATATACACACAAACAAAATAGAGTCTATCCAAAGAGGATTCATGAAATATATCACATATAAATTAGATGGAGTCTACCCTGAACAAGGTATCGACAACAGAATATTATTAAATAAATTTCAACTACTGTCCCTTCAAAACCGAAGAACCTACTATTCAATCATCTTCATTTTCAAATTATTGAACAATCTAATTGACTGTCCTGAATTACTCTCCTATTTTAATTTTCATGTGCCGAGACAAAAGTCTAGTCTACGAGTCCAAAAAAACTGTTTTCGGACGTGTTGCGTACACTATTTTTTCGGCAATCATGTAGAATAACAAATCAATGAGACGCATTTAGTCTAAGAGACGAAGAGAGGTCGACTTTCACCCATCTGTTAACCGGATGAAACGATTCCAAATTTGAATATTTCGAACATTTCAGTTCTTATTTGTATTATATATTGAAATTCGAACAGAACCAACGGAAACATTCTAATTCTTATTTATATTAATATTTGTATTAAAATTCGAGCACTTCCCGGCCTAGTCCTGGAAGTACGCACTTCCCGGACTAGGCCGGGAAGTGCTACTTTCCCAAAGAAAAAGTGTCCGGGAAGTGAACACTTCCCGGTTGGTTGCCGAAAAAGTACTCTCCCGTATCGAAAACGATACGGGAATATTTTTGCCGGCTTGTTTACATTTTAGACAGTTATTGAATTCACGCAAACAATATGTAGAATTCCTTAGTTTTTGATAATGCTGATTGCGATTTCAGAAAAAATAGTATGTGTACCTCGTAGTAAAAGCACATTCCCAGACTTCAATGCTTGTTGGCCTCGGCTTCGCCTCGACCAACAATTTACATTGTCGTCCGGAAATGTATTGCTTTTACTACTAGATACGCAATATACTATTATGGTGTTGAAAAATAAAGAAAAACTAAAATTAGGAAAATAGTTAGTCTGCATACAAATCATGGTGTGAAAACTTTGACATCGAATTATTGTTACTCACATGCTATTGTTTCATCTTCCATAACACACTTTCATGAAATCTTCCGATACGAGGGGAATACAAAAAGTATTTTTTCAATAAAATCTCAATTGTATCAGTAGTTTCTAAATTGGAAGTATGATTTTGATTTTTCGTTGGAAAGGCAATTTTGTACTGAATCGTAATTATCAAATAAAAAATTATACTTTCTAATTGAAAAAAAAAAAAAGAATGTGCTTCCAGTCAAACCGGTAGTGTCATATTTGGTCTGATACTTGCTAAATTGTACATTCATGACATGACATTCAGGACATGACCTTTGTTTTCCCATTTTCAATTGCTTGGGGCCTCATAATACTTATGATTTAATAATCACCAGTCACGTAGGTACTGTACTGTCACAATTATACCAAATATTTTTCACTAATTTACAAGCTATTTTGAAATAAATATAAAGTAAAATAATAGAACTGTTCTCAAAGTTTTTGTAAAAAAAGTATTTCATTTGATTTCTATTCCAGATATTACTATGTTAGAGCAAAAATCCTGAAAGCTGAAATTCAGTTTGCAAGCAGCCATCCGGACTCAATCCCATCAGGTATTTTCACAGTTTTGAACAACTGCCTCTTAGAATCTCAATCATCTCAGTTGGACTACCAAACAGCTCTGATCCACCTCCACATGGCCAACTGTTTGCTGCTGATAGGATTGACTGGTCAAGCCTTGATGGTTCTGGATAAATGTTTGGTTCAAATCTTAGGACATGGTGGATGTTACGATAGGGCAAAAGCTACCCTATTGTATGCCAAGTGCATGATAGCAGATTCACATAAAGTAAAAGAAGACAGCAGGAGAAAAACTATTTTGAATTGTGCCGGGATGTTGGACAAAGTCAAGAAGGATTTCGAAAAGGTCGAAGCTTACTCTAGAATGAAGGATGTTATATATTTACAGGTAGGATGGGGATGACATATTGAAAGTGTCAAACTGAAACTCAGTCAAAATATATATTTGCGTCAGTTGAAGGATACAGTTTCAACAGAAGTTCTCAAACTGCTTTATGATAGTTTGATACAGAGAAAACTGCAGGCCATCATTCATATATTTCAATGTATTCACTATGCAAAGCTTGCTCATTTATCTAATTTTCATCTACATCAAAAAGAACATTTTTTGTCTACCAAAGAACGAACAAATACATGACCATTACACCAGGAATAATTTGCAATTTCACCAACCTTTTGATAGGTTGACAGTGTCACAGAATCATCCCATGATGTAAAATTATATAATAAACTCAAAGATGAGCTTTAATCATCTTCAAATGTCAGTTAATTTAGGAATAAACTAATTCATAATTTGATGTGATATTTATTTAAATATAAGAAAATGTACTACTGTTTCAAATAACATTTTAATACAGTATGTTTCACTCTATTGAGTGGCTGCCTTTTAGTGTTAATTTTGTGTTTTTTCTTTTTGACTTGTTGGAGTAGCTAATATTTTTCAGTTTTGTTAGGTTTCACTATTGTAAAAGAAAACTGGTTCAAATTTTTTTTGATTTACTGATTGACATTCTCTTGTTGTAATAAGAATTCTTGTTTAGATATATTATTTAACATGTAGTCACTACCATGTGTCAGAAAATCAAGTTCATGGTTAGTTGATAAAAAACTAATTCCTTTTCAAGTCTTTTTCATACCCTTGCGAAAAAACGCATTTTTTTATTTTTCATACTCATATTTGGGGACTCCAAGTTGAATATGGCAAATAATTAACAAATACCTGTATTATACATATCAACTTAGTCAAAGTAGTCTTTCTGCAGAAGGCAAAAGTTCTGAACCAATTTTGTCTCACTGTGGACAAAATTTTGTCGAACTCAAAGTAATTGAATTATTTTGGGGACCATGGATCCCCATGTTCCTAACGAGATTGTAATAATCTCTCTGAACTGTTCTATCACGGAATATTTGACAACACTAAATGTTATGTGATATAATTTTAACAGATCTTCCATGATCAATTAAAAACATTAAATCGTTTTGAGATAAAAACTGAAGATTCAACATTGTCTAAAGATATTTCAGGTTAGATGGCGAAGGTACAATATAATCTGATATAAATTCTGTTGTTCTGTGGTTTGTTCGAATTCGCAAAAAGTTAAAATATAATAACTTTATTGCAGCTTATCTGGCAGCAGAAAAAAAATGCGAAATTGGTCGAGAACTTTTTCACCTTTGGTTTACTTCTACTAGGTTCTTCTAATTCCGATTTTGGTTAACATGTTTAAAATCTGTTTTTTGCAGAGTCAGCTGTACAATGTGGTGGATATGAAAACTGAGAGAAATAGATGTGCTTTAGAATATAGATTATTGGACGAAGAACATGCCACAAAGAATATCCATACTTTGGTTAAGTATGTTTAATGGAGGTCTCATTTTGTATTGATTTTGTTAATAAAACTGTTTTGAAAACTCATTGCTTTATTCTTGGCAACCATTACTGATCAGGATTAGCTGAAATTGAGAAAAATACAGATAATCTCACGATGAACGGAACATAGGAAAATATAAATCAGGACAATTACTGATTGCCCAACCACCGCCTTGAGAATAATGACAACGAAATACAATGACATTTTAACCATCGATAAATGTCGATGAAACTTTCGTACGATATCATAAATTATAACAGTAGAGATTAGAAATCTTTGGGCTCGTAATCTCATCTCTCCATATAATTTAGCGTAAAATGTAGTCAATAGGTCAACAATGTCAGCTTTTTTTATGCTAATCGCCTGACAATTATCAATATAACGTTTCGATTGCTTGAATCCGCAATTGTCTTCTGGTGAATAATGACATATTCAGATTCTGCGCGATGTTTTATAGGTCTTTAATTACTGTGTAATTACGCGCGGTCTTGTGGCGCGAGTGGTTTCGCGCGTTTTCCTCCAAAACGGCCTATGAGCGATCTCCATAAGTTTTTTAATTTCTTCGCTCGGTTGACTGAATGCACTATTGGCTTCGATATAGGCGATTTCTATAAATTTCCGTTTAAATCAACGTTCCTCTCTATGAAGAATAATAGCCTCGTTCCGAAGAATTCGGTGGTGCTTTGTCCAGGCGTAGTCAGCAATTCCCGATTTTGATGTTTCCCCTCGTTGAGTCCACTTTTTGTGTTCGGCTATTCTTACTGATAATGGTCTCTTGGTTTCTCCGATATAGGAATCTCCACATTAACATGGGACTTTGTAAATACAGTTTTTGCTGGAATCTGTTGTTTTCTGGTTTCGTCTAGGTGAGGAAACTTCGCAAGGTACTGCCGGATTGAAAGCCACTCTTGATATTGTATTTGTTACCGATCCTTCTGATCTTCTCGGAGATACCTCTGATGTAGGGAAGGATGAGAACGAGGTTCTTCTATCGTCTTGGTCCTTTCGAGTTGTTTCTGTACTTCTGTGTTTCTCGGAGTATCCATATCGGCGTCCCTTTTGATGTAGTTTATTTCCGCCTCCAGTGACTCCTGGTTGTTGCAGATACACATCGCTCTCTCCTCCAACATTCTTAAAATTCCCCTCCTTGTAGAATTTGGGTGATTGCCGTAGTTGAGATACTGTCCTGTGTGTGTCTGTCTTCCTGTAAACAGGTGAGGATACCAGTGTCTGTTCTTTCTGCTTTCACATCGAGAAACGACAAGATGTTGGTTTCCTTTTCCATTGTGAACTTGCTTGAATCTCTCATGTTATTTATTCTTGCCAAGAAGTCCTCAAGGTGTTCATCTCCTTGGTTCCATATGATGAAGGTGTCGTCCACGTATCTTAGCCACAGTTTTGGTTTGTATTCTGCCTCTCTGATAGTCAATTCCTCGAACCCCTTCATGTATATGTTGGTGATTACTGGAGAAAGAGAAGACCCCATCGGCAGTTCATCAACTTGGGAGAAGAAACGGTTCTTGAGAGTATGAGTTATGTAGGCATCACTGCAGTAGGGACTCCCTGAAAATCGATATTGGAGCTACTGCAGTGCTGCCTACGTAACTCATACTTTAAGAAAAGAAACGTTCCTTCTCCAAAGTTGATGGACTGCCGATGGAATCTTCTCTTTCACCAGTAACTGCTAACATATACATGGAGGGATAAGGTTAAGTAAAACTCGAATTAGTCTCCACAATATATATTTCACCCCAAGGGCAAGGGGGAACGCAGCTTTGGCAAGCAACTTATCAAAGTGTCTGCGTTACAAGAAAGTCAAAAACATGTTTTCGAGCATAGTAATGCTCATCTTCAGTTGAAGTAATACAGGGGTTAAACTGAAATCAGTAAGAAAAACACTAGTTACAATTTTGAAATGTATGAAACTTACAAAAACTTGGAACCAAAATGGATACTTAGAAGTGTAAAAACGTAAAATTTAAAAATAAAATATATTTTGTGGAGAAGACTTCGAGTTTTACTTAACTTTATTACATTGCATCTCCACTTTGAGTATGGACTACTTCCTTCATATACATGGAGGGGTTCGAGGAATTGGCTATCAGAGAGGCAGAATACAAACCGAAACTATGGCTAAGAAACGTGGACACACCTTCATCATATGGAACCACGGAGATGAACACCTTCTGGACTTCTTGGCAAGAATAAATACCATGAAGGATTCAATCAAGTTCACAATGGAAAAGGAAACCAACAACACCTTGTTGATGTGAAAGCAGAAAGAACAGACACTGGTATCCTCACCTCTGTTTACAGGAAGAAGACATACGCAGGACAGTATCTCAACTACGGCTGCAATCAGCCAAATTCCACAAAGAGGAGAATTGTAAGAACGTTGGTACAGTGAAGATTCAGATTCATTCGAAACGGCCATTGCCCTTCTTCAGTAATGGATAATGTATTTTCATTGTACCTATCTGAAAACACTATATTTAGCATACTGAAAAAGGGTTTTTCCGTGCGCTGGTGTCATTATAGCTGCCTATTTACATGTCAAAATTAAATAATATGTTGTTGACAGTTCTCTAAAAATCGCAAATTGTTTGAATATTCCCCTACCAACAGGTTAAATAACGCTTGTTTGTGGCAATTTTTGGATATTTTTGTAATTTTGTACCATAAATATTTTAATTAGTATTACATGTTTTTGTTCCTTCATCATTAAAAATAAATGTTTCTTAACAATATGTGGTTTTCAGGTAGATATAATGAAAAATATCGTTCATGACTCGTCCATAAATGCTTCTTCCGTGCGTGCACGACTTCCCGTGTTCGGCTTCGGCTCCCACGGGAACACGTCGCGCACGCACGGAAAAAGCCTATTTTCTGAACTGAAATATACTATTAATAGACCAAGATATAGAGGTTTTTTTCACCACAAAATAAAAGACGCAAATGGCCTATACTAATTTTTATAAGATAGTTCGTTAATGAAAACCCCTGTTTTCGCCCCAGCAAAATCGCTTTTTGGATTTTTTTAAACAAGAAATAGTGAAAAAAATTAAAACTTTTTTGGTATTTGGAAATATCTCAAAGATTATTCAAGGAATCGTTTTACAGTCAATGGAACTTTTGTAGAGATTTACCGGTTCGGTGCATTTTCCACTGAGAAAATTCTGGAAAACCTCTATAAAGACACCATTTTTCAATTTATTTTTATAAGTCTGAAGCTGGACAAACAATATTGCTGATACTAGACAATAATATGTGGCTCAACTGTTAGGTTTTGAACGTGAGTGGGCCCGTATCAGGCCCTCCACTGCGGCCAATGGCCTATTGTGGCTCACCCTATGGTTATATTTCTCCCAGTATATCCAATCTCTTGACGAAATTGAGGAATGCATTGGGAGAACAATTTACCAGGTTTTCTGTCCTTACTGTCGTATCGCCAAATATTGAGAATCTGGTTCTGGCCGCTGCAGGGCATGTACACAGAATGTGTTCAGCCGTTTCATCATCCTCCATGCATAGCCGGCACTCTGCATCTTGTGCAAGTCCGATTTTATGCATGTGGTATTTGAGTTTGCAGTGGCCAGTAAGCAAACCTACTATAACTCTGAGATGCGCTCTGCTGAGTTCTAGCAGTTTGTCAGAGTCCTGTTTTTTCCTTGTACAAGCAATAAATGCTTTGGAATGGGCTAGGCCCGGTAGACTACGCCAGTACTCGAGTCTTTTATTGTCTGCCCAAGCTGTTATGACATTCTTGGCAGTGCTATATGCTAAACCGATTACCGGTTCTGGTCCAGTGAACGTTGTTTCGGCCCCCCCTTTTGCTAGGGCGTCCGCTATTTCGTTTCCTTCTAGGCCTGTGTGACCTGGTATCCAGACTAGGGTAACGTTGTTGCGTTGCGCCAGTCGGTTTAAGGTGTCTCTGCAGTTCCATACTGCCCTAGATTTAAAGCAGTTGGATTCAAGCGCTTTAAGTGCTGCTTGACTATCTGAAAATATTTTTATTGTTTTTCGTGTGTGGAGCCGATTTTCCAGCTCCCTGGCACACATTTCAATGGCATATACCTCTGCCTGAAATATCGTAGCTAGTTTGCCCATACTGAACGAGCGTTTCACTACTGGGTTCATCCCATATATTCCGGCTCCGACGCCTTCCTGAGTTTTGGAACCATCGGTGAACCAACGTTCATTTGCCGTACATAGTTTGGTTTCATTCCGGACCCAGTCTTCTCTTTCGGGAAAGACCACAGTGTAGGACGTGTGAAGGTTGATGGTTTTAGGCATGATGTCTGAGGGCATTCCTAGAATGTTGTGAGCTATTATGCCCTCCAGCATTCCGCTGCCTCTCATGACACATGCCTGCGGTAGACTAATGGCCGCTTGATAAAGTCTGTATGTTGCCCATCTTGCCTCATTGGACGTATGACGGTCACGTACAACCAGTATACGTGTTTTGGTGACATGCCCCATGTTTTGCCACATATTCTGGGGCATGTCCATAATGAAAGGCTAGCCTTCCGGATAGTCTTTTCCAGGTGCGAGTTCCAATTAAGTTTTTTATCCAGGGTTATTCCTAGATATTTTGCTTCACTCGCAAAAGGAATTGTTACACCATTGATGGAAGGAGGTATTAAATGTTCCAGCTTCCTTTTCCTGGTGAATGGTACTATGACCATTTTGTGGGGGTTAATGGACATTTCCTCCCTCTCACACCATTTATATATGGTATCCAATATATCCTGAAGGGCGTAGGAGATCGTCTCTTCGGATTTATCGTTTATTACTAGGACCAGATCGTCAGCATATGCTTGCAGATCAACCTCCCACAGCGAGAGAATGGCCAGCAGATTATCCACCAGCAGTGACCATAACAGTGGGGAGAGGACCCCCCCCTGGGGACAGCCCCTGGCTGGCTTGAAGCTGACACATTCCCCCTGTAGAGAGGTCGTTATAGTTCTGTTGTGAAGCATAGTTCTTATCCAGTCACATAGTATCGGTTCAATCCCTCTAGAGACAGTGGCCTCATATAGGGAGTGAGGTAGTGCATTGTTAAATGCTCCTTCTATATCCAGGAATGCAGCGACTGCTATTTCCTGGCGTTCCAGGGCGTCGCTTATTCCTGAGACAAGGTTATTGAGGGCAAGTTCTGTTGATTTGTCAGCCTGGTAGGCATACTGGTGAACATTGAGGGGGTGCTTTGTTAGTGCCCCACACCTTATGTGCCCATCCATTATTTTCTCCATGCTTTTCAACAGAAAGGATGTCAGACTAATGGGTCTGAGCGATTTTGGGTGTGGGTCATTCCGACCCACCTTAGGAATATAGATCACCCTAGTCGCGGTCCAGTTAGACGGAATATGGTTCCATGCTAAACTGGCTCTAAAGAGTCTTATAGGTATGATATGTTCCAGTCCGATTTGTAACAGAACTGGAGCTATGCCATCCTCTCCTGGTGATTTGTATGGGTGGAATGAGTTAACCGCCCATCTTATCGCCTGTGGTGTAATTATTTTGTTGGCAACCACCCAGTCATCTCTGTGAGGTCGTTTTATCCGGCCTATATTTGTGACTAGAGGTTGATTGTCCAGAATCAGGCTGCCTGGGAAGTGGTTATTAGCTAATAGCTCTAGTGTCTGGACGCTTTAACGACCCCAGCTCCTGTGTCGGCTCTCTGGATAGAATCTTGTGGATACGGGTTCCACTTGATGTGTTGGACACATTTTCGCAGAATCGTTCCCATGATTCTCGTTTGGCTCAACTGTACCCAAGATGTTTTCTGTCCGATTTGTAGCTTTTGCAAAATCGCGTTATAAACAATTTAAGGGCACATCTTGCAAGATGCGCCGATTTAAGGGAAATCATCGTATTCAAATTCTGTAAAAGGCATCAGAAAGTAGAGATCGATATCTACAATTTGTATATTTTGGATTTTCACCTGAGAGGTGGAAAATGTGTTGAAAATGTCACTGAAAGTTGATCAAAACGCTTCTAAGTGCGTCCGAAGTCGAACTGAAGTTAATATGAGCGACTTCGGGTGCACTTTGAAGCATTTAGAGTAACTTCCCTCCAACTATCGTCCCATTGCTCTCATTCCTTCCCTGGCAAAAATACTGGAAAAATTAGTAAAAACACGAATAACAAAATTTCTAAATAAACATAGCTTGCTCACAAATAATCAATTTGGTTTCCGTAATAACAGAAACACGAACGATGCTATTTTCCAATTCTTGCAAAAAGTTTATACCGAGTTGAATGATGGTGAATTGGTGGCAGCAGTGTTCTGTGATTTGTCGAAGGCTTTTGACTGCGTTAATCACAGGATTCTGCTGCAAAAACTTCATCATTATGGAATCAGAGGAGTCGCCTCCGATTGGTGTAAATCTTACTTATCTGGGCGTCGCCAGTTATTAAAGACCTCAGCATCGTCTAATGAAGCAGATATAAACTCAGGAGTACCACAGGGATCGATACTCGGCCCTCTTCTTTTCTTGATTTATATAAACGATTTGCCAGATATCAAAATCTCAGGAAACTTCACACTTTTTGCCGATGATACCACAATAATATGGCACAATCAAGACAGTATTGCTCTGAATTTGTCAATTTGTGAGGACATTGAAAAGGTCAAAAAATGGTGCGACTCAAATCAACTATCTCTCAATGTGTCAAAAACAAACGTCATAGGTTTCAGATGTGTAATCAATAAGCTGCCCCTAGGAAATAATTTCATAGATAATAGAGATGAAGCAAAATTTCTCGGATTGCAAATTGACACTAAACTGAAGTTTGATAGTCACATCACTCACCTAAAGAGCAAGTTAGCATCGGGTTGTTACGCCGTCCGCATAATTTCAAACGAATTAGGTATGTCCACGGCCAAGATGGTATATTACTCACTGATAGAGTCACACCTAAGATATGGTATTGCCTTTTGGGGAGTAAATAATAACCATTTGCAGTCTATTCTGATATTACAAAAGCGTGCCATTAGATGTATGACTAAATCCAAATACCGTGAACCATGTAAACCCCTCTTTCGTAAACACAAAATTCTAACTGTAGTCGCTATCTTCATTCTAGAAACAGTATGTATAGACCAGAAACATATTAATAACTTTGACACAAATCCTTCCCTCTATGCCACTCGCCAAACCAACGTCATCAAGCTTCATCAAAGATTCTCTGATTTACAATGGTTGCAAAATGTACAACCACCTTCCAATAGAAATTAGTAAAATCAGTTTGCTTTTTAACTTCCGAAAGGGCATAAAACGTCTACTATTGGATTGCCCCTATTATAGTGTTACTGAGTTTTTTAATGACGAGCATTAGCAGATTTATATATGTATAGGCTTATTCCTGACTATTTTTAAGAAAATTTTAACTATTTATTGTGATTTGTTGATGGGCACTAGAACTGCTTGTTAGTACACCTTTATTTATTAATTTTTAACTGATATTATCGTATATTTTTTAAGTTTTAATGACGAGCATTAGAGGATATGTATGTATAGGCTTATTCCTGATTACCTTTTATGTAGATTTTAATAACTTATTGGATTGCATGTTGTTGGATATTTCTAGAACTGCCTGTTGGTACTGCTATTATTATTTCTTTTTTAAACTGATGACGTTTCTTGTAGACTTACCTGTTAGTGTTACTAATGTATATTTTTTATCTTTTATAATTAAGGTTATTCTTAAGAAACAAGCTTTGTCAACGAGAACAACTTCTTTGGACAATAAAGTATATCTCTCTCTCTCTCTTCCAGTGACATTTTCAACACATTTCCCACCTCTCAGAATTTGAATGATGTCATTTCCCTTAAATCGGCGCATTTAGAAAGATTTACCCTCAAATTGTTTATATCGCGATTGTTCAAAAACTACACATCGGACAGAAACCTTTTTGCGCACAGTTGAACCACATGTTATTATCTATCAGTTTCTGCAATATTGTTTGTCCAGCTTTAAATTTATAAAAATTATGAATTTTTTAAAAATGATTTCTTTTTCGAGGTTTTCCCGGATTTTCTCAGTGATAAATGTACCGATCTGGGCGTATAAAAAACCATTTTGTAGGTTTTATAAATTTTCACAAAAGTTCTTTTGACTGTGAATCGATTCCTTGAATAATCTTTGAGATATTTCCAAGTAACCAAAAAATTTGTAATTTTTTTCACTATTTCTTGTTTAAAAATTTCCACAAAGCGAAAGAGTCCCTTATTGTTATTTACAGCCTGGCCTATAATGGCCTGCATAATGTAAAAACTCAATCCGTTATCACTATTCATTTCAAGCTTGTACCATGCCCCAAATGCGTACCTAGTCCATAACTATATATCGTTTTTAAAAATATCATCCATTCTGGATGGAAAAAAATGTACTTCTTTAATGTCGTAAGTTTGCAAATATGTTTCAGAAATCGGTTTGATTGAAAACTCTCATTATTATTTTCATAATGGTTCACGAAAAATATTACTTGATAATGTAACAATTTATCAGCCTAATAGGCAATTAAAACACATCAAATACATCATTCTACAAATAATTGAATAAACTATCATTTAATTGACATATCTTGCAATTGTGTTACCAGCATGAAGTAGAAAGATAAATCATCACAATGTTATTTTTTTATTGGCATTTATGTGGATTAATTTTTTCCCTGGTGGTCACATGGGCACTTTGGCAGTATGTTTATAACGACGGCGACTAAGTGAAGTTCGCAAATACAGTGGTGGGATGTAATTGTCAGTTCATGTACACATTTTCTCCAGTTACTACACACGTTGTTTGTGGAAAATTAGGTGAGTTAATTTGCATTTCTGCATGTTGATCCAGTAAAGCCATTTAGGCCTTGAAATTATAGTATTTTTTGCACAAGAATGAAATATAGGCAATACAAGCTGAGAACAACTGTGATTACTGCGAAATATTACAACTTCAGAAATGTATTTGATGAAAATAGCGTCAATAGTTTCAAAAATACACATAAAATCAATCAACTTTATTATCATTTCGACATATATATGTATCAAAATAATTTATATCGAAAATGTGCTACAAAACAGACAGGTAAAATTCAATAAAATATTCATAAAATACAACTATACCGGGTGATTCAGTCAGGCATTCGCAGCCATGCGACTTTCTTATTTGAGGAACAAACTATAACGTATTTTATACAGTTTTTGAATGGTCTATTTGTGGTTTATAGATAGCAGTTGAATGACTGATTCCAGTTATACACATTTCATCAAATACTAATAAATCAACTTTTTTTTTAATGAATGAAATTTTTTATTGTAAATCATGATAGAGGCTGTTTTTCCGAGTTCAACCGAACGAAGCAGTATACGTTTTCATAATTACGTCGAGTAGTACAGGGCTTACGGCTTAAATGGCAAATGCTGGGTCGCCAGATCTCACCCAACTGGACTTTTTTCTCTGGAACTATTTTACAGAACGTAAAAATGAAGTCACTGCGTTGAACCTTCTTGACTTTTCTAAAGCGTTTGACAAAATAAATCATAGGCCTCTCATTGCTGTGTTGTATTACTTTAGTTTTAGTGAGGACGCTTCTGCAATGATACAGAATTACCTCACAAATCGTCTTCAACGTGTAGTGATGAATAGTTTCTCCGAGGCTCTCCCAGTAATCAGTGGAGTACCACAAGGCCCAATATTGGGTCCCTTACTTTATACCATATACCTCTCACTATTTGACTCATATGCTACTTTCAGCAAATCCCACTATTGCGCTGATGATACTCAGCTGTATCCATCATTCAAACATAATGATGTAAAATATGCATTCGAAAAGCTCAATGCAGATCTAGTCTTTTTACAAAATGTTTCAAAAACAACATTCATTAATTCTCAACCCATCAAAATCATCTGTTATACTTTTTGGGCCCAAAATGCAGTGGGATTGCGTTTGTCGTAACTTTATGGTAATTCTCAATAATGAACCACTTACCTGTGTTGACTCAGCCAAAAACTTAGGTATTATCACCGATTTTTCTATCAGATTTTCAGCGCATGTCACCAACTGTATTGAAAGAGTGTAATCTGAAAAAACTGTATGGTTGTAATTATTGTCTGGATCGTAAATCGAAAATCATTCTATGTGAATGAAGCTTTAGTTTTATGCTACTTCAACTACATGGATACTGTTTACCACGCTAGTATAACCAAATATGACCAGCTACGAATTCAGAAAGTCCATTGAACGCATGCGTTAGATTCATATTCGGAATACAAAAATATAAATCAATTTCACGCAAGCGCGAAGAATTGAGTTGGCTAAACATGTATCGGTGTTGTATTATTCATAGTTGTGTTTTATATAATAAAATCATACAGAATAAAATCCCGACATACCTTTCTACAAAAGTAACATTTGGAATGACATTCACGGTCTGAATACTAGATTCAGGCAAAAAATCATTGCACCCAGACATTCTACTTTCATATGGTTGAAAAATTTTCAAATAGTACAATAACCTTCTAGACTCCCTCAAAACGATTTCACCAATTTGCTTCAAATCCAAACTAAGCAAACTCTTTCTGGCAAACTACATTCAATGCAATTGACTTTACACTCACTCAATAAAAAAAATACCCATCCGAATCACGGTTTTTATTTGCTTTCTTACTTTTTCACCCACACGAAATCGACGACCCTCTATATTTTTCTTTCTTGCATCTCATTTATCCTTCATTTGTTTCATTGTTTGACCAACTGAGCATTATATGATATATTATTATTTTCACTTTCTAAATTTTCTTTTCACATTGTTTTGTTTATGTTTCAATACATCATTAGTTAACAATTGAAAGAGTTGAGTGGAAGAGCGACGTGAAGCTTCTCTTAGGAGCTTCAACCGAACTTCGCCCTTTCACCACATCATTATTATTATGTACTATATAATTTTTTTGAAGCCGTGTTATTGTGTGGTGAAGGCAGTTATTATTATTATTATTACTAGGTATGCATGTTCTGAATGATTCTATCATCATTCTAACACAGAACATCATCTTTCCTTACTAACATCAAGGATGAATTTGAAGTGGAATAAGTCACTGGTTTCTTAAGTAGAAACTGGTTGGCGCAATTGGTAACAGACTCGACTGGAAATCGAAGTCCCAGATTGGAATCGTCTGGTGGTCGCCACCTTCCAATTCAGTAATTCATTCTTTATCTTTCATTTTATCTGATTATCGCAAACTGTATTTCTTTATAATGATTTACAGATACTAAACTCCATTCATAGTAATCATATTATTTTGCAAGGTGATGAAGATAACTGAATAATTTTTGCTCCTCGCTCAATCAGCTGATTGAATCTTTTAAAATCTCTTTCACTCTCTATATGTGTTTATGTTCTTTTATCATCGTTTTATTCAAATTTATGTGAGTAAATGTTTTTTTTGTATGATAAATCCATGTTCACGCTCATTTACATGCGATACTGATCCAATAAAAATTGTTTTCCATCTAGAGAATCAATTGTTTCATTTTTATTTATACGAATGAATAATCCAAAGCTATTAGTAGTTGTAGTAATCATGAGTACATAACATAAAAGTTATAAGCCAGTGCAGGTTTATCGACAATGATAAGAAGTGTGGGTTTCCAGGGTTGATATGCGCTTCTACGCATTACATAGTTCATAGTTGTTTACCGATATTTCCGTACATGAATGTTATTTATTTTGATGGAGCTACAGAGAAAAGTAGTTATTCGATAAGGCTACATACATTTTTGGCGACAGTGAACTTGAAAATTAGGCAAGCAGTGGTAATAAAGAGCTAGCAGGAATTTTATCGCGTAAGTAGCAATCTGTTAAAATTCAGTTACAGTTGAAGTGGTCGATTTGCAGTTTTGAGCATGGAAGATGAAATCAATTTCAAAATAATAAAGAATATCTTTGGTAATATTGGTTATCCTCTATTAAATATTATCAACACATAAGCTGCTTTCCATTTAACGAAAGGAGCTCCTCAGAGCTACCCAGAGCGTACGACCATGCGTTCCATTTAGTGGGGCTTTAAGCACCGATTGACATTCCTCTTGCCCCTCGAGCACCACCCGTTTTATTGATGCATGAAGCACAAGTAGACCAAAGTCAAAACGCGAATACACAGTTTTTTGGCGAAAAAGTCAGTGATAAAGTAATTTCCGATCTCAGGGGCTTGAAGCTCTGGGGCTTAACACTCCTAAATGGAAAACTCCTATAATTGACAGAGTCCAAATTTCCAGATGTTTTGAAAACATCTTTGATAGTACCTATACCAAAAGTTCCAAGGACGATGTTACTCGAGGAGCACAGGCCCAATAATACACTACCTTGTCTTGAAAAAATATTGGAGTTAGTGGTTCATCAACAATTAACCGAATTTATGATTAAAAAGGAACTGCTGTCAAGAAATCAATCTGGTTTCAGAGAAGGTCACTCGTGTGAAACAGCACTCCAAAAAATAATAAGTGAATTGAAATATTCAATGGATAAAAATCTTGTACTAGTGTTTCTCGACTTAAAAAGAGCTTTTGAAGTTGTAGATAGAAACAATTTGCTATTGAAATTGAAACATTATTTTGGCTTTGATGAATCAGCTTACACTTGGTTTCAATCATATTTAGAAAATAGATATCAAATGACAAAAATTGGTAAAGAATATTCGAAAAAATAGAAGCAAGCAGTGGAGTACCTCAAGGTAGTGTATTGGGGCCTCTGCTCTTTGTAATGTTCGTAAATCATATTTTTTTAGTTGAATTGGGGGACTGCAAAATGCACCTTTTGGCTGACGATACAATAATATATGTTTCCGGTACATGTGTTGATATTGTCATTGAAAAATTAAACACAGTTTTATTGAAAATTGAAAATTGGATGAAAATGAACAAACTGCTTGTGAATCCAAATAAATCAAATTATATGATAATAGGGAAAAATAAATATTTGATAGAGCAACATAAATATTTGATAGAGCAACATAAAACTACTGTAGAATTTGAAGATGTAATATTAAAAAAACTAGAATATTCTAAATACTTGGGAATCATTCTCGATCAGAAATTGTCATTTTCACAACACGTTGATTATGTTTGTAAAAAGATATAAAAAAAGATTGGTTTTGCATATCGTGTTAGTAGGGACTCAACCTTATATGCTAGGCAAGTTATACATAACTCAATTATAAAACCACATTTTGATTATTGTGCAACAATTTTATACATGTGTAATAGTACAGACGTAAAAAAACTTCAAATTTTACAAAATCGCTGTATGAGATTTATTCTGAGGAGTTCTAAATATACTAGCATTTTATCAATTCAAATGACATTACATTGGCTTCCAGTCAAAGAATACAATCAATTTCGTACGTTAGTTTTTATATATAAGATTCTAAATAATTTGCTTCCAACTTATTTAAGTGAGAATGTTCGGTTCAGGAAAGATATACACCGTTACAATACCAGACAAAGAAATCACGTCCAAATATTTCCTACCTCATTGATGAAAACTAAACGAAATATATATGATGTATTACATTCGCTTGAAAAAGACACAGTGTATCGAAACATTTCGCGTTGACAATAAATTTAATCGTGTTTACCTTAGTGATATATGATGAAGGCATGAGTGAATATAATAACTTACCAGAAGCGATTAAAACGCCTGGAAACATTGGCATATTTATTAAGCGATTGAAAGAGCATTTTTTAAATTAGTTAGCATTACGAAATGTGATAAAACTTTTTGTGGAATATCTATTTATATTTATACAGTGCAGCTATTTTAGTCCCCCCCTATGTTAACTTTTGAACGGTTCGACGTAGAAACATGAATAAAAAACCTTTTGGAGGGTTTCACCGATACTACTTTTTGAAATAAAAATTATGGTGATTGCTCGACTGGGGGCGCGGGGGGGCACATCAACTCAAAAATTTTAAATGGGGGGTCAAGTGTCACATCGTTGAAAAGAGAATTAAATTCTCTTCACAACCATCTAATTTTTTTTTAATTTAGTTGAAATTTTTTTCACAATCCAAATTCGAAATATCAAAAATAAATGCGGGTCTGAAAACTACTCATACCTCGATAAATTTGAACGGTTTGTTGTAGAATAATGAAACCAAAAATATTTTGAAGGGTATTACAGATACTACTTTTTGAGAGAAGAAACATTGAAATTACTCGACAGATGGCGCTAGGGACAGATCAACTTGATAATTTCGAAAGGCATATAAATCGATTTTTAGAAAAAATTTGTCAACAAAATTCAAAAATATTCAGATGGTTGTGAAGAGAATTGAATTCTCTGTTCAACGATGTGACACTTGACCCCCCATGCCATTTAACATGTTTGAGTTGATGTGCCCCCCCGCGTCCCCTTTCGAGCAATCACCATATTTTTTGTCTCAAAAAGTAGTATCGGTGAAACCCTCCCAACGGTTTTTTATTCATGTTTCTACGTCGAACCGTTCAAAAGTTAACAGGGGGGGACTAAAAAAAGCAGCACTGTATATACATGTATTCACCATGTTTTTTGTAGTGATCGTTGTTTGTAAATTTGTGACGGTTGAAATTTTTGTTGTTTAACTTTCTAAATTAGTTTTAGTGATATATTAGTACTGGTACTTATTTGTATGTTAGCTCTCAGCTAAATAAATAAATTTCTTTCTTTTTATTACGGTAAGAATTCTTGCGAAAACTTGATTCGAAATTCAGGACTTATCTTAAAATATGGTAAACTGACATTTTTAAATTGACATAATATATTTAATATCAATCATTTTCAAGTTTCAATAATCTTCATTGGCTCTCAAAATATACATACAAAGAAGTTTTACATCAAAACACGAGAAGACCCTAGTCTATTCACTTCTATGGTGATGATTCCTTTCATTTCGTGGTGGTCGTGCTGGAACAGCGTTCGCCTCTCAAGCATAAGGTCGTGGGTGTAATTCCCAGCATGGTCTTCGGTCTCGTGCATGGCATCACAGGTTAAAAAGTTGCGCGTGGGGGTGCAACAGGTTGACGAAAATAACAAAAATCCATACAACGGCCAGATAAGAAGCAGCAGATAACTATCAAAACCATCGTATTACCATGTTACTCGAGTGAAAATAGGTTTTTTTTAAAGAAGAGTTAATGGGGAATAAGTATTTTTTAATACCGAGGGGGTAGATACTTCAATTATACTGTTTGAGTTACCTACTAAAACAAAATTTGTTTTCCGTTATTAAAGAATTGCTATTATCAACAATGAAAATAAAGAACTTTTTCACAGAATACGATTCAGCATTGCGTGAAATGAGCATGTATTATTTACAAGAATAAATTTGATATCGCGATTATTTATGGATTTAACTGTGGGAAAATTCGTTTTGAATTGGCTTTGGACATGCAAGAGATGCTGAGTCGACGAATCGTTATCGAATTAGTTACATATTGTTTTTGAGTAAACCCAATGCATGAATTACATTTCAGATCAAATAACAAAAACGCAATCTTTCCAAGGAATATTCACTAAGGTCTGTGGAATCTTTTGATTTTATAATGAAAAATGAAAATTGTTTGAATTTCATTACGAATTTGTCCTTTTCTTAAACCTGAAGTCGAAGATGAAAACTTTCGAAATCTCCCAAAAATTATTACCCTGATAGCTGATTTTCATATTTGGTGATTGATTATTTGAACAATAACATACTAATTCATTTTGATAACTAATTCACTTTTCACAAAATATTGATACTATAACAGTAAATAAGTAAATGATATAGTTGACTACGTTGCATAAATATGTACTTCATACAAGTCATACATCACAAAAAATACTAAAAGAAAAAAAAATCGCATCCAATCAAAGGCGATAGGATTTTCAAAATTTAAAACATAGTTTAAGCTAAACGACTCAACTTCTTAAACTGTAAAACTTTCAGCTACATCAACATACTCTTCAATTGTATAGAAACGGTGTCCAAGAAGAAATTTCTGGATAATGCCCTTAAACACTTTCATAGGTAAGGATTTAACCGAAGTGTAAAGTCAGTTATGTAAATACAAATTATGTGAATTTTTCAGGAAGACAACTATCATTCAATATCTCGCCGATCTTGTGTTGTATTCATGAATATAAGAATGTTTTGGAAACATATCAACATTTTCATGAATCTCCATTAGCACATAGTTAATATACACAATGGGTACTGGTATAATGACGAAATCAATGAAGATAGGAAGACATTGGTCCCAATTTGATTAAGAACGGTAAAAACACTGAATAGTAGTTGATAGCATCTATGTGACTGAATTAGCTCAGTCGATCATTGTTGTTGTTGTTGTTGTTTTTGTTAAAATTGTTATTTCCGTCAACCGATTGCACCCCTACGCGCAACCTTCGGAAGTCGTCGAGAGACTTTTGTGAGCTAGGGAAGACGTGAAACTAAGAAAAAAATTTCTCTAGTAGGATCGTGGTATTTGATGATTATAATTATATTCAGGGTGTTTTCATCATCATTAAATTTGAGCTTATTGGAAGTAAACCAAGTGTTTGCAATATCTTTCTTTATTGTCCATTGTCTGAGCAGAACAAAGTTGTGTCATCTGTCAACAAAACTCGTTTTGTAGATATGCTGACACTGAAAAAATCAATAATTTAAATTATGAGAAATAGTGGTCCGAGAACTGAACCTTGTGGATCACCATGACCCATTTTTTCAAATTAGATTTGATATTATCTACATATTGACAGTCCTACGACACCAATTTGCACCCATTTTTTTAATTCACTTTCGGACACAGTCTTGTATCATAAAAAATGTACTTTGTTTAAAATGAATTCGTATTTGGTACAATGATTATGATGGTACCGAAGAACTCGCGTGTCCAGAGTATATCCACGGCAACACTTTCAACGGCCTCATTATACAAATTATCTTAATTGATTTTTGGAAACTGGGGTGAAGGCGGATGGCTCACTCGCGTGCCTGTTATAATTATATTTTCTAGGTTGGCCGTAACCTTCATTTGGCTAACCTTGGACTTGTATATTTCGCCGGTATTGTTCGAAGTAAACGAAATTACGGATATCCGATCGATTTTCACATCTGCTGCTCTCATCACGCCTCGCAGAGTTTGTAGATGATACGGTGCCTGTTCGAAAAATCGGAGGTTTCATGGGAATGACACATAATTAGTCAAGTGGTAGTCGTAATGATATTAAGGTTGAATAGTCTGAAAATTTAAAAAAGAATGTACACCAATGGAAATCTTTACAAGTGTAGAAGGGCAAATGAATCAATTGGCCCCGATAAGTTACTGATATTACAAGACTGTTGTCTTGAAATAAATTATGAAATTTTATCAGTACCGCAGATGAATTTGTCTATCTTCAGATACCTAGACAAACTTTTCAAAGTAGGTCCAAAACAGTGGCGGATTCAGGGTACTGGTTAGAGGGGGCGGTGTTGTGAATATAAAAATTCTGATTTAAGAGTAAAATACGAATACTTCCAATAAAGCTAAGAAACGACAAAAATAAAGAATAAATTTCGGTATGTCACAAAAATTTGATGATACTATATTCCCAGTCATTAATACCTACTTAACATAAAAATAATATTGAAATAATAAAAAAATGTCATTCATTACATCACTGAAAAAAAACAAAGAAGATTCTGCTGATTCATAAGTCTTTATAAAAAATTCGGCACACATTATTTTTGTGATAAAATATTGTCATCATTTGTAATCGAATCGCCTTTCCCAAATAATTTCGAAAAGGGAAACAGGGAACTGAAAATTGAATTTCGTGGTTTGGTTTGTTGATGTAAACCATCAAACTTTGTGAATACAAAACTAAATTTACAATAGAAATGTTTGGAAGAATCATAACACCTCACTCTTTCCTACATGTTTTGTGTAGAGAGTGGTAGTTTATGATTACATCTAAATATGTTCTATTTTTTTAAATCACTCATATTTTTGTACGTTTAGGTTCCTATATCTATACAGATGCACGGTACATAGGAGAGACTATAAAATCAGCTATTGCCCAGCCTCCGCCTTATGAAGTACGGCAAGCGAAAAGCAACAATTTTTTACTCCACGACGTTTAACGAGAACCATTAATATTATTGTTATTATTGTTTAAAACTATTTCGGCTTGTAATCCGTACACTTTCCACAACCAAACTTATTTCGCGTATGAAGTAGAAAACAAAAAGATATCTTTACTCATCGTCGGACAATTATCAATTTCTCCAATTTTTTTATTGTTCCTACGTTCCGTCTGTTGTGAGAACTACTGCATTCTGCAGTCACAATATCCAGCAGATCTTCAAGGGATTTCTGAAATCTCTCATTTTCAACAAGTTGTATTTCATTCTTCACTGCACTCCGTGCACATCCACATCAGCAGTTGATATTGATGGCTGGATTGCTGCAACCGCAATATCCAGCTGATCTATAGACAAGGGATTTCTGGACTTTCTTATGTTCGGCAAAATGTATTGCATTCTATGATAAACTACTTGAATACTTGGCCGAGGTGGTCGTGCTGGTAGTACGTAGGTTCGAGGGTTCAAATCTCCGCATGATCATCGGTTTCGTGCATGGCATCACACGTTAAAAGGTAAGGGCTGCGTTTTTCCTAGCTCACACAAGTCTCTCAAAAACATGAGGGTTGGGCGTAGGGGTGCAATCGGCTGACGGGAATAACAATTTTTTCAAACTGATTCGTAAGCTGTTTTTTTTTAGTAATTGTTTTCTGAAAAATCAATATATTTGTGAACACATTGTACCTACTGACAAATTGATTTATTTAGCACTCACACAAGCAAAGAGAACGATATATAAACCTTCAAATACATAAAACGGTGAAATAATGAGTCTTGCTGGCACTCACTTACGGACGAAATGCAACAGAAACAGATCGGATCGCAGCCGCGGTCGATCTGTTGGGTCGGCTCGGCAAATATTTGAAGTTCAAGAAGAAGGTTGAGATGGACAGTGCATCTGAAACTTCAAAGTTATAGTATGTCTCTTGGGTGAAAGCTGATGATTCGTTTCTCGAACTATGAAAATGTCGGCGAGTCTTGGAGGGGTAAATACCCCCTTTACCTCCCCTGTACTCCAAAATAACTATAAAATACTTGCCTTTTCCAAAAAGACTATGACGTTTCGGACACTATATCTGCCTCCCTTAGAATAACTCGCTGAAAACTGTATTTCATCAGGTTTGTATATTTTACAAAGTCAACACAAAGTCGAATGAAATCTGTCAAGAAATTCTTTAGGGTGTCATTTGCTATCTTGATATATCGGGTGTTCGGTAACAATCAATCACTATTCTGTTATTTCTTACCTCTTCCCTTAGAAGTGGTAACCAGGTGCGATCTATTTCGACAGAGTTTGTTGAAAAACAATTTTTCGATAAAATAATGCAAAAATACCGTTTTTCGATATACTTTGATACAAAAAGTCATACAAATTTGGATCAGCCCCAACATAAGGATAGTTTATTCTTGTGACTTTTTAAAAAACTTTGCTGACCGAATATTTCCAGTGGAGAAATTCCGTTAGAACAGTAAATTATGATTTGTCAAAACGCACTTTTTGTGCCACCATAAGAAAAATTCTGATCAAACCCCACATTTTGTACCTCAAATCTACACTAACGAGAAGAAAACTTTGAACAAAATATAATATTCGGCTAATAATAATATTGTGGTAACATAATATGTAACTCTTTTTGTTGTCACAGTAATCGAGAAAACGACATTTCCAGAGGTTTCTGTTAACTGGGAATTGTCATTCTATCAAGCCTCGCCAAATTTTACAGCAGCCAGAAGACTCCCAAAAGAGAATATTGAGACCACGATAGTCCAACTCGTTCAAGAAAGATAGTGATATCCAGGATTTTACGAATATGGAATCCATAAAAGATGTAACATAGACAAAAAAATTAAACACGAAAACACTCAAAATGGTGAAATGAGGATGCAGTTTGGGGGCTAAGAACGTTTTTTGGGATTTGCGGCGAAACTTGACCTCTTAGCGGAACATGTTCAATGAAAAAGTTGTAGATATTGAAAAAATCAAAAACTTTTGTATTTAACACTTTCCGACATAACCTCAAATTAACTGTCAAAATGGCGAAAAACCGATTTTTCAGTATTTAATTTTTCTTCTCGCTTATAAATGATTTAATTCAGATGAAAATTTGAAGAAATATGTCTTTTCTGGTGTCAAATCAGAATGATTTTTTTCGCAATTCAGAAGACGACAATTGTCTTGGTGTTTTTTTTTATTTCGAAGGTCTATAATTGTTTATTTTAATTTTTGAAATGTCTACTTTGAAATGGTCTATGTAACTGGTGGTTTATTGATCGTAAAACCACTTAAAATTGAGAAAAACCGATAACACGTCTCTCTGATTCATGATTTTCTTAAAAAAAAATCTTATCCCAAGCGTTTACAATTCCTTTTGGCACTAGCTTATCCTAGCTATGTAAGTACTGGAAACATCTTCGAATATTATAGAAATATCGATTTTTTTTAATTTTGTCCAAATATTTAACTTATTTTTTGTAATAAATCTACAACTGACCACACGAAGAAGTCATTGAATATCGACGGGTAATACTGCCAGGCCTCGTGGATGGTGTATGTGCGATGAGTCAACATCCTGCCTGCATACTGCAAATATGATTTGATTATTCTTTATTGATATTCTATACTGAAGTTGACCCTTGGAAATTGACCTATTTTATTTCTCAGTGGAATCGAACCGATATTCAGTTTGCCATTCAGTGCTGGTAGTAGTATCAACGTATAGATAGATAGCCGTATGTAGTTATCAAAGGTACCGCGCAACAACGTACAAAAAATCGCGAAATAATTGCAATGCATGTGAAACACAATTGTTTAGAAACGAAGGACGTCTGTAAATGGCAACAACAAAAAAATACATAATTGAGTCTCAGTGAGGAAGTTCTCATTTTATATTCAGTTTTGATTACATGCTTATCAGTTTCCACATTATATTCAAATCTATTTTTATAATACTGTGGTTTATGGCATTTGTCAACGTATGTAAATATTTTTCAATATCAGATTTCTTGGTGCTCAGATGGAATGTGAACAGTTAGTGAGAAGTGTTGTGCTTTTGTGGATATTTTATGATTGACGCGTGCGGTATAGCCTAATTATCCTAAAGCCGATTAAATTATTCAGAATTAGAATCACATGTCAAGAATCATCGTAAACCATATCAACAATTCAAATTATGTGAACTTGCATTTTCATCAGTCTGGAAGAATATTTGTGCACAAACGTTTGTTAACGTTACATGGAACTTTAAAATGGGTTCTTGGTTTGAAAAAAATACCACTCGAAATATTCCATAGAAATGAAAAACAAATAATCATGTGATGAAGAATCTGTCACAAATCTTATAGAGGGTTAGATAATGACAGATTTTGATGACTGATTTTCTCTTTTCTGGGATTTTCCCACTGAAAATTATGTCAGTGTTGTTCTCAAAAGATGAAAATTTATCGATCGGACGTGTTCTAGGCATATGGAAGATTAATTTTGCAGAAAAAATTGTATTTTTTTTAATCTCTCGCATATGGCATTTTAACATAATAACATATACAGATGAGTTAGTCAATTGTATGGACCCGCCCATTTTTCTCAGTTAATATCGGGGTTATCGAAAAAAAGTTCAGGTGAAAGTTGAAAGGTATTTCAGTCTGCACTTTTCTATGAATCCAAATATTTTTTAGATGTGCCATTGGTAAAGAACTGACGTCATCGACATCTTTTTTAATGCAGCCACATTTCATGTTTAGTATCGCTAGAAAGCTTGTTTTTTCAGTAGTACTAATATAATTTCAATTCTCCCGATAGGTACAGAGTATTAGGTATTTTTGTGTCAACCTCTGTAATTCACTTGCCTATTGCCTAATTTGTGAGAAATTCCTCAACGAGCATTTGCTTGATAGTGTTCAGGGCATCATTCATAAATCATCCCATTGCCAAAAGACAAGTGGATTGCAATTTTAGCATACAGTAATTTTGTTTAAAAACGAAATAAAATGGTTTTTTTTCTTTATATCAAATATTTCCCAAACCATCAATTAAATAACTTCAGTTTTTAAAACTCAAAATTATCCTAAACATTGTAAGTAAAATTTTTTAATAAAACAACTGTCAATGTAGCACATAAGAAATATTTTTTTATCAAACCTTACGTACGCCTCTGTCTAACTGTCCAACTGGCTACATTCCCCGATTTCAATGCCATAAACAAGAAAGTCTGCCGGTAGTTGAGGTAAATTTTCGAGCCGGATAATTTTGTGAAACTTTTTTCGATTTCCATCAGCATCAGCAACCGAGTATTATTTTACAATATGGCGCCCTTATTTCAACCCTTTCAGTACGTCCAAACCTTATGGCTTTGGATTTTTATACAGGGTGTTTCTTAGGTACGTGTAGAAAATTCAGGAGCGTGTTGCTGACATCAAAATAAGAAGAAAAGTTCCTATAAACATATGTCCGCAAGTTATTCGTTTCTGAGATACAGAGTGTCAAAGTTGAATTCTTATTTTTATTTTATGTGAATAATTTCAAAATAATTTTGATATTTGGGTAAAGTTTGGTATCTAGGAATATTTATTATTTAGTTTGTGAAAAAAATATATTCTTGCGAGCAACTGTTTTCGAGTTATTGAGATTTGAATTAATCGATGCAAGTGATTTTGAATGACAAGATTTTAAAATTTAAAATAAATTCAATTAGAAATTAGTTTTTTCATAATTAACATAAAATTTGATTTTCTCATTGAAAAATCATCCCAGATACCAAACTTTACTCGAATATCACAAATATTTTGGAATTTATTCACAAAAAACAAATATAAGAATTAAACTTTGACACTCTGTATCTTAGAAACGAATAATTTGCGGACATGTGTTTATGTGAACTTTTTTTCTTATTTCGACATCAGCAACATGCTCCTGAAGTTTCTACACGTACTTAAGAAACACCCTGTATATGTAACTGTTTCAAAATGTCATAAACGAGAGATTAAAAAGAACAGTTTTTTTTGCAAAAGGAAAATGAATCGTTCATATGCCTAGCACACGTCCGATTGCTAAATTTTCATTTTTTGAGCTCAACTCTCAATCAGTGTCAATCAGTCTGCAAAAATCTGTCATTATCTGACAGTCAATTATGAAAAATGGGAGTAGGTACTGTAATATTAGTACCAATAAGGGACGTAATAATAATAATAATAATAATAATAATAATCGTTTATTGTCTGTCAGTGAAAATAATACAATTTTACTTGCTACATGTACACGTACACACATTTATAAATATGACTGTAGATGTCATAAGTAACTTTATGTAATATTTTGTCTTGCCCTCACGGTACTGTCTTTGAGTGGATTCGTTTTGATTTCGAGAGATCCATAAATCCTTTCTGATGAGTGGGTGACCACGAAACAGCTGTCAAAGGTTGGAACTCTTGGAATCAAATTGAAAAATACTCTATTTTCACTTATAAAACAAATAAATAGTTATATAAAAATACATAGGCAAACAAAAGGGTCTAATGACCGATTCTTCCACACTTCCCGCATGCCTCGATAATACGCAGTTTCAAGCTTTTGAGCCGGTAATACCACTTTGGTATGGTTACCACGTATCCAAACAACAACGGAGAATATAATATCACCTTGCTACTAATGTGAATGTCAGTCTGTCAGACTTCATGTCTATCAGGCATTAAGTATCAACTATTGAAGAATTCACGACAATGGAACTTTTTTTACTTTGTTGGTTCGTGAAATTATCTCAATAAATACTTCTCGTGTTCATAATACTATCGATAATTCTGTCAGGATTGGATTAGCCAAAACTCATGTTCTTTCATTTTGTGTTCAGTGATAGAAGATCGGGGTATGATTTAAGTCAATTAAACATTACTTCTCTATTTCTCTGTTACAATTATTGGTGAGACCATGGCCATTGTTTCAACTGAATTTGGTTTTTGAGGGTTATTTAATGGCCGACATATTTTGAAATATTAATTTTCTGACGTTTCGCTAGCGCACAAGTGGCTACAGCTTCTTCAGAGGTTTGGGAAAGAGGAAACTCTAAAACTCAATAGAATTTGGGATCCTATTCTTAGAAACAGAAAAAAACCATTACACATCAGAAACAATAAAACATTAACAATGCCCCAGTTAGTGACCTACAAAGAGAAGCTAAATGCTAGTAGTGCAACAGTTGTTGTTAAAATTGTTGTTATAATTGTTTTTCCGTTAACCAGCTGTCGTCTCATTACCCTTTTACTTTCGATTCCTAACACTTTTTCGGGCCATCAGAACAATTTCTGCAGTCGCTAGGATTTGAACCTTCGACTGGCAGCCAAAGTGATAGAAACAACGACGCTGTAACCGTTCGGCTACCTGGTCCCGTTACTTCCAGTTACCAATTAAAATCAGTTCAAATGTAAGGGCCAATTTATGCATCATTGTCTTTATCATAGTCCTAATCACAGTCACTGTCCTAATCATAAAATCAATTTAAAACTGTACATTTCAGTATGAGCATTTATGCAATTTCTTTAGTTTTAGTCTCAATCATAATCATAACAATTTGATCTTCAAAGGTGGCAATTTTCAATTTTTATGCTTTAGATTAAGACGAGATGCACAACGCACAATTGCATCGATACCTATTTGACAAATGATACGAATAATTATTTGTTTTGACTTGTGATACTTGTTATTGTTTATTGTGTATCGGAAAAAAATTGGTCAGGAAGAGGGTAGTCTTATTGAAATGATTGAAAAATGTCCTTACCTGGGATAAAAAGACAGTGTTGTCATTTTTAATTTTCCAGCTAATGACTATGATGTATAAATATAAAAATTTCTCAGTACAACTACTAAGACTAGGAATATGATAGTAATTATGGCTATGATGATATGTTGTATGAATTGGCTCTAACAACACAAATAAAACTGTTAAAAAAGCTAGACCCTTGTATTGAAGAAACGTCAGAAAACGAAAATTCCAAGATACGCCATACAATAAGCTCGGAGAAAATCAATTACAGATTAGGACTTTGTACTTTACATTTTTCTGGTCATGGTATTTTTGGACGTCACAATGGTTTGATTATTTAATAAAAATCACTTTTGAATTATATAAAAACTATGCATTCGCTTATGCAAATGTAAATTCACAGTGTGCTTATAAAAGTTTGCAACACATGGAAAACTGTGTTATTACTGACTTGATACTCAGTCCCCAACTTCTAGGGCCGCCAAGAGCATGAATGGGCCTAGGACTGGATCCTTACGGAGTCCTTCTCCTCCCTCAAAAAGTATAGACACTAGGAGAGGAGCTAAACGAATAACAAGAAACCTCAATAATCTGTATTATATCAGTTGAAAACGGAGATGGTATGATCTCATAAATAGACAGAGTGATCAAATTAAAAGTGAGACACCAACTCTAACCTTTCCATTTGTTGTTCTATTTTTTTTCTAAAGAATTCGCTTCAAAAGCTCTATTATACCCCCATAACTCGGAAATGAAATCCGAAATGTCAAGGCCTTCCTCAAACGTTTTTCATGGCCAAAAATCCATAAAATAGATTAGCAATTTTTCAAAATAAAATTTTACGAGGCCACTGGATTTGTAATTCTTTCGAATGAGTGTAACAGAAATAATATTAATAAAAATTATATTATTATAAACCATACTTCTTTGTTAGTGACTCGAATAAATTTGACTGTTTTCGACTCTTATGTTGCTGACTTAGATTCTGTACTGAACTCTGCTATTACATTTTTTTATATTCATCTCTATGTGTGGCGTGTTTAGAGGAAACAAACATTGGCAATATAATGAATAACAACTGTTGGTTAGAAATTTTCATAATGCAGAGTTGAAAGCGGTCTAATAGAGCATTGTAAATTACAATATTTCATATTTGTGATATACAGGACGATTATGCGAAATAATAATAATAGTAATTTCGATAACGTATTTTGAATTGCTCATATAATATATTGAGTGACATTTTATCAACAGTGAAACTTTATTCCACTGTTACAAGAATGGAAATATAATTAATACAATTTCGCCAGATTTTCGAGCAAAACAAATGAGCATTAATCAACTAGCCTTATCAACCGATGTTACAACAAATAATTATTGCTGTATTGATGTATAATTTGTTTTGTAATGCAATTTGTAAAATTGACTTGTCCGTTAATAAACAAATAAACAGTAGCCCCAGAAGAGATTATAATACACAGGTTTATTTTTCATAACTGCAAAGCTCATTATCATATATTTGTGGAATTTGTGAAACCAAGATGTTCAAATTATGAAAAAAAAATTTAACCCTGTGACACGCCATCGTGAAGACTGAAATAACTGGATTCCGATGATTACCTGCTTGATAAATTTCTACCCGAGATGCGAACGATTCATAAGATCTTTTTTAATAAGTTTCATAACATGTATCAGAAGTCCAAGTAGAGAATATTTTTTTAATGGTGGCTTACTTTGACAAGTGTCTGAGAAGAGCCCATCAGCAGTGGAAGGCGTATTTGCCTGTTATTATTAAAGTTTCTTGAAAATATATAACAATCTCTAGGTTTTAATATATAATATATTTAATATATTAAGAATTGTAAAGTTGATCCATAAAACTATGCTAAACTATACCTACTATAACCATAAATATCGAAAAATCTGAATTCACTAGTTGAGGGCAAATCATTTAATTTTTTTAACGATATTGTTTCTAGCGTTTTTCCAACGTCAACATTCTAATTTCTTACCGCTTTTTTAAATAATGACGGTATCGGGAGGTTATACAAAAAACGGAACTTTTTGTAGTACCCTCATTCAGCGCAAGGTCAGAGGCGACGTTAATTCAATTTTCATTATAATACTATTAGCTTTCAATACTAATGTAGTACCGACACTATACCCAGTGGAAAGTGTATTTTACTTGTTCAGTTAATCTAATACAAATATTCTTATCAACATTCCTGAATTTTTATGGTGCAAACACAATTATTATTGATAATGCGAAGGTGAAGTGGTTGATAAACAATAAACAAAGTGCATTTTGGGTGTTACAGGTTATTTCGAAAGTGTGAATTTTTGAAGGATAAGTAAAGGGTTGAACTTCCTCATATTTTGATTAGATATGCCCATATTTCATTCCTCCCACTTCTTTAATAATCTAAGCGCTCTCTAAATAACTAGATGATCGTTATTCTTTCTATTTACTAGCAATTCAAAATTATAGTAATGATTTCGTTTTGCACTTTCGAAGTATTTTTGATAGATTCATTCAATTGTTTGGATGACGAAGACACATGTTAGAAGTGGCCAACTAAATATCGTTATTTATTGTTATGAAACAATAATTAATGTTCAGAGGAAATCTAAAGAATTTCCTCCTGATTTACAGTGTGAGATTTTATAAAATGTACATATTGAAATAAGAAAAAATTTGTAGACGGAAAACGTATTGAAAACATCTAAACATTTTTTAAAAAAATTTTTATGTTATTTTTTGAAATTTTGTACGCTGCCGTCACCCCTGTGTGAACAAAAATGTGTAACTTTCGAACTAAATGGACTATCACGATAAAACAATCTCCATAATGATTGGAAGTAATAGGGTTTCCTCATAAAATGAAAATTGTGGTAAAACACTACCCCCAATTGAAAATAAACATGTTTCTTTAGCAAACGTATGTTTGTTTTTCACGAATTTTTACAATAATCGTATAAATTTTCAATAAAAGCCTATATTCCCTACCTTTTTTATTACTTTAAATCATTCTTCATTGTATTTTAGCTACCTTATGATGAAAGTTGCATGTTTTTAACTTAATCGTAACATTTTATATCAACTGTTAAAAGTGAGCACTCTTAGGCATGCTTTATTTGGGGAGATAATTAATTTATCTAACAGTATAGAAATGTGATTGAGTTATCAACATCAGATTTATCCCATTTGGTAGCTAATACGACGAGAATAACTCAAATTAATAAAAAATGAAGGAAATGTGTGCGTTTTATTGAAATTTTTTACCATTATTGTAAAAATTGATGAAACACAAACAGATTTTTGCCAAAAAAACATGTTTATTTTCAATTGGGGGAGTTTTTTTCCTCAATTTTCATTCTATGAACAATTACTTCCAATCATTATAGAGTTTGTTTCATCGAGATAGATATTTTAGTTAAAGAATTACACCGTTTTGTTCACACAGGGATCACGGTATGGAACAGAAATTTAAAAAATCACACAAAAACATATTATTTTTAAAGATTTTTTCGCCAATAAAATTGAATTGAATTGAAAATAGTTTCCCTCATTTCAATATGTGCACTTTATAAAGACTCACACTGTATAACCAGTTTCGGTAAAGGTTTCGTTTCGTGGGGGTCTCTATATTACTTTTTGAGTTATGATCTTTTGAATCTTGAAAATCTAACATTTTTAAACACGATTTATTTTGTAAAACATTTCACAATTACAAGCACACAAACCACACATTTTACGGAAAAAATTAACCTTCTTATGTTACACTATACTCAATCTTCATTGGTGTTACTTCTAAAGGTGTTGGAAGGGTTATGTATACTTTATAAGAAATGAGTCGAAGGGTCTCAAAACAGTGTCAACAAAAAGAAGGAGACATTTTGTGCAATTTTTCGCAAATGTGAAAATGGTCGATTTTCAAGATTCAAAAGGTCATAACTCTAAAAGTATAAGAGCCCCCAAGAAATTATTTCTCATGTTCAGGAGATAAAACTACATAAGTAACACCACTTTTCTTTTTGTTTCGAGAAAAGGCCAGACAAATTTTCTTTAGATTTACCTTAGCGTTTTCAGTTTTTGATTTTGGAATGAAATTATAAAATTACAAATTTTCTCTGTTCATGTATTATTTCATTTGGTTAGCGTCTCTTCCCCAGTCTCATAGAATATTGGCCATCCAAGATTTTGGTATATGAGTATCACGAGAAACCATGATTGCCATCTGTGAAATCTAATAGAAATTATTGAAACGGTCACATCTCTGGAAGTAATTGTCCGATTTAAATTTTTTTCCATCAAATGAAAGCTTATATTCTGCCTCTAATTTGAGATTTTCAACTGTTTTTCGATATATGCAGCCGTTAATCATAAAACATTATTTGTAAAGGACCGGTCAAATTTTCTGAAACTTTGTTATGTTGTTGTACTCGACCTAGTTTTCTAGATACGGGATGTTGAAGCTGAAACTTGACCAGATTTTCGTTTTTTTTGTTTACTTACAAGCTAGAGTGAATTTCTGTTGTGTATGATTAAAAATATTCATATTATATTATAATGACAGTAGTTTTTTACACAATCTCACTTTTCATACTGTGACCCTCAGTGTGGTATTTTGAGGAGAAGATATCGCATAGTTTACATTTTTTATAAAGGGTGTTTCATAGAGACAACGAGAACGACAATAGTAAATAATTTTTTCAAGGGTTAATTCAAAACCCTGTTCTTATGGATCGATTTGTAGGGACGTTATTACAGCTACTATATGGGTGTCTCCAAGGTTCAAGATATACAAGATGGTTCATTTGTCGAAAGGTATTCAATTTTTAAACAAGTACAAAAACCATGAACATTCTGTATTCTGAAATATATCTGGTCAAATGTAACCATTTTCTCAGTATATAATTATTTTAATCACGTCTTGAGATGTACGATTTCTACATCCGATCGTATGGCCAGTTTTCTAGATACAAGGCGTTAAAGTAGGGAAATGTCGTTTTCATCAGTTATTTTCCTTAAATTGAAAAACTGCATTGACTTATATTGCATATGTTAGTTCAATCTAAGCTTTGGTCACATTTACATTGAGAGGTACAGCTAAAAATATTTACTGCTACAGGGTGAATGAATCACAATACGTTTTTTAAACACTCAATAATTAAACATTTTGTTCCATGCACAGAGAACTTATTTCTCAAAGTTAATACTCACACGTTATTATAAAACAATTCAATAACGGTTATTTATACCTAATGTAATATTATTAAGTTACTTAGAAGTAAATGAAATATTGCAAGTTCTCTTTTTAACAATTTCCAGGCGTAATTATATTTGATCGTTTGCTGTATGGTTCACCCTTTATAAAAATAATGATAGCAAAATCCAGCCAGAGCGTGTATTAACCTAAGGATATAAGTTCTATTTGGCGCAAATGTTGAAATTATTGTAAATTATTCGTGAATCACCCCGCTGCAAGAGAAGTGCAAAAAAATATTCAAATTGCAATTGTGCCAAAAGTAATGATCCGACAGCGCCTGTTTTGTGCACATATCTAAGTACACATGAGTCATGAAATTTTTAAAAAATTCTCAAAATTTTCCGGTTTTTTTCCGTACTAATGATCCGATCGGGTCGTATACCATCCCATTCTGTTTGTATTTCAATTTTCTACCATTCTTTTTATTAGAGCAACCAGATTGCTTCATTGGGTTTCATTTTATAAGCATAACAATACAAACAAGTTTTTTTGTATTTAAACGTTTATAACAAATTAATAAATGACAGTTGCGAGTTCAAAACATAACTGAATATAACTACGGACTGTCTTTCATGTGATGCGAAAGAGCCATACATTTTTACGTTGACTTATGTCAATATTATCTTTCTAATATTATACAGTGAACAATAATAAATCACCGATACTGTGCACGTCTTATAACACAAAGTAGTGAAATAACTGTCCAAGTTTTCCCGATCTTGTGACTTTCGCGAAAAACGACGCATGTCTGAAGCATCCCCAACGCTGAGGAAAACAAAAACCGACCCTTAGTTCTCAGTTTGCCGGATGGTTTGAAATCAGAGTCACAGCAGTGCAGCAGAACATCGATCGAAGACTGAATAACCATGTCGGCCACGAGTACTCCAAGGTATGTTACACTTTTTTTCTGTACGTATTCGATGCTCTTTTTTTAATATTCGTTCTGTTCGAACCGTTTCGAAGTGATGATGTGTAGGGTGCAGGGATGAGGGATGATTTTCGCGCCCATGCGGAATTTTGCCGGTATGCGGTTTCGTGCAATATTTACTGGGACAAATCATGAATTATATATCTATTCGATTGGTCGGTTCAAGTACTTATAATTCTAAGTTCCTATTTGTAGGTCAATATTTGTTAATTTGCGCAGGTACCTATAATATTACGTTATCTGACAAATAAAAACTTTGGAAAGATTTCCAACATCCTAATGGCACATTTTCGCAAACACAATCCATCCGCATGATTTGTATTATTAAATGTATCTTATCTTGAAAATAAGTACATAAATACATTTATATAAAAGTAAAATAATATACATGGCAATGGTTGCAAATTGTATCCTGCTCATGAGTATTTTCGAAAAACTCCAAAAAAAAAAACAATAGAACAATTATTGTGGATTCGTTCAGAAGTGACTTACCTACCATGATTGAGAGAATCCCATACTTGTAAACGATATTTTTTTAATACAAAGCATCTCTAGGAAGCAAATTTCTGATCACATTAATATTACTAAGTCAGGTGGTCCTGACGGAATTCCGTCCATTTTTGTAAAATCAGGTTCTCTTTCACTGGTCAAACCGTTCTTCATATTATACAATAAATCCCTGAAACAATAAGAATTTCCTAAACGATAGAAATCAGCCTGTGTCAATCTTCAAAAATAACAAAAAAAATTGGTGGTAAACCATAGAGGCGTTTCTTTGCTTGTGGCAAATTATTTGAATCTATTATTACCGATGAACTGGTTTTTCTTGTCAAAAACAAATTGAGCATTTCAACACGGTTTTTTCCGGGATCGCTCGACAACAACCAATCTTTTACCGTTTGTTCAGAACATTCTGGAAGAAATGGAGGCTGGAAAGAAAGTAGACGCCGTGTGCACCGACTTTTTCAAGGCCTTCGACAGGGTTCATCATGGCACTTTGTTGAGGAAGTTGGAGAATTTCGGTGTGCACGGCTGTCTGCAATTCAAACAAAAGTAACATCAGGAGTACCTCAAGGGTCCTACTTAGGACCACTGCTATTCTCCATATTTATCAATGACATTAGCGGGTACTTTTATCATTCGAATGTTTTACTGTTTGCTGATGATCTGAAACTATCTAAATCAATTGAAAACTTACCGCAGCAAACTTTCCTTCCGTATAACTTTTGCGAAATAAATTGTCCACAGCTGAATATGAAAAAATGCTCTGCTATTACTTTTTCTAGGAAAAGAAAAATCTTTAAAGTCAAATTATACTTTGAACGGGGAGTAATTACCAGTTGTGGGACAGGTAAAAGACCTGGGAATAATCCTGACTCAAAATTAATGTTTGATGCTCATATTAATGGTATTATCATTGATCGCATCGAGAGAGTACAAAAAAGTTCATAAATTAGATTAACTATATATTTCACCGTAATCGATTATATGAATCGTATGAGAGCAATCTTGCTTTCTACAAAATGGTTGGTCTCTCATCAAATCGCAGTATTTCTCTTTAAAGTTCTCAACAATTTAAATGTCGGTTTCATTCATATAAGTAGCAACATATCTATCAAAATAAACAACTTCATTCCTAGAAGACCTCTATTGTTTTTCATAGAAAAAAGAAAAACTAACTATTGTTTGAATTCTCCAATAGATAGATTATTGAAAACATACATTGGTGATTTTTTTAAAGTCGACATATTTCACTAATCCTTACCATGTGTACGGAAAAATTGTTTAACCAAGATAAGATGATTTTCTTGTTCACACAGATAATTAGTTCCTTGTAATTAATACCTCAATGTCAATTTTATATTTTGTTTTGGACATAAATAAACGAAAAAAATATAGTCTCAAAGTTATTGTTTTTCAAAAGTTGCTGTTGTTCCTTTGCTCTTCTTTGCAACTTCTTTATTGCATATTCAGTTACCTTTTCAGATGCACCAAAAAAATTAACACATATGCATTCCAAAAACAAAAACAGCATTGAGATATTTTGGTGAGAATAGCAAGACATATTTTCAGGAAAGAATAATGGTGGAAGTGAATAAAATTAATTTTAAATAAATGCCCATTCTTTCTTGGGACAGACTTATTCATTTCATAGATAAACTAAAGAGATAAATAAATAATTTGATCATTTGCTGGATTTATTCACCACACCCAATGAACTGATTTGAAATATCCACAAAGGTGAACATATTTCAGCATTTTGTTTTTTTTAAGGTACCGAAGTAGAAGTTGATTTTACTATGAATCATTATCTATCAGCAATTTTTTGCCATATTCAAACTTCCAAATACACACTTCTTTCTCCATATTATCTGAACATTGGGGCAAAGACATTTGATGTCACATTCAGACATCTAATGAAACCACACAGTTCCTATGCAGCTAAAAAATTTCATCAACCTAAAAACCAAAAATAAATGATATTTTCTATTCATCTAATTTAATAAAAATGTTCCGTTTTCGTTACTATTTGCATTACTCACAGCTGCTTCGATGTTTTTGTTGTTCTATAAGTACATCTCCACAAGAATTAGGTGTGCATCTGTATTTATGGAGAAGTAGAAAGATAGAAATATTGATTCCCTCGTTTCCTTATTGTTTTTCAATTGTTGTGGGTATCATATTCCAAATTTGATCAAGAATTTGCTTCAATATATTCCTCAACATAATTTGTAGCATCACCTGAAAAATAATCAGTAATAAGTTGGGTAGGTACTTATTTGAATAAAAATGGAGCGGTAGCACAATTGTTTCTTTCCCAGTATTTGTGTGGCATCCAGTAAGTTTTTTGAGAGTCCTCACTGGGTTTAAGGGGTTTTTGGATAACACGCGATGGAGTTCAGCACTTCTTGAGGTTTATTCTATATCCTCGCAGAACTTTCTCGATGCTTTCCCTTTGTATTCCAGTAGTGTCATGGAATATTTTTTCCACTCAGTTATTGGTTGCATCTAACATAATGACACTTTGCTGGTTTGTTCGATGCACATTATTGAAAACAGTCTTCCCGAATTATTGAAGGTTGTAGTTTTCAGAGATGCAGTAAAACCCAAATTTCAGCTATTATAGTACCATCAAAGAATGACTTTTATTAAGGCTGTTGTTTGACAAGTCAAACTTATTCGTAAACAAATTGACTAATTGGGTAATCAAGTTTGTTAAACATAAATGAGTTAATCAGATATGTTTTCGAGAAACATTTTCTTCTAATGAATCTATAAAAAACAAGAGACATCAAGGCCTTGAAAGAAACGTAAACGTCACGTTGCACCGTAGTACGTAATATTTACTACAAAGTAAATCTGTTTAATGTTTTATACACTGTGATTGTTTCTTAATTTTCGCTGAAATAGCATTTATTATTGGTCCTGACAAATCACGTAAAATCATTCCATTTCGTTTGATTCACAGGTATAGTAAAGATAATATGCTGAACCTCATTGATCATTTTTCAAATTAAATTACTGAGCACGAAAACTTTCACAATGATATGTAGAGATATGGTAAACAAGCACGTACTGCGACAATATAACGTATAATTTCCTCGAAGGGTCCGTTAATGGAAGAAAAGTATTCCGTAGTTGGAAATCCTACCGTAGTACTAGAGAATTTCACAGTCATTCCACCGATTAATATTCAAAATGTAATTTTAGTTGGACTGCCTCAAAAATGACATTTTTATCAATAGGTAGTTGAAATAAAAATGTATACTCAAATATTTCATGTCAAAATAAACATTGACATTAATATCTTCAATACTGGCACGGAAAATTGAAGGGCGGTAATATACATATTCATTAAATGAAGTTTTATTGTAAATAATTAGGTATTCATATCCTGAAGAGTAGATTTTCGTCATGACCTATTCTGAAGATTCATCAGTTGTAATTATGTATAATAGACCCATATGATACGTACGCAAACTACTTTGAAAGTGTCTGATTGCTTTCATTATTATCATTACCTTGTAATTGATATAATTGATCACAACTACTGTACGAGAACCGAATTGCGTGACAATTTTTTTCAACTTAACACACAAGCTTTTCCGCTGCTGCCTTTTTGGGTTAGCTGTTCAACCATATACAGGGTGGGTCACGGTCGATGGTACTTCAGACGTTTACAAAGAACGGGAAATAGGATCATTCTGAAAATTTGGTTTCTCAAGTAGTTGCTCTTGGTCTATCGATCCATTTAAAAAAACGTACTTTCAACCCTTTTCGTATCTAGCAGTAAGATCATGAATTTTGAACGACCCTGTATAACGCAGAACAAACTTCTCTATACAGAATCAATGTTCATGATCTTGATGAACTAAACACAAAATTGCAACTTCCTAAGAATCCAAATACCGCAGAAATAAACATTCAATTCGAGCTATGTTTTGGATAAAAAATATGGAAAATAACCAATATCTCAAAAACCGTTAGAGATAGGTATAAGAGAGTATGAGGCAGAAATAATCAGAAAGGAATGACAAGTTCAAAAATTCGGTAATATATAGGATGAACCATTTGAAAGAACAAAGATGCTGCTACTTTCTGGTATAAGCGGCAACGCTGCATTGCTGAAAATATTTTAGATCGATAGACCAAGAGCAACTACTTGAGAAACCAAATTTTCAGAATGATCCTATGTCCCGTTCTCCGTAAACGTCTAAGGTACCATCGACCGTGACCCACCCTGTATATATATATATATATATATATATATATATATATATATATATATATATATATATATATATATAATATTGTTTGAGGAATAGATGCATGGATGGGTACGATATAACTCAGTGAGATTTCTGTTTATTACTAATATTTGAAAATATTTAATTTTAATTTAATTACACCCTTGATGCTCAGTGATGAATCGTCGATTGAATTTTTGCATCATAACTATATGTTAGTTAGAATTTCACTGTTATTGTGAGTAAATTCTGCATTTTCCTTGCAATTTCATAAGTTTGTACTGCAATTATCATGTATTTTGTTTTTATGTAAGCTCATATACGTCTAATTATCCACAGAAAGATTATAATTTTCGGTTATATACCTAACTACCCCCCTGGAACGCCATAAGGTAGCAGTCGCTGCATTCTTGGACATAGAAGGAGCATTTAACAATGCACTACCTCACTCCCTATATGAGGCCACTGTCTCTAGAGGGATTGAACCGATACTATGTGACTGGATAAGAACTATGCTTCACAACAGAACTATAACGACCTCTCTACAGGGGGAAAGTGTCAACTTCAAGCCAGCCAGGGGCTGTCCTCAGGGGGGGTCCCACTGTTATGGTCACTGCTGGTGGATGATCTGCTGGCCATTCTCTCGCTTTGGGAGGTTGATCTGCAAGCATATGCTGACGATCTGGTCCTAGAAATAAACGATAAATCCGAAGAGACGATCTCCTACGTCCTTCAGGATATATTGGATACCATATATAAATGGTGTGAGAAGGAGGAAATGTCCATTAACCCCCACAAAATGGTCATAGTACCATTCACCAGGAAAAGGAAGCTGGAGCATTTAATACCTCCTTCCATCAATGGTGTAACAATTCCTTTTGCGAGTGAAACAAAATATCTGGGAATAACCCTGGATAAAAAACTTAATTGGAACTCGCACTTGGAAAAGACTATCCGGAAGGCTAGCCTATCATTATGGACATGCCGCAGAATATGTGGCAAAACATGGGGCATGTCACCAAAACACGTATATACGTTCAAAGATAACGTATGGCTCTATAGTCTGGTGGAGCAGGGGTCATAGGAAAATGGCCATTGCTAAACTTAACGGACTACAGAGACAAGCGTGCCTGGCGATTACTGGAAGCATTCGCTCCACGCCAACGGCAGCAATGGAAGTCCTCCTTGGATTACCTCCTCTCCACATAGTTCTGGAGAGAGAGGCAAGATGGGCAACATACAGACTTTACCAAGCGGCCATTAGTCTACCGCAGGCATGTGTCATGAGAGGCAGCAGCATGCTGGAGGGCATAATAGCTCACAACATTCTAGGAATGCCCTCAGACATCATGCCTAAAACTATCAACCTTCACACGTCCTACACTGTGGTCTTTCCCGAAAGAGAAGACTGGGTCCGGAATGAAACCAACCTATGTAGGGCAAATGAACGTTGGTTCACCGACGGTTCCAAAACTCAGGAAGGCGTCGGAGCCGGAATATATGGTATGAACCCATTAGAGAAACGCTCGTTCAGTATGGGTGAAGTAGATACGATATTTCAGGCAGAGGTATATGCCATTGAAATGTGTGCCAGGGAGCTGGAAAATCGACACCACACACGAAAAACAATAAAAATCGAGACATATTCCTCTTATTCCACAGCGATGCATTTTCTGCAGTATTATTGAATGATTAACAAAATCAAATACTTTTGAAAAATCGCAGAATACTTACTGCTGCAATAGTTTTAGCTTCATTCAAACTCATCTATAAATTTTCCAAAACTGAAAAGATTGCTCCATTGGTATTTTTGGAAGTTTGAAACCCGAATTGACATTCATTTATTGTATTTTCATTTGATAAAAATTTCAACAATCTTTTCTCCGCTTATTTTTTTATAATGTTCGGAATTGTGAACAACAATCCATCCAAATCCAGCGGACATATTGTTTTTTATTTTCATCAGTGTTTGTTTTATCTTATGAACATTTGTAGAAAATGTAGACAATAATGTAAAATCGTTAAGGCAGTGAGTATTGTCAAGGTAGCTGAAAGGATCCAGTTATGATACTAGATTGGCAATCGAATTTTTTGCAATTTAACAGTAGTTCAGGGTATTCGGTATATATATATATATATATATATATATATATTCATCAATAAACTCCGCTGCTGTCAACATGCTTCATTTCCCCCGTAATTCATTTATTATTGCCCATTTCTCTTTAAATTTGTTTTTCAATTGTTTAATTCTGTTGGAGTTATAGTTGTTTTTCAGTTTTATCAAATTTCTATATATATTCCTATTGAATTATTCCAAAAAATTAATATTTCATGTGAATTTCTCAATTGTTCGCAGGGATCTAAAACTGAATTAAATCAAGTTGTTTCCGAGGCTTTTTGTTTTCCATTTAAATTTTTTTCAATTGACAGCTTTCATCAAACTTATTATTATAATTCCCAGAGATAGGGTCAGCAGTTATTATATATTATATCAGTTCAACAGTTTACACGATGTTTTGAATTCGTCATATTTTTTTCACATTTTTAAATTAATCATTTCTCTTTTGAGTGATAAATTAAATTTGATTTCTTCATGATCGTATGATTATGCGAAAAAATAGTGAAAATGAAAAGCCCGCGAATTTACTGCCATACAGTCTGGCCCCAACTAACCTTTCACCTAATAAATAGATAAATTCAGCAGCTTATCATGACACTGACGAATTGCAACTGGATGACTAATGAATCACTCTAATCTAACTGATAAATATTTGTTTGGTATTGAAAATTGAAACCAACTTCAGTCAAATCTAACACAAAAAACTAGTTGATAAACGTCATATATATATGCTTCGGTTAATGACCTGTTTTAATGGTACAGTCAGATATTTTCAGTAATTAGTAACAAAAATATTAGTCGTGTGTCAAGTAGTATATGAAAATTGTCATGAAAAAGGAATTATCCAAGTTATTCACAGTCAAGTGTTGCGTTCCTCTCGTAAGGTGAGTTATAAATAATAATAATACATTTTTTTCACTTACCACCAAAATTTTTGAAAGAATGAATGGTTCACACAAAGATTAAAATCAGATAAGGAATCATCATTGATTGAGTTCCAATGGTTAAAGTTGTGATCTCACTGCCTCTTTCCACTCCGAAACAAAAGTGACTTTCCACCAAAGATCAATATCATGTTTTCAGTTGTCCACAAGGAAGTAGTTTGTTCAAATATCTGAATCTAAAAGGAATTGTCTGGAGGTGTTTGACTTCATTTATGATGGGAATCCCATTTCAAACGACAGTTAATTTAGAGTCCCAGCTATGTTGTCTTATCTTGAGGTAGGAGGAAGTGTGGTTGACCATTTCTAAATACTTCGAGATTCTGAAAAGACGGACTGTTGGATATACGATAGCTGAATAGTACCTATATAACTCGTCTTTTCCAAATTCACTGTCAATGATTTATAATCAGCCAGTTCTTGATTAATATAAAATCCTTTTCTGTTTTATCTTTCAGGGAGTTTAAATTTTTGTCCTTGTAAAAACAAATCGGTAGTGAGAACAAGTCGTTCAGGTATATATTGAAATGAATGGGACCCAGTATAGTGCCTTGTAGTACACAATACTCAACATTCTCTTACTCGCTGAGTTCATCATCTATTCTCACAAACTAGTGTCTATTGGACAGGTAAATTTTGAATAATGAGAGTGAAACAAGACCTATTTCCATCCAGAGCAGCGTGCATTTTGATGTCAATGCCAAAATTGCGTACTCAGTTGATGTTTTTGTCTGAGGCCAAATTGTTTTTTGGAAAGGATCTCATATTTTGTTAAAAAAGACGTCAACCTATTTTTCAAAATTTTTTTGAATATTTTTGACAAATGAGTTATCAACGAAGTGGTATTCATTTAATGTTGCAAGAATATTTTGTTATTATGTTTTTTTTATTAGGATGAAACTACTCAAATTCTTTGGGTTGTTTTTAGCTAAGAATCTAACCTGGAATATGCATCTGCAACATATAATCAACAAAATCAAATCATCGTTCGTTATGATCTGAAGGGCTTTTAGAAAAACATCCACACCCAGACCCATACTCACATATGGCTCACCCTTTTGGTGGTCTAAAATGAAACAGAGACAGCCAAAAACCAACCTTGACAAACTCCTGAAGCTTGCCTGTCTGTATATCACGAGCGCTATGAATAGCACCCTAACCTCAGCTATGGAAATCCTCCCAAACCTTCCACCCTTGTACATCATAGTCATGGGAAAAGCAGGTATGAGTGCCTACAGACTCATACAAAGAGGTGATTAGAGAACCTAATCACAAACTGGGCTCTTCAAAATCATTCATGAAGTCAATACTCATCCGAAAAACCATTCAGAACAGACAGAGCTCAAGTGCAGTGAATTGGACTCGGGAGTAGAATCACAATCATCTGGAAACAATCTGGTATACATATGGCTCAAAAACAGATGTGGGAACAGGAGCAGAAATATAAGGAATGACGCCAAAACGGGACGTTATAGATCCACATGGCAATAACTCTACAGTATTCCAAGCCTTAGGAAAAAGCCACTTGACACTTCGCAATTTTCATTGTATGCAATGAAATTTTCAATCAATGAAAGAGGTCACAGCTGTCAAATAACGTGACTGTGACATCTTGGATCATGAATGAATAGCTGTATTATTTATTTCTCTTATCTGATCATGGCAGTCTCGATTGACAGACCAAGACTTCTGTCGAAATCAAACAGTAACCGTACTGAGTTCAAAGAATTGAGTTGAAATGGTAATGGTTTTAAAAATTCGCTTTACAGATTGCGAATGTGTGATTAATGGATCATTCAGCACATTATAATACATATATCAGCTAAATGCCATTTCAGATATGTGAGTACAAAAAGTACAGTTATACCACGAGCTTGATAATAAATAAGCATGATAACTGTAACTCTGATTCATTACTTACCTTGAATATCGTTTCACTTTCGAAATATCAATCGGTGTTTTCAACAAGAAATGGAATCCAATAGATGGGTAACTGCCATAAATATCAGAATTAATTCGGTATTTGCAAAGAATACGCCAAAAAATAAAGAGCAATCTAAAGAATATGCCAGGAGAAAATTTATGGACTTTTACCAAAATTGAATTTATGTTGTGGAAAAGGAAACTACCCCAGTGGAAATTGCAAATATACTGAAAGATTATGCCTGAGAGCGTGTAATAGTTCAGCGCATTCAGCGATTACTTTTGTAGCAGATCTAATGATACTAAACTGAGTGAAAGATTAAGAAAATGTATTTCTATAACTGTTTATTCAATGTTGAAAATTTCTAAATTAAGGAATTGTAATTTTATATTTATTTAAATGAATTGCAATAAGTATTTCTAGTTGCAATTATTAGTACCAGCGGAAAAAGATGAAAAATTGTTAAATTCTCATACAGAATACAGCTCGTGTCGATAAAATTGGCCTTAATATTGAATACTTGTTATCTTAACATTTCGTGAAGTACAACTCGTGCTACCGACTCCTTATACAGTTTGTCTCACTTCTTATGGAAACACCCCCGTCCATTCGGTAATTTTTTATGTAGAATTGTGAAATTTGCAGAGTTGATAGATACATCAAAAATGAACAAAATGATCAAGAAAAGGTAATTTCAAGGAACCACCAATATTTTCGAAAAATTAGGGTAGGAGTCAAAATGTCTTCAGATTCGTAATCAGAACAACCATATTACTAAATTCCTAATTTGATTCACTTCTCAAGTGACTTCTGCAACTATTGACGTAGAATTCTACATTTTCAGCGAATCCATTGATTTGTCAAATTTGAAAGTTCTAGGTTAGAAATTACGGAAATACAGGGGTGTTTCCATAAGAAGTAAGTCACACTCCATATCGTCGTTGATACTGCAATACGAGCTGTCACGAAATATTTATTTCACATGAGACTGTAAAATGATAATAAGTACTACATAAAAATTTCTATGCGCGATTATTTTGTAATTTTCACTTTAAATTTCAATATAATGACCGGTAGAAATTCTTATGTAGTTACTTATTATCATTGTACAGTCTTCTGTAAAATTAATGTTTCTGGACATAGCTCGTATTGCAGTATCAACGACGATATATTGGCCCAGAACCCGCAATCGGGATTACTAAATCCAACATTCGAGGATGCATTCGGGACTGGATCAAACGAAAACAAAGAGAGAGGTGGAACGAATCCCCTCTCATGCACCATGGGAAAACATACATTGAAGAACCGTCAAAACACAAAACTGAAGAACTACTCAAGCTGAGCAGGAATCAAATTAGAACAATAACGGGCCTTCTCACTGGTCACAGCCCAATGAGAAAACACCTGCACAAAATGGGGCTGTACAACGGAGAACTTTCCTGCAGCCAATGTGGTAAAGGACAGAAGCAGTCAAACACTTGCTCGCACAAGCTCTGCTTTTGAGGGGTTTTCTCCGAAAACCTGGGAGTTTCGTAAAAAAAAAATTACTGACAGAACGCGAGGCATTAGACCTCAAGAGATAGGCAATATTCGGGAAACCCAGGCAAACTCCCGAAGAATACAGTCAACCGGTGAAGAACCTGTACAGACTGATACTACAGGGCACTAGAGTTACGGAGTGGGTGCTGTGAAACTAATTGGAATGCACAAAAAGCCCAAGAGGCTGAGGTGCAACTGGTGACAAGTCCGGCATCCGAAAGGAAAAAAATAGTCACACTGTATCTCCCAATTGTATATTAACATAACTTGAAGAATTATCGGAAATTTTATAGCTACTTGTTATATTATATATGATAGCAACACATGCATTGTTATCACATTGATAAACATGTCTACCTCAATACGATTGTTATACCTATAAAACTATTGGGTTTGGAACATAATGAACCGAATAATTCAAACAACATTGAGATACCCTTTCTCCAGTTGTCTCACAAGGTAGGAAATGAGACAAATATCTGTCAGGAAATAACTTCGAAAAAGTTCGAAGGCTTTGCCGGAGAGTACAATTAAATGTATGAAAAAAAATCGACAAAGTTGAAGTGCCCTTCTCTCCAAAAATCTGACAGAAAAGAACTACTTTCCTGGCTAATACCACGACAGATATTGAACTACATCTGCCAGATATTTGTGCAACGTTCTTCCAAGAAGACACAGCTGCAAGTGCTTATTGTAAACAAACAGAAGAATATCCTTCATTGGGATGGGGATGACCACCTGCCTCTCATCAGTGCAAGGGTAGGTCCGACAACTTTAGAGTCGTCTTGTCCCTGCCCAATGAATGGAAATCTATTGTTTATCTAATACTTCCCTAGATAAACAATGGATTATAATTCATTGGGCAGGGACAAGCTGAAAACCCTTCCAAGTCAACACATCCACTACGCGCGTTTACATTGTTTAGTCCATTTCAAAATATTACAGGTTATCTATTCCAAGGTGCTAATCAGAATGTACACATCCTATAAATCTCCTTGAACAGGTAATTTTTATAATTTATTATTATCATTTACTCTATTACCGTTAGGAATTCGTGATTCGCACTACCGCCAGTATGGCAATAATCGTGATAATGTATCATTTAATTATGGCAATCGAGTAGTGTCTGGAGATTTTGATGCGATCATGTTCAAGGAAATAACATTCTAAAAGTTTCTCTTTCTCTTTTCGTAGCAAAGGAGGTTCGTGGGAATTCGCACTATCTGAAACCATGAAAGTATAAGATTCATTTATTGAGATCAAAATATATTGCCTAGAAATGTTAAGAATAAAATTAATTCGGTAAACCCAATAGTAACTAGTAAATGAAGGAGGATTTGGACGAATTCTTTCAATAAATATAAAACATCACAACGAATTGGGGTGAATTGATAATTGAACAGGATATGCATTATGATGTCTGTTCCGTATGGGATCGGACTAACAATAGCCTCCAGGTCAACCCTGCCTGTCGTAAGAGGTGACAAAAAGGATAGCTATTGGTGGTAGATGGTCTCCACTATCGCCCGATGAAATACCATCATATCGACACTATTTTTGCTGTGCAGGGAGACTCTTCGCAAAGCGTCTTATGGCTTGCCCCCAGTTGTGTTTCTTGCAATCTAGCTTTCCCTCAGACAGATCTCTCCACGTGGTAGTTGATGGAATTTCATTCGACACGCTACTTATGAATGCTAGAGATGCATTCTACCACTAAAACTGATTCTTTTTCACATCAATGATGTTGGTAGCTATCCCATGTTCAGTGCATACTCGTAGCTTTGAGGAATATAGTACACTTCATACCGATTTCTTTCGGAAAGTTCCGATATCAGCCTGTGAAACCAGAAGAGAATGGAAAAGGAGCGTGAACGATTTAAATTTGGATTTGGCAAAAATTGTAGTATGGGGGTCCAACAACCTGCTAGAATTCAATGCAAATTAAATATATTACCCAATATAATTAGAAATGTCAGGAGAGTCCATACTAATATGAAGTCCTCCTTTTCGATGCTGCGGGTATTACCATCAGCAGTATCATTTCATGGGAGAGCCATGTGAGGTCCATTGCTCCATGCTCATCTGCATACTCGTGTGAGAAGTCAACTGCAGTGGGTAAGTCAGGTAATGTCGATAGCTGAAATCAAGAAACGCTGACGACTACTCAAATGGGTGACTGACGTACTTAAACGGACTCAAATAGTTTAACTCGTCCATGCGTGGCATCACAAGTTCAAATGTGATCGTCTCGTCTTCCCTAGCTCGCTCAAGACTTTCGAAGACTTTTGAGGGTTGCTTCTAGGGGTGCAGTCGGACAACGAAGTCAACAAATTTTGAGAAATCAAACTGATTTCGAATAGTTGAATTTAGAGAATAATATCAGAAATTACTTAATTTTTGAGAATGAAACAAAAAACACCGATTTATGAGAAGCTGAATGATAAAATATATGATAATCGAAATAAAATCTTGATCCATTCATGAAAAACCATAAACGATAATCGATTTTCTTTATTATTATCTTAGGTACAAGGTTTGAGCAGCTATATCAATGAAGAGTTAATTTTTGAAACTGTTTTTGCTGAGGTAAACTTAAAGACGAAGACTTTTTTTACACAAAGGGCAATGTCCGCGCCCCTTATAGCAGATCAGCAACTCATTACTTCTGATTAAATATAAGTATTATGTTATGTTTTTTATAAAGTCGGAAATCTCAGTTTGTTATAGATAGAAAGAAATATATTACCGTTTTTGTCATTGAATACAATGAGATGATTCGTCATTAAAAATTCACATTAAAAGTATAAAAATTACATTCGAATTTAAGATATGAAAAGTAACAGAACATAACAAAATATCATTGGAAAAAGTAGTAGTTTCTATAAGAAATTTTTTCAACTCAGTCTTAACTTTTTTTACCACAATCGTTTTCAGCGGTAAGATATAGATGTGAATACCAGTCCACTCCGGGGTTTTTATAAAACACATAATTGAAGGTTGTTTCACATTTTTGAATTTTTATGAATGTAAATAAGGATTACAAAAAGGTAAGTTCCAGTGGTGGTCAAAATTTTATTTTTGTATAAAGTTTCTCTCCGGGATTCATATAAAAAATAACTCTTCTTTGTTGTAATCTGAAGACTCAGGTCCGATCAGTGACTTGTCCCCTGGAGATGATATCATACTCAGTGTTGAGTACACCATAGCGAAGTAAACTAATTAAGTGTATGTCTATTCAGAAAACCTTTCGATGAAAAAATAGCGAAGTAAGATCTATTCCTTCGACATACCGCCTCAATCTGATCTGTTCAATGGATTTTTCTATCTAGCGCAGTTCCCAGGAAGGGAGTTTTTTTACTGTTTTCAATGGTATATTTCTCAAAACGGCCCACCGCTTCTGAGTGCTCTTTTGAGAATTCTATTATTTTTGTCTTGGTTGAATTCAGTAGAAGTTGTTTGAACTGAACTGCACCATGTGAATTACTCAATGATATTTCTTAATTTCGAGATTAACTTCTCTTGAATTTGACCCGTTACCACTAGCGTAGTGTCAACGGCATACATACATATATCCTCTTGTACCTTACCGCCGGTTTTACAGGCGTAAAGTGATACTTTAGCGCCCGCGGGCCCATTATGGCCTGTGGGCCGTGAAGTTGGTAATGTTCTCAAATTGCTCATATTTACACATCAATTCGTGCAATAAGTACCTATCACGAAACAATCAATTAAGTCAATAAAGAAATACTCATTCAACAATATTTATTCATAATCTACATTTTTAAACCATGAGCCTGAAAATTTTGTATTAACAATGTTCCCCAGAATTCTTTTGAGTGTGAAGGGAATGAGTTTAGAATTGCTGAGGTGGCACATTTCACAATAATTTTCTTTCAGTGCTATAAAAGTTCGTTTGATAATTTTATTTCCTAGATTGTAGAGATATGTAGATTGTGCGTTGTACAGGCTTTCGGCCTCACCAGCACTTCGACCTATCTGATCCTTTGTGCATAACCCTCAATCGAATCCCAGACTTCATATGGAGTTTATCAGTTTCATGGGTACTAATTTTCTGACGTCGGATGGCCCTTCCATGAACTTGAGCTTCTTGCAGAAAAGCGATAGGCATTCGCAAAGCAAATGTTCTGCAGCTTCAGCCAACTATCATTATCTGATTTTCTCGGTTTTCTTTTAAGTGATACCTCGGAGGGAAGTGTCCACTGTCCCGCTACCAATTTTCTTATCCATCCCTAGAGGCTGGTTAGCTTTCCTTGGCAATATGCCCACTAGCCTTTTATTTCCTAAACCTACCTATGAAGTTTAGTATACTCTTCATTAGATTACAGATAAATATTTTACTCATTAATCATAGTGATTCAACAATTATTGCCACCAGTTCTGAGAAAACTAAAAAATTTCTGCGTATCATCACTGACGTGACGTCATATGCTCGTAAACACATCTCTTATCTGCTTACTCTACATGATTCATCTTTATATGAACCCTGATTTTAAAATCATTCCTACAGGGTTGAACGATTACAAAAAAGCGACTACCATTTATTTTTTTCAACTTCTGTAGAAGTAGAGTGAGAAGATCTCTCTTTCAGTTCTGAATGAAGAACTATACAAAATTTGTTCAGCTCATAATTCAGATTATCTAATTTGACTTAATGGAAAATATGGAAAACTCGACTACGGTACAAATTGCAATATGAATCATTCACCTATTTTCATTAAAAGTTAAAATTAATTGAAACATTTTATTTAACTTGCTCTGTGTGTGTTAGATGGGTACAAACCTTGCAAGCTGAATTAGAACCACTTCGTCTTATCTTATGGAATTGGAATTTTACAAGTTGGTTCAGTTCCGATGACAATACATTAATGTCGAAGAAATTGTCCCCCTGCCCCCCGAAAGCTCGATAGAGAACGCGTAGGGTTTTGGAAGTTTTCTTGACGGTTTTGGACGCCAAAAATTACAGCAAGAAAATGGGTAGGGGGCTCGCACCCCCCTCTTTTCTCGTTAAAAGTTGGAAAAGTGAAATTAAACTCGGAAAAGTTCGTAAAAATAGTGAAAAATATCTGATCGTCGAATATAATGGTTTAAAAAAAATTCACTCCTCCTGCCCCCCTCAAAAGCTGGATAGAGAACGCGAAGGAATTCGGAAAATGTCTCAACAGTTTCGGACATGGAAGATAATGATGAAAATAAATCGATCAGGGTAGGGTGCTCACGTTTCTTGTTACGAAAAAATTTAGGAAAACTCGCGAAATAGAAATCGGAAGATTCCAATGTGATATCGCAAATACAATGTATTCCCATCTGATATTTTCAATGTGTTTCTTGTTTCATATAAAGAATGTGGCACGATAATTAAAATTCAGTAGAGTATACTATAATCGAGTAAACTGACTTTTTTTATAGAACAATCGGATTGAAATGTACTTTGTTACCAAACTATACTGAAATGTTGCCCATATTCTAATAATGTCACGAAGTGGTTCTAAACATCGAAGTTTGTAGTCGCGCTCTGATTAATACAATTTAACAGACAATTATTTTTCCTCGAAGAGATTCTGAACACTTTGCGACATAATCGAAAGTCAATTTCTTTTGAAAGTGGTTCCCGTAATTGTCTAGGTTCCATGATATGCATTAAATTTGTCTGTAGTTTTACTCTGAACTATTGAAAGTTATCTATATTTACCTTAACTTCGATAATTATTTCATGAATTTATAGAATCTTTAAAGATTAAAAAGATTCAATCGATCTTCGCTATCACTAGTGATGAAAAAATCCATGTGTTCAAACTGAAATGGCAATTTCATGTGTCTGCTATTTTCTTGTTTATGTTGTTGAATAAAATTGTTCTTTCGCCATTACGAATAATCAGAAGTAATAAAATTTTCGCGATACTTCTGTTTATTTCTGAACAAAACTGAATTACTTCGAGAAAATTGGGCTGAATTTTGCATTGAAATATCATTATAGTTATATGAGGGAGGTGCTTAAGGTGTATATGAGAACTAGTACTCTTTATGAGGCTGAAACCATGAACAAAAAATCATTTCATTGCGTAGGTGGCTGTGATTCCAAATCTGAATATTGATTTCAAATTTAAACAACTTTTTTTAATAAACTTCTTCGATAATGTCGAAAATAAGGGTAGTTTACTTCTGATCAAAATTTCAATTTTTTGTTCTCCCCTGTTCACTGTTCGAATACTTAGAATTCGGACAACTCAAATCCAAGTTTCCCGCAATGCACCACTTTATATCCAGAATGAAATTTCCAGAGAAATGGATAACAAATAAGTGTCCGATACGTTGCAAACTTTTTGAAACTCACTGTATAACATTCAAGAACTTACAAGTTCCGTTATTGAAATTGGTATGACCGATGACATAAAATGTTTTTGGACGCACATATCAAATAAAAAATCGCTAGTCTCTGTCTACAATAATTAAAAATAACAGTCAATAACTTACAAGTTCAAGTATTGATATCGTAATTACTGATAAAGAGTTTTAGGACATATATCTCTGATAAAAAACGCCAGTCTCTGCCTACAATAATAGGATATAATAGTCAAGAACTTACAAGTTCAAGTATTGAAATCGGTTAGGCATGTAAGGAGTTTTTGGACGAATATGTCGACTAAAAAATCGCCAGTCTCTACCCATAGTAATTGGAAATAACAGTCAATAACTCACAAGTTCAAGCATTGAAATGATAATATAAAGAGTTTTTGGACGAATATCTCGACTGAAAAATCGCCAGTCTCTGCCTATAGTAATTGGAAATAACAGTCAAAAACTCACAAGTTCAAGTATTGAAATGATAATATAAAGAGTTTTTGGACGTTTATTTCGAATATAAAATCGCTAGTCTCCGACTACAGTAATTAAAAATAACAGTCAGCACCTTTGAAATCGGTATGACTGATAACCAAAAAAGTTTTAGGACGTATATCTCGAATAAAAAAAATCAAATAATTGAATATAACAGTCATGAACTTACAGTAATCTGTAACGGTTTTGCCCAGTATTTTGGATCGTTTTATGAATCATACTCCCTCTAATCTGGACCTTATCACCGATGTTGTTTAAATATTAGGTCACTATATGTCGATCAGATAAAAAATAAAATAACCGTTAATCATTACACCTACAGTTCTTATCCCATGAAAAATTTCCAAAGAAAATGGAAAAAATACAAATCGTGCCTATTTTCAGAAATAGTGACGAATATCAAATTGAAAATTACGGGAAAATCAGTTTGTTATCTGTTACCGGTAAAATATTCTAGTCAATTATCACAGATGACTTTTTTTGAAAGTTAGGCATATTTTGAATAACAATCAACATGTTCTTTTCTAAGAGCGGTCTGCAACAATAAATTTAATTCAGTTTATCCAAAGTACCCTGGAAGCGATCGACCATAGAGATATCAAGTGGACGCCACATCCACTAAATTTTCTAAATCCTTCGACAAAGTTTACCATCGCACACTTATTAAAAAAATATGGATTTTGTTGAGTGTGGTGTGTGTCGTATCTGTCGGACAAGGAACAAATTATTGAAATAAATGATTGCGTGCGTCTTAATATATTCCAGTACGCTCTGGCGTACCGCAAGGATATCAGTTGGGTCCATTATTTTTCAGTATTTTCATTAATGATATCCCCGAATGTTTCGAAAACTCTGCCTATGTTTTTATGCAGATGACTCAAAAATTAGACAGGATGTCAAGATGATTGTTTAAAGTTTACTGCAGATCTTGTCATATTTTGCGAATATCACGATAAAAACAGAATATCCCTGAGTATGAACAAATATTCATTCACGAGATTCAGTAATCTGAATATTGGTGTCATGCAAGATCTTGGTGTACATATAGAACTTGTTGTTCAGAAATTATTATTATATCTTGGTTTATCCGTAGGATTGCTAAAGAGCTCAAGAAGAAAAAACCCTCGTTACACTGTTCTTTTCACCTATGAGATCGCATTTGGAATACCTATGCCTTGGTTGTGACAAATATGTTGATCGAATAGAGTATACTCAGAAATACTTCATGAAACACTTAATCTTAAGGTTTAATCACCCTGAGAGGCTAACTGTTGTAATTCTAATATGAGTATTAATAAAATTAACAGTCTCTGGAATAGACGGATTGTGTCATATAAAAATCTACTTTTACTTTCAAATCTAATTATTAACTAATAATGAAGACTCGGCACACTTTCATGTTTTGATTGATTTCTTGGAGTATTTTATCAGAAATCGGCATTTGTTTTATACGTTATTATACAACTTTCATGAATTCTTCCATAAGAAACCTTTCTTTTTTTTATAGTTCTTCAATTTTAAGCGGTTTTATGATCAATAAACCACCAAGTAACAAAGACCATTTGAAAGTAGACATTTCAACAAATAAAATTATCACTTATAGACTTTCGAAATACAAAAAAACACCAAGTAATAAGAAATAAGGGTATTTTTTCGAAAAATGTACCCAATTCGAAAACAAGTCGTTTTCTGGATTGCGAATAAATCATGCTTGAATGCATAAATTGAATTATGAATGTCGAAAAGTGTTGAATACAAAAGTTTTTGATTTTTTCATTGTCTAAAACTTTTTTTCAACTACTAAATTGCATCCCTATTTCACCATTTTGAGTGTTTTCGTGTTTAAATATTTTTGTTCCTCAAAGTTGGAACCTCAACAACATTTTCAACCTGATCCTTGCCTGTTATTTTTTTCTTTTTCACAAAAATTATATGCACCAGTCTATACATTCTTGGGCCTTTTTTAACGGATTCCTCAAAAAACAGGACAACAGAGTCTGGCACATTGTTTGGATTATTTTGTTGAAGAAGAAAATTTGGATGCTGATAAGAAACCTACTCTTGTTCGAAATACCAAGAAACTTGAAAGTGCACGAAATCTATATCTTTTCATAAAGGACCCCGCACAGTAGCATAGGAAATTGGCCCACAATGGAATTTGCCTGAAATTTACATATGTTATTGGTATTGAGTTTCTGATCAACTGTTCTCATGGGCCCAATCCTCTAAGACCAATGATTTAGCTCTCAGGGCCGTATTTAGTATAGGTGGTAGATAAACCATGACACTTTTTTCTCAAGTCTATAATTTTTTATTTCCTAATAAATTTTAATAAAATAAGAAATATTACAAAATCTCAGCATCTGTCTTTTAGCACAAGTCCTCTGTGAAACATGTTTTGCCCTACAGGACCGTATTTAGTAAAACTGTATTTTCCAAGTAATCCGCACCAAAAACTGAATCAAATTGATTTTGTTATAACTTTCTTATTTCTTAATCTATGTCATTAGTTGATAGTAGTAGATGAATGTAGCTTTCTTTGTGTACATAACAAAAGTGGTCGCCATCTTAATATCCAAGTTGGCCGGCTTAACCTATAAACTTCATGTAGGACTTATCTTGTAGCTTTTTGAGAAAGAAAGTAACAGGAAAAAATAAAAACTACAACGTTTTGATTGTTTAAATTGGTCATTTAATCTTTGAATTATCTAACTCTATAATATAAATATAACTCTACTATCTGATCTCAGACTAATAATTTCATAAGGTAAAATACATTTATAAAAATGAATGAACCTGGATTTGTTAGACATAGAGTGTATTCACGATTCAGAAGGAGAGAAAAATTTCAAGTATGTATTCAATAAACTATGCATGAAAACCAGCCTGACGAGAATAATGAAGAAGATGTATTGATAATAGGATACTACTGTAGTGCAAACAGGGGCAAGGACACCAGTAACATGTGCTCATATTTGTAGCATATTGTCGTATTTGAGATTTGTACGCCATAATCTAAATGCGAATTATCCATCGAATTCTGCGTTACAGCATTTTAAAGAGGCCGCAAATGGTTCAGTGCAAGATGCAATACTCCCGCAATACTCCCGCATCTGTGTTCCAGTTTTATTTTGTTGATTTTGATTTTTTGCTCTCTTCCACCACTCTAGAAATATCGGTTTCAACGTTGTTGAATTAGATCATTCAAAAAGTAAATGACTGATTTCAACAATCAAAACGTTGTAGTTCTTATTCTTTCCTGTTATCATCTTTCTCAAAATGCTACAAGATAAGTCCTATATGGTTTATAGGTTTGGCCGACCATCTTGGATATTAAGATGGCGACCACTTTTGTTATGTACACAAAAAAAGCTACATTCACCTATCAAACAAGCCATCGACTACTGACATAGATCAAGAAATAAGAAAGTTACAACAAAACCATTTTAATTCAGTTTTCTGTGGATCACTTGAAACATACAGTTTTACTAAATACGGTCCTGTAGGGCAAAACTTGTTTCACAGAGGACTGGTACTAAAAGACAAATTCTGATGTTTTGCAATACTTCTTATTCAATTAAATTCTAATAGGAAATACAAAAATCATGGACTTGAGAAAAGTGTCATTGTTTATTTGGCACCTATACTAAATACGGCCCTGTAAGCTAAATCATTGGTCTTAGAGGATTGTGCCCATGAGAACATTTGATCAGAAACTCAATACCAATAACATATGTGAATTTCAGGCAAATCCCACTGTGGGCCATTTTCCTATGCTTTTGTGCGGGGTCCTTTCCAGAAATGCTGGTTATCCGTTTCAAACAATGTTCTCCAACGGAAAGAACCAGAGATAAAATTGATATTAGAAGAACCAGTTGATGATTACAAATAATTAACTTTTTATTTTCTTCATAATATCTAAATTTTGATGAAATTAGTTTGAAATCAGCCTCGGTGAAATTTTTTTGATTTGGGTAAAAGTTCTGTATAACTTTCAGTCATTTCCATTATCAATTTGGTGACTATGTAAACTGTCAAACGTGATCTGTCAAATTGATTTCCGTGTCAACAATCCGTTACATCATAATGTCCATTACCTGATTCAATGGGTTGGAATACAATAAACCATCATTTATGAATTATGATGCAGGTGTAAATTCGTGAAACCTGACAACCGACCTTGAAAAATATAGAAAATGTTTTTTTTTCCAAAATACGAAATTCCATTGGAACCTACTCGTCGTCCATGTGTTAAATAAACTCAAGTGCGCCAACTGATACGCAAATATACATTTTATGTCATACTAGTTCATTATTGTGTTTTTATTGCTTAGTTACCAACTATCTAATGTCGTACTTTATGGCCCGCGCGGGCATGAAGAGAAATAATTTCGTCAGGAATTACATTGTCTATAAGGCAAAACATTCGTATGTGGGATGGACTGAAGGGGGTATAGAAGGAGCCAGATACAATCGCACTTTCAGCGGGTGGTTTGATGCCACCATCTCTGAAGACTGGTTCTTTTCTATTATTTTGCCGCATTTTAAGTTAGATGGAAATAAAGTTCTAGTTGGAGATAATTTAAGTAGCCACGTCACTTTGAGCGTTATACAGGAATGCGAAAATAACAATATCAGGTCCTGCTGCCACCTAACTCGTCACACCTGCTACAACCTTTGAATGTAGCTTACTTCCGACCTCTTAAGGCGGCATGGAGAGAAGCATTAGAAACATGGAAGTTGAGAAATAGAGGAGTGCTTCCCTTAACTTTATTTCCAAAGCTTCTCAAGGAAGCTGTGGAGTCTGTTGGTCTCAAATCTCAAGCAAACTCTATTGCAGGATTCAAGGCATGTGGCATCGTTCCATTCAATCCGGATGCTGTACTAAAGAAAATCCCACGTAAAGCTGTTGACGAAACACGTGAAACATCATGGACCGGTGCTTAAATAGATCATCTTGAACAACTTCGGACGGGTCCAACGAAAACTGTTAAACGAGGAAAAAAACTGAATGTATCTCCAGGAAAAAGCGTAGGCACATCGGATCTGTTGATGGCTGAATCCAGACCCACATAAAAAAAAAACGAAACCAGGAGTCAAAGACGGGAGGCAAGTGACAGTGAATCAGAAGACGAACATGGAGAAGCTACAAATACGAATATGAGTGACATTGAGTCAGAAAAAGAGTCATTCACAGAAGATTACGAAATAGGAGAACCTTCTACCCTTTTCGAAAACTTGACAGAAGAGCAAATTTCTCTGCCAAAAGAGCAGAATCCTGAAGTTTTCATCGTAAACGACTACGTATTAGTAAAATTCAAAGCCAACAGAAGAGATAGTCATTTTATTGCCAAGATTGAAACTATCTCAGACAGAGAACTAACTGTTAATACGATGCGCAAGAAGGACTCGAACAAAGATGTATTTTTGGTGTATCCGCAAATTTTGGACCTATCAATAATTACGTATGAACAGATTGAAAGGAAAGTTTACCTGAAAGGAGAAAAACGTGGAAGGCACACATTTCTTTTAAGCGAAGAAGAACGAAGTCTTCTAGAATAAGTTTTGTTTGTACAGCTAAGAATTTTATATTTTATGTTGAATTGTATTTAAGTTTTCACTGAATTTTTCTACCTATGTAAAGAATACCAATGTTTTATTTTTTTAGGTAGATCTAAGAATTTGTGATGTTTTGTTCCTAAATTTTTCTATTATTTATAGTATGTCGTTGAGTTTATTTAGTTATAGGAACCCATGGCTGTAAAATAGGACTGAATAAAGAAGCCTTTTAATATTTTCTGGTGGATTTCTTAACGTAAAATTGAAAAATTAGATTGGGTAATTTTTTTAAATTTTTGTTGTTCGACTTTATCCTCTGAGAGGATACAGTCGATTTTCTATGCTTTTGAATGGGTGATCGACTTTACCCAATATGCGGGGTAAAGTCGATCACTCTTTGAGGAAAAATAAAAATTGAATAGTAAAACTTAAAAAAATAATGATGAGTTCATCAAATGGCTTAATTTTCAACGTATCATCACTTTTAATTTCATTTGAAAAAATTCATTCTGATTTGTATTGAGATTGGATTGCAATAACGAACTAGTATGACATAAAGTTATGTATGTACCGCGGGCATAAACAGATGTGTATACCCTCGGGCGACTTACAAACCCTCAGGCCAGAAGCCCTCAGGGCATAAACATCTATTTATACCCGGTACATAAATAAATATTCTGGCTGGCTTCATATCGTTCTAATATTCTATGAAATTGAAAAAAGCAATTAATTTCTTCAAAATATGAGCATAATCACAAGTCGTTTGAAATTATACAAAATCTACAACCGTGTTATACAGGATGAAAATCATTTGTTCACAATTCTTGCGAAACAAATAGTCAATAAAAACTGAATGTATTATTATTATAAATCAGAGAACACGATACTGATACTTGTTGGATATCGGATACAGTCTGCCCAGTTAATAAGCATGCCATAGTCTGTCTGTAAGGCATAAGGCACAGTACTTTGTTACACTTGGTCACCAAGATGGAACAAAGATTGGAAAGGAATAGTGATGTTCACACTTCGTGAGCAGTTTGAGTGCGAGTTCGGTACCGCATAGCCGATAGAAATTGCTTAGAAATGAATGAAGTTTATTGGTTTACTTCGAAAAATTGCAGAAGTAAATTTATATTATTGTCATGGGTTTTTCAGTAGTGTCGTTGAACGAAATAATTACAGAATTGAAAGTGGAAATGTGATATTGTCATTCCGCGGATTAAAGTGATTGTTTTACTTGAGTTGATGTAAACAAAAATGATATAGTTGGTGGAAGTTATCAAATCTGCAGTCCGAGTGTAACCCATTTCGAGACTTGAAAATTCACCGAATTCTTCAGTGGACTATAAGTAGCATGATCCAGTTAACTGATCTAATCACATACACATATTCTTCAACTAGGTAAGCGTTATCGGTTTGTATTATCTCAAATATATTTACATTGCTTGGAAGCTAATTTACGAAGCTTGCAACCTCAAAGAAAGTAAACAAACTTTAAAAAAACTTTTTAGAAAAAAACTTTTATTTGATTGCACCAAAAACAGAAAATAAATTTTGAAGTGAATAAACCCATCATTTTTATACATTATAAAATTTCAAATGATATCAAAGCTTGTCGCGAGAAGTATCTATGTATTTGTTATTGTAAATTGGATTCAAAATTAAGATTTATTCTCGTGACAAGCTTTTATATCATTTAAAAAAATTTAATGTAACTGAATGATGGGTTTAATTCACTTTAAAATTTATATTCTTCTTTTAAGTGCATTTAAATAAAAGCTTTTTTCTAAAAAGTTTTTTTAAAAAGTTTATTGGATTATTTCGTTATTAGTTTTCTTTGGATATGTTTCTTAGGGCCGGTCTGTTTACCTGTAGATAAGTCCCAGATAATTATCTGTCATATAAGGATATGTAAACCTGTGAAGTTCATCCGATAGATAGTTATCAGAGACTTTATTGTGAGGTGAAAAGACCGGCCCTTAGTCTGTTTATTTCAATTAATGCATCATTGTTGCACGGTCGCTTGCCTATTAATTTATAACAACCTAGTTCTTCAATGACCTTCCAGTGACTTGACCCTACCTGATGCAAGATATAATAATAATAATAATAATAATAATAATAATGTTTATTGAAGTGAAAAAAAAAATATTAATAAATAATCTAATACATCTCAAATATGACAAAACCACTTCAAAAAGACAGAATATTGGCAAAGCCATTTTTCAATTCTGCTTGACATTCACATAATATAATAATATAAATATGAAAAAAAAAAAGAAATATATATATAATACATTTTATACATGATAATGATTCGAGTCCATTGATTATCTTTACAGTTTCCGAGTGAGACATGAAAATATAAAAAATACAATACAAAAAACAAATATGTATCAAAAATACACAAGTCCCTTCAGCATAACAAATTATTTTAGAATGAAAACAAAATTCTGCTGACAAGTACTTTATATATATATATATATATATATTTATATAATATAATATCAGTTGATGAATTACTGATGTGATAAGAGATATTTTTTGAACGCTGCTTTGAAACTCATAATTGTGGGCAGTGAAAATATCTGAGGAAAGTTATTGGTAGTGGTTGGTGCGATGAATCCAAAACTTCTTTCAAACTTGGACGTTGAGTGATGTGGAATCGAGAAAGAATCAGCATTTCTAACATTCACATTATGAAGAACCGATCTCTTGATGAGAGCATCACTCAAATATTTGGGTAATTGGAAATGAATTAAATTATAAATTATAGACCCATAAAGAAGGGCAAATCTACCTTCAATCTTCAAAAGATTCATGCTCACGTAGACTGGTGTTATGTGCTCACGTCTCTCTAAACTATTATGGCAAAATCTTAGGCAAGTATTTTCGAGTACCTGTAATTTGTGTTTGAAATCATTGTTCAGATAATTGTAGTACACGCTGGAACCATAGTCAAGATGTGTTAAAATGACAGCGTTAACTAAATTCCATTTTGTATGTTCAGGAAGAATATATTTGTACTTCCAAAGGGACTTATATTTACAATAGCACAGTTTGAGTTTATTGATCACATGTTTTTCGAATGATAAAGTTTCATCAAAAGTAAGGCCAAGATTTTTTGCTTCGGTACTCAGGTTTATAATAACATTATCTAAAACTATATTATTTTTTTGTGAAGTCTTCGACCTAGCAACAACATTTCTACTTCCTAAACATATAGCAACTGTTTTTGATGGATTCAGATCCAAACCGTGGTTTCTAGAATATAAACTAATTGAATACAGATTTTGATTTAACTCATTAATAAGTTCATTTACATCATCTGGATCACAAGAACCATATATTTGGGTATCATCGGCAAAGAAGTGCTTATTCCAATTCGGAAGAATTACTTCTGCCAAATCAGAGGTAAAAATTGTAAAAAGAAGGGGCCCCAGAACACTTCCTTGAGGTACCCCACTGTGTATTCTCCGAGCGGGTGAAATGTTCGACTCAATTTTAACACATTGTTTCCGATTCGTGAGATAGTCAACAAACCACTTTAAAGCAACAGAAGAAAAACCATAATATTTGAGTTTGGCAACAAGGAGCTCATGGTTCACCGCATCGAATGCTTTACTATAGTCCAGCATAACCAAATAGGTGACCTCGGATTTGTCGATACTTCTTGTGATATCGTTAGCTATTTTGATTAAAGCTGTTGAAGTACTGTGGAGCTTTCGGTATCCTGATTGCTCTAAGGGCAAAATGCTATGCTTATCGAGGTGATTTTTCATTTCAGATGACACTATTTTTTCCAGAAGCTTAGACATCGTTGGCAAAACATTGATTGGTCTGAGTTGTTTCAATTCCATTGCTATTGGAACTTTAGGTAATGGTGTGATTATTGCCTTTTTCCAAATCGAAGGGACCTCACCAGTGATCAGAGAAAGATTAATTACTTTGGTCAAAGCTTCTTTGCAGTATTTGAAAACGTATTTCAGCATCTTTAAATTGATACCGTCGAGTCCGCAGGCATTGGACTTGATTGTATTCAGTGTTTCTTCGACAACTTCACAGGAAACTTCATCGAAAGTATGTTTAATGTGTGGTTCTGTTATGAAAGTGTTGTTGGTATACTTTCCAATGATATTCTGATTTATAGTTATATTCTTCACTGCATGAAAGATACAGTACTACCCTGCATTCTGTATACTGTGCAAGCTGCGGATTTTTCCGATTTTTTTTTTTCGCAAGTTTTCACAACTTTCTTGAAAAGAGGGGAGGGAGCGAGCCACCCGGCAGACACATTTTTTGTCGTAATTTTCCATTTATGAAACTGTTGGAAATTTTTCAAAATTTCTTGGCGTTTTCTATCTAGCTTTCGAGGGGGGGAGAGGGGTGATTTTTTTTGAAACCGTACTATTCAATGGTCAGGTTTCACTAATTTCTCGGATTTTTTCGATTTCTATTTCGCGAGTTTTCCCAATTTTTTTCGTGGCGGGAAAAGGAGGCGAGCACCATGACCGATTTTTTGCATCATTATTTTTCATGTCCGAAACTGTTGAAACATTTTCCAAATTCCTTTGCGTTCTTTATATAGCTTTTGGGGGTGGTCAGGAGGGGTGAAATTTTTTTAAACCATAACATTCGACGGTCAGATGTTTTCCACTATTTTCACGGATTTTTCCGAATTTTAATTCGTGAGTTTTCCAACTTTTTTCGAGAAAAGGGGGGCATACCTTATATTTTTCCCTGTAATTTTTAACTTCCAAATCCGTCAAGAAAACTTCCGAAACCCTACACGTTCTCTATCTAGCTTTCGGGGCGCAGTGGGGGACAATTTCTTCGACATTAATTTATTGTTATCGGAAATGAACCAACATGTAAAATTTCAATTCCTTAGCATAAGAGGAAGTGGTTCGAATTCAGCTTGCAAGATTTGTACCTAACAAACACACACGCATACACACCCACACACAGAGCAAGTAAAATAAAAGCTTTTAATCAATTAAAAAACAAATCCTATCGTGGTTCCTTGCTTCAAATTAAACGTTTCAAAAAGTATGTATCATAGTTGTAAGTGTATGAGGAAGAACACCTTCAAAGTTCCTTGACGTAGCTTTTTGGGCATTTCATTTGACACTGTCAAAAAAATCTCATTTTGTCCAAACCTAATATAAAATTGAATTTTTAGCGAGTTTTAATAACCTGCCATTCGACGGGGTTGTGACTTTATTTGTGATTTACCTGTCAATAAAGTCAATTATTATTATTATATCAACCAAGCTGGGTCTTCACAAAATCACTCATGTGAAATTGCTTGTCAGCTGGTGTGTAATAACTGAAAAAGGGAAATTGACGAAGAAAAAGTTGTAATTAGTATATTTGTGGACTTGAAAAGAGGTTTTGAAACGGTAGATAGGGATAAATTTATATTAAAATGAGAAAAATAATGGGATAACGGGAAATGTGCTGAACTGAATTGAAAGTTACCTAATAGGTAGATATAAGAAAACGAAAATTATTGGATGAGCCCATGACTCAGTATGGAGTTCCGCATGGTAGTATATTAGGACCGCTATTATTTATATTATATATTAATGACTTATACCACTTTTTACAAAATTCATTTGCAAATTTTTTTGCAGATGATTTCTGTGTGGGGTGAAAATTAATCTAATATGGTAGATAATATTAGTATTAGATAACAGGTAGTAGAAAGATTTTTTGTGTAAAATAATAGGTAAAAAAGTTAGAAATTTTTTTAGAGATAGTAAAAATCTTTCAAGTTGTTGTAGGAAACTAGTGTACAACACTATCATCCATCCGCATTTCAATTATTGTATGTCTATTTTAATCAAAATATTCACAGACTGCTGGTCCTTCAGAATAAGGCTATGCAAATGCAAATTTAATACTAATTTTCAAAATTGTTAATAATGAAGCTCCACTGTATTTTAATAAGTATTTAAATAAGAGATCCCAGAGCAGACATTATAACTTAAGAACAAATTATAATTACCAAATTGAAAGATCCGCAATGAAGAAAACATTATTTGTTAAAGGTTTGAAGTACTAAAAAGTCTCCCACGTTAAAACTAAGTCTAGATTAAGAAAAAAATATTTTTTTATTTAAAATATTATTGTTTATTTTCAAACTGTATATACAGTGTGACACACTTAAGATGAAGACACCCCTGTATTTTAATCATTTTTGAAAGCAGAGATTTGATTTTCGGTACAGACGTAGACCTTCATGGGCCGCACTTTGCGTAATACTCAGCCCGAGTGACAGCCTTAAACCCAGCCTACTGCGATCCCGCGAAAAGGGAAAATTCTCGATATTTTGCGTCGCGTTGGAGATACCGAAAAAAGTTATTCGAAAAAGTTGCTTAGAAATTTTGACCCTACACACCGAATTTCATCGCAAAATTCTAATTTTGAATTTTTTTGTAATTTTCATATTAAAGTCCGATTTTCAATTAATGATTCTGAATAATACAGAAATGATAAAATAGTCAAAATCAATTAAATTAACGTATTGAAATAAATAAAATTGAAAATTGTTATTTTATCAAATGTAAGTTAATCGAATTTAGTCTTCTAGACTTTAATATGAAAATTACAAAAAAATTCAAAATTCGAATTTTGCGTTAAAATTCGGAATGTAGGCTCAAAATCGATTTCTAAGCAACTTTTTCGAATAACTTTTTTCGGTATCTCCAACGCGACGCAAAATATCGAGAATTTGCCATTTTCGCGGGCTGAGTATTGCGAAAAGTGCGGCCCATGAAGGTCTACGTCTGTACCGAAAATCAAATCTCTGCTTTCAAAAATGATTAAATATATATACATTCTATGTGTTATTTTATGTGGAATTTAAAATATTATTGTTTATTTTCAAACTGTGTATGTACATTTTATGTGGTTGTAATAGCTTATTTTAGCTAATAAAGTATTATTCTATTCGATTCCATTCTACTCGTATTACTGACAAATCTGAATTCTGCCGAAAGTAGTGCAAACAGAACTTCATTACTTCTATTTCATACGACAAGTCATTTATACTTGACCACGACATAACATTTTCAAATAACATTGATCTACTTCGTAAAATCAAAAATGAATGAAAACAGTAGCAAAAGAAAAGCAATGGATTGTTTGAAAATATTCTTCAGACTGTTACTTGATCAAATTACTAATAATTCTGTATGAATATGTGTGAATTATATCCTATGAACATATCTTTTTCCAGGAGAAAGCCCACCTTCCCAGGATCTCTGACAGACTTACACAGATTCCGGAAAACTGCACATGGCCACGATGGCTCCAGTAGAATTGTTATGGTGAGAAAAACTGACCAGAGGACATTCGCTTCCATACAAAACGGGCAGGTGAGTGATCTTTTTCAAATATTCTATAATTAATAATTGATCACTGTGAAAGAAACCAAAAATCTAAAAGGTTCTATTTTATTGACCAAATACTTATACAGTGTGTCCCACTTACCATGCTCACCATGGCTATCTTTTTAATGGTAAGAGATACGAGGTCGGTTAAATAACACCAAATGTGGAGTTTATCAAGGACAACTATAATGTGAAAAAATATTTTGATAAAAGCTATTCGTTTTTGTTTTATACGCAAAAAACAGATTTTGATCATTTTCATGTCTCGTCCGTAACTTCTTTATTTATGAAAATATCTGAATAGGAATTTCACATTCTTATGGCAGTTTTTATTGAGATTTCGAAAAAAATATGAGATTTAAAAAAAAAAACTGATTTTTTGAGGATTTTCGAAAAAAATGTCAAATTTGACAGGTTTATAGTGGCACATGAAAAAAGGAAAGATGCTGTTTTTTACTCATTTTTCAAGCACAAACTAACTGCGAAGTCAAATTTTCTTTATATCTATTAAAAAAAAAACTTCCATATGTCGCGAACTTTATGTGTGACACTGTATTTTGTCGAATCGTATTGAATCTTTCAAAATTGCTGCCTTATTGGTGGTGGCGTGACATAAACCAAAATCCAGTTTTGAGTTTTCCAATATACAGAAACGATCCCATTTTAAGTATTTTAAGTTTACTATCAAAATGGTTCCCAAATGTTGAAAACACTGTACATGCTAATATTTATCATCTTTTGTAATAAATATTCATTATGTTGTAATACTTTCATATAATATATTCAAACTATTTTTGGATATAAGGTACAATTTTACAGGAACTCTATATCTTTATACAGAATTGGTGAGCTGTAAATATTGTTTTTCACTTATTTATCTATTATTATATTTCAATTTAATTCAGTAGTAACATGAAATACCTACCATTAGCTGAAAATTAACTAGAAATAGAAAGCTACTTCATTCCAGACTAATTGTTGCATCGATGCAGAAATTTGCAAATTTCTCAAAAACGGTTGCCACTAGCGCTGTTGAGATTTAAATATAAAAAATCCAAAAAGTTTACCGTCAAAAAAGGGCAAATTAAAATAAATAATGATTGCGTGCGCAGCGCCCTCTAAGTGCTACCACAAATTAATACCAAATTTCTCTACTCAAAAAACACCGTTGTGAGAAAAAATAATTTTTGCAAAAGTTATTGAAATTAATTGAAAATAAAATTTCAACTTTAACACCCTGTATCTCCGAAAAGAAACATTTACGGACACATGTTGATATGAATTTTATATCTTAAGATCAGTCATAGAGTTTCTCTTTGAAGTTTGTACAAGTACTTAATAACCACCCTGTGTATAGTTCTGAACAAATTGAAAAATGTAAGGAACCAGTTGAATTGATTCGCAACAACATAGGAAACAACACTGGCTTCACTCTATACACACTAGATATTACACATTTGTTTTTCCTTTCGGAGAATATGTCGAAATTAAACATTTCGTTTGAACAATGATCCTATATTGAGATAATGATAACAAATAAATTAAGATTATAAAATAACATTTCATTCAAGATCAAATAGTGCGTTACCGAATAGACAAGTGCTTTTTGGTGACTACTTTGGTGAGTACTTTTGAAATTGCAAATTCAGTTTCTCTTATATTTTTCCAATTTACACATGATTACTTTGGAGATTTAGATTTTTTATACCATTATCTAGGGTACTTTCTTATGAAAACTTTGTATAGCATGCATGGTTCTGCAAGTGGGCCAATTTTATTGTCTTTCTATCTGTGTGTTGTAAGTCTTTCATAATATCTCGATAGAAAAAATCTGTGATTTTTGATTTTTACCCTTTGCAACCCTCGACGCGAGTGCTTTGAATATTTAATACACGTCAAAACAAAACAAGTTTGCTATGCTCGACCCATGGTTCATAAGTGAGTTCTGCATTCAGAAATTTTCGTCAAAACCCACGTACATTTTGTTACTTTCCTAATAGATGGATGTTACCACGGTAGGAGTACAATTAAGGATAACAATAAAATAGAGGAAGACTTAGGAATCCCCCCGACTTCCAAATTTTGGATTCATCCCGAAAACTAGCAATAAATGCCACTTTCAGTTCATTGGGGAAAAATGACAAAATGCTTTAAGAAAGCTATAGTCGAAAATTGAAAATTTTAAAGAAACATTTTTCTTAGTATTTTTGTCGAAGAAATAAAGCTAAATACGAGATGTATTTCTAAAATGTTTGCATGTTTGCATGGGCCGTGGTGGCCGTGCTGGTAGAGCGTTCGCCTCTCAAGCAAAGGGTAGAGAGTTCAAATCCCCGCATGGTCCTCCCTAGCTCACACATGTCTCTCGAAGACTTCTGAGATCAGAAATAACAATTTCGACAACAAAAACAAAAAAATGTACTTATCAAATATTCTTTTGAAAACAAGATAATTAGTTGGATGCACAAAAAACTAGGGGGTATCTACAAACTAAAAATAGTACTTAAGTTTAATATTTTTTAAATATAAAGTTTATTTTCATTACCTAAGACATCGGGTTCTTTCTTAACTATGAACATGAACAATCAACATAAAGCACATGTAATATCCTTTGTAGCTACATTACTGTATGGTATTTTGTAAAACTCAGTACATTTTTTAGTCGCAGCCAATATTTTTTCATCTTCATCTTCACTATCACCATCTATTCCCTCCTTTCATCGCTAGAAATTGCCAGTAGGCGAGAATTGAAAATGATCAAATTGGTTGTCGACCATCAATTTAAATGCAAATACAAGTATTGTTTAGGCCTAATTTCATGGTCGCAAACTAATATTTAGAAAATATGTATGTAAATGAATCAGTATAAAGAAAAATATTTAAAAAGGTTTCAAAGAAAATATGTTAATTGAAATGTTAATGAACAATTATTTGAGATACACATTGGTTCACAACCACTTTGGTCGAGAAAATAAAGAGGATAATTTTTGTAATACGGGTTTGTTTGCGACCACCTAAAATTGGACAGAAAAAAAATGTAAGTGTGTTTTTTCTTAAAATATACGAGAAACTATCTCCAATAATGCAACTGAAATAAAAATTACCTACCATTTTCTGTCCGGGACCACTTGGCACTTCTCAAAACGTGGGTAGGAACAGATCGTTATGATAATGAAATATTTCCCATACACAACATTTAAAAAAAAACATCGAAATAGCAGTAGTTTTGATAGCTCCTACGTATTCGTAATTTCGAGTAGATTCCAAAAATTCAATAAATAATTTTGACACACCATTTGCAATAACCAGATATCTGATCTAAGAAGGGATCAGTTTGGCATCTGCAATTTGAAAGCGTATGCACTAGACTGAACCTTTCTTTCCTGTCTTTCTCTCTTTTCGAAGGAAAACCGTGCTCCTTGGTATCTTGAGGGGTTAAGCTGTCCTGGTTCAACTGTAAATATAGTTCCAGCCAAACATTATCATTTCAAGATAGTAGAAACTAAAATAAATAACACGAACTTGTGCTAGCTGATGGGATTCTATTTCATACTGATTTCCTTCAAAATTTATAATTTTTTTTTCTGTAACCAGGAACCGAAATTGGAGACAATCACAAGAGAGACAATCGAAACATTCCGAGGGGAAAGAACTGAATGCAAAATAACGACTGAAACGAAAGATACTGAAGAAAAGTGCCCTCCTGACTTGATAGAAGCTCTGACTGATAGGAGTATCAAAAAACCTAGTGTAAAAGTGAGTTCGCTGAAAATAAAAAAATACTAAAATTAAGAAACTTACCGAATTGTTCGAAAAACTCGTCTTATTTATGCACGATAATGCTTTTGTTCGTTCATTGGTGGCTGGTAACTCAGCAGTCGAGGTGTCCTACGAACTTGTTCGAAGTTTCACATTTCCTCTTCCTGGAGTATTTGCTTTCCCGATGAGTCCTTACTGATTTTCCTGACGGGTGGCGTAGCCACTGACTTACTGTAAGTCGCTGCTTCATCCGTAGGGAATTATTAGATAAACAATTGATTTTAATTCATTGGGCAGGGACAAGACAACTCGGACCCACCCTTGCACTGATGAGAGGAAAGAACCTCGAAACATGTCTGCAGGTGGGCATCCCCAGCCGAATGAAGGATAATCTTTCGTTTGTTTACAATAAGCACTTGCAATTGAGTCTACTCGGAAGAATGTTTCACAAATATCTGTCAGATGTAGTTCAATATCAGTTTTGGCATTAGCCAGGGAAGTAGTTGTTTTCTGTCAGATTTTCGCCTCATATTTTCCACTTGGAAATATTCGGAGAGAAAGGCTACTTCGACTTTGTCGATTTTATTCATATAAGCTCTTGTAAGTACTGTCACAACAAAAGACAGTTGAAATAATTTGAATTGAAAAATTCGAAATGCTATCAAGGAAAAGATGTGAACCATGTGCTCCAAATGGACGTAATGAACCAAGAATGACGGCCTTTTCCATATCCTTGGTTAGGATTTCTACCGTATCAAGGGAAGCTGGTATATTCATTTTTTTGTCCGTTTCAGAGAAAAAGTACTAAGATGGATTTTCAAAACGAGTGCCTTCAAGCTCATAATGAGTACCGAACGAAACACGGAGTCCCTCCACTTAAGTTAAATAGAGAAATGTGTAAGGTAAGCCAGGATTGGGCCAATCGCCTAATCAAGAAAGGAGTTTTGCAGCACAGCAATAACAGAGATTACGGGGAAAATTTGTTCTGCATACAATCGTCCAACCCACTTTTCACAATCGACGGTAAGGAACCAGTGAAAAATTGGTACGAGGAGATCAAATGTTATAAATTTGGTGTAGAGCCGAATAGTCTATCTGCGGGCCACTTCACGCAGGTATTTATCAGTTCTTTTAACTGTTCATCTTAACACGCACAATATTCCGAAAAATGTATAAGTAATTGAAAACCTTATCGAGATTAGGATGTTACAGATATAAATCAAATGTTCCGTCACATTTCGATGTGAGCCATCTGAGACCATAAATATGATTCGATTATGAATGATCGATTATCAATCCCTAATCACGTTTTGTTTATCCTTAATTCATTCATTTCAGTTGTAATACTCGAAATTGGCAGATATGATGAAACTTAAATATCCAAAACTTTCAAACAGTTGTAATATAAATTAAAAGTGAATTTGAACTATTGGATCCTAGAATTTTTTTAACACCTTGACAGCCAAAAAATCCATATTGACTTACCCATGGTTCCACAACAAATATGTACCTTGTAATAATGATTTATGAGACCATTCAGTTATCGGTTCACATAGACATTTCAAATTCGACATAGAGGTGTAGGATTGAAATATAATTTTATTGAAACATTCCTGACATAATCCTATAAACAGGACGAGTCAGAATTGTTGACAACTTTTTTATGGGAAATTGCACCTTGTCTATTTTCATCAGTATCAACAATTGTTTCAGAATACTCATCAAAAAAATTTATGGTTTGATAATATTCGTCCACTAGATGGAGCTAAAATCGAAAAATGTTAATACTACTACTACTAATTCGATTGTATATAAGTGAGTGGAGGTTTGTCAACATATGCGTGCACTCGGATAGTTGGAAGTTAGGACGCATTGCCTCTTCCAGCTAGCTCAGACCGCCTATCCAAAGTACAGCATCGTCGCAAAATCTCAGCAACTCCGGAGCTCTTCATTTATTTGGAAAACCAGCAGGAACGCGTCTGACATACGAATTCTTTCTCGATATTGTTGGTGTTGCCAACCAACGAGGTCCCATTAATTCGCATGCCAGGCCGAAGATCACTCACTAACCAGAAATACCATTTACAATTTACACTTAGCACTACTGAGCCATCCAGAAGTGAGGGCTTCTCTCCTGGGAATTGTCCGAGCCCTCGGGCGGCTCCTGGATGACTGCCATTTGAGCCTTTATTTATACCATTGCCGAACATTTAAGTCGGCCAATGGTATAACAATTTGCTGGTAGGCGGAGCCTATTAGAGCTCTCGCCTCCAGATATACTCTCCGAGTATTTTTCCAAACTTCAAAAACTTTAGTATTTCTGGCAGATTATGACACGGCCCCCCTTTAAGGGATCGCTTGGCATGCGGATGGAACGTCGATGGATTTGCCCTGAAAAGGGCCAGTTCTCTCGAACGTGTAACTAAAAATAAAACCTAAAAGAGAACTATGTTACAGCTACTGGCTATCCAAATCTTGCAGATGTTGTTGCAGGCTCATCGTAGGAATTCCAGGTTACTCCTTTACGAAACTTTTATGGAATGTGCCATATATCCACATTCGCTCATTATCCAGCTTCCAAAGAGGGGCCATACGTCTTCGCCCTTGCCCACTGGCTAGGACAACCAACCGTTGGTGAGGCAACTCTCGTTGTGTCAAATTACCCCAGCCTCCTGGCTTGGGAACAACTGGCTGGCTGTGGAATGGACACTTCCATCGAACCCACGAAGGATATGGGCATTCTCGATTCCACTGGAATAACTCGCTTCAGATTCATTCCGAAAGTGCATCCAAGAAAACTTTCCGATAAGTATCCTCAAGTCCGGGTTACTGGAAAAGTTGTTAAATTCTTCGAGGGCCCCGTCTCCCACTGGAAACGGTCGTAAACTCCTGTTTACTAGCCCCACGTTGGGCGCCATGTCAACAAATGCGTGCACTCGGATAGTTGGAAGTTAGGACGCATTGCCTCTTCCGGCTAGCTCAGACCGCCTATCCAAAGTACAGCATCGTCGCAAAATCTCAGCAACTCCGGAGCTCTTCATTTATTTGGAAAACCAGCAGGAACGCGTCTGACATACGAATTCTTTCTCGATATTGTTGGTGTTGCCAACCAACGAGGTCCCATTAATTCGCATGCCAGGCCGAAGATCACTCACTAACCAGAAATACTATTTACAATTTACACTTAGCACTACTGAGCCATCCAGAAGTGAGGGCTTCTCTCCTGGGAATTGTCCGAGCCCTCGGGCGGCTCCTGGATGACTGCCTAAAACAGCCATTTGAGCCTTTATTTATACCATTGCCGAACATTTAAGTCGGCCAATGGTATAACAATTTGCTGGTAGGCGGAGCCTATTAGAGCTCTCGCCTCCAGATATACTCTCCGAGTATTTTTCCAAACTTCAAAAACTTTAGTATTTCTGGCAGATTATGACAGGTTCTTATTTATAAACCTGTTTTTTACTCAAAAAAAATTACAATAATATTCATTCACAGCCGAATGTAAAAGAATAAATAGTTTACATGAAGAGTAAATTCAATACGTAAATAAATTGTTAACCAATAAGTAATTAAGAACTGATTTCTAATGATAAAATGATGAATTCTGATCAGTTTTATGGATGAACAGACACCTAGACCTCATGAACACTTTCGCACGAATATGGAAACGCACCGTGTTGATTGAAAGTTTGATTTTATCGAGAAAATTCGTTTCTTGACATGGCATTTATCGGTCTGTAAGCTTCCACAATCTGAAAATGAAAAAATACAAAATCAAGATAATCTATACAAGTGTAGAAGTGCAAATGAATCAATTGCTCCGATTAGTTACTGCGTTTACAAGACGGTTGCCATTTTTTCAAGAAAACCTTCTCGTACATTGTTCAACTGGAAAATGTCCTACTTTGAACTCAACTTTCCAAAATGAACGTTTATGACATATAATATCCAATGGCTTTTCACAGTGACTTTTCTTGTCAGGGGCGGTGGTGATCAAATGGGGTTGGTGATCAAGTCAGCGTTTACTTTTGTTTTGAGTGTTAGTATTATTTACAGAAGTGAATTCATTGATTTACAGCTTATTGAAAACATTGTTAAAAATGTATCAGTCATTCATCCTACGAAGAATTAGTGATTTGACAGAATCTGAAGATTTTTGGTGAGACTTTAATTATGAGAGTTTAATTATCAACAGGAAGAGAAAACTTATCCTGTGTGCTTAAAAAATATTTAAAAACAATCAAAATAAACCTATAAAAATACTGAAAATGAAATTGTGTGGCAGAGCTTCGACATCTGATTATGATAGTAGAAGATCCGAACCTAAATCGACCTCCACCGAGCTGATAATAGAATAAAACTTATTTTATGATAAATTTCGTATATTAGAAAATGTATTGAAAACGGGTTGTCTAAAAAAATCCTGGACAGAATATTTTTAATTATTTTTTGAAAAACCAAATTTTTTAAAATTTTGCAAACATCAAGATAATAAGAAAATTTTATACTGGACTTAAAGTATGAAACATGTAGAATGTGCAGACATATGGTTGTCTATTATTTACCTGGACGAACTACTGGGTTGCCATGTATAAACAGGTATGTCGATACCAGTTACTTTCACTTGTGTGATAATAAAAAAAAATGATATCAGCCTAAGCGCTGTTTTATTGTGAACACGTTAATATAGGCCGAGCTAACTCCTGGCTAACATAGTTTTTTATTGTTGTTTCTTTAATTTTTTTGAAAATCCGCGGGAACGCGCACAGCCTAAATGGAAAGTCGCATCAAAAAAAGTTGTTCCAACTAATCTTTCTATAATGTACGAAAGCGTAGAAGGGCCACAACTAATTTTATTTTCATTTCGAAATAAATTCCGACTTGCATCTCGGAATTCCGACTTGCAACTCGGAATTCCGACTTGCATCTCAGAATTCCGACTTGCACAAGCCTTTCCAAATAGTGTAGCGAAGTCCACCCCATAGCAAATTATCTCCGAGGAATCACCCCTAACTTAAGTTTTTTGGAATTCCAACTTGTAACTCGAAATTCCGACTTGCATCTCGGAATTCCGACTTGCATCTCGGAATTCCGACTTGCATCTCGGAATTTGGATTCATATACAATTTTCTCTTTCGAATTGAATATATTGTTTAGAATATGTTGATGATAATAATAATATAATATACAGGGTGTCCCACAAAGATTAGGACAGGGAATATCTCGGAACTCGAAAGTAGTGGAGAATTGTAATTTTGGGGTTCTGAATTAAAGCAATTGGTGCAGTTTTTTTGATATTATTTTACCCAATGAGCTTGTTGTTTTCGGTCACGTGACATCAGATTCAAAATTATAAATGCGACAACCTGTATATTTTGGCATTTTTATGTTCCTCCTGATAAAACAATTTCAACGAATTGTCATACTTGTAGTCTGAAACGATTTTTCCAAAAAATACAGGTACTTCAATATCCTTTGTCCCACGACGTTTTCAATTATAATAATTTGGATAATATAATATACCGGGTGTCCCAGAGCTTTCAAACCAGCAAATATTTCAGTTATTTACAGAAAATAAAAATTTAAAAACTTTTGTTGTACGAGATCATAATATCTTTCGTGCAGCATGGCAAAAACCACCCCCTGCCAAACAACCCCCGAAAAACCACCCCTAACTTTTGTTCTTCAAATTGCAACCCTATGCCTGTTTTTGTTACAGTCCATTTCACTTCTCATTCAATGATATAATATCATAGTAGCTGGAATGGCATACAGAATTATGGGAAATGAAACATTGATTTATAAACTCATCTGCTTTTGAATAATACATTACACTACAGAAATTGTTCAAAATGTTGGCCAGCACTTGTCATAAATGCTTCAAGTCGCCGAATCATCAGTGCGGGAGTACAGGAAGCTCTAATCATTTCAGAAGTAACGGTATTACAAGCCTCTGATATTTTCTGTATCAAATATTCAACATTTATTATTGGAGTTTCGAGTACCACTCGTTTCAAATATCCCTGTAGGAAAAAGTCCAGTGGCGTGAGATCTGGAGAACATGCAGCCCGTCGAATAGGCCCACTATTTCCAATCCAACGGTCTTGAAAGATATTATTGAGGAAAGTAGTAACTATATTATGGTCATGTGCAGGAGCATCCATCATCTTGTTGCCACATTTGTTGTATTTCTTCGATTGGAGTATCTTCTAACAGTACAGGAATACAATTTTCCGAAAAAATGCAGATCTATATGGCCGATGGGGACCGATGAGAAAATTGATTCCTCTTATCCAGTGAGAGTTGTCTTGTGACCATGTCGTTTAACAGTGCCATTATAATGGCAAGATTTGATTGAGGAAGTTGGGATTGTCTTGGAATAAAATTTCGAAATATGTAGATCTGAGTCCTTGGTGTGAATGGATTTTGAAAAGATTATACCTGTACTATTTGCAAATTCTTACTGATCCTAATATCCACCGCCAATGCACGACCGAAATATGAGGATGTACTTCGGCGTAGGCCAAAACAATTATAAAATTTTCCTCAGTCCTCAGTGATCCCGTTCTCATTGTGTTTTCTACATGAGAAAAAGTATTGCGACCTGGTTGTCGATGACCAGGAAAGCGCTGCTTATACATCCTTACTGCGCACCTTTATTCTTGTGGCATTCACAATCATTTCAACGTATTCGTTTGTAGTGAAGGTGAAAGGCATTTTGATATTTAACAACAGTTTCACGACTGATAACAATTTGTGATCCAGATCCTGTAAGAATAAAAAAACACACAAAAAGTTTCCATTTTGTTGTCTATTTTCCTTTACCATCCCCTTTTTCTTGTCTCCACAATGTGGAACAATTAATTCAGCCAAATTAATACATTTTATTATTATGATTTATCGTTGAATAAGAAATAAAAAAGATTGTTAGTTAAACAACAACAAACATGGGGGTGCAATTCAAAAAACTTAAGTTAGGGGTGATTCCTCGGAGATAATTTGCTATGGGGTGGACTTCGCTACACTATTTGGAAAGGCAAGTCGGAATTCCGAGATGCAAGTCGGAATTCCGAGATGCAAGTCGGAATTCCGAGATGCAAGTCGGAATTTCGAGATGCAAGTCGGAATTCCGAGTTGCAAGTCGGAATTCCGAGATGCAAGTCGGAATTCCGAGATGCAAGTCGGAATTCCGAGATGCAAGTCGGAATTCCGAGTTGCAAGTCGGAATTCCGAGTTGCAAGTCGGAATTTATTTTGAAATAAAAATAAAATTTGTTCTGGCCCTTCTACGCTTTCGTAATAATGAGCTCCCATGGTCATAAGGGCTATTTAGAAAAATCTAAAAGAATTCTTTCACCCCCTTGAGTCTAAAAATTTTCTGCACCTCCACCTCCGTCCCTGAAAAAAAGTCAAAAACGGTTCCCTACAATACCGTATTTTTTGTTTGTTTTTAGTATTTTTTTTTTCAAATTTTGTGATTTTTTTTAATTTTTTTGGGGGGGGGGCTAGCCCCCCTTCTGAACATCTTTTCTCCTTGCAAAAATTTTCTGCGTACATAGCCACCGGTTTTTTTCCGAAATTCCCACCCGTTCGCCAAGTAATGCAATGAGCAGTCCTGTCAGGACATTTTGTTTATTCATTATAATGCTGATTGAGAACAAATACAGATTCCTCTACTTCTTATAAGAAATGTTTGAAAGCCCTTCGTATGCTTTAACAGAAGGAAATGCCATGATAGTCAAAAAATGTTGTGACTCAATATTTCAATAGTAAAATGTACGTATATTTTTTCCTGAAAATTTCCTTTCATTTCGAACATTATCTAGTATCAGACTGTAGGGCTATTCCTCACAATCAGTACAATCATAGTCTTGTCCTAGTCTGATTTCCTGTATATTCAGAAAAGACTTCTGGTTGTGGACTGTGTTACTTTGGTTTTTTAATCTTCCTCCTAGATATTATAGATCCCGAGAAATCGGACTCTGACACACTTTTGCCCCAACCTATATGTACCATTTAAATACTTTTCGAAAACACAATCTGAAATAAAAATCAAGTTATGGGAATCAAGGTGAATTCCGTTGACTTTCATTATTTTGTAGGTGGTATGGAAAGAATCGAGAGAACTTGGCGTAGCTTTCTCAAAATCAGGAGGCAAAATTGTAGTAGTAGCCAACTATTCTCCACCAGGAAACATCATAGGCTTCTTCGCAGAAAACGTACCTCCCCAGGGGGGGTTTCGCTCGAACAACAACCACATCGTGCTGTCCAATGACATGTCACATCTGTCGCTCCACACGTCAAAAGTAAGTCACAGAACCACGCAAAATGTCACCGAAGGAAATTTCGAAGACGACTTCCTTGAAGCGCACAACATCTACAGACAAAGACACGGGGTACCTCCTCTGAAGCTGGACAAAAAGTTGTGCAAGTACAGCGAAGAATGGGCCAAACACTTGGCTCAGAAAAATATTCTCGAACACCGTCCTGGCAGTAACTATGGAGAAAACATCTATTGTTTGTATTCCTCAGATCCAAATTTCACAGTGAATGGTCACACACCAGTTGACACTTGGTATGAAGAAGTAGTGCACCATCCCTTTGGTAAGGAACCTTGCAGCCTCAAATCAGGTCACTTTTCCCAGATTATTTGGAAATCCAGTGAGTTTCTTGGTGTTGGTGTGGCGAAAAATTCCCAGAATAGTATTTACGTGGTCGCTAACTATTCTCCGGCTGGAAATTTTGTGGGGCATTACGTGGAGAATGTACCTCCTGTGAAGCCAATATTTTACGGGGATGCTATGGCAGAGAGAAAGACTGATAGTAAGACTGTTATTGAACCTAGTACGTCTGTGGATTGTACTGGTCAATACGATCAATTTTGTTTGGATGCTCTGAAGATTCACAATGAATATAGAAGACGACATTGTGTACCAGACTTGAAGTTGAGTGAAAAGGTTAGTATAATTGGAATATATTTTGTTGACATTGTCCTTTTGGGATTTTTAACCTCGAAAGTTTGAAAATGAAAAAATCCAAATCAAGGAAATCTATGACTGAGGTATTTTTAGGGTGAAGATAAGCTGAGAAGACTCCAACCTGAATAAAGAAAATAATAGTTTTATCTCCTGAACACGAATATGAAGAAAATCGCGGGGGTCTCTAATACTTTTCGAATTAGGTCCTTTTGAACCTTCAAAGTAGATCATTTTCAAACACGAGTGAAAAACCGCACTAAATTCTCCCTTCTTTATGTCGATAATATACAGGGTGGGGCACCGAAAACGAAACAGATCGAATATCTTCAAAACGCATGTGTTTTGGAAAAAATGCCAGAACACGTCGATTTTTAATCCAAGGGAGACATCTTCCTATCATAACTGTCATACCTATCACCCACCCCTTTGTCACCATCACCCAATCAATTTGAATAGGGAAAGTAGTAAGTGTGACAACATCATTAAAAAGGTAATTTCATAAGGAATTCAGCAATGTCAATTTTTGCTCCCTAACTTCTTATCCCTCATGCGGGAAAAAAAACTGTTCCGGATTCCAAATTATGATAGTTCATTTGCAAGCTAATTGATATAAATTCAGTGACAATTCATTATAGAATTTTTCTAATGAAAAAACAAAATGGCGGCTCCAAAATGACGGACATGATTAGCAATTATGGTCCGATTCGATTCAAAATTGATATGTGGTGGTTTTCAGGATCGGAAATTATGATTTGTTTGTCGATGCAAAAAAACAAGATGGTGGCTCCAAGATGGCGAATGAATTTTGTGATTATGGTCCGATTCGAATCAAAATTAGTATGTGGGGATTTTCAGGGTCCGAAATTATGATTCTTTTGTTATTGCAAAAAACCAAGATGACGGACGAAAGGACCCCGCAAACTCCTTATGGAATTTGGGTCGCGGTGGATTTTTTTGAATTTTTGGTATGATGTAGTCCATGTAATTCTCAACCAATGTTACCATTGCGCCAACCCAAAAAAATTAACAGTTTTGCTGTTGGGCGTTGAAATCACCCCTTGCGCAGATTAGACTATTTATTTTTGAACCCGGTATCAATATTTTCACTTTTTTCACTGTTACTAATATTGTACTGTGAAAAAAAAATTCTAATCCCCTCCCCTTTTCCCCCCAACTCCTATTACGGAACGCAAAAAAAATATTTCTCGAGTGCCTTCAAATGTATCGTCGAATGTTTAAATATGCCTAAATAAGGGAAATAGCAGTTTTTTTATGATTATCCCCCCACCCCCCAAATAACACAAAACGAAAAAATTTCGCTGGATTTTTCTGAATTTTTGATATGATGCAGTTCAAGTTATTTTGAATAGAAATAAATTGGGTGACAAACTTCAAAAATGAATAGTTTTGATGCTAGGGGGCATTGAAATCGTACCTTGCTCAGAATGGACTATTCATTATTATAGGCGGAAATAATAGCTCTACGTATTTTAGTTTAGATTATGCTGATCAATTCTGTAATTTTTCATGAAATGAAAATCTTAAACCTCCCCCTTACCCCCTACCCTTAATTTAAAACACGAAAAAATGTATTCCCGACTACTTGTAAATGCTTTATCAAAATAAATGTTTTAATCAGCTCAAATTGAGGAAATAGTACAGTTGTTTAATATCACCTTTCCCTCCCTTCAGAAATATATTGGTGGAGTTCGCTGACTTCTTAGTAGGGCGTAGTTCATGATTTTTGAATATCAATCAATTGGGCGAATATTTTGAAATTAAATAAAAATTAGACATCCACAATTTGAATTTGAGGTGGTGCCTGAATAATTTTTTTTCGTCTTTTGAAATAGGGGTTGGGGGTAAGGGGGAGGTTTTGGAATTTCAATTTATGAAAGTTTACACAATTATTCGGCACAAAATAAAACAAAAATACGTAGAGATATTGTTTCCGCCTATAATAATGAATAGTCTATTCTGAGCAAGGTATGATTTCAACGCCCCGTAGCATCAAAACTGTTCATTTTTGGGGTTTGTCACCAGATTTATTTCTATTCAAAATAACTTGAACTGCATCATATCACAAATTCAGAAAAATCCACCGAACTTTTTTCGTTTTGTGTCATTTGGGGGGTGGGGGATAATCATAAAAAACTGCTGTTTTCCTTATTTAGGCATATTTAAACATTCGACGATACATTTGAAGGAACTCGAGAATTATTTTTATTTGCGTTCCGTAATAGGAGTTGGGGGAAAAAGGGGAGGGGGTAAGAATTTTTTTTATAAAACAGCACAATATTGTGCAACATTATTAATAATGAAACAAGTGAAAATATTGATACCGGGCTCAAAAATAAATAGTCTAATCTGCGCAAGGGGTGATTTCAACGCCCCCTAGCTGCAAAACTGATCATTTTTTTGGGTTGGCGCAATGGTAACATTGTTTAAGAATTACATGGACTACATCATACCAAAAATTCAAAAAAATCCACCGGGACCCAAATTCCATAAGGAGTTTGCGGGGTCCTTTGTAATTGTGGTTCGAATCGATTCAAAATTGGCATTTGGGGGTTTCGAGTATGACTAAAAGATAAGAAAAAGCTTTTATACAGATGCGCCAAAAAGGAAATAGTATTTTTGTTAGATGTGTGACGTAGGTTATTCTGTGCGTAACAGAATCAGAATTTTAAATCGTACAAATACCTATTTTGTACTAGCGGCAAGCTTTTGAATCTGTTACGCACAGAATAACCTACTTCCCACATCTAAAAAAAATATTTTTTATCAAATTTACTCAATTATATTTAGTCATGCTGAAAATCTGTTCCTTAAACCCCCACAATCCAATTTTGAACGAATCGGACCATAACTACAAATTTCATCTGTCATACTGGAGTTGCCATTTTGTTGTTTTTTTTTTCAACAAAAATTCCGTAATATATTTTCATCGCAATTATGAACACCTACCAAAGTTCAAGTTGATCGGACAACTAGAAGTGGGTCAAAATTCAGCTGCAAGATTTGTCCCACACATACATACATACTTATTAACAGGGAAAGTTGAATAAAAACTTTTGAAAAAGAAATTGGACATTGCATAAACTTAAAAAATTGGAAAACCTTGCATAAATTCAAATCGAATTATTCCAAACTACATTAACTCACAGTAGATGCTCAAAGTGTTCGCCATGAACTGCCATACATGAGTATAAGTTAGTCTCGAAACGCTGTCTGACGTTTTTTGAGCAATTTATGCAAAATTTTACAATTTGTAAGTTCGTACAATGTTAATTTTTTCAATTTTTGTTATGTTTTCGTGAATTGTTCAAATTAGCTTTCAAATCAAATTCCATAAGTTGGAATATGAAACAGTTGTTTGTCCCGCAATTGGGGCCAAAATGAAAAGTTAGGTAGCGAACACTCACATGTCTGAATTCCTTATGGAATTACCTTTTCAATGCTGTGTCACACTTAGTATTTTCACTATTCAAATTGTATGACTGACCAAGTGGTGGGGAGAGTGGTATGACAGTTGAGGTTATGATACGAAGATGTACGCTTGGATTTAAAATCAACGTGTTTTTGCATTTTTTCCACAACACATGAATTTTGAAGAATTTGTTTTCGGTGCCGGGTTGAATCAAACCATACCTTCAAATTTCGCCCGCAATCTTGTTTTTTGCATCGACAAAAAAATCATAATTTCTGAACCTGAAAATCCCCACATACAAATTTTGATTCAAATCGGGCCATAATTAAAATTTCATCCGCCATCTTGTTTTTTTTTGCATTGACAAACAAATCATAATTTTCGACCCTGAAAACCACCACATTTCAATTTTGAATCGAAACGAACGATAATTGCAAATCTTGTCCTCCATTTTGGAGCCGCCATTTTGTTTTTTCCCTTAGAAAAATTCCACAATGCATTGTCACTGAATTTATGTCAAAATAGCTTGCAAATGAAGTATCAAAAAAACAGTATTTCACCATACCAGTGTTATAAAAAAAGTTCTCAAATGTATTCTATTCCGGAGTAATTCAGTTCATCATTTCAATGGCAACCTTAAAGAACCGTATGTATTCAAGTTTACACCTTAATATCTGGAAAACCTTAAGCCAAACATATTTTCAAATTACAAGGGCCTTACAAAAAGTAACAATATCTGACTACTTGATGTGCATGTAATAATACTTCTACTATTTCAGGAAGCTCATATTATTTTTCCGCAAGCTCAGAAACAGAGACATCTTGAACGCATTCCAAAATATAGGCAGTAGAAAATTTTATATTTTCCATAATATGCCGATTGTAGCTAGGTTCCAAATGACACTTGCCAAATGGCAGCACATTCCCATCACCCTGATACCCGACCGACACGTGCAGTAATGTCCTGTTATTTGATTTGCAAATCTCACGAACATTATTATTTAGCATTGTTTCTATGCCTGGAAAATAATCTGAGTCTAATAAAACCATTTTCCATATTATCCTGTATATATGATGGAATTAGCCACAACCGGAAAACTCCAAAAGTTAGATTTTTGAGGGTTGCTAATTTGGGAAAATCAATCTGATGCCCGATGAGGTTTTGCCAAATTCCGCATGCACATCAAGTGGTCAGATACATTTGTAGAGTTACTTTTTGTAGGACCCTTGTATTTTAAAAATATAAGTTTGGCTTAAGGTACATCACATATCAACATTAAAAATTGAATACATATGGTTTTTTAATGTTGCTTTTGAAATAATAAAGTGAGCAGCATCGGAATAGGATATATTTGAGTACTATTTTTATTACCCCGGTATGGTGACATACTGTGCTTGTATTATAATAGTGTTGCTTTTCTAAACGATCAACATTACTCAACCAAAATATCTTAAAATCAAACTAAAAAAAATCTCAATTCTCAAAAGTGAAGTAAAGAACGTCGAAATAGTATATTTTGAGTACGTTGTGGTGACCGTGGTAACCTGAATACCGTTTCAGATCATAATAATGTTGCGTTTCCAAAGGCATGACATATTCAAGCCAAATCACGGACGTAAACTAGAAATAGTCTCAACTTGTGATGAATTACTTTAATTTTATGTTTTTTTAACTACTTTGAAAATCACCGTCTTTTTCCGAAACTAAGCATACCAATTGATTATGGTCCATTCAAAGTGTGACCGACAGATCATGATCTACAACATGCCAGAGTTTCATTGAATTCCGCAATCAACCAAAATCCCATGAATTCCGTGCGGGGTCCTTGTAAACAAACTTTTCCGATTGAATATTAGGATTTTTTAATAAAATTCTTATTTCATAATTTTTCGCGAGAGATAAAATTTGAAAACAAGATAAACGGATTTAGCGTTCTTCTCGTTAATTTTGAGGTTATATTGAATAATTATCATCACAAACGTCTAGAATTTTTTAATTATCAATACTACTTTTAATTTGAACTTTTCTCGATAGGATGCATATTTTAGCCACAAATCGTAAAAAAAAACAACATCCAACCCTGAAAAAGTCACCCACTTCCGAAACTTTTACTCAGTCGTCTTGATTTTTCCTAATTTACTCATAATTTACCCTAAATTTTCTGACCATCCACATACACCTTGACAAATCTAGCTATGAATGTCGAGAAACGTAGGAAATGCGCGAATTTAGTATGAGAAAGTATTCGGACGATAAAGAGGGTAGTATAATTGTACATTCAGTAATAAAACTTCACAATGCACTTCGCAATGCGACAGATACAAGAGAACTGACCAGTAGAACTTGTCTTGTTTCGGACTGTACTGAGCTCATCTGCTACCGCGCATCGATAGGCGTAGCGATTTTACATTCAGAGCTAGATTTGTCAAGCTATACCTACAGTAAAGAATATTTTTTGTTTCAAAAATGATTGACCCTGGACTCAAGCTTAATTTATTTTTCAGCTTTGCAAATTCTCACAAGAATGGGCAGACACTTGCGCCAAAACTTCAAGTCTCCAACACCGTGCCAATTGTCCCTACGGGGAGAATATTTTCTCTGTCTACTCCTCGGATTTCAGCCACACTCCCACAGCCCGCGATGCCGTGAAAGAATGGTACGACGAGGTCAGAAAACACGTTTTCGGTGTGGAAAAGGTCAATCAACAAACTCTACATTTCACCCAAGTCGTTTGGAAAAACTCCAAAGAGTTGGGAATCGGAATGGCGAAGAATAAGCGAGGTCAGACTTATGTGGTGGCCAACTACGATCCGAGAGGGAATTTCGTTGGTCAATTTGTGGAGAACGTGCTTAGGCCGAAATCTTGATGGTCAAGAAGTCCGAAGAAAGTGCACTTTACCTTATAACGATACCAAATATCTTTTTACATTCCATTTCATGCCAAAGATTCTAGTATGACGGCTCTTTCTTTTACATGTATCAATTTAATTTCATATCTATTATACCTAATTAGTTTTTGGGTAGGTAATGCGACCCTTTTGATACTAGTACAAATTTATATAGTATACTTTATTCAGTATTATAAATTAGTGAAAGTAGTTTTGACATTCCACAATATATAGGTATATCTATTTTGTAGTCATTTACGAATCAACATACTGTGGTGAAGAATTAGAATAAGCTAGAATAATTGATTTGTGATCTGAATTTTATTAAAAATGACTAATCGATATTGAAAGATTGAAAATATCAGTTTTTCTACAGCACAACCAAAGACTATATATATATATATATATATGTTCTTTCTACAATTATCACTGAATTCATGATTATTAATGTCCATGTTTTAATATTCACGTATTAAAGCTCAAATAAAATATCACAATTTTCTATATCGCAATCGACAATTCTTTAGGGTTAGATGATCATATGTAATTACTTACAATAAGTATTTCAAATTCAAAGGAGATCTTGTTATGTTGACAAATAAAACTAAAAAAAAAACAGTTTTTTATTTCTATTTAGTGCGTTGGCAAATAATTTGAATATTTTGAACATCAAAGTATCATAAACGTTCCTCTCATATCAAATTACAAATTATAATCATTCCATACTAAACCGTCCTAGTCTTCCTCAAACGCAGGCAATCTTATCGAACAGAAGAAGATTTCTGAACATATTTCCTTAGAAGTCATGTCTAAACCACAGAACTATTATAGTTCTGTGGTCTAAACCGACAGGTATGGTGTACGGTACTGGACAGCGCACTTTTTCTTCGCCAAACGACTAATCTTCTGTCGAAACGAAAGAACCTGAAGCGTCGCAGTATCAGAAATCAAAACTTCGAGCGGCTGGGATATAATTTGATAAATTGAAATTAAGGGTACCTACGATACATTGTATATCATGCTTGGCAATTCAGGAGAGAAAAGAAACTCAAAGATACCATAATTAATCTTAATTTAATTAAGGGCTAGTTACTCCAGATCAATTATCTAATGGTTAGAATGTGACCCTTCAAACATCATTTAAAGAATGTCAGTCACCATCTAAACTATTAGTTTAACTCGAACTGAAATAACTGGTCCTAAATCGAATAAAAGATTTATAATCATTGTCCACAGTAAACAATAACCAAACTCGCCTTGTATATAATTTTTTACACTCCACTGCATTTGTTAGCAGCTCAACACTAATTATTCAATGGCTTCGAATATTCATGATCATAAAACATTTCTACCATAATTGAACAATAATCAAATAAAATGTGAGAAGACGTTAAAAACATAAAAGAATCATCATCCATACGGAAATTCCAAAAAAAAACGTAACATGACATTGATACAAACAAAATTAACGGACCAGTTATTTAATTTACCACGGCCCTGTATTTAACAACAACATTAAATAAATCGTGGATTATCATCTGTTACTGTTATAGTTAATTTAAATATCAGGACATATTCATAGTCATTCTACGACATAATTACGAGGATATATTGAAAAATTCTTAGCCTACTATAGAACCAAACAAAATTTCAATGTCAAAATATTTTATTACTGGACATATTCTCCTGTTAATTGGATACATTTATTTGCAGCGAACCTGCAACGTCTCTAGACCTTTCAAAAAAAAATGTTTCTTCTTGCTCTGCAAACCAGACCTCCACAGCTTTTATTACCTCCTCGTTGGAAGAAAATTTACGACATTTTGAACTTTTTTTCAGTTGAGGAAAGAGATGATAGTCGGACAGAGCCAAATCTGGTGAATAAGGGGGGTGTTCTAGTAATTCAAACCCTAAATCACGAATTTTTTGCATGGCAACATGAGATTTGTGTGCAGGGGCGTTGTCCTGCAAAAACAAAACACCTTTGGATAGCTTTCCGCGCCTTTTCTCTTTAATTTTTTCCCGTAGAGTGGTCAGTAATGTCGAATAGTAATCTCCAGTAATTGTTCTACCCTTATCCAAAAAATCAATCATGATTACTCCATGGCAATCCCAAAAATCTGAAGCAAGAACTCTTCCAGTAGATTTTTGGACACGATACTTCTTAGGTCTTGGAGAACCGGAGTGTCGCCATTCCATCGATTGTTGCTTTGTTTCTGGATCGTAGAAATGTACCCAAGTCTCATCCATAGTATAAATTCGGTTTAAGAAGTCTACATCGTTTTCAAATCGAGCACAGATCGAACGCGATGCTACTACCCTTGCACGCTTTTGGTCAACATTCAAACATTTGGGGATCCATTTTGCAGCAATTTCTCTCATGTCCAAATTGACGTGAACTATATGATGAACGCGTTCGTATGAAATATTCAGTGCTTCAGATATCCGTTTTAGCCCAATTCAACGGTCTGTTAAAATCATGTCATGAACTGCATCGATATTTTCGGGAACTGACACAGAAACTGGCCTCCCCGATCGGTCATCATCTTCAATGGAAAATTTACCTCTTTTGAAGCTTGCCGTCCAATTTTTCACGGTCGCATACGAAGTACATATATTGATCACCAAGGGTATTAAGCATATCTTCGTAAATCTGCTTACCTCTTAACCCTTTTAAATACAGGTACTTGATGATGGCTCGACACTCCACTTTTTCGATTTTCACAATTTCGGTGGATTTTTTCTTTTAATTTATTGCGTAACTCTGGTTTACTTTTTTGACGTCAAACTTTACACTGACACTTCTAATAAGTTATTGTTCGTTGCTATGGTAACGCAATATTTTGTTTATGCAGGGAACTGGTCTAGGCTAACTAGATATCAATACATCCTCGTAATATGAACAATACGTTAAAATTATCCACAAAAGAATTTTCAATCAATAATAAAAATCTTTCTTGGTCTCAAAAAGAGAAATCAGAAACCTCGTGATTTTTAATGCACATGTGGTTCGGTTCAACCGCCCTTGTTAGGAAGAGATTGATGGCCACATCAACTTACACAACAAAAACATTTTGGGGGCTCCCTTTTTAGTGTGAAAATTTTCGTTTACCAACGATATTAAACTGAGGAATGAATGATTTGTTAAAAATTCACTCGCGTGTTACTCCATCAATAGACAACTTGTTGATTAGCTTCTTATCACTCGTGACGATTTATTTGTCTTGAAAAACTGAAAACTTTCATAGTAGATTCGGGAACAGTTGTACAATTGACATGGACGTTTCGTCGAATATTTGAGAAACTTACATGTCTCTTGATAATCGGCATACTGCCTTTTTCAAGAGGAAAAACGCTGTTGACTTTCATTATCGACTTTTGGCAACTAGCTACTTGAAACTGGTCATCTCAAACTGTGAACGGAGAACTACGAACTAAGAACTGGTAACTTGGAAACTCGCTAACTGGAGAATACGCTATTGCCCATTTTATATCCTGGAGAAACGCATATATTTGATTTTATTTATTTATTTATTTATTACACGGGAAGAAATGCCCATTTACAATACAATATAAAACACTTTTAATGGGCATTGAACGAACATTATTTACAGCTGTAAGTAATTAACCCTTCAATAGTCTACTTGTCATATATTTTATGATTTTTTCTATGCCCATGTCTGTAAACGTCAAAAATCGCACTGTCAACATTCCTTGTAAATGACGTATAACAATAACATGCACGTAATGAGATCTCATAACTGTTATATATTTCATTACCCTATATAGGATAGGAGGGTTGTTAAGGATTTTGATGAAAATAAGGGAAGGTTGTTGTTCTGGATGTCAGAGTGACAGAGTATTTTTGGAAAGACTTCTCTTCAGATTATTTTGTATATTTTTTTTTCCTTGGTGTTTTGGCATCGACTGCTATGGTCATTAGCCATGTGTTCTGGATTTGAATTATTAAAGTTTGGTTGTGAAAAGTACAGTCTTTCACGTGTTTGGTATCGACTATCACTGACAAACCCCAAAATATTGCCAACATAATATACACGTGCGTTTTGAGAAGAAAACTTAAACTTCTTGGTTTAATTAAATTACAATCAAATTTTTATTTACGTAGGACTTCATTTGGTCTATTTACACAAATTTAGTCAATTAAAAAATATAAAAACTTTTAGCATTAACGAGATATATTTAGGATTCAAAAAGAGTGATGCCCCTAAATGTAGACAGCACGTTATGCAATTTCTTTAAAAATAGGACACGTTTTCTTAAGTAGCATGATATGAAAATAAATGTCATGTCATTTGTATTGTCAATTTCTTGAACAAAATATAATTGTATCCGAACATTTTCTCAACTTTATCTACGAATATGTCTGATAGTAGTGAAAGTAATGAAATTATGAGCACTCCACCGAAGATTTTAGAAAAAGCTCAAGCTGCCACACATAATTTGTTACCGCTAAAATCCAAAGAAAGGTACGAAATTACCTATCAAAAATTTATGGATTGGCGACACAAGCATAACGTTAAAATAAATGGGCGTAGAAAAAGTATAGTACGTTACACGAGTGTAAGCCCATTACGCACTCATGAAATTTATTCATAAACTTTTTCATTTCGTGCGTAATGGGTTACGGAATATACTATAATTCGCTTATATATCAGTTTTAATGCGCGTAAATCGCGTTTTATTACTGGGCAGTGTCGGAAAACTCGTAAATTCATTTTGTTTATTATACGTTTACAAACCCATCTGCTATTTAATATCCATTGTTGGACAGCCTTCGTCACACGTGTGACTTGATGATTACTTAAATTGAATGCTTCTGTGCAATCTTGACTCGAACAGTTCACACTAGGTTTTCTCTTTTTGTACTTTGTCCTTAGGGGACATTTATTGATTCATTTACTTCTCATACATTTTGACATTATTACGTGATCATTCATATGACTTCTTAGGGGATTGGCTGGCAAACCACCACACCTCAACGGGAAAGGGATCAGTGTGGTACATTGATGGATCCAAGATGGATGAAAGGGCTAGAGTAGGCGTTACAGAGCTAAGTTTCGCTCTCAGACATCTAACAAGCAGAAAGTATATGCTAAATAAACCAGCCGGTAATGACACATTTGCTGCAACATTTTTTTAATGTTATGATTATTATTTGCATCTGCTTGCATCTTCTGGCATCTGACCCGGTTCGAATCCGGAGTATGAGGGAATTTTTCTCAAGTACATCGATATTGATAGGCGACCTCATTCCTTGTTGTAAAGCAAGTGCGATGTGGGTTGCCTAGATGCCAATCCCGACGCCTGGTGATTGTTTGAAGTGTACAACAAACTACCCCTGGGGTGGAGCTGCAGGTTTTCTGGGTTTTCCTGAAGTTGAAAAGTGAATAGGAAACCAAAAATCAGTAAGTTGCCTCGGAGCACATCGTCAAATAATAATAATAGCCGACCTCTACCCACACAGGCTATCCCTTTGGATACACTTTTCGAGTGTTTATGAGGCAGTATTGTTATTATTATTATAGGTTTTTTAATGTCCTCACCAAATATCTAAGACTGCCCGCATGCAGCGGCGTCACCAATCAAAACTTAATTTGCATTCGAAATAGACGAGAACACGGAATTTGAAAAATAGTTTTAGCTAATTCTGCAGCTTGTGCAAACTCTGTTGGCATTTTCTTTTTCTTTTTGTTAATTTTTTTATTATTAAAAAATATTTAATGTCGACAAAATTCAAATGGTTTCTTTCTCGTGCCGTTGCAAATTGTTGTGACGTACTCTCCCGAGAATTCCGGGCAACCATGCTGTTTCACGTCACAATAAACCCGATTAGAATACGCCCGTTGGCTGATTAGTTTGAAAGCAAATTTTCAGAATCGAATGGGTGTAAATGAAATTTGACTCCAAAAATATTTTCTGGGTTCATTTATATATGCGTTTTGTATTTTAAAGCATACTTGGAGAAATAATAATTTTTCGTGTCCTCGCCAATTGATATCAGCTTAGAACGAATTTTCAATGATTTTTTAATATATACAAACCGGTTTTTCTTACAATTTGAACTGATAAATCCTCGAAAAATACATTGCATACTTTTCACATGTGTCACATATGTGGTGTTATATATGGATCACGAAAAGAAAATTTGAATACAATCGCGGCGTGCACATGCGTTGCAATTGTTTTGTTAACATGCAACTGTGGCGTAGAAGGACCACTAGCAATTTTTTTTTGGTATCTCGACTTTAGAGTCGGACCCCCGACTTTAATTTCGGACCCCTGACTTTAATATCGGACCCCTGACTTTAATCTCGGACCCCCGACTTTAATCTGGGACTTCCGACTTTAATCTCGGACCCCCGACTTAAATCTCGGACCACCGACTTTAAAGTCGGGGGGGGGGGGGATTGTCATTATTTCATCTTCAGGGCCCTTCAATAATGAGATTACATGTGGTGAAATGGTTTAGAAATGTTAGAAATGGAGCATAGAATGAGTCTCCCATGTATATTGAAACGCTATAGAAGGAACATTTTATTCTAATTGTTGGCACCTCTTTGGTGACTCCCATGTTTCTGCCAAGATTGAATCTCTCATATCCCAGGGAGCATACCTATGTGTCCTTTTCTATGAGAAAGTTCTGAATTCGGTGTTGTGGGTTTTTCCCAAGGAGACCAAACGTTATTTAACAGGAGAGTCTAATCCCCATAAAACAATGGGGGCACTGATAGAAAAAGATAAAAGAACATTTGTGACGAAATGTGACGTAGTTGGACATGTCATGGCCGCCGTTCTCTATAGACAGTGACGGACTAGCACTTGGTAAATGAGAGTTACTGCTGACAGTTTTGTTGCTTGGTTCGAGTTCGACTCTGTACTATGACGCGTTGATGCTACAAGATTCTGATTGGCTTATTAAACCCTCGTGTTAGTTTAGTCTCTTTGGGTTTTTCCGGGTTTTCCTCCAACTAAACCAGCAAATGCGCCGTCATTTCTAGTCCCGGACTTCAATCAAGATTTTCATCTTGAAAGGTATTAGTGGCTGGGTCAGAGAAAAGCGAAAAGCGCTTTGCTGGATAAAGCATAAAAGCGCTTTACAAGTTCACTAGACGGTCCATGAAATGTCATTCGTCTACTTCGTACTTCGTAAAGATGGCGTAATTTGAAAAAACATTAGGAAATCTAATCTACGCATTGGTCTGAGACTCTAACCTCAGAGTTTAAATGGAAAATTCTTATATTGAAAAATCACGAAGACAGAGTTTGTGATGAAGTTATTTATGGATGACGATTTGAAATCCATTAATGAAAACGTGTTGGAGATTCTTAAAGAACTATATTTTGTCAGTTAACTGAAATGCTATTATTTGCACCCCTAACGATTTTCCAATTTTCCATTTTCGTTCATCAACTTCAACAAAAATACTTGTGAAGTAAAACTTCTGTCAAATTACAGACCGCTGAACCGCTTCAAATAAATACAGCGGAAAATAAAGCGCTTTATTTATTTGCAGCGGCTGGAAGAGCTGTCAGCCGTCTACCACGTGAAGCGTAAAAGCGGCTTCAACCGCTGCAGGCTGTTAGACGCACCCATTTTATATTTACAACGCTTTTGTATTTTTTTAAAATTACTTTTTACATCTATATCATTCTCAATTAATTTTTTTTCTATCGTGATTAGTTAGTTACAAACATGAATATTTGACGCCATTTTAATGCAGGGTTCTTCAAGGACCCTGCGGTGGGATTATGAACACCTGAAACGAGACCTGTGGCGATACGTAGTGTGGTTTCTTTATGGCTCGACACTCATTTCTGTACGAGTACGAGTCACCTCATGTCACAGTGTTCATAATTTCACCTCCCATTTTTTCAATCAGGTTACGACATGACTTGGAGACCAGACCACTGACGCCATGTACATGTAGCAGCCTCCATTTGAATACATTCCAATAAACATTCTAAAATTATTTCTTCTGTTAAATCGAACAAAGCACGCAACCAATTATACAATGCTCTGAAGTTAAAGTTTTCTACATTGGATTCAGTACAACCACAGAAAAAAGCAAAGTTCTTTTAACATTATTCTGTGGTACACCAACAACATAGACAACTAACCAAACCACAGAGTAGGAGGGAACTATACAGAGGCGACACTAATAGGAGGTGTCTTTGATCTTTCATTCCGTAATTTTCGTGACCTTGAAGTACAAGTTAAGTTCACACTGAGAAATTGTATGCTTGAGATAAATTTATGTGGGGAGCATAATTCACTAGGTGTATAATTTATTGAAGTAGGTATATCTAATGAATCAATGAATATCAAAATATTTTTACATTCAATATTTGTATATTGAAAAGAATTTTCTGATATTTGAACAAACTATACTTCAAAAAATAATTTAAAATAAGTGTTTTAGAAAGAAAATTTCAACTTTCTTCAAATTATGTAAGACATCCTTCAGTCTATGATAGTATATTGTACAATGAGCAGAAGGCAAGTGCTGCAATTCATACATGTGAGAAATGAGCAAACCACATGAGTTGTACAGTAATTTTTCTACGATTGGGAAAATGTCGATCCATACTATAATTTCGTACAATAACACAAAGAAAATGTCAAGGTACTCTTTAATGGAATATAAAGCTTGCTCGAATGATGGGTTTTTATTCATACGATTTAAATTTCTGCAGTGGCATCTCTCTAACATGGTTTGCAATTTGTTAAATAATCAATTACCAATATAATTAGACTATATTCTTTAATAACAATTATTAATTCATTTGCTTCAAACTGTGTGTGAACAAAAAAGTAAGCAATTGGTTGCTTCCAGCCCTCTTATCATAACAACGAGGGCATTGTGCGCCATTAAAAACTTCTTTTCACCACTCCCAACATCATGAAGTCCAACTATTTCATCCCGACCAGTGTGGTAAATTTGCTTTTATGGTCATCTCATCGATGCATAAAAGGCAATGTTTATCTTGATTCAACATCGTTCTCACCTTTATATCAATAGCTTTAAATATTGCCTCGTCTTGCAAACCAGGCTGACAAACAAGTTTCTGAGTCATTCTTTCTAAGGAACGCTTTGTAGGAAGGCATATCAATTTTTGCATGAACTTGTATGCTCGGGGACCCAAAAAATATATTGTGATGGCAAACCACTTATATTCTTGGGAATACCTCCTACCAACAGGTTTCCTCACTTTGAGCACTGATTGTGACTTCAAAAGCAATTTCAGCAAGAGGTTTGGATAGAAATTTGTCACACATATTATGAAAATCATTGATGGTCCAGTCCTCTTCACTCCGAGGTAATATTTTTTCGTGTTTTTTGTCTTCCTCAAAATATCCACCATCTTCCTGAGTTTTTGTTTCCTTGGGCTCTTGGAACTGATGGCAGCTGGTGTTTGAGTTGAAACTGGAGACAACATCGGTAGGGTCAGCTTATAAGAAGTAGCACCAGGTTCAATGTCCATTATTCCTGAGGTTACTCCACTTGGACCTGCAATCAAACAAGTATTTGACAAGTTGGAATAATTTGTGTTATTATTCAGGAAATTCAGAGAACATCCTGCAAGCATATTCAATATGCAAAAGAGAAATGGTGTGATAATCAATTTCTCTTATATATATATATATATATATATATATAGAGGTGAAAATTTGTGACTGGCTGTATATTAGTTTGTAGTATTTGTGGGGTTGCAGTCTGCAACCCCACAAATACTACAAACTATATATATATATATATATATATATATATATATATATATATATATATATATATATATATATATATATATATATATATATATATATATATATATATATAGTAGAAGGGTAGTCTTTGCTGACTAGTTAGGATACAAAGCAGGAAATTTTTTTTTTGGGTATAGCAGCAAGCAAAACGTGTACTCTTTTAACACTATATTTCCGATATTTCAACAGTGAATACTGTCATCTTCAGGGAAGCTACAAGTAACAAGCAAAATTGTACGATTAATGGAAAGAAAACTTTGAAGAAGAACCACTTACTGTGTTGATGAGAATGATTGCTATGGATGTAATATTAAAAATTATAAACAACATGTCATGTAAGTCACATGTGACAAAGATGAACAAAACACATTAAAATACGTCAAACAATAAAAATATTAATATTAAGTCATTGTTATAAAATTTGTTTAAACATTTATTTGAATTATCTCCACACGTGGAGAGATTCAAATGTAACATAAGAAATTTGGTTAGGATTATTCGACAACGGACAGTTGACATTATTGACATTAGATGTCAGACACTTTTGAAGTGTGACACGAAACCACGAATTGGCCGCTGCTAGTGGGTGAAATTAACCAATTGTCTCAACTCAAAAGAGATGAAGTGTTCCCTAAGGGAGAATTATTTAAGTTATGTGTAATATTATTGTCGATGAGGAGTAAATATGAATAAATTTCACTTAAGTGATTAACGTCAGTTTTTTTATTTAAGCAAGAATCTGATTGAGAGATGAAAGCCATTTCCATGAAAAGTCTTTTAGTGGTATTGTTTTCTTTAGTCAAAATTTTTGTATTACTATAATTCATGTTATGACCAGTGCTATTAACATGTTCACTTAATGCACATCTTTCAGGATGGCATCTACAGTCACTTTTATGTGCAGTGATTCTATCTTTTAATGTCCTCGAAGTCTGACCTATGTAAGTTTTATCGCAATTCGAGCAAGGAATACAATACCTTTAACTTCACAATCACAGTTGGTGTATTGTATTCCTTGCTCGAATTGCGATAAAACTTACATAGGTCAGACTTCGAGGACATTAAAAGATAGAATCACTGCACATAAAAGTGACTGTAGATGCCATCCTGAAAGATGTGCATTAAGTGAACATGTTAATAGCACTGGTCATAACATGAATTATAGTAATACAAAAATTTTGACTAAAGAAAACAATACCACTAAAAGACTTTTCATGGAAATGGCTTTCATCTCTCAATCAGATTCTTGCTTAAATAAAAAAACTGACGTTAATCACTTAAGTGAAATTTATTCATATTTACTCCTCATCGACAATAATATTACACATAACTTAAATAATTCTCCCTTAGGGAACACTTCATCTCTTTTGAGTTGAGACAATTGGTTAATTTCACCCACTAGCAGCGGCCAATTCGTGGTTTCGTGTCACACTTCAAAAGTGTCTGACATCTAATGTCAATAATGTCAACTGTCCGTTGTCGAATAATCCTAACCAAATTTCTTATGTTACATTTGAATCTCTCCACGTGTGGAGATAATTCAAATAAATGTTTAAACAAATTTTATAACAATGACTTAATATTAATATTTTTATTGTTTGACGTATTTTAATGTGTTTTGTTCATCTTTGTCACATGTGACTTACATGACATGTTGTTTATAATTTTTAATATTACATCCATAGCAATCATTCTCATCAACACAGTAAGTGGTTCTTCTTCAAAGTTTTCTTTCCATTAATCGTACAATTTTGCTTGTTACTTGTAGCTTCCCTGAAGATGACAGTATTCACTGTTGAAATATCGGAAATATAGTGTTAAAAGAGTACACGTTTTGCTTGCTGCTATACCCAAAAAAAAATTTCCTGCTTTGTATATATATATATATATATATATATATATATATATATATATATATATATATATATACAGTGTCACCGTTAAAGTCCGCATCATATGGGATTTTTTTTTATTAGTCAGTTATTGCAAAATTAGAGTTCGTGAACAGTTTGTGCTTTGAAAATTATGCAAAATGACTTTTACGATGTCTTCCTGTTTATCGGCTACACCTGTCAAATATGACATTTTTTCTAAAAAATTACTAAATGTCAGGTAATTTCTCAATATTTCGAGAAATATTATATGAAAAAGTTGTTTATTTTTAGATTTCCTACCCACCTACAAAATTTGAACCAGTTTGAACAACTTTGATATTTTTCTCGTTTTCTTAACCTTACAATTTTTCAGCTAATTTAAATTTAGTCAAATCTGAAAAACCAGTTGAGATGTAATACACACATCTGCTGAAAGAATTTTTTTCTGATTAAAATGTTTCTAATTGGATATTTTCAAATAAATACAAATATACTGAAATAATTATGTCTAATACTTGATGCAAAGTGGCTCTAGTTTCACTTTCACTTTAATAATTTTTATCACATGAAGACATTTCAGATAAGTGCTATAACTCTAGAAATATCAAATCAATTTGCCGTTCAAATTCTTGCTAAATCAATTTCATACAATTATTCTCTGAACTTATACTCAAAAATTAATCATCAATCAAGGTGCTGTTGAAATGGGAAGTATGCTATGGAAACAATAGAAGTGAATGTTATGGAAATTGATATAAAGTGTTTGACAGTTTCAAGGTTATGAAACAGTAATTTTTATCAAGTAGTAGATTCAAAATGCTGACTTTGCAGGAAAAAATAGAAATTGTACGCATTTGCGGTGAAAATACAAGTCATAGACAAGTTGCGAATATTTTCAATGGACGGCATCCTGAAAGAAATATTCACCAGTCTACTGTGAGCAGGATTATCTCAAAGTTCGAATCGACGGGTTCAGTACAAAATACTTTCAAAAGACCTCATAATCCAAGAGTTTATGATGGAGAAGCTCAATTAAGTGTATGCCTAGATGTGGTAGAGCATGGGCAAACTAGTATAACAGATATTTGTAATAGGACCGGTGCTAAAAGGGAGGCAATCAGGCCGTTTTTCGATTTCGATGGCCTGATTGCCTGAACATTAAAGATGATAGCCGTAAATTGAACCCCATTTGGAAGCCCCTTCTTCCAACCGTAATTACCAGGCCACGTGAAACTTATCCGCAATCAATTATTATCCCATTAACTCCAACTACACAGCAGGCACCAGCAGACAAGACAAACGAGAAAACCCGTAAGACCCGCCCACCTCCAGGTAGCCAACCACCTATAAATACTACAGTGCAACCAACATCGGATCGTCTTTTGAGGAGTAGGCAGGTTGAGACCTTGATATCTCTCAAGACCACGACTCGAGGAGTAGGCAGATAGAGGCCTCGCAGTCACACTCTTGAAAATGGCTCCAAAGCAGGAGCCGAAACGTCGAGTTATAAACTCTCAACGCGGTTCAACCCATGAACTTAGTAATGTACATATTTCTGACCGCGGAAACCTTTCCGAACATACATACATACATACATATATATATATATATATATATATATATATATATATATATATATATATATATATATGTACATTACTAAGTTCATGGGTTGAACCGCGTTGAGAGTTTATAACTCGACGTTTCGGCTCCTGCTTTGGAGCCATTTTCAAGAGTGTGACTGCGAGGCCTCTATCTGCCTACTCCTCGAGTCGTGGTCTTGAGAGATATCAAGGTCTCAACCTGCCTACTCCTCAAAAGACGATCCGATGTTGGTTGCACTGTAGTATTTATAGGTGGTTGGCTACCTGGAGGTGGGCGGGTCTTACGGGTTTTCTCGTTTGTCTTGTCTGCTGGTGCCTGCTGTGTAGTTGGAGTTAATGGGATAATAATTGATTGCGGATAAGTTTCACGTGGCCTGGTAATTACGGTTGGAAGAAGGGGCTTCCAAATGGGGTTCAATTTACGGCTATCATCTTTAATGTTCAGGCAATCAGGCCGTTTTTCGATTTCGATGGCTTCTCTGATAAAACGAGAAGTTCTTGAACGTATTGGGGCGATGGTTTTCGTTTTCTCGAAATCTATGGGGTGACCCGTTTGGATGAAATGAAGAGCTAATGCGGAGCTGGTGTCTCGATTTCTAACTGAAAGGGAGTGTTGATAGGATCGAAAATGGATCTGTTTCGAAGTTTCTCCTATATAAGAGTGGGGGCAGATAGAACAGGGAATTTCGTAAATACCATGGTCTTCGTTGGGAATTTTGTCTTTTGTTGGTCTGATGAGGTGTGATAGTTTTTGTTCTGTGGTAAAGATGGTTTTGATATTTGCTTTTCTGAAAAGTCGACTGATTTTGTCCGTCACCCCTTTGATGTAAGGGAAGAAGACTTTGGATCGATGGTCTTCAACCGTTATGTTTATGATAATGCTTGTACTAAAGTTGACTGATTCCACCCTGATTTGGTAATGTAGGAAATTATAGCATATTAAAAAAACTTGGTATCATAAACAAACCTTTCAGCATCTCTTGGAAAATAAAATAGGGATATTCCTTTGCCAGTCCTGGAGGAGCACGCACGGTATGCACAAACAGTTCCACCTTTCAAAGACATGTTTTAACCACATACATACGTTTTTTTTAGGTATGTGGTTTTAACTCGAAATAATTCATAATTCACACTATCAGTTTACAAAATAAACAATAGCACAACTTCAAAACGCAGTCAAAAGCAGTGTTGCCAATGTAAGATGTCAAAATTACTTACTAACAGTTGCTGAAACCCCCACATTTTCGCGCCCTTATTTGAAATTCCTCACAAAATCCTCACGTTGATGAAATTGATAAAAAAAGATATTTTTCATCATATCATCAGTAAAATCAATGCATAAAATAGATACACTATGATAAATAAAACACGGTTTTTATGCATTTTTCATTTTTATAATAAACGTCAGTACCAACAAAAACAAAAAATAACCCTTTAATTCAAAAATAAATATATACTGATAACATAAATAAAAAACATGAACAAATAATTCTTGCAATATCATAAAAAACCACAATGAATGATAAATGACTATGAACACAACTATACACCCTAATAGCACCATGAAGTCCGATGGTAATCCATAGGACATCCTTTCAGGACATTCGGGACGTCCTTAGGATGTACAAAATTGGTACCGCGGACGTCCATTGGACATCCATGGGAAGCACCAATGTCTCGACTTCTCACCAAAATTGGACGTTCTATAAGGATATCCAATGGACGTCCACCTGGGATGTTAATCGGACGTCCCCGAATTACATCAATCGAAAGTACATCTTGGACGTCCTTAGGACGTGCAATATTGGTACGTCCTTAGGACGTGCAGTATTGGTACCGCGGACGTCCATTGGACATCCGTGGGAAGCACCAATGTCTCGACTTCTCACCAAAATTGGACGTTCTATAAGGACATCCAATGGACATCCACCTGGGATGTTAATCGGACGCCCCCGAATTACATCAATCGAAAGTACATCTTGGACGTCCTTAGGACGTGCAATATTGGTACGTGCTTAGGACGTGCAGTATTGGTACCGCGGACGTCCATTGGACATCCGTGGGAAGTACCAATGTTTCGACTTCTCACCAAAATTGGACGATCTATGAGGATATTCAATCGACATCCACCTGGGATGTTCATTGGACGTCCCCGAATTACATCAATCGAAAGTACATCTGGGACGTCCTTAGGGTGTGCAGAATTATCACATGTGTTTGTTCCTACATCTCTTTCAGGACTAAGATTATGATATTGTTGTGGATTACTGGAGATAACAATTTGGATGGAACCAGATTTACTTACTAGGTAAGCTCAGCACTCTCCCAGAGTCATTCAATTCGGTTTTGTACATGTTTAAAGGATACACACAACTCTACTTATCTTACGGAAACATCTTTTTCAAACCAGTGTTGAATAGGTTAGTAATAACTATTGAATAGTATAACAAAACTTTTATTTTCATTTAAAGATATAACTACACTGAATGAACACAAAATAACTTACAGAACAGTCACTAAACTAATTAATCACAAAAGAGGATAGAAAAGCCGCCATAGCTGGTAAATACTCAACAATTGTCTGTCAATTCGTCAACACTTCACTTGAACACAGAACATAAAACACAGAAAACAACTTTATGCACGGAATCCATACATAGAGGAATTGTTCGGTTTCAATCCGTATACGAACTAGAGAGACAAATATAAATTTTTTATTTTCATTGTTGTGAAACAGTGAATCTTATTGGCATAAGCACAAACTCGAGAATATGGCCCCTGATTACCTCAATGATAGTGAAAAGGGTTTTAATTCAGATGGGTTGTTTTCGCTGTAATGTTTAGCCCTATTGTAAATATGCGATCCATTTTATTTATACCTCTTCTGTAAAACCACTAGCTGGGATGTATTCTTTGGATGGATGCACCTAGGAAACATTCCGAAAAAAGTTCAATCCAGGACATCCCAAGGAAGTCCTCGCTGGGACATTTTCTGAAATTCACTGATTGGGTTTGGGTAACTTTTGGTAACTTTAAAATTTACCGCTAGAGCCATGCGTGAGCATTCGTGTCTCCAACCGATGTTCCCTTTTGTCCAATTATTTGAAATGAATTCAAGGCTATCGACTGTACTTGTTTGATAAAATATTGTTGATCCTCACATAATCCTCACATTACAACACACTCACAAATTACCCGCTGAGGTCTAAAACCCTCACAATGTGAGGAATTCGTCACATATCGGCAACACTGGTCAAAAGAAACTGATCCCAAACAAAAAGTGAGGTTGACAAATATACCAGTTATTTAGCGCATGCGCAAACAAATTTCAGCTTCGTTATTTGACACGCCGTCGCCTCTGTATAGTTCCCTACTCTGTGACCAAACATCTTGAGGAATTGAGGGCTTTCTGTATACAAGAAGAAGAAGAAAGTAAACGTGTAAAATTAATGATAGGAATTGTAAATACCTAGAAATCCCAACAACATAAGGAAATTCCCTAGTCGTCATAAAATGTCAATGTCTGTCGTGTTTTGTGTGAGTTTTCATGTTCGTTCTGCAAGGTTAAATTTTACCATTCGGTCTGTTTGATATAATTTTACAATAAAATAACACGTATTTCATTTAAACAAAAAATATATTTTGGTAATCACGCATTCATTTTTGTGTTCTGATTGTTGTAATAAATTAATAATTGCTCACGTTTAAAGATAACTGAAGAATACTACTTTCAATTTCTTATCAGCTAAACCAGATTCGAACTGTAATTATTTCAAAATTGAAGTTATCTGTGTAATATGATTCAGTGCTTCCAGAATCAGTATTATTTGATATAATTCACTCCTAAATCATGGCTAATGAATGCAAGGTGAGTAACAAATTCTACAGCTGGAAATCTATTGAACATACCTATATTTTTCTATTCAGGATTGTGGCTGTACATGCAGAAGATGCATATCCAGTGATCATGATGTCCAGCTACATGTAGAAATTGAAAATCTCAAACAACGCCTGTTTGAAAAAGAAAACCATATCGTATCAATGGAGACTAATTTTTTAAACGAAGCTAATAAATTTCCAAATGGAGAACTAGTTGCTACCAGAGATGAACTGATAACTTGGCAAGATAAGTACAAAAGGTTGGTGTTCGAGGTTTCATATGCATTGGCTCACAACTGTCACATGTTATTTCTTAAATATTGGGTTTTAGGATTCAGTACTTTTCAACTACCCAAATGTGGGAGATAGTTTATTTTATGGCCTGCTATTGACTTTTTCTAAATGGTTTATTTGTTGGATCAAAGTATTGAAAATTTGACATATTAACTTATTTCCTCATAAGAGTTGTATTGAGGCTTTTACTTGCAGTCTTGATTGAAAATGCAAGACCAAATATCGTAATGCAAAAAGTAAGAAAGTTTGATGATCCTGTTTCAGTGAAAGATTTGAAACATAATTGCACTTTTACTGCCACAAATGAAGTTGTTATATAGCTGTATTTGGATTCCTTGAAGTGGACTGCTCACAAAAATATTAGACAGTTGTCAATAGAAGCTGGTGTGTCCAAAATTTGTGCATATAGAAACAGAATATTATAACAGATTCTACAGAATTCTACTTTTCTCTGTAATATTGGTGTTTCTAACAATTGACAATATACACAATTGTCGATATTGGTTTTACGAAAAACCCTATCTCTACAGAGAACATCACTCCCAAAAATCAGTAAAACTGGATATCTGGGCAAGAATTCTCTGAGATCATGTCATCGTCCTTTTTTTATTTCTGGTTATTTTTATGGAAAGCTTTATCTCGATTTATTGGAAAATTATCTTGATCAAATGATTACTCAAGTCCTGGAAAATAACCCCAATCTTTGAAGCCAGTTCTTCACATGTACATAACCAATGAGATGCAAGTAGAAAATCTGAGTGGAAGGTAAACCAGGTTCAATCGAAAGGCCAACTAGATCTCCAGATTTAACGCCACTTGACTTTGCCTTCGGGTCACTCGAAATCCAATGGTTATATCAGTAAGCCAGTGATTTAGAGAAGTCAACAGCATAAAAATAAAAAATTGGGACTCGTAAGACACAGAATCTTCTTATTCGGTAATATTTTTTACTAGTGAAATGAATAACTTGTATTCTCAAAAAACATGAGAATTAGTTTTCTGTAAAATTATTTTTAGTATATATTTTTGTGCTACTTCCAACACTTTCTGTTGATGAAGTATTTGGGTAATAGTCCAATTGATTATTATCAAGTTAATTTTCCGTGAGTAGCTTCATTTTGATGAGATGCCCAACTTGATCGTACACAAATTCTCGATTGTGGTAGCTAACAGGAGTTGCAGGGATAAAATACGTCGATTTAACGATTCTCAAAAATGTATTACTGTTGGCTTTTTTTCATCTCAAGATAATTATCTAAATTATTCGAAAAAATATTCGTCCTACAAAATGTATGGTTTGATCAGAGAGTCCCCTCCTTCCAACATGTATTGATAACAAGGTCATCAAAAATGATTACTAACTAGCTGATTATTTTACTGTTGCTTAGTTAATATTGATATAATTGAACAGCCAAATTGTCCTACAAATTCCGTGATACCTTAAAATTCATGAAATTAAAAATCAATTTATTTTCTGCAATTTGCTATTGTAGTTCAGTCCCACCGGTACACATGCGCATAGCAATGTTACATATTTTCTTAATAAATTCGGAGTGTAATAAGTATATTTAATTCAATAGTAAATTTTACCACGTGTTTCTAATTTACTCAATCAAGAGTCGGAGAATTCGAATATGTTCAGAAATGATCGGCTGCTCTCGGGAATTGTCCCTACTAAAATCGCCTATTGAAAAAGGCCTGAAAAACTTCCTGAGCATTGTAAACAACCAGATGAACAAGACTATTCTTCATAGATGATATGGACTTCAATATTTGTTGTAATCCTTGGAAGATATATTTATCCAGCCATACACAGTACAGCTTTTTTTAGCCCCCCCTCCTGTTTACATTTGAACGGTTTGACATATAACCTTGGAACAAAAACCATTTTGAATGTTATCAATTATACTACTTTTTGAAATAAAATACATTATGGTTGCACGATAAAGGGGCGGGGGAAACATCAATTTAAAAATTGAAAATGGCATAGGGGTCAAATTACATATCTTTGAACAGAGAATTTGATACTCTTTTCAACCTCAAAAATTTTTTATTCTCGTTTATACGTATTTTCACAATTTTGATCTCTTTGCCTACCGAAATTTTCAAGGTGATGTGCCCCTAGCGCCATCTCTCGTGTAATATCAAGAAGTTACCTATGTTTTTGCATCACTGTACGACCTTGGCTAGGAACTTGTTAGATATTTCAAAATATAGCATGTTTTCGGAGTATTTTTATAATTTTTCTACATTCATGCAAAAAGCAAAACTTTATTGAACTATATTCAGTGGAAACAGAAGTTCTTTATTGCACTAGTGCAATAAAGTTTTTATTGCACTCATCTGTCATTCTACTTCAACGTGCTGTCATCATGACAAACATAAACGTTTAAACCTAATACATATTTAGCAGATATTCTGTGAGATTGGCAATAGGTACTTCACTACGAAATATTCATATTGAAAATTGCACCAATTGTTCATTCACTTTCAACATTGAGGGTAAAAATAAAGTTTGAGTTAAATTGTTCGTAACATATTACTTCCTGTTTCAGTGCAAATCGATATTAATAATAAAGTATTCAAGTTGCGCTTTTCATTTTCCTACACCTAGTGCCGCACCTCAATAAATCATTTTTTGCTCTTTGCATGAAAGTAGAAAAAATGTTGTATGCATCATGCAAACATTGTTTATTGCACTCGACGTGTTGTCCAACTCGGTCTAACGGCCTCGTTGGACAATTTCACGTCGAGTGCAATAAACATTCACTTTTTTGCACTTGTTGCATAAATAACTATTAATTTTTTTTTTTTTGAAAATTCTATAATCAGAATTTGAAAATGATTACTGGAGAAATCAAAAGCTTTAATTTATTTTATTACCTCCTTCCAAACCGTTTGACGGTGATTAACTTGTTAACATGATGCACTACTGTCATAGTTTGATCAGTAATCATGTCAAAAATTATCCGAGATGGCAGAAATATAATTCCTGAAGATTGTACTTGTCTTCCAATGAGTTAATTAAATAATAAATATTAAACTGAAAATTATTTTTCAGATTATATGAAGCGCACAGAAGGGTTCAAAGAGTAAACCAAGGACTGGAAGATAAACTTTTGAAATTGGTTGATGTATCTGAAACTGATAAGACTACCCTAACTAAGGATGTGGCGATTTTATCACACAAACTAGCTGAGGCAAACTATGCTATAAAAAAATTGACTGAAGATAATGTAAGTAGATCTTCTTGCTTGAATCTTATTGTGACTGCTATATTCTTTAATCAATCTTGATTTATATAATATTGTTTTTCTATAGCATTGACAAAATTTGAAATATTTTTGTCCCTAAAATTATCTATAGTAAACCACAATTATATAAATTTGAATTTTGACTTTAAACTGAGTTTTAAATCAGACAGTAACAGAACTTATAGAAGTATAGGGACATATTGATGGTCACTTATTGTATTTATTTTACTATTTCTGGTAAGATCTACTTCAATGTAGGGGTGCTAAGAATGATTTATTTTTCAGTTTCAAACAACATTTGATAAATACAGCTTAAAAAGCAGCTTTCGGGTATTTTAGTCTCTTATTGATGTTTATTATTTCAGGAAAGGTACAAAAATGATGTTAGCCTAGCTATACAATTTCTTCAATGCAAACAAGGGAACTTTGTTGCTCAAAGATATGATACGGTAATCAAATGTTACAGCAGCAATGAATTGCGATATAGCTTAATATTTTCAATTTTCAGTTACCTCCCGAAGTGCAATCTCAAGTTTCCAACTACATGACTACAAAGAAAAAACCTGAGGAACGTAGGTCAGTTCCAGAGATGAAAAATATCAAAGTGCCAATACCTACTTTCCCTCCTACGGCGATGGTTTATTCAGTGCCAAAATCTCCTAATCCTGAAAGGAAATTAGAAGAAGACGTTGAGTTAGCTCCGGTTGACATAGTTTCGGCTGCTATAATGGCCAAAGTATTGGAAGAAAGGCAAAGGGAAAGAGTGAATACGAAGCATTGTGATACTTGTACCTGTGCAAGAAATTTGAGGATAGTTTACGATAATACACATCATAGTATTGGAACCCAGACAGGGGACTATAAGGAGATGCTGTGCTTGCGGTGTAATGATAATGTTCTTGCTAGTGCTACTAGTAAGTGGTTTTCATTGGTTTGATTGTTGTGGAAGCTTCATGGTCTTATGTTTAGGGCTATGAACAGACTAGCAGACCAGACTTTCTTGGAAATATGTTTCGTGTTTGTAGTGTGGAAAAGACCATGTTGCAAATAACAAAAAAACTTGTGTTCATGCCTGAAGGTATTTGTCATCTTCCCTACTTAGCCCAACGGGATATGAGTTGGCCAACGTTCAAAGTATATGACAGGGTTCAGTTTTGTAGTCTGTCCATAGCACAACTGTTTGGTTAATGGTTGCAGTCCAGATTTAAATCAGATGGTTTACAGTAATTGTATCATTCGTATCTGTGGAACATTGAAAGTCAAATCACCAAAACTATTAATATATTGAATATTTTGTTTATTCATTGATTGAACAGCTGAAAATAATGGATATGATATGAAAGCAGATTACTGAAATTTCAGAATTTCCTAGTTATTTCTAATAAATTGTTTTTATTGGAATTCAACCTAGAGAACCAAAAATAGTAACAACAGGTTTATTTGACTCATTGAATAAGTTAGCAAAGTCTTGCTTGCACTGAAAACAAAAATAAACAGGGGACTTGAAGTAGCAAAACAGGCAGTTTTGTCTAAAAATATGCAACTTTCCTTCAACTGCCGCGATACCGTTCACGACTTTATCGAAGTGCAGCGCTGTCCGTCTTGCTGGCGGTACCACTTTGCTAGTTTCACTCCTGTAATGAAACAAATATTCAGACGAAAGTGAAAGGATGAGTAAATTATGTGAAGAAAGAAGAAATCTACCGAATTAATCAACTTATTAATATCAAAAGAGGAATGAGACTGGCTAGAATACTTAAAGAAAAGTTATTAATTAGTTCTGTTCCCATTTCTTACATATGAATCTGACGATAAAAAACTATCAAATTAGTATCATAGAGATCAATTTTAACACGGAGTTGAAAACTATAAGATATTGACAATAACCTTATTAATCCGTATACTCACGTTACTTCTTGACAGGTATCAATTGATATTTGAACAGATGATAAGCATATCATTCAAAACTAGTCAAGTCAGAAAAGCAAATAAAATTAATAGATATCTTCATGATGCTGAAATTTTCTGAGAAAATATTGTTTTGGTGTATTTTACGTTTTTTGATACTCTGCGTTATAATTTTATTCTGAGAAAAATTCGTAAATTGGCTTTGCGGATTTTTCCGGGTTTCCCTGCTCCTGTAAAAGCGAATGCGCCAACGAATCAATTTAAGCCGCCCGGAGCGCCAATTTTTTTTATTGTTACTTTGTTTTATTTTATACTTTAGAAAACTTTATACTTTAGATCCAGTAATTTTTCTTGAATTAGCTATCAAACATGTTCAAACAGATGATACATCTGTAATTATTATACTTGATAGTTGTTTTTATGCAGTGTTGATTTATTGGGAATAATGACTTTACAACAAAATTTGGGATCTTCAGACCATTTCTTGTCTGATGATGATTCCTTCTCCTAGTCCTGTTTTTTTTGTCTGAATTGTTTGCTTTTCCTTATTTATTGTAATATAGAAGAATCTCAATTAGCTGTTATCCTTTTTGTTCTGAAAATGTTTATTATAAATTTGAATTGAATGTATTTGATACTAAACTCTGGATATATCAGGATACAAAATTATTCAAAGTAATTTATCTTGACTACATGGGTTGAGTAACATGAATTTTTTATCATATTTTTGTGTAATTACATTTGTTAGTGTCCAATAAACGATCTGGAGTTGTAAACTTTGTTTTATTTTCAAAATTACTGTCAAAATATCTCTTTTTGGCACTTTAGACTCACCTTCTTGACCGTCTTGTATGCACCTGACGCATGGTCACTCCCAATATCGAACATTTCATGTATCACAACAGGAAATCATGGTTTTTAATTACACAAGTACATTTCCTATCCTTCATGATGGGATGTAATTCCTTCCTTATTTTTGAATAAGCATTATCCTGCTTGATGTGTCTTCCAGTACACTTCAACCGTAATCAAATGTATACATTTTTTTTTTCAGGTATCCAGATAGGAAGAAACGCTGATCCAAAAACCCACAGGGTTGTGCCTATTTATCCGCTAGAAGGCCTAGAAACAATTTCTACTCAAACATCGTACAACATTGTCAAAGTACAACCCAACAACTTTCTCATAGATAAGTCAAAAGTTAGTTCTAAAAGCTCTAGCTTGATAGATTCTAATAAATCTTCGCCAAAAATCGATGTTATTCCAAATAGTGTCTCAAAAAGTTGTGAAATTAAAACCCAGGATAATTTGATTGTCTTCAATGTTAATGAGAAAACCGATCATCACCGTCTCTGTGACAAATTACAGCCAAATTTTGAACTTGAGTCAAACTTGGAAAAAGCTGATACCGAGACAAATGAAGACAGAATCAGTGCCAAAACTACTTCACCGAAAGGTCCCAGGTATTGCTCAATGCGCGTCCAGACAGGCACAAAGAACATTTTACTTGACAAGGCTTACAATAACGTAGCGCCTATTCTCTACACGAGAATCCATAAAGTTAAGCATGAAGTTTCAGCACAAATGAAAGAAAGCTCAAATACAGAAACTAGCAGCGAAAAGTTCAACTCCATAGCTACTGATACTTCCACTCAGAACCAACAGAGAGTTGCAGAATGGATTCAGAATAACTTGGAAGATGACTTAAGTAGCTCTGACAATTCTAGATCAGAACTCTTAGGAAACCAAAAGATTTTGAAGGCTGATAAGGTTAAGTATGCTGAAATGGAGGAGAATGTGAAAAGATTTTTGTTTGGGAAGAGCGAATTTTTGAAAACTGTTGAGATAGGGAAGATGAAGTATCAGAATCTCAGAGATGGGGAGCAAAGTGGTAGCAAAGAGGAGTCTCGAACTGAAACAGACATATAAAACTGAAAAGTCGGACAGTTTCGTCTGTCTGTATCCATCACATTTTATTAGTTTCATGCAAATACATAGGTGACATACGTTGGACACCTTTGAGAAATTTAAAATGCTGTTGCCAGAAAATGTTTCTTTGAAATGGATTTTTGCTTAGAATGTTTTTGCGATAGTTACATCAAACTGAGTGAAACTGAACTGCACGTAATATTTTAATTTATTTTATTTAATGCGTAATGAAAACGTAATGAAGAGATGGAAAAATATTGTCTTCATTCTTCACATTTTTCTCAGTTTGAAACAAGAATGAATATCCTTTGTTTAAAAATTTTTACAGTTCACCAAATCTCCAATAAAATACAGGATTTTCAAACTGTTTACTGTCACCAAATCGCAAATAAAATACTGGATTCATTTCAAAATATAGTAATTTATATCTACATTTCGGATTGGTAAATTCGTTTTTGTTCCAATTTGAAATTATAGAGGAGTTGAAGTATGTAATACCTTCTTCACGTCAAACCATGCATACCTTCGTTTTTACATAATCCGAAATTCTGCCAAACTCGACTTCAAAAAGTGTTTCATTATTTTATTTTTTGAAAAGGGCCACTGATCTTGGTGCATCACTAATACTGTAATACTTGATCAAAGGATCAATATTATTTTTGGTATGATTGTTTTGGGGATTTTAGCCTTCCACGGTCTGAAAATGGAAAAATGTTAATTCAAGGAAAATCAATTCAAGTGTAGATTATCTAAAAATTGAATAGATACATGTTAACAATCAAAACTTTCTTGCTTTTTCATCGCAATTTCTTTAATTAAATCCCCAAACAACCATGTCCACAAAATCAAACTTTTAACAAATTTTATCATTATATTTTATTATTGAAATAAATTTCATCAAATGAGTCATTATTGTCAGTATCTGATTGCTCATGTAGTTCATTTATTAAGTGTATCTGAAATTTGCACCATTCTTTATCATTCAGCTAAAAGTTTGATTATTATTTTCGTTCAGTTTGTTAGATGTAACACGTAAAGCTAGACATTAATGACATAAGTGTTTTGCTGAAATTATTTGTTCAATAATATAAATTTTTTCTCTACATTCAATGAATGTCATCGCCATAGTTTCAACATTATTGAAAGAAACTTCAGTGTTGCGATCAATAGGTTCCTGCTAAAATTCAGAATCAGTTCAGTCATAACAAAAGTGAGACCAAAGACAGACGGATGCATATTTGTTGTACTGGTAAACACAAATTGAATTTAAATATTTAGTAAAATTGAAATTTGAGGTTGGTGATAAGAGACATTGATTTTATGGCCGCTTACAATGTATAACACTTATCAGCCTAAATACAGGTACAGAGTCATTACGTATGACCATAGTAATACATGGCATCACACGTTAAAAGGTAAGGGCTGCATCTTCCCTAGCTCACACAAGACTTCCGAGGGTTGCGCGTAGGGGTGCAATCGGTTGATGGAAATAACAACAACAACAATTTTACAAACAGATTGAAATATATACGAGTTTGAATTTATTATACATTTTCGTTCCTACTTGGTTTTATAAATTTATATCGATATCAGGAGCAAATAAGAAACAGATTGCCGGGTCCACTAATACTGCTAACTGATAATCGTTTTTTATTTATAATAATTCAGTAGCTTTACAGTAAAAGTTTCACCTAATTAAATACATTTTCTAATGTAATTAGAAGTACAATTTGATTTGTATAACAATTAATGTAAAATAACAACGCATATACAGATAACAATTTAATAGTTCAAACATTCAAATGGGATCTAAAAAATAATTTAATGGGTTTAAAACATCTTGTTCGATTGATGAATTATTTATTTTATTAGAAATTCATATTGAGTTATCGAGTAAATATAATTACAACTTTTATCTGTTTTCCAATGAGTTTTAGTTTAGTTCTCGTTCTCGTATTGAATAAAGTAAAACTCCCACGAATTATAGAGCTATAAAAAATGTACCCACATAGTGCATACATTGAATAATACATTGATATACCACAAAAATTAACGAACAATTAAAAAAACTGAAAAAAGTAGTGAAAAGAAAGATGTGTGAAATATAAATCAAATCAAAGCAGTTTGATCGGAATATCATAAGAATTAAAAAGTTATCTGTTGTGTATACATTTCTTGAATTGCTTTAGAACTTAGTTTTGGACTCAATTGTGTTCTTTCCGTCATCCGGCAACCCTCAGAATTCTTCAGCACGGTCGAAAATGTCCGTCCAAGAATGCCAGTCACCCATCTAAACTGTAATAGCGCCAAGGATTGTTTGGCTTCCTGATCAACAAAAAAAAAATTGTTAAAAATGTGTTCTTTTCGTCAACCGGCTACATCCTTAGAGCAAGTCTTTGAGCTAGGGAACACGCCATACTTCTTATCCACTACAGTTGTCTTCTTAAAAATTTTTGGTATTTTATTCTCTAGGTTCTCACTTTCCTAATAAAAAACGTATGTTTTTCGAAAATTTTATTTGGAATGCAATACGTTTGTTTTATTTTCATTTCCTGTTTTATGATATCTGAAATAGGATCATAAATGAGATCCGAATGTTTTTTTCCTGTGTCAACATGTTATGGGTATAATTATTCCGTTTATATAATTCGTTTGAATGTTTATAAAAGGGCAATTTGCAGGTGCATTTCAAAGCTTTGTTTTGTAGTTTCAAAATAGAAATCTTGGCAGAGACTCAAATAGGAATAAATAAGATATATTGCATTTTGAATATTGTGATACACATTTTTTACAGTTTCCTAAATTTTTATATTTCAAATTCCTTAGTTCACAGGTATATGGTTATATTTTTTGTCACTATTGGAATAGGAAGATAAATGTAATTTTCTGATATTTTTCGGATTACATCATTTGTTTGTTTTTGAGTTTCCATTGTATGTTTTTTGTATATCCTAAGATAAAAATTCATGTAAGCGATAGAATTTCGTCATTTATAAATAATTGTTAATATGACTCTCACACTGTAACAATGAATAGGTACTTAACTGATTGGTTCTGGAGGACAAACACGGACTGAAAGAGTTGTCGATTATGAAATCCCCAAAATGCTGTACTATAACCAAAGTGAGACTGGATGAGAGTGATAGACCCTTTTTGATTTGAAGAACTCAATTCATTTGAAACAACTGCATAACAGTTATTTCTGATGCCATTTTTTTGTTGATGCTGTAACATGCTTGTAAAATTTCAGTCTGTTGATATTCCTTAATTAGAGTTTGGAATATTTTTTGTTTGTCAAAATTTGCCTGTTCAGACTTGACTTGAAACGATCAAACCTGAAGGTTATTATGTTTGTTTTATTGGTGTTAAAGTGAGAATATAGAATGTAGTAGGGTTTAAAATTTTCAAGAATAATTTGTGAATAATCAAAGATAAGAAAGATTCGAGGTACCAGGGTAATTTAATCTTAGAGCTAAATATTATTGAAACGTGATAATATACTGGTCTGTTGAATAGTGTAATCCTTGAGGATATAATTGAGAAGTGCTGCTAAGCGGATATTCAGTACTAATAGATTCTAATAAACACATCTTGAGATGTTAATTTCACATACCGAACTTGATAAACTTCTGACATTAAATTATATTTTGACTTTCATACCTGGTCTTTGTATTCCATCATGTGAATGGATAAACTTAACCCAAAGCTCAAGGTCACCTAATGCAATAAAGTTGCGGTTGCAAAATTTTATATCCAAATGTCTGTAACAAAAACATGTAAAGCGTTGGGAAATTATAAGTTGGAACCTGAATTTACATGTGTAAATCTCATATTAAAAAGTAAAACATGAAAACTTTAAAAAATAATGAATACAAACTTAAGAATTGTAAAGCTGCATACAAATTTGAAATTATAAACTGAGTTTGTATACATCAGATGGCAAAATTTAATGATCATCTATTCTCCATTATAAAAGCCTACGGAGACGACCCATTACATACAGTGGAGGTGAGATATAACTATGGGAAGGTGACTTTCAGTCTAACTCCACCAGTTAAATCTCTGACCTACCTATCTAAACCTGGAAAGCAAAACAAAAGTCACGTTTAAATTAAATTTTTCATTTTTTGCACAAATACCTGTTAGTATACAAAAAACTTACTTAATTTTAAGAATATGTATGTATACACCACACATGTTTTGAAAGTTTCTTCTCCCTTCCATAGTCTTCTTCCATCTATAGTCTTGAGCACTTGCATTCAACTCTACAATCACCAGGTAAATATAATTCCTATTATACCTGCATCATAATCCTTCTCAAATGCACTTAACAGCCTGCGAAATCTTCAAGATTAAAACACACCGTAATAGAAACATGAATTCCTTACAAGAAAGGTTATCTTGAACGATGGAAAATAGCGACTAACGTTTGTCGCAGATGATTCCACATCTGACCTTATGAACATCCTGTTCATATTTTCAATAAATTCAACATACCAAGTTCACAGTTTTAACATATGAAATGTCAAATAATCATCCAAATGCTTTTAAAGCACTAGCAAAGATTCGTGCCCTAAAATTCGTTGCGCAAGCTCGAAAGGCTCACTTGTGCACTTGTATCATAATATGGTATTTCTATAACCGCTTATATACCAAAGTAGTCTTTGACTCTTCAGGTCTCAATGCGAAGTTGATGTTTTCCGATAAATCTTATTTTGTGTCAGCATTTCCGCTCTAGAATGGAAAAATTGAAAAAAACACCGCTTTTGTTGAAAACGAACCTATTCTTGCCAGTGGGGAAGCCAGAATTTTTCTTTTTTGGGGGGTGAGGGGTGGCTGTATTCTAATCCCAATAATATATTTAATTTTACAAAAAGGGGAAATTGCCAAATCGTCGAAACTTTGAAAGATTTCGGGGGTGCCGGTACCCCTGGCTACGCCACTGATTGTTACATGTTGGAAAATAGTAACAGTGAATTCAACAACCATAATGTTTTAGAGGATTTAAATACATGGTGTGGGTTCGATCTCGGCCGGAGTTGATTATTTCCTCTTTTTTTTCGTGAAGCGTAAATTATTGGATATTTCGATAGCCTATCCATGTAGGATAGCTATTGAGTGTTCATTTTCACATAGGAAAGATCATGGCCTATGTTGAATGAAGTATCGAGCGTTTTTGTCCAAGAGTTGCGTTTATAGAAAAATGTTGTGTGTATTTCGATCACAAAGTGTCATTCCCGCGCTCCAAATATTACCACGCTCCGCTTCGGGAGCTGAAAAGGAATTCCATTGAAAAGTATTACTGTATTTCTTGCACACATTAACACAAAATGTTGGGAGGGGTGCTCTGAAATTATGTAATATTTGAAACTAGCCAATCCATAACCATCGTCTCTATTGATTATCGTTCTCCACATTCAATATATATATTTTAATCGAATAAACATCCTACCACCCTTGTGGTCTGTATAAAAACAATAAAATAAGTTGATAGAATTGATGAAAAAGGTAAAAACTAAGTAAACTAGTCAATAAACTTGAAATAAATAAATATTTTGTATATAAATCAGGATGGATTTATCGAGGGGCAATATATAAAAATATAAATAGAAAAGTTATTGGGTATAACCCTCAATTGTTAACACGTGTCTACGGTTGCACAACAATTTGAGGGTTATACCCAATAACTTTTCTTTTTATATTTTTATTTTATATATATATATATATATATATATATATATATATATATATATATATATATATATATGATTTAAAATAAAAACTAAGTAAATTAATCAATCAAATATAAAAATGAATTTAACTGTGAAAGTCTTCCCTAGCCCCGATAAATAGTCACTTGAATTTCACCATTAATTTTAAATTTTTCTTTGAAATATGGAATAGTGGGTTCATAAATCGCCTTCTTTTCATTGTTCACTTCTGTTGGCTGATTTTTATTGGTTTCAAAGCGTATTGTAGGATCGATTATGTAAGCTGTGTCATGTTTACGGTCTATTGCTATTATATCTATCCTTCGATTACTCTCGTTACTCTTCTTGTATCACAATTATTGTTTTTCTGGCAAAGATTTTAAATCATCGATACTCAGTTTATTTGCTGTTGGCACTATTTTCTGAATAACACTACTAACTTCTGAGCACTCTCACTAAAACTTTTGGCACCCTTAACATTTGAAGACCAGACTTTGTATTATCATTACCATTCTTTAAATCTTCTTCATTTCAATGAACCTATTCCACTCCATTCTGACAGATCACTCGCTACAAATGAAAAATTGTATTTTTATGAATGAAATGCGGATGAATCATTTTTAGCAAATAGCTGAGAGCTGAAGAGTAATACCTACTCTTGTAAGTGTAAGACTTCTGGTTGCAATTGTTCATGCGATTGTACATGTATGTGAAAACTTGATTTGAACTGAACGCTTTCCACATAGACTATACGAGTATGATCAAAAAGGAAAGTATTAAATGAAAATGATTTGATTATAAACCTAACATGAACTGTGATTTGTGTATCTGAGATTTTACATTGTCTTTGAGGATTGGAAGTTGTTGCACCAATATTGTTTCATGTTTCTCTCACAGATATTTGAATTGCACAAGAGTCAAATTCAAGCCTTACTCAAACCAAACATATCAAAATTTTCGTTTTGAAGCTTCAAAAAATAAAAATTATATCAGAAACCTGCAATAACTAATGATCTAGTCCGTTTCTTCTACATCAGTAGCTTTCCTGTCAAGTAAAATGTCAAACAACAACAACAAGAAACAGTTATTACATTGTGAACTGTAGTTTCTTTCTAAAAATACTATTGAGGACAGGAGCATTCCTCAAATTCTATATTTTGCCCAAATAGTCTGTTGTTTGGTACTTTACTAAAATCAAACCAAAATCTTTGAAAATAAAGAAAATTTGGAGTATACTTTTCAATTTCAAAGTGTTTTAACTCAGTGTCCCGGATGAATAAAATATAAATAATATTGATCACATATTTAGTAACTAGCTATCTCAAAGATTTAGTCATATTTACTGGCATGTCGCTAGAATTTGAAAGAAAAGTAAGTTCTGAAAAATTGACACTTTCACGGCCATGTTTTGATTTACATACAGTAATACAGGCATTTTGTTGAAATTTTCATAAAGTTTGATACTGATACCCAAAATTGATGCATCAACTGATAAAATCTTTTTGGCCAATTTATATTTACTGTAGATTTAGGAATAGTGAAGGACCAAATACTTATTTTTAGAATTGATGTCTTGTGATTTAGTTTTAATTTTGTTCATAGAGAATTTCAACAGCAATTATTAGACTTTTCTGAAAATTGCTCTAAATATCTAGTAGAGTAATATTTAATAATAAAATTTTGGTGTTAGTGTTTTTCTTTTTCTAGTTGTCAATAATAGAAACGTTATCCAAGATACGTACAAAACTGGTAATTCCAATAGGTCAAACCACTGCTCGATGAGAAATTTAACTTATCAAAAATTAATAAGAAAACCATTCATTGTGAAATAATGAAATAACTCATTCCCTTTTTTTTATTTTTGGGATGAACAAAAAAATATTTTAAATAAATTTGAACCTCCTTCAGTATTGACATTTCTATTGAACAAATACAATAGTTGGTGTACCAGTTTTTTATGTATCTTGATTTCTACTAAGTATTCAAATTGACTGTCCAACTGGAAATAGTGGCAAAACCTAACTTTTGCTGTAACATTTTTTTTAACGTGACTGCTGGACGAAATTATTTTATAACAAAAATTCTTCCATTTTGTGAGAGACTGCTTTCAATCTCTGAATGTGATATATCGTTTATTTCAAAGTTGAAGGGATTTGTGCTAAGATAGAAATTCTGTAATAATCATCAGTGTAATGTGGATTAAAACTCTACAAAACTGTATAATTTGAAATGTAAATAAAAATTCAAATAATTTGGGTGTGTATTATTGAGCTATCATCGCCAATGGTGAATCTATGAGAGATTTCGTGCAATTCTGTGTAATTTAATCAATCCTCACAAGATTTTGTTCAAAGAGTGGCCTATCAGTCAAGATTTTTCAACTAAAATTTTTTCGAATTTACTCGTATTTTTGAAGGTTTTAATTAATTATTTACAAAAATAAAGGCCATCGTAATATTATTAATAAATTCACAAAGTTAGCAGAAACAAGGGGATTCTTCTCATGGAATTGTATTTTATATTATAATTCCAGTGGCGTCGTAGAGGGTTACCTGTTGTTCCTTATCAGAAAAAAAATACTAATTTCTTTTATCTAATGCCGTAAATTTGAAATAACTAAGCTTTATAAAATCAATCAGGCGTAGAAAGGTTATACCTATGCATCATTAAAGTTCAAAAATTCGAATATACAGGGTGTCCCAAAACTCAACGACATCCTTTGGAGGGCTGATAGTCCAGCTCATGAATGACCAAATATCACAATATGGCCTTAGTGAAATATTGATAGTTTTGGAGATAATGGCACTTTAATGAATTTCGTGAAAATCGAAACCTTTGGACAGTATTTCGAGAAGTACAAAACTTCATAGTTTAAGATTCCAATTTTTGTTATGCAACCTTTAATAACCCTTCTATTGATTGAAATCCAAAATAAAAATATTTGTGCAATAACTATATGAAGAATAAAAAATATTTGCCCGGTTCACGAGTTAATTTATTTTATTACCCAGGTAGCACATCATATCGGCTGAATCTTGGTTCCATATTGGGCCAATATAGATATATTGTGAATGAAAAATCAATATTGGTCCAATATGGGTGAATATTCAAAAAACAATATTATATTAATAATATTGGTGGAATATTGGTTGAACTAGTATGAATGTAGATTATCACATGAAATATTGGTTGAATAATTTCTACCAATATCGATAATACAATATTGGTTATATATTGTTTTCCTCATCTACAGTGTGTCCCGCTTTTCATGAATACACCCTAATATCTCGTTATTAATAATGGGATTTTCTTGAAATTTTGGTGGTGATTATATGTTAGGTAAATAAAGTATTTGGCATAGTGAACATTTTCATCGACCATTGGCGTGCGGTGTTGGGTGGTGAAAAAAACCGTTTTTTTGGGAAAATTATATTAGGACTCATTTTAGATAACTTTTTTCATCAGATTGAGAATCAGCATCCCCAAAAACCACTCAATACATATTTTCGAAATCTCAAGAACTGATTTGACCAGAAAAAAAATTAAACTAACTTTTTCATGAATACACCCGAATAGCTGTTATTATAAATGTGATTTTCTTTTAATTTTGGTGGTGATTGTATGTTAGAAAAATGAAGTATTTGACATAGTGAACATATGCATTTACCATTGACGTGTTGGGGCGAGGAAAAAGGCGTTTCTTGAGAAAAGGATATTAGGGTTTATTTTAGACAACTTTTCTTATCAGATTCAGTATGGAGTATCCCCAAAAACCCTATAATTCATGTTTTCAAAATCTCAAGAGCTGATTTGAACAGAAAAAAAATTAAATTCACTTTTTTCATGAATACACCCGAATATCTGTTATTATAAATGCGATTTTCTTGAGTTTTTGTGGTGATTGTATGTTAGGAAAATGAAGGATTTGGCATAGTGAACATATGCATTTACCATTTGCGTGCGGTGTTGGAGGGAGAAAAAATGCGTTTTTGAGAAAAGGATATTAGGGCTTATTTCAGACAACTGTTTTTATAAGATCTGGAATCAGCATCCTCAAAAACCCCTCAATTAATATTTTCGAAATCTCAAGAGCTGATTTGAGCAGAAAAAAAATTGTTTATTTCCAGCTTTTTAGTTCAAATACCCTGATCCTATTGAATATCAAACACATCCGTTTCGTTATATTCAGTATCCTTTGCAACTGCCCTTATACTACAATTTAGTTATTTTCGAAGATACGCGCTCTTTGTTACCGTTGGCTTGCCGATTTGTGTTTTTAAGTAAATTAATGAAAAGAGTGCTTTGAAACAAAAGTTTTTGTTTGACATTCGGTAATCAGTACGAATTGTCAAAAAGTCAAGCAGTGTTAATAAGATGGCACACAACCGAAGAGTAGTTCTTACAATTGGAGAAAAAGTAGAGATTATCCGCTTATTTGGTGATAATGAAAGATCTACGCGTCAGGTTGCTGGAATATTCAATGGAAGGCATCATGATCGAGAACCAATTTCTCACGACACCGTTGCCAAAATCAACAGATTGTTCGCAAGGACTGGAGCGGTTTTCAAGACAAGACCGGGGAAGTACAATTTAAATCAGAGACACTATCCAGACGACGAACGTATCTTTCAGAATTTCGAAACAACCCAATTGGTACTGTAAGGGCAGTTGCAAGGACACTGAATTTAACGAAAAACAAAGTATGGAGATGTTTGAAACGCAATAGGATTAGGGCATTTAATCCAAAATTTCTACATACTCTGTTAAATGGTGATTTTGAACGACGGTTTGAATTTTGCTTATGGTTGCAGGGTAACTATCTTAACGACAGACTTTTTCTGAAAAAACATGATGTTTACGGACGAGGCAACGTTTACAACAAACGGTGTGGTATCTAGTCAAAATTGTAGGTTTTGGGCAGCTGAAAATCCGAATTGGTTAATTCATTGTAAAAGCCAGTACAGAGAAAGAGTTAACGTGTGGTGTGGCATATTTAACGAACAAATTGTTGGTCCCTTTTTCCTGGATAACCTGACTGGACAAAATTTTCTACATTTTTTACAAAATGATCTCTATGACTTTCTCATGGAATTGCCATTAGCACAGAGACAAAACTTAATCTTTCAATTAGATGGTGCCCCCGCACATAATTCGCTGATAGTTCTGAACTTTTTAAATTTAATTTTCCCTATGAAATGGATAGGTAGAAATTCTCCTTTCGAACCATGGCCCCCTAGATCGCCAGATATTACCCCTTGTGACTTTTTTCTGTGGGGGCATTTGAAAAATAAAGTATATGCTACTCGGCCTCGTATAGAGAGGAACTTTGCTTTGCAATCAGGCAAGCGTGTCAGGAAATAACTCCCAAAACTTTAAGAAAAGTGAATGGACGTTTGAGAAGAATTGTTGAAAAGTGTATTGTTTCTGAAGGTAGTTATGTTGAAAACACAAGAATCTGAAATAATATAATATGTAATTTTATTACATCAGTAAAAATATACTTTAATTTTTTTTGCTCAAATCAGCTCTTGAGATTTTGAAGATATGAATGAAAGGATTTTTTGGGATGCCCATTGTGAATCTGATAAGAAAAGTTGTATAAAATAAGCCCTAAAATCCTTTTCTCAAAAAACGCCTTTTTTTTGTCCCCCCAACAGCGCACGCCAATGGTGAATGAATATGTTCACTATGCCAAATACTTCATTTTTCTAATATACAATCACAACCAAAATCTCAAGAAAATCGCCTTTATAATAACAGATATTCGGGCGTATTCATGAAAAAAGTGAATTTAATTTTTTTTCTGCTCAAATTAGCTCTTGAGATTTCGAAAATATGAATTAAGGGGTCTTTGGGGATGCTGATTCTGAATCTGATAAAAAAATATCTAAAATGAGCCCTAATATCATTTTCCCATAAAATAGCTTTTTTTCACCCCCCCCCCCCCCCACTCCGCACGCCAATGGTCGATGAATATGTTCACTATGCCAAATACTTTATTTTCCTAACATATGGTCACCACCAAAATTTCAAGGAAATCGCATTATTAATAACTGAGATATTAGGGTGTATTCATGAAAAGCGGGACACACTGTAGAATAAATATTGCAATCCAAATATTCCAGTCATATCGATTATAGGGGAAAAACTATATTGTATTTCCAAGTTTGATAGCATATTGGTTTAATATCATTTCCACTATATTTGACAAATTGTAATAACTCATATTGCGTCAATATTGGTTGAATGATATTTACCAATATCGATCAAACAATATTGTCTTCACATCGTTTTTAACATCTAGAATAAATATTGCAATCCCAATATTCCCCTCATATCGATTCTAGTAATGAAAACTATCTCCAAGTGTGATTACACATTAGTTGAATATCATTTCGCCAATATTCAACAAATCTTATTAATCAATATTGGTTCAATAATATTTATCGATATCGTTAAAACAATATTGTCTTCATATTGTTTCCCACATCTGAATTGAGATGAAATTTGAATATTGGCAGAATATGCAATGAAACATATTGAAATTATATCATGATCAAACCTGGATAAAAATCTGCTAGATTACTTTACAGAACGTCTTCTAAAACCTACGAAAGTATATTAAGTACTTCCCATAACTTGTTTTCAAGACAGCTCACTCAGTGGTTTTGGCGATCAAAAGGCAGACTTTGGTGTCACCTTCATCAACTAAAAGACATTTAATAATTTACCAAGGTATATTGACATCCACCAATATATCCAAATGATATTGTACCAATATCGATAAATATTTTGAGGCTATTATTGCTTCAAGAATATTTCACCAAAACTATTTCTAAATTATTTAAACAATATTCGACCAATGTCGCAAAATGTTTACATTTTACTTCTTGACAATATAACTTTTGAATATTGTGCCAATATTGTCAGAATATTGTATCAGCGATATTGTACCAATATCGCCGAATATTTTGAGGCCAATATTAGTTAAAAAATATTTCGCCAATATTATTCAAGTAATATTGGACCAATATCGCCGAATGTTCACATTTTTTTTCTCGCCAATATTGCATTTCAAATATTTCGCCAATACCTATGTACCAATATTTTACCAATATGAGTGTGCTACTTGGGTAGCTTACTTGGACTCTTCATACTGTAAACAAAATCACCACTCGAACCTTGCAAATTATTTCAAAAATGCTAATTCGGTGTAGTTTTTCACATGATACAATATTCACTATCTTCCACTTGAGTAAAAAAGATATTCTTAGTTTACTGCAATAGGAGCTCATTGTGAAATTATTTCAATAATTAGGAAATCGAATGAAAACACTTGGTAAATTGAAGTGACAGGTATTTATTGACGACTAAACAAAAGACAAAGAAAAATTATAAGAGAATGTTAACTGCCTGCCACCAAGTCGAATGCAAGCGAGTCATCTTTTAAAAAACAATCTTTTTATTTATTTAAGGACCGGCATCTGGAACGGTACAATAATTGGCCTTTTTGAATTACCTGATATTCTAATCGGGGAAATATCCCGATATTTTAGAAAACGAACTGCCTACTCTTTTGGAAGATGTATCTTTGGCCATACGCAGGGCAATGTAGTTCCAAAATGACGGCTGTCCAGTGGGAAATTATTTGGATCAAACCTATCCACAGAGATGGATCGGCCGTCTTGGTCCCATTTTGTGGCCTCCCCAGTCTCCAGATTTCAATCCGCTAGATGCATACCCAGTAAATGATGAACATGAATTGAGACGTCGTATTAATGAGGAAGCTGTCCAAATAAGTGCCGAAGGAAGTACACGTGTTGGGTATATTCAGTTCAAAATCAGTGTTATACAATTGATGTTTTATTCGAATCTGTAGAAACCAGAAATCAGCATGATTTCAAACAGGTGAAAGATTCAAAAGAGGAATCTGATTTGCGAGTTATCATGGAAGTTATTTATTTATGCTGATGACGGCCATGGTGCTAACTTCATTTATATCGGCATTTTATCAGGTACTGATGATTAACCCCGTATTTGAAAACAATTCTTACTTTTGTCAAACCTTGTTTATCTATAATGGTAGAGTATTCTCAGCAAGGAAAAATGTTGGAGTCTTTTTGTGAGTAATTAGTTTGAAAGATGCTTCAGAACAATAATCATTATTTAAACGAAAACTAGACATAGAAAAATTCTGTATTTTTCACACAAGTTCATATAATATATCTTCTGTGAAATAAGAAAAAATCAACAATATTAACCGGTCAGATCTTTATAACAATATTTTTTGGAAATATTGCTCTCGTTATTCTTGAGTGTATAATATTCATAATTTCTGTTCCTGGAAGTGGCCACATGGCACACCTAATCGGTGCATTCGGTGCATCAAATCGCGTTATCTGAAGCAAATATATACCTTCAATCTCCTCTGTATATTTGAAAAATATATACATATATATTTTGGGTTCAGCCGATCTTATTGAATATATCCAAAACAGAAACTTCAATTTCTTCGACGCTTCGTTCTGACATAATTTTCATTATTTGTAACTCAGATAAAGTCTTGATCTACCCTGTATATTGTTTTCAAAAATACTCCGAAAACATATTGTTGCATTGGCCAAGTTTGTTACTATGGTGCAAATCAAAAACTCACTAATAATTCAGTGATATTACTCGCATTAAAGTTCAGTCTACAATGGTATTGAAGTATATTTAAACTCTAATTCACTCTAAAATAATTTATTTAACGAAATGCAATGATTCACAATGCTCTAATTTATATAACAATCACTCTATTATTTATATTCGACTTTCACTTCACTGACTGCCGTCTGTCTGCTGCGTCGTTCTTTTTACATTCACTGTTGACTTCTCCGGATGCTCTAGAATTTTCCATCGAATCGTCCAGATCCATCGAATCGTCCAGATTCTTCTCGGTGCATAGCGCATCGCCCTCAGCTTCGCCACATTGCCCCCTTCTTAGAGATATTTCGTCCCGAAATGTCATCCTTGGAGTGTGTCTATATTTGCAGGACTCCCCATATTTGCATCGTGAAGTTCGATGGAAATAACACTCCACAGTCTTCATGTTAGGTCGTGGAATAGGATTACAGCAAACCAAAATCTGGATGCCGCTGGATCGGAATATCGTCTCCAACATACTTCTTATAACTCTCCAATCCAGCCCATCAATACCACAGGATAATTTTGGGATTGCCAAGTCCACCAGATTCTGGTCCACCATCGTGTCTCTCACTTGAGTGAGGCTCCTCCAGACATCTTCATAGGACGGTTTATCTTGGGAATGCTTCTTGGTCACCAGGTAGTAGATGTTCCTCTGGCCCTTCTTCAGTTGTAGCACACCTCCAATTTCTAGATTCTGTTTTCGTAGTGTTTGGAGTTGGCCAAATTTCTTGAAGAACACCACAGCAATGCCCCTGAACATTCGAAGATCTTCTGCGACGCAGTGTGCTAGGGCGTAATCGACTGGCACTTTGAAAAGGTCCCGTGGCTCTTCTCGAGTTACCCCGTGTGACACTTTCTGTCCATTTGAGTATAAGGACATGAATTTCTGGAACGTCATTGCATCCTCTGGTGGTCTGAGGGTGCGGACTTGATCATGATTTCCAGCGTAAGGGGCCAACCTGTTGAAATGAACGACCCAGGGTTTACCTCTGGGTGGCTTGTGGATTCGGTACAGCAGGTCGTTTATCCTCTTGATGATCTTATACGGACCTTCCCATGAATTCCGTAACTTCGGTGACAATGAACAATGAACAAATGAAGATACTGGTCCCAGTATCTTTGATGGTCAGAGACTACCTTGTACAAGTGGCGATTGATAGTCCTGTTCATCCGCTCAACCATTCCATCGGACTGCGGATGTAGAGCTGTGGTTCTCGTCTTGCGGATGTTCAGCAGTTGGCAGATTTCTTGGAACAGGTTGGATTCGAAATTTCTGCCTTGGTCCGAGTGCAGCTCCAAGGGGACACCGAATCGACATATCCACTCTTTCACCAAGACGTCCGCGGCGGTGATGGCTTCCTGGTTGGTTAGGGCATAGGCTTCGGTCCACTTGCTGAAATAGTCCATTGCCACAAGGATGTATTCATTTCCGTGATCTGATACGGGGAACGGGCCGGCGATGTCAATGGCGATTCTGTCGAATGGACTACCTACGTTATACTGGCGCATCGGGGCCTTAGGTCGTGTCCGAGGTCCATTGCTGGCAGCACAAACAGCACAATTTCTGCACCAGTCATTGACATCAACTTGACAATTGACCCAGTAGAACCGTTGCCTTACTTTCTGCAGGGTCTTCGTCACACCCAGATGTCCTCCAGCAACTCCATCATGGATCTCTCGGAGTACTTCATGTCTTCTATTCTTGGGAACCACTATCTGACGTCTGTCCTCCCCACCATCTTCGGTCTCCAATACACGTTTCAGGACCCCATTTTCCAAGGTAAGGGAGTTCCATTGGGCCCAGTAGGATTTGATTGCTGGGGAATATCTTGCGATTTCCTGCCATGTCGGTCTTTGATCACTCTTTTTCCAACCGATGACTAAACCAAGATCTGGATCTCTTTCTTGGTCTTTCTGGACCTCGTTGTCATTCCAGTTGTTGTCAACTGCCGTGGTTCTACAAATCGCGGCTTCCTTATCTTCTGCTCGTCGGCAGTGTTAGCAGTCGTCTGGGCATGGTCTCCTTGACAGGGCATCTGCGTTCTTGTGGCAACTTCCTGCTCGATGTTCTATCTCGAAGTCGAACTCTTGGAGTCTTTCGATCCAACGTGCTACTTGGCCCTCGGGATTTTTGAACTGTAGAAGCCATTTAAGGGCTGCGTGGTCGGTCCTTAACAGAAATCTTCTCCCGTACACGTATTTGTAAAATTTTTCTACTCCCTTGACATCAGCCAACAGTTCTCGTCTGGTGACGCAGTAGTTACGATCCGGTTTACTGAGAGTTTTACTAAGTATCCGATCACCTTCTCTTGCCCATCCTGGATCTCGGACAAGACAGCTCCAAGTCACACGTTGCTGGCGTCCGTGTCCAAAATGAATTTTCCACTTGGAAGGGGATAACTCAGAATCGGTGCGTTGATCAATGCTCCCTTCAGTTTCCTGAACGAGTCTTGGCATTTTTCGGACCACTGAAACTTTGTTTGTCCTTCCGTGAGCCTGGTCAGTGGTTTAGCGATGTTGGCGAACCCCAGCACATATCGGCGATAGTATGTGCACAAACCAAAGAAACTACGTAGTTGGTGTATGTCTCTCGGAATAGGCCACTCCTTCACTGCTCTGATCTTCTCGGCATCCACTGCTACTCCGTGCCCAGAGACAACATGGCCAAGGTAACGTACTTCTTTTTGGAACAGGTGGCATTTCTTGGGGCTCAGCTTCAATCCAGAATTTCTCAGTCGCAGGAATACCTCCTCCAGGTTTTTAACGTGGTCTTCGAACGATTTGCCAACTACAATAATGTCATCGAGATATACCAGACACGTCCTGCATGAAAGCCCTTTCAGAACCGTCTCCATTAATCTCTCGAATGTGGCTGGAGCATTACAAAGTCCGAATGGCATAACGGTGAAATGCCACAGTCCTGAGCCGATGGTGAAGGCTGTCTTTTTTCTATCTTCTGGAGCCAGTTCTACCTGCCAGTATCCACTCTTCAGATCAAGGGTCGAGAAAATCGTGGAGCCGGCCAACGTGTCTAGGGTGTCGTCTATTCTCGGAAGAGGGTAACTGTCTTTCTTCGTCACGTTGTTCAGTTGACGATAGTCTACGCAAAAGCGTGTTGATCCGTCTTTCTTCTTCACCAGAACGACTGGAGAGGACCATGGACTGTCGGATGGTTCAATAACTCCATCTTTCCCCATATCACTGACTATTTTGTCAGCCTCTTCCTTCTTGGCAAGAGGAAGTCTTCTAGCTGATTATCGGATTGGTCGAGCATCCCCAGTATCAATTTTATGTTGAACTACATTTGTTCGACCCCCTTTTCCTTGTTCGGTATCGAAGATGTCTTGGTACTTCTTGACTAATTCTTTCAATTTGGGCTGTTGGGCTGGTTTAATGCCCTTGGAAGAGAGGGTAACCAATTTTTCCAGTTCCGCTGTCAGGTTGTTGTCTTGACTAACAGTACCGTGTACACTCCTGATCACAGAGGAAATTGACGAGCAGTGACCCAAAACAGTTCCTTTCTTCAAAGTCGCTGGGTAATAATTGACATTCATTACCCTTACTGCTACAATTTTATCAGCACGCAACAAAGTCTTGCCTAGTGCAATCCCTCGTCCAATTTTCTCATCATGAAGCTTGGCTCGAATTTCGCTTCCATTGCTCGCACCTCCATCCAAACGAGCCTCCAGTATGGTTTCAGCCCTCTCGGGTATACTACATCTTCAGCCAGCAGAACACGAATCATCTCCTCACTTCTTCCATGTAGCACCAGCTCTTCTCCGTTAACACGTAGGACGCCATCTTTGAAGTTCAATTCAAACCCTCTGGAATTCATGATGTCCATTCCAATGATTGCGTCGTCCTCAATGTCCGCTACTAATGCCCGATGTTTCACTTTTGTGCTGCCTAGAATCAGTTCAATCGGTAGCTCACCATGTACAGTGGCCGGCTCTCCTGTTGCTGTGCATAGCTTCCAGGATGATGGTTCTATTCTCTCTGATGTTTTAGTGAAAGCAGTCTCAAGGATTGTCCTAGTCGCACCTGTATCCAGCAGCATTGCGCAAGGCTTGTTGTTGATGAAACCGTCTACGAAGGCTCCTTTGTTCTGTCGTTGGAGGACAGCGACATATGCGTTGTTCACCGGGGCTCGCTGAGTAATGGCCGACGATTTCCCCTTCTCAACAACCTTCGTTGGTTTCGACCTCTTGAGGGTTGGACATTGACTACGCACGTGTCCAAGTTTCTTACAGTTCCGGCATCTCACTAGTCTTCTCTCAGGAAACATTTCCTTCACCACCTTCCTTATGGCAGCTTCCAGGTTAGCAGGCTCCTGTGGGATAACTCGGACTTTACTTAGGCTTCTGCAAGATTGCTTCGCCGCCTCAAATTCCAAAGCGCGTGCCAGTGCATCCACGAGATGTGTTGGACGAGCTAGTGTCAATGTTTGTATGGTTTCCTGGTCACGAAGTTCATCTAAGAATGCCTGAACTGCTAGTCGCTCCATTACCTTCCTTGGCGAACCAAGCGTGCAATGTCTGCTTCAAACTCCTGTAGGGACTCGCTTGATTTCTGGCAGCGGTTTTTGAGTTGTGAGTGGTATACATGTTCTAGATGGGTCTGTCCATACCGTAATTCGAGATGTTTAATCACCTGCTCGTAGTCCTCTTGTTCTTGTGCCGTGAGGGTTTGTAAGATATTTGTTGCTTCTCCACTCAACGCCAGTGTTAGTGCCACAGCTCTATCTCCTGCATTCCATCCATTCGCCGTTGCTGCAGCTTCAAATTGTCGGCGGTAGTTTGCCCATGGTGTTTTTCCATCAGACTGAGGTGGTTTCATAGAGAGTTTTCCTGTTTCCGAACTGATCTTCACATCTTTCAGACCCTTTTGAACATCATCCAAGTTCAAACTCAGTTCCAGCATTGAATTTTCATTGACAGACTCTGTGGTGTGGGTAGTGTCAATCTGGTTTTCCAATTTACTGATTTTCTCCTTTATTTTGTTGATTTCCGCCTCGAGTCCGCCTTGGATTTTGTCACTGATTGATTCTGTCATTTTGTCCATTTCCAACACAATCTCATCTTTGATTTTATCACCCATTGTTTCTTTCAGTTTTTCTATCTCTTCCTCAATTTCACCTTTGATGCCGCCTCTGAGTTCATCACTGATCGTTTCCTTCAATTTCCCCATCGCTTGCTCAATTCCATCTTTGATTTTCTCCATCTCTGTCTCGACAGTTCCCATTCTTTCTTCTAATCGATTCGCTACGCCACAAATTTCTTCTTTCATGTAATTCGAGTTTTCTAGAAGCTTTTCTTCCAAATTCCTCGAACTTTCTTGAAATTCTTCTTTTAGACTATTCGAATTTGCTAGAAGTTTCTCTTCCAGATTTTTCGAGTTTTCTTGAAGTTCTTCCTTGAGAGTATTCGAATTTTCTAGTAGTTTTTCTTCTAAACTCACCGAATTCTGTTGCATTTTGTCTTCCATTCCGTCGAGTTTACTCATTATGGAACTCATATCTATTCCAGAAACTTCGAATAGAAATGTTTCTGGATCCTCGCCCTCCTGGATTAATCCCTCAGAAAGTCTTGCCTGAAGCACGGCCTTTTTACCACTTGTATCAAGTTCCCTCTCCTCCAGTTCTTGCTTCAATTCCGCAACAAAGGCGAACTTTCCTCGAACACATTTTGTCTTAGTCTATGTCTCACAGTCTATTTCACGGGTCACCAGTCTATTATTATTATTATTGTCTATTTCACACAGTCTATTTCCCGGACACCAGTCTATTATTATTATTATTGTCTATTTCACACAGTCTATTCCACGGCCACCAGTCTATTATTATTAATGTCTTTTTCATACGCGAGAAGTGTTAATGCACACAACTGTCCACTTCACGAAAAATGTTTATCAGTCACTGTCTATTTTTCGCAAAAACAATTGTCCGAAATACACAAACTGTCTACTAATCACGAACACTCTGTATTTATATATTTAAATCCACTTCTGATCACTACTGTTGTATATTTAAACTCTAATTCACATTAAAATAATTTATTTAACGAAATACAATGATTCACAATGTTCTAATTTATATAACAATCACTCTATTATTTATATTCGACTTTCACTTCACTGTCTGCTGCGTCGTTCTTTTTATATTCACTGTTGACTTCTCCGGATGCTCTATAATTTTCCATCGAATCGTCCAGATCCAACGAATCGTCCCGATCCATCGAATCGTCCAGATTCTTCTCGGTGCATAGCGTATCGAAGGTCATATGCGGCCTGCGTGAGTGTTCAGCCCCGGCATCGCCCACAGCTTCGCCACAGTATGAAACTGACATTTTACTACAACTTCAACACTCTGTACTTCGTGAACTTCACATAGAATTTTTGTGTGCCCATGGTAACTCTTGTTCACTATGTCCAGCTCAACAACAGATTGAAATTTTGTACAACTTTTGCATAAGGAGTGTCCTTTTACCGATGAAACTTTTCAGTTGAAAATGAGGTCGTTTTTTCGGAATTTCTTGAAAAAAAAAGGAAAAATCTGTATTCAGCTACAAAAAAGTTACAGCTTACTTGAAACATAATAAGTTATATTTGAAGCAAATTTCGTGAAAAAAAAAATAATTTTTGCGCTAGAAAAAAATTGAAAACTGAAAAAAATGCTTTGTCCGATTTTTCCAGAATATTTGAGGTGATGTGGAAAAATGTTTGATGCAAAAGTTGTAGATCTTTTTATCTTCAACAACGTTTCCATTTAACTTTTTTCGATAGGAGGTCAACTTTCGTAGCAATTCGCGAAAAACCGTGAAATACCACTTTCAACCTCTAAAAGTTCACCCCGTTCCACCCTTCTCAATTTTTTCGATTCCAATTTATTTTTTCCGTCATTCAAAAAATATTTCGCTCCTCTTTCAGTAGGTCTCAAGCTGTTATTTTTTTTTTCATCTCAAAAATTCGAGTTGTTTTAATCGAAGTCAAGTCAAGTCAAATTATGCTTTATTGTTCGAAGAATTACATTCGTACTGACAAAGCTTAAACAGTTACTATGCGGATATACATATTGTCTTTAATCTAATGTGGTCTAATAAGCCTATATGGATAAATTTTAGAATTATATTTACATATATACAGTCACATTAATACAAAATATACACAACACGTTAAAATTAAAACTAAAATGTATGTTGTCATAACGAGTTAATGGTTGTATATTGTCCATAATGTTTTGACGAATAAGTGAACACTCACGATACTTTAAAATTATTTTTAAAAACGAGATATATGTACAGATATAAAATAATATACACACACATATGTGGTCCCAATCCACCTCAAACTGAACAGTTTAGCGTCTGTCTTCTACAAGCAATAGAGTTGCAATAGAAAAGAAAAATAATTACATATATACATACATACACATACATACATACACTTACATAAAGTTAAACACTCATATATAAAATTTACAGACACTAGTATATACGAGGATGTATTGATATCTAGTTAACCTAGACCAGTTCTCTGCATAAACAAAATATTGCATTACCATAGCAACGAACAATAACTTATTAGAAGTGTCAGTGTAAAGTTTGACGTCAAAAAAGTAAACCAGAGTTACGCAATAAATTAAAAGAAAAAATATGTCCACCGCAATTGTGAAAATTGAAAAATTGGAGTATCGAGCCATCATCAAGTACATGTATCTGAAAGGGTTAAGAGGTAAGCAGATTTACGAAGATATGCTTAAAACCCTTGGTGATCAATGTCCTTCGTATGCGACCGTGAAAAATTGGACTGCAAGCTTCAAAAGAGGTAAATTTTCCATTGAAGATGATGACCGATCGGGAAGGCCAGTTTCTGTGTCAGTCCCCGAAAATATCGATGCAGTTCATGACATGATTTTAACAGATCGTCGAATTGGGCTAAAACGGATATCTGAAGCACTGAATATTTCATACGAACGCGTTCATCACATAGTTCACGTCAATTTGGACATGAGAAAAATTGCTGCAAAATGGATCCCCAAATGTTTGAATGTTGACCAAAAGCGTGCAAGGGTAGTAGCATCGCGTTCGATCTGTGCTCGATTTGAAAACGATGTAGACTTCTCAAACCGAATTGTTACTATGGATGAGACTTGGGTACAATTCTACGATCCAGAAACAAAGCAACAATTGATGGAATGGCGACACTCCGGTTCTCCAAGACCTAAGAAGTTTCGTGTCCAAAAATCTGCTGGAAAAGTTCTTGCTTCAGTTTTTTGGGATTGCCATGTAGTAATCATGATTGATTTTTTGGATAAGGGTAGAACTATAACTGGAGATTACTATTCGACATTACTGACCACTCTACGGGAAAAAATTAAAGAGAAAATACGCGGAAAGCTATCCGAAGGTCTTTTGTTTTTGCAGGACAACGCCGCTGCACACAAATCTCATGTTGCCATGCAAAAAAATCGTGATTTAGGGTTTGATTTATTAGAACACCCCCCTTATTCACCAGATTTGGCTCCGTCCGATTATCATCTCTTTCCTCAACTGAAAAAAAGTTTAAAAGGTCGAGGAGGTAATAAAAGCTGTGGAGGTCTGGTTTGCAGAGCAAGAAGAAACATTTTTTTTAAAGGTCTAGAGACGTTGCAGGTTCGCTGTAATAAATGTATCCAATTAAGAGGAGAATATGTTGAGTAATAAAATATTTTGACATTGAAATTTTGTTTGGTTCTATAGTAGGCTAAGAATTTTTCAATATATCCTCGTACATTACATACAAGTAAATAAGTTAAAAAACACAAGTACGCTCTTATTAATTAATAGCTAATCAAATACCTCACGTAAATTTGTCTCGACAGTTCCCATTCTTTCTTCTAATCGATTCGCTACGCCACAAATTTCTTCTTTCATGTAATTCGAGTTTTCTAGAAGCTTTTCTTCCAAATTCCTCGAACTTTCTTGAAATTCTTCTTTTAGACTATTCGAATTTGCTAGAAGTTTCTCTTCCAGATTTTTCGAGTTTTCTTGAAGTTCTTCCTTGAGAGTATTCGAATTTTCTAGTAGTTTTTCTTCTAAACTCACCGAATTCTGTTGCATTTTGTCTTCCATTCCGTCGAGTTTACTCATTATGGAACTCATATCTATTCCAGAAACTTCGAATAGAAATGTTTCTGGATCCTCGCCCTCCTGGATTAATCCCTCAGAAAGTCTTGCCTGAAGCACGGCCTTTTTACCACTTGTATCAAGTTCCCTCTCCTCCAGTTCTTGCTTCAATTCCGCAACAAAGGCGAACTTTCCTCGAACACATTTTGTCTTAGTCTATGTCTCACAGTCTATTTCACGGGTCACCAGTCTATTATTATTATTATTGTCTATTTCACACAGTCTATTTCCCGGACACCAGTCTATTATTATTATTATTGTCTATTTCACACAGTCTATTCCACGGCCACCAGTCTATTATTATTAATGTCTTTTTCATACGCGAGAAGTGTTAATGCACACAACTGTCCACTTCACGAAAAATGTTTATCAGTCACTGTCTATTTTTCGCAAAAACAATTGTCCGAAATACACAAACTGTCTACTAATCACGAACACTCTGTATTTATATATTTAAATCCACTTCTGATCACTACTGTTGTATATTTAAACTCTAATTCACATTAAAATAATTTATTTAACGAAATACAATGATTCACAATGTTCTAATTTATATAACAATCACTCTATTATTTATATTCGACTTTCACTTCACTGTCTGCTGCGTCGTTCTTTTTATATTCACTGTTGACTTCTCCGGATGCTCTATAATTTTCCATCGAATCGTCCAGATCCAACGAATCGTCCCGATCCATCGAATCGTCCAGATTCTTCTCGGTGCATAGCGTATCGAAGGTCATATGCGGCCTGCGTGAGTGTTCAGCCCCGGCATCGCCCACAGCTTCGCCACAGTATGAAACTGACATTTTACTACAACTTCAACACTCTGTACTTCGTGAACTTCACATAGAATTTTTGTGTGCCCATGGTAACTCTTGTTCACTATGTCCAGCTCAACAACAGATTGAAATTTTGTACAACTTTTGCATAAGGAGTGTCCTTTTACCGATGAAACTTTTCAGTTGAAAATGAGGTCGTTTTTTCGGAATTTCTTGAAAAAAAAAGGAAAAATCTGTATTCAGCTACAAAAAAGTTACAGCTTACTTGAAACATAATAAGTTATATTTGAAGCAAATTTCGTGAAAAAAAAAATAATTTTTGCGCTAGAAAAAAATTGAAAACTGAAAAAAATGCTTTGTCCGATTTTTCCAGAATATTTGAGGTGATGTGGAAAAATGTTTGATGCAAAAGTTGTAGATCTTTTTATCTTCAACAACGTTTCCATTTAACTTTTTTCGATAGGAGGTCAACTTTCGTAGCAATTCGCGAAAAACCGTGAAATACCACTTTCAACCTCTAAAAGTTCACCCCGTTCCACCCTTCTCAATTTTTTCGATTCCAATTTATTTTTTCCGTCATTCAAAAAATATTTCGCTCCTCTTTCAGTAGGTCTCAAGCTGTTATTTTTTTTTTCATCTCAAAAATTCGAGTTGTTTTAATCGAAGTCAAGTCAAGTCAAATTATGCTTTATTGTTCGAAGAATTACATTCGTACTGACAAAGCTTAAACAGTTACTATGCGGATATACATATTGTCTTTAATCTAATGTGGTCTAATAAGCCTATATGGATAAATTTTAGAATTATATTTACATATATACAGTCACATTAATACAAAATATACACAACACGTTAAAATTAAAACTAAAATGTATGTTGTCATAACGAGTTAATGGTTGTATATTGTCCATAATGTTTTGACGAATAAGTGAACACTCACGATACTTTAAAATTATTTTTAAAAACGAGATATATGTACAGATATAAAATAATATACACACACATATGTGGTCCCAATCCACCTCAAACTGAACAGTTTAGCGTCTGTCTTCTACAAGCAATAGAGTTGCAATAGAAAAGAAAAATAATTACATATATACATACATACACATACATACATACACTTACATAAAGTTAAACACTCATATATAAAATTTACAGACACTAGTATATACGAGGATGTATTGATATCTAGTTAACCTAGACCAGTTCTCTGCATAAACAAAATATTGCATTACCATAGCAACGAACAATAACTTATTAGAAGTGTCAGTGTAAAGTTTGACGTCAAAAAAGTAAACCAGAGTTACGCAATAAATTAAAAGAAAAAATATGTCCACCGCAATTGTGAAAATTGAAAAATTGGAGTATCGAGCCATCATCAAGTACATGTATCTGAAAGGGTTAAGAGGTAAGCAGATTTACGAAGATATGCTTAAAACCCTTGGTGATCAATGTCCTTCGTATGCGACCGTGAAAAATTGGACTGCAAGCTTCAAAAGAGGTAAATTTTCCATTGAAGATGATGACCGATCGGGAAGGCCAGTTTCTGTGTCAGTCCCCGAAAATATCGATGCAGTTCATGACATGATTTTAACAGATCGTCGAATTGGGCTAAAACGGATATCTGAAGCACTGAATATTTCATACGAACGCGTTCATCACATAGTTCACGTCAATTTGGACATGAGAAAAATTGCTGCAAAATGGATCCCCAAATGTTTGAATGTTGACCAAAAGCGTGCAAGGGTAGTAGCATCGCGTTCGATCTGTGCTCGATTTGAAAACGATGTAGACTTCTCAAACCGAATTGTTACTATGGATGAGACTTGGGTACAATTCTACGATCCAGAAACAAAGCAACAATTGATGGAATGGCGACACTCCGGTTCTCCAAGACCTAAGAAGTTTCGTGTCCAAAAATCTGCTGGAAAAGTTCTTGCTTCAGTTTTTTGGGATTGCCATGTAGTAATCATGATTGATTTTTTGGATAAGGGTAGAACTATAACTGGAGATTACTATTCGACATTACTGACCACTCTACGGGAAAAAATTAAAGAGAAAATACGCGGAAAGCTATCCGAAGGTCTTTTGTTTTTGCAGGACAACGCCGCTGCACACAAATCTCATGTTGCCATGCAAAAAAATCGTGATTTAGGGTTTGATTTATTAGAACACCCCCCTTATTCACCAGATTTGGCTCCGTCCGATTATCATCTCTTTCCTCAACTGAAAAAAAGTTTAAAAGGTCGAGGAGGTAATAAAAGCTGTGGAGGTCTGGTTTGCAGAGCAAGAAGAAACATTTTTTTTAAAGGTCTAGAGACGTTGCAGGTTCGCTGTAATAAATGTATCCAATTAAGAGGAGAATATGTTGAGTAATAAAATATTTTGACATTGAAATTTTGTTTGGTTCTATAGTAGGCTAAGAATTTTTCAATATATCCTCGTACATTACATACAAGTAAATAAGTTAAAAAACACAAGTACGCTCTTATTAATTAATAGCTAATCAAATACCTCACGTAAATTTGTCTCTGTAGTACTCTTGCAAATTATAATAGGGCCTATCCGCCAAAAATGCATTCATTATCTTCCTAAAGTTTTTTGAGTTCCTGTTAACCATCTTGATATGATGAGGCAAGTGATTATACATCGTGACCCCATTATAATAGATGGAATCCCTTAAAAGATTTGTTGTGGGGAGTGGTAATTTTAACCCATTGGTACGTTTGTCGTACGGATTGCTGGTATAGTTGTCGTCAAACATATAAGATAAATAAAAAAAGGAGCAAAAAACGGTCGATTAGCACGAAATTGACTCCCATGCCGCCAACCAGGGTCGGACTAGTACATATATGCCACTAAATATTATGAGGCGTGCAGATTAATTAAGTTAATTCAACAAGAGCACTGTAACTTTTGTATTCAGAATAAACCAATATTACATTTCTTCAGCTTGAAAATTATCATCGTCATCCGAGTCATCATCACTATCGTCTCCTACATTTATGATGAATTTTTCACCATTATTGATATGATAAGCACCAAATTCCTTGTACTGATTTTCATATTTCTTGACTTTTTCTATTACTTTCTGCCAATCGCTTGCCTGAATTTGATGTACTTCCTCACTGATTAATTTTATAACTTCCTTATCAAATTTTGGGGTGACATTTTTTCTGCGAATCCGTTTCTTCAGTTGTCCCCAAATCAGTTCTATGGGATTGAATATGCAATAATAAGGTGGTAGCCTCAGGACTGTATGTCCATTATTACTAGCTATATCATTTATAATAAATCTTTTTTCAAATGATTTGGTACCTAAGACTTCAAGGAGTTCGCGTTTCGTATATGTTTCTTCAAAATATAAATCATTTTCTAAAAGAAAGTTTTGTATGTCAGATTTGGGGCTGGAACTATTTGGAATTTTCAGTGACAGTCTAGAATGATAAGAAGCATTATCAAGGACAATAACACTATTCGGATCTATTGCTGGTATTAAAACTTTCTCAAACCACTCCTCAAATATATCAGAAGTCATATTCTGATGATAGTCTACCTTACAGTCTGCCAAATTTTTGCTGCACAATTTTAAAGCATTTGGAACCCACCCTTTTTCTGATCCACAATGTAATATTATCAAGCGAGTTCCCTTGTTAGGAGGTACACTAACTTGGCAGCGTGGTGAATTATCAGTCCATCCTTTTTTTGCAGTGTCATGGGTGTCATACCAAGTTTCATCTAAATAATATATAGTTCTATTTTCAATTCGAAAAGAAGTCAATTTCTCCAAATAATCTTCACGCCATTGAACAATCCGCTGACTCTCCATAATTGATGCCCTCTTATCTATAGTTTTAAATTTGAAACCCAATCGAATCAGTTTTCTTCGCATGGTTGTTTCACTAAAATTAATTGGCACTTCCATAGCTTGCAGTTTTTGAAAAATTATTTCAATTGTCGGAATTATATTCGACTTATAACAATCATATATGAGATTCTTCAATAATTTGGAGAATGAAGGATCCAAATGATTTTTCTTCCCCTTATCTGCACGAGTTTTACGTCGTTCACTTCTATCTTTGATCAACTTATAAAGAGTTGATACAGGAATTTCTGTATAAAACGAAGTTTTTTCAATTGCATTTTCTTTCCTCTCACTGTCAACAATATTCTGATAAACTTTTAAAACAATATTTTTGGAATGTTCGCATAAATGTTGACGTGTATTATTTCTCACTGGTCTTTCATTTTGCGTATCTGAATTAATACTTGAATCTGATTCCGAGCTGGATAAGTAATTTGGCGGATTTGGCCTATTAAAAGACCCATCAGTTGATTCCCAAGGCCTGAAGAATGTTTCCATATTTTTATAATTATCAATATTCTTAGATTACGTAAACAACAAAACAACTGCCCCGTCGAAATCTAATTTGCTAATAGCTGCGCGTACCGCATACAGCTGTGATTTCTATTATAACTAAGCCCGACCCTGCATTGAAAAAACATACCTAATTGCTGTGCGGGTCTTTAGATCTTCCGCGGCAAGTGTTACGGGGGGCGATAAGTGTAATAATTTGAATGAATGTAGAGATTTGTCAGTAATTCTGTTTGTTGATTTATTGCAATTTTTGTCTGAAAAACTGTGTTTGGTTATTGACAAAATAGGAATTAATTTCCTGAAGGTATGTAAGTATTGATATTGACTCACATTGAATTTAGCATATATTCTCATGTGATTGCCATATAAGATGCGTATGGCAAGGTACTCATTTTTGGCAGAAATGTTTATTCTGTGGTCGATAACTTGCTTAATTTTTTTAAGGAAATGTGAGGACAAGCACAATATCTGCTTATTCAGAATAATTCATAAGGTAACTACAGTATTATTATGACAACAGATTATTATGTGTCATTTTTTCCATCAGCGCCTACTATCTAAAATTGAAGAAAAACAGGTTAAGTAATCAGTAAATTTCATTTTGCGCGAGAAATGGTTCTGAAATCATATTGAGTGATACGTTGCTGTATTCACAATGAAAAATGGAGTCGTATACAGGGTATACTTTAGTTTCGACCCATATAAAAATAAGAAGTTGATGATGTTTTCTAAAAGACGAAACGTCGTAGAAAAATTCTGATTACGTTATCAGGTAGTCCTTAAAAAGTGGCCATGACAAAAGGCTATTTGTTTTATATTTCCTTTGAAAATAAACCTAGGAGAAAATAAAAACCAAATTCTCAAATTTCGGTTTTTCTCGGATATCTCCGTAACTACTCGGAATATTAAAACTTTCTAAATGGCATATTGTTGGGCACATAAATGCGCTACTTTTCTCTAATTCAATCGACCCCGTATCTCTTACCGTTTCCGAAATCCCCATGCTGTTCATTCTTATCTTGGACACACTTTATTCCCGAATTTGATTTTAGGATATGAAAGAACATTCAATTTTATGTAAGAAATAAATATGATTGCACTAAAACTTGATAGAAATCACCGATGAAACTCGAGAAAACCATATTCGGCACCAAAATTTAATGTGATTGTGTCGCATGAAAAGTCCATTCAAGACACCCATAATATGATAAATATAATTTTGGAATTTTAGCACAACTGATCATTGACATACCATACTGAGAGCTTCCATCAGAGAACTTTTCACAGATGGCATCATCTATTAGAAAATATTCAACCGCAAAAGTATTATTCCAGTTCAAATTGAAGTAATTTTTCGCAATAAAATCTGTATAAATAATGATAACGTGGCAACGCACTATTCGATCTGAAAACATAGGATTACAGAGAGTTCATATAAGTTAAATACAGGGCGATCATTTGGAAAGTTGAATTTATTTTCCTGGAAGACCATGTAGGTATATGCACTTATTTGAGAATTCCCTTCTCTTGATTCTTTTTGAATTATATGAACAAAAACATCTGAATTCCTGACAATCCAGATGTTGAGTCGTGAAGAATGCAGTACTGAATGAACACCTTGTATATACGAGAATTTTTTAATTTTTTTAATTTGTTATTCTTTTTGTTGAATAACTTTTTAATGAATGATAAATCGATTCATTATACTGGATAAGTATATTTTTCAAATTACTTGTATCTATGTACTTAGGATCAATCTCTAGTATACTCGTTTATCTAAACAAAAAGAAGTAATTAACCCTCTCTCAATAATGAATTTGATGCAATTGAAAAATTTTGTACCCATGGCGAATTTACCTATAATGCACTTAGCTATTTCAAACTCTTGCACCACTTGCCCCCAACATTATATGGCCCTTTCCAGGCAGAGATGGACAAGATAAGACTATTTTTTGCGCCTTTTTTTATTTATCTTATATGTTTGACGGCAACTATAGCTTGGAACATGGATATATTCTTGTGTATGAGGCATACTGATTCCAAAATAAACAATGAAATCACTGTCAAAATTTTTTGTTCGGCAAATTTGAGTTTGCATGACTCACGAGGTTTCAGTTTACATAAATATCTGATAGCCCGTTTCTGCAGAACTAGAACAGTCTGTAGTGCAGTTGAATTACAAACTCCCCAGAATGGTATTCTATATCGTATGAGAGCGTAATATACCGTCTTGGCATTTTTAGTTCCCGAATTTATTGATGTCACTCTCACTGCATAGCATCCAGAGCAAATTTTACTATTCAGTTGTTTGATGTGCGTGTCAAAGGACATGGCACTGGATACCTGTATTCCTGGGGCTCGACAGATTTGTTTTATTTTCGGATCTTTCTTCATTAGACTTTTTTTCTGGCCCTACAGGGTAAGCTAAAAAATTGGGTTGAATGTCTAATGTCAATTGTGGAAAATACTGTCTGTAAGTTGATTTATCTTGATTTTTGGGTAAAATATGCTGTGAAAAATATTAATTGACTTTGAATGGTGTTCATACTTACAGGATGAGGCACAATACGCGATTTTTCCAAAACCTGTTTATTAACTTCTCGCCCAAGAGTTGACTTTTTATTTAATTTCTCTACGCCAAAAGTTCTCCTGAGGTTGCTCGTGTTAGCATTTTTGTTTTTCACATGTTTTCACATATACAGTGTGTTTCACTTCTTAAGGAAACATCCTCGTATCTTCCGTAATTTTTGACGTAGAACCATGAAATTCAGAATCGATAGATACACTGAAAATGAACTCACTGCAAACAAGGGGTCATTCTACGTGATATATACTACACGCCAGCAGCGATGGAACCACCCATTTTACCGGAAATTTATATTAGGGGACAAAATTGACCCAAAATTCCTTTGGATTCGTGTTCAGGATCCCCAAATCACTACTATTACAACTATCTCCTGAAACATTTTCAATCTTCAAGTATTCTAATTTGTTTCACTTCTCATGGAAACACCCCCTATCTTCCGTAACTTTCGAAGTAGAACCATGAAATTACCGGGATCGATAGATACACTAGAAATTAAGTCACTTCACAAAAGTGGACATCCTACGTGTTGTACACTGCACGCCAGCAGCGATGGAACTACCCATTTTTTCATCGCTGCTAGCGTGCAATGTATATCATGTTGGAACAAGTTAAAAACAAAAATGCTAACACGAGCAACTTCGGGACAATTTTTGGATCCGAGAAATTCAATGAAAAGCCCACTCTGGGACGAGAAGGTAATAAATAGTTTTTAGAAAAATCGCCTATTCTGCCTCATCCTGTAAATATGCACACCATTAAAAGTCAATTGATATTTTTCACAACATATTATACCCATAAATTAAGTAAAAACAACTTACAGACAATATTTTCTACAATTTACATTAGATATTCAACCCAATTTTTTGGCTCACCCTGTAGGGCCAGAAAAAAGTCTAAGGAAGAAAGTTGTTTCTTTTGACCTCTAGAATGATATATCCAAAAATAAAAAAAATCTGTCGAGCCCCAGGAATACATGTATCCAGTGCCATGTCCTTTAAGTTTATTGTCTATGTAGATACCCAGAAATTTTGTTTGGGTCTTGTTTCCAATGATTGTGTTATCATTAAACAGAAGGTCATCAAGTCTGCATTTGAATGATATTATGTTTGTTTTCGTTATATTGAAAGTTAATAAATTTGCGTTGCACCATTCCTTAATTTTTTTCATATCACCACTTATGGTGGTATGTAATCAAGGAGACTAAAATTCAACAAGGAGTGTTTGATTTCCATAAGACAATGGGGACACTAGTAAAAAGAGATGGAAGAACATTTGTGACGAAATGTGACGTAGTAGGACGTGTCATGGCCGCCGTTCTCTATAGACAGTGACGGACTAGCTCTTGGTATATGAGAGTTGCTGCTGACAGTTTTGTTGCTTGGTTCGAGTTCGACTCTGTACTCATATCCAAGTACGTCACGATGACGCGTTGATGCTACAAGTTTCTGATTGGCTAGAGCTTATTAAACCCTCCTTGTTAAATTTTAGTCTCCTTGGTATGTAATTCATTCGGAGATTTGCCATTCCATAATATCGTGGTGTCATCCGCGAATAGGGTGAATTGTCCAGAGATACTTAAAATTGTTAGGCCATTGACATGTAGTAAAAATAATATGGGACCCAGGACTGATCCTTGAGGCACTCCTCACCTAATTTCCTTCCTATTCGAGAGTTCTGTCATTTTTGATCTCGATCTGCGTGTCATTTAAAATGCACTAATTTAATGCACTCTCCATAATTTTTGTTGCAGTTGATCTCTCTAGGTAGGTAGGTAGCTTGGTAGGTAGGTATTCCTAAAAACGTACCCTATCCAGTGGGCCAGTTTGTGAACCGCTCTGTCATGCGCGATGCAGTTGTCTATGCGCCGCCAATGCCGCATTCGAGCTACAGCGGCTGTCAAGTGAAGCAGCCGGCGGAGTGCATTTGCATCGGACAGGGCCAGGCGCGGTGAAGTTGGGTTATTTTGGTGTTTACCACGTTACATTTAGATTTCGACGGTTCTCCGAGGGACTTTGTGTCGATTCAGTGAAATGTGATCGTTTTTGGTGGATTACGGCAATTGTCGTGTCTTAAATATGGTGGAATCTGAATACAGCGATGACACCTGGGAAGACTTCTTTGGTGAGTGATTTGTCACATTTGAAAGCGAAGATTTGTGCGTATTATTACTGGAATCGTTACTTTTGAGAGTTCAATGACGTTTGTTAATAATTGACCTGTTGTTAGACAAAATGTTACTAATACCAAGAGCAAATTTTAATTAATATCACCTTGACAAGGTTCGCTTGAACCGTAGTAAGTTTAGAATTTGTAACAAAGCTGTTATAGACTGGTGCCTATAATTTTTGTGAATAAGAAACAAGTAACAGGCAAGGACCAGGTGGAAAATGTTGTTGGGGTTCCAACTTTAAGGAAGAAAAATATTTAAACACGAAAACACTCAAAATGGTGAAATGGGGATGCAGTTTAGGGGTTGAAAACGTTTTTTTTACGATTTGCGGCGAAACATGACCTCTTAGCGGAAAATGTTCAATGGAAAAGTTGTAGATAATAAAATAATCAAAAACTTTTGTATTCAATACTTTTCGACATAACCTCAAATAAACTGTCAAAATAGCGAAAACCCGATTTTTCAGTATTTAATATTTTTCTCTCTTATAATTGATTTAATTCAGATGAAAATTTGTAGAAATATGTCTTTTTTGGTGCCGAATGAGCACGATTTTTTCGTAATTCAGAAGACGACAAGTTTTCGAGCTGGATACATTTTTCGAAAAAAATACCGTTATCTTCCACGAACAATTGTTCTGTTGTTTTTTTGTATTATGAAGGTCTATAAGTGATCATTTCAATTGTTGAAATGTCTATTTTCAAATGATCTAGTAACTTGATGGTTTATTGATCGTTAAACCGCTTAAAATTGAGAAAAAATGACAAGTCTCTCTGAATCATGATTTTCTCAATATTTTCAATGATTTTAATAGTTGTAGAAAATAATAAAAATGATGTTGTAGTGATTATGTATTCCAATATTTTGTTATGAATGATTCAATATGAACTACTTTTTGTGATAAAAATAACGAAGAAAGTCGAAAATCATTGAAAATATAAAAATATTGAGAAAATCATTTTTTTAAAATTTTAAGCGGTTTAACGTTCAGTAAACTACCTAGTTACATAGACTATTTTAAAGTATACATTTCAACAATTGAAATGGTCACTTATAGACCTACAAAAAAATATCAAGACAATTGTTGTGGTGTGGGTACTTTTTTCGAAAAATGTAAATTACTCGAAAACTAGTAGTCTTCTCATTTGCGAAAACACTGATTTCCCATTTCACCATTTTGTTATTTTTTTCTTTACCTATAAGTTGGAACTCCAACAACATTCTCCACCTGGTTACTTTTTTTCTTATTTCAGCGATAAGAATTCGTTTTGGCACCAGCCTCTTAGGTTTCATTAACCGTTTTGGATTTTGATCTTTTTCTTATACTATCATCGGGTTCATGATGATTACCATCTTCCTCCTCTGTTTCCAAAAACCTGATGTGTCTATAGTTGCTTATTTTTGGGGAATACCTAACCACGGTTCAGTTGTCGAAGAGCTGGTGTGCTCCCCTTTTCATTTCTATACTTACTTTTTGTGTCCTCTTACTGTTCTTACACCAAAACTAAATTTTCAATTAGTTGATAAGTATTTCCAAATGATTCCTTTTGCATTAATAACATAACTGGCGTGCCCGCCAAAATAGAGAATCGATTGGAATATTCTTCAAGGCTCGAAGGTGCATTCAGTCAACATCATTTTAAAATTGTGCTCAAATGTATGTTGAAAACGAAAGTTGAATCTGTTATTTCAAATGGCATCATTTAAACAATAATATTAAGTTTATGCCAAATTCTTGTTACCTTCAAAATCCCAACTTTAAGAATCTTACGTTTACGATAAAAATATTGTCCATAATGGCAGCTATTAAGAACGGATACATATTCCATGGTTATACTGTCTTTTGAATGTTGGTACTTGGTAACCACATATCACATCACATACTTCTTGGCAACGGTTTTTTTTAAAAGTAAAGCGAGTTTTATATGATGAGAAAAATGTCCCACGAAGAGCGTAGTTAATTGACATTGTCCATAAAATGTACCTGTCATTCTTCAATACCTATATCACTAAATCTAAAACTTGTATAATTCAGGTTTCACACAAAATTATTTTTACGTTTATGTTAATGACAGTGCTTGTGCTAGTTATGTTTATGTTGACTTCATGAATGGTTTCTCCTATTTCTTTAGTGTATTGAACCAGAATCTTACCAAGAAAACTCAAAGTTGGGAAGGATATTTATGAGCCTTGATTCCGGAACAATTTATTTATCATAATAAGTGAAGTTTCTGTTTTAAAAAATATAGTTATTAAATCCCTCAAGTTATAAAAGTAAGTTTAGTGGACTCCACCTAAAAAAAGGTTGTGGTACTAACGTAATTTTATCTCCTGGGCGTGAACCTGATGATTATTCGCGGGGGTCTCCAATACTTTTCGAGCAGTTTTAATATTTTCGAAAATCGATCATTTTCAAGCACGTAGGTACTTATTTTTCAGTCAAAATCGCACAAAATGCCTTGTTTTTGTCGACACTTTTGTCAGGAGCTAACCAACACAGAAAAATCGATAACTAAACATACCCCCACTAATACACCTGCTTATTCCCACAAATTTTGATCGTACATTCTACATTATTGTATTAAAACTATTGATTTATGTAAGGGAGTTTCCTGCTAAAATAAATCGCAAATAAATATTCATCATCACAGTACTTGGAATTTTATATTAACTAACACACTGTGTGAACAAGATCAATAATTCTTATTATCGATGTGTAGTATATTATTTACACTTTAATTGACTGTACATTACATTATTGTATTGAAAGTATTGATTGATGTAAGGGAGTTTCCTGCTAAAATAAATCGGAAATAAATATTCATCATCACAGTACTTGGAATTTTATATTAACTAACACACTGTATGAACAAGATCAATAATTTTTATTATCGATGTGTAGTATATTATTTACAATTTAATTGACTGTAATCTCGCGCGTCAAGTTCACATTAAAAATAATTCTCTCCAAGCAATGCAATATTTACCTGTAATTCTTGCATTAAAGTGATCTTAAATCCAAGCGAACAAAATGTATTCAATGTCAAGATGAAAAATCAAAAACTGTGTAAGTACTAATGAAAAATAAACACTGCTGAAATATCAGCAGCAGTTATTGTTAAAGATTAAAAAAACTAGCATTCTATAATATGGAACATAATTGAAAAAGCTGTGAACGAAATACTTAATAGCTGAATTGTTTCAAAAATGCCAGAAAAGATTTAGTGAATAGAATTCGAAGATTTCATGGATTGTGACGTCATGGAAAATTAACAACGGTGAACAATAAAAGTCCGATTGCTGAAATAATATCAGAATTTGGTGATGAAGATGGACTTTGTGACTTTTAACTCCTAAGTATATCCACTCTTGTAATTTATTCTTCTTTCGAGCTTAACGAAGAAAACATTTTATAACACAAGGGTTGATAACTTTCCTCGTAACTTTCGATTACTTATATTGCGATGACACTAAAAAAATTCTTTTATTTAATTTCGTTCATTATACAAAGTTTAATTTGTTCACAAATTTTGATAACAAATGAATGCATTTATTTTATTCTTTTGATAAATGTTATACTTTGGGATTGCAATTTTGACTTAAGCTTCTAGGAATACTTATAGATTGAAACTACACTTTTTGAAAACTAGTTTTGTTGTACCATTTTGTTCCTAACTGTAACTGTGTAATTGTCATAACCTGCTTTAGATACGAGATAAAGTACCTCTCGCTATTTCTTTATTGAAAACCAAACAGTTGTTTGCACTTTGTTTGGAGACAGCATTTGCAAATATTTCCCAATATTTTATGTAAATATATTTGTAGGTTCTTTATTTTTCAAATATTTATATTATCTCCTACGCAACGCAATGTTGTGTACCTACTTCAAGAAGATAAGACGATATTGTAAATATTGGGAATGTGTCAAGTTGATCTTAGATGTTGGGGTAGAATCTGTATTTTATACACACCAGAAGGTTGTGTTTGTATACGGAAATCGAAAAGGTGGCATATACTGTGAAGAAGAATGACAATTTATTATAGCAGAAGTACCAGAGTTTTCTGGACAGAAACAAACAAGATTAATGCAGAATATGAAAAAAGATATGAAGATCTGGAAATGAACAATGAATAAAAGAGTACCGACAGGATAATGACAACAAATAAGACCGGTGTTGGCAACACGTATGTTAAGCTGGCACAGCCGTTTCAGCACTATAAAAAAAAACTAGTGCCGCATTTTTTAACTGATTAATAACTATTTTCTAACATAACTCCTAATTTTTTAACTCAAGTGGTTTTGGAGAAAAAAGGGTTGTGCTAGCTTAACGCTTAGGATGGCACAGCCGTTACGTAACTTTTTTCTGCTGAAAATATGCAGATGATTAGAATACTTACTGGATTTTTTAACTTTTTAATAACTTCCGGGTGATATATAAGAAGTTTCAAAATTTCGCTTCCTAATGCAAAAAACAAACAAATATTCGAATTAAATTGCATAAATATTACAATTTGATTCCTTCATTTTCTAACTTTCACAAAATAGAACACTGAGGTGATATTACTTGATATCTCATATGTATGTCCGATTGTGCTGGTGAAAAAAATTACATTGGAAAGTATGAAAATCGTACCCGAAATGCAATGAGACCGAAATCCTAGTCATATCACCACCTTTCTCCTCTTTCATTTTCTAACTTCAACTGGACTGGTTGGGATCAAAAATGTCCTCGTTGAATGCAAAGGGGAAATTTTCTCTTCAATAGTTCACCCAAATGATATGAAAAGTAGGAAAAATTAACCGCCAAAATATTATAACCATATCTTCGAAACGATATGAGACTGAAAACAACAATCAGAACAATCAGTGAAAATAATATACAATTTTACATTATATTCGCTCCTTATGAATTACCCTGATATTCTTTTTTTATTGTACACGTAATGCGAAAAGATTGATTAAAAACTATGAAATATCGCAATCTTTCAATTCTCCCATTTTCTAACTCCAGCACAACGACCGATAAATGCAAATAGGTGTAAAAATTCAACCCGTGTAATCTAAGCAGTAAGGAAAATCAGCTGAGGAAATGCTTTTAACAGTTTTCAAAACATGATGAGACCTAGAGCACTGCAATTTTACCATTATTGTGCCCTCTGATTTTTTAACTCCAGCACAATCATCTGAAATAGTGATACAGGTATGTATTACATATATTCGGCCCATATGAACTGACCATTTCTCCAATATTTTGCCATCTGATTTTCTAACTGCAGCACAATCATCAGAAATTATGGTACAGGGGTGTATTTTTTTATATTCGGCCTATATGATCGAACTGGAATGAATATTTCCCTAGTATTCATTTTTAATGACAACGTTATGCAAAAGATTGATTAACTTTTAAATGTCGCAATTATTCCATTCTCCCATTTTCTAACAGTACAATGACCGATAAATGCACGGATGGGATGTAATCATCAATACTCACGACCTGTAATCTGAATAGCAAATTAAGTTTCCTTCAAAAACATTTTTAACCTTGTTCAAAACTTGATGAGACTGAAAGCATAACAATTTTACCATTATTTTGCCCTCTGATTTTCTAACTCTAGCACAATAATCGGAAATAGTAATATAGGGATGTATTACATTATATTCGGCCCATATGAACTGATTGGAATGGAAATTTTCCTTGAATTGTCCTTGAATTGTCCTTGAACGTCCATATAAGTGATTCGAAAACATTGATTAACATTGAAATGTCGCAATTTTCCGATTCTCCCATTTTATAACTCCAGCACAATGACCGATAAATGCAAAGAGGTGATGTATTCTTTAATTTTCTATCCATGTGATCTGAGCAGCAAGGAAAATCAGCTGAGAAAATATTTTTAAACGGCTTCAAAACGTGATGAGACAGTAAGCATTACAATATTTCATTATTGTGTCCTCTAATATTCTAACTCCAGCACAATCATCTGAAATAGTGATACGGGGTTGAATCACATCATATTCGACTAGTATGAATTGACTGGCATGAATATATCCCTGGTACTAATATTTAATGTCCACGTAATTTGAAAACATTGATTAACATTCAAATTTCGCAATTTTTCGATTCTCCGATTTTCTAACTCCAGCACAATGACCGATAAATGCAAAGAGGTGATGTATTCTTCAATTTTCTACGCATGTGATCTGAGAAGCAAGGAAAATCAGATGAGAAAATATTTTTAAACGGCTTCAAAACGTGATGAGACCGATAGCATCACAATTTTTTCATTATTGTGTCCTCTGATTTTCTAACTCCAGCACAATCATCTGAAATAGTGATACGAGGATGACTCACATCATATTCGACTCGTATGTATATAAACGTAATTCGAAAACATTGATTAACATTCAAATTTCGCAATTTTTCGCTTCTCCCATTTTATCTCAGCACAATGACCGATAAATGCATAGAGGTGATGTATTCTTCATTTTCCTACCCATGTGATCCGAGCAGCAAGGAAAATCAGCTGAGAAAATAATCACCTCTTTGCATTTTTGGGTCATTGTGCTGGAGTTAGAAAATGGGAGAATCGAAAAATTGCGAAATTTGAATGTTAATCAATGTTTTCGAATTACGTGGTCATTAAATATTAGTACCAGGAATATATTCATGTCAGTAAATTCATGCGAGTCGAATATGATGTGATTCATCCCCGTATCACTATTTTAGATGATTGTGCTGAAGTAAGAAAATCAGAGGACACAATAATGAAAAAATTGTAATGCTATCGGTCTCATCACGTTTTGAGGCCGTTTAAAAATATTTTCTCAGTTGATTTTCCTTGCTGCTCAGATCACATGGGTTGAAAATTGAAGAATACATCACCTCTATTTGTGCTGGAGTTAGAAGATGGGAGATTCGAAAAATTCGAAACGATAATACAGTTCAGGTGTACAAGTGAACACTTTTCACGTCGTTTTTTGTGTCTACTTTGATATCTTTGTCCGAGAATTGAATATATTAGATATTCGTTTGCTGGATGGGATGGGTCTGTGATGAGCTAACCTGGTACTGTTAATGAACAAGAACCCCAAAACCAGTCTGTAGATGGTTGCAATATTGTCCGCGTTGAAAAGTATGTCACAAGCATCTGTCAAGTGTAATTCAAAGCCCGACGAAATTCAAGCCAATGAGGTTGTTATTTTTTGTCAGATGCTTCATATCTTAATTTGTAAAATTATCGGAGATAATAAATAGTATTTTTTATATTTTTATATTTCCCTGCTTTATAGCAATTACTTTGAAGATATGATGGTTCCCAAATGTTGGAGCCAGACTTTTCTGCGTATTCGAACGTTCAACCCACACAAGCTCCCTCAGCCATAACTAAACGTGATGAAAATGATATACTCATAAATGGCACCAATGAGTAATAACAAAGTCAATAAATTATAAATTGTAACGTTTTGTTCCTTTGTTTTGCACGTAGAAATGACTAACTGCACATGCATAACATTGAAAGTAGATGCGAATGAAATTGCGATATCAAGCAAATCGACTGCGATTAATAGTGGCCACGCATTTATTGTATTCAGAAAAATTCCATTTATTGCAAAAATTAATTAAACTAGTGAACTTTTTATCTTGGAAAGAGTAAAAGTGTCCATTATTGTTTTACGAACCAAATGGTTTCTACTCACATAAAGAAAATGGCATTTAGTGTACGAGTATGTGCCGCCTAAATGATCAAATAATTACAAATTTACAATCTGTTTTTTCAAGAGAGGTGCAACCACAATTCTATTCAAACTGAAATACAATTATTTCCAAATATAAATATGCAGAAAGGGTAAAATTAAGCGAAAATATATAACCTTTCAAAGATTAAACTTCGTGCACTCCATCTCGCAGAAGAGAACATATTCCTTTCCACTCACAAGGAATTTAGATGATAATGGTTTCACTCTCCGAGCAATAAAAGATATAGAGAGGGCTTCTCTCTTTCTTGAAAGCAACATACCCGACGTGGTTTACAAACATCAATGCCCGAGTCGTGTTTAGAAAGGGCATTGTCGGATATTTCCGTATATACTCGTTGATCAGTTTGGAATTCCGTATCATATTCACTCTTAACTTGGCGGTCATGTTTGTTTACGTCTATTTTTTACTTATTTATCGCCATGGGCGTTGCAGCAAGGTAATCATGACACAAACCATATTTAATTGGCATTCCGTATCGACCTGTTTAGTGGTATTAAATGAGTTGACTTTTAATGAATCTGCTGATTTTTATCCCGATTTTGACTCAAAAATACACTATTTATTGAAATAGTTATAAAAGAACCTCGTTACCATGTAAGTTAACTTAAAAAAGATTACATATCAATAATTAGGAAAAACTTGTTGCAGTGTAGGCACACTAAAACGTATGTAAGTAAGCAAACTCATCTATTTATAACCAAAATCAAATCATAAGCCACTAGCTATTATAGACTCAATCTGATGGGTACTGGATTATCACAAGGATTATCACGTAAGTAATGGGCCCATCAGAAGTTTTCGATGTTCCCAATTGAATAAAATTTTGTAAACATGAAATATCACATATCAACATGAATAATCGATCTGGAATTTCTTTTTAGTGGCGTAGCGCTTCCGGTCAAACCGGACGTGGACACAAACTTTTTTATTGTAAAAAAAATGTAAAACTGTAAATTATCGTAAGTTTAAAATCTTATCAATGGGTTGAGTATTATTTCTAATCTTTTGAGAGAGCCAATTCTCCCAATTCCAGGAGATTTCTCATTGAATTCTTTTAATCCGTAAATGAAAAGTGATGGACTCCAAAATTGTAACTTACTTTATAATAACAGGCTATGATTCTCTATATAAAACTTTGTTACCGACTCTTTTACCAAAAAATACGTCCCAAAAATGATCGCGCTCATGGCCTCTTTAAACATAATAAGGAGAAACGTTGAATGGAGACATTAACCGATCGGTGAAAAAATAGCTTGAATGAACTCCTAGTCTAGAAAAGATGAAAAGTTCCATCATATAACCGAGTTAGGTACATTTGCTACTCAAATTAAGATACTTTCTTTAACAGCTTGAGCATTTCAACGGCTGAACTTGTAACAAGGTTAGTGCCCTTCTCATTCATATACTCTCTTAGTTATGACCATCTGTACCGCATTATATTCAGACAGTACTCATGTAAAATGATACAAGCTACAACAGAAAATAATATCAAGCTGCCTTCGTTTTTATAGAACTAATCCAAGACATCCGTTCCGAGATTCTCATTTATGCGATTTTATCACGAAAATAAAGAAAGCTCAAAACATCTGACTATCGCTAAAAATAAACTAGGCGATTATGCAACCATTTACCTAGTTATTTATACATGCAGCAGAAACAAACAACGATACGATCTCGAGAGTTGACTATTTTCCGAGAATTATAAGCAGACGGCGGTGATCGACGTGTCTTTTCGGTACTTTTAAGAATACAAATTTGTGTGTAAATCCAGTTAGGCATTAGTAAACAATGACGGCTCGGCAGTTGACAAGCGATGGACTCGCGGGTTGTGCCGCTTCTGTTAAATATAATGGAAACGGAAATGGCTGCATTACGTGCTATGGAAATAATATATTTACACCGTATTCTCGTATTTTGACGGTGTTAGGGTGGGTGAAAACTTGAGTTTCCTGATGAATTACTAAATCTAGAAATAGAGAGAGCAATTAATGGATGTTGACGGGATTAAAAAAGTTAGGAAATCCGGTCCAAAGGACCAATTTTATTTGAATCATTTAAAAATACATTATTCAGTTTGGAAGTACCTTAAAGAAAGCTTTGATGTTTCTGTTTAAGGTAACTAACCATAAAGCTCGGGAACTATGAACTATTAATGATTCATTGGGAATCGTTTCGCTATTGCATGTCACAGAGATTTGGAATTAATTTCTTCAGGAGATGTTTCTTATCAACTGTTGGTCAACAGTTGGTCGTCAATTTGCAACGGTGCCAATTTATCAACACTTTGCTAAACACTGAAGGTGTAAATACTACAATGCGTTGAAAACCGTTACAAGGGTTAGTCTTGGGGACCGACGCTCAAAATCCCTACATGCTCGTGGCTACTCTCGAAGTGGAGATGGTAGTGGGTATACTACCGGTGAGCGTTAAGGTGACTTTACCTGTACGAAAATGTGGGCATCACCTAGTTTCCTTCCACACCATGTTCGATACTAGCTTCTTCCTGAATCACTAGGAAATCAGAGAAAGGAAAAGCCAATTCCCAAAATTATAACCCTGTATATTGAATTAAATTTCAAACGAACAATCAATACATTTAAGATCGTTAAAAATATTTCAATTGTAGTGTTATTTGAATCGTAACGTTTACCACTGTATGTAACGTATAGACTAAATTAAATTGCAATGAATAAACATTGTATTGATGTCAACGAAGAAGTAAATCAGATGTTGTTATTATTTTAAATTGCAACGATAGATGTAAGGAGCTAAACCTGAATATGTAAACTATGTATTCTCATATATAAACGAGAAAGTACTTCAGGGGATTATACCGTACGGAAAGTGTGAATTTATCAAATTATGATCAAACGACGACAAATGGATCAATTTGCAGAGGTTACCTTTTTTGCAAAATCGTGCGCTTTCTACTGTTGCTGGCTTTCCGCAGCTATTTTACAAAATTAAATGAGTACCTATACCAGTATGTTATTTATATGGTATGTGTCTTTTTTTAGCCCCCCCCTCCTGTTAACTTTTGAAAGGTTTTAACGTACAAACATGAAACAAAAATAGTTTTGAATTGTATCACCGATACTACTTTTTGGAATGGAAGACATTACAATTGAACGATAGAGGTCGCGAGGGCCACATCAATTTGAAAATTTTAAATGGCTTAGGGCTCAAATTATACATCGTTCAAAAGATTATTCAATTCTCGTTGCAATCATATATTTTTTCTTTAATTTTCACAATTTTAATCTCTTTGCCTCTGGCAATTTTCAAGTTGATGTGCGCCCAGCGCCATTTGTCGAGTAATTGCAATATATCTTGTGAATTTGTACATTATTTTCTGTATTTACTTGCTAACTGACTTACTACAAATGTTAACATAACGTAGTTAAATAAAGATCTATCTATCTATCTCAAAACTTATAGATTTATAGCTAATAAATAAACAGTTATGAATATTTCACTCGTTTTCAATCACTTGTCTTTCACCATAAGGACTTTGCATTTCCAACGGGAAGTTTGTAACAGGAATCGTTGGCTTGAAATCTTCAACTAAGTATTCAGAGGCTTCAATTCTACAGCCTCCAAAACAAAAACTCCGGCTGCTACCAGCATGTACGGCTTCCAGGCCCTTCAACTTAACTCCAACCGGATATTCTCTTTCTGCAGATGGTGGCCTCCAAAAGAACGTGGATCCTTTTCCAATAGATATCTTCGGACATAATATATTGCGAAACGGATAAAGGCCTTGCACTCTGACAAATTCCTTCCCCTTACACCCTCGACTCTATAGAAAGACTCTCTGCCGGAACTCTCTCACTCTCAAAATTCAGTACTTGACATTTTGACTTCAGTGTTACCAACAGATCTTTTTCGAACCACCAATAAGTTGCGTTTTCTTCGCAAAAACCAAACTCGAGCGAACCCGGTTATCATGACCTTCATCTACAAAACAACAATAAATACGACAGTAAACCTACATCAACCTAGTCACACCTACTCCAATTGGAAACAAAGATTCTCCGAAATAAAACGTATCAGTTTGCCCTAGTGTAGAAATGAAACAAAACATCGGCGGTTGGTAAACATGATTTATACCTATTTTGGATCGAGTCGCTGATAGGTCTTTTTAGGAGCGAGCGAGGAGAATCACTTAGTTAAACGACTTTCTTATTTTTCTCCTAAATATTTAATTTTTTTGTGAATAATTTCACAAAAATGTTTTGTTTTCGCGAAATGGGTTTCCTTGGTTTATTCCATTTGAAATGAGAAATCTCCAGCTTTATCAAAGTCAACTAATAAAGGTTTGGTTTAGCCGTCGACCAGTGAAAACTAATTATTACTTACAATTCTGGATTCAGAAATAGAACTGAATTTCTTTTAAATGACACGCCCCTCAGGTTGCTCCTCCCACACGACTGGTGAGGAAAAGAGAAAGTATAATATAGCCAGTATGACATCAGGCACAGGGTCGGATCGGGAATGGGAAAAAATCTATGGAATCATCACCAACCCTAAAATATAATTCTTATATAGAATTCAACCATAAATCACAAAACTCGTCTGTTATCTTGAATTCCTGAATTTTGACAAAAAATCATTGTCTTCGAACCCAGAAACAACTATACATAGGTTATAATCTTAGAACCCTCCCAGAAATTACAAAACTTTTCCGTCATTTTTAATTCACGAATTTTAACAGAAATCATCAGGATCTTTTAACCCAAAAACCGATTTTGAATCGATTCGGACATAATCACAAAACTCGTCCGCCATCTTGGAACCGCCATCTCAAATTCATCAATTTTGACAAGGTTCATAATCTCTGAGCTAGAAAAACCAACAGACAAATTTTGAATCGAATCGGACCATAATCACAAATCTCGTACGTCATTTTGAAATTATTAATTTTAACGAAAGATTCATAACCTACGACCCCGAAAACCTGCAAGTACTCATTTTGTATCGAATCCGAAACCAAATCACAAATCTCGATTTTTTGTATTTTCTTTAAAGACATTTATAATGGAGTACCCACCTGCTACTGGAATTATGAACAGTGTACACCTAGGTATCAAATATCAAATCATTCGGACGTCTACAAGTGTAAATTTTGTTCAACGATTCCATTACATACCTACATATAGCATACATGTATTCCATAAAAGTAATTTTGGTCCAATACATTTAAAAAAAAAAATAATAGAATAGACTGTTTACGCCAGCGTTGTATATTTATTTTGTGCTGCATGCATGTCATGTTTTATTTGACATTACCTTTCATCTGATAGTTCAGACGTCACTATCTATTTCTTTTTGCGGTGTACTTCATATTAAAATTCACATTCAAAACATTTCCGAAATAGTTCAAACAATTTTGCTGAAATATTTTTTCAATTCTTGATACATTGTGTGACTGGATTCCCATTTTATTTATTCATTTGAAATTTTCGTGCAAACTTTCAGATTACTACGAAAACAAACAGGTTTTAATCTAGATATATAATTAGGAAGAACGAGCACCCAATTATCTAATTCGGACCTGTATGTTACGAGAATCGCCAAGTTAGAAGTGAGGCGGAGTTTTTATTTATTTCGTCGGGAGAACACGCACTGCCATCTGACGATATACGGTTCTTATTTAAGATGCTAAAGAATCTTAAGGTATCTTTTTTATAATAGGCTGTGCCCCTAACGATTTTCTTTGATTTGTTAGGGTATTTATTCTAGGTCATTTTAATTTTATTGAGGATCCTTTATTTAATAGTTACTTGATAAAATTTGATGTCACATACAGTCAATAAATAAAATAACATAATATACTCGTATATGGAACATAACAGATGAAACATATAAGTACAGATCGACAAGCGTAAGGATGTCTCTGAGATGCGCAAACGATAGAAAGCGTGAGTAGATGTGCGACAAAGATCGACTACTGTTTAATAAGGCAGAGCTATTGAGCTCCTGCCCCACTCCAGGGTTTTGTCTACTGCGCAACCAATTCTCGGAGGCATCCTTACGCTTGTCGATCAGTACTTAAGAGCAAACACTACCTTGGTAAAACGGAAATTCGTTTTAAGCCCACAGTTTTCGTTTGAAAATTTTTAAATTTTTTTTGCATTACTCAATGTTTTTGTGTAAATTCCGGAACCTCAGTGATTTTTGGTTATGATAATTTTTAAGAAAAAAAAAATTCAAATGACATGATGAATTGAAAAAATTGAGAGTTTCCGGAATTCTTATGGGACCACTGAGCCCATACAAAAATATCTCTTTCTTGAAATCAATGGTTTTTGCAATAAACGGATTCTACGATCGGGAAATGTATACCTGATTAGCGCTGTAATCGAGAACGGTGCTGTGTTGCCAATGTTCATCGAGTTCATTATCTCCACCCCCACCCCAACAAACCTGAGCAGGAGGGGATGAGGGAGAAATTCGACTTTTCGGTGATGGTGGCTCTTAAGAGAATGAAATTGTGGGCTTAGTAGATGAGAGACTACAGACTTTGTTTGAAAGTTATAGACAATGACGTTAATTGATTACTTTTATTTTTTATTTATTTATTTATTTGGAAATTGTTAAGAGTTGAAGATATAATCTTATATACTCTTTTTTACAAGTACATTTGTAAATTCAGTAAATTATGTATATTAAGTAAGCTAATTAAATTCAGTATGTCATTTTTCTAGATTTGTGAAATATGTATAGATATATTATTAAAACACAAGATTTATGACTAATGATCCTAACGTTAAAATGAATTATTATTCTCAGATAGGTAATTATCTATTGCATTTTTGAAAGCGTTTAGTGACGTCGACCTCACAATGTTGTCAGGTAAACTGTTCCATATTGCAAATGAACGATTGAATAATGTATATTCTCGCACGCACTTATGGAACCTTTCACGTTTTAATTTAAAAATATGACCCCTCAAGCGTGGATCTTCATTTCGTTCGTACAACGATGATAAGTCCACATTTCGCGCACTAGTCACAATTTTGTACACTTCTATTAAATCTCCTCGTACTCTCCTTGTTTGATGAGTGGTGAGTTGCATCCTGGTGAGGCGATCTTCGTATCGTAAGTAAGATATACTGGATGGTGTTTTTGTTGGTCTTCTCTGGACCCCTTCCATAAGCTTGATATCCCTGACTAACCACGGTGACCAAACCGTAACCGCGAATTCGATGAGAGGTCTTACGTAAACTTTGAAAAGTGTATTCATCAGCTCTGGGGATGGATTATAAAAGGCTCTCTTCAGTAGATATAATTTTGAGTTGGCCTTCTTCACTGCTCGAGTTACTTGAAGTGACCAAGTTAGGTCGCCCGTTATTGTGACTCCAAGGTCTATTTGGTTGTCAACTACTGCTAAGTCTGTCTTGTCCAGGGAATACGTCACTTTGGGATTATTGTAGCCCATATGCAGAACAACACATTTCAACACATTCAGTGGTAGTTGCCACTGGAGTCCCCATGCCCGAATTTTGTTTAAGTCGCTTTGTAGAATATTTGGGTTCCTCAGAGGCTTATTGATCATCTTCAGGTCGTCTGCGAATGTGAGTGAGAATGACTGGATTTCTTTTGTTAGATCTATGGTATAAATGAGAAAAAGAATAGGTCCCAATACAGATCCTTGGATTCAAATTTTGTGTTCTTTTTCCAAGCCAGTCAATACAAATACGTGTAGGAATTTAAAGAAATAGGTACGTTTAATATTTTAAGAAGAAAAGTTATTGGGTATAACCCTCAAAATGTTCTGCAACCGTAGACACGTGTTTCGAGCTTAAGCTCTCATCAGTACGGTAAAATCAAGTGCAAAGATGTACAACACTTGGATGTAAAAATAGTAACAAAGGAAGTCAACAACAGGAAGCCAACCACACATGTGTGGCTTCGGTTAGAAGACCTTGTGCTTACAAGGCAACAACTAACGTCACCACGGAGGCAGCTATAGCTACCAGCGTGACAATCCTACCCAGGAAAATACATCCTTATTTAATATTTTATGATGATTTTTTTTGCAAAATTTCAGCACTCATTTAGATGCAGTATTCACATGGCAAAACAGTAGCCCTTTTGATTTAAAAAATCTCTTAGATTCCCAATTAAAGTCAAAATCATACCACCACTACCATAAAATCAAATAAAACCGTGTAATAGATCTGCCTTCTATTAATCTAAGAATAGGATTATGGAGGACATTATTCTCTTAGACGTCACGAGTCTTCGTAATTCCATACATTTTCCTCATTCTCCACCGATCTGGCATTTTTCAAATGTCGAGAATAATTCATGTTTCTGTCGTGGATTTTTTAGGAAAAAATCCTTACGTGAGCAATTACTTATGTTTACATGAGTACATCGAATGGGAAAATGGCTATAATTGGGCTGCATAATCGTCGAAAGTAAAAAGCATTCCAATGTAGGCGAGAAACATCAAAACACGAATTCGAGGACTTGTTTTCACCAAGTTGTTTCTGATCTAGCCGACGAAATGATGGAAAACTGTTACCTTCGAAGAGAGAGATGCTAAATTACAAATAATTTCAATTAAATGGTTTTAAAAATTTTTTGAGGACACTAATTACCTGAAAAATGTACAAACTCGACAAAAAATAAAGCTTCTAGAATTCTAGATACTAGTAACTTCTGTATTCCAATTAATCCCCACATAATTCAATTAACGAAGGCTGTATTTCAGCAAATAAAAATAATAAATACGAAAGTTTTGAAATTTGGTGAAATTGTTTATTAGGACTTACTGTTAAAACTGTCAAAAGTCCTGACCAATTGAAGGTCCGCAATCTCCGCCATCTTGAAAAAAAAGAACTCTTTTATGGTTTTTGGTCTAACTCTTTATTTATCAACGTTATCGAAAAAGTTGTTGTGATCAAAAATTGAGAACTTTCAATTCTCCATAAAAAGGTTCAATTCAGTTTTTTCATAAAATCGATTAAATGGATAACGAACTTGAAGCAGATCGGAAAATTGCTCTCCAAACAATCAATCTACACACAGATTAAGAATCATAACAGTGTGTTCTGTGTCAATATCGATCATTTTGGGTCAGGTATACTATTGTTACAGCATGTCGAGAGTTAAGTCGTATGTGACGAAACTAATGCCTGATTTTGCCACACTACCACCAACAAAATGAGCATCTAGGCAGCATTTTTTTCGAGTGTACAATCAAGTGCAAAAATGGCTGGGAAATGAATTATCTCCCTGAGTTATGGGATTGGAAACGAGTCCAAGGATACTTCAGTCCAATTACAACAATGGACTCCATTGCATCCGAAGGTTTATTGAAACTGGTATTTTGCAAATAATAAACTGGCTGCATAGGGTTGTGTGGGTGTAGAAAAGCAGGGTTTGAGTGTACAACGGTTTGCAATAATTGTCATGGAGACTGCTTCAATGGGCCGAAAATAGTCGATGATGAAAATGAAGACGGAGACGAGGACGATAACGCGAATGAAGAAAGGGCATTGTCATCCACAAGCTCGAAACAATCGTCCTATGCGGGGAGCATTGATTTATCGGATTATGCTGATGTGCTCGATGATAGTAGCCCCAGTACCAGTCACACTGCATAAAAAACAACGCACTCAAACTTAATAATGTGGTGAGGAAATAAAAAAAAATATGAGGAAAATTAACGAATAATAACAACGATTGAATTTTCCGTAACGTGTATAAATTTCTGTTCCCACAGAGATTTATATGGACCGTTATACGCCATTGAATTCATATTTTGCTGCTTAAGCCTACAGTGAGAGCGATTCTCCGATCTGCATCAAGTTCATCGTCCATTCATACCGAAAATGTTAGTTTTATGAAAAAACTGAATTCAACTTTTTTTTGTAGAGAATTGAATGTTCTCAAATTTTGATCACTACAACTTTTTCGATAAAGTTGATAAACAAAAGAGTTATAGACCAAAAACCATAGTTTGATAAAGTTTGGAGTTCATGACCGATCCAAGTTCCCATCGAATAACCGTGTTCCATTTATAAATAAAGTATCCTCTAAGAAACATTTTTAATTATCTCAAATAATTCATAAAAATTTTTTATTGTATATATTGAAGTAGGCAGACAGACGAACAAATAAATATAATTTAATTGCGCCATAACAATGAAATGAAAGGTTCAACTCAAACGACATACTCTATTATTTATCTATATTGTAGCAGACAGTACGAATTGAGAATTCCTTTTCGAGAACGTTTCGTGGCTCTGAAAAGAACCGTTTTCGGTCTATTGTAGACGAAATAAATTACTTCGAACTCGTATATTTCGTAACAGCTTTGGTACCCTCGCTAACGGCATGTTTGGCCAGTTCACCCGGTAGCAACAAACGAACAGAAGTTTGGACTTCTCTGCTGGTTATCGTGGAACGTTTGTTATAATGAGCGAGACGGGAAGCTTCGGCAGCTATACGTTCGAAAATATCGTTAACAAAGCTGTTCATGATGCTCATCGCTTTACTGGAAATACCAGTGTCCGGGTGTACTTGTTTCAACACTTTGTAAATGTAAATGGCATAACTCTCCTTCCTCCTACGCTTCTTCTTTTTATCGGTTTTAGAAATAGTTTTCTGGGCATTTCCGGCTTTCTTGGCTGCCTTTCCGCTAGCTTTAGGTGGCATTTTTTCAATATTTATATGGTTATATGCAACAGTATTCCACGGCTTTTATCGAAATACTACTATGGACGCCGAGTTGCAAGTCATATTTAACATAGGTAATGACATTCCGTTAGACTCCGCCCAATGATGAACAGTCCGATTCGAGAACTCGGATTGGTCGACAGAGTATTATAAATATGCTGCTTAGAGCATTTACAGCCACTTTGTGAATAGTGTTTGTCGCAGAACAAACTACGTTATAATTTAATCTGTTCATTTAATCTACTATTGAAAATGTCAGGACGTGGTAAAGGCGGTAAAGTTAAGGGAAAAGCAAAGTCCCGTTCCAGTCGCGCTGGGTTACAGTTTCCTGTTGGTCGTATTCATCGTCTGCTCAGAAAGGGAAATTATGCCGAACGTGTAGGTGCCGGTGCCCCTGTCTATTTGGCAGCAGTAATGGAATATTTAGCGGCTGAAGTTTTGGAATTAGCCGGTAATGCCGCTCGCGATAACAAGAAAACCAGAATCATTCCTCGTCATCTACAATTGGCCATCAGAAACGATGAGGAACTCAACAAACTGTTATCCGTTAGACGTCTTTTTCAAGATGGCGGTGAATGCGGACTTTTGATTAGTCAGGACAGGTTCTAGAGTAAGCCCTTGTAAACATTTTCACCAAGTTTCAAAACTTTGGGATTTATTACTTTTATTTTCGCTTCGTTGCCTGGGCTTACACTATCGTATTCTGAAAGAATAGTATAGTTTGCTCAGCTTTTTGCAGATTTCGTAAACTTAAGCGTTGAAATGTAATTTACAACCTATGATACTTCGTGTCATGTATGAGTGAATTTATGACATATCTAGGTCTTGCAAAACCCAAGCATATTTTTTCTTAGGTAGTTCTTCTCCCTGTACCCACCAACATCATGCCAATGAAACCATATCACACCATACCAATGAAATCTACAAATTTAAACAAAACTGTAGCACAAAACATTTATGAAAACCTAAGTGGAGGACAATAAATGCACATTTCTTTAGGCTCCTAAAATAAATATTTCAAAAATTTAAAAGTTCAAAATTGTTAAAAAGCTAGCCAACAGTCACAATAAGGAACTAGTATCTGGCTTCCATAGAATATGAACACAATTTGAAATATTTTGCAAACAAAACTCAAGTACTATGTATTTTCTCTAGAAATGCCAATTTTACAATGCCCATCACCGTACCTATGTCAAGAGTATAGCGATACCAATAAAGTAATTCATTGCTCGGTAATACAATCAGTAGTACTTTTTCTTGGGAAAACCGCGTGAGGTCTATTGCCAAAAGCTCTTCCCAAATGGTTGGTATTGTTTCATGCCCGTTAGTCGTGATCTATAAGATTCAGATCTGTTGAATTCTGAAATAATGTTTTTCCATATATGCAGTGCGGCTCCTAACTACTTTTCTACTAGCAAGTCTTAATAAGGTGAATTGAACGTTTAATTAATTGAATATCAGATTATAATGACTCTTAATGTCCCCTCCCCTTAGTTATTTACATGTAGTTCAGATCACTGGTTGGCCGTTATCGTGTGAATTATTTAAGATAGCGAAATAATAACTTTTGTTCTATTCTGTCCTAAATACTCTCATTCAACAAACAACTTCACAGAATAACACTTTCGTGGAGATTAATTCAGCTAAAAACCCTCATATATGATCTCAATCATAACTATGGTTCTACTTACCTAAATACTCTGTCCCGTCGTCTTCTATAGGTAGGTACCTGGATGATTCGATGTCTACATATACGCGAGGATACCCGTATGCACTGGTTCACTAATATTCTCAATGACCATGAAAATATTGGTTGCTTTGACTTGATTCAAATTCTACTAAATTGTAAGGAAACTCAGTTGGCTTTGGTTGTTTTCAAATTTATTGGCTAGGAAAAGTCATGTGTGAAAATTGAATAAATATATATTTATAAAAATGACTAGACAATTAAAATACTTGAACTAAGAACCCGAGGACCGAATTGCACTATATGAAAACTACAATTTACTTGAACAATGATAGAAATGCAACTGACTCAAAAAATGATTGAAGTTCTACTGTACCGAAAAATGATTGAAATTCAATTGTACTTTTTCTGGATTCTCAAGATAAGCTCGACTTACTTTCTGCTCTTGGTGGATACTTAGTTTTGTTACCGGCGACTATTATTGGCTTGCTTTCTTAGCCACGCCCTGTGACATGGTCGCCGCGCAGGATTTTTGGTATGGATGAATCGTTTTGTGTGACAACTAGACTATACCAAATGAAAGTTTGGATGGACACTCCGTACATACTCACAACACACAGGGCAATTCAAATTCGACCCCCACCATTGGGATCTCCTAAACTACAGGAGATACGTCGAAGCTTAAATTGGGGCAAAGTTGCGTATTCTGGTGCTTAACAAAATCCTGTTTTGAAACTTGGATAATTCCGAGTATTTCCGGAAATATCGGGAAAAAACCTTGTATTCGGAATTTTAGTTTTTATTTTTTTCTATCGTTATTTGACAACATAGCTCAAAATCAAAAGTACATTTTCATTGATACTTTTTTTCATCTACACGTTTTCATGTTCAGATTTACTATCCGACGTTTCGACTTCTGGCATTCATCATCAACTTTTTTTTCTGTTATGGGCGCCATATTGTTTTTTTATACAGAAAAATAGTGATTCTCATTCTGATTTCATTGATGTATAATTTGTTATGATTTGCTCTTCTGAAACCACAGATATTAAAAAAAACAACTTCATCTGAGATGGTCATGACTCGAAAAATTTTGTTTAATAAACACTAGTTGTCAGAACTCATTAAACATCATAAGTTTGCACAAATACTTCAGTCGAAATGTCCTCATTCTCAAATGAAGAAAAACGAGATATGTTGAAACTTTATTATAAATTTGATAGGAATAGTACGAAAACAACACAAATTTATTTTGAATTATATCCGGAAAGACAACAGCCGGATAGAATATTATTCGGAATTTTGGACAAACACTTGGCTGAGTACGGTGCGTTTCAAAAAACAAAAATGATATCATGAGCTTGTAAAAAATGCACAAAAAGTATTACAACAAGTGTTCGAAATGATGGCCTTCCGCTTGAATACATAACCAAGCTCGTCGTCTCAAATTAAGTTGCTCTAACAATATCGCTTCTTCTGATAGACCTGAATTGCGTGATGATATTGTTTCTAAGTTCATCTACTGTGTCATATTCTTGCTCTCCATAGATTCTGTTCTTTAAAGTGCCCCACAAGAAAGTATCCAAAACTGTAAGGTCAGGTGACCTTGCCGGCCACCTCACTGGTCCAGAATTTCCTAACCACCTATTAGGAAATCTTTGGTGTAAATATTCGCAAACTGCTCTTTAATTGTGTGGAGGAGCCCCGTCATGCTGAAAGCAGCAGCTGTTATAATTATCAAAGGGAAACGTATTCATTTATTCTTCGAATTCGTTTCTTAAGAACCGAAGATAGGTTTCCCCGTTCAAAGTATTAGAGAAAAAATGAGGGCCAAGTATTCGGTCGTCATAAATTCCAGCACACACATTCAAACGAAACGGAACTTGTGGTCTGACTTCTCTGAAGTGTCATGGATTATTTTCACTCCAAATGTGCTCATTATTTCTATTAAAAACACCACAGTTCGAAAAAGTACTGTCGTCGGTCCAAATAATGTTTTTCAAGAAGTTTGTTGGGTCTACCCTATTCGAGAGCCAGCTACAAAATTCCATCCTTCTCTCAGGATCACCTGGATGTAATTTTTGTGAAATATGTATCTTATAACATCTCAATCCACTTTTTTTGAATTCCCTCCAAACGCTCGTCTGTGGCACATCCATTTCTGCCGAGACTTGATGTGTTGATTTGGAAGGATCTGCATTTATCTAAAAAAGTACCAAAAATAATTATACTTCTTCGAATATGGAATGAACAATTATTTTACCTCGGCTAATAAGTTACGTCTAATATTCTGCTTCCATATTTCATTCTTCGTTTTTGAAACGCACCGTACTCAGCCAAGTGTTTGTCCAAAATTCCGAATAATGTTCTATCCGGCTGTTGTCTTTCCGGATATAATTCAAAATAAATTTGTGTTGTTTTCGTACTATTCCTATCAAATTTATGATAAAGTTTCAACATATCTCGTTTTTGTTCATTTGAGAATGAGGACATTTCGACTGAAGTATTTGTGCAAACTTTTGATGTTTAATGAGTTCTGACAACTAGTGTTTATTAAATAAAATTTTTCGATGGAGTCATGACTCAGATGAAGTTGTTTTTTTAAAAATATCTGTGGTTTCAGAAGTGCAAATCATAACAAATTATACATCAATGAAATCAGAATGAGAATCACTATTGTTCTGTATAAAAAAACAATATGGCGCCCATAACAGAAAAAAAAGTTAATGATGAATGCCAGAAGACGAAACGTCGGATAGTAAATCTGAACATGAAAACGTGTAGCTGAAAAAAAGTATCAATGAAAATGTACTTTTGGTTTTGAGCTATGTTGTCAAATAACGATAGAATAAAATTAAAATGAAAATTCCGATTTTCAGTTTTTTCCCGATATTTCCGGAAATACTCGGAATTTTCCAAGTTTCAAAACAGTATTTTGTTAAGCACCTGAATACGCAACTTTGTCCCAATTTAAGCTTCGACGTATCTCCTGTAGTTTAGGAGATCCCAATGGTGGGGGTCGAATTTGAACTGCCCTGTATATTATGTCATTCGTGAAAAACTTTCCATATTCTTTCGAATGACTCAAATACTATCATCGTCCCTAATTCTGTTAACAAATATATTATGGCATAATGACATATCGATTCGATTCCGTCGTTTGCTCCATTACGTTACTGATTCTCCTTTGACCTCCTCGCAGTTTTAAGAGGTCATAAAAAATATAAATCTCTCTTCAGAAAATGAGTTGATGCTTCCAATAATCCGAAGGTTTGGTTCCTAACATTATTTTTTATTGTGACGGGTTTCGTCTCGCAATAAACAATTCGTTAACTATTACAAAAATTTAATTGTATTTTTGGATATACTAAAGCAATTATCTGCATTTGGTTTATTCCGTTAAAAAATGCCTTGACCAATGGGCTAGTTCTTCAGTGTAATCTTATTGAAACGACATCCACTAGCAGTGGCGTACTGAAAATGAAGATTTCATATTCTATCTGAAAATGAGCAATTGGTCTCGTCTGCGATGCCTCGCCTACAAACTTGATAACTTCTCTAGAATACCGCAGAGGAACGTTGAGAGTTCAGGCTCTATTAAAACCTGTGGTTTTCGTATTTCGTGCTTTCTTACCGTGGTATAATTTATGGAATGTGTACATTCCGTTGATAATGGTAAAGTATACGGCAAAGTAATATATTCATCAAAAACTGTACACGAATGCGGTAGGTATATTACTAGCGGTGTGACAACATGAAATTGATTTTATTGGTTCAACTTCTATTAGACATGCGAAGGTATGAAAATACTATAACCTCTGTGGTGTTATGGCCTCACTTTGCATATGTTGTCGCTTATAAGCGTTGTAGCAATTTTCTCGATTATAATTGCTATATGACGTCGTATCTTGTATTCAAATCAGTTTCGAGTATATGGGTAATAAATGTTATAATATTGTTTTGAAAGCTTATGCAAAAATATGTGCCTACGGTAGCATTCTGTCTCACCTCAGATTTCCCTGTATGCTTTTGTATTGAAATAACCTGTTCAACAAAATGCATTTATAGTGCATAAATATCGCCTAATTATGGAATCATTTTGGATTGGATTCAGGTGGAGTTCTATGTGAAAGGGGGAAGAAATCAAATTTAATCAGCACACTTGCTCATCTTCAACGCTGAAGTTTCAAACATGACCATACCTTTAGTGTTTTGACTGATCGAATGTAAGATTATCAAATAATTTCCTAGCATACGAGGATGTATTGATATCTAGTTAGCCTAGACCAGTTCCCTGCATAAACAAAATATTGCGTTACCATAGCAACGAACAGTAACTTATTATAAGTGTCAGTGTAAAGTTTGACGTCAAAAAAGTAAACCAGAGTTACGCAATAAATTTAAAAAAAATATGTCCACCGAAATTGTGAAAATCGAAAAATTGGAGTATTGAGCCATCATCAAGTACCTGTATTTAAAAGGGTTAAGAGGTAAGCAGATTTACGAAGATATGCTTAATACCCTTGGTGATCAATGTCCTTCGTATGCGACCGTGAAAAATTTGACGACTGCAAGCTTCAAAAGATATAAATTTTCCATTGAAGATGATAACCGATCGGGAAGGCCAGTATCTGTGTCAGTCCCCGAAAATATCGATGCAGTTCATGACATGATTTTAACTGACCGTCGAATTGGGGTAAAACGGATATCTGAAGCACTGAAAATTTCATACGAACGCGTTCATCATATAGTTCACGTCAATTTTTATTTTTTTTCTTGTAATGTCGAATTTTAATTTGTGTCATATAAATGTACGAGCGACTTTTCAGAATTTAAGGAAAAAGTGTTTAATGTCTATGATATTGTTACTATATCTGAAACTTGGCTATCTGATTCTGTAATGAGCGATTCGATTTCTTTACCAGGTTATAGTCTATTTCGGTCTGATCGAGGAAGTCGTGGAGGAGGCGTGGCAATATTCATAAAACATATATTTATTGCAAACTTGTTGAACCTAGATCTCGTTATCAATTCCGAACAATTGTGGATATATTTCACTTTAAACAAAGTACATTACGCCGTTGGGTCCTTGTATAGGTCTCCTAATTTTCCACCACATGATTTCCTCTCTGAACTTGATGAGGTGTTCTCACTCCTATTTCCCAAACACGACCACATCTTATGCGGTGGAGACCTCAACATTGATTTCTTTAATCCCACCACACAGTCTTATGGACACCTAAATCAGATTTTGGAGTCTTATGGAATGCTTCAGGTTATTGAAGAACCCACTCGAATCAGCGCTACAGGCAGTACATTAATCGATTTAATCATCTGCTCAGAAACGTTAACCATCACCGACCGTACTGTGGTCAATTGCTCTACTTTTTCAGATCACGGGTTAGTGGCATGCAAAATTGGATCTGGACATCAAATTGTCCCAGAACTCATGTATACCTACAGAAATTTTAAGAACTTCAATAGTGATGCCTTTTTGAGCGATCTCTTGAACTATAATCTCGAATCAATTTATCAGTTCGAAAACATAAACGACAAAGTACATCAGTTGAACTCCATGATTTTAAATAACTTCGATGTTCATGCCCCTTTGAGGACGGTGCGTATAACAAAAATGGTTAACCGAAAATTTAAAGTTAATGATGAAACAGCGTGACAGGGCATTAGTAAGATTTAAAAAAAGTAAATCCATACACCACTGGGACTACTACAAACAAATTAGGAATTTGACAAATCGCACAATCAAATTAGAAAAAAAAGCCTATCTAGAATTTCGTCTCAGGAATAATAAAAATATATGGCAGGAAATGGCCAAACTAGACATATATAAAAAGCCGAATAAAACACTTCCAGGACATCTCAATAATGCTAACGATCTCAATTCACACTTCCACAACAGTGCTGCAAACCTCTTGACTCCCGACATTGATGTGATGACATTTTTCTCCGAGAATACTCAACGTGACAATGTGAGCTTTTCTTTTCAATCAACAACAGATGATGATGTGTACAAAACCCTATTGGCAATCAAATCAAACGCGGTTGGCGCTGATAATATTAGCATTAAAATGTTATTGCACTGTTGTCCTATTATCATTCCTTACATCACCCACATCTTCAATTCATGTATTCAGCATTCTGTGTTTCCCACGATTTGGAAGCAATCTCAAATAGTACCCCTAGCAAAGATAGCAAATCCGCAAAATTTTAACGATCTTCGCCCCATAAGCATTCTTTGTGGAATCTCAAAAGTCTTTGAAAAAATTATCAACTCACAGATGCGGGTTCATATTGACAATTTCGAAATGATACCTTCTTGTCAGTCAGGTTTCAGGTCGCAACATAGCTGCACGACTGCCTTATTGAAAGTCATCGACGACATCCACACCTCAGTAGATAATAACAAATTATGTATCCTGGCACTGATAGACTATTCAAAGGCTTTTGACACCATCAGTCACCAACTTCTTCTGGTTCTTCTAAAATACTTGGAGTTTTCCACTCAGGCTGTCGGGCTCTTGGAAAATTATCTGCTTGGCCGGTCGCATTGTGTGGCAATGAACAAGATTAAGTCAGGTTATCTTGAAACTCTCTCTGGTGTACCGCAGGGCTCTATTCTTGGTCCCCTGTTATTTGTAATTTATATTTCCCAATTTCCTAATTGCCTCAAATATACAAACATGCATGGTTACGCCGATGATACACAAATCTACTTGCAGTTTGACGCAAATTCTGCCGCTATGGCTTGCCAACAAGTCAACGAAGACCTCGAATCTCTGAGTAATCTTTCAAGAAAATACTGTCTTTCTATCAACCCCTCTAAATCAATCGTGATGCTCTTTGGTAGACCAGCAACAAGAAAACGCTGCCTAGCTGACCTAAATATAAATATTAATATAGACAACTTACAATTACCTCTGAAGGATCACACAAAAAATCTTGGACTCATATTAGATTCTTCCCTCAGATTTTCACTCCATACCTCGCTCATTCTCAAACGTGGATACACCAATCTCAAACTGATTTATCGTAACAAAGATATTTTGAATCATAAAACAAAATTAGTCTTATGCGAAGCCCTCGTGCTTTCCCATGCTAATTTTGCTGATGTTGTTTATGGACCTTACCTACAACAAGCTGACAGGCGCAGACTACAAGTCTTACAAAACTCATGTCTGAGACTTATTACCTGTACAAGAAGGCGGGATCATATATCGCATCACCTGACTACACTGGGATGGTTGAACATGGAGTCACGGCGCATTCTTCATGCTTCTGTATTATTTCACAAAATAATAACTCAAAACAAACCAAATTATCTTTACAACAAGATTAAATTCCGTACAGATATCCATAATTTAAACTTAAGATTCAGAAATATGCTTACGCCTCCTCGCCACCTAACCTGTAATTATCGTGGATCATTTTCGTATTATATAACTTGGCTATACAATAGGTTACCGCATTCGCTGAAAGATTTATCCCCCTCGTTGTTTAAAGTAAAACTGAAAAATTTGCTTCTCACGAACAAAATTCCAAATATTCTGGGCTTCAAAAGCTGAAATAAAATTGTTCTCCACAATTCCTTCTACACTAATAGTTGTTATTAACGTTTATTTTTTATTTAATATTTACTTAGATTAAACAAAAAGTTTGAATTTGGTGTATGTGCTCAATTGTTATAAGTCGTTGCATGTTTTAGTATAGTTGTGAATATAATTATTTAATAGTGTGTACTCATAAATGCATATATTTATGCGTGCACACTTTTTTTGGTTGGATGGAAGAGCAAGGTCTGACTGTAACACTTGTGGTATGGTCAGAAATTGAATCCTGCCATTTGACGGGGTTATGAATGTAACTTTGTAATTTCCTGTCAATAAAATCTATTATTATTATTATTATTAATTTGGACATGAGAAAAATTGCTGCAAAATGGATCCCCAAATGTTTGAATGTTGACCAAAAGCGTGCAAGGGTAGTAGCATCGCGTTCGATCTGTGCTCGATGAAAACGATGTAGACTTCTTGAACTGAATTGTTACTATGGATGAGACTTGGGTACATTTCTACGATCCAGAAACAAAGCAACAATCGATGGAATGGCGACACTCCGGTTCTCCAAGACCTAAGAAGTTTCGTGTCCAAAAATCTGCTGGAAAAGTTCTTGCTTCAGTTTTTTGGGATTGCCATGGAGTAATCATGATTGATTTTTTGGATAAGGGTAGAACAATAACTGGAGATTACTATTCGACATTACTGACCACTCTACGGGAAAAAATTAAAGAGAAAAGACGCGGAAAGCTATCCGAAGGATAACGCCCCTTAACACAAATCTCATGTTGCAATGCAAAAATTCGTGATTTAGGGTTTGAATTACTAGAACACCCCCCTTATTCACCAGATTTTTTTTGAAATGTCTAGAGAGATGTTGCAGGTTCGCTGTAATAAATGTATCCAATTAAGAGGAGAAAATGTTGAGTAATAAAATATTTTGACATCGAAATTTTGTTTGGTTCTATAGTAGAAAGAATTTTTCAATATATCCTCGTATGTATTGCAACGGACATTAAATCCAATAATATACTAACTTGTTAATTCCAGCAATAAAATTAAAGAAAAAACGTACAGCAGATGTTCTAAATAGCCATTATTAACTCTCAAACAGTGAGTTAACCTATCCAGTAATTATTCTTCAGCTCATAAACATGTTGCTTTCTAAACATCCAATATAAATTAATCTTAGCAAAATATTGGGTAATTTTTTTTTAAATGGAACTCTAATAATGAATTGATTTGACAAAAAACCATGACTATGTACGGATTCGGCCACTTTCCCTCTACCCATCTAGCGAGCTCCTAGATCCCGATGTGGGCGGGCTTGGGCATTGCGACTAGAAGTGATTGCTATACTTAAATTTATCCATTTCATATAGTCCTTTTTCCCACTCAAACAGTGTGTCCATGGTTACCCGATTATTTTCATTGGTGAAATGGCAGTTTATAAGCTACTTTTTGACAACAAAGAAAATGTCTCTTTCAAAATGGCGGCCGATGCCACTTTGTAAGAATTTTTTAAATGGCATGGGGGTCGAGTGATACCTCATTAAAAACGTGTTTCAATTCTCTATACGACAGTATAAACAAAAATATCAATCCAAAACAAAATGGCGGTACATAATGTTAGAACTATCATAAGGTAATCCCACCCCTCTTAACTTTTGAACGGATTGGATTTTTTCTTTATTTTTTTTTGGTAAAATGTTAGTTTACAAACTTCTTTTTGACAACAAAAAAAAGTCAAAGCCTTCAGCGTGTAATGGCCCTTGGCTGACGACATCGGGCCATTATTCACGCCTAGGCCATAAACGCCTACTTTACGCCCTTGATGCATAAATAACTATTAGGGTTGGTTTGAACTTTTACGTAATGTTCTCCTGATGAATATAAAAAATCTAACTTACTGTAATAATCAATGAAATGATAAACGCACTTACAGTAAAGTTAATGCAGATAAAGATCAAAATATATGTTCAGTAATAAAACTGTCATTTTGATATCGATAAAACAATAAAAAAGATTGAATTGAAAACTGAAATTTGTCGCCCGCTGCATTGGATACCTTGCACCCCTCCCCTCCCTCACCCCGCATACAGTAGAGGACTCTGTATATAGAAGGCTAGCCCTTAGGGCAAGAAATATATTGCATTCTCTGATCAACTGCCTACCATTTTTGTATACATTTTCAAGTCGATTAGCTACAAAAATAAAAAAGCACCGTAGATATGAGAAAACGATCCGAGGTATACGGCATAACCTATTATTTTCCAACGTGTTTTTGTTCAGTTCATGTACCTCTCGTACATCCCAACGCCCATGCACGCATTAAAACCATTAATCATATTCATTAAGACAAAACAACAATAAAGAAAAATTCAATAAACAAACTACTCCTGATACGATTACATATGATCAGCTTGCATCGCAAGCTTTGTAGGTGTGATATGGATAACAGATACGATACTGAGTGTCACAGAAGACGAATTGATCTGCTGATGCCTTCTAAACCGTGAAATTTACATCGTATAACTCGCCCTACCCGCATTACAACACGCGGTATTTATTATTTCTTCGCCCAGTATCGCGACTATGTATTAATATCAAATGTCACAGGAAAGCAGTAAAACTATTTCTCATGGAAATGTATTATAATTGCTGCAGTGAGAGATCGATACAAACATTGACGAGGTCAGGTAAATACAGTGTGTCTCACTTCTCGTGGAAACATCCCCGTAACTTCCGTAACTTTTGCCGCAGAATTCTGAATATTCTAGCATCGATAGATACATATATAATGTACAAAGTGAGCGTGAAGGGATCATTTCAAGTTATATACACTGCACGCCAGCAGCAATGGAACCACCGATATTTCCGGAAAATTAGAGGACGAGGCGATATAAGTTGAAAATGTATTCGTAATCAGAACAACCTTCTACAACTGGAACACGTAATATTTTGTTGAAATATTGTTTTTGTTCCGTCACTACAGCAGTACTTCTATTATTTGAACTCTCACTTGATTCTGGAGTATTCCCAGATGCATGGAAATATAGTTACATACTTCCTATTTTCAAATCAGGAGAAAAGGAAAATATTAGGAACTATCGGGGAGTTTGTAACCAATCTATGATTCCTAAACTTTTCGACGCTTTGATTGCTGATCAGCACAATTACTCTTGTAAAGAGATTTTAATAAAAAATCAGCATGGATTCTCACGAAACAAGTCCACTGTCACAAACTTACTTGTTTATGAATGTAGAATATTAGAGGCCCTCGAAAATAAATGTTAAGTCTATCTATACAGATTTTTCTAAGGCATTCGACAGAGTGGATCATTCCATTCTTCTGACCAAACTAGACGTTTTTGGATTTTCTCATTGGTTTTTGAAGTGGCTATGTAGTTTCATAACAGGTCGTAAATAGTGTGTTAGAGTTGGTTCATTCAAATCGAGTCAAATTTAAGTTACATCAGGAGTACCATAAGGGTCATATTGTGCACCCATTTTATTCAACATATTCGTCAATGACATCGGTAGTTATTTTGAAAATAGTGAGTTTCTGTTGTTTGCAGATGAATTGAAATTGTTTCTAACTACAGAGTGAAAATTAGATCAAAATCTCTTACAGGCAGATTTTTTAACAGATTATATAATTGGTGCGTGAATAGTTACCTGTATCTTAATATCAACAAATGGTGCTTCATACGCTTTTTCAAACGGTATAGAAAATTAGATAACGCGTACATATGTCGCCGACAGTAGTTCTTTGACCTACGTCTCATATGTTACAGATCTAGGGGTAATTTTCGATGAACAAATGAGATTTGTAGATCACATCAACATGATTTCGGTAAAATCGTCAAAAAATTTAGGAATGGAGCTTTGCAATCGCTCTGAATTTTCAGTAAATTCTATTAGGAAAGTATACATCTCGTTAGTTGTCTCTAAATTGAATTATGCTTCTATAGTGTTCTTCTTTTTATCAGGCTCATAATACAACAATTGAAAGAGCCCAAAATATATTTTTGAGGTTTTGTGCATACAAATTGAACATTTACGTTCATAATCACGAATACTATCATATAATGAACGAACTAAATTTGATCTCATCATGTGTTAAAAAACTTCAGCTAGATTTTTTAAAATGTTTGTTTTAACTTATGAATAGAATTATTCGTTGTAAATAAATGTAATTTGAATTAAAGAAATCTTGAGCTTGAGATAAAAATTTTAGTACAAGAGCCGTAGAGAGGTCGACCCTCACCCATCTGATGAAATAAATTTCCTATGAAGTTTCATGAATAGACAAATACGCCTAAAATGACTTGCCTGTCAAAATGTGGTCATGGCTATGTTTAATTAAAATAATAATAATGGTAAAGGAAAGTTTATCGGGCTTTTTCTCGAAACAAAAAGAAAAGCGGCGTTACTTACGTAGTTTTATCTCCTGAGCACGAATCCAAAAGAATTTCGTGCTGGTAATACTATTCGAGTTATGACCTTATGAATCTTGAAAATCGACCATTTTCAAACACGATTTTTTCATTAAAAAATCGCACAAAATGCCTCCTTTTTGTCAATACTTTTTTCATACTCTAATCAACTATTTTCTCATTTGTTGAAGAAGTTGATTACCAAGTTCAAACCATGTTACCTCTTATAGAAATAAAATACTGATGAAGACCTTATTAAAGAAAGAAATTTTTTATTGTTGAACCACGAATCCAAAGCCCAAGAAACCCAACTCGCAAAATATATAATAGGATTCAGGAAAACTCAACAAATTGAGAAAACAAAAAATAATATATATATATATATATATTTGCTTGAACAAAATTTACCTTTAAATTGAAATACATATTTTTCATGAATTAATAAATAATTTTTTTGTGTGTGCTAGGCTGCATCATTGTTCGAAACCTTCAAACAAATCGAATTCACACCTCAGTTCCAATTTCCATCTGAACATCCAGAAGATTTCCATAAACCTTTGCATGCTTTCATTCTATTCGGTTCCTGACTTTTGTGAACGCCCAGTATTTCCTGTTTACATTATATAGGAATAAAAATAAGGAAACTTGCTCGGTTCTGAAATCAGAAGTGGGACGGGTTGCGGTTTGCATATGTCGTCGCCAACCACTTGTGCGACTCTATTTTTGTATTGAAGTGGTCCGGTCTCTCGTGACCTGTTTATATGTCGCCTTGTGGGTGTGAATACTTAAAAGGCGATTAGCCGCCCTATCAATGAGAGCGATCTGCATAAAATCCAGTCTTCCAGTATTTTCACTTTCGAGTGGTCGTTGGGATGGTGTCTTTATAGCAGGATTGACACGTAAGGTGTGGGACTTTGCTCTTGTGTTCAGTTGGTATTACTAGGCTAGTATGCCTACACGATTAATAATATGCGTCTTTATTATTTTCAACAGATTTTTTTTAGAAAAAAGGTTTTATTTATGCACCAGAAAGAAGAAAATAAATTTCAAAGTGAATTGAACCGATCATTTTGTTTCATTATAAAATTTTAAATGATATAAAAGCTTGTCGCGAGAAGTATCTTTGTATTCTCACTCGAACCATAAACGATTGTACAGCTGTGAGGAAGGCCAAAAGAAAAGATACAAAGATTGCGCCATGAATACCAAATGCTGTAGAATCCATAGATACGAAAAATAGATTATTCAAGTGTCTCCGAAATGATCCTTATAATATAATAATAATATAATTGAAAACACAATACACAAAATACAAAAATAAGTACAAGTTAAGCATGATTCTTTACAAGTTCAAGTATCTGAAAGACATTTTACCTTTCCATCAGCTCAAAGTGTTGTACCATGCATTCGTTGAGAGTCACTTGCGATATTGTATAGTAGGATGGGGAGGGGCATTGAAACACATTTTCATCCTCTAGAGAAATACTGCAAAAAAGGTTCCTCAAACTGATAATGTCCAAAGACTATAAATATTCAACTGAAGCACTATTTCGTGAAGCACTTGTATTCGATATACGTCAGCTTTTTTATAATAATATCAATATCAAATACCATCGCGAAAAACATATTAATTCCGTCTTACCTAACCATAATTACCTAACTCTGAAAAAACATCATCATAAAATCTCACAAATGTTCAAATCTATTGGCCAGCGGTCATACCACTATATGGCTCCAAAAATAACTCCATACCTCTCTATATACAAAAAATTAATAATTTGATATTATATAAGAAAGAGTTGGAGATCTTCATTCACAGCCAACCTATAGGGAAAAAGTTGCCGAACTGTTAATGTGATTACTATTTTTTAATCTTTGTTAACCGAAATTTTAGTAATATTTTTAAATGTCTTGCCTAGCCTAGTATTATGTATATATACCTATATTCTTTGATTTGAACTGACTGACTGTTTTTCTTTTTTTATACATCTGATTCTCCTGTAAATTTTAACTCGTGTTGTTCGTATATTATAATATTTTATTAGGTGATTGTTCTATATTCCTATTTGAATTTGATTATTTTTGATTATTTTTAATGTTTTTAATATTTTTAATATTTTTAACATTTTATTCGAAACAAGTGTTACACACTTATCGATGCATCCGATATGTATTCATCATTTATTATGTACCTGTCCATTTGTGATTTTGTGATTTGAATAAATATCTATTATTATTCCTTATTGTAAATTAAATTTATAATTATCTCAAGATTTATTCTTGCGGCAAGCTTTTATATCATTTAATTTTTTTAATGTAACAAAATGATGGGTTCAATTCACTTTAAAATTTATTTTCTTCTTTTTAGTGCATTTAAATAAAAGCTTTTTTCTAAAAAAAAAATTGTGGTTCTTAGTCTGTTCATTTCAATTAGTGCGTCATTGTTGCACCGTCGCTTGCCTGGTAATTTACTGTTGGATTTTTTTCCGAATTTCTATGCGTTCTCTATCTTGTTTTCGAGGGGACAAGAGGGGTACATTTTTTTAAAATCGTCTTATTCAATGGTCAGATAATTTTCACTATTTTTACGGATTTTTCGATTTCTATTTCGCGAGTTTTCTTAATTTTTTTCGTATCAGGAAAGGGGAGTGAGCCCTCCCGATCAATTTTTTTCGTATTTTTTTTCCATGTCCGAAACTGTTGAAACATTTTCCAAATTCCTCCGCGTTCTCTATCTAGCTTTTGAGGGGGACAGGCGGGGTGAAATTTTTTTAAACCACAATATTCGATGGTTAGATATTTTTCACTATTTTTACGGGTTTTTCCGATTTTAATTTCGCGAGTTTTCCAAGAAAAGCTGGGGAAGCGAGCCCCCTACCTATTTTTTTCTTTTTCGCTGTAATTTTTGACGTCCAAATCCTACGCGTTCTCTATCTAGCTTTTGGGAGGCAAGAAAGAACAATTCCTTTTATCAAACCATAATATTCGACGGTCAGATATTTTTCAATGCATTTACGGATTTTTTGCCTATTTTTTTTCTTTTAATTTTTGACGTTCAAATCCGTCAATAAAAAAACTTCCGAATCCCTACGCGTTGTCTATCTAGCTTTCGGGGGGCAGGGGGGACAATTTCTTCGACATTAATGTATTATCATAGGAACTGAACCAACATTTAAAATTTCAATTACACAGGATAAGAGGAAGGTTCTAATTCAACTTGCAAGATTTTCACCCATCTAACACACACACACAGAGCAAGTTAAATAAAAGCTTTTAAATAAGAATGCATGATTGTTGATGCAGATTTTTGTAATTTGAACTAAAAAGAGAGAAAACAAAACAAAACAAAAAAGAATACCTATTTGTCTCTTCTATTGTTTTGTTTCAAATAAATGAATTTTGAAAATTTTTTCCTAACCTTTCATTCTTGAAATGTGTGAGAATGACATTATACAATGATGTAATTTCGTAGCTGAAAGAACGTCTAGAACGTGAGAGTTCCCTTATATCTATGTTCAAGTTGTGAACATCGGTTCCGTGAGTGACTTTTTGCGATTCAAATAAGAGGGTACATTCGTTACTAAAATCTTATGATATAGACAAGCACTGTGAAGAACTCTCCTGTTTTCCGTGATCAACCATTTTGCGTCGCGAAGTTTATGAGAGATACCTTTCCTTTTTCGAATTCCGTAAATGAGTCTAAGACATGAGTTCTGAACTTTTTGTATCTTGATTTTGAACGTGTTTGTTAAATTAGGACCATACTTGATGTCTGTATAATTGAACAATGATAAAACAAGTGGTTCACACAGCGTGGATTTAAGTAAAGATGGAAGAAGGTGTCTGTTGCCATATATGAGTTTAATTGATGAGTACGCTTGTAGACTAAGTTTGTTAACGTGTTTTTCGAATTTCATGTCAACATCTAGTAAAACTCCAAGATTTCCAACTTCCTGTATTAATGTCAGTGTTTCATTGGTTATTTGCAAATCAATTTCATTCGTAATTCGATAATCATTTCTGGATGTCAATACCATTCGATTTTGACGGATTAATTAGTAAGCAATGATCAGCTGCAGATTTGACAAAAGATTCCAGGTCTCTATTGATCAACGTGGATGCATTGTGGGCGTCATGTTGAGGAAATTTGTAATAAAGCTGAGTGTCATCTGCGTATAAATGGATCGAACAATTTTTCAAACATTTCACTAAATTTGCTGTATACATTGTAGATAACAAAGGGCCTAGAATGGGTCCTAAGCTACTCTTGATTTTAGCGTCAAATATGTAGAGGTAGTATTATCAATCAGGATGGATTTATCGAGGGGCAATATATAAAAATATGAAAAGAAAAGTTATTGGGTATAGCCCTCAAATTGTTGTGCAACCGTAGACACGTGTTTCGAGCTTAAGCTCTCATCAGTACGGTAAAATCAAGTGCGAAGATGTACAACACTTGGATGTAAAAATAGAAACAAAGGAAGTAAACAACAGGAAGCCAACCACACATTTGTGGCTTCGGTTAGAAGACCTTGAGATTTCAAGGCAACAACTAACGTCGCCACGGAGGCAGCTATAGCTACCAGCGTGACAATCCTACCCAGTAAAATATAAATCAGGATGGATTTATCGAGGGGCAATATATAAAAATATGAAAAGAAAAGTTATTGGGTATAGCCCTCAAATTGTTGTGCAACCGTAGACACGTGTTTCGAGCTTAAGCTCTCATCAGTACGGTAAAATCAAGTGCGAAGATGTACAACACTTGGATGTAAAAATAGAAACAAAGGAAGTCAACAACAGGAAGCCAACCACACATTTGTGGCTTCGGTTAGAAGACCTTGAGATTTCAAGGCAACAACTAACGTCGCCACGGAGGCACCTATAGTATTATCTATATGAACCTTTTGTTGTCTATTGTGGAGATAGGACTTCTTTTAAGTTATGGAATTGTGTGAAAGTCCCGAATAGTGAAATATTTCTAGTATCAAATCATAATTGTGTCAACACATTGAGAGTGTTACTGAAAACTTCATGTTTTAACCTGAAATAATGCACAAACTCAGCGAAAAAACATGACTTCAGTTCATCGCGTTTTGTATTTTCCCTTGAGGTCATCTCTCCCAGGTGACTCATCGAACTGCAAGTGATGACTAGTCGGCAAGAGTAACGCCTTCTTTTCGCTGAATAGCCCCCCAGATATTTGCATTTTTGAGCGAACTATTTCGTTCCCATGAAAGCGAGTTTTCATACTGCCTGTGGCTTCAAATTACACCCAACTTCCTGTTTGCATCTTCATCGTCGCTAATATTGGTTATGATTTACAGAATCGTTTATTGAATCAAATTTCTAATGATTGCGCCTATTAAATGCAATGTGAACCTGTTCAATCTAATTATCGGAAAACCTCATTCGGAGTTCTTGGAATGTCTTATTAAAGATTTTTTTTTTCAACCCACGGACACGCGCTGAACCCCATTATCTCTCTGTGGGACTATGGTCAAGTCATTTAGAGGTACACGACCAAGTTGAAGAGCTCTCTTGTAGTCATTTGAAAAATCTGTATCAGTAGTCCTAAAACGAGAATGTGGCGAGTAGCACCTATATGCCAGACTCTAGAGAGATGTGTTCTCAGAAAGGCAGAATTATCAGTATTTGATGGGTAGTTTGGGATATTGGGCGTAAGTTGAAAGGAAAAAAATCCACCAAAATTGTGTAGGCATTGTGTATTCTATAGATTTATCATCATCTACTGAACAAAACTACATGTATTCACTGCTTTCAAGCTTCAGTGATTCTTCATGTTTATTTCCATCGTTCAATGATCAATTTTTAATAATAGTTTATTATTACTGAAACTTTAGAAATAAACACGATTAATGTTATTATTATTTCAAAAATGGTTGATCATTCATTAAGTAAATACTTTGGCGAGATGAGAATATCTTTGAATCTTGTACAATAAATTTCGATTAATTTGAATCAATTTTGAGTCTCTAATTGTAGCCTCAGACTTTGAGAGATGTGGCGATACAGCAGATCTTTTGGAATCATTCGATTAGTTTGTGCATGAACTCAAGCAACAAAGAGAGAATTTTATCAAAAGAACACTAACAAAATAAACTTTTTACAAATTACACAGAAAACGATTCGATCTTCACAAACTTTGTTTGATTTATTTATTTATTTATTTAAATAAAGTTTGTGAAGCTCGAATCGTTTTCTGTGTAGTTTGTACAATTACTACGGATCTTCATCCAGTAACGGTCGAATCATCAGAAAAATAAACTTTCTAAGTGTTTTTTATTAGTTCTGCCACAATCTGAACAACAATTAATTAAAAACTATTTTTGGTGACCGTACTTTCAGCGCAGTCTCGAGAGCATACTTCTAGTTACTTTTTCACCGTGGTTATTCAACCGAAATAGTGAAAATAGACACTTATAATAGTAATTGAAGTTTTAGGATGAAAAATTAATTTCGTCTATGGAGAAAAATGTCTAGAATAAGATTAGCTATCTCAGAGTACACAGAGTCCACCGTGTTCATTGGTGTACCAATTGAGCTTGAAGCTAAAACTGAAGGTAAAAGATAAGATTCGATAGAGCAAAGGTGTAATTTTAACTGATCATAACAATTAGCACCCAAAAATATTGGGCTACAATAAAAACAAATCCACAAAATTATATTAAATCTTTACAATAGATTCAGATGTATCATCTACATAATCTTCCTCTCGACCACACTACAAAGACTTTCCAAATGATTTGTTAGACGTCATAATAGATTTCGTAGGTACTGTCATGATTTTAAAAATCCACAAAATTAAAATTACTTCAAAAAAACTTCAAAATTGATTCCTAAAATCAGGTGGAAATTTTGGATACTAATGAAAATTTTGAAAGTCAAAGATGGGAGAATCATTTAAGTACCCCGTACAGAATGATTAAAACCACTATCAGCATTTGACATAACCACTTTCAAACAGAATTCAGGAAGATTCGGTTTTGAAACGTTTAATGTGATAGACGTGTGTCAGAAGCCGGCGGAAAAAAATAGCAAACTCTCTTTTGTTACTAACTATTCCTGTGTTAGAATAATCCTTTTCCTTTCCTAAATTTGGTGAGTTATTTGATATTTACATTAGGGGTAGCATAATCAAAGAGGAACAAAATGTTAGACCCGGGGGGGGGGGGGCAGCCCCCCGATGACAATGTGCCAAATATTCCAAGTCAAATGGAAGAAGATAACCTTGAAATGGACAAACAACAGACAAAAAACCAGGTAACTGCTGATAATGAAAATCTTGATGCCAATTTGAAACAAAAACGATTCGAACAACGTTATTACAAAAACTCAGATATTGGGCCTTTTTTGGTGATGATTGAAGCCAAAGATGAAACAAATAAGGTAGGTAGATATGATCATTTGAAAATTGCTACGGAAATTTTTGACCTTCAATTGAAAGACATAAAAATGGTAAAAATTAAGGGAATCAATAAACTTGGCGTAGAATTTTGTAATCCAGAATCTGCAAACAATTTCGTAAATAATGAGAGTCTGAAAAGTAAAGGGTATATCATGTATATTCCACAAAACCATGTCACTTGCAAAGGTATAGTCAGAAATGTTTCCAAGTACCTCACACTTGATAGAATCAAAGCTGTAACTCAGAGTCCTTTTCCAATTTTAGATGTTAAACGTCTTAATAGAAAAGTTTTTCGAACGGAAGACAATACAGTGGAATATGTTCCCACTTCCACAGTACTTATAACATTTGAAGGGGTTATACTCCCCAGACATGTAGTTATGAGCTATTTATCTATGCCAGTCATTCCATATGTCCAACCAGTTATGCAATGTTTCTCCTGTCTTGAATTCGGACATACAAAACGCCAATGTCGAGGAAAACACCCTAAATGTCACACCTGTGGTACTGTCCACGAGAGTGACTTGACATGCGAAAGAAAATGTAAGTTTTGCCATAATATTGAACATAATTCTTTGAGTAAAAGCTGCCCTGAATATGAAAGGCAAAAAGAAATAAAACGTATAATGGCTTATGAAAATGTAAGTTATTTTGATGCGAAAGAAATGGTGCCAAAAATGTATGATACAAGTGCTAATGAAGACCCTGATAATACTAGATTTCGATCAAACTTTAATTCTAACCCCATAGTAGCACCCCAAGAATTTCCCAGATTGAGAAACATTTCAACAATTAATAATAACTCCACTAAAATAGAACAAAGGCGCTCAGTAGCCGAGAGCCATACAGTACAAACTAAACGATCTTATAGAGAGGTAGCAAAATCCTCCCCAAAAAAGAAAATACTGCTTAATACAGAAACTGGCTTCAGAGACTTTGAAGCCAGCTATCAAGAAACAAATGCTTGCTCCTCTACATCTAAACAGACCAAGAACAAACCTACCACCAGACCAATTTACAATTTCCTCTCACAGTGTAATACTCCCCCAGCTGGCTCGGGAACTTCATTCTCAAAGCCTATCAGTGCTTCGCAACCATACAATCAGCCTAACAGTAGTGCCGTGTATTATAAGTCAAACGATGAATCGATTAAAGAATTTTACAATAATTTTTTGCAATTTCCAAAAGACTTCCAGTTGAGGTTTAGGGATCTGATAAACACAAGTTATCAGCTCTCTAGACTACCTCCCGACATAGACAACACAAAGTAGTAAAAAAAAAAAAAAAAAATGAATACAACAAATCTCAAAATTATACAATGGAACATCAGAAGTGCTCTAATAGAAGCAACCTTATCAATTTAATTCGAGATCCTACTGAATGAAACCTTTCTGACACCAAATCATACCTTTTTTATACAAAATCATAACATAGTACGTATGGATAGACAAGATATTGCACAAACCACTAATACTGATCGTGGGGGAGGCGTAGCCACCCTTGTTAGGAGAGACATACAGATGGAACAGGTACACCTACCATTGAGATACCAAACGAAGGATTTTCAATTTATCATTCTGAAGTACGATAATATAAACATTATGAATATTTACTCAACACCTCGAAATAAACTATCTCACCAATTGTTTGACCAAATTTTTGCCAAACTTAATGGTCCATTGATTGTAATGGGAGATTTTAATTCTCACCATCCCCTATGGGGCAGTACACATTGTGATAACAATGGAAATACATTAGTTGAAGTAATTTCAAATCACAATCTTGTTATAATAAATGATGGAACTCCCACACGTTTCTCAAACCCTAATGACAACCCCAGCCCGCTTGACCTAACATTAGTGTCCAGCGAACTAGCCCATAGAACTTCATGGAATGTATTGAGCGACTGTGGTAACAGTGATCACTATCCCACCGTTTGTCAGCTTAATGGAGGTGTGCATGTTTCACACATGACTACTAACAGTACCACAAACATCAAAATATTATACTCTAAAGCCGATTGGGAATTATATACTAGGGAACTTACACAGGTAGGTCTTGACACATTGGAGAACATAGATTATAGTGCCTTGGTTGGTGTGATTGATGATGCTGCCGAAATCGCCATACCCAAGAAAAAACATAGCTATGTAAACTATTCGAAAAAAGTTGAATGCCCTTGGTGCTCAAGTAAAATCAAAGAACGTAAAGCTGCAATGACCTTGTTCAAATCCAACCTAACAATTGACAATTTTATACTTGCTAAAAAAACAATTGCACTCACCAAAACATTTCTTAAACAAAAAAAGAAATCAAAATTTAAAATATTTTGCTCATCTTTGAATCGAGAATCAAATCCTTCATATGTCTGGAGCATGGTCAGAAAATTCAGTTCAATCCAACAAGGAAAATCAATCAAGACACTTCCACACCGAAATATTTGCGAAAATATTTTGAATGATCTTTCAGTATGCCAGATTGACCCAAACTTTGTTTTAGTTTCAGCAAATGCAGACTCCAAACCTTTTAACATTATTGAGTTAAGTAACGCCTTAGGTAATAAAAAACAGTCAGCGCCAGGGATTGACAACATCACCTATAACATGATAAAACATTTACCACTATCAGTTAAATATAAACTTCTGGACATCTTTAATAACTGCCTTGAGGGAGGAGAAATCCCACACCAATGGAAGAAATATTTGATTATTGCGTTTCTCAAACCAAATAGAGATCCTCTATTAGCAAATAGCTATAGAGCCATTGTTTTATCTTCATGTATCAGCAAAGTGTTAGAAAGTATGCTAAAGAACAGAATTGAATGGTTTGTGGAAAATAGACAGATTTTTTCCCCATATCAAACAGGTTTCAGAAAGAGCTTAAGCACATACAACAACGTTGCACAATTAGTCACATATTCTCAATTAGCATTCAGCAACAAGGAACAGGTCTTGGCGGTCTTCTTAGATATAAAAGGAGCATATGATCATGTCAATATTTCCATTTTATACAAATATCTCATAGAAATGAAAGTACCCACAAAACTAGCCAACCTTATTGTAAGACTACAGAGTAACAGGCAAACATTCATCAAAGATAATGAGGAACACACTTGGGGTCCTAGATCGATAACGACAGGCATCCCTCAAGGATCACCTTTGAGCCCCATTTTGTTTAATATCTATCTTCGGTCCTTATACGAAATCATACCAAATAACATCATCCTACTGTCTTACGCAGACGATCTCACACTTCTGATTAAGGGTAACAACATACACAGTATGAGTAATTTAATGAATGAAACACTCAACAATATATCCGTCTGGATGCAACAACATTATTTTCAAATATCTGTCGAGAAAAGCGAATGCATCTGGCTCACTAAGGATAATAGAACACGGTATCCAATATGTCCGTTACCACTACTTTATCAGGACCAACCAATTCCTTTCAAAAATCATGTTAAATATCTAGGGTTCTACATCACCCAAAATTTAAACTGGGACATGCATATAGAACATCTTAAATTCAAAGCCATCAAAGGCATAAACATTATGAGATCCTTTTGCCGTGTCTGGTGGGGAGCAGATCCCGCAACCTTACAAATGGCCTATAATGGACTCGTCAAATCCCATCTAGATTATGGATCGATTTTTCTCAAACCTACCCCTCTACAATCTCTTAAAAAACTGGACACGATACAATATCAGGCTCTCCGTGTTATAACAGGATGCATGAAATCAACACCAACCAATGCACTATTAGCAGAAACCTCTGAAATCTCCCTTGAATACAGGCGACAATGGCTGGCATGTAAATTTATATCCAAAATGATATCATATGTGAACCATCCACTTATTCATAATATAGAACTTTTAAAATCATATTGTCATATACCATCAGGCTATTGGTACTGGAAAGCAACCCCTTACCTTGTGGAGGCTTTCAACATGTTAACACCATTCAAAAAGGATATCTATTGCAGAGAAACCTTACCCTGTTATGAATTCGACTATGAGTTGCAACTGGGATCAGTGCCATGCATCAATCTTAACATGAAAAAACAACATCCATACAATAAACTGGTCTTTAAAGAGGCTACCCAAAAATTTTTAGACACTCACACGTTTGTGTTTACAGACGCATCCAAAACCAACATAGGCACTGAAGAAGAAAGAATTGGGATCGGGGTATATATCCCAAAAATACATCATTCTTTTTCCTCTCGCGTACCAAACCTGCTCAACATCTGTAGCGCAGAAATAGCTGCTATCAATTCGGGTATAGGCACCTGCTTGGCAAATAATATTAAGAAATGCATTGTTTTCACAGATTCCCTTAATGCCATCCACAAACTAACACAAAATACAATAGAAACATCAAATGATCATATCTCACTTACTACCAAACAAATGATTTTTGACTCCAATGCAAACGGGATGGACTATCGTTTAGCATGGATACCCGGACACGCTGACATAGAGGGTAACGAGACAGCAGACACTTTAGCTTCAATCGGACGAATTCTAAATGTCCCCCATAAAATTAAGCTCAACAGAGATGAAATACTATCTATTGTGAAACACCAAATTAAAAGTAAATTTCACAATTATTGGAAGAGAACAACACAGGATAAGGGAAAATGGTACTCACAAATACAAGAGTGCTTTCCACATATTCCATGGTATAAAAAATTCCCCTTTATTGACAGAAGGCACATTACAACAATTATTCGGATGCGAACGGGGCACTGTCTAACTGGTGTCCACCTGTATAGAATAAGATGCAGAGAAGTCCCTTATTGTGAATGCGGAAGAGTCGAAGATCTTAACCACATCATTCTCGAATGCCCGATCAATCGAATTCCCAGCTTGGACATGTACCGAGAATTTCAAGACATGGGCTTATCCTCGCCAATATCTATTCAAACCATACTACATAACATGGACCTAAAAATAATGCTACTCCTAATGAAATTTTTAAATCATAACAAAATTGATTTATAGTAAGTGACTAAGTTTATCTATTTCAGATCCCAATCTCTTTCAATACCTGGGTGCTTCTAAAACCGAGGCAACATTTCGGGTGTGTGAAATGCTCCGCCGTTGCCCCGGAGCGAGAAAAGTCTAAACCTTTGTTGTTCTATCTGGCTTCTAACCTCCTTTATAATTCTTAATTACATCGGACACCTATTATTAGTTTTGTGAGTTATTGCATATTGTGTTACAGCACCAAGTATTGAAGTGGTGTTCATGGTATCACTGCGAGTGAGACAGACAGAATACCTGACGAAGGGTGACGAATCACCGAGAACTGGCAAAGTGTTCCTAAGGAACAGAGCCATAAACCAAGCAAGCAAGCAAGCAAGAATTCAGGAAATTTCAATCAGTAAATGTGAGAACCTGGCAATGATGATTCAAAGAAAATAAAAACTTTGGTCGATTAAAATCAATCAAATACGAATAATACTTATGCAAAAAGAGCAATATTAACAGGAATTATTTTACAAACTTCAAAATTGATTTATTTATTGTTTACGTGTATTAAATGGTTAAATCTATTGAAATTTTATGGTTTTTCTCATTTATTTGGTTTGAATTGCTGAATTCTTAATCACATTTATTTATCATACGTCATCAAGAGAATCCCAGATAATCCCCCTTGCAAGCAAAGAAATGCTCCACTAAGACACGGTAGAGTATAAACTTTGTAAAACAATATGTGAATAAAAAGAATAATAATAACAATTGGCACCTCAACGTGAGGCTTTTCAAATTTTAAAATAAATTAAAAATAAAAACTCACTTTATTTTAATAGTACCTATACATTTTGACTTTTTAGAGTTAAGGTGGAAAATCGCCTGCCGCCTGCCGTATTTTTTTCCGGGGTGAAAATTAAGAACGGTCTTCGAATTCCAGGCGAATCCGTAATAAGAGCACAAATCGAATTCCAAATATTCAATTTGACAATTTCCATATGAAATTCCGCTCTTTTATTTTATTTTTCGTCAAGGATTGAAATGACCAGTTTTATTTGAAGATATTGCAGATCGTTTGGTACCGCTGAATGCTGAGTACCATAACATCATTCTGTATCCCACAGGGAACCCAAATAAAGAAATCCATCATAAATCATGGTTAAGACAGTTGTAACTTATCGTTAACTTGACATATGCGAGACATATCAATTAAAATGAACAATTCAACTATACCAAATCTATTTTGTTTGCCGTACTTTTGATATTGTGTAGTACCGTCAGGACATCTGAATTTTCCACCAACGGTTTTTCGTACTGTTTGGATGTATCGGAGGAACTAAATGAAGAACATACTTATGTAGGATTAGCATGCATGCGTAGGCAGTGAAGCGTTTTAATTATCATTATTTTTACACAGAGAGTGATTTGCGAGGGGAAAACAACTCTTTCATTAGGTTTACATCATAACATTTTTATTACATCATTACTTGTTTTCATTAATATTATATTGTTTACCGGGCAGGAAAAGCCTAACATTCCTGGGCGACTGTGAAGATTACTAAGTCGAGGCGCAAGCCGAGACTTAGCAACACAGAGTCCAGGAATGTGGCTTTTCCTACGAGGTAAACATACTATTTTATCGCAAATCGCTAGGAAATTCAACAGATATTAATTAATTTTGAAAAAATCCCGAATAATTTTATTCACAAATAAATGGTGCTTTGAAATTCCTAATGAAATTACTTGGGTTACTATGGAAACGTATTAAGGTTGAATTGTCAAACTTGACGCTTATAAATTTGATTGCTGGTGTTCTCGAAAGTAAAATGATAAGTGATGATGAAATTTCCATTCCTGGAACTCCTCCACACCTGGTTGAGGTAGTGAATAGTGCTCCATTAGAATTATTGCCAAAGAAATCAAGAGAAAAGTACGAAAATGCATATGAACGTTTTGTGGATTATCGCAAGAGTAAAAACAAGAGTTCTCTCTCAGAAAATGTTGTAATGGCATTATTATTATTATTATGTAGATATATCTACATATTCAAAACTTCGTGCTTTATTGAAACGGCAAGCTTAAGGTTAAAGGGCAAAGAAATCTAAGATTTTAACGAAGGAAGAAATTGAAAAATTTATTCGGGAAGCTTCAGATAAAGAAAATTTAATGATTAAGGTAATTTACAAGGTTTTAATTTCTATTTAGATTACACATTTATTTATTTTTAAGGTGGCTTTAATATATTGTATTTCTGGTGCCTGTAGAATGGATGAGTTAGCCCGAATGACTATATGATATAGAATATAGGTATGTCCCGTATTTAAAGCTGGTGATAAAATGAATATCGAAAACTATCGACCTATTTCAATTATGTGTGCCCCTGCCAAACTTTTTGAACAGATATTATACTGTAAATTGTATACACATGTTGAAAATTATATAGTACCTCACCAACATGGATTTGTCTCAAAAAAATCATCTAATACTAATCTGTTTCTTTTTAGTAATCATGTATTTGAGTCAATGAAATGTAAATCTCAGCTTGATGTTATATATACGGATTTCAGCAAGGCATTCGATAAAGTAGATCACGACATATTACTAGAGAAATTGGGTAGTTTTGGATTATCGTATAACCTACTTCGTCTATTCAAAAGTTATTTAGAAAACAGATATATAATGACTAAACATAACGGAAACACATCAGGGAAATTTGAGGCAAATTCTGGAGTGCCACAAGGCTCCAACCTTGGACCTCTTCTTTTTGTACTTTTCATTAATGATTTGCCTAAAGCACTAGTATCATCAAATGGCCTTATATTCGCAGATGACTTCAAAATATTTAAAAAGATAGAAACAGTGAGAGATTGTGTTATGTTACAGAAGGACATTAATAGAGTATTTGAATGGAGTTATAAAAATAAATTATTTTTCAACCTAGGCAAATGTTCTGTTTTAACAATAACGCGTATTAAGCAACCATGTCTCTTTAATTATTTAATGGGTAGTCAAAGCTTGCAACGCTGCACTGAAATCAAGGATTTAGGCATAACTTACAACAGCACATTCTCATTTGTCATACACATTGAAAATATTTTGAAGTCAGCTAATAAAATGTTAGGTTTTATAATAAGACAATCTCATATTTTTAATAATATTAACACACTTAAACTTTTGTACTATAGCTTGGTTAGGAGCAAGTTAGAGTTTGGCTCACTAATTTGGTTCACGGAAACTCAAAGTAATTTAAACAAATTAGAAAAAATTCAAAATAAATTTTTAAGGTTACTCTATTTTAAAAAACATCACGTATACCCTGACTACCAGACAATAAGAAGTACAACTCTAAGGAATGAATTTAAGATATTATCTCTAGAAAATAGAAGACAACTCTCAGTATTGGTATTTTTATATAATATCATAAATAATAGAATTAACTCCCCTGAACTTTTGTCTTTAATTAGATTTAACGTGCCACCTAGAAGAATGCGCCAGGTTCCAATGTTTAATATTCCTCCATCATTTAACATCTCGAGATCACCTACGGTAAACATGTTTCGACTTGCGAATCAATTCAATGCATTAATAGATCTAGAATGGACAGTTTCTACCAGAGTTTTTCGTAAAACAATCTTGGAGCATTTAATATCTATATCTCTGTGAAGACCTTTGAAGGTTGTATCAATCCTCATACAATTCAATTAATTTAGGAAAAACCATACGAATATAATTATATATTTACACATAACTATTTTTCTTAAGTGTCTACATTTTGTGAATTTTATAATTTCTGAAAATTTTATTTTATTATGTATCATGTACTTTGCACAATGTACCCAATAACATTTTATTCATGTAATAAAACCGTAAGGTTTGTATGAATAATAAATAAATAAATAAATAAAAGACCTAGAATGCAAGATTTTAATTATACCTGATTTGAAGACCAACAAACCAAGCACATTTGTAATTAATCAGATGTACTTGAATGTTTATCGAAAGTATGTTTCATTAAGAAAAGAAAATATGAGAACAGTGGCCGATTTTTCCATACAGTAAGGAAATTACATTTCCATACAATAAGGAAGTCTTGACTTTTTCTTTAAGAAGTTTTGTCAGGAATGTCAAAATTTCCTAGCGATTTGCGGAAAATTCATTTTTCACTTCGGGAACCGGATACATACGTAAAATAATATTGTGTACCTACAAGGGAACCGGATAAATACCCGCGAACTTTTAAATAATAATAATAAACGTCTTCATTATTTTCAACAATAATACAACTAAATATAATTCAAAAACTTTTGAAAATAATATTCTCTCACTCAACCCGAAACAAATCTAGTGTAATTCTTAATTACCTGAGCAACCAACTTACGCTCAGGTTTTTTTTTGTAACATCGCGATTTTTGTGAGATTATTTAGGTACGAAACACATACTCATTACATATGAATATATTGCAATCATACCTACATAATATGAACTGCAGTCATTTGAATAAGAAAAACATGAATGCACTTCCATTGCCTCCTAAAACTTTTTCATTATTTTTAATTACAGGTAATTACTGCACTACTTTCATTGGGTGTACAAAAAATGACTAGTTGTTTCCCCCTCGCTGATTTGCTTGCAAAATCTAAAAGGATGTTGAAAACGTCATTTTCAATCTGCGTTGAGTTGATACAAAAATAAGGCGTCTCCGAAGATTTCAGTCTTCATTGACAACTCTGATGCATTAGTTTGAGAGTCAGTTTCAGCTCATCAGAAGGTTTTCGCAAAAGTGTAAGGCCTCATTGAATTCGAAAGGTCGCAGAACGTTCAATAAAGAACTGTTTTCTAAGTAATCGTTAAAAAAATCTATTTCGAGTATTTTTCAAGACTCAATCAACGTCAATATAGGTATATTATAGCTATTTACTGATATTATAGTGTATATTTTCAATCAGTATAACTTCACCTCAGACAACTTGTGAAACTTTGTTTATATCTTTAATACAGTGAGCACCATATGTAACGGATAAATTCATTTTCTGCGTTATTAGCCCTTTTCAAGAAAAACCCTGAAACACGTAGATTTATGTGTTCGAAAAGACTCTCTGTGACATAAAAAATCCCCCACTCCTTCACCCCCTCAACGTGACAGCCACCCCTTCCCATATTTTAAAATGCAATAGGGGGTCAAGTGATACCACATTTTGAAGGGTATTCAATTTTCTATACAGCCATATCTTCATTTTTCAATTTCCTTCATGCGCTATAAAAAAAAATATATTTTTCAAAATGTTGAAAGGTATCACGTAGGTATTCCGTTGAATACGCTGTATTCATAGAAATATATATTATATACTTACTCTAGAATGCTAATCCCCATCTCAAAAGTGTTGTAAAAAGTTCAGGCTAGTCCGCAATGCGCAAGGGCGTCATTAGTGATTTTTGTAACAGGCCCGGTTTTAGTAAAATATTATGGTACTTGTGAGGATTAACAAACGTTAATTCTGAATCTCGGAGAATAAGGTTGGAAACCTCATTGTGCTTATACTTGTTATTTGTATTTAGCAGATTTGAATACATATTTTCACATATTTATGATCCCGAATATTCAGCAAAGGCCATCAGAAAGTAGAGTACGGTTATTATTATTATTTACCGCTCTGAAGCGACTGATTTTTGGTATCACATTAACTTTTCAGCTGTAGTTAACCAACAAAAACCTGCGGAACCACCCCAAATCGTCGGTGCGAATTTCAAGGAAGCACTGGATTGGAAAATAAATTGAAAGTACAAAAAACTATGGAAATTTATTTCAGCTAATATCATGAATAATTTCAACTCAAATTGGATTTATAAAATTGGATGCTTGGAAGCTCGCGGTTTTTTTTCTAGAACGATTCATGTCAAAATACGCAACTGCATTTAATTTAAATCATTTGAAGAGATTAACATGCTATTTCTTACGAGTATTTCTGGTTGTATTACCTTAATGCAATTTCCACAATGGGGGTGCATGAAAGAGTGAGGCCAGAAGCATTTTCCTTACCATCAAAGAAAAGCACTTTCATATTGACATTAATTTTCTGAGGCGATTCTGTGTATGTTTAGTACTTTTTGTAGAAATCTAGAACTCATAATATTGCGGTGTGGTAGAAAGTTGTATCATTCGCCATGCATGCTTGCGCAGACACAGTATTGTCGTTTTCACATGAATCTTCATGAGGAAAATGTCTGCCACAAATTACAATTTTCTCACTCAAATGTTCTGCTGGGGTCTCTTCTTAAAAACAATAACCAAAAATCATGCCTTTTTTGTCAAGCTAAAATAATATTTAAGCTATTTTGAGCAAAGCATATAGGTACATAAAAAATTTCATTATCTACAAAAATGATTTATTTCACGTATTTTTCCTTTACACAACACTAAACAGTTCATTGTATATTTTTAGGAAGAAACGGCTTTATTAGAAATTGTCTTTAAAGGAACAAGATTGATTCAAATTCACGAAAGATGAAAGAATAATCAATGACAACAAACACCACACAAAACGACAAGAGAAAATCTGAAATTTAAAAAACCGACTCTGTCTCTGACAAGAGTGACAGATCTTAGTGACAAGTCTTCCTGTTGATGAAAAAGGATTGTTGCACGGTCATTATAATTACAGTAGCATAGGTTACATTATTTTTTTAAATAAATTTCTTTCGCGCCTAAAATTCGGAGTAATCTATCTCTAAAAGGTTCTTTTCGGTCTGTAAAATTCCTAAATGCGCTGTCAAATTTCTCTTTCTCAAATGACATGTGTTTCGTTGCCTCATAACAAAAAACTCTGAATTGGAACACCAAATTATTTTCAAACTTGGCAACAATGTACCCAAACTACACTGATGACGCGCATGCGCACATCGTAAACGGGTCGCATGCTTTTCGCCGTGAAAATTGGCGGGATTAGCATTCTAGAGTAAGTATTATAATATATATTTATATGGCTGTATTATGCCATGCACCTTCAATTGTTTTGGTTTATTTACCAACCGTTTGTTGTCAGCCGTGACAGTAAAAAATTGTATGTTCTCTGTGAACTTGCTGAAGAGAAACAGTTTTTCAGTTGTGAGTTGTGTTTCTTGTTCATTGTTACTTTCAGACAATAGGCTGAAAGTTCTAGCAATGTCTCATATGACTGAACGTCAAAGAATAGAAGTGTTAATAATGCAAGGATGTGGGGACAAAACTAGAACCCAGAAGAATGTAAGTGAAATGTTCAACAATAAATATCCTGATCATCACATTTTTCAGTCTAACGTTAGTAGAATAGAAAAAAAACTTCGTGAATTTGGGACTGTCAAAGATGTTTCAAAACCAGGCTGGAGGTTATTGATTGACGATGAAAGAAATTGGATATTTTGGTAGACATCGAGGAGAATCCACATAAACCTACCCGACAACTTGCCGTCGATTACGACATGAGTCAAAGTTCGATATTGCGTGTTTTTAAAAGTGAAAAGTACCACCCTTATAAAGTACAATTGGTAGATGAACTCAACGAAGACAATCCAGATCGCAGAACTGATTCAACTTTTTTTTCTTCAGTGAAACCGTCAACAGACAGAACTGTCGATATTGGAGCCCAGAAAATCCCCATTGGATGATGGAGGTCCACACTCAATATCCCAGAAAAGTAAATGTTTGGGCAGGTATTATAATTAATCGCATAATTGGACCATATTTTTTCAACGAAATATTAAACGGTGAACGTTACTTTTGACAAAAAGCTGAAAAGACTTTTTCCAGACAATGATAATCCGAATAAAATAGATAGGAATATCTGGTATCAGCAGGATGGTGCTCCACCACATTTTGCAGCTTAAGTTTGTGCATATCTGAATGAAGTTTTTCCCAACAGATGGATTGGTAGACGAGGTGCCATAGAGTGGCCAGCCCGTTCTCCCGACATGACACCGCTTGACTACTTTTTGTGGGGTTACCTGAAATCCAAAATATATATCAATAGACCAAACAATATTGAAAGTTTGCAAATCAGAATTAGAGAAGAAATAGAACGTATCACTCCCGAAACCATTCAGGATGTTGTTGATAACTTTCAGCAACGCCTTTATTATTGCCAAGAAACAAATGGCTGTCAGTTTGAACATTTGATCTGGAAAATTTCATTGGTAGCACATTGATACCGCTATAATAAATGATTCAAATAACACAATTTATTGTTTTTTTTATGGCGCATGAACGAAATTAAAAAATGAAGATATGGCTGTGTAGAAAATTGAATACCCTTCAAAATGAGGTATCACTTGACCCCCTATTGCACATTAAAAATTGGGGGGGTGAAGGAGGGGGGATTTTTTTTATTTCACAGAGGGTCTTTTCGAATCGACGTGTTTCAGGGTTTTTCTTGAAAATGGCTAATAACGTGTAAAATGAATTTATCCGTTACATATGGTGCTCACTGTAAATCATGTTCGATGTGAACATTATTTACTTTGAAATTTGGGTCACGAACACCCTTGGAGATAATATAGTTTGAGGAAAGTTCTTGATGCCTGCATCAGTAAAATACGAAAGTTCAAGCTTAAGAGCCACCATCACCGAAAAGTCGAATTTCTTCCTCGTCCCCTCCTGCTCAGGTTTGTTGGGGTGGGGTGGGGGTGGAGATAATGAACTCGATGAACATTGGCAATACAGCACCTGTCCGTTCTCGATTACAGCGCCAATCAGGTATAAATTTCCCGATCGTTGAATCCGTTTCTTGCAAAAACCATTGATTTCAAGAAATATATATTTTTTGTATGGGCTCAGTGGTCCCATAAGAATCCCATGTCATTTAAATTTTTTTTCTTAAAAATTATCATAACCAAAAATCACTGAGGTTCCGGAATTTACACAAAAACATTGAGTAATGCAAAAAAAAATTAAAAAATTTCAAACGAAAACTGTGGACTGAAAATGAATTTCCGTTTTACCAAGGTAGTGTTTGCTCTTAAATCCTTGAATGATCTGGAATGCTAAGAATCTCATAGTTATGCAACAATGATATAGGGCTAAATTTGTATAAATCATTTCTTGACATGTTTTTTTTGGGTATTTCAGTCCCCAGTCTAAAAAGAGGAAACGAGTTTCCTTCACAAAATCAAACTTTCAGACAATGTTTATTTCAATTCCCTCCTTTTAATAACTACCCTTCAAGTATAAATTGAGCCCTCTAACTACCAAATTATGATTGTCGTAATGATTTCTATAGAACTGAAACTGATTCTTAATGATAACTCATGCACCAATCGAATGGATTTCACTCAAATTATGGACCATACATCAACTTATTTTTAGGTTAAAGTACCATCCATCCTGTGAGACTCTTCGAGATGTTTCATCATCGACCATATAAATAGTTGTCGGTTATTTTTGGCTTTTTGTTTCTCATTACTTCACCGTCTCATGAAATTTTTCAGTCGGATGGCTTTGGGTCTGAGAGACACCTAATGAGGTAATTAAGTTTTCTCGTTATTTCACTCAACAAAGTGAGTCTGAAGTGCGGCGTGATTTTTCGAATAAGTCTAGGAAATTCCGAAACGTGGGCTAAAACTAGCCGAAAAACAAATTATTACGCATCGAAAAAATTTGAAATGCCTGCAATGTCTATCTAAAAGACTTCTTAAAATGGCAAGGGTGCACAGCTAAAAAAATTTAGACAATTTATCGTAGGCAATTTATTGCCACAATATATATCTTAATTTTGTCACATTATCGGTACTGTAATTTTTACAGAATTCGTCATGTAAAATTACGTAAACAAAGGTATTCAATGACGTAATATTCCAGTAATGGTGATGTATTTTTTCTGCTGATTATTGTGAAAAATTCCATAACAAATGGGGTATATTTCCCAGAGAACTAATAACTCTTCCGCATTAATCATGTAGTTTTCCATGACCTACAGCAGATAATTAGGACTATTACAGTGTATATTCAACCTATCCTTATAGTATCCTTATGTAATCACACATTGTAATATCAGGATGTGAAATTATCCTATAATTTTACACTTTTATCATGTTAGAATGTAAAATCACCTTGAACTATAAATGTTAATAAAACAATGGGGTTTCAGAAAGTATTTATTAGACAAAACATTTGTAGTACAAAACAGGATAAGTTTGAAGAGAAACAATAATGAGCCAAAGGATATATTCACCAGAAGTGAAATACCTTTTTTCTACTACCTCACTAGAAAACTTTATTTTCGACCCCTAAGGAAGGGTGGAAAATGGTACTTTTCCTCCCGCCGGGAGGAAAATAGTACTTTTCCTCTCGATTTATCAGGAAGAAGATGCATTGAAATCAATTTTACCTCTTCAGCGAGATCTTTTGGCAGGTCGTCTTCGCTAGAACTCATTTTCAAAACTTAGAAGCAACTTAGGGCCTGTTTCACAGGTTCCACTTAGAGTCCAGATCAATTAACTAAAGTTTAGAATGTGAACCTGTCAACGCCATTGAAAGAATGTCATTCACCGTCTTAACTTTCAGTTAGTTATCTGAAGGTTAACTGGGACCTGTGAAACTGGCCCTTAAAAGGGTAAACAACGTGACAGCTTATGACAACTGTTATGTTTACCAAACAACGCCTTAGCAACAAATCGTTGTCAATACGATGACGACGACGCAACGCTTACTTAATATTTTGTCATATAGCCGCATTATATAGTTCCACATCTTTCTGCAGTTGTTCTTATAAGTATGCACGAATTATAATTTTTAGAACGTTAAAAAAATGACGACCTTAAAAGTAGTAGAAAAAACTATATACATACCTCAGGAGGAAAATGCTTTTCCTCCCGCGGATATTAATGCCCTCCGCTTCGCGTCGGGCATCAAACTAACCGCGGGACGAAAAGCATTATTTTCCTCCCTTGGTATGTAAATAGCTATTTCATTGTGGTGAAAAATTCACAAAACACATTATTTCCTACCAAAACGATTGAAATTCAATATTTTCACAGTTTTTTCAAAAAGTAAAAAAATCTAGACAGCAATATCTGATTGAAAATAACGGTAATTTGATCTTGAAGAAATGTTATGTTTTTAATTCTTTAGTTTATAGCTTCGAGAGAACTTATAGCATATTATGTACATAATTCTTCCCAGTTTAGGAAACATGGGTGTGTACGTTTTTTGAGAAATAGACTTTGACAAAATCGACCAAACCATTTCAACTGGAGACTCGACACTTGTTATATGTGTGCTGGTTGCTGCTTGGAAGCTTGTAACTTTCAATGAGTGCACCATTGATGATTTGAAACACAGTTGTCTAACACTCAACACTTTGGATTTTTTGAAAAAAAATTCAGTTGGAAATCTCACATTCAAGCCATATTGATATGATTTTTTAAATTCTCCTCTGCACTATTTCTACATACTTCAGGTGATTTGAGTATGCCCCTCCACTTCCAGGAAGACCATACACCATAAGTGATTGAACAAGAGAGTAGATATTAATTCTTTCACAGATAAAATTGTTTTCGTTTTTCTGAAAAGGAAGGTTAGAGATTGTATGATTTTTGAGAAAATTTGAAAATTTGTATGCAATTTGAGATGGTTGTCTATTATGATTCCAAGTTACTTTGCACTATCAGAAACTTCTTACGTCCATGTGATTTGTCTGTGGCTGAGGTAAGTCGCAATTATTTTGATGTTTGGTAGACCTGTAATATTGTTCGTCAAGGGCAAGTATACCGTTTTTTATCTAGCCACTTTGTTATTTTTTTTTAAATCTGTACATATTTTTAAAATCTGTAACCTGAGCCCAGTTGGCTCCTTCCACGTATAAAACAGTATCATCTGCATATGATTTTATATCACCTTAGCACGTTATGGACAGGAGTTTGTTCAAATATGTAATAAATAACACTGGCCCAAGAACTGTTCCTTGCGGTATACCATAAGTCATTATTCTTTGACTACTGCAAATGCCATTTATTTTAATCATTTGCATCCGCTCACTTAGATATTTCTTAAATAATTTCAGAGGTATACATCTAACACCGTATTTTTCAATCTTCCCCAGAAGAATACTGTGACTCACGCGGTGTCAAAGACTTTTGCCAAATCCAAAAATATAGCGTCGCAATTCGTTCCTTTATCTAAACATGTATATATTTTTTTATGAATTTTATATGAATCTGGTTATTCTCATTTGCAATTTTAATTGAATGGATTAAGTATCACAAACCTTAAAATGGAAAAATGAGTCATGTTTTGGTTCAATTTTCAATTGATTCTCTTTACAACATGAATCCCTTCCAAGAAATGTTATCTTGTACAATGGAAAATGGCGGTTAGTTTGTCTTTCAGTCGCAGATGATTCCAAAACTGACTTTATGAACATCCTGTTCATATTTTCAATAAAATCAACATTTAATTAATGTTCTGATCAGTTGAAGGTCGCAAACTCATTGCCCCGACTGCTTCCTCATAATCAGTAAATTTTGGGTGGTAAAATCTTACGTTCTGGATGTCACTGATGGACTGCAATGCATTCTAGAAGTAAACCGTTCGATTATTCCTGCGAAAATTGACTGGAATTCATGATTGGTGGCAACAGGTCACGAGTGTGATCTTCAGACGAGACATTCAATTTATCAACACCGTTAAATACCATTATTTAGAAGTGAAAGCATTACGAGAATTAAATGAAATGCTTTATAATCCTCTATAGTTATTATTGTCGATTTATGTTTTTATGATAGTTCAGTTGAGAATGTTATAAATGTGTTCTCCGGATTGTGGTGATGATAGTAATTGTTGAACACACCTCTTGTTCGGTATGGATTTCGTGATGTTAAAAACTTCTAGAATAAGATGGTGATAAACACGAATATCTCTTTTTCGGACAGAATCCAATAGCATCAGTGATATGGCCATTGGAGAAAAAAAGGTCAGACACGTCGATTTTATTTTTCAGCTGCACATTTTTTGATCTACTTATATATTTAGAGGCGTCATCACTGTTCGAGTTATGACGTCATTATAATTTTTTTCAAATGGCAATACCCTATTTTGATAATACCTTTAAAAATATCGCATTTTTCTGAGTATGGACATCAAATTATTTCTTATGTTACGTAATCGTGTGTTCGAGAAATAAAAGATATTTCATTCATAATAATGTCTGTCTGTTAACGTAAACTTTCGACTTGAGGTATCCTCACAAAAAAAACTAGTGGGATTAGATCAGGAGATCTAGGTGGCCACTCTGAAAATCCTCGTCTGCGATCGAAGTCACCTTCATTAAGTTCATGAATTACTTTCACTTTATATGGGTGCCACTTATTCTTTTTTATTCTTCCAATATTTGAATTCATCAGAATAGATACACGGAAAGAAGAAGAACGTTTTCGATTGTGATATGAGAAATAATACATATATTTAAAAAAATCATTTTGCCTTTAGAAAAATGAGAATTCGGAACGCATGAACTTGTAGCTATAATATTGTTTACATCCAGCAAGTACTTCTAACATTAGATGATTCACTTGGTATAATGTCAGGTTAACATTTTACTAGCGGTGGAAAAGTGTATTTTCATATTCATCATCTTTGGGTTTCTGAAAAGTATATCATTACAACAGAGACTCGTGATACAGGCATAATACAACAATTGATTTTCTGTAGAACTTGGTGTTCACCTACTTGTTGATTTTCGACCAGTTAGGGATCAATCGGGAGTAACCGCAGCACCTGTTCAACAACGTTTTCGCAAAACTGGCCTCATTCCAATTCTCGCATTTGAGTAAGTAGTTGTAAGTGGACGTGTTACATCGTGTTACATCGTGTTACATTTCTAGAGTATTGACTTTTATGTACAGGATCAGGAGAATTTTCCAAAAGACTGAACAACAGTTTGTTTGAATAAAAATATTGAAAATTTACTTATTTTCTTCAATACCTTTTGTTTTAAATTTTCAGAACTTTATGATTCTACTGTATTATGTTATACATAACTTGGATTTGTTATGATCATATTGGGAAAAGACATTAGCCTGCCTGCTTGTTCATTCATTCATTCATACTGATGAATACAAACAGATTCAACTAAGTTCCAAAATTCCTAATTTTAAAACAGGTTGTACTGAGTGATCCAGTAAGAGTGGCCAGAGGCGATGATTTCTTCAAAAGAACCATCAAAATGTTGTATACTTCTTTCCATATCAATTAATGGTTCACGAAAAAATATTCTCATAAAAACTGCAATTTCTATCTCCAGTTTTTCTTAAATAGTGTATTTTGCTAGCCTGTATATGCTATACAAGTACGCTTTCCTAGAGTATAAACTGAATCATTGCTTCCTTAGTGCAACCGAATCTGTCATCTTATTGTGAATTTATTAATGAAATGAACGTATTGAAAATAAGGCTTTATAAAATACAAATGATCATTCTTTGAAGAACTGATATCTGTAAACTGAGGGCAATAGAATATTTTAATTGAGTCTCGTGTATCCTGATACCAAACATGGAACGAAAGCTATTGAAGGTAAGACAATAATAGTAGTAGTAGAATACTGTTTAGTAGTAACTAATATATTTTTTAGTAGATTTAAGTATATGAGTTATTTGAGAGTACATAATTTTCTTCAATGGTAAATTTACTTGTCACTAGTAGTTATCAAACTGAGCACCTACTGCAAATAAAACGTAGATTGAGGCTAATAAAATGAAAAGTTTGCTTCTGATAAAGAGTTTAATATCGGTAAATTCTAATTTTTCTTGTGGCTAATAAAGCATGTACTTGTCCTATATAGTATGCACATTTTCCCTTGATGGTATGCAAATTTGACTTGAATTTTTTTCCTTGTATAAATATGAAAAAGAGTAAAACCTTCTACCCATTCTCATATCGTACTTCCTACATGATCTCATCGGTTTATTCCTTCCTCGCTTTCGCGATAATGTTGAATGTAAAATACATTAGAGGTAGATAAGCTGCAAAAGCAATAGATAACACGGAAAAAGTTGAATAAATCAATGTCTGTAGTTCTGCTCATCAGGTAACCACAAATTATTCAATTCCGTCTCTGGTTTCCTGCCATTTTTTATGGTCTGCCCACTGGTCTTCACGCTCTATAGGGGCCAGGTTATTACGAAATCCACTTTTAATTTGCACGCGGTATTTTTACTGCAGTCACTTGTTCAGTTGTCTATAGCGACGGTGTGTATCGGTGTTTCTCATTGTCTAAGAATGTGGTTATGTTCCGTAAAGTGAATTGTGACTCGTTCGAAAGGATAAATCATCGAATTGAAGTAAACGGAGTAATGGATTCCACAATGGAATTATGGTAAGTCGATACTATGACAGGTATTGACGCAAGCAGTTGTTTTAGTCCCGGAACAATGGAAGATAACGTTTGCATTTGTTCTGGTCGATATCAGGTGTTGGGAGGGATCTGTTTTGACGTAGTTTTTGTTGACTTGTCTGGCCGAACTAAACTGCAGGTGCACATACGCTATTTGTTTGTTTTTAATATTGGTGTTGACGTTTTTTCATGTGTGTAATGAATCAATGCTGAATCAGTGATTTATCGACATTCTTATGCTTTTCCGATATGTTATCGAACTAAAGAATTTTATTTATCTTATCATTTCGGTTGATACTGCCCAAACGACGTCGAATTAAACATACTTATTCAGTGTATGTATGTATCATCGCTTGCATTCACATCGTATTCATTCACCGTTGAAAATTTTCATTGGCATTGGAGTTATACAGAGTGGGCCATTGAAAACGAAACAGCGGCACTGTAGGTCGGCAGAACCGAATTATATAAAAACGCTCGGACACGTCAACTACATTTTCAAGGGGGACATCGTTCGCGATGAAATTCACCCAAAATACATTCCATTCCTCGGAGGTGTGACCGCCACCCCTAAATTTTTAAATGGCAACATATAGCAAGTGATGCCTCATTTGAATGGTATTTTTCTTCTCAATATCAAACAACAAAAATAAATTCTATCGATTCGTTATCGGAATATAGAAACTTGAAGTTGGGAAATCAATTTTTATTCACTCAATCAATAAAAATAAGATCTAACAATGCAACTGTTTAAAGATAATTATCTTTGTCAATGAATTAAATTATGTAACTATTTTACTAACAAATAACATGCAATTCTGTTTAAAATATTTATTTCATCCTCATACTTGATCGAAAATTTGAAGGTTCTTAAGAGTCGTTGAAAAGGCGTTTTCTCGAATTTGACTCAAATGCGAGTACAACTAAAACATGTACGGGATAATTTTTTTCACCAAATCGCAATTGTGGACCTCTGTCAGTGTCAAACTGATTTTTGATTTAACGAATTGAATTACCTACTTGACTAAAGCTGTTGAATATCTTTTCTCAATATTGACATTTTTTTAAAGAATGATGAGTGCGGTACCGTACAGCTAATTTCTTCAATGAAACGCTTCCAGATAAACTTGTTGCTAGAAAGTTTGTTCTAGAATTACTGCAAGAAATGAGACCCAGAACGTGATTTTCCGTTGAGAAATGAACCTGTTGAAGTTACACTTTTAGGACACGTCCATGCAGACCCAACATTGAGCACAAGGAAATTGGCTAGTGTTACCAATATCAGTAGAACCAGTATCCGCCAAATCCTGAAACATCATAAGTTCCACCCCTATACAAAATACATTTTGTACACCAACTGAATGAAGATGATTTTGATAGGCGACAAGAATTTTGTGAAATTATGACTACGAGAACAGGTGTTGATGAGAATTTACTCAACATCTGCTTTTCTGATGAGTCTACATTCTTTTTCAATTCGACTGAGAATCGTCATAATTGTCGTTATTGGTCAGATGCTAATCCACATGTTTTTCTCGAAATCCATACTCAAACTCCACAAAAACTCAATGTCTATGCCGGTATTTTTGGGGACCGATTGATTAGACCAGTATTTCTCGACGGTAACCTGACAGGAGAAACTTATTTGGAATTATTGAATGAGTTTGTTTATCCACATTGGGTCATATGCATAAACCTTGAGCAAATGCTTTTACTTGTATTTCTTGAAACAGATGTATTCATTTTGTTGAGTTATGAGGCAGACAAACCTGTATAGTAAAAGCATTTGCTACCTTTTATGAATACTACCCAATTGGTAGATATTGAAATTGACGATCGTTACCATGAAGACCACTTGATATATCAACATTATGCACAGCCTGTTAGGGCGTTTTTGGAGAGAATGTTTCCTGGAAGTTGGATTGGAAGAAGAGGCTCTATAGAGTGGCCAGCTAGATCTCCAGATTTAACCCCACTCGACTTTTCCTGTGGGGGTCACTTGAAAAACAAAATCTAGGCAACTGAACAAGAATCTCTGGAAGATTTACGAAGTAGAATGCCAACGAATAACGCCGGAAATGTTACAAAATGTGAGGTCTCGTTTTGAACAGAACTTGTACTATTGTACGGAAATCGGTGGTAGATAGTTTAAACATTAAGTTCATTGACAATAATAATTATTGCGACAGTTGCTTTATCAGATATTGTTTTTATTGATTGAGTGAATAAAAATTGATTTCCCAACTTCAAGTTCCTTTATCTCGAAAACGAATCGATGGAATTGATTTATTTTTGTTGTTTGATGTTGAGAAGGAATATTATATTTCACTACGAGTTCAGAAAATAGGCGTGCGCGACATGTTCCCGTGGGAGTCGAAGCCTAACACTGAAATTCGCGCAAGCACGGAAGAAGCATTTATGGACGAGTAAAAAACGATACTTTTCATTATATCTTCCTGAAAACCACAGATTGTTAAGAAACATTTATTTTCAATGATGAAGGAACAAAAACATAATATTATTAATTGAAATATTTGTGGTACAAAAATATCCAGAAATTGCCACAAAACAAGCGTTATTTACCCTGTTGGTAAGGAAATATTCAAACAATTTGCATTTCTAGAGAACTGTCAACAACAAATTATTTAATTTTGGCATGTAAATAGGCCGCTATAATAACACCAGCTCACGGAAAATTTTTCCGTGCGGGCGCACGGAAAAAACCCCTTTTCAGTATGCTAAATAAGCATGTAAATATATTGTTTTCAGATAGGTATAATGAAAAATTCCTTTCAAATCACTTGCCATTTGTTGCCATTTCTTCATTCATTCATTATTTTTTTCTCTCTTTTTAGTTTTAGAATTACAAAAATCTACATCAACAAATATGCATGCTTTTTTTAACAGGAAATCTATTTTTTTTTCATTATTATTTTTTATAGTATTATGAAAATATGTATGAAGAGACATGTACTTAGCGAAGTTATTCTCTGGATGAATTTATTGAACTTCGCCCTTTATTTTCACCAAACATGATTTAGGTATAGGATTTTTTTTTGTAATATTCTTTTGCAAATAACAAAGACATATTATTATCATTTAAAAATTAAGTGGTGGCGGTCAGCTAGAGTTGCACAAGTTTGACTTGAATGTTTGAGATTGACTTTAGTTTGACTTGAATTTAAGTCAAACTCAAGTCAGTCTATCAGAAAAAAAATTCAAGTCAAATCAAACTGGACAATGGTTACAGGTTTGAAAATTCAAACTGTTTGTCAAACTAGTTTGAAAGAGTTTGAAAAATAATTTATTTAGTAGATATACCTTAAATGGGTAAAATATTTATGTTAAATATAGTAAGTAGGTACAACAAATACATTTATTTCAAACAAAACGAAAATACATTATTTCAAACAAAACGAAAATACATTATTTCAAACATTTTTTTTTAATCAACTCGAACTTGTCACCTCAAAATTCTTCGTGGAAAGTAAAGTTCTTAAAAATTAAGTGAAAGCAACAATATATTACATAGTAACCTCTTCCTGCGATCCTTGTGTGATATTTGTTAAGGATTCTTGTTGAAGCCACGAATTTAAACACATTAATGTTCTAATAGACTGGTCATTTAATCGGTTTCGTTTTTTTGTGACTGTCAAAGAAGCTCTCGAAAAATAGCGTTCTATGCAGGCTGATGTTGCTGGGGTGGCAAGAAAGTCCCTCGCCATTTTTGATAAAGTTTGAAATGCAGTTTCGTGCCGTTTCCACCACTTTAATATGTCCTCGGTACTGTCAGCTCCTGATTCAGCTGCGTATTTGTCGATTTCGTATCTCCATGAATTTTCATTTCTATTTATTTTTGGAGATGATTGGAAAAGTCCAAACAAGTCTAAATCAAAATCGGTAACTTCATCAGACTTTTTTTCGAACACACTGACTGTACATTCAGTTTGGGTTTGGGGTGACTCTTTGTCAGTGTAAGGTGAGTAATAATTTTCTTTATAAATTTCTTCAAGTTTCCTGATGGCTTCATCTTTCAAGGATTGTCCCCATGTCGTTAGAGAAAACGTTTCAATTTTATGACGAGGATCCAAAATTAAAACGATACAATACATCCAATTAGTCCTACTGTAATGCTTAACAATTTTATCGCGAGCTGCCTGAAGGGCAAGAATTATTTTTGCATCAAGATCGTCTCTATTTTCTTTATTATCTAGTTCATGCGCCCATCTTTCTAGTTTGTCGAGTAGCATATTGATCCCAATGACGACCATAGGAAGGGTAGAATATTTCTCTCCTTCTAAAATTGTAGTCAGGGTTTTGAAACTTTGTAAATACTTACATTTTCTTTCAATAACATTCCATTCTGTATCATGTATTCGAAAATGTAAAAGAGTATCGGTATTGTCACAAAGAATATTAATCGAACGTTTGAATTGTAACGCCCAGGACAGCATTTCCAACGTAGAGTTCCATCTGGTTTTTACCTCCAGTTTGGGAATGGTCATGTGTAAATTTAATGAGTCGCAAAATTTTGCGAAGTTTAATCTTAACATTTCGGAGTTTTTAATTTTTTTACAAATTACCTTAACCTTTGCAATTGTTGCAGTATTTTCAGATAATGTATTTTCATTATCACTAGTATCAGAGTCTTCGTCTTCGTTTTCTTCAGACGTTAACTCAAACACTTGCATTAAATCTCGAGCAGCTAAGTCAAGAATATGTGCAAAACACACGTAATGCTTATTCGCACCATCAAAATTTTCAATTATGTTTCCCAATTCTTTTAAAAACGTGAAATTACTATTAGTGTTGTCAGTAGTAATACCTTGAATAGAGTGTGTAATATTGAATTCAGCCGTTATTTTAAAAAACAAAGTTGCCATTGCAACGCCAGTATGTTGTCCTTTTGCGGGTACAAAATCTAATAAAAAAGAATGTAATGTCCAGTCACTATCAATAAAATGAACGGCTACTCCATAGTAGCCCGTCATCGAATGGGAAGACCATCCATCCATCGTAAACGAAATTTTTGAGTCACAAGCATTTAAAAGTATCTTTACTGAATTTTTCAAAACATCAAATTTGGAAAATATTCGTGACTTCAACTGGTTTCTTGAAGGGACAATTAAGTTTGGATTAATGTAGTTGTATAATTTGTGAGTTATATCATCTTCAAAGAAGTTAAACGGCAAATATTTTTTTACAGTGTACTCCACTAATAGATCCATAAATTAATTTTTCTCTGTCTCCAAGTCCAAAGTTTTATTTTCAGTTTGCCCAGTAGAATTCTAAAACAAACAAAAAAATATTATTGACACCATTTTAGAGAAACTAATCAAAAATCAAGAAATCTGGCACTAGAGCCCCCTGGTAATAAAAATTACAAGTACAATAAAACAAACCGCATATTTTCAACTATAAGAATAAAGGAGATGCCGTCCAAAAACTATTTTGACTCGATTTTGATAGAGGCGACTATAGCGACCGCGGCGCTACGCGGCGGCGTTCGAATTTACCACGTGATATCGGGGCCTCTTAAGTAAATTTATTACGAAGGTAGATGGTAGCTGACCTCTATATGGCGCAGTCATAAAAAAGCGAGCAGTGGGGTAACACAGTTGTGGTTCTAGGATTAATTGTGTAAAAACTTACCAGGTCATTTTTACAATTTTGGATCCAACGTTTTATGTTGTTACTACCACAAATACTACTTGTTCCAGAAGTTGTTGCTTCCTGCGGAAATTCTTCTTCATACATTTTTTTGTGGCTCTTCATCAAATGTCGTTTTAAAGAACTAGTACCACTATTTGGCATTTTATACCGTTGTTCTTTATTTTTACATAATTTGCACTTTGCAATTTTCATTGTTTTGGAATCGCCTGCCGCAACATCAAAAAAATCTGTATATTTCTTTTTCTTGTTGATTAATTTTGCCTCGTCTACAGATTTTTTTTTTCATAGTTTTTGCATGGGGGTAATCTTCAAAATCAGACTCACTTTGTTCTGGTACGTATTCCGAGCCGCTACATGAAAAAGGTTCAGGTTCAGACATTTCGACTTCAGACATTATCGCACAACGCACACACTTCAAAACAAACGTAACAAGCCAAGCGTATCCTTCTAAATATGAACTATAACCAATTTGCGGAGTAGCAGAGTACAGGTTCAGACATGAAAACAAATGGCGTTAGGGGTAGGGGTTAGGCGGTACGCTCTCAATTATTAGAATTGGAAGTAAACACGTTGCGCAATATGATATTCAAACTTCAAACTGTTTGAAGAAGTTTGATTTCAAGTCAAACCTAAAGATACAGAAATCAAGTCAAGTCAAACTTTTTTACATAAAAAGTTTGATTTTCAAGTCAAGTCAAGTTTGTTGAGTAAAATCAAACTAGTTTGACTTGATGCATCTCTGGCGGTCACAGCTCCGAAGGATGGAATGTATTTCTGGTGAATTTTATCACGAACGATGCCCACCTCGAAATGTTGACGTGTCCTAGCGTTTATATATCATTTGGTTCTGCCGACCTACAGAGCCGCTGTTTCGTTTTCAATGGCCCACTCTGTATGTTAAATTTATGTTGGTAAATTGAGGCATCAGATTTAGTTGAAACAACTGCTGCCCATTCGAAAAGTTATCGATGGATTATTAATTGGTTGAAGAAACTTACAGCAAATTTGCATGGAAGGAAGTAGGTATTTGAATTATTACAATATGTCACACTAATTTGAGCTTACTTCCATGAACAATCTAGTAGGTGAGTGACCTCAGTTGCAGATACTACTGTTTGGACAAAGAAACACGTATATCAATTTCAGTAGTTGGTGAAGCAGGGACAGGGGATTTCTTCGAATGAAACTTGCTATTTTAGGAGGGCTTGTCTTGTGGATTTTTGAGTAAAAACTAGCCTTTCATATCATATTTGCAAATTTTAACGACGAGGAACGCATCAATCAAGCGAGATCTAGATGGTACCGAACGTTTTACTTTATTACTTTTATTCAAAAAGTTGTACTATTGTTTATTAACAATTTCTTTTCCAGTCTCTGTTTTCATAATTGTTGGTTTCTTGGAGCCCCTCTAATATACCTACTTAACATGATCACATAATAAAAGTTCATATAAGTTTATTATTTTGTTTATTATAATTTTTTATAAAAATTCAGTGGTTGATGAAGCAGGGACAGGGGATTTCTTCGAATGAAACTTGCTATTTTAGGAGGGCTTGTCTTGTGGGTTTTTGAGTAGAAATTAGCCTCTCGTATCATATTTGCAAATGTTAATGGCGAGGAACGCATCAATCAAGCGAGACCTAGATGGTACCAAACGTTTTACTTTATGACCACTACCAAACCCTTCCAGGATTACAGACAATATCAAAATCATACGTTGCATATGGTTGTTTTTGTAATTTTTTTTGGTTCAAGAAAAAAATATAAAACCCTGGACAGAATTTGTTTTTAAAAAATTGTTAATTTAATAAATTATTTATAAAATTTTTTTTTGTCTATTGAGAAATACAAATTATGATTTTTAGGAAGGAAATAATTTTCTAACTAATTATTTGAACAGTCAAAATGTAAAAAAACATCAAAAAATTGATTAAGGTTATTCTGGACTTTCATTTTCTAAAAAAGAACAAAGAAAAATTCAATTCTCTGCAATTTTTAATCACGACGTTTCATGTCTGGACGACCCAACACAACATAAAATGGACTGAAGCCGAAGTCATCCATAAAGAAGAGGGCTGGTATAGAAGGAAGTTTAAAGAGAGTGCATACATTATGAACAACAAAGTCTTCAGTCAAGCTAGCATAGAAATCCGTAATGTGTGGAAACCCTTAATTAGTGGCACGGATCAATTGAAATTGCGATAAGAATTAACAATGCTGTACTGGAGGGGCCTGGCACTGTAATTAACAAGCTTACCTGAATACCGCCAAATTACCCCTAGGCTAATGACACAAAATTATCCACGCATATATAAGAAGTATCCTTGAGATTGTCGCATTATACACTTGATAACGACTGTAGATTTTAACAGTTGAAACGTCGTGATTAAAAACTGCAGAGATTTGAATTTTTCTTTGTTCTTTTTAGACAATGAAAGTCCAGAATAACCTTACTCAAAGTGAAACATTGTCAACCACTTTCAAACAAAAATCAAAAAATTTATTTAAAAAAAATTTTTTTCAAGTCATTGTTTTTCCAGGACAGCATTATGGAAATACATTCTTTTAAAATATTATATTTGTTTATAACTACTTTATAAACAAATGACGTCAAAAATTGTAACCAGTATTAATTACTGCCGTTGTAAAAACTGCAAGAATAAAACATTCATAAAAAATATTTTTAACAACATTTTTTGGATAGGTATTTAATTTTTCTTCGGTTATATAAAATTATAATAAATAAAATAATAAACTTTTATCATATGATCTAATTGAGTAGGTATAGTAGAAGGGCTCCAGAAAGCCATCATCTGTAGGTCAATTATTTAAAATTTTACGTCGTTATTTATTTTATGAAAACGGAGACCGGAAAAAATTTGTTAATTGACAATAGTATAACTTTTTGAATAATAGACTTACACATTTTTTTCCAATGATGATTCATTCTTTAAAGTGTCCACATGATACCATAATTCATTCAAAATTTTAAATTTACATTTAATGCTATATAAAAATTATTTTCTGTGATATACTGTGATATACGCGTCCGTGCTGTAACGGCCTCGCGGAGCACTCATTTCCGCAGAGTTAAAATTGTAAAGAACGAAGATAGAGTTCCGGGAGTCGGGACATTTTTATTGGAAATTTCCTCCTCTTTGCGGAAATTTTTTCTAAATTTCTCAAATATTAATAGTTTTTGAGTTATTAACAAAAAACTAAATACCTTTTTTCATCTTATTTTGTTAATAGCAATCGCATTACTTTTTAGAATATGTCAAACACTTCGTTATTTCGATTTCCACGTCATTCAGTTCTGTTGTTTCCATAGCATATTTCTTAGCTCAAGAGGGCTATTGTTTGGAGAATAATTATATGAAATTGAATTGGCAAGAATTTGATGGACAAATTGATTATAAATTTTTCAAGTTATGGCCTCATGTGATAAAAATTATAATGCGAATTTTTATTATGTAGGTAGAATGTTGGAACTAGAGCCACTTTGTATCAAGTATGACATAATTGTTTCAGCATTTTTGTTTTGTATTTTTATGAAAATAACCACAAATATTTTGGTTGGTGGGTAGGAAAATAAAAAATAAAATCATTTTTCATATAATATTTTTCAAAATATTGAGAAATAACCTAACATTTAGTTCTTTTTTAGAAAAAATATCAAACCAGACAGGGTAGCCGATGGATAGGGAAACATTGTTAAAGTCATTTTGCATTATTTTCAAAGCACAAACTGTTCATGTAGGTACTCTTAATTTGCAGTAATTGAATAATAAAAAAATCTCGCATGAGGCGGATTTTAAACGGTAACACTATATACAGGGTGTCCGGTAAACCTTGTACAATATTGAAACTGGTGATAGACCAGGTCATGACTGTTCAGAATATCGGAATTTCATCTTAGTAAAAATATCACCGTTTTCGAGATAATAGGCATTTTAAAAATTTCTGGATAATCGCTACCGAACCTTAGATTTTTGAGTGCCATGTATACAAAGCCATATATACAAATTGAGACGAATTCAAATACCTTTGCTGCTGAAGATTACTGATGAGTGATGCTTATAGACATACAGAACAGTTTTTCAGAAAGTGAAAAAAAATTTCAAGAAACGAGGATAAAATGACAGATTTGAGTTTCATCAATTTTTTTTAAAAAAAGGTTGACATTATTGTCTGAAAGAAACATAACCAATTGGAAGTGGACATTCATTTCAAAAGAATGCTCATTTTGTCCAGAGTCATGTTATGTCTACCATGGTATAAAACAAACTATAATTATTTTTGGAGGAAGTGATTTCCATTGAATTAGGCGTGGTTTTATTCTGGGCTTCCATCAACTTTTATACTTACGCCCAAAAATAATTTGATTTCGATTTTATCAAGATAAAATGTGGAAATGAATTAATAATAAAGAATAGACTGCTTGGTAGCATTAAATAGTATGTCAATAAAATTAACTTTTCATGTAATTAAGCCCAATAAAATTATCGAAATTAAATGTCGATTATTTATGATGAATGGAATGTGGAGGTAGTGCTACTGCTGCAGCAGCGCTTTATGCAGAACGTTTTCCGATTGCACAATGCTGCTCAGATAATTGCTGATTTGGGGGCTATAACCTATAACGTATTTGAAAAGGTTCTTCTTGAAAATGTAACGTTTGGACTCTCTGGAAGGACTTTATAACTAAGAGAGGCTTTGTACTTTACACTGGATTCAGTTTCAATACTTTTAATGACGAAACAGACATACATGAAAGTATATATTGACAACTGTGTCTGACATTAGATTTCATTTACCAAATCTAATACAGGATGTAAATAAATGATTATAACTGAATACATAACAGAAAATATGTCGTCTCTGCGTACGAGTGGATGGAAAATAACATTTTTGTAATATTATTCAGTGCGATGTTGAATAATCGTTACTTATTGTGGTTTATGGTGTATGTTGATTCAAAAAAACGTTGAATTAGTATTTACTTCTTTACATCTCATTGAATGATTCCAAGTAGTTGATTCGTTATTACTCATAAGTATTTCATCATTTCATCTTGATAGGATAAAAATAAAAGACATTACTGACAAAGTCTAATGGAATTGATTTTAGCTCAGAATAACATCACACTCTAATATAATAGTAATTCTACTCCTTCCAAAAATAATTATCGTATGTTTTATGCCATGGTAGAGTCTGGATAAAATGGACATTATTTTGTAATGAATGTCCACTTCCACTTGGTTGTTTTTTTCCAAACAATAATGTCAAACTGTTTTTAAAAAAATTGGTGAAACTCAAATCTGGCATTTTACCTCAATTTCTTGAAAAATTGTATCGTTTTCTGAAAAACTTTTGTACGTCTGAAAGCATCACTCAGTAATCTTCAGCAGCAATGATATTTGAATTTGTAGACATGGCACTCAAGAATCCAAGATGAGGTAGTGATTTTCCAGAAATTAAAAAAATTCTCATTATCTCGAAAACGGTGAGATTTTTACTAAGGTGAAATTCCGATATTCTGAACAGTCATGACCTGGTCTATCACCAGTTTCAATATTGTACAAGGTTTACCGGACACCCTGTATAACTTCTTTGTTTGAGTTCAAAGAATCAGTGGTTGAAAAAATGGCAGTCATACGCCTCAGTAATTTGCGCTTAGTCCAAAAAAAGAGTTTTGGCTAAGACATTTTTAGATCTTAATGACAAACATAAATAAAAGTAATTCTAATAAAACTTCAGTTCCCTTATTAACATTTCTCATGAATTGTGAATCTATAACGTTACAGTTAGTTTCCTTCTTTCGGAAGCTTTCAACGCTCCCAAATATTTACTCGAAATCAATCACTGACCCACATGACCTCTTCATTACCCTTGAACGTGACTTATTTCCGAATACTCAAGAAGTCTGAATACCAAACGACCGTTCGGTGCAATAAACATCCCAGACAAATTTAACAATCAACAAATAATGTTTTACAGGACATTATAAGTATTGTAGGCGAAAAAATAACCACACACCTGCTACTTTAAATAACGGCCCATAAACCTGTACCTGCAATAACCAATCAAATACTAATCCAGTGATATTCAATTACACTATTCCGAGCCTTGTAATCAAACTCGGCTGAATCTAATAAAATTTGATGGTCAATAGCCAATACCACGGATATTATTTATTATTGCAAAGTCAAGATTATATTGAACCGCGGAACATAAACAGTGGTACGGTCATTTCAGTTTTATCACCTAACGAGTATAGATATACGTACGTGGATGGTAGTTCAACTACGATTTGTACAAGTTCATCTGTATAATTCACACACACAAGAAGTTGCTCGTAGCCACATTTGGACGTATTTCTTCAATATCATTCAATAGCCTTTTTAAGTGGTGTAGTTGTGGGAGTCAATGCCCTAGGATTTATAGTTGCCAACAGAAAACTGCAAATCCTCAGTTTTTGTTGCCGATGTAAAATCTGCAATGAGCAGGTAGATGTCGTGCTGCATCATTTGTTATTTCCAAAATATGTTGACGAGTGCAGAGAGAGGTTTATAATTGTTGTCAGGAAAGATTTTAGCGCAATTAAATACTTTTTTTTATTCAGTGTTGACAGTGGCATCGTTAGCTCTGGTCATTAGCCACGATGAAATAGTACATTTTCAGTAAGAATAAGGGCCTATTTAGTCAACTTCGTCTTCGTCTCAGTCTTTGTTCTAATTCTAATTGATAGTCTCAAGTCTCAGTCCTAAGAACGTGACCTGGAGAGTTCCCAATTTTCAACTTTTGTGTTTGGGATAAAGACAACGACGTCAGTGCGCATGCTTGAGTTCCTGGATGGTATTAATGACATTCAACAACTTCCTATATTCATACTTGCATTCAACAAAAAATACAAACCCACCGTGATTAAAGTTTGATTATCATAGCAATCCATATTTTTACTTCTTCGAATAATCAGCCCTATGCTGTATCACTTCCGTTATGTTTAGCGGACAGACGTTATCCCAACTTAATGTCAAAATCAATCATGAATCAAAAAAGTGTGGTTATATTTCTGTCACTGTCATTTGTCGAAGTTCTAATATTAATGAGTTCTATAAATAGTAATACAATTCCTTAAGACGAAGACCTAAGATGCTTTTTTGAATAAGATTTCTGAAACTGTACAAAACGGTCGTTTTGTAGAATAACCCTTATCTCCCACGAACTATTGTCTTGATATTTTTTTGTATTTCTAAGGTTTATAAGTGATTATTTCAATTGTTGAAATGTCTACTCTCAAATGGTATATGTAACTTGGTGGTTTATTGATCTTTAAACCGCTTAAAATTGAGATTTTTTTTTCTTTATCATGATTTTCTCAATATTTTCAATGATTTTCGACTTTCTACATTATTTTTAACAAAAAGTAGTTTATATTAAATTATTTATGATATAATATTTGAATGCATAATTACACTACAAAATTTATTCACTCATTAATATAATCTTTATTCTTTTTTACAACTATTAAAATCATTGAAAATATTGAGAAAATTATGATTCATAGGGACTTCTCGGTTTTTCTCAATTTTAAGCGGTTTTACGATCAATAAACCACCCAGTTACATAGATCATTTGAAAGTAGATATTTCAAAAATTAAAATGATCACTTGTAGACCTTCGAAGTACAAAATAAACATCAAGACAATTGTTCGTGGAAGATAAGGGTATTTTTTTCGAAAAATGTACATAACTCGAAAACTGGTCGTCTTCTGAATTGCGAAAAAATCATGCTCATTTGGCAACAAAAAAGGCTGATTCTTACAAATTTTCATGTAAATTAAATCATTTATACGCGAGAAAAAAATTAAATACTGAAAAATCGGTTTTTCGTCATTTTGACGGATAATTTGAGGTTATGTCGCAAAGTTTTGATTTTTTTTATCATCTACAACCTTCGCAAAAAACCGTTTTCAACCTCTAAACTGCATCCCTATTTCACCATTTTGAGTATTTTCGTGTTTATATGTTTTTTTCCTTAATGGAACCTGATCAACATTTTCCACTTGGTCCTTGCCTGTTACGTTTTTTCTTTTTCACAAAAATTATAGGCGCCAGTCTATGAGGGAATGAAATGAAAAAATATGTTTTTTTTAATACCTTTCAATAGCATGAAAATATCACTCCAACAATCTAACGGCATTTCAATTTCAATTTGGACATATCGAATCACCATTTTGATTACACAAACATCAAAGAACATTTCTCAACACAGGCCCAATTCAACACAGCAAATCATCCAGCATTAACGTTACAACATGAATTTCAATTAATTTCTATATATGGATTTCCAATATCGAACATAAGTAGTATTTGATTATTCAAAGGTATTTACAGCAGACGATTCATTTATCGTTGAATATTTTCGTCGTCCGATATGAGCTAACGCCATTCCCAATTTGGAATCTTGAAGTTGAAGGTCTCTACATACACAGTGATCAACGAAATTTTGTCTGATATTAAAATTATCCAAATGTATTTTATGAGATATTTTGAATTTATATTGTATTCATTCGATGAATCGAATAACTGTAACAACTGTGAAAGCCATAAGGGAATGGTAATGGGTGGGGGACGCAAGCTTCAGACTAGGCCCCAGTGGGCACTTTTTGCAAACCCCGGCATCTTCACTCATCCCATGGCGGAAACCTGTTCGAACCTCTTCGACCTCCTTATGAAAGTCCAAATATTTTTCCATTGCAATGAGTGCAATTCGTCCTCTTCAATAGTGGCAGCTCTTCAGACGTTTTGTCTGAGCCTGCCATAAATACCACATTCGCACAGGTAGAGGAAGGAGTCCTCCTTCTCACCACATTCCGCGCATAGTGGGTCTGCCTCAACTCTGATGAGAGTCAGATGTCTCCTGAGGCTGCAATGGCCGGTTAGAACTCCCATACCAAAAGTTGGAGTTATTTGTGGCTTATCTTCAGTATCTTGGCCGTCCTTGCCCTGTCGGGCCCCAATATTATTTGCTTTGACTGCTTGCATTCAATTCAGTTGTTAATTGTTTCCATGTTATGCCGAGTGTGGGTTCGGACCAGTAGTAGGGTTGCCCAGCTCCTTACTTGGCTAGCTGGTCCTCCTGCTCGTTACCTTCAATCCCCACATGGCTCGTGACCCACATCAGCGTTATTTCCTTTTCAGTCGCAAGACTGTCCAGGGCATCTCTGCACTCCTGAACCAGTTTTGATCTGGTTCTGGTTGCATTCAGAACTCTGATGGCGTCCGAGCAGACATATACATGTCTCTCTGGGCCGGACCTCACCTCTTCCATTCTGGTTGCCTCCAGGATGGCATACACCTCTGCTTGAAAAACTGTTGTCAGAGAACCTATAGCGCATAGGCTCTTTCCTCTCCGTTTTCCAAGTAAACTCCTGCTCCGGCTTGTCCTTCCTCCAGTTTGGACCCGTCTGTAAAACAGACCTGGCTTTCTGGGGGAAAGATCTCCCTTTTCTCTTCCCACTCTCTGCTGTCTGGGATCTCTAGCGAAATCGTCCTTTTCCACCTAATTTTATCCTCTGCCGGTATCACTTTGATAGCGGATAGTGGGATTTCTTTCTCTGCTACCACAGCGATTTCTGTGTGCTATCTGTGCCCCTCTCCTCGCCAGCTCCCTGAGTCCCGCATTCTCAGATAGGACGCTATCGCTTCCTTCTTTATACAAGTTGGAAGCGACGGCAGACCCAATAGGGCGACTAGGGCTGCCGATTGACAAAATTGTCTTGTATAAACGGAGCATAATTCAATTTTTCAATTGTTTTGTTTAAAATTTGCTCTTTAGATCAACTCGCTGCAGCCTCATGAATAATCCTTAGAAGTCCGTGAGAGACTTGTGCCAGCTAGGGAAGACGAGGCTCTTACCTTTTAACGTGTTGATCTTAGCCCTACATGATGTGTCAAAGAAAATAAACATATAAATTATAAAAAGTGTTTTATTATATTAACGGGACATTTTTTTTTCATAAGTGGCTTCATACTAGCCTAACCTACTTTCTCGTCAAGTCTATTCAATTTCTGAGTAACTGAAGTTATTGTATACTTTCAAAAAGAGTTTTTATTCGAGTTATTATACAGCAAACACTCTATCAGTAGATCGACCGACAGCCTTTACTTTGTTTTCTTCTTGATAATATACTTTATGATTTCGCTAGCTACAGCTGCATGAAATATGGTTACATTCTACAAGAAGCATATTATTTCCTCTATGAAATAAAATTCTTTAGCGAAAATTGCAATTCTTATTCAGTGATTGAAATAAAAATATATGCAGGTGCCCACAACGAAGGCTAGATAATAATATTAGCGATGAGGCCACGAATTGTTGGCAATGCGTTGGTAGCGTCTAATAAGTTATTCGTGACTAATGATACATTGGTATACAGAGTAATACCGTTTACACAAAACAGTGGTGTTTCGGTGTATGTCACTATAAAGGAAAGTTAGTACCTATTCGTTGCCATGACACAATTACATTTAGAAGGATTGAAAAATGGATCCAAAACCAACCTTCCGTCTTATCCTGTCATATTTTATCGAAAAGCATTCAACAAAAACTGCCACTGTCTCATACGTCTGCTGAATTAATATCCGTCAGATTATTGGCAAAGGTTCTACAAGAAATACTTGCGTGCTATTCACAAACAGCATGGAATCCGTCCAATGGAAACAGTGGATATCCTACCTGTTTTATAGTCAGGTTATATCATGACCTGCAGTATCGAGCACCACTTATCTCACCGAATGAATTGGACTATTTCATACCTACACACGTAGAGGATCTTTAAGTTAAACATTATGATGTGAGCATAACGCCATCTGTAGGACCTGACATCACTCCGACTTATTACCACTTCGATCTGAAGTAAAAACAGAGATCTTTTTAAAGTGATTGTTCGACAAAGATTGGCGGAAGGCCATTCATCAAATAATGAAAAGTGTATTCAAAATTGAACTTTCCGCTATATACTATACATATTTCGTCGGCAAGCAGTCAACAGAAAACAGCACTGCCCGTTACAACTTATGGATTTTACCCGTCAGATCCTTGGTAATATGCTTCTACATAATTTTGTTTGCAAGCCCTCTCTATAAACAGAATCAAATCAGTCTGTTAAGTAACTGTTGTTGATGTAACCTGTGCTGCTGATTGGTATTAACCATGAAACCAGTCTGCAGGTAGTTTTTTAAAGTAAGTAAGTACTGATATCATGCTGTTCAAAAAAAGCACTTGCATTTTATAACCATTTTTATATTTTACCTACTTACGAGGATGTATTGATATCTAGTTAGCCTAGACCAGTTCCCTGCATAAACAATATATTGCGTTACCATAGCAATGAACAATAACTTATTAGAAGTGTCAGTGTAAAGTTTGACGTGAAATAAAAAGCAGAGTTACGCAATAAATTCAAAGAAAATATATGTCCACCGAAATTGTGAAAATCGAAAAATTGGAGTATCGAGCCATCATCAAGTACCTTTATTTAAAAGGGTTAAGAGGTAAGCAGAAGATATGCTTAATACCCTTGGTGATCAATGTCATACGTATGCGACCGTGAAAAATTGGACTGCAAGCTTCAAAAGAGGTAAATTTTCCATTGAAGATGATGACCGATCGGGAAGGCCAGTTTTTGTGTCAGTCTCCGAAAATATCGATGCAGTTCATGACATGATTTTAACATACCGTCGAATTGGGCTAAAACGGATATCTGAAGCACTGAATATTTCATACGAACGCTGCAAAATGGATCCCCAAATATTTGAATGTTGACCAAAAGCGTGCAAGGGTAGTAGCATCGCGTTCGATCTGTGCTCGATTTGAAAACGATGTAGACTTCTGTTACTATGGATGAGACTTGGGTACATTTCTACGATCCAGAAACAAAGCAACAATCAATGGAATGGCGGCACTCCGGTTCTCCAAGACCTAAGAAGTTTCGTGTCCAAAAATCTGCTGGAAAAGTTCATGCTTCAGTTTTTTGGGATTGCCATGGAGTAATTATGATTGATTTTTTGGATAAGGGTAGAACAATAACTGGAGATTACTATTCGACATTACTGACCACTATACGGGAAAAAATTAAAGAGAAAAGACGCGGAAAGCTATCCAAAGGTGTTTTGTTTTTGCAGGACAATGCCCCTGCACAAAAATCTCATGTTGCCATGCAAAAAATTCGTGATTTATGGTTTGAATTACTAGAACACCCCCCCTTATTCACCAGATTTGGCTCCATCTCTTTCCTCAACTGAAAAAAAGTTTAAAATGTCGTACATTTTCTTCCAACGAGGAGGTAATAAAAGCTGAGGAGGTCTGGTTTGCAGAGCAAGAAGAAAAGTTTTTTTGAAAGGTCTAGAGACGTTGCAGGTTCGCTGTAATAAATGTATCCAATTAAGAGGAGAAAATGTTGAGTAATAAAATATTTTGACATTGAAATTTTGTTTGGTTCTATAGTAGGCTAAGAATTTTTCAATATATCCTCGTACCTGAACGTATGAAGCTCACAATAACAGTGGACTTTTTTTAAACAATGAACTTTGTTGGTATTTTTCATGAGATCCGGAAGAACGTTATATAATCTCAGATCTAGTATTTTGTTTCATTTCATACAAAGTGTGAGGTGAGTAGTAGGGATATGGAATCATTTCTTGTTTCCGTATTATATTCGCGAATGAATTGATTTCTTGTTAAAGAATTTCTATTTTTGTGAACATAAATAAACTAAGAGTTCCAAAATGAAAACTCCAACTGGTGGCAATATTTCGAGTCTCTTGAAAAGGCTACGACATGAGAACGTTGACACTCCTGCAATTGCTCTAATTATCCGTTTTCGGGAAATAAACCTCATACAGTATTCCATATGATATTCTTCAGACCTCGATGGTCCAGAACATTTTTGAGAACCCTGATTTGGTAACAATTTGAGTTCAATGATTTGCATAAGTTTACTGCAGTGAGTACTGAAAGAGATAGATATTGTTGTTTATATGTACATATTTATACCCAAAAACGTAGTACTTTTGTGAGTTTCTACTTTGGCATCATTAATTCCGCAGATTATGATTTTGAGAAGTATGAAAAATCAAATTCGTTGATACACAATAGAAATAATATTGGACCCAGAATTGATCCTCGAGGAACCCCAATATTGTAGTGCAGAGTATTTGAAAAATGTGAGGTTTGGTATTTTTATCGACGTGATTGATTATATAGTGTCTTGAAATAAACAATAGTACTTTTTAAAATAACTTTCATAATTGTTGTCACACGTTTCTTAATGCAGTCTCAGTGGAGGCGATCCAAATAATATCCGCTACATAGAAAGGCTCAAGGTCAATCTCTAGCTAATGTGAATACGTTTTGCATCGAGAATAGATTCAAATTTCTTCCGATCCTATTTGTCTACATTAACGTTACTTAGTAAGTTGTCAGCAATGCATGCGTCAATTTCAATTTGTGTTCTCGTCGACATGAGTAACAGCTTGTCGAGAATTATAAAATCTTAAGAAATACTTTCCCTTCGAACAATATGTGCATGTTATCTGCTGTGAACGGATCAAGACTAGTAATATGGATATTTTATCACGTGAAGTAAATAAACTTGTGGAATTGGCATACTTGGTGAAATGCCATAATTTTATCAAATGAAAATGTATTATTATTGACCAAGCCTTTTGCAAATTTTCTATACTTTATCCAACAGCCCTTTACGACTTCCGAATCACCACTGCCTAACACCCGGCAAAGTTTTTCAATATGATTATTTTCTGTTGGGTACTTGCCGACGAAACTCCTATTAACTGGTGCCTATAATTTTTGTGGAAAAAAAGGAACAGGCAAACTAGGCGGAACATGTTGTTGAGGTTCCAACTTTAAGAAAAAAAAATATTTAAACATGAAAACGCTCAAAATGGTGAAATGGGGATACAGTTTAGGGGTTGAAAACGGGTTTTTGCGATTTGCGGAAAACGCGGACAATGTTCAATAGAAAAGATAAAGATAATAAAAAAATCAAAAATTTTTGTATTCAACACTCGTTGACATAACCTAAAATTAACCGTCAAAATGGTGAAAAATCGATTTTTCAATATTAATTTTTTTTCTCTCGTATTAATTATTTGATTCAGATGAAAATTTGTTGAAATATGTCGGTTGACGGATATAACAATTTTAACAATTTTGAATCCATTGTGAATCCTCTTGATTAACTGTTTTTTTTACAGTTGCTACTACTAATCCAAAAATAGGGAAAATGTTGATCCATAGACTAAATTTATTATTCTGCAGCAGGTAGATACGAGGAGAAATTGCAATTAAATAGAATTTTTGTCGTATTCAGATTATAACGATTTGAATATGTTCTGGTCAAATAAATATTAATCTTTCAATAATAAAAAAGCTAGCAACATTTGAGAAAATTAATTGAAAAAACATCCAGTACCCACACTGTTGAATAGCGTACTAATGACGAATGAATATTCAAAAGTAAATTGTTTTTTCCGTTAACCAGCTGTCGTCCCCTTACGAACGGCAGCCCTCAGAAGTCGAAACTTGTGCGAGCCAGGGATTAACGAGGTCTTACCTTTTTACGTGCGATTCCTAGCACTTTCTCGGGTCATCAGAAAAAATTCTGCAGTCGCCATGGTTTGAACCACCGCCGACCGGCAGTCAGTGACTAAAACAATGTCGCTTTAACCACTCGGCTACCTGGCCCCCTAAATCTAAAGTAATGTTAAATAAAAAGACTCTTCAAAAATCATAATATTCATTATCTTTATTTTATTGTGGGAAATGTCCAAATAGAAGAACTCTTGGTATAGCAACAGCTATTGAACTCGAAAACAAATTTGTATGATATAAAGAAAATACTAACAGGTTGCCATGAAGTTTTTGAAGAGAGACGCCTAAAAATTACAAAAGTAACCGGAGACGATATTTTTTATCGTTATTTTTAACCAGAAATCATTTAAACAAAAAATAAAGTTTCCTGAAAGGATAAGTCCCGGCAAGCTTTCTTCAAACATTTCGGAAACAAGGTATTTTTCCAATTTTTTTTATTTCTATGCACCAAATCAGTCACATATCTATCAAGACGTGGAAATTTCCATTCTTACGAACATTTTATTCGTTACATGCCATACATATACTTTGTTTTCAAGCTTAGAAACCTCAAAGTGTTAAAAACTTTAGCCATCCTTCAATAATTTCAAAAATTCATATTGGATCACTTCAAGTTGGTACCATTATTTTCTCTATGACACTTGACTCGACACACTCTGTCACAAGTTGTATTTCATTCATTTGACATACCCTCAAGCTCTAACATGCCTTTTCGATAGTTGTTACGGGTTTATTTTGCACTAGAAAACCCTTTCTGTTTTAATACAATAACATCAGAAATTCTCTGTCATTGATATACACTTTCCACTCTGTACGCCACTGTATCAAAATGACAACTTGATCGTTGTCATGTATAGCTTGTTCCGAATGTTAGTACTTGGTACTAGTTCGAGCGGACATGAACCGGCCTTAAGCTATTGACAGTTATCAGTTGTTCTATTTTGCGGTATGACAGCGTTGTTTTGTAAACAAACTTTTGGTTAGTCTATTGTTTTGTGCTTCGAACACAAAACCGTAACATTCCTACTCTATCTCTATCTTGTGTCATTGAGGTACCTACTTCACATTCGAATACTTGACCTTTTGTTTGTTTGTTTGTTTGTGTTTGGTTCTGAGATTGAGAGGTTGGCGTTTTCATCTTGGTTCGGTTAGCAACACTGAGGTAGTTCCTGGACTGTTCCCACCGAACACTAATGAACAAGAAAGCGCCTTGTCAGATATCGACAGTTTTGCCTTTGACGTCTGAGATATATTTTCCTCTTCTTTATTCGATATTGATGAGTGACTGACCTATTTTGAAGATTTCCAATTAAAGTTTGATCATCGTTGATGGATCTTGGGAAAATTCATATCAGGAGAGTTTCTCATATTGTTTGCGAATTTTGACGCTATATATTTTTGAGAAATCTCCGTTCGCTTTGCGGATTTTTGAGGTTAGAAGTCACTTCATCATTGTGTGTATTAGTGCAGTGGGTTGTCCCATTCCATCAGGGTGGTTTCGGATTTTTCACTAGCGATAAATCCGTGGCGCTCCGGAAAATTAACCCCATATTTCATTCTTATCGAAATCAAGTTTTATTGTCGAATCCACGCCTACTGAGCTGCTGGGTATGTTAGAGGCGTGACACATCATTGCACATTCACTGCTCTCCTTTCCTAAATTTCTCCCCTAACATAGCTCTTTTGCTAAATTAGTTTTATTCATAAGTTATATTTTTATTACAAATTATTAACTTCATAACATCACAATTATACATTAGTTACAAAACATAATACGTTAGTTTCTTTATAATACCCTAGATACCAAGCTAAAATGACAATAACGTGACAATAACCAAAGTTATTGATTTTATTTTCACATCATTATTGTCAATGATACGATAAAGTTTCGAATGTAACTAGATTATTATGCAATTAAATGAATTTTGGAAGTTGCATCAGGCGACTCGGTTGGGCCTCGTCGTCAGGCAACGTCCTCGATTATTCTGAATCGCATAATTATCTCGTTACATTAATAGCTATACTTCAACAAAACTTAAATTAAACATTTCGTGATTATTCCAGGTTACATTTCAATTAACGCAGGAGCATGCGTAGACGATGCCCAAACTTCATTACCAAAGTAGTGGCGCTCGCGCATGTTTATGAAAATGCCTGTTTTGAACTATATTGAGAGAACTTAACAATTTTATTACACACATAGATGGGGGCAGGAGTTAGGTTTATAGTAGAATTTCAGAATAATTTGTTACCATATTGGTAATAAGTTACTATTAAGAATGTTTCTCATTAGAGTACTCTTTTACTTTTCGAAAATTAGGGTAGTGGGTATCAAATATTGCTGTTCTGGAAATGCAAAATTTAAAATTCAAATCTGAAAGTAACAAAATACCATTCTAATATCAAACAAACAAAATTATCATGTTGTCATTAAACTTCATGGTGCGTTCAGTTTTAGTTCGGGCACTTGATAACGTTGAAAGCAAATGCTTACACAGTTCAGGTAATGACTTTTTGAAATCTTCCTGAAATTTTTCGTAAAAAATAACATTCGCTCCGTACTTTCAAAAATAACCATATGTCTACCAAAGTTTTATTCAAACGTCTCATATAAAATAAAAGAATGTATGTATATTGCTTTACGCTGTGACGGGCATATCCGAGTTATTTTTAACTTTCTAATATTCGTTTACTACTGACTTTTAACTAGTTGAAGTTAATGAATACGGACTGAAAAGAGCGAACGGTTGTATTATCGTTGGCATTGTTGACGATTTACCATGATTGTGTATTTAAACTTTGGAAAATAATTCTTCGCCCATTTCTTGAAAAATTTTCCTCTTTCGTAAATATTCAGCGGAGTTAGCTACTGAGGAAGGAATCGTGGATATCGAAATACGCTTTTATACATAAAATGTGAACATGTTATTTGTTCCCATTTTGTGTCACCCGACCCGGAAATCCATTCTACAGGGTGAAGGGTGCAGATAAGTAGGAAACTAAGTGAAGTTTGAAACATAAATTATGTACTTACCTTTATACAGTGCGACGCTAAATTATGGAATAAATTCATTATTTCTGAATATAAAGATATTTCGGAAAAATCCTCGGACAGGTCGGTTTTCTTTTCCGATGGGCCAATTTTTGAACCCCACCCAAAATATATAGGGTTATCCGCAATTGAGTAAAAATGGCTTCGGTGATATTTTTAAATTGGACACCCAGTATATTTTTCCATATTTGGTTAGGGATCGTCATTACAAATCCAGTGATACCAAGCTTGATGGGATTATGTCAAACGGCTGCGGAGATATGGCCAAAAAACTTCCTCGTATGTCTAATGAGTTTGACGCGAGACTCCACACGATTCAGAAGGTTAAAAGTCTTTGTCGCACTCATTGGGTATATGGAGAAGTTTTTTGGCCATATCTCCGCAGCCGTTTGAAATAATCCCATCAAACTTGGTATCACTGGATTTGTAATGACGATCCCTAACCAATATACTGGGTGTCCCATTTAAAAATATCACCAAAGTCGCTTTTCCTCAAATGCGGATAACCCTGTATATTTTGGGTGAGGTTCAAAAATTGGCCCATCGGAAAAGAAAATCGACCTGTCCGAGGATTTTTCCGATATATCTTTATATTCAGAAATAATGAATTTGTTCCATAATTTAGCGTCGCACTGTATGTGCAGGCAAGGACCAAGTTGAAAATGTTAAGGTTCCAACTGTAAGGAAAAAAAATATTTAAACACTGCAAAATTTTGGGAAGCTGGACCTCAACAAACCTGCCTTTAAGTATATTAATGGACCCCTTCGTTGTGGACAGGGACTATGGTTTCCAGATACTAGAATAGTATATTATGATACAAGTTTTATAAGACTCTAATTTGTCGCACGCGTTGTTTGGAGTACGACGAGCGAATCGAGGAGTGCTCCAAGAGAACAAGTGCGACACTGTGTCTAATATAAAACGTGTTTCATATTTCTTTTTTCTATTTGGCATTTTTTGTAGTTTTTTATTGGAAAAAATTGGATTTAATATTAATAAATAATATCAGAAGTATGGGGTTGGTAACATTGATAAAATATTTAACATTTGAAGGATGCTGTCACGTAATTCATTTGTTCACAGAAATTATTTGAATTTTGAATGCAAATATCAATAAATTAAATTTTTTTTAATGACTGATGAAGAAAACTCAAGTTGCACTCCTCCTGAATTGAGAGTGATTGCTCGAACGGATGTGAATGATTTGTTGCCCAAAAATCTCGTTCAGTTTACAAGAATTTCACTATTTCGAAGTATCCGATGCCTCACCACACTCCCTCTTCAGTCAAAATAACTTTTCAAACAATCAGACCACTGAGCATAATTTTGTAAACCCAGTCCAAACCACACCAGCTAATTTAATTATAAACGCCCGAGAAACCATCCATGTAACAATAAAAGTTTATAATAACTGCACCATCCAAGGCGACAAATAACACCACAACATTCAAAGGTTTAAAGGTATTCTTCTTCTTCGTTTAATATCTAAAAATCCCATTCCTCTTGTCTGACGTTCATCTGACAGTTGATGTTACCATTGTTACCAATCTTGAAAAAATTTAAATTGCGTATCAAAATAGAAGCCATTTCGATACGCATTTGAGTTTCTCTTAATGACTCCAAATAGAGAAACTATTGAAAATAGCTTCGGAGAGCGATATTAGGCTAGTTTGGAAATGGAATTCTCGGGATTAATTGAGTGCCTTGCTAATTATTTTTCAAGGTAGAAAGATACAGTATCCTCGATAAGTATTCACGGTTACAGAATAGTATATTCTGTAAGAAGGTTAGAATGAAAATTCGATGCGAGTGGAAAGTTCCGAGCGCGAGCCGAAGGCGAGCGTTAGGAACCACGAGCATCACGAATTTTCATTCTAACCGAGTAGCAGACTATATTTTCTCCACGATCAAAGATAGGAAACGTGACAGCAATAATTTTGACACTTACTCAAATTTTGCCACTACGATGACAATCAACTACGCCAAGGCTAATGTTATTATTGCTAACCAGTGCGAGAATATTATTCTATCACAAGAGAGATAATGTAAATACATTTAAATTGCATGGGGGCAGAGGTGTTGCAGAATATTTCTTCAATATCAAGAGAGAGAATTCCAGCATTGTGTATATCAAATTTGATTTCAGAATTGGCAAAATCTGTGATGATCGTGGAGAAAACATATTCTTCCAACTTGTTTCCATGTGCCTGAACATTTTAACCAGAGGATGCACGGAATCACATATTTTTCATTAAATCATTTCAATAATGAAATGAATGAATTTTCTGTAAACTATAAACTCAGTTAAGATTATAATATTAAGATTTCAACATTTTGGTCGCCTGTCTACTAATTTCTAATAAATATATCAACTAAGTATTCTTTATTTTGTAAACTTTATTGTGATATAAAAAATTGGATCTATTCCAAAAACGATTAGAGCACACTCATTTCGACATAAAACTAACAAAACAAACAAATTGAAGGAAAGTTAATTTTGACCTGGCACATTAATACGGTCCAATTTATTGATAGTGACGAGGAACTGAGAAGGTGCTTGAAATTTTGTGGACATTATCTCATTTAGGTATCTTGTTGTGATATAATGAATATGGAAAATATAAATGATACTTCAATATTCTCTGTTTCATTTCATTCATTATTTCCTCAACGAAAATTGATTTTTGAAAATCCTGTCTATCGCAAATTTCCTATTTAATAGGAGTTTCGACGGCAAGAATTCAACAGAAAATAATCCAACAGCCCCTTACGACACAAGCGTTTAGCCGTATAAATTGTACTTTTGATCCCGTAGTTCCGCATGCGCATTGTGACCGCGCAAATTTAAAATAAAAATTCATCATATGTGCACTGTGTATGACATTTAGGTTGAGATCAAAGTTATTTTATTGGGAAGATTTAAACATCTCAAAGGCCTTTTGTAATATGCTGATTAATGTTTTTTTTTAACTGGACACATTAAACACAAAGTAATGTATAAAGAACTTTATTAAAATTACCAACGTTTTCGGTGGATAGCAATATTCTCCATATCATCTGAAATGATTAACTTACTGATCGTTTAGAAACTGCATTGTTAGTTTTGAAGAAAAGTCTCTGCTGGATGATGTTTTTATTGTGAGGTGTTTTACAGGGTATTCTGTTGGAATATATATCAAAAATACTGGAAGGGACCTCCGATGAGAGTGTAAAGAAGGCAGAAAATTTCAAATGTTGTTTATGCAGCGAAGGAAATTTTGAAAAATTAAGAATATTGAATCATTTTATAGTGGTTCATGGCATAAAGCTCTCATCCTTGAACTTAAAGTTATCCAATGAGGATGAATTTAATTGCTGGAGAAGAGAAGTCGAAGTAGATAAGAAAAGTAAATTTATTAATAAATATGGTTATTACCCCCCTCGAAAATTGGGACCGATCTGGCACATACTCTATCCAGAGGGTTCTGGCATAAGATACTTGAAGATATATACAAGGAACCAATAGAATCAACGGATACCGATTTCGTTGTTGATCGCTGTCAGTAATTGTTGAGAAGTAATCTAATGATTTTTAGACTTCTAGATGGGTTTATTTGATAACTGCTTTTTTTTGTTGAATAAACTTTTTTAGATGACTTGGTACACTATTTGTAAGACATTTTTTACGACATTAGTAGTTTGAGAGGTCATGCAAAAAAGTTCCACCAAGGTTAGAACATAATTATTTTTCTCTGCACATTGATAAAAAGATATAAAAATGTAAATCTACCTATAATTTATTTATGAAGAGATTCAGATTTAAACAAAATTATGTGACATAATTCTTGATTATTGCCAACATGGCTATTCACAAATTCTACTTCACATCCTCCATACATTATTCAATACCGTAAGTACTATTTGAGTTGAGCCATATCCGTTGATTTTATTGGTTACTTGTATATCTTTAAGTATCTTATGCCAGAACCCTCTGGATTGTATGTGCCAGATCGGTGGCATATGAATCTACTATTTTTGAAATTTTTCGAGTGGGAAAAACCAACCATATACAGGGTGATTCAAAATTCGATGTAAATATTTCAAGGGCGTATTATTGAGATCAAAATAAGACTTTTTCTAATAATCAACATGTGTCCTAAAATGCACCCCCTCCGAGCTACAGCCTCTGTAAGTTAGGAAAGAAAACAAGATTATCTAAAACTGTGACTATAATAACGAATCGAATCTTCTGAAAATTGGCATACCCCTATTTTTTAGGCACTCTATTCTTTTTTTGCTTCAAAAATTATGTATACCCAGTTTTGGGGGGAGTGGAGGGGGGTCCACACTTTTATTGGCCCAATTTTTATGTTCAAAAAGAGAAACTCTGAATTTGAATAGCATAATCTTATTGGCCATAAAAAAACTAAGATTTCGGTCTCTTGCATTTTTGTCGTACAACCAACCGTTTGCTGGAAAATTGTAATCAACGAAAGGGGGGTATTTCACAATATCAAACTAATAAAACATTAGCTAATTTATTCAAAATTCGATGTGAATATTTCAAAAACGTATTGTTGGGATGAAAATAAGACTTTTTCTTCAAATCAACATGTGTCCTAAAGTGCACCCCCTCCTAGCTACAGCCCCTGTAACTTAGGAAAAAAAACGAGATTAACTAAAAGTGTAGCTCGGAGGGGGTGCATTTTAGGACACATGTTGATTTGAAGAAAAAGTCTTATTTTGATCCCAACAATACGTTTTTGAAATATTCACATCAAATTTTGAATAAATCAGCTAATACATGTTTTGTTAGTTTGATATTGTGAAATACCCCCCTTTCGTTGATTACGATTTTCCGGCAAACGGTTGGTTGCACGACAAAAATGCAAGAGACCGAATTCTTAGTTTTTTTATGGCCAATAAGATTATGCTGTTCGAATTTAAAGTTTCTCTTTTTGAACATAAAAATTGGGCCAATAAAAGTGTGGACCCCCCTCCAACTCCCCCAAAACTGGGTTTACATAATTTTTGAAGCAAAAATAGAGTGCCTAAAAAAATAGGGGTGTGCAAATTTTCAGAAGATTCGATTCGTTATTATAGTCACAGTTTTAGATAATCTTGTTTTCTTTCCTAACTTACAGGGGCTGTAGCTCGGAGGGTGTGCATTTTAGGACACATGTTGATTTGAAGAACAAGTCTTATTTTGATCCCAACAATACGCCCTTGAAATATTTACATCGAATTTTGAATCACCCTGTATGTTTATTAATCTCGAACGGAGAGCGCCGGTTCACCGATATCTGAAGCCAAGCAACGCTAGGCGAAGCCGGGGTTTGGATGGGTGACCAACGGCCCTCCTTTCGATATTCTCCGCGGATCGTGCTAGGAATCGCACGTAAAAAGGTAAGACCTCGTTAATCCTTGGCTCGCACAAGTTTCGACTTTTGAGGGCTGTCGTTCATAAGGGGGCGACAGCTGGTTAACGGAAAAAACAATTTTTAACAATTAATAAATTGATTTTTCTTATCTTTTTCGACATCTCTTTTGCAGCAATGAAATTCATCCTCATTTGATAATTTTAAGTTCAAGGATGAGCTTTATGTCATGAACTGCTATAAAATGATTCAATATTTTTGATTCTTCAAAATTTCCTTCGCTGATGCATAAACAACATTTGAATTTTTCTGCCTTCTTTTCACTTTCATCAGAGGTCCCTTCCAGTATTTTTGATATATGTTCCAACAGAATACCCTGTAAAACATGGATGATATGGATAATATATTGCTATCCACCGAAAACGAAAGTAATTTTAACAAAGTTGTTTATATATTACTTTGTGTTTAATACGTCCAGTTAAAAAAAAACATTACTCAACATATTAACAAAGGCCTTTGAGATGTTTATATCTTCCCAATAAAATAAACTTGATCTCAACCTAAATGTCAAATATTACACACAGTGCACACAGTTTTTATTTAGAAGTGTCCTCGGTCACAATGCGCATGCGGAACTACGGGATCAAAAGTAGAATTGGTAGGGTTAGACGCTTGTCCCTACGACTGCCAAATCATCTCTGCACAACACCTGACAAAGCATTTCTACAAGAACACACTTTGCAATGTAAAATGTAAAAACTAGCAAATGTTAATCAGGAAAGGTCAGGACGGAGAGCTGCTGCTAGCTTTAATCTTTCAATTGAAACCCTTTCGCTTTTGTCAGATGGTCCTACCATAACTCCAGTACCCATTAAGAAAGTAGGCAATATAGGACCACAGAAAGCAACTTCTGCGGTTAACAAAGTTTGTAGATGCATTGTCCAATACTGCCCTGGCATTATTTTTAATGAACAAATGATGTTCATAACTTCCGAGTCGAACACTAGTGTAACTGTAAAGAAGAATGTTTTCTTCAACATTTTCGAAGATGTACAAAGACATTCTTCCTTTGTTACAATAGCTACCGAATCTATTGGCTAATTTTTCTGGACCAGAAACCGAAACACCATATATGATAAGCAAACTGTTTTTCCAACCTAGTTCTTAAATAAAAAAAAAATCACACAATTTTGTTTGTAACGGCATTTAGTTCAGTCTTCCAATTGTTTTTAGAGAGCAATTTAATGGGGCCCGCAGTCCTGCGATAGAATTCCACTGACACTGCTTTTAATAGTCCCCCCCCCCTGTTAACTTTTGAACAGTTCGACGTAGAAACATAAAAAAAAACGTTTCGAGGGTTTCACCAATACTACTTTTTGAAATAAAAAATATGGTGATTGCTCGATAGAGGGCGCGGGGGAGCCCATCAACTCAAAATTTTTAAATGACATGGGGGGTCAAGTGTCACATCGCTGAAACTAGAATTCAATTCTCTTTACAACCATCTAAATATTTTTTAATTTTGTTTATAATTTTTTTCCCAATTTCGATTTTTATACCTTTCGAAATTTTTAAATTAATGTGCCCCTGCACCATCTGTCGAGTAATTGCAATGTTTCTTCTCTCAAAAAGTAGTATCGGTAATACCCTTCAAACAATTTTTGGTTTCATTGTTCCACATCCAACCGTTCAAATTTATCGAGGTATGAGTAGTATTCAGATCCGCATTTATATTTGATATTTCGATTTTGAATTACAAAAAAATATTACCGAAATTCAAAAATATTTAGATGGTTGTAAAGAGAATTGAATTCTCTTTTCAACGATGTGACACTTGACCCCACATGCCATTTAAAAATTTTGAGTTGATAAGCCCCCCTGCGCCCCCTATCGTGCAATCACTATTTTTTTTATTTCAAAAAGTAGTATTGGTAAAACCCTCGAAACGTTTTTTTTTCATGTTTCTACGTCGAACCGTTCAAAAGTTAATAGGGGGGGACTATTAAAAGCCGTACTGTATGTCGTGACGAGTGCGACTCTGGAGTAAATTAAGGAATTTATTCGAACTGTTTGCAATGGAAAATTGACTTGATTGATTTATTCACGACTTGAGATGTCGCAAATACATACTAGAGAGTCAAAAAAAAACTTCAAATAATTTTGATCGAATCCTTCAAGCGACTTTTTTTTCAATTTTTACTTTCAACCTTCAATGTCTCCACTGAAAAAGTGGAAAGTCAGATATCAAACAAACCCTAAAGTCTTTCATAAACGTATGAAATTTGATACCATCTAATTATTTCAATGATATGATCAAATCCCGACTATTTAAATGATATAATTAAATAAATTAATTTTAATAAATACCTTAATAATTAATATTCATACATATTCAGGAAGGACATACCCTGTATATTTCTGGACTTATAATTTCATGAAGTGGAACTTGTTACATTATTATGATTGTTTACAATTCTAGCAGCACATTTATTGACTTGATTTTCTCACAAATGATTAAAACTTATTTGGGCAAAAAATTACATTACGCTGACTTTTGAAACAAACATTTGTTGAAACGTAAAATTTTGTGCCCAACAAACCTTTGAACATTTCTTTGACATGTATACATCTGAGGATGTTTCTACCGCCTACAGTTATGCCAAAAATTTTACACAAAACGAAACATTAGTTTGTTATCGTAATTGGAATTTTTCAAACTCTAGTAATATCCTTCCAGTCCGTTAAACCCGATGACACTAAACAATGTTAAAAAATTGGGAAACGCTGACACTTTGTGATATATCAGTTTTCTTGGTGGCCATTATTTCATGAACACAACTTATAATTTGTTTTGAAGACGTATACCTAAATCAGGAATTGTACCGCCCAGGTTATGTCTAGACATTTTTACTAATTACTATAAACGCTAGTTCAGCATGGAGGGTGGTAGAACTTTACTAAAAATAGGAGGATATCTGAGAAGGCTTTATGAAAGTCCAAAGTTCAAGTTACGCTTACGCCATATTTGCTGGTATTGGAAGCATAGGCGGGTACAGTTGGGAGGCTAAAAAACAGATTTGCTGGGATGCATGATTTTGTTGATAAATTCTTAAAGATAAACATATACACTTATTATCGGAATTTATTATTAAAGAGATTAAGTTTCAAAAACAATAACCAGAATATGGTGTTTACTTAAAACTCCCACCTAAGATTCTCCGAAACCAAAAGATACAATCAATGTCTGCAAACGCTGTCAGATGAAGAATAGTTGGTGTTTTCTTGACATAAAATTGATTTTTAATTTGCCCTTCATTATATATGACAGTGCATTGCAACATTAATTTTCAATGCATTGAACGTTGAAATTGCAGAAATCTCTTAGATCAATGAATATTGACCAATTTTGATTCTATAAAGTATGCTCATAAAATCATCAATTTTATAATCCCCAAAAACGTTTGTACAATACGTTTTAGAGGAAAGCTCTCCGAACTCTTCATTTGATACTATCGATATGAATTTTTTTGTAATTACAAGTTGTATTTGATTTTCTGGTTCAACATCCAAAAGGCTTTGACTGCTGTTTTTTTTGTATTGTACAACAATTGTCAGAATCTTAATTTATTTATTTTGAAAGCAATAATACATAATTATGTTTAAATTACATGTGTCTCAAATTATCATCTTGTTTTGGAACATCAGGTAATTAGGGACACATACATGTAATTTAAACATAATTATGTATTATTGCTTTCTTGGTTATATGCAGTGTCTGCCAAAATGTTGGAAACATATGGGAAACTTTTTTATTACTAGTTTCTCAAAAAATTTCATTTCTCATGAAAGTTGATGCATTCAATTAGACCAAGTACGTACATATCGGTGATTGCCAGTGGCGTGCTGCTAAGCTGGAAACGGCCGATATTCTAAATTCACGATAGAGTCAAGTGACATTAATATGCAAAATATCGAAAAATGTTATTGAAAAAAGTTGTTTGCAAATAGATAATATTCCCAGTTATCCAGTTTAGTCTACCAATTACTAATTTTGATAACTACTAAAGTAGTTGGCCTCAATATTTTTAATGTGAATCATCCACAATAATTTTTCAGTAGTAAGTTACTGATTAATCATAAATTATCTGTCCAAGCAACTACCTGATCTAACAAAAAGAAAACAGTGAAGGAAAGATAATGGACTAAAACCAGGACCTTAAAAAAAAATTGGATAACTGGAAATATCATTCAATTACAAACAACTTTTCTCAATAACATTTTTCGATATTTTGCATATTAACCTTCATAAGACCGACTCGAACAACTTACGTTCAAGACCAAGTGGGATACACGTGAAGCCACGTGTTTTTTCTGTCAGTTTCGATTGAATTGACGATTAAATGCATTTAAAAATTGAAGCAAACTGAAATCTAATTTTTTATGCATTTTATTGATTTACAAATAAATATTATTACAAAATGTAATTACTAACATTTAGCAATGTAATGGACTTTTGAATGCTCTTCGAAGGCACTGTTATGGCATTTGAAGCACAGATTTCGACTCATTTCATATCTTCTCCTTTCACACAAATGTCATCTACCAAATTGAGGCAAAGTACACCACTGGGGTATAGAAAAAATTTGACAATTTTGGTAATTGCAGCTAAAACAATAATTTGAAGATATAGTAATGGAAAAGTTGATACACATTTTTTCCACCAAGTTGCATAGAAAACTATTACTCTGAGGTACACCTGTACCCCACCCAGTCTTACGAAGGTTAATGTCACTTTACTCTATAGTGGATTCAGAATATCGGCCGTTTCCCGCTTAGCCGTACGCCAATGCACCAACTTTTATGAAGAATGAAAATTTCTGATAAAGTATTAATAAAAAAGTTTCCGATATGGTTCCAACATTTTGGAGGACACTGTATATTCAATCTAAGGTTATTTCTAGTTACTTAATAGTTACTTGAGAATGGATCCTATCCGTAGCTACGAGAGAAGAGGTGAAAGAAGGATCCGAACAGAGAATTTATATCTGTTCGGATAGTCAGGCAGCGCTCAGAGCCGTCTGCCATCCTAAACCAAGCTCAGCGCTTGTACAGGAATGCGGAGATGCGCTCAAGTCGAGAAGCTAGCTGAAACGAAGAAAGTTCAGCTGGTATGGGTCCCGGGACACAGAGGGGTGCGCGGAAACGAGGTGGCAGACGGACTTGCCAGATCCGGAACCGCAATGCCGTTCTGTAGACCGGAGCCTGTACTAGGCATCGCAAGAAGCCAAAATTCGTCAGCCCTCGACGAGTGGGCAGAAGAAGAGCTGAATAAACTTTGGAGGGATAACACCGGCTTCAGGCAGTCGAAAGACTTCGTGGCCGGCTCCAGCAAGTCAAGGACGACATGGCTCTTAGGCAGAAATCGCCAAGCACTATGCCTCCTTATAGGAATACTAACAGGACATAACAAGTTAGGCAGACACCTATCACTTATAGGTATAGAAGACAGTCCCACTTGCCGAAAATGCGAAGAAGACGAAGAAACTTCATCTCACTTCCTCGGCGAGTGTGAGGCATACGGGAGGCTAAAATTTGGAACCTTCGGAGTTGACAAACTCCAACAAGAGGAACTAATCAACTTGGAGTGGTCGGACATACTGACCTTCATTAGGAGGTCACAAAGATTTGAAAAGGAAAACTAGGAGGATGAATGTAGATAAGTGGAGAACAGGGGATGGCAAAAAGGGTCCATGAGAGCCTACTTGCCTGGCTGCGGTTGCGGCGTCCCCAAAGAACTACTACTACTACTTGAGAATGGTGTAAAAGCCGAAACCGGTCCTAAGTAATAAAGTTTTAGTGGAAATTAGACAAAAGTTATTCGTTCATCTTCTACTATATCCATGATTTCTTTCTTATAATTACTAACACAAAATGTGACAAAATGTAGTATAAACATACAAAATATATTTGAAAAAATTAGTAATTATTGACCTAGACACCCAAGTAATAATAAACGGTACATGCTCCAGTATAAAAAGATACACATAAGATATCATAACTTTAATAGCACTTTTACTCTTAGAAACTATAAATACGAAACTATCACTTCTAATGAAACGTTACCAGCCAGTAGCCATTTATGTTATAACAGTCATTAACATTTGCCAGAAAGATTTCACAATTCACTTCATTTTGATTGGCACTTGACTTGATTAAGAGTGTCAATAAAACTCTTAGGTATTTTACATAGGGGTCATCAGTCTTATATGCATATAGGTTTACCTTTTAGACTCATATGTTTTATTCGTAGCGAGTTTGTTATTCTAGATTTAAAATAACCCTCAGAGCATTCTTCTGAGGTTCTAAGCACGCAATCATTTGTTAGTGAAGATTAATGTATCAAGTGCAATGTTCTGTGTTGAGATACGAGGAGGGATTAGTACTTTTCTGACTATTTCATTTAATGCTACTCAAATAATGAATGCATCTGTATTCGCTGCTGCCCAAGAGGATAGCTGTGAAAGTGAAAAAAGTTAATGAAATATTGAAGTAAAACAAATCGTTAAATATCTTTAACGTTGTGAAATTTCAAATCCAAACCACTAGCAGAAAGAGAGTTTCTGTTTATAAGGCCACATCTTTATCCTTATATGGAGCAACTTAATATGATATTTTGACATAGTCTTCTAGGTGTTTCAACATTCCACAGTATGAAAATAACAAAAAAAAGTGTAGAAGGGCAAATGAATCAATTTGTCAAGCAAAATGATATGAAAATATGATTGGAATTGGGCTGTAAAGTGCAGAGGTGGTGTGAGTCGAGATTTGTGCCGATTATTAATGTGATGGACGTCAGTGCGGAAGGTGATTTTGTCGTATAAATAGGGTGGGTTTATGTTGAGTTATTATGTTATGGAATAAAATGCATGCGTGAAATATTCTTCTTTTTTCAGTATTCCAGGGGAGTGGAAATGTTGTTTCGTCTGCTGAGTCCTCATATCAAACGTACGCATGAATTTTGAACTAACTGTAAACAGCGAGCGTCATTTTTGGTGATGGCAGGACCATAAATGATGTCTGCATAATTCAAGTGTTAGAGAACCAACGACTCACATAATAGTTATTTATGTATCAAGTTAGTAAAGTGATACTTTTTTTACGCGTCGGGCAGTAAACTACACCCTGCGGGAGGAAAAGTGGCACTTTCTTCCCTAGTAATACAAATAGCTATTTCCATATAGATGGATAGACATTATGACCTATTACAGAAGTTGAAGACGTGGCAGAGAATTGGAAGAATTATAGAACAGCACTACAGCATGTCTGTATTTATTTTGTCTACCCCGTTTGCCTTGGATTTTATAGATAGCAGTACTTTGTATATTTCTTGCTCAGTAGTGGGGGTAAAATTGAAGTTGTTTATATCTGTCCCAGTGTTATTCAAGTAGAAATTTAGCGTGTTAGTATCAGGAGAGAGATTACTTGTGTAAGAATTAATGAAATAGTCATTGAGCCTATTTAAACTTTTTTATTTAGAAAAAGGGGCGATTGTTGGGTAACACGTTGTTGGGATTATGAATACCATAATAATAATAAGCAAACATATCTTGAAGAAAAAGAAGAAGAGATTCACTATCAACGTAAAAAAGTAGGAGAGTTACTGTTTCGCTTCTCCGTACTTGGAAATCATTCTTCACGGCGCAATAATGCCAACACGTTATACAAAATCACCAAAGTCACCAGAGAGTCTTGCAGGTAACATTGCCCTGAACTCTCGCAAAAACCATTTCTTCCCATCGGTGGTTTATTTATATCCTCAATAAAAACTCGGCGTACACGTACGTATAGTCCGCATCGAATGCCGAACACCATAAAAGATGCTGTCTACACCATATTAGGCATAACGTAACATTGTTTTCTGTCCTCTTGGTGCACTTCTAGCTCTAAGTCAGTGTACTCCTGGTTACGCTGTACTTCTCATGGGCACAGCGGACGCGGTGACAGTTCCTGAACTTTTCGAGCTTTCGGTAGCTTGTTACGTAAGAAAACTGCGTGGGAGGACTTACATTGGCGTGCCGTAGATTCGGTTGGGCATGTATTGGCTACGCTGCGGTCAGTTTGAAGGTAAATTAAGTTTTTAGTTTTTGCCTTCGTCATTCATTTTGGCTTGATCTTGTTCTGATATAGTTTTTCTTTTGGAATCGGTTTTTTACACATGTTTAAAAAATGTGTGTTGGGTGAATTAATTGCAATGTTTTTGAATATCAGTTGAGGTCATTTCCACTCGTTGGAAAAAGCAAATGACTTGATTTTGTTTTTGTCCTTTTGTCAAAAGGCTACACCATTACTAGAACCCTCAAAAGTCTTCAATAAAATTGTGCGAGCTAGGAAAAACAAGGCCATGCCTTTCAACGTGTGATGCCATTCCGCATTAGATATTTTTCAAGGAGCTGAAAGTTGAATTTTCCAACATCAACTTTTATTCTTGAACTATTATTTTCTTCGAACACACACAATTATGACACACTACTCGCAATTCATCAAAACTGAAATCCTATAATGATATTTTACTGACTATTCCACTCTTCTCAAGATATTCACGTAATCTGACCAATCACAAATCAAAGACAACTTGTATTATCGCGAAAACACCAGCTGTCTCTCAATTCTGATTGGTCTGTCAGCGTTGGTGTTTTCAACGATGTAACCATAGATGACAAAGCAAAGTTTGACATTTTGACAGATTATAATTGTAGGCGAAAACGTCAAAATGAATCGCATCGTAAGTATATAATAAATTATTGATAGTTATAATACATTTTTTGTGATTATAGTTGATTGATTATGGTTATGAAGAATTGATTGTTCATGTTTATAATAATACTATTAATGCTTCGTGAAATAGTCTAATAAAATTCCACTCGTGATTGAATTTATCTGTCTTTTATTTCTGAACTCAACTGAATTGTATCGAGAAAACACCACTCGTCCTGCGGGTGTTTTCTCGAAGCAATTCAGTTTCGTTCAGAAATGAATCGACAGACTTATCGCGAAAATTCAATCACTTGTGGTATTACTACTGATAATTTCACTCGCTGTATGAAACCCTCTTTCCAGCCATATCAGGACCAATAAGGGACGTATGCCTCGATAATACTCAGTTCCTAGCTTTCGAGCCGGTATAATACCACTTTGTCATGGCAACCACGTATCCAAACAACAACGAAGAACCTAATATCATCTTGCTACTAAAATGACTGTCAGTCTGACAGACTTCATGTCTGTCAGGCATTATCTATAACTATTAAAAAATTCACGACAGAACCTTTTTCACTTTGTTGGTTCGTGAAATTATCTCAATAAATACCACTCGTGCTCACATTACTATCGATAATTCTGTCAGAAATCTTAAACTCGATCAAATTGCTTTGAGGTAACACCACTCGTCGTGAAGGACTCGTGGTGTTACCAAGCAATTTGATCTCGTTGATTTCTGACAGAATGACTATCGATAGTATTGCGAGCACTCGTGATGTTACTCCTGATAATTTCACTCGCCGTATGAAACCCTCATTTCCTGCAATATTAGGACCAATAAGGGACGTATGCTTCGATAATACTCAGTTCCTAGTTTTCGAGCCGGTAATACCACTTTGTCATGGCAACCACGTATCCAAACAACAACGAAGAACCTAATATCATCTTGCTACTAATATTACTGTCAGTCTGACAGACTTCATGTCTGTCAGGCATTATCTATAACTATTGAAGAATTCACGACAATATAACCTTTTTCACTTTGTTGGTTCGTGAAATTATCTCAATAAATACTACTCGTGCTCACATTACTATCGATAATTCTGTCAGAAATCTTAAACTCGATCAAATTGCTTTGAGGTAACACCACTCGTCGTGAAGGACTCGTGGTGTTACCAAGCAATTTGATCTCGTTGATTTCTGCAAAATGCACAATTCCCTCACGGATTGGGGGGTAAACATAAAAGTTAAAACAACGGAATACTGCTTTTTATGGCTATTGTGACTCCACATTGTACCTAAAAAGATCTGACCGTCGAATATTAGGGTTTAAAAAAATCCCCCCTCCCGTTGTCCCCTGTCCCCCATCAAAAGCTAGGTAGAGAACGCAAAGGAATTCAGAAAATGTTTCAACAGTTTCGGACAAGGAAAATAATGATTGAAAAAAATCGATCGGTGGGCTTGCCCTCCTTTCCTGTCACGAAAAAAATCAGGAAAAAAAAGAAACGAATTAATAAACTTTAAAAAAATTTTTTAGAGAAAAGCTTTTATTTAAATGCACTGAAATCAAGAAAATAAATTTTAAAGTGAATAATCATTTTGTTATATTATAAAATTTTAAATGATATAAAAGCTTGTCGCAAAAATAAAACTGGGGGTAATTTTAAATTTAATTTACAATAAGAAATACATTGATACTTTTCGCGATAAGCTTTTATATCATTTAAAATTTTATAATGTAACAAAATGGTGGGTTTATCTCACTTAAAATTTATTTTCTTCTTTTTTCTATAAAAAGTTATTTTTAAGTTTATTTATTTTACTAATGAAAAATAACCTGAGTGCGAACCTAGATATTTTGAGTGGTACCTCAATGTTTTGCGTATGGAAAGCCGCCTTATTATAAAAACTGTCGAATTCGTAGTAAACTAAAACATTTTCAACTAATTTTGCAAAAGTATTAGCAAAACCTTTCGAAATTTACTGTCTTGCTACTTCGTAGTTTCTTCATATAAGAAGCCCCTTGTTGTGATGGTATCACTATTGCCATCACAACCAGTCGTAAAAGAGGATAATTTTGCATTTTTTCTATGTTTAGGATAACTCATAATACTTGGACTCATAAATGAATTTCTACAGTCTTAGGTCTTCAAAAAATCTCAGAGCCCTATTAACATCTTCTCCTAAAAAAGACAACGGCTCTGATTAAGAGTCTTCAGTAATTGAAAACGCATCAAAATAACAATTAGATATACTTTGGGAAAAATAAGCAGTCATTAAACCGTTTCCAATTATCTTTACTGCTACTGCCTCCGTCACTTTTATTTTCAGGCGGTGTTGTAATCACATTTCTACTTCGATTACATTTTTCTTCTCCATCCGCAACTAAATTGCTCATAATGTTAAAACCCGGAGGACCACTTGGTAACGCTTGGTTTCATCATAGTTCTTTTTTCCCCGCCTTGTTAGTTGAAGAGTTATAAACATATCCACCAGCAACTATGGAAGACTTTCAGCTTTTGAGTCTCTTGGGTGAAAAATATATCGGCTATTTGTGACTAATAATCGTGAATCAGAAGTCATTGCTGATAAGAATTAGTGATACCAGAAATGACCTAGGTATGAAACGTTTCATGTTTCGATAGAAATGCATCTGAAACACAACATAACTGTGTATGAATACTTTCACAGATGTCCTGAAAGAAACGTTAATAAAACATAACATAATTGTATTTTAATACATTCAGAAAAATTTCACAGCAAATGTTCCGAAAGTAACATTCATGAAACATAATATTACTGCATATGGAATACATTCCCGAAATATTTCACAAGAAACACAGGAAATTTTCGCATGGTACCTAGTAGATATAGGTAGATACTAAAATACAGGATTTCTGCAAATCATGTCCATAAACAGTAGCAATGGAAATATGAAAATATCATTTACAGAAATCATGTATTTATTTTATTGTTCCTGAATAAATTAATAAAACAATTAAAATATGCATAACTGAAAATTAATTTTCTAGCCATATATGTATACATTTGTTTATTACAATGTAGATCATCATTGAGATTGGGAGGAATCAACTATTTTCCGTTGGAATCTCAAAAATGCCTGACGAAACCGTGTGATAGTATTCTTCTCAAATTGGCTATCTGGCATATTAGGAAATTACTTTCGTGCTGCATCTGAAAAAATACCTGTTCACTTAACCAACTTTTGTCTAATGGTGGATTTATGCAGCAGTTATAAGACATAAGTTTTAAGTCATATGGAAGAATATTCGTCTGTGATTGGTTGAACCGTTTATTCCAACCAATCATTGACGAATATTCTTCCATATGACTTAAAACTTATGACTTATGACTGCTGCATAAATCCACCATTAGTGTCAAAACAGAGAGATATGCTGTTATAATAGAGCATACTCATTTAGTTATTTTATTGAACTTTTTCACTTTTTTACAACAGATACATTTCATGGTGCCATCAACCTAGAAAGTTGGTAGATGACGTTGATCATGTCATGAAATATCTTTTATCGTATCATTGAAAATTATGCGAGTTTTATTTAAATTGCATAATACTCATAATACTCATTCAAAGCTTTATTGGATCATTGACAACGATGATGAGAAAATGAAATCAACAACTTTGGATTGTCACGTTGTTGTTATTTTTGCTTGGTATCTAGGGTATTATAATGTAACTAACGTATTATATTTTGTAACTAATGTATTATGTGTTGTTGTGATGTTATGATGTTGATAATTTGTAATAAAGATTTAACTTCAAAGAAGCCTAATTTTTAATGATACGATAAACATCATAATATCACAACAACACATAATACATTAGTTACAAAATATAATACGTAAGATACTTTATATTACCTCCCTAGATACCAAGCTAAAATGACAGTAACCAATGTTGATTTTTTTCACATCATCGTTGTCAATGATACGATAATGCTTTGAATGTAACTGGATCATTATGCAATTTAAATAAATCTTGGAAGTTGCATTAGGCGACTTGGCGCGAATCGCCTCGTCGCCTAAGTCGCCTGGGCAACGTCCTCGATTATTTTAAATCGCATAATAATCCCGTTACATTAATAGCTATAAAATATTTACCCAAATTGTATATTATCAATAGTGATTTAAGAACATTGCATACCTGCTGATATAGGTGATTCATGATTACACATTTAGAGGCAACAATCAAGATTTCAACTCGTAAAAATCATCAGTTCAACCAGGCAAAGCTTGTTTATTTCTATCAACTTCGGACTTTGTTAGAACACAGGATAGAGAGTGCGTCACAGCCTTTGGAAAGTGAAAATTCAAAATTGTGAAATTTCAACCTTACAAAAGCACAATGATTTATGACGCGACTAGAATCCTTTTTAGCGATGGCGCATGACCGTGGTAAACCTTCGCGAAGTCAACGACAGATGGCACCACGTCTGCGTAATTTGGGTTCATTTAAAATGTTTCATACACATTTTATCTTTACAGGTGTTTCATAAGTGCAATTGAAATGTTTCATACATGTTTCATCTCTACTGACGTTTTATTAGTGCATTTGAAACATTTTAGATATTTTTCACTTGTAATGTAAAATGTGACATGTTTCGGATATATTTCTGAAACGTTTCAAATGTTTCCATTTAGGATTCCATTGGAACGTTTCATACACATGATGTGTTTACTGGGTGCATTCTTGTTGCATAATATACTATTCCGTTGATTCATGCATTTGATATTCTGCTTGTACATCTCAGTTTCTTTGCATTATGGGCATCAAATCTGAATTCCAATGAAGACAGCCTACGAGAGATTCAATTCTTACATAACACCATCGAACAATGCCTACTGTCGAGTCCTGGTGATTGAAAGCAAATCATTCGACATGTCGGTATAGTTAACAGCTGATTACGAGTGACAAACTAGTGGGATGTGCATAAGACAAACTCCTACGTTACTACCGACGTACCTCGCGATATTGTACCACAATTATGAATACAATGACCTAAAAAACAATCGGCGGACGTCTAGCCCACTAAGACGCAGTGTTACTTTTTGAATAACAAAAAAAGCGTTACAAGGCAGAATTCAGTGGCAGTCGTTTGTTTGATAACTTGAAGCATCGTATAGCTTCAGTTATAATGATTGAGAAATTCTTCAATGAAACTAATGGTGAATTCATGCACGACATGACTTAATTGTAACGTAAGACTTAACGTAAGATAGCCCTAAAAAATGTCATAGGTATACATGTACAACTTAAACAAATATACACAAGCACAGGAAGTTTTTCAGGTTAACCTAGCCAGCAGTGTGAGTATGAGTGTACACTGTACAATGAAGTTAACATTTTGATGTTTTTAATTTTTCACTCTATTTTATTACATTTTTACCATTATTTTTTTTTACGAAACTCCCAGATTTTCGGAGAAAACCCCTCAAAAGCAGAGCTTGTGCGAGCAAGGGAGATCCGGGACCTACAGTTTAAGTAAAAGTGGAATCCGAACCACTTCAGCTCAGTGACACACGACCGGGGATCGAACCCGGGCCGTCTGGGTGGAAGCCAAACGCTCTAACACCTCGACCACTTCGCTGTTATATTATATTATATAAAAGTACATATTAAAAAAAAACATTTTGCTGTTGCCTTGGCAACTTATTTGTTGGCTATTTCAGCCATGGTGGTAACCACCACGATAGAAAATATTCGGTTAGGTCAAAATTTTGTAACTATGTTATTTATATCATTCATAGATAAGAATCTCCAATGGAAACTGGACATTTAATAAATAATCAACTATCTGAATGAAAATGCAAATTTTCACTTTCAGATTTTTTCTCTCAAGTTATATAGGGTCTCTCTCAATATCTATCAGATGTAGTTCAATGTCCAGCGTGGCTTTTGCCGGGGAAGTAGTTGTTTTCTGTTAGATATTACAAAAAAGTAGGTTTTTCCATTTCCAGAGGAGTCATGTATTGATTCAATTTTCAATTGAGAATGTTTCTGTTTAAAACTAAAATATATTATTTTCAAGTGCTTTATTAGTTATTGACTTCTATGAAAGTTACAAGTGTCTGGACAGTAAACGCTACATTATACTATAGCTTTAATACAGTGACAGTCCAGAGGAATGATTTTTGATCACTTTGCTTGAACAAATAAAATATTTATAGTCGAAATTTGTCGAAAGTTTGTGAATGGGTGAATAAGGTATGTATGTTTGAGTAGTATTACTCTAGTCTAAAAGTTGCCGATTTTTTTTTAAAGACGCCGGACATCAAATATCATAGTTTCGGAATTTTGACTCATATATTCGGAGATTTCAATATACCGGACGCAGGAGAAGACACAAAATCTCGAAATATTGATTCTAAACTAATAATTCTAGGAATCTACTGAATGGCATACAAAACCACGAAGAGAAAACTCTAGACTTAGTTAAAGGACCTGAAAACATAAATAAGGGTGAGGTTATCAGAAGTATGCAACCGGTCGTCAAGGAAGATTTGTATTATCCTTCTTTGGAAATTCTCATCACTTTACAAAAAGTTACGTTTGAAAATCGTGAAAAAAAACTATTACAGCCGTATGCATAGTCAATTCCAGCGACTCGCCAGAGTTTCGCCGCTCGCTACACAAGAACTATAATGCACAGTCGAGCTCCAAAAAAGTGGTACATCGCCAGCGTTTCGCCAAAATGTAACTTATCGCGTAGTTATGACATTTTTGGAGCTCGACTGTGCATTATATTCCTTGTGTAGCGAGCGGCGAAACTCTGGCGAGTCGCTGGCGATTGACTATGCATACGGCTGTTAGAGTACCTAAAATGTTTAACTTGCAAATTTTGATCTTTCAGCATTAAATATGACAAATGCTGAATGGAATGATGTTTTGAGGCAAACAGATAAGGCAGTAGAAGTTTTTTATAGTGATATTGATGAAATTTTCGATATTTGTGTAGGTACCAAAATTTTGAAATAAACGATATATGATAAACACTATCCCGTATGGTTTACGAATGAATTGAAAAAATTGATTGAAAACAAAAATAGATCTCACAAGTTGAGACAATGACGAATTTAAAAGGGTTAGGAAACAAATCAAAGAAACTGCCTACCAGTCTAGCGTACAAGAAATATATCAATAATACTGAAGATAATATAATTTCTGATATAAACGCGTTCTGGACTTTTGTTGGTAAAAAACAAAGCATACCAGTTACTGATGGCTTTCATTACAATAATCCAATAAGTACTGAGGCCTTTGGGAAATATTTTCATTCAACCTATAGCCTACAAAAATCCATATATCCGTATATTAAATGATGTCATCAATTTCAGGTGGTGATTTCTAGTCACATTGTATGAAAAAAAGTTTATTTAAATGTATGTCATAACTTGCTTTATTTTCAAGTGACGGAGTGTCAAAGTTTTAATAAAAAATCGGTTATTTATTAAATACTCAAAAGTCTTTTCGCCCCGATTTTCATGAAACCTGGTGTGTATATTGGCTGTTCCAAGGGGCTTGTTTTCATGAGGTTAGATCTCAAATTATAAGCAGTGAAGGGTCACTTGATTAATAATTATAGTAAAAATCAATGTACGCCACTGTTTTTTTCTCACTTTCATACTTTTATCAAATTAACCATTTACGCAACTTTATCAATCGATAGATTTCTATAACTGATTTATTTCTGAAATCTTTTATTGGTTTCGTCTTTGAAGGACTAGTTGTTTGTTTTGTTCCTGGGCCTATTATTGTCAACTGTTTCTATCAAAACTTAACAATACATTTGTGCATAAAACTAAATTGAATTTCAAGGAAATATGGGGTAACTGAAAAAAAGATCATTCACACAACTTTCTGAATTTTGATGGTGCGTTACCACCATTTCTACGCCAATGACTTTGATTTGACAAAGTTCAGCTTCTTCAAATTCACAGCATTATAAGAAAGTTGTATTTTAAATTATTTATTCTGAAAAAATATGAAACTTAATGATTTTTACCATCTGCCACTTATAATTTGAAACATAATATCATGAAAAGAAGCCCCTTGCTACTGCTAATAACCACATCAGGTTTCATCGAAATAGACAAAAAGACTTTTGAGTAATTCATGAAATGCCGATTTTTAAATGAAGCTTTACCGTATCTCGGAAACGAAGCAAGTTAAGTAAGACACACGTTTATATGAAATTTTCTTCATAAAATATGACAAGAATTCACCACCTGAAATTAATGACATCATTTAGTATACACCCTGTATAATGTTGATGTTGAACCTCTAGGCAATGATATGTTTATACTTGACTCGATCGAGAATGATTTCAGAAAGTCGCTAAAGAAACTGAAAAATCTGCTGTTGTGGACAATATTCCTCCATATGCTAAAAGGTTGCGCGGAATGGCAGTTACCTTATTGTATATTTACAATTTAGCCATAAAAACAGAGAGTTTTTTGTCCCAATGTGTGGAAAACTGCAATATTCGTTCCAATACATAAAGCGGGAGATGAAACAAATGTGGAGAACTACAGAGGTGTCTATAATATCATCATTTTATATAATAAATTGTACCAGCATGTTCAAAGTAGCATAAGAGAATGTCCACATGGATTTATAAACAAAAACTCTATTTCAACACCAATTTATTTCTGTTTGCGAATAAGGTATATAATGTTTTTAAATAAAAAGATTTTCACAGATTTTTCGAAAGCCTTTATTAAGGTGGACCCAGGAAAGCTTTTATTTAAACTGCAAAAATTCGATATAAAACACGGTGTCATCAGGAGTTATCTCCAAAACAGGAATTTCTTTAGAGTTTTCTCAAATGAATATAATATTTATTCTGGAGTGCCACATGGTTCAAACGATCTACTGTCCTGTTTGGAATCTTCCTTCTCTTTGCGGATGACCTCAAGTTCTGTAAAGAAGTGAGCAAGATATTCCTATTGAGGAAAGAAAATACTGTCCAATTGATTTAGTAGATAATGTCGATAACGATGGGGATTTTAAACGAACAAAAAATTTTAACATATCAAAATGAGCGTCAATTTTTAAACTATAAAGAATGAACTATTTTTCGTTAACATCATTAAAAAAAAACATCAAATTCGAAGTAATTTTGACTGGTTCCGAAGTATAGCGCTCCTTCACTAATAGAACAAATTTTTCGATCAATTATTTATTTTTTCCAAACGGGGTTACTTTCTCTTACTCCCGAAAGCAGCGTATGCACTTAATCTGGATTAATTAACTTTTCAGCAATAAGTGAGATGACATTATAGTTGATTTCATGGGAGAGACAGAGACATAACAGTCGAATAGTACACGGTGCTACGAGCGTTATTGTTTCCAACTTGACAAAGGTCACTAGTGTTAAAGCCCATATTCCAGGTCCCATTTGTCCAGGTCATTTCAATATATACTAAAAAAATACACAAAATCCGATGGGATAGGTATCGTTGAGGCCCACCCATGTGCGAGATATTATCATTCCAAAATCAATAAATACTACCACTGAACTAACACCTATGTGATTTCTACCTAATTTGGGCATTTCATCTTTTGAAATGTTCATTCATATGCATTTACCTCATATCTAAACGACCGCTCGGCTGTCTCCATGTTTATTTACTTTCCTGTAAACTGTAAGCTTTTCTTTCGAGTGTCACTTCACTTGGGCGTTCGTCTTGAAGGCCTTGAGTTATACCGTGGGTGGACACTACTTTATAATCAGGTGTATTTATTTGTTAGTGTCTTGTTCTTTAAATTTAAAATTTCAGTACAGTTATACCAGTATGAATGGACGATTGTTCGAGAAAATTATGGTTTGTTCAGTTCGTTACTTGTAACAAAAATGAGTTGCTTTCGTGCATTTTCAACTCGATGGTACAGAGTGGGTGGAAAGTGGCAACTGAAAATTGAGCACTCAAATGAAATTCAAATTTAATTTGTTGACCCAAATGTTATTTGAAACATGTTTTCTATAATTTCCCAACTAACAAAAAAGGTAACTCATATGAGATATACACAAGAATGGTCTTAAGAAAGTCCAAATTTATTAATTTTCTAATCTAGTTCACTAATTTTCTAGTCTAAATTAATTATAAATTTTAACATAGTACATTCATATTCATCAAAACTCCTTCATAACCTATCGTAGGTGTGTGAGAAAAAAAATTGATTGATCTCAAACGTCTTCTCAGCACAAGGAATTTATAGTTATCAATTTGACTGATTTTTAGATGAAGTTTCCTTGGGAAATATTTTGAGAATGGAGATTTTCAGGGCACGATCAGGTCGATAAAAAGGTTGAATTCTTACCCTTTTACACCTGTTTCAATCCCTATACAATAATAATACCCTTGTACAAAAAAGGAGAACAAAATGACCTTACCAATTGTAGACCAATAAGTTTACTATCAGCCTTCTCTAAATTATTTGAAGTGATCATTCAGTGAGAATCATGAAATTTTTTTTTAAAGCACATAATGTATTGAATGAATCATGGTTTTCTCAAAGGCAGAAGCACAGAAACAGCTTTATTTGATTTTGTTGATCAAGTTCACAACTTAGTCGAATTAGTCTCTTGTGCTTGCGGCGTTTTATTAAAACTCAGCAAAACTTTTGATTGTGTAGACCATTTTATTTTACTTCAAAAACTTAAAAATTATGGAATCAGAGGAAAAGCTCTAGATCTCCTGAAATCATATTTAAGCATTAGAAAACAACAAGTATGCATCAGACAACAAAATGAGGAATTTCTATCAGATTACTGAAGTTAAAAGAGGTGTACCACAAGGGAGTTTATTAGGTCCGTTATTCTTCATAACTGATATAAATCACCTTTCAGAACTATTTGAAGACTCAAACACTACAATTGTTAGTTATGAGGACGATTCAAATCTCATTCTACCAGTTGATGATATTCACAATTATTAAAAAATATATCTTCAGTATCCTCATATATCTCAATGAAAATAAGTTACTACTGAACACCGCAAAAACGGATTGCATTGTTTTCAAAACAACCCGCAAAAATATTACCATTCCGGAGTCTATTCATGTAGGTAATGGACAAGAATCATACTTTTCTACCGACACAAAAATGTTATAGATGACAAGCTAAACTTTGAAAAGTACATTGACTATCTGGCAAAAAAACTAGCGTCCAATTGTCTGAAATCAGAGTTTTGAAGAGAAACCTTAATATTGAGGCTCTAAAAACTACATACTATGGGACAGTCTACCCTTTTCTAAAGTATGGAATGTCAATATGGGGTGGAAGTTCTCAATTACAACGTAAAAGAATCATGAAAACCATGTTGAACATGAAATACACAGAGGAAAGAGAATGTGTTAGCAAGTGATATGACTTCATATTTATCAAAAAAAAAATTGAATTGGTGTTAGTGAAAAATTTATCTAATTTGCAGGGATTGCTAACAAAATTATATGGCTGGCTGGCTTTCGATTGTCTCAGTAGCCTACATACTATACATACCAGACGATCTGTGGGACCCTGCAAAATGTTTCTTGCATATTAGTGCTGAAATTACCGTGTGTGTAAGGCAGGATTTTCATTCTCCTGGAAATAAAAAATAAAAAATTTATCTGGCTATGTGTCATAAAAATAGGACTATGAGTAGTTCAACAAACTGCCTTTAATCTATTGTGATAATTTTTCAAATGCTGATAATGACAAAATTATTCTGTTTCCTTGTAGAGTTCACAATTTTCTGTATTCATGTATGTATTTTGATAAGAACCTGTTTGAATTTAAATGTTTTGGTGTTTTCTGAAGGCAAAGAACGAAAATATAGTAAATAGTTTACCAAATGAATATTCGTTTGAAAGTATCATTGACTTTCAGATGCTATCTTGTATTTCAACAGGGCCCTTCTCAAAAGTTCTCTTTCTGTGAATTCTAAAATCACGCCAAGTTCTACACAGTTGCACATCTAACAATTAATAGTCTGTTTGAAGCGAAGTTAGCGTTTGCCTCTCACGCATCAGACGGAGTTTGATTCCCACCGTCTGCCACGGAGCTAAAGTGGTTTACGTAAGCTGTAGGTCCCGGATCCCCCTTGCTCTTTTTTGAAGAGTTTTCACCATAGAAATATAATAAAAACTAGAACGCCAAACACGCTGTCCGAGATTCAGGTAAATGACCCCTCACAGGGAATGATGACCAATCTTTGCGCTTGCGCATTAATGATTTTTCTGGTCACGTCGTTGCCAAGTTTTTTTTTCTTGTTCCAAATAAGTTCGGAAAATCATCTGTGGTTAGGGCAGGTAATTGCAGGAAATCCAGTAAACTTGGCAACACCGCCTTAAAATTCCATCGTGACGTATCAAGCGAAGAAAGAGAACAGTGCCGGCTTTTGGCATTGTTAGGTTTTAGCAGTTGATACCTGGTTTTTTTTCGTGTTTTGTAATTGATTTGCTTGCCATTTGTGCTGTTTTCTGTGTTTCTATGTAGACTTGATATGTTCATTATGAAAAAATATGACACTGATGTCAACGACATGTTAATCGAAGATGGGGAATTTTATCATTCAATTTCATTTCTCCATTCTTTGAGTACTCTGACTGAACTCTATAAAAAAATATCAAATGTAGAGTAGGTATGCTTGTTTACTCTTGAAGACATTACAGAATCTTCTGCAGATGCAGAAAACTTTAAATTATTGAATAGAAAAGAAAAATCCGGCAGGTTCTTGCAATAACCGATAATGTTATGGAAAATGAAATTATTTTTTTGGAAACCTTCATACACCAAACTTCATCAATATTATTCCAGGATGAAAAATTATTCAGCTCCATGAAAAACCACATTTTTGATATATCTCTTTATGAGGTGAGTTACAAAATGAAAATGATAAATGCAATAACAAGAATTTATACCAGAATTAAATTTTTCAATTTCGAAATGTCTCAAACTGAGAAAATTAGAGGTGAACTGAAGAGAAAAACACTTTTGAACAGATTTTGAAACAAAATGCCACAATTTTCGTTGGATGGAAATAAGTTTGTATTATTATGAAATAAAATGTGTTGAGAATTATTATTGTCCTTTTTCCTCCAATCCCACCATTTCTCCTTATTTACAAAGTGATACAAATATCCTGTAACCTTTGACAATTTGAATTTTTGGATTTTTATATTGATTTCTCTCAACATTCGATAAGCTACTTTTTATTACCAAAATTGCCATTTGAATTCAATGGGATTCAACAACATTTGCAATTATAAAATGAGTCCCTCTGACCGAATGCAAAAATGTAGTTTTTTACCCGAGAAACTATATAACTATATTTGATTGATTTTTTCTCAATTTTATATTTCCAATCAAGGACATTTCTGTTTTTCAACAAAAATGGTGTACATACTTTTTCGCATTAATAACTAATTAATTAATTAATCAATTAATTTGTAGAAGTTTATTCTTTCAGCACATAATATGATTCAAAATTAATTGTGTTCTTAATGTATTCAACTCACATCATTCATAACAAAAGCATTTGTAATCTCTTAAAGGCCACTATACCCAAATTACCCAAATATCCATGAAAACCACCTTCAGTATTCAGAATTTCGAAAATCAAAAATATGCTTACCATAAGTGTTTCCTCACTCTGTGATATGGATTTTGAGTAAAATGGTCGAAACGGTTTAGGCGTGGGGCCGATGGACCCACAAATTGAATTTTTTTTCTGATTTACAGACTATGAGTGGAATAGAATCGATTCCCATCAAAATATCAAATTTGAATTTTTTGAAGATCACAATAATTTCTCTCTCCTTGGTCGCGACAAACCAAAAAATAGAAGACCTATTGTTTTTATTAGACATGCACTCAATATTTCTATTTTCAAAAAGTCAATTACCTATTTCTTTTCTGTATATATCATTTAAGGAAAACTATTATATTGCAAATGCTATTATTTATTATCTCCCGCTCAATAACATGATCTATTGCGCAAACTCATAGGTTGGTCAATCTGCCGTATGGGGAACAACGTTATTCTGAACGAATTGGCGTTCTAGTGTTTAATATATTTCTATGGTTTTCACCCAGGTGAATCGTAAAAACAAAATTTTACAAAAAATTTACAGAAAAATACAATAGGCGGTCTAACAAAGTTTCCGCCGAGTGTACGCATTAATAGAGGGCAATTTTCTCCCCAAAATGCAAAACCAAGTCGATTTTCATTTCCTGTCAAACAGATGATGATTGTAATTCTTCGTGGTAGGTTCACAATTATACCTGGTAGGTCTTCCAGCAACTCCGGAGGGCTGGAGTAATCTTCACCTTTGATATGTTCCCACAGAAAATGTGCCAATGAATGGAGATCTGGTGATGTAGATATCCAGAGGTCACCGTTATCTCCAATGATTTATTTGTTGAAATTTGTTAGTCACCTTTTACTGCTAAATGTGTCATACCTACACCCATGCAATGAAATTTCTAGTAAGGAGTTTTTGATTAAAATGAATGATTATATTTCTTGCAGAGTTATGGGTATTTATTTCAAAATTAAAAAAATTCTTTTCATGTTTCTCTTTGAGATAAATTCAAAAGTAATTTACACTTCAGAAGAACGAATTGAATCATTAACCCTCTATCATAAAAACGATGACCGTTTTTTCTAAGTTTCGGCTAGAATATTCAATGGAAGGTATCCATACAAAAAATTTTCTCTTACGTATGTAAGAACTTAAATCGAAACATGTTTTTTATTCGTGAATCCTCCTCCTAACAGAAATGGAATTGTTTTTGCAGAGTTTTCACAGAAAGTTCAAATTTTTTATTAGACCCTGGTGCAGTTTTCGTTGGGTCATCCTTATAAAAATACCCTGCTAAAGCAGGCCAGATGGAAATCTCAAGAAATATCCAATGTTATTCCAAGACCACAATTCAAAGAACTCGATTACGAACTTTCTTGGATTTACCTTCTCCATGGTAATATGAGAAATAAATTATTCTTTATGAGAAAAGGATAAAATAGTATATTATTCAACAATCATGTAATAACCATTACGTGAGAGTTTGCATACGCTATTTTTTCTACAACCAGTAGATAATGAAGAACTATAAATAGTATTTTTATATTTGTTTTGAACACAATAGTATTTACTCGTATTTCTATAAAAAATTAATAATACCTAGGGTATTACCGTGGATATAGGAAAACTATAAACTTTCTATTTACATTTATATTGAACATATTAATTGTAATTTACCCGATTTCTTAAAAATATTAGGATTATTTTTTATTGTGCAGTTTGAAAAGTTTATTCTAGGTCCCACTGATCTAGAAGTGGAAGGAATGGTTACATTTAATTCATTATTGCTAGTCTCAATAGCGTTCAATATTGTATTGGAAATACTGATTTTATACTAAACCGAATTTTCAATGTAGCCTTCCGACACTGAATTTTTTTAAAGTTTATTTATTAAGAGTAGATAGACGAAAATATGTGTTGTTCAATGAATTCAAAGTTAAGTTGATGTACAGCTATGAACATGATCTTAGAACAGATCAATTTCACAATTGAAAACATTTTACTTTTCCTTTTACGTGGAACTTTGGGAAATCATGTTTTTGGATTTTTATTTGTCACAAACCATTCTGAGAGAACACCACGGTAATGCTCTGATTCAAAGTCTAGTCTACCCCGAGTTGAACAATTCATGCGCACACTCAAATGTCAACAAATGCAAATCAGGTCTATTTTTGGACCGAACGATGACGATAGCAAAGCGAAGGATATTGTTCGAATATCCATATAATACTCCATCACGAATTCTTACTCCAGTTCGTAGAACAGGCCATATACCAGTCACCTAAAAAAAATCCACTTACATCTCTGAGCTTTGCTTATAGGTCAGTTTTTCATTCGATCACGTACAAGCTATTGTGTCGGAGAAGATCATAAATATGGAATTGCCAAACGACCGTCGTTAAATGACCGGAGTACAGAATGGGGTATGCTACAGGGCGGGCACATATAGCCTCGCTCAGTGTAGCACTTTTATTTATTAACACAGCTACTTTTTGGACAATACATTTTCCGCATTTATGATAAAATTTCTTGAAAAATACTGTCCATTCCATGTATCTAGACGGGGCAAGCAAGGATAAGTAAATGTTAAGTAATTTTCGGCGTTTTTGTCCTGTAAGAAAATGAAATGACAATTATTTGTATAATGCAAGTGGCCATGGTGGTCGTGGAAGAGCGTGGATTCAAATACCAGCGCGGTTATCGGTCCCATGCATCATACCTCAAAAGGTAAGGGCCTCGTCTTCCCTAGCTCTTGCAAGTGTCGACAACTTCTGAGGGTTACTCGAAAGGGTGCAGCCGATTGACGAAAAAGATTTTGAAATTTTTTTAACAAATGCTCAACTTCGACAATCAATTTTACGTCATACAGGAATATCTGCTTTTTGTGCTTTTTAATGTATATACATATAATATATATGAGTATGGAGAGAGGTAGTCTTTGCTGGACTAGTTAAGATAAAGCTAGGGAACTTGTCTGGTACGCAGCATGCAGGAAGTATACTCTTATAACACTTGTTCCAATACTTCGACAAAGTTTATTGTCATCATCAGGGAAATCTACAAAGTAATTGAAATATAGTGAACAATGAAAAATCAGTGGAGTCAAAACTTCTTACAGAGTCCACGAGTTGTGTGCATCAGATGATGAAAAATAGACGTATAAATTACAATAGACATATTGAAAGAACAAAATTTGTGAAATGTCAATAGAATAGAAAATAAATTAAAATTTTGTTGGAAACAACAACTATATTAATTAATTAATTAATAATAAAACAATTTTAATTTATAATTCGAGAGCGGAGAAGACGAAGAAGAAATTTGAAATTTAATTTGACAATGACATTAGGTACGTTTCTGCATGGAACTGTACTAGAGTGTAAACATAAATAGACTGAACACACTCATGGAAAGAGAAATTTGTAAAATTAATAGCGAAAGCACAGAATAGACATCATATCGTAGACATGACTAGTTAATTTCCTACATGGAAGGATTTTAAATTGAGAAAGGGACAGAACATATTGTTTTATATTGTTGTACCATGCTGAAATTAAATTTGGAAACTCATATACTCATATAGAACCAAAATTACTGAAGAGGAAAAAGATGTTATTAATTATATAGGCGGGGATGAAGATTTCAAATTATAGAATGGGAGTTAAAGTCCCTTTAATTATCCAAGTGCAATTAGAATGAATAAATTTCACTTAACACGTTGACGGGCACCTATGTAAATGAGGTGTCTGGTCAAAAAAACATTTTATTTTTTTGCCGAATTTGAACTAATATTTTGCCAAAAAATGATGTGAGAAAAAAAGAAAAACATTTCTTTGCATTTTTTGACACAAAAAACAGAGCGACGGATGAGGCCGTCGTGTCCTATCAGTCCGCACACGAACAATGTTTCTGCCAGGTTGGACAGTGACGTTGAAAAAATAGCTAAAAAGTTTTATTGGTAGAAATGTTGACAAAATTATACCTAAAGTAATAAATAACTAAATGTATAACATTTTAATCATAAAAAAATCATAACTAAAAAGAATATATTATCATCTCATTGGTTATGCCATTCTTCAAAACAAATAGCTGGACAAAGTGGTGGTTTATCTGTGCAATTCTTGCATTGCCAAGCTGTCTCTTTCCTAATATTGTTCTTGGTGCAGTTTTTGCACCGCAAAGGATATTTTCCCTTCTTCTTATAGGAATTATTTCCATGTAATGTGGAATATTTGCCATTTCTTTAGTTGATACTCGTTTTCTCATTTTTGACGGTTGTGCAGTTACAAAGTCTCGTCCATCTAAAACTTTGTTTGATGGTAGCCCTAACAGACTTCGGATTATGTATTCTCGAAACTCGAGTAAGCCTATGTTGACATTGACAAAAGTATTGACTTGCACGCGAACTAAAATCAATGGCAATATAATGCAATAGCCGCGCGAGCATGAGATAATAAAAGGGGGGCCAATCACATGTAAATACCAGAATTTTTTGTTTTACTTGGACACTTTACACCATTCTACGTGTAAAATCGACGGACAACTCCGTTGGTGCCTTACAAATGCAAATAATACATGGACGGCATAGGCCGCCGAAAATATCAAGTATCCCAGCCTAGGGCATAGACAACGACGGGCATGTCCGTCGGTGTCCATCAACGAGTTAAGTGTATTCATTCTTATTGCACTTCGATCAAAATCCACACAATTTGAGGGACGTTAACTCCCATGCTATAATTCAAAATCTTCATCCCCACCTATACAATTGATAATAATATCTTTGTCCAAATTTTCAGTAATCTTGATTCTATATGAGAAGTTTCCAAATTTAATATTAGTATGATAGAACAATATTAAACTATATTTTCTGTCCTTCTTCATTACTCCCCTGTCGAAGATTAAGTAGTCATGTCTATGATATATGATGTCCATCATGTGCTTTCCGTACTCAATTTCACAAATTTCTCTTTCCATGAGTGTGTTCAGTCTATTTATGTTTACACTCTAGTACAGTTCCATTCAGAAACGTACCTAATTTCACTTGCCATTGTCAAATTAAATTTCAAATTTCTTCCATGATAGAAGAATAGTCATTATTGAAATTGCAATATTCACGCGACTTCCATGATTCAACAATAAAAGTGCTCAGAACAGTGTACACTATTTAAGCTAAACCACCCCTGCCTCAACCAATCCAAGAAGCAAGTGTTTACCTGTTTCAAAACATTTTTCTTGGAAGTGGCCAAGAGGAATCCGTCAAAAAATCAAACCAACACTTGGCTGGACCCACTCAAGAATACTAGAGCGGACGCTGTTGTATACCCCCCCTTCTCCCCCCCCCCCCCGTGGGAATTTTCGACACATACATTTTTTTGTTTGTATTGACATGTACTTTAAGATTTTAGGTGTTTGCCACTTGCGAATTACAGCATATACCGGAAAAATAAATAATAATAATTTTAAATACAAAAGTATTCTCCCACAACTGCATTTTCTCTGCCCAACAATCAAGGTATGGATTTAAGTCTACTTCCTCCATGCAAAACGTCATTAGAAAACCACATAAAACGTGTCAACCACCAATGTTACTTATGGAATAACGCACATGTAGCTAAACACTCCACACCAACTCCAGTGGGACATGGGTGGAAATTGGAAAATGGTGAACTCAAATTCGATTGGATTAAAGGAGATCCGTTGCCACTCGAACTGCTTGACGTTCCAGAAACCTTCCAGCCAGACGAATTTGCAGATGAAGATGAACCAGAAGTACAAAACTTAGACGACATAATATACGAGGATGAAGAAAATGACAGTTGATTATAAAATATATTATAAAATCATATGCTGTTGAGATTTTTTAATTATTTTTTTTTCATTATTAGACCTTAAATGAATACCAAATAAGTTCATAAAAAACATGGTAACTAATGTACCTACCCTTTTGTAAAATTAAACTTAAACAAAACAATTTTTTTTTATTCTTCAGTTTTTCTTTATTTTCCGGAATATGCTGTAATTTAAGAGAGGCAAACAATTCAATTCTTCATCCGGTAGGTACTACCAACAAAAAAAAGTATAAGTCATAAATTCCCACGGGGGGGGGGGGGTTTCATATAGGTAACTTTTGGTCTACACCATCTCCATCTGTGCATGTGACTGTGGTAGTTGGCAAAGCAAATACATGGACTTGTTGTTGTTGTTTTGAATTGATTAAGACACGAATAATCCAAATAAATAAAAAAAATTACTAAAATTTCAAATTTTTTAATTGGGACGGAAGTACTTCACTGAATTAATAGAACAATAGAACAAAAGCGTGGCTCAGTGTATATATTGAAAATGTATAATTCAACATTCCAAAATTTGATAATTATATTAATGTGTTAAAATCAGGTCTATCTGAAATCTTCGCCAATTAGCGAAAAGTCTTATGTAGCGCTCTTGAAAAAACTCTGGCGTGCAGCAAATTTTTTTATTTCACCAATGCAAAGTATCATTTTGTGGATTAAAATGCGTGCCGTAAAGTGGTGTTTTCCGCACGTTTGTAGAAAAATGAAATATCAGAGAAAAGCAGATTTCTAATACGTCAAGTTGTACAGAGGATATTTCCATAACATCCTATTTAATGAAGAGTCAGTACTTTTGATTCTGATTAACAAAGTTCATAAACCCTTCTTCTTCAATAATCTTAGTAAGAATTAGGTGGTCCATCCTGTATACAGCAAGAGTGCATCGTTGTTAATATTGTGATGACGGAATAAAATTCTGAAATACCATTCACGTGTTGAATGCCTTCGAGGATATGCCAAGTTAAATGGCTTTTCCATGTATTACTGTTGAAGGCGACTCATTCTAGATAAATCACTGAGTAATTGGCAGATAATTGTGGGAGATATAGGGTGATTTGTCGTGGATGTTTGATATAATTCAAAAACTCATGCTGAGCAACTTTATCAGTAGCACCAGTTTTTGCACAAAAAAGTTTCGTTATGCCAGACCAATTAACAATAAGGTATGAGTTCATTTACTAGTCCAGGTCTAAGATACACTGTATAAAACGAATATCAAAATTTCAAATCACTTGACATTTTCAACAGAAAGGACCCCGCACTTTTTATAGGTAAAATGGTTCTCGGTGAAATTGTCTGAATTTTCATTGATCATAATTCTTCCATTTACTACAGGGTGATTTGAAAAATTGGTGAAATATATGGCCGGTTCATTTGTACATATCCTTTATATTCAAGTGAATTATCATCCTCCGAAGATAGCTGATACCGTATAAACATGATTTTGTTGGGATATATAGGGTGATCATGAAAATTTTCGATGATAAAAATGACAAAATATCAACGTTTTAGAAATCACCCTGTAATTCACGATTAAATCGGTGAAATTCCTTTATCATTATTTAATATATTCATCATTCTCTCCTCAACACTGTCCCAAAAATTCAGTTTCCTGCTATGACTAGTTTCATAGTTATTGTGAAACTTATTGCCATTGAAATTATTTTTATTCGGTATTAGCCATCTTCGGAGAATGATAATTCACTTGAATATACAGGATATGTACGAAAGAACCGACCATATATTTCACCAATTTTTCAAATCACCCTGTAGGAAATGTATGAATTGTGATTAATGATGGAATAAGAATAGTATATTGCGTGCCAAAATAATTTTTTCAATATTTCATTATTACATCGAATTTTCAGTCATTACTAAAAATGTTTTATTATTCACTCTGTACATAATGATACAATCTACACCATCTGAATGATATTCAGTAATACGAAGGTACGTTGATGATAAGGACGAAAAAAACTGCAGTTGGCACTTTCAAATCCTGAGAAAATAATTAAATAAAAATTACTGATTTTTAACTTGAACGCCCTGTATTTCAATTTCTACCCATCAACGAACTTTACGATTCTGCATGTTCAATCAGTACATCAAATACTACAATATACTAAAAATTCAGACAATTTTTTTTTATACTTTACTGTCCAAGAATAAATTCTCATTGACAAAGTAAAATCACTCAAATATAGATATAAATAAATATTTGTACAATACATAAAAAGATACCAGTAATCACGATAATACAGATACAAATATGTAAACAGTACCCTAGCATATCAGAGATGTGATTGAATAACAATACAAACACAAATAAAATTAAAATCGGAATAATAAAACGTGGTAACTCGTTGTATGTCCTGTCATACAGAAGAAAATTCATGTCATGTTGAAAGAACAAGGGAAAGTAGGTAGTAATTGTTTTTTTTGCTTTGATTCATGAATGCTGTTTAACAATGCTGGTTAACAGTTAAATCATTCAATTCCTTTGACAATGATAATTATCTTTGAACAGTTGCATTGTTAGATCTTATTTTTATTGATTGAATGAATAAGAAGTGATAGAATAAATTTATTTTTGTTGTTTAATATTAAGAAAGAAAATACCTTTCAAATGAGGTATCACTTGCCATATGTTGCCACTTAAAAATTTAGGGGGGGCGTTTACAGCTCCAAGGGATAGAATGTATTTCGGGTGAATTTCATCGCGAACGATGTCCCCCTCGAAAATGTAGTTGACGTCTCCGAGCGTTTTTATATAATTCGGTTCTGCCATCCTAAAGGGCCGCTGTTTCGTTTTCAATGGTCCACTCTGTATAATAAGCTCCCAATCAAGCAAATTTCTCACAAACTCAAACTCAAATCCTCTGTGAAAAAACTTCTTGTAAATAATTGTTTTTACAGTATACGAGAATACATAAGTGAAATCCAGTTATCTAATAGGTTTCAAAAGTATGATTTTCTGTTTGTAAATGTGTAATTTTATCTGTTGAAATATCTATGTATGTTTTTAACAATTTTATGTCGTTTGTGTAGTATTCATTTTATTGTATTATTCACTTATGTATTGCAACTATTTTATGACTTGTCATATGTAAGTACTACCTCCACTTGATGATAGGTTTTTTTCTGTGAAAGGCTTTCGCGGCCATCGTAACTTACATGGTGGTTCTTCGGGTTGTAAGGCCGACGTAATTAATATATCTCTTGAAAATGCTAACCACTCGTGTTGGCGAAACGTCGAGATCTTCTCTGAACATTCGTCGGCCTTACAACCCGAAGAACCACCATGTAAATGCTTTTCTGTTTGTAAATGTTTAATTTTATCTGTTGATATTTCTATGCATCTTTTTCTTTTAACAATTTTATATGTAATTTTGGATGTAGCATTCATATTATTATATTATTTACTTAATCATTTATTGAAAACATATCATGACGTGCCATGCATATGTACTACATGTACCTGAAACGGTTAATAAACTATCCTATTTTATCAAATACAATAATTCATTGCGAACCAATAACAACAAGACTTTTTGAAGATACTGCTTCCAGCTCGTGTTGCACCGTTGATACCTTGATTTTACGTTTCCGTAGGTACAACAAACACTTTAAATCTAGAAACGTCAGTTTACGGTTTACACAACACTAATTACAGATACACAATATTAACCGTTTTGGATACATCGATTTAGTCCAAATACGTATTCTTGAAATTGTCTGTTAATATTATTATTACCCTTCAATTCGGAACAATGCGAACGAAGTTCCAGAGAAGAGATTTATTCTTCACAAAAAGTTCCTCGCGATGCCATTTGATAAGACACGTTTTGTTTATTTGGAATACACTATTCAAATCTATAAAGATTGAATCTCTGGTAATAAAACTGAAGATAAAATTGACAGGATATGTTGTTCTGGGTATCGGTTGGTATTTCAGTTGTACAAAGAAAGAAAATAGTTTTCACTATCGGTTGTAAAAGATATAAATAACTCATTCATGTGCATCTACATGACCGCGAGGTTTTATATCTTGGACTGATGGCTATTTTTAAATATCAATATTAGTTTTCATCTCTATAATTTTTCTTCAACTATGTGTGTGCGTGTGTGTATGTGAAATTGTCGGGTTTGGGTAATACCCAATTAGCCAGTATTCTTCAACTGTACAATTTGTTTTCGTTTGAAGAAACATTAGTCAGTATTCATGCTCTAAGAGTACACCTCAGATTTTGGTTGGAAATGGCAGGGACCTTAATTATAATCTAGTCAACATGTACCATTTTTTTAAATTGTGTTATAATAACACAAGATTTTCAAAATGTTAAAAAAGATCTGAAAATATCAGCAAGTTTGCTGAAATAAAGTTCCTACTCCCGAAACTGTACCTCCATTCATGTACTATTAGGATACATCAATTAACAATAATCTGCATTTAAAAATTTTTCATTATAATTTCTCCATAAATTATGCATTTGTTAATTAACACATTTTTCTAAACTAAATGTAAACATAAAAATCCCAATAATTATTCAACTAAAACCCTAGGATATTTTCACTTTGTATGTCACAAATTCTCTAATTTTCTATTTATAATTTTTATACTCCATATACTTTTTCTACTTATAAAAATACATTTTCTTTGCAAATTTCAAAAAAAAGGTAAATAAATTTAGAAATATATTTCCTCACAGCTTCACCCGACCAAAGATGTAACTTTTTTTGAATGAATTTATGCACCATCTAGATACAAATAGTTGAAGACAGAGGTTTGAATTTTATTCGCTTGATGGAATGATACTTCTGTAGTTCCCGGAAATTCAGTATATTGCGTTACATTGTACATTTTGAGTTCAGTTGAGATTTTAACATGGATGAAACATGGATTTTTTTCACAATACCTAGTCGTGTATTACAAGAGTGTGTATATTATCATTCCTTGGTAAGTTAATTCAAGAGGTCATTACTTCTATAAATCAAAATAATTTCAGCATTATGAGTGATTATGAACAAGAACTTCTGAGCCTTGTAGATTTGTACGAAACTGATTTGTACGGATGATGAAGAATTATATGATTCTGATGATTCGTTAGATGAAGTAGATCATGTAGAGTATAAACCTGATACCGACGAAGACGCAGTAAAAAATGGTAAAATGCTTTCAACGAAGGGAATAAAGTAAACGAAGGAAATGAATTTGTGAGACAAGAGGAAGAAGCAAAGAGGCAGAAAGAAGATAGGAGTTTGTTTTTGTATGGGAAAGATGGAACGAAGTGTTACAAACATTTCCCGGCAAGAACTGTTCGAACAAGGCAAGAAAATATAGTTTCCCATGTTCCTGGCCCCATAAGAGCTGCCAAAGGTGCATTGAGACAGATTGATGCATGGAACCTTTTCTTCGATGAAATAACTAATCTGTTTCGTACACCAATTTGTACATTGCAAAAGTTGCTTGTAACTACAAAGATAAAAATTATGCTCAACCTACTACAACAGCAGAAATTGAGGCTTTCTTCGGCCTGTTGTATATAGCTGGGCTTGAACAATTATCAAACTCTTGGGTCTCACTTGGTGCACGAGAACATTGTCAAAATAGCATCAATGAAGAATTTACCAAAAACTATTTAACATACAGCTGCAAAATATGCTGGAATTATTTTGGAAGAGGATCCAACACCTGCTCCAACCAAAAGAGGTTATTGTAAATATTGCAAACGCAGAAGAACTACACCTTTTTCATATGTAATTCAGAAAGTATAACTTGTAATTCAGATTAGTAAAATGTAATTCAGAAAACGTAACTTGTAATTCAGAATTGTTAATTGTATTTCAGAAACCGTAACATGTAATTCAGATTAGTAAATTGTATTTCAGAAACCGTAACATGTAATTCTGATTAGTGAATTGTTATTCAGAAAGCATCAAAGATCTGACCGGTGTGAAAAGAGCGGCCAAAGTTAGCAGCCGAAATCTCCGGAGACACCTCGGAGATACCAAAAGGGGGCTATTATGATAAATAATAACAAATATCTACAAAATAGAGTATGTGGACCTTTTGCATAACTTTAATGGGATTCAGGGTTGAAATTTTTAACCCTAAAATTTTGAATATTCATTTCAAATTGGTTCTAGCATACACAGATTTTGACTGTCCATTTTTTGTTGTAAAAGGACCATTCCGTTAAAGAATTGTTGACCTCCGTTGGGATCCCGGGGTGGATTTTTCAACCCTACTATCGGGGGAGTCAGGTGGTGCATTTTGCACTTATCTTAAAAATTCGGCTTATGAGTCGATTTTGTCAAAATGTTGCAAATCACTTCTCCTTTACTGTTTGATCAGAAAATTCGACTTTCCGTTTGAGGATTTTTCCACTTCGGAGGGTTGTTGAGGGTAGTTTCTGATTCACAAATTATTTCACCCGATAGAGCGTGTTCAGTAGCTGTAGAATAATGCAGTTTCGTCAAAATACCTCAAGCAACGGGTAATTCAACTGTGGAATGAGGGTCTGTATAGATTTTGAGAAGGATCGGAAATTGCATAACGATTTCCCAGGCAATTTTCCGAAAAGAAAAAAACACGAATAAAAATCGTACCGATGACTGAAATGAAATTTTCAATAGTGCAATGGATAGAGCTGGAAAATGCAAACAAATCATGTCACCTGAAAATTTCAGAAAAAATTATTGGAAAACAGAAAACTTGAAAAATATGAATAAAAAAATTTAAATTTTTTATAATTCAAAATATCTCGGAAACGCTCAAAATTTCCCAAATTTGTCAGGAAATCTTTTTTGATTGCCTCCAGAAAATCTACAAAAATTGTGAATGAATTTTTTCCATAAAATCAATGTACCGTGAAATAATCCAAAAAAGCCGGGGACTCGATAGATCTCCCAAACTATTGAAAAAAAACACAAGTCTTCTGGCAATTTTTTCTCCCCTTATTTGTATAACATCCGATTATTCTGCCAATTTTCAGCCTTTGCACCTTATGACTTATTTTACGTAAAAAATGCATATTTAACCCTCTACCCTCGCGTTATTCTTCCGGGGTGCCTTCTGGCGGCCCGTCTCACGCTACGTTGGTGACACCCGAACCTATAAATGCTAAATTTCACTTTGCACCGAGTCATCCGTATTTCTACGTAGTCAGCTCTCCGTCTAATACGGGTTGTTCTTGGTTTCTGAATTACAGTTGACACTTTCTGAATTACAACTCACGCTTTCTGAATTACATGTCACACTTTCTGATTAACAATTCACTAATCTGAATTACAAGTTACACAATCTGATATACAACTTACTAATCTGAATTACATGTTACGGTTTCTGAATTACATGTTACGGTTTCTGAATTACAATTTACTATTCTGAATTACAAATTATACTTTCTGAAATACATGTTATATTTTCTGAATTACAATTGAAAAAGGTGTAGATATTTTTGTAAGTTCTGTATGTGTTGACTATGTATGGAACATATTACAGTATGCTGCAGGGAATGTGCCGACTGCAATACGTAGTTTATGTTGTTCCGACTTTGACGACGTATATTTTCTGTATGGACTGTTTGAGATGTCACTTTATGCTGGTTTTTTGAACGCTATTTTGACTTTTCATGGGAATTACTTTAGTCTGATCTTTTTTGTTCTTCGTTGAGATCCAGAAATAAAAATAAATGCAAAAAATTTTGTTTTTTCAAATATTCTCTTTAATTGTTATACATGGTGAATAAAGCGATAAATATAACGACAGTTGACGCTTTCATTATAAGAGAACACAGCGGATATATATTTTTCAAAAAATCAGTAACTTACAAACCAGATTATGGAGATAAGGAACAAATTTTCATTCAAAAAGCAGAAAAATAAAGAACACACTACACCTTTTTCAATTGTAATTCAGAAAGTGTAACTTGAAATTCAGATTAGTAACATGTAAATTAGAAAATGTAACTTGTTATTCAGAATTGTTAACTGTAATTCAGGAACCGTAACATGTAATTCAGATCAATCAATTGTATTTCAGAAGGGGTAACATGTAATTCAGATTAGTAAATTGTATTTCAGAAAGCGTCAATTGTAATTCAGAAACCATCACTAGTAATTCAGAAACCACCAAGGACTTGATTAGTAAGAGTAGGGAATATGAGAACAACGAATTATTTATTAATGAACATTATTATGAATAATAATATTTATCGCCCAACGGGCATGTCTTGAAATGCTAAAGCTGCAGCACGGTGAATGGTGGTGTGTTGTGCAGCCCTACCACAATCGCCTCCAACTATAGTATTTTTGTCTGGTCAATGATTTGCTCAAGACACACAAGCCGCTGTTCTCCAACACCCGGACCTTGAACTTGGGGAACTCGAAGATTCTCTTTTACATAGGACTTTATTTTCGACCATATTGTTTCGACTGGGTTCAACATTGGGGAGTATGGATCAAACGAAGAAGACTTGCCTCAGTTCCATCCAGAAAATATGTACATACGGGTTGTTCTTGGTTTCTGAATTACATTTGATACTTTCTGAATAACAACTAACGCTTTCTGAATTACATTTTACACCTTCTGAAATACAATTAACTAATCTGAAATACAATTTACTAATCTGAATTACACGTTACGTTTTCTGAATTACAATTTATTATTCTGAATTACAAATTATACTTACTGAAATACATCTTATACTTTCTGAATTACAATTGAAAAAGGTGTAGTTCAAAAAAATATCCTTCTCTGTGACATATAGAGTAGAAAGTTGTTCCTACTTTTGTTAAGGTTCTGCAATGTTCTACCGTAAACATTATAGATTTCTTGTTACAACTAAAATCTTGTTAAATACGATACATGGCTATATTCCACGAGACTAAATATTTTTTATCGTCCTATAAAGAAACAATATAGATTTACTTGTTTTTTTTCTCTGAATACCTATCCCAGTTATATCAAGTTATATCTACACCTTTTCAATATGTAAATCAGAATGTGTAAAAAAAAATTCAAAATAGTGAATTGAATTTCAGAATGTGTTTGTTGTAATTCAGAAGGGTGAATTGAATTTCAGAATGTGTACATTGAAATTCAGAATAGTGAATGGAATTTCAGAATGTGTTAATTTTAATTCAGAAAAGTGAATTGAATTTCAGAATTTGTAAATTAAAATTCAGAATAGTGAATTGAATTTCGTAATGCGTGAATTGTAATTCAGAAAGGTAAATTGAATTTCAGAATGTGTAGATTGAAATTCAGAATTGTGAATTGAAATTCAGAATATGTGAATTGATTTTCAGAAAGCGTAACTTGTGAATCAGAGGTGGCAATCTGTGAATTATGTGCCAATCGAATTTTTAATGAAGTATGCCCTTCCACACATCAAACTTCGTTACTGTCGATATACAGTGACCGCGAAAAAGTATGTACCATATGGGAAAATTTTTTATTATTGGAGTATTGAAAAAAATATTCTGGGGAAAAGTTTGTGCATGTCCGATAACCTAAAAATCGATTTTGACACATGTCACGTGATCGCTAGAATGGCGGCAAAATGAAAAAAATTGTAATGCAAAGGCAAAAAAAAGAGGTAAGATGGCAAGATATCAAGAAAGTTATTTGAAAAAGTCACTTACAATTCAATTTTATACACATAAACGAAGTTTCATTGTTTCAAGAGATAATTCAAAAAAATTGAAAATAGCAATTTTTTAAAAATATTTTTCCATCTATTTAAAAATATTATTTTTTTTTCTGATGAATAGCTTGACTATACTGAAACATTTGCATTTTAATGATAATGACAAAACTTTCTCATTTTCTCCACACCAGAGGGCACTAAATTGAAAAAATGGGAATTTGTCAGAACCCTTGCTGTTACATCGGTTCGTATCTAACAGTTATATCCGAATTCCACGACCATTGTGATGACATGACACTCCAAAAACATGGTAATTTCCAGATTATAATCAAGTTCCGATGATAATCGTGCATGAACGTTTCACTTCGCACATAAACTTGAAAATAGTGCGTCAAATTAAAGATTCTTAAAGTTTATGTGCAAAGTAAAACGCTCATACAGCATTATTATTGAAACTTGATTAAAATCAGGAAACATGGTGTTTCTAGATTGCCATATCAACACAATAGTCTTGGAATTCTGATATAACTGTTAGATAAGAACCAATATAACAGCGAGGGTTCTGGCAAAAACCAATATTTTTAATTTAGTGCCCTCTGGTGTGGAGAAAATGAGAAAGTTTTGTCCTTATCATTAAAATGCAAATGTTTCAGTATAGTCAAGCTATTCATAAGAAAAAAAAATAATATTTTTAAATAGATGGGAAAATATTTTTAAAAAACTGCTATTGTCAATTTTTTTTAATTATCTCTTGAAACTTCGTTTATGTGTATAAAATTGAATTCTAAGTGACTTTTTCAAATAACTTTTTTTGATATCTTGCCATCTTACCCCTTTTTTGCCTTTGCATTGCATTTTTTTTCATTTTGCCGCCATTCTAGCGATCACGTGACATGTGTCAAAATTGATTTTTAGGTTATCGGACATGCACAAACTTTTCCCCAGAATATTTTTTCCAATACTCCAATAATAAAAAATTTTCCCATATGGTACATACTTTTTGGCGGTCACTGTATATGCATTTATTTACAAAGTTACATTTTTTTGAATTGTTGTCAAATGTCACGTTGTTTCGTATTCATCTATTGGAGTAATAAAATACTTGGAGGAGATTGCGCAAGGGCTGCTGCTATTATAGCATTGCACGATATGGAGGAAGGACGCTAATTTTTCACATTATATTTTTGTAAGGACGAACAAATTGAAATATCCATATAAATTAAATAAAGTTTATTACTTGATAGAGGGTTCTTTCTATGTTCCTATGAAAAACTTTCTACTGAAAGATATCTTCGTCATGTGTTATACAAATGCATGGTCGTGTATCATATCTTAAGATTATTTCTCTACATACATATAAAAGATTAGCAAATCATACATTTTTGGAATTCAAATGATGTTTTCTGATTTACAAATTATTGTTTCTGAATTACAAATTACCTTTTCTGAATTTGAATTTACATATTCTGAAATTCAATTTACCTTTCTGAATTGCAATTCACGCATTCTGAAATTAACTTTACTATTATGAATTTTAATTTATACTTTCTGAAATACAAATTACCTTTCTGAATTAAAATGCACGCATTCTGAAATTTACTTTACAATTCTGAATTTCAATTAATACTTTCTGAAATACAAATCACCATTCTGAATTACAATTTACGATTTCCGAAATTAACATTACCGTTTCTGATTTACTTCTTGAAAAGGTGTAAACTTCAAATTTCTTGTACTATTGAAACAGTGAACACGGAACCCATTAAAATTTGAATTATTATTTCTTCAGCGCCAATAAACTGTTTTTAACGATCTCTATCAGTTCAAGATTAAATTTGACTATAGAAGATCGTTAACCTCGTCTGGAATTAGATCATTATTTCTAGTCTTCGTGTTTTTACCATGAAAACAAACAAATCAATTTTGCGAACTTAACTGCCGACTCTCCCAGTCATACGCAGACTCCCACTGCTCTCGCGCCGTGGACCGAAATAATTATCCAAAATGCATTTGTTTCCATAATAAATGACGCAGTCGCGTGTCGAAGTTTTCGTGGAAGTTAGTTATCGAACGATGAAGCAAGTTACAATGAAGGTAACGATTAGTTAGATCGAATACTGAAGTAAATTTGGACAAAAATGATTTAATTTTCACGAAGAGAAAAATCCTACAATGTTCAGAGAACATCGTGCGAGCCTAGGGAAGGCCTAGGTAGGAATTGGTGTTTGTATTTGTTTCCCTTACTGTAACGTGAATGTCAGTATAACATTCTCAATAAAATACTTGGCTTGAAATTATGCACAAAATACACAAAATATCAGTCAGATTCACCCAGAATCTGACTGATCACCAAGCAAAGTTTGCATTCTAAAAATCTCAAAAGTATTGACGATTCTATAGTGTGGAATCATAAAACACTTCTATCTTCCCAATTGTTTTGGTGAAAGTTTGCTACCTTGAAGAATATAGTTACTATCGAGAATCAGGAATTGTTATAGAGTTTCATTTGATGAAATATTTTCAAATGTTGAATACTATTTACACAATGAAAAAAAGGTTATCGTTGTCCATGTTTTGGAAATATCTAGTATTAGTACCTATAGATTTATCATGAAATATCAAAAACTACTTCAATATTGTCAGCCACACCAGTATATGTGAAAATAAAGAAAAATCGATGTATTTGAAAAGTGATTTTGATTTGACAAATAGGTCTTGTTTATGTTTATTGCTGCAAGATTTCAGTTATGTATTTTCACGGAACATTTTTGTGATACCACGGTTTGTCATCCAGTATAGGTACCAGAAAATCAACAAATGCGTGACTACATACTACTTTACTTGTTGGTGTTGGCGAGTCTAGAGTTACCCTTATTCGATCTGTGTCTACACTATGAGTAGCCATAGAGCCATATATCTTTATTGTAGGAAGTAGGGTAAAAACGAAATATAATCAGTGGTGTTTACAAAAGAGGGTAGGTTTATTTAATCGAATAAAGGAAACATACGTAGAGTGCTTTTCGGTCGTTATGAGCTACATCAGGAAGCTGAGTTTTATTTCCAAACAGGAATTGATGATTCAAATAACGGAACGTTGAGATAAGGGGGTGCTTTGCTGAATGTGTTGAGTGAGATGATAAATGTTTTTATCGTATATGTCTTATTCAAAATTTGCAATACTAACTAATTTTTCTTTCCTTACAGGTGAGTTGACAACATTCTTGGATACATACCCGTAGTGAGTATAACAATAGTCTTTAAGGCATAAGAATCGCATTACTATCATAAAAGTGTATAATTGAATAGCTAATTTGACAAGTAAGATAAGATTGAGTGTAGTGGAAAAATTGTGATAAGGTTTAATTTATGCAAAACTGTTTGTAAATATATATTATTGTAAAATTTTAAAATAAGTAACATGTTAGTTTCGAATTGTTGAAAATAAGTGTCATTCAAAATTCAAAACTGTATTCAAGGAGACGAGAAACATTGAAATGAGTCGACAAAAAAAATTGAGAAGGTATCATCTACGAAGAAAATATGAAGAAATTTTTTTGTGAAATTCAATTAATGAAAGTTATTAAACTAAACTGCAACAAATAAGTGGAGAAACCCTACGATAAGGATAATAAAAACTTCAGAACGTATACACATATCGCTGAAAGTGCAGCTATCAAAGATTCTCAACATTCGATTTGTGCACAATTAAATTAAAAATATACATCACAACAACGAAAAATTTCCGTCAATCAAGAAGAAAAAAAATAACCCACATAATACTTTTATTCACTGTCATAAACTGAAGGAATAGACTTTTTACCGTGAAATATAAACTTTACAGTGATTCAACCTGAAAAATTTATTAAGAACTATTTGAAGTTTGTGTAATTGATGATTTGTTAATTTTGTGGAAACTCATGATCACTTAATGAAACGAAAGAAACATCCTTTTGTCTTATTTCCACTACTTTTTTATATTTTCATATTTAAAGGAATTTTTCTGTCAGTAATATGAGGATAGGTTTTCAGTAGATTCAGTTAGTTAAGCATTTGAGATATATAATTTTGAATAATATCTAAGAATAATTAAGTTTAATCTATTTAATAATGAAAAATGAACTAAGTATATAATCCAATTTTCTACAAAAACTATAGAATAGGTATTTTCATCGGCAAGTATTCAAGAGAAAACAACTACTGACCCCTACGATAGTTGACTTACATCTGTCTGATACTTGCGGCAGAGTTTTCTATAAGAATTACTTACAGTTGAAATTATGTTGCATGGTTCTTGTCACTCATCAGCGAAGGCTAGTTCACCCAATCACATCGAAAAGTCCTTTCAGCTTTTGTTGGGAAATCCTAAGATAAACCCTGAAGTATAGCTATCTCTAGGTTCTACAAAAGCACTCCGACTATCTTTTCGACTTCAATATGAAGACAGAATCGTTTCAAGAAAAGTGGACGACTCTACTTGACGGAAGACCATCAATTATTAATGCAATAACCACTTTAGTAAATATTGGGTTGTTTTAGATAATTTTGGGTAGTAATAAATAATTAGAATAAGATAAATTTCCATGTGTTTATGTATTTTCATCATTCTGAATACATCTATGATTACATTTGAATATTTCACAAAATTTTATTTCAATACAAAATAGCCAGCGTCCAATTTTTTGGAATCCATCTGAGATGGGGAGAGAGCAGTTTTGGTTTCTCAACCGGTTGAACTGAAAAGAATTCAACTAGAAGGCAATACAGGTACAAAGAAAAAAGCCAGGAAATTATATTTCAATGGTCATTTAATGTTTTGAAATAAAAAACTAAAAAGTTCATTCTATATTCTCCCGAAATGAATTACATTGGGAATTTGCTTTTCATAAACCAAATATAAACACATTTATAAAAATATCAGAACAATATAGATGGATAATGGCATACATTAGGAGAATATGTTAGTGACAGTTAGAAAAAATCCTGTTGTATATATTTCGGTTTCATTCGACAATATCACACCCTAAGTAATTTTTGTTGTTCAAACTTTCGATATTGGTAAGATCAGTTTTTGATATTTAATTTGCCGTTTGAGTTTGAAAATAATTTTCAGCTCTGAACACCTTGGTCCAAAAATATGAGAAAGGTGTTGTTATTGATTGGCAGATCTTCCATGGGTAAGCTCCTTGAATTACCCTGCTGCATTATTTTAATTCTTTCCAATATTAACGAAGAATTATGTATCCATCTCATATATATTTTGTTAGTTTCTGTATTAACGAAGAATTATGTAACCATCTCATATACAGTGACCGCCAAAAAGTATGTACCATATGGGAAAAAATTTTATTATTGGAGTATTGGAAAAAATATTCTGGGGAAAAGTTCGATAACCTAAAAATCGATTTTGACACATGTCACGTGATCGCTAGAATGGCGGCAAAATGAAAAAAATTGCAATGCAAAGGCAAAAAAGGGGTAAGATGGCAAGATATCAAAAAAAGTTATTTGAAAAAGTCACTTAGAATTCAATTTTATACACATAACGAAGTTTCAAGAGATAATTCAAAAAAAAATTTAAAAATATTTTCCCATCTATTTAAAAATATTATTTTTTTCTTATGAATAGCTTGACTATACTGAAACATTTGCATTTTAATGATAATGACAAAACTTTTTCATTTTCTCCACACCAGAGGGCACTAAATTAAAAAAAATGGTTTTTGCCAGAACCCTCGCTGTTACATTGGTTCTTATCTAACAGTTATATCAGAATTCCAAGACTATTGTGTTGATATGGCAATCTAGAAACACCATGTTTCCTGATTTTAATCAAGTTTCAATAATAATGCTGTATGAGCGTTTTACTTTGCACATAAACTTTAAGAATCTTTAATTCGACGCACTATTTTCAAGTTTATGTGCGAAGTGAAACGCTCATGCACGATTATCATCGGAACTTGATTATAATCTGGAAATTACCATGTTTTTGGAGTGTCATGTCATCACAATGGTCGTGGAATTCGGATATAACTGTTAGATACGAACCGATGTAACAGCAAGGGTTCTGACAAATTCCCATTTTTTCAATTGAGTGCCCTCTGGTGTGGAGAAAATGAGAAAGTTTTGTCATTATCATTAAAATGCAAATGTTTCAGTATAGTCAAGCTATTCATAAGAAAAAAAATAATATTTTTAAATAGATGGGAAAATATTTTTAAAAAATTGCTATTTTCAATTTTTTTTAATTATCTCTTGAAACTTCGTTTATGTGTATAAAATTGAATTCTAAGTGACTTTTTCAAATAACTTTTTTTGATATCTTGCCATCTTACCCCTTTTTTTGACATGTGTCAAAATCGATTTTTAGGTTATCGGACATGCACAAACTTTTCCCCAGAATATTTTTTCCAATACTCCAATAATAAATTTTTTTCCCATATGGTACATACTTTTTGGCGGTCACTGTATATTTTGTTAGTTTCTGTTTTTATTTTCTTATAAAAAGATAAAAAGCATTTACGAAAATTCAGCAAGTTTGTCTAATAAATATTAAATATTTTTTTTGTAATTTCTACCTCAATCTGTTTTCCCAGGAGAAGAGTAGAGCCATACGTCTTGTAAGACTCAACTTTCTGGAATATCTTGCTTCATGAGGAATTTCTCAATGAAAGGGGGGTAACTATGTATATCACTTAGATATCAAGCGTTGTTATCTCTCTTTAAAAATTTATTTGAATATGCTCACTCAAGTGTAAATATACAAAGTAATCGACTAGTAGTCTATTCGATATGCAAAACAGTTGCCATTTTTCTACTGATAGTAGATTAAACCACTTTCCTTGCTCATCTGCATATTGGTCGAATGCTGAAATTAAACGTATGATCTAGGAGGGAGATTGATGATAATGTCGAAGCCAGTTCGCTTCGTGGTTCTCCGCATGGCCTTATCAGTTTTATGAGCGCTTCTGAAAAAAATGGCCGTATTTTAAAGATGCAGAGTCGAGATCAAGATACGGCTTGAAGTAATAGGCATGATGAGCACAATAAATACATATTTTTAAATTCTCAGTTTCATTGCGGGTGAATGAGACTTTTCTTTACTATTTCAGGTTTACTACATTTTGAAATAATGTTTAAATTATCACTGGGTCTTCCAAACTACTATATCCAGTTCAAAAACTGATAAGCTCTCATTATAAGACAATTTCCTGTCTGATTATTATCTGCCAAGGTGACTGACTAAAGCAAATAACCACTCCTAAGTCGCCCACCCTATAGGAATTTACCCTAGGTAGATTTTTTTTCAGTCAGATTTGAAGGCCTTATATGACGTTATGTTATACTTTGGCTCACACCAGTCCAGAGTATAGATTTGAATCCGTTCTGAATCGCACGGATTTGAGCTCGATGGATAGAGCATCCCCAGAACCCAGAATAATCATCAACCCTAGATTTCACAACGCCACTGGTTCTCCTAGTTCACCACCAGAAGGGCTTGGTGTAGATTTGCAGAGACTTTGCATGATGGTAGGAGGGGTTAATAATAGCCAGCAAAGTTCCACGAACCAGCTTAATTTTCTAAAACAAAACGGTGTAAAATATGTATACGATGAATATCATAAATGTGTAAAATATTTGCAAAAAATAACTCAAATTCGTAAAGAAACTTCAGAAGCCTTTGTCCACTAAAACTGTCTCCAAATTTGAATCTCGATTCGCAATTTCATTCTTGTTATCCATAGATACACTTTCCGAACCTGTAGTGATACACAAAACTGCCCAAATTTATACTCAAACAAGCAGTAGTAAGTATGTATATTAAAATCAGACAAATACCCCCAAAGTTACATTCAAACTATTATCATTATTTACTCAAATTCGCTTTCATAATGCCTTCCAGTTTATAATGAAACTACCCTCACTTTGAAAATAACTAGCACGCCCCAGATTTATGTTCACTATTATTATTATTTGTATTGGAATAGAAAAGAACTCCCTAGGTTTATAATACTGAACATCGATACAGTTGAAAGAGAGTTGAAGTGCTGCCATTAACGTTAACGTACAAATTGACATCTACGCATGCGCATTTGTCAGCTATTCGCGTTAACGTTGAAAATAGGTTTACGGGCATACGTAACCTAACGGTCTCACACGGATACCTTAAATATCAACGCACGTTAACCGAAGAATATACGAATCACACCGATGAGTTGCGAACGAGCGAATTTTGACTTTAAAGCCATAACATCAAAAAGTGACAAAGCATTATTAACAATTTTACATCAGTCATCATTTCTTTAATGTATTTTTGATGATTTTCGCTGTATTTGAAACAATGAACATTTCGAAAAGCCAATTCCGGAAGAATTTGATTTGCATTTGGCAAGGGAGGTATATGGTCAAAAGAAAACAGCATAAAAGCAAAATAAAGACAAGTTAACATGTTAGAGTTAACGATTGACATACGTTCAACTTCAGCTCAATATCATAACAACCCGTAAACGTTATATTTCGTACGTTAAAGTCTACGTGAAGGTTCACGTACTATAATCACTTCAACTCTCTAATCACCCCATTGGCCCTACGCACCCTCGGACGGACGATCTCCCGGACAGTACTCTAGCGGACCACACTGTACTGTGAATGCGTTCACATTATCCGGGTGATTCATCGTTCGAGTGCTCAACGTTTTGTTGTTCAGTACAGTCGCGACTGTTGAAAGAAGTAGAAGAAATAGATTCTGATCATCTAATATATTTAGTTCAAGAGAAACTAGATGCTCAGAGCAGTTGAGACAGTGGACCAAGAGGATCGTCATATGCATTTTTCCTACCATTCAAAAGTTCCAGTAGGTAGGTTTTCAGATGGGAGTTCTACAGGTGATTAAAAACATTCAGAACACTGCATGCAGCGGCTGCAGCCGCTTCACGTAATAGACGGCTGACAGGTTTTCCAGCCGCTACAGATGAATAAAGCGCTCTATTTTCCACTGGATTTATTTGAAGCGGTTCAGTGGTCTGTAATTTGGACCGTCTAGTAGACGTGTAAAGCGTTATTATGCTTTATCCAGCAAAGCGCTTTCCGCTTTTTTTCTGATAGACACATATTTTCATCACACCGCCACAATATGAATGCGTATCTGTCATGGTGTCAACAAAAGCCATTCATGGCCCAATGATGTTATAACTTGTTTTGTCTTGAATAACCTCCAAGTCAGATGAAATCATTAGCATTAATTTAATATATTTTGCAGGTCTCGTACATACATACATACATTTTTTAAGAAAATTAATTTACTCGAAAAATTTCCGGCAATAATTTAAGCACTTGATGGATTATAAGTGAAAGTTTTTTCACCTAGTTTTATCCATATCTTTTAGGTAAAAAAACGTTGAATATTTGAATATTGACCAATTCAGTAACACACTCAGTGCAAAAATGTTGTCTGATATATTGAGTTCTTTTGGAATGACATCATTGATCACAGAATTCACAAGAGTTTTTACCAGCATAGCGTACACCAGTTATACCTCAATAGATTATATAATTACCAACATACCACATATTTTCCAAATATCCAACTTCGATCCAGGGCTGTCAGATCATTATTGCCAAATAGTGCACGGTAATATACCCAAGGATACTGAAAGAGTTCATCTTATTCATAGGATACATTCTTTCAAGTTTCAATGAAAGTTCCATGAACGAATTTAGATATCAGCTTTCCAAAACAAGTTTTAATATTAATAAAAGTGATGACGTCAATTATGTTTTTGAAAAATTTTTGGATGATTTTCTCTGGTGTTTTGATGTTGCGTTCCCAAAGAAAACAAACAAAAAAGGTGACGTGAAAGGAAAATTTAATAAAAAAAAAGTAAAATTTTCTGAAGAACTCAACGTAAAAAGAACAGAATTATGTAACTTAGACTGGTTACGGAAAAGAGTAGCAGATGAAAACTTAAATATTAATTACAAACGTTTAAAAAAGAAGTGAATAAACAAATTGAATCCGAGAAAAAAATATGTTACAAAAACATCATTGAAAAGTCGAATAATAAAAACAAAACGGCTTGGTCTATAGTAAACAATGCTACCGGCAAACAAAAAAATCACCAAATTACCGAAATTAATTATGGGAACAAAGTAATAACTGATACCACAGAAAAAGCTGCTGCTTTTGGGCAGTATCTATCTACGGCAATTCACGAAAAATTATCTAATTTTTTCGACAATGATTTGAGTTCTCGCTGCACCACAAGTGACCATACAATACAAACTATGTTTTTTAGACCTGTTAATGTGAATGACGTTATTGAGGTTATTGAATCATTACCAAACAAAAAATCTACAGGTTTGAATGAAATACCTGCATCAGTAGTAAAACAATGCAAAGATATCATATCTCCAATACTCGCTGATATTATAAATTTGTCGATTATGCAAGGTAAGTTCCCTTCAAGTCTGAAAATTGCCTCTGTTATTTTATTGTACAAAAAAGGTGATCCTGGTAATGTAGAAAATTACCGACCAATTTCATTACTTAGTATTTTCTCTAAAATAATTGAAAAAGTGGTTGCTCGGAGAATGGAAGCGTATTTGAGTTCTTTCAATTTAATAACAAACAATCAACACGGTTTCCGAAATGGCTTCTCCACTGAATCTAGTGTGGCTGAGTACACTCAAACTATTTTTGAAAGAATTGATCAAGGTGAATATGCGGTATCAGTATTATTCGACTTAACAAGGGCATTTGATACAGTTGAAAGGTCTTTCGTCTCAGAAAAACTAGATAAGTTGGGTATTCGTGACTGCCTTAATGACTGGTTTCTCTCGTTCCTCGAAAGCCGTAAGATTATAGTGAAAATTGATGATGTTTTTTCAAATGAATTCAATATTGATCTTGGAACCCCTCAGGGCAGTGTCCTTGGCCCATTAATTTTTCTTATATTCATTAACGATCTTCCTAAATATCTAACTGAGTCAAAAGTTCTTATGTTTGCAGACGACACATGCACAATAATATCAGATCACTCAAAACTTGCACTTTCAGATAAGATAAACTTACCAAAACAATAAACCAATTCAAAAATTGGTGCTATTGTAACAGATTAATGTTGAATGTCTCGAAAACGGTTTGCATTGAATACCATGTAGCTCAAAAATCACCATCAAATTTCTCACTATTATTAAATAACACTTTAATCAGTACAACGAAGTCTGCAAAATTTCTTGGAACCATATTCGACTGTAATCTATCTTGGGAGGAACAAATCAATAGTGTCTGTAAAAAAATTAACCAGTGTTTCTATCTATTGACTGTTTTGAAATCCATGCCAGATAGGGATACTTTATTGAATGTTTATTATTCATATGCTTACTCTGCGATTTTTTATAGTATCATAGCATGGGGGCAAGGGCGTGATATTCAAAGGGTATTTGTATTACAAAAAAGAATATTGCGATTTATTTTTGGCCTACCTTTTCAGACCTCATGTCGAGATGTATACAAAAACCAAAAAATTCTTACTGTTACTTCTATTTACGTATATAAATTATTGAGCCATATTTACCAAAATCGAAAAAAACTGTCAAAAAGTTCTGATATCCACAATTATAACACAAGACATAGAAACGACTTGTTGCAAAAAAAAGCGAACCACACATCCCACAAAATATCACCTCTGATGACTGGAGCGTCTTACTTTAACAGGCTCCCTGATAATATAAAAAATAGTAATACGTACGAAATGTTCAAAGGTAGGTTAAAGAAAATCTTAATATATCATTGTTTTTATAGCTTGGGGGAGTTTGATGACTTCCTCTCTGGCAGTGTTAACTGGGTTCATAGTGTTTAATGTGCCTTATATTTTTATATTTATATCAAGATGTGTTATATATCTGTCTTTATATGCCATTAAGTGATATTAGTGTTCCATCCATATATGTATATATATATATATATATATATACTCTATTTTGTCTGTGTACATGATATTTTATACTGTAAATTAGTACTCCAGAAGTAATTTTCTGTATAGTAATTGTGTGAGTTTTACCTCACCAGACACGTCCAATCCATTGTATAATAGGAAAACGGATCTAATAAAATTTGATTTGATTTGATTTGTTGAAAGTTTATAATAAATATGTGTCCAAATGACAATTTAGCGTATGGACATTGCAGGTCGGAATTTCAAACATGGTCTTTGAAAACTGGTTGTGGTAGAAATTTTAGTCGATCAGTGTGCTTCCTATACCTAAACGATATCCTTATTGCCCGCATGATTTTATGTTTTTGAATAAAAAAATAATTTGTTTTTCTAGAAATCAGGTACTAATAATAATATTCTTTGAGGTTAGGCACTAATTTAAGCGTTCGCACCTGAATTTCAACACTGATTACCACGTTATACGTGAACGCCGCATGCCCACGCTTGACTTGATTGAAGAGCACGCCGAATGTATACAATTCGACAATGTTAACACCGTTAATAACAAATCGATAAATCGAAGAAATCGATACTTGTTGCCAAGTGTCGCGGGACCAGCGTTAGATAATTCACTGTTAATTGGGCATTAGGAAACCATGAATTTCTTGAAAATTCATGACAGGGCGGTTGAAAGCTCACCACGGATGCGAAAAATTACCCTGGGTGCTGTCCTCTCCCAAGGCCCTATTGGCCAAGATTTGCCGGTTGGTTACGCATCTAGGACCCTAAAAGAGTCAGAGAAAAATTACTCCATCATCGAGAAAGGAGCTACTAAATACTTATCCAGATATTTTTGGAAGAAACTTCATTATCGCAACTGACCAGTTGTTATTGTCCCTAAAAGATCCCAGACCAAAATTGATGTGATGGTGGATCAAACTGGACGAACACAATTATTACATAATCTATTAAAAAGTCAAATTGATCACCAACGCTCATGCATGCTTTATTCCGTGTTGAAATATATACTAAGGATACTAGAAACTTCTGGGGCGAATTTGTTGATATAAAAGGCCCGCACAGATGATGAGATCGGTATTACTACATGTTGCATGATACGTAGTAGCGATACAAATGGCATCGTGTGTGTGGTTGTATCAGAATCACGGTATCAGTATCACTTTGTATCATCGTCTCTATCACTGTCGAGAAACGGAGATTTTTTTTCTCTCAAAAGATTATGCAAGCACCACCGCAACTGCCACAACCACAGGTTTTGGTGACAACATGGTCGAACCGTTCCTTACATTCACGGTTGAAATCTACTGATGTTTCACGAATCCATCTCATCGTGTATGGAGACGTTGATTAGATATAAATCTCATATATTTGTATCGCGACTGTATCGCGACATGTAGCGATACCGATCTCATCGTCTGTGTGGTCCTTATTATAGAAATCACAACGCCTAGCAAACCAATATGTTACTTTTGGTGGTCAAGAACACCCAGTAAATATTTTTCTTCATACTTCGAAATATCAACTCTTTTCTGATATTTGGATCATTGGAAAACCCAAACAAGACGCTGAATATGACACAAGTACTGAAGAAAATGACAATCTTTCCTTCTGCTCGACCGCTTAAGCGGGTTCGGCTGATTTCAGTCAGGTTTGCATGCGTTTTTCACCCTTTTCGCACCATTGTAGCGCATCGGACTATCACTAGAGCATCAATGCACGCAGTGCAAAAAAAATGAAATTGCAATTGTTCCAAAACTAATTATCTGACAAAGCCTGCTTTGTGCACACATAAAGTAAATATGATTCAATACTTTCATGAGAAGAGCCAACCAACCCTACTTCTTGAAAAATGGCGGAGATATGAATTTAAAAAAAAAGTCGCTAAGTTTTTCGGTGTTTTCGATGATCCGATCGGGTCGTAAAACACACCGTTTTGTTCGTATTTCAATTATCTACAATTTTCCTCTTTGGAGCAATCACATTGCTGTATTAGAAAGATAAACAAAAACACGTTTTTTGTATTTAAATGTTTAAGTATAACAAATTAATAACATAAAATAATTCAACTACGGACTGTCTTTCATGTGATCGAATATTTTGATGGCAATTTTACAACGTGCAGAAGAATTCCGTTTTTTTCTTTTCACTATTTTATGTTATCGATTAAAAATCATCCCGAGACCGGCCTGACTTGCAATTCTCCTGACATACCTTGCCATCTGATAGCATAGCAATGAGTTTTAACTACCATCACGTGTGCATTAGACCCTCTATAAAATAAACGTTAAGCATTGTTGTGCGTGTTTCTTACCACTTGGTTATTGTCTGCATCGACTTGGCCTGTGGCAAGATAAGATGCACACGCCACGGAAAAATGATACAGTAGCGAAGAAACTCACACTTGTCAAACCAGTAAATCTTCATATTTAAGCAGGGCTCAAACGACTCTTGTACTTGACAAATACACAATTATTTGTGTACTTGGCAAGTATACGAGCTTTGCAAATTGCGATGGCAAGCAGGGCGCTCACACGACGTGTACAATGTACAAGTACGCGAGCGCGAAGATTTGGCTTAAAACCTTGACAAATGAATCAGTGGTGTGGCAGTCAATAGACGAGGAGAGTCATGACATGACAAATGTTATTCTTGTCAAAAACTGATTCCAAACACCTCCCTCGAATTTGAATCAGCTTGTCCTATAACTCCGATATTGTTTCCGTTAAGGTTTTTCAACTTCTTTTGTCTGAGAAAACGAAATCCAAACAACCAAACACAACACAAAACAAACTAATAATGTAGTAGGTCTATACTCTGTGCTAATAAGCAAAGCATCATCAGAAAATATCGTCTAAAATTCTTTGTTTGGAATCAGTTTTTGACAAGTATGATATTTCTGATGACACACTATCCTCGTCTATATGGAAAGCGGTCGTCTGGCAAATCACGTTGCTGCTTCCGCGGCTTTTGTTGTGATGAGCCTTAACTTTTTTAATGAGAGGCCGAAATGTGGCCATTAGCGAATCTTTTTTTTCCAGTTCATTTATAGTACACTGGAAAGATATGTTATATTTTATTCTTTTACACTCATCATTAACTGCATTACGATTTTTATGGTCTTTATGTTTATCCATAAAAATAAAAAAAACTCCAACATTTGTCCACTCCATTTCAATTACAAAAAAATACAAGCAAAACGTCTGTACGCTTCTGCTATGTCTTTGAAAACTAATGCATAGTCGCAGTAAAAGTCAATTATTTGTGCATTTCGTTTGAGCGCCTCTACAAGTATAGACAAGTATGTACTTGGCAAGTGTTCGAATAATCGTGATCCCTTTGACTCGTGCCATTTTTACCGACCACAAATGGAAAACCAACGAGTGACAAATAATTGTACAAGTAACCCACTCACACGAGATGGCAAGTATACGCAAGTAACGATTATTCGCCAAATATACGAGTAGTTTGAGCCCGGCTTTATACTGGCGCTTATAATTTTTGTGAAAAAGAAAAAAGTTACATGCAAGGACCAGGTGGAAAATGTTGTTGAGGTTCTAACTTTGAGGAAAAAAAATATTTAAACACGAAAACACTCAAAATGGTGAAAAATAGGTATGCAGTTTAGGGGCTGAAAACGGATTTTTGCGATTTGCGGCGAAACGTGATCTCTTAGCGGTAAAGTTGTAGATAATAAAAAAATCAAAAACTTCTTTATTTAACACTTTCCGATATAACTTCAAATTAACCGTTAAAATGGCGAAAACCCGATTTTTCGGTATTTAATTTTTTTGCGTATAAATGATTTAATTTACTTGAAAATTTGTCTTTTCTGGTGTCAAATGAGACAGATTCTTTCGCAATTCAGAAGACGACTAGTTTTCGAGTCATGTACATTTTTCGAAAAAAAATACCCTTACCTTCCACGAACAATAATTGTCTTGGTGTATTTTTGTATTTCGAAGGTCTATAGTGATCAATCTAATTGCTGAAATGTCTACTTTCAAATGGTCTATGTAACTTGGTGGTTTATTGATCGATAAACCGCTTAAGATTGAGAAACGAAGTTTCTCTGAATCATGATTTTCTAAATATTTTCAATGATTTTCGACTTTTTATGTTATTGTTTTAACAAAAAGTAGTTTATATTACATTATTTATAATAAAATATTTGAATACCTAATCACACTACAAAATTAAATTAATAATATCATTTTTGTTCTCTTCCACAACTATTGAAAATCATTGAAAATATTGAAAAAAATTATGATTCAGAGAGACTTTAACGATCAAGTTACATAGACCATTTGAAAGTAGACATTTCAACAATCAAAATGATCACTTATAGACCTTCAGAATACGAAAAAACACCAAGACAATTGTTCGTGGAAAAGTATTCGATTTTTCCATTATTTACCTTTTCCTTTGAACATGAGAATTACCTCGTCCTATTTCAATGAGAAAAGTATGCATTGAAAAGTTAAATTTGCCGTTAAGGAAAAAAAAAAATTATTATTCTTATTCTTTTAGGAATCAACCAGGCGAGAAGTAATTTTCTTTCAGATATTCGCGTCATATCTTACTTTGCGGAGAAGAGTATTTCAACTTCGTAAAAATGATATTATTTTGTTTTGGTCTTTCTGAATTTCTGGAAGTCACAAAATAGGCCTCTGTCCCATTTGACACCAGTCTCTTACCAAGAAATTTCTTTAGGTTAGGAAATAAATAATAGTCGCAGGGAGGCAAATCTGGAGAATATGGTGGATGGGGAACCAATTCGTAGCACAATTCTTATAATTTTGCCACTGCGACTACCAACGTTTCTATCGGTGCTTTATTCTGGTGGAAGAGCACTTTTTCTTCGCCAAATGCATTCGCTTTGTACGGTCTAGACGTTAAGAGGGCGCATCCGTCAAATATGGCAATAGATGGCGGAGCAAGCGTTTTTGGGAAATCATATACGTTTAAAAACTACTTCATTCAATAGAAATCGCAAGCATGGTTAAATTCTATAAAGGCATTCTATTGTTCCAAAAATAAGTACCATACTCGGTAATTCAATGTTCCCTCAGAGATTATTTTGGGATTGAAGGTTTGAATTGTCTTATGTTTCCTCCAGGGATGTTGTAAACATTACTTCTCAAACACCTGAATTCATGCCTTTCTTTTCCTAACCATTATCTCAAATCACTCTCAATATTTGAAATTACCATCTTCATCATAGTTTGTTTTGGTTAATTTTATTTCGATGTTTTGACGGTTTTGTGAACCTTTATCCTTCGTATAATGAAAAATGGTGTTTGTAGAGAAATATGCCATGGTTATTTAAAAAAAATGTATGTGAGTGATCGTCCAGTGTCTCGAGTGCTTCAATTTCAGTTTTGTATGAAGATGGTGCCAATACTGCCAATATTGTAATGTCAACAGAGAACTTGATACTATGCTCTAGAATGCAGTGTCAACAAAGCAAATTTATAGATGGTGTATTCTGAAAGGTTTGGTACTGAACGCCATACAAACATCGGTTCGTGCCAAGTCAGACGACAGCAACAAGAGGAATAAACTATATCTGAAAAGGTGTCCTTAATCAGCTATAGCCAATCATAAAAATTCAGCTCTAACGCGTCATATGCTAAAAAATTACTCCATCATCTACTGTAAGAGTGAACAACAAACAATAGACCATTGTTTGTCGTTTTCATTTTTTAGTTTTCAAGTTTTTATGATCAGATAACACCTAAAAGTACTTAAAATAGACCATTTGTAAACTGTAATGTTTGGGTGTCTATGGTGTTGGTGAATATAAAAATGCTGAATATTCATAAAACCGTATCTACCAAATCGCGGAAATTTTTTTCCTTACCCCAGTGTTCTTCTTTTTGCACTTCAGAAATCAGTCTTCATAGGTTTTCTCTTGGTGATAGAAAGCTAGCTGTGTCTCACATGGAAGACGGTGCTCAAGATTGGAAAATCTATTACAAAAAATATGCATATTTGCAGCCTCCACTTCCAAGAACAGGACTATTGTTTACATAGTAGATACCTACATTGTATTATTGCTGTTTGTGTAGATTTTTAACTTTATAAATTTCTAAAAGTTACCATCGATTGTTAACTATAGTAATTTGTAACTTTCTAAGTATGATGATGAATCGAAGTTTTTCACACACCTTTGAAACAATAATTTTTTATAAAATTGTGTCGTGACCTTTGTGTAAATGCAAATACAAGCCTACAAAAAACGTATACCGTGCATATATTTCTTGGATTAGTACAAAATATTGTGCATATTCGAGTAATCCGCCAAATAGTAGGTTGCTTAATATCTTGTCCTCCATGTTGGACGTGCTCATCCAAAATAGGCGTAGGCCCAGTTTCTAATCGATTGTAATATATGATTCAGAAAAATGGGTCAACTTCGAACTCCTTAAGGTATCAATCAAATGGTACTTACTCATGATGATTATAATTAGGATGCATGTGTCAGATCACGTTCTCTGAGTTTAACTGCTGTAATCAACATAGTTAATTGAATGTTGGTGTTATATGCGTGTATTTGATTCATTATTTCGCTTTATGTGTACATGTCACAACGTCCAATAAATCAATCAAGAGTTATATCCGAAGTATAGTTTGTATTAATATTTATGAATAATTCAATACATCGATATGTTGAAAGAAAGTCGGAGTAATCACAATTAAGTGGTTTCAGTATGAATAATTGGGAATAAAAATCATGTGGAAAGTTTCTTAGGGCGGAAGAATTCATAAGAACTCGATCGTGTATCCATTGGAATTATGATGTCAAAAATAATTGGGTTATTTTGAGAGATTTCTTAAATTTTTTAATTTTTTTTTAAATAATTATATACGAGAAACATTTTCTGCAACTTTTTGAAGCACGCGGGTGATTCGATAGGAAAATTTCACACCTATAAATAAACTAAATTGAAACTAATTTCATCTGACGTTGATATTATTCCAAGTAAGACCATTGTTTACATAGAAGTAAGATAGTTAGCTTCGGTGATCTGGCCTCCAAATCATTTCGTAACTTAATTGAAACAATGGTACAGCATTAAAATCAGGGTTCCTTGAAGAACCCTGCATAGAAATAGCGTGCTACTTGCATGTGTGAATCTTGTTGTCAGTAAGAAAGTATTCATGAAGATAGCACGCTGGTAGATCGCAAGACGTTTGATTTTCCTTTGCAAGTAGCAGGTGAAGGAGAAAAAGGAAGGTCGTCTTGTCGCATTTCCTTCAACAAACTATTACTTGCTCCATAAACGTAACGTCTACTAATCCAGTCTTTTACCCATATTCTTCTGTTTCTTTTCCGTTTCATACTTAACCCTACAGAAGGCGCGCCCGGTCCCACAGACCGACGAATTATTAATTTTTATTAATTTCGCGGGTATGTGGCAACATTGTCTGTGTCCGCTCAGTAGCTGCCTAATTCAAAGAGTTTAATAATAATAATAATAATCATAATAATCTTTATTGGTCCTTTTGATCATTTACATGATATTGGATACGTCACAGTATTGTATACATAAATAATAACAGATAACAACTACAAAACAAAGAACACACAAAAAATGTATATGAGGACAAGTGCACAATATAATTACCTAATAGGTACATTAATTTTTTTTTAATAAATCATTCATATTCATTTATATCGGACAGAATAGAGCAGAACAATACTAACTAGCACTGTACATAATGAAAGTTCTGGGTATATATTAATTATATCACATTTTAAGATATGCATCCAACGAATAAAAACAATTTTTAATATGGAATTTTTTAAGTGTTGTGGTGAACTTCCTGCTTTCATTAGTATTTTTGATTTCTTTTGGCAATTTGTTATAGATCACCAAACCCATATATGCAGGTGAGTTTTGTGATACCCTGTATTTATGATGTGGAATATAAAAATTTTCTTTTTGTCGTGTATTTGCGTTATGAAAGTTTTTGTTCTGAGGGAGTTTAGTTTTGTTCTTAAATATATATATATATATATATATATAATTCATAAATATACAAAGAAAAAATTGTCAGAACATTATATTTGACGAACAATCCTCTACAAGAGTAGGTTGAAGGAACGCCTGAAACTACTCTCAATATCCTTCTTTGCAAAATGAAAACGTCTTGAATAACAGTTGAGTTGCCCCACAAACATATACCATATCTAATTCGAGACGCTACCTGAGGGTGGTACAAGGATATTAGCTGAGACTCTTCTAAGACTTGTTTGAGATTCCTGAACAAATAACACAAAGAGGCCAGTCTCTTGCTAAAGTATACACAGTGATTTTTCCAGTTGATATTTTCATCAATGACCAGACCCAGGAATTTTGTTTCATTTGTATTATCTATTAATACATCGTTGACGCAGACAGTTAATGGCGAACATGTTTTTTGCCAGTTGTGAAATTTCACCATTTGTGTTTTAGAGGCATTCAAATATAAACAATTCAAGCTGCACCATTCATATATAGAGTTCAAAACTTGTTCACTTTGTTGTTGTATTTTGATTTCGTCCTTATCCGATAGTATCAAAGATGTGTTATCAGCATACATCGTTAGATAGGACTCTGTTAGGTACTCATCAAGATCATTGGTGTACAACAGGAATAAAATTGGCCCCAGTACAGACCCCTGCGGAACACCTATATTCACTAATCTAGTTTCAGAATTGATTTGTCCTGGTATGTTAACGTATTGCAGTCTGTTAACCAAGAAGGAAGAATCCAACCAAGAGCTGAACCTCTAACTCCATAGTTATACAGTTTTGATAATAAAATCTGATGGTTAACACAGTCGAATGCCTTGCTGAGATCACAAAAGATCCCCGCAGGACATTCTCCTTCTTCAAAATATTCTGCAACTCTTTCGAAAAATGAAATTGCAGCTGTATTTGTTGAATGATCACTTCTAAATCCGTGTTGGTTTCTGCAGAGAGTATCAAACTTTTTTAAAAATTTCAGGAGGCGATCTAAAAATGAATACTCAAAGATATTCGAGAAGCTGGACGTAATTGTTATCGGCCTATAGTTATCCATACAGTTAACAGAGCCCTTTTTATGAATGAGAATGATTTTTCCTGTTTTCAGGCTATCAGGAAATTTACCAGAGGAAAAAGATAAATTCACTAAGAAAGTTATGGGTTCAATAATGCTTTTTAAACATTTTTTCAATATAAAAAGTGGTATTTCGTCATTCCCTGCCGAATGTTTGTTTTTTGATTTAGCTTTCAGTAGTGTTTCTAGTTCTATATCCACAAAAGGGTTTAGAAATATGGAAAAGCAATTAAGTTCAATTCTTGGATTTTCTATGTTTTCAATTTTACTTTGGTCGATTTTCTTAATGACATTTGGAGCATTTATGAAATGGTTGTTGAGCAAATTTGATACTTCAGGGCCGTTTACATACATTATTCCATCTTTATTAATTTCAATATTATGGTGTGATTTAGTCTTTTTGTTACTCAATTCTGATATAACATTCCAGGCTGTTTTATTTACGTTTGTTGAATTAGCTATTTCATTTTGATAGTGTCACCTCAGTATGTTACAGAGAGTTATTAATTGAGAGTGCGCGTATTGAGTTTTATTGATATTTTCGGTGCGTGGGACCGAGGCGCCCTATGAAGTTTTAGTTTTTTCTTTATTTATAGCTTTTTATGAGGATTTGAAAAGGTTGCTATGGTAATTTTTCACTTCGTTGGCTTGATTTTTAACATAAAAAAAATTAGGAATCATGGCAAGTTATGAGGCAGAGCAAGCAAGCTCGACTTCTCTGTCTAATGGAGGAAGAAGAGGTATCTGAAATAGAATATGACGGCGAGTTGGAATCAGAAGAAGAGGATTTTTTAGAAAAAAGAGAAACTGATAGCGAATCTGAACAAGAAATTTCTGATATTGAAGATGTGGAAGTATAAGGAACGGGTAACGAAATGGAAATGGAGATTTCGGATCAAAAAGTTGCTGGCAATGAACCTACGTTTATTGGAAAAAATAAAATAACCCAATGGTCGAAAGTAGTACCCAAGAAATCTATTCGAATTCGAGCAGAAAATAAGGTACTTCGTCTTCCTATTTCCAAATTAGTTGTCAGATCGCTGAAAACTCGTTTAGATATTTTTAAATATTTCATAGACAATGAAATGCTTAGTCTTATCGTACGACACACTAATATCTATATAAGTTCAATAGCAGCAAATTATGTTAGGGAAAGGGACGCTAGCCCTACTAATATATCTGAAATTCAGGCATTGCTTGGATTATTATTTTATGCCGGCGTGCTGAAGTAAAACCGTTTGAATACAGAAGAACTGTGGAGGTCAGATGGAACCGGTATTGAAATATTTAGACTAACAATGTCAATAAAGCGATTCAAGTTTTTGCTGAGATGCATTCGGTTTAATGACAAAATCACTCGACAGGAGAGAAAAAATATTGACAAGTTTGCACCAATTCGCGAGTTATTTGATAATTTTGTCAATAGATAATTTTGTCAATTAGGATAAAAATGGATATTCTTTGTCAGAATACGTGACCATCGATGAGAAGCTTGAAGGGTTTAGGGGGAGGTGTAGTTTTCGTCAATATATGCCCTCTAAGCCCAACAGGTATGGCATAAAAATATTCGCTTTATGTGATGCCAAAATGTTTTATACAAGCAACCTTGAAGTTTATGTTGGAACACAGCCAGAAGGACCGCATGAAGTTAGCAATAGCTCAACGGACATTGTAGTAAGACTCTGTGAGATAATCAAAGGCTCAGGAAGGAACTTGACAATTGACAACTGGTTTACCAGCATCCCTCTTGTAGAGAAGTTGCTCAAAGATTTTAAACTGACAGTTATCGGAACTTTACGCAAAAATAAGCCAGAACTACCACTCGAATTCTCTAAGCGTACACATCCTCCAGGAACAAGTATGTTTGGTTTTTCAAAAAATATGGCACTGGTGTCTTACATACCAAAGAAAAAGAAAAATGTGTTGCTATTGTCTTCACTTCACCACGAGGATAGTATTGATAGAGACGCTGGCAAACCAGAAATAATCATAGATTATAATAAAACAAAAGGTGGGGATGACACCGTTGATAGGTTGTGTGCTAATTATAATGTTGCTAGAAACACAAGACGCTGGCCAATGGTTGTTTTTTATTCAGTTATGAATGTGGCAGGTATCAACACATTTGTTGTATATAATTCAAATAACCCTGCAAGCAACGTTACTAGGAGAAAATTTTTGCGTATGCTGTCATTTGACCTCATCGAGCCACATCTACGTCTACGAGCACAAATGTAAAATATCCCTAGAACACTAAAAAGTAGGTTGCGTGAAATTTGCCGCATTCCAAATATTTCTGAAAATCAACGAAGAGATGGAGAGACAGGTAGATGCTCCATGTGCAGTTCCAAAATGAACAGAAAAACCCTATATTATTGCAGGGATTGTTTGAAATTTCTATGTTTAGAACAGGTAGTAGTCTTGTGTGAAGATTGTCATCGTTTGTCACATTAGATTATTCCAATGATGTTTTTTGTATTGGGTTTCTGCTAGTAGGTTTGTTTGTTAAAAAGTTATTTCATCTGTCCTTCACCATCCTTTTATTTTCTTTTTTTACCTGTTATTTTTCTCTTTTTTCACCTGTTGTTTTCTCTGTGTATCATCAGTTAAATACAAAGGTCTGAAATGTGTACATATTTCGATAATAAAAATGGCATTTCTGCACTATTTGTTTTAATATTTAATTTAAAATAATGTTTTCAAGTTGAGCAGAGTTTAAATGTATTAGTGTATGTGTCTTATGCGTTAATTTCTATATAGGTCTCTTGAACCTACGCGCCTCCTAATGTTCAAAATTTTCACGCGCCTCCTGTAGGGTTAAACGTATCAGTTCAAGCATTGTGTTGCTAATAAAATTACGATACTATTCAATTCACTTCTCAACTGAGAAACTTCCATTTTCAAGAAATCAATTCAACACACTCCATAACACTTTTACTATACTGAGCACAGCTACCAAGCTGAAGAGATGATTTCAGAAACTGGCATGTTCACAACTAGCTTGTGTATTTTGTGTACTCCTACGACAAGTAGTTAGCATACAAGTTACTGGCCACTGACATGCTATTTTAAGGGCATGTGTATTCTCGCCTTTAGATAGAGTATTGATAGAACTACTGTGAAAATACAGAGCGCATCCCGAAATATTCTAGACTAAAGAAAATTTTCTCTAAGAGATCTCAAACAAGACTCAAATGGACAGTTCACTCATTTATTGGTCTCCGTGTCCAGATCTTTCATCACCAGCAATGCTCTATCAGGCTCAGGGCTAGCTTATTACTGCCAACTATCTGGAACCACTCATATTTTACACTAATTTTTTATTTGTCCATTTAATGACATTTTATCAACATGATGAAAAACAAGCTTTTTAATTTTGCGCTATCCCTCTTATACGATTATGAAAGTTCCTGTGAAGAGATGTAGGATTTTTATGAACAAATAATTTTCTGCAAATTTCAAAAACAATCCTATTCATAATCTGTCAGATACTGTTTTCATCGAGGTTCATGAAATAAACGTATATCTTTGATTACTTTTATTTCCGACTTCCATTTTCTGAATTGTTACTTTGTACACGAGTTAGTGGAGTCAAAATCACCAATTATTGGCCAAAATTATGAAATTTATGAAAATGGTCCAAAATAAGTCCGTGACTACAGAAAAAATTATTTTTAAAATACTACTGATGAGTTGGGGTAGTTTTCGAAGGGGTGGAAAACGAAACACCAAGTGAAATAATGAAAGTTTGGATTTTTATAGAAACCAACTTCCAAATTAATGAAAAAACCCTTCAAAAATACAAAATAGGGCAACTTTTAAGGGAAGTAAATCAAAATTATTTAGTAAAATTATAAAATTCATGGTTATTGGTTAGTGTAGAAATTTAGCTGTAAAATCACGGAAAAATGGTTTTCAAAATCCCTTTGATGAGAAAGGACATTTGTAGAAATGGTATTACATTAATGCTTAGTAATAAAATTGCGTAATTTCATTCTTTTTTAGTTTATATCTGTTTCTCCATTAACCCTCGTTTTATTTCGTTTCTGAATACTGTCATTGTTGTAACATAGAATAGTTGTTATTCTCCTCTGAACATTTACATGTACATGTACAGTGTTACATGGTAGAGTTAATCAAGCGGTCATCGTTCGTCGGACACCCGTCAACTAATTAGTGTACGAACGTAACATTTACATGAAATTTGACGCCCTTTGTGTGACGATACCGAAAAGTACTTGAGACTATATTGTATGTTTTTATTACTGTTTTGCAGTGACGGGGGTTCGGTGAGTTTTTGGGTTCTGAAGTTTTTTAGTACTGATTAGTTCTGAACCCCTTTGTTACACTTCGAAATATACAGCCTGTTATGAATTAAATCGGCAGCATGGCCAACTTTGTAATCATTGACGATACGAATTTAGTTAAGGGCAATCACTACTTTGAAGAAACAGGAATTGGTTGTATGTCTACAGTTTTTTTACCATTTTTAATTTTGCACAAATGATGTAATGCATTTGCGTGAATCCGGGAACTTGGTTAGTTGTATTTATTTATTTACGGATTCACCATTATAAACAATATAATTACAATTATAGCTGTGAACTAAGAAGTTACATATTGTACATATAAAAGACAACAATAAAATTTGTCTAGCCGTATGTCACAAAGAGATTTTTGAATTTACTCAATGAGTTGACAAGAGGATCTGGACATAGGTGCGTATTGTAACCAGAGTTGTGGTGTGATTTTTTATGCTAAAAAAGTGGAGAATTTCTTGTATTGTAAGACTTTAAATTGAAGTTAATAGTTTTTAGAAGATAAGGACAGTCCACTTCTCCTGAGAGTAGTTTGTAAATGAATGTCATATCATGTTGAGAGCGCCGTGTGGTAAGTTCAGTTAAGTTTTTTAAAGTATTTTGACGATTAAATTCAAATTTGTTTTTATTTTGAAGGATATATACTCCAGAAATCGAATTTCAACATTTGCAATTTTTTCAATGTCACATCTATTATATGGGAACCATGCAACTGAGGCATATTCCAGTGATGATCTAACTAAAGAACAATATAAAGTTTTGAGGGTATTACATCACAACTCTTTACCATTTCTCATTATAAATCCTATCAGTTTGCTTCCTTTTGCAGAAACATTATTGAAGTGTATTTTGAAGATTATTTGCTCATCTAAAGTAATCCAGTAAAAACTTTAAAATTGATGTTGGTAGCAGATGTGAGGAAAATTGTATAAGCTAGCTATTACATTCTTTTAATTCGTTAGTATCCAATATTCAAATCATATAATTCTGTATTAAATAAGCCATGGTTTCTTTCATCTCTTCTTATGACTTGTTATTATCCTTTTAATATACGTCGCGAAAATAGCTGTCACTGTTATTTTTAAAACAGCGTCAGTATTCTCCAAATCCAGTGTGTTAACAAGAAAAAAGAATATCATAATTTTCTAAACTTACAAATTTCAAAACAAGTTACAGATCGACAAGCGTAAGGATGCCTCTGAGATGCGCAAACGATAGAAAGCGTGAGTAGATGTGCGACAAAGATCGACTACTGTTTAATAAGGCAGAGCGATTTAGCTCCGGCCCCACTCCAGGGTTTTGTCTACTGCGCAACCAATTCTCGGAGGCATCCTTACGCTTGTCGATCAGTAATAAAGTTGCAATAATGTACGAAGTACGATGTAGAATTTTGCTGGCAATTTGGAGTTGCTAGCAATAGACTTGGTAACGAGAAAAAGGCTGGCAATAGAATTGCTATAGCAAAAGGCTGAAATGTACGACCCCTTTAATTTTGTCAGCTTTTTTGTTGCAGTCAAAAGTCTGAAAAGCATGCGCAGAGGTCACAAGAAAAAGGCTAGCAATGGAATTGCTGCAAATGGCTGAAATTTGCAAGCCCTTTTAGTCTGTTTCTTTTTAGAACCACGTTAGGATTTTTCTGGTTTCACCGACAGTGGAGTAGCGGCCAAGAAGTTGAAAAATAACTTCAGTTTTTATAAATTTACGATTGGAGCAAGCAATGATAATTTGGTGTGAACAGTCAGTTACCTGACTACAACAATTTCCTCATGTCATTTTTCGAAGAACATTTTGGTCGTGGTCATTTCTTCCGAAAAATAATGTCATAATTTTTGGCTAATTTCTTTGACGGAGTGACAAAACGCTCCAATTCTGTAACACACAACATGCTAATTACACCGTCCATCGAAAAGATGGCAATTAGCAGTCATTGACTCGAAACACTTGCCTCTCCTTTTCACACCGTTTCATGTCTTCCATTATCAAGAAATATCGATGCAAGTGCCCCAGACGCCATCGTAGTTGAAAATAATGCGATGAATACATCATTAGAATGGAATACAAGAGCGCGTTGTGTTCAACTTTCATCGGGTAGGGAAAATATGAAGTCCCGTCGCGTCGTAAAGACGCGGTTTGATGGTAATAGTCAGGTCGCTTAGCGAAATTACCGTTACCGGGAGAATAAAAGCACCAAATTTGCTATGAAGGTTTCTTAGGATACACTAATAAATCGTGGCCTAGAAGCTGAAATTTTGAAAGATTTGGACAAAAATTCAAAATTGCCGATAAATATGACAAATCTTCAATTGTCCGCCATTTTGAAACTAAATGGTGGATGTCGAATTGTCAGGATCATCCTTGGATAACATGTGATGTTTGTGCCAAATTTCATCAAATTCGGTCCAGTACTTTGTGAAAAAGTTCGGAAGCCGCGCCGGTCAGACGTTTTTTGTTTAGACTTTTTCAGAATTCTACGTATCCTGAAACGTTAAACCTTAAACTTTGACTGAAAAGGGTTAGGGGCGACTGGGGTATAATGATCCATAGCATCAAAAATAAATCACACTGAAATATTAGACCTTAACGGAAGATACTACATTCTTTTAAGATAAGATAAAACAAATATAAATGTAAATTATTAATATACTCGTACACTGATAAAAAGGATTTTTTGCATCAACGCAAAATTGCGTTGATTCAAACAACAAATTATAGTTTGATTTTTTGACAGAATCCTCTTGGCCACTTACAAGAAAAATATTTTGAAACAAGTGAACACTTGCTTCATAAGTTGGTTGAGGCAAGAATATTTTAGCTTCAATAATGGGCACTTTTTTTGTTGAATCATGGGAGTAGGTTGAGACAAGAACATTATAATTTCAACAATGAATACTATTCTTCTATCAACTTGAAGGTTGAGTTCAAATCTGCACTTTGCACTTGGTTATAAAATATAGAATGGAAGCCATTTTGATTTTGGCAACATTGAATAGATCAAACAAAGCATAGATTCACAACTACGAACAATTTAGGTATAAATAATGGTTTTATATGAGAATAGTTTTAAGTTTAATAACTGCATTCTCAATAAAACCAGTTAGTAGTGATGCATATTGCAGTTTGATTAAATACATAAACAACGCCACTCGCTTTTAGTCACAAAACTGTAGAGGACCAAAATATATTTCACTCATTTTCACAACTGGCCCGTAATGAGTATAATTCAATTTTCGATATTGCATTTTTATTTTATAGAAACAGTTTCCACTAGGCACAAAACTAACATTCATATCGGTACGCATAGCCTCATAACCTCCAACCCAAATGGTCAAACTGGATGAAACGGTCGAAATGTTAGTCGTATTCACAGGTCGCGGTGTCGCCAACTGCTTTGATTGCTCATTGGTTGAATGTGTCACGTAGCACGGATAGTGATATCTACCAAGGAATTATATTCTTGTGTTTAGAGGATTATGTTTCACAATGAGTTAATGTGAATGTTTTCTAGGATGAAGAATATGATGTTTTCATTGCAAGCAAATTCATTTCAAGAGAATTTATGTAATGAAGCAAACATCTCAATCAGCTTGAAATGGGAGTATATTCATTGATTAGAAATGATTATTCTTTTCAGACGAATATTCTGTTCAAGAGTATGTATATTCTTGATAGAAGAAATCTTTTTTATCTGTGTAGAATGTAAACACTAAAAAATAATCATACAAATATGGCACTGTTATTAAAATGAAAATGATTTTTGGTACCTAGGCCAAATGGCAGTAATTTTCGTTGACCCCACTACACTGGTCATGAGCCCGTTTTAGACATTTGTTGCACCTGATCCAACCTTCACCTGCTCTCAGTGTTCCAGTTTTGGCGCTGAGTTTTGCGAGAGTAAGTACGAGGCATCCTGAAAATTAGAAATGATTATTAGTAGGTAACAATTTGTTGTGTCGGGTTAAAATGATTCCAGGATTATTTTACCCCGAACTCAAGTGATCATTATACCCCTAACGCTCTATTATTAATTCACTTAACCTACAAACTTACAAGAATCAAATTCTTTAGAAAATAATAGGTGATTCGGTACCTCAAACTTACCTGATTAATTACTACACACAGTTTTCTCAAGATGAATATGTTTATTTTTATTATTCACTGTGAAAAAGTCTTACAGCCTTATGCATAGTCAATCGCCAGCGACTCGCCAGAGTTTCGCCGTTCGCTACACAAGGATTATAATGCACAGTCGAGCTCCAAAAGAGTGACAACTACGCGATAAGTCACATTTTGGCGAAACACTGGCGATGTACCACTTTTTTGGAGATCGACTGTGCATTATAGTTCTTGTGTAGCGAGCGGCGAAACTCTGGCGAGTCGCTGGAATTGTCTATGCATACGGCTGTTAAAGTTACATTGGTTTCCAAGTGGTTGTCCACAACTGCACGTAAACACTAGAGCGTGTTTCAACGTTTAGTTAACAGATTGCCCCACTGGCCTCTGAGTAATTGAGGGGAATCATTTTACCTCAAGGGATCATTATACTCCAGTCTCCCATACATTTTTTCTTGGTCTCTTGCAAAAGTTCATTATTGAAAATAAAGAAAAAATTGCTTTTCACTCAATGGAAAAAAATCAGTATGCACCAGTTATAATAAATTACACTAGCACTTGTAGTCTAAAGCAAAGTTCAGACGCAGCCAGTAGTTAAGTCAAGTGGTCCAGTAATTTAGTGACTTGACCCATTTGAACACATTTGTTTTAGTCGAGCTCACTGGCAGTCGAGTACACGGTCGACTTTAGTAAATAGTACTCTATTCTATTTTCTTGGTCGAGTAGCAGCTCCCACCACACAGAAAAGCCGATTAGAGCGACGACTAGACAAGTCTGGACAGGCCTAGCAAGTACTGTAGTCGCTTCGAGTTTAGTTGCACTGCAGATTTTGTTGGTGGTGGATATTTTAATTCATGCAATCAACTATGGCAAAATGGGGGGAAGATACTATTTTGCACAAAAGATTAAAACGATTAGGTCAACATAGGTATTCTCAAGAGAAAAAAAAAAGTAAGCAATCAAAAAAATCAGGAGCTGGCTTTTCCGATGTGTATACGCCGTCGTTGAAATGAATTATAATTTCAGATAGTGCTTTGAACTTAATCGCTGAAAGTACTGGAAAAACACACACACAAATACTTTTTTTTGCACCTTTCTATCCATATCACTATTTTCAATAGAAAATACACAATGTTTATCAATTTCGAGGTTATTTTCAGCCGCGACACTCGACTTTGTGCCAATAACTCGTCTAAAACACTGGCTTTATGTAGACGCTGTTTTTACTCGACTTGATTCAATAAACTCTACTAATTTACTTGACTCGTGTGAACAGAACACTCACTTTACTAAATTACTTTACTCTACTAAACTACTAGCTGCGTCTGAACCAGCCTTAAGAGCCGGAGAGAGCTCAACCTTCACCCATCTGATAACTAGATTAAACAAATTTTCTATGATGTTTCATAAATAGACGAATACGCCTAAAATGGCTTGCCTATCAAAATGTGGTCATGGCTATGTTTAATTAAAATTATAATAATGGTAAAGGAAAGTTTATCGGCCTTTTTCCTGAAACAAAAAGAAAAGTGGTGTTACTTATGTAGTGTTATCTCTTGAACATCCGAAAGAATTTCGTGGTGGTCTCTAATACTTTTCGAGTTATGACCTGTTGAATCTTGAAAATCGACCTTCTTTTTTTCTTCAGTCGAAGAGAGAATCTAGAATAAATTGAGTATTTTTAAAAAATTGAAGAAAAATATGAACTTGTCGAAATTTACGAAATGGTGTATGGTACTACTTATATTATAAAAGTTAGAGATACATTATAAATTAAACTGTCGTCGTTTTCATACCGTGATCAATTTATATTTCACAAGTACAAGTATCAATACCAAACGTATTACAAATAAAATTAACTGTCTTATATTACTATACTAAACCTCTCTTTTCATATGCGTCCATTCTTGTAAATAATGGTGAAAGATGAGTTGATTAGGGTCTGAAAAAAGTGTCAACAAAAAGGAGGCATTTTGTGCGATTTTTTACTGAAAAAATCGTGTTTGAAAATGGTCGATTTTCAAGATTCAAGACTAAACAAATGACGTCAAAAAATTTTAACCAGTATTAATTACAGCCATTGTTAGATGTAAAAACAGCAATAATAAAACATTCGTAAAAAAAAATTTAATAAACAAAATAATAAACTTTTCTCGTGTGATCTTGTTACGTAGATATATTGGAAGGGCTACTCGGTTAGAATGAAAATTCGTGATGCTCGTGGTTCCTCACGCTCGCCTTCGGCTCGCGCTCGGAACTTTCCACTCGTATCGAATTTTCATTCTAACCTGGTTACAGAATATACTATTCTGTAATATACTGTCTTTTGCAGCGGTGCGCCTGTGCTGTAACGGCCTCGTTGAGCACTATTTTCAGCGTTAAATTAAAATTATAAATAATAGAGATAGGGTTCCGGGTGTCTAGACATTTTTATTGGAAATTTCCTCCTCTTCACGGAACTTTTTTCAAAACTTCTTAAATATTACTAGTTTTTGAGTTATTAACAAAAAACTTTATATCTTTTTTTCTTCATCTTATTTTGTTAATAACAATCGCAATTTTTCACGGTGCGGTAAAATTCTGAGAAACCATTTTTCTAGTCGACATTCCGAAGTTTTAGGAGCTTTATCTCTATTTTTCACGTTTTTCAACTTGTTGATCACACTATTGAATCTTGTAAAACAAGAAATTGCGAGTCATTTGAGTCTATTATCAGTCTTTAAAGAGAAATGGTAAACCCTTTGGGCGCTGATAGCAGAGGAATTATTATTTGAATATTCAGCTATCATTTCTAGTCCGGTCCTGGACTTTTTTTCTTGGCAAAAATATCTTGGCAAGCATCATTGGCTCTCTTGCATGTCTTTCTCCACAAAGTCATTTTTCGGTATCATGGACGACGTTTGACACGACGATTTACCGTATATGCTTGCTTCTCCGTTCGGGATGGTTATCTGCACTAATTTGTGGACGGTTTCACTTTTCTGTCGTAGGAAGAGGAAGAGTTTCACATGCGTTACTCTTCTTGGTTTGCAAGGCTGTCGCAGCGATAGCACAAACGTATATATAGTCAAGTTAATCTTTGCTACGAAATCGTGAACAGGAGCGATGCATGTTTTGCATTTTGCTTGAGAGAAGTGCCCACGTCTCGATCATTGTCCTCTCCAACGAGGTAATCGAATCAAGTATTTACGCAGACACCCTTTTTTCAAATGAATTAATATTTCAGAACGTTTGGTGTGAATCCAATTCAAAAAGAAGAAACTACCCAAACACCGAAACTACGTCACAATCACACTCGATACGCGTTTCGCCAACAAAGTTAGCATCTTCAGGAGCTAAAAGCTTACTGAAAGTCTTATCCTACCTTACTTCTATTTATACCACTATATATTAATGAACGTCAAATTATTTGTATGTACATTCAAAATAGCGAAATGGCTCACAAAAGAGTTTAAGAGTCTTCCAGTGGCACAACCAAGCCTTGGTCCAAAAAATTCACTAGAATTCATCGACCAAATAAGGAACGTGAAACTGGATGAAGGAGAAATCTTGAACTCTTTTGGTGTAAGTTCTTTGTTTCCAAGTGTCCCAATACCCACAACTTTGGAATATTTGAAGGAGTTACTGCTGACCAACGGTTTTAGTGATGAAATAGTCAGAGAGTACTTAAGACCTGCCAGACTGCATGAAGCAAAATTGTTTTCAGTCAATAACTGCTTCTTCGAACAACTCGAAGGTACAGCCATGGGCAACCCTTTGCCTCCCTTCCTAGCCAACTTGTTCATGAATAGCTTCAGATATTTTCATGGGGTCTGGGTTAGATATGTGGCCGACGTGTTCGCTATCTTTGATACGAAACAGGTCGATATAGACAGTTTTATTTCAGAATTGAATAGCCAGTTTCAAACCATATCGTTCACGTATAGAATAGAATAGTGTTTATTGTCAATAAAAGATAATATACATATATACAACATCAGAACATTGAAGACAATTTGACAATTACTACAATAAACACATACAGTATATCACTGAAGTTTTCACTTGTTAGTGAGATGGAACACATAAGTGAACCAATTTCAATTGTAATACCTAACCTAAGCTATAAAAATATATATAAGTTATTGCTACTGTTATTATAAAATTAATGCAGTGATGCCAGTATAATGGTTAAAATATTCACACATTAAAATATATACAGATACAGACGCATACAAATATAAACAAATTTAATGTATGAAACTGAAAACAAAAAACAGCTGCCATTTTTAGATGTGTTAATGATTAGAAAGGACCAAAATCAGCTTGAATTCGATGTCTACAGGAAGGACACGAGCACACTTACATACATCCCTGAGAGTTCCCACCATTGCACACAACACAAAATGGCGGGACTAAATTTCTGGGTTAATCAACTTTTGTCGTTCCCGCTCAACAAAGAGAGATTTAAAACTGAGAAAATTATTATCAGAGGTGGCTGAGGTGAACGGTTATTGGACTTAGTAGACAAATTGATTAGAAAACATTGATTCAAAGAAACCCTTCGCAACTCTTCTTTTTTCCTTTTCTTCACAATTGATTCATAAGTTATTATTTTTCCAAGAAATTTTTGTCATCAAATCCAAACCAAGTAGGATAACAACACAAGTGGGCAAATTTGATAATGAGTACGGTTGGCCCTCAGATAAGTAGTTGGTAGAATAGGTAGATTCTAAATGTTGGGTAAATAAGTTAATTAGAAAATTTGGCGTTTATTAAGAAATAGTGGTATAAATAGAAGTACGGGAGGATAAGTGATTCAGTAAGCTTTTAGCTCCTGAAGATGCTAACTTTGTTGGCAAAACTCGCGTTGAGTGTGATTGTGACGTAGGTTTGGTGTTTGGGTAGTTTCTCCTTTTTTGAACCTTTTTTTATTATGATTTTTTTTTGGTTGAAGGCCTCGACATCTGAGGTCGTTAGCCTTATTATTATTATTATGGGTATTTATTTTATTATTATGGTGGTCGTGATGGTAGAGCTTTTGCTTCTTAACCATAAGGGCGTGGGTTCAAATCCCAGCGTGGTCACCGGTCCCGTATATGGTATCACAAGTTGGCGGAAAGTACAAAACTCTTAAATTTTATTAGTTATATATCGATACATAATATTTATAGATGAACTGTCCTGATTTTAATTATTCCAGTCCAACCCAATTTAATCCATAACACAGATAGACATTACATTACTTAGACCAAGCTTTAGAGGTTTTTTTACCACAAAATAATAGACGCAAATGGTCTATACTGATTTTTATAACATAGTTCGTTAATGAAAACCCCAGTTTTTTTAGAGATGTATGAAACCTACAAATTGGTTTCCATACGACCGGATCAGTGCATTTTCCACTGAGAAAATCCGGGAAAGCCTCTAAAAAGAGACCATTTTTCAAAAATTTATGATTTTTATAAAACTGAAGCTAATCAAACAATATTGTGGAAACTGAGAGATAATAATATGTGGTTCAACTGTGCGCAAGATGTTTTCTGTTTCACAAACGTGAAACGTCATTACTCGAAATAAAGCTTCAAGCTTTTAAAATATTTGAATTCTTAAAGTTTTTGGTTTTTATAAAATGCGTATTATTTTATTATTTGCGTTTTAGTTCACTAGCTAATAAATTAAGGCTTGTTTTTAGAAATTTGTGTTTTGTTTATTTCATTTTGTACTTATCAGCTGTGAAATTTGTTCAATTATTTGTCTAGGTGCAATTTTTTTCGAGAATAAGGTCTGTCCGCGCTCCCCTACTAACATTTTTTGGACGTAATTTTCGACGTCCGAAACTGTTGGGAAATTTTCAGAGTTCAGCAATTTTCTTCGTCTTACGAACTCTCTATATAGCCTTCAGGGAACATGGTATTAACATTTTTTTCAATAAAATTATTTGACTGTTCGATGTTTTTCATTATTTTTGGTTTTTATGATTCTATTGCGAGTTTTTGCAGTAGGAGGAGGGAGAATCTACCAAAGTTCAGCGCAATTGTTTTGGGTATCTGGTCTACAATCCAATTACAAGCTTGTAAATTTATGAGATGTACAGGATACTTCATTTTTCAATGTCTATATTGAAGGGGATCGAACCGTGCATAATTTTAAGACATAAAGTTTAATTATTTATGATCTAATCATCTGAAGGATAATATTTACGATTTTTTGAAAAATAGATCTGTTTTAATAATTCCGAAACTACATAAGATAATTTTATAAAACTTGGTGGGTTTGAACAAAATGTGAGAATTGTGAGAAAAACTAGTGGCGTTCCATGTCAACCTGATTATTTTTAATGAAAAAACATTATTTTAATAATAGTGCAAATAATGTATCGTTCTTTATTTTTTACTGAGAAATAGTTCGAAATACGAAAATAAGTCAAGAGAACTTTTTCATAAAAATGACGTACCTACTATTAATAAATCAATCTCAATTTTGAAATAATGAGATATATTCACAAAAGATGTCTTACTCCTTGTTTGCACCCACCAAGATTTGAAAATTAAAGAAAATTAAAGATAACAAATAAAAATCATACTTGTTCCATAACACAGCTTGGATGCTGTAAAAACAAATTGATTATCAATTACGAAATAACGGTATTCATGTTATTCAAAACAAACGTCAAAGTAATTAAAATAGATAACACAAATATTCGAGGAAATTACTACTACTGAAATTCAGAAGAGAAGAAAACTTTCTTGGGATCGCTATAAATGATCATTTTCTCGTCTTCGAATTTTGGCTATAGGATTAGAAGGATTCGCATGTTATTGCTCGTTTATTGGGGAACTACTGTTAATAGAGGAAAACATCCATTTGTCTGTCTAAAGGTAGATCGCCTCAGCTGGATATAATTGAAATATTTGCAAAAATAATAATAGAAACTCATATACATAAAATATTAACCTAATTAGTGATTGAAATTTAAATGTGTGAAATATATATATATAATACAAGTTCATGGGATAATTCCCCAAAGTTCTAAGAATCATGACCATTTTCACACAATAGCTTGAATATTCATACCACGATATTAAATTTGAAATTATATAAGGACTATAAGGAGTCGCCAAGGTACATACGCAGGAAGTTACATCTGCAATATATTTGCATCAAATATTAAATCAATGTAAACCGTTCAGTCATGGAAAATACATCTCAGAATATTCCTTTGCGTTGGCGCTAAAGGCGGATTTAGCGGATTCAGTTTTTCACTAATTTATAATTCATAAATACTTGAACTTCTTTAAACGCATAGAGATCAAAAAGTTGTGGTTTACACAGAGAGAAAAGACTGCAGCAGGTTCATGCACAACGTTGTGTAAGACACAGTTGTGTAGATTTTTTACACAATTGTCCATTCTTTTATCATATGCGTTTTGAAAAATTCAATAAATATTTGTGCAAGTCAATTTGTAATTATAGTATTCATGTACATCCACATTGCCTAAAAATACACAAAAATATGCACATCTACCATAACACAATTTATATGCAAAACATCTACAACGCATTGAACTCATCTTACACCCGTTGTGCACTTTCTATTTGATATGCACAAATTGTATACTATTTCAACACAATTGTGTAATTTGCCACAACTTGACCAAAGCGTCGTCTCACCCAAGTAAATAAGCATGCGCGGCACTCCAAATGTCCAATCCATCATTGTTTGATTGTTTTATGCTGATCGAAGGGCGAAGCTGGTTAAGTGTACTTACCTATTATCTATTATTTGCTCATGTGTATATGGTTTTGTGTCAAATGGAAGTGTTCGAATATTTGTAAACTGATACCAATATTTGAAGGTTAGTATTGCTATTATTTTTTGTTATAACATGAATTCTACAAACTCACTCATTTTCATCATTTCATAACGGTTTGAAAGGTGCATCCTCGTACCTACTTCCTACTTGAATAAATATAGTTTAATACGAAGATTACTTCAAACTTTATTTTTTTTTCCTTGGTAATTTGGCATCGACTGCTATGGTCATTAGCCATGTGTTCTGGATAGGCCTTGTTACTAACTCCATACGCCACTTTAGGAGCAGCACTGTTAATTTTTAACGCAACAGTGAATCGTGGACGATTATTCCCAGCCGACACGAGCCTCAGTCATTCAGACTTTCACATCTGAAAATGAAAAAAGATCGCACCGTCTGGGAATCGAACTTGCAATCTCTCGATTACCAGGCGAGCGCTTAACCACTGCACTAATCCCCGCCCTCAATTATTTAACTTGTTCCAAAATAACAAAATGTATGGTTCATTTATGTTCTGTTTGGTATTTTGTGTTTCTGTTATTTTATTTGTAATTAGTACACAATTCATGTTTGCGGAGTACACAAATTTGTGACATTTTTTGCATCCTATATTTAAAATACCTACACAATTTGTACAAACTAGGTACACAAATTGTTGCCATTCATTACAATTTATGCATAAACATTACACAAGTTGTTGACATTCGTCGCACAACAACCGAATAATTTTGTATATTTTGTGTATAAAATTAAAACAAAACTATTTAGAATAATACAACACTGAAGTGTATCGTTTATACACAATATCTCTAATACAATGTTATAGAAGAAAAATGAACAAATTGGTGCTGTCAACTTTTTAGAAACATTGTGCTGAAATTATTCACAATTGTGTAGAAAACATACATTTATTTCTCTCTGTGTACTACTTCTTTAATTAATAAGTAATTGACACGTGACCTTTCTCAATTTGTTGACCTATGTCTCTTGTGTTTATTAAACTTTATTTTGGCGATATCTATCGAATTCCGTTTTACAATGAAGACTCGAACAATTCAAGATTTGTTTTCGATTTATTCTATAAAGAACTCCAAACTCATTTTCAAATTTAAAAAAAGCAAACTGGCAAGATTGATAATAGATAAACAACAACGATCTTGACAGACTTGACACAAACTACAGATTCACATAATTGACAGAACACGAGGTTTTAAGTAAAATCAAAATGTGGTGTAACATTCAAATTTGAGGTCCACGCAGGATCATTATTTATTTTTTCAATTTGCTAGTGCACAAAAGTTAAAAGTTGGGAACTTCAAGGTTATGCATTATGAAATTTTAATAATAATAAATTGTGAAACGGGTAAATAAATCACATAATTCGAGTCCCTCTGTGTTGAACTTTTATGGATTATGCAATAAAATTACGCGTATGCAATAAATTATGCATCATGAATCCGGTAAATCCGCCTTATGAATCAATAAATTTCTTGTATTGTCTTAAGGTCAACTCTGGTGGCAGTAATGAAAAACTTAATTGTTGAGGGATGAGAGATGATACAACTTCATTACATTGGATGCAATTTCCACAATAAAATAATTAGTCATTATCGGCTCTCACGATATTGTCTAAACATTACAGGATTTTCGTATACATAAAATAACATTGAAAAATATTGCTTCAACACCTTGACTGCCGAGACATTCATACTGACTTTCCCATGAGAACGGGTACTGTGTAGTAATGATATATGAGATATTCCATTCAGTTATCGCTTCACATAGAGATTTCAAATTTGAAGTAGAGGTATAGGATTGAAATTTTAATGAAACATTCCTGACATAATCCTTTTCATCACAAAATGATTTGACGTTTTGCTCTGACAGCGGCTGTCACCTCAAAAATCATTGAAATACCATGCAAAAATATCGAGAGGTATGTTGAATGGTTCCTATGTATTTTCGATTGTTTATCGACTCCATTTGCAAAAAATTGTGAAGTTGGTGAAAATAAGTAAAATGTGATTGATATTCAAGATTGTATTTTTCATTATTCCACTAGTGGAATAAAGTAATTTCATTATTCCACTAGTGGATAAAGTGGTACTTTATACGGTTCATAAGTGTGGATAAAACTTCAATTATAAGGTGATTGTGGATAAAAGATATTTCTATCAATAAAGAAAAAGTAAAATTCATTCTATTTTTCTTATCATCTGAAAGCAATATTCATTGTCACAAATTCATAACAATGTATTACCATTCATATTTTTTCAACTCTTTATCGGAAATTTCACTCTCAGATTATTGAGCCATCAGTCTTCAATTCGAAATCATATAGCTGTAATGTTCCTAACAACTCACGTGGTACTCGATTCATCATCATATGAAGTGAGTTTATATCGTCAAGGAATTAGTTCAAACCGTCTGAGAGAAACTATTGATGGCGACGTGTTTTTACTACAATGTGGTTATTTTTAACTCGAGATTCCTTAACAGGCTCAGTTACTCAACTTTAAGTAGGAGAAAATATGCGGTTGATGGTTATTGGAGAATATCGACTCATTACAATAATCGATCAGAATGCCTTGTGAAGAATATAAAATAAACTAGTGAACGGCGTTTGGATCATTTAGGCGCTAGTAGACTTTTGTAGATTCAGTTAAGTATAGTTTGGAATATTTAATTAATAAGTTTTCTATTTGTTTATTTATTTGGAACTGCCAGTCAGAACACACATGAACATGGCCATGCGCACATGATATTCATGGAATATAATAAATTCATTAATACTTAATAATTTTTCACATAGTTTAATAAACAGTTAACCTTGAAATTCCCCACACAAAAAAATTCCACATTCAAGTGCAAAAAACTCAATTCATACCCCGATACAAAGTAAATTACAAACTGACCAAAACTCTTTATAGTGAAATGCTCAAAAATAAGATTAAATAGTATGATTTCAGACTTTCAAACTCCGAAAACATATCAATAACCTCATGGCAAATAATCAACCAACTGAGTGCAAACTGATGTTTCTTACGGTATTTTCTTTCTGCTAGATTGAAGGATGGTTATTATGGTTTTTTTTTACCTACATATCTAGAGTACAGTCATTTTTACGCTTGTCTTTCCAAAAAAAGATCTGTAAATATCACTATTAACAATTGAACTCTGCCTTTCATAATAAGGTTATCTCAGTTTGACATATTTGTCCATATTTTGAATCTATCTACTGAGCATGCTCAGTAGATTCCAATAAAGTTGCATGAGTTCTGTTTCGTGCCATTCCGCGAATATTTTTCAAATGAGATACTTTAGAGTGACATTTTCACAACGTAGATGGTTTTTGTGCAGAAACAAAAATTGAAATCGTAGCCTATGGTTTCACTCCATTAGATCTGCACTTTTGCGATCGTCCTTCAAGCAAGGTACGTACATGTCGGAAGGTAATTTTTGTTTAACAAATTGAAATGAACTGTTTCATTTTGAATATTACAATGTTTTTTTTTTAGATCCTATTGATCATTTTTCACAAGTCTAACTGAGGCGGATTGAACATTTATTCAATTGAATATCAGAATAGAATGACTCGTAGTATTGCTCTTGCTATAGCCGCGGCGTGTACTCTCTCAATTGAATATTAACTCTTAATGTCTCCTCCCCTTACTTATTTACATATAATTCAGAGCACCAATTGACCGTTAGCGTGTGAATCCTTTAAGCTAGTGAAATAATAAGTTTTGTTCCATACTCTTATTTAACAAACAGACTAACAGAATAACACTTTTGTGGAGATTAATTCTGCTATAAAACCCTCATATATGATATCTCAATTATAACAATGATACTACTTACCGAATAATCTTTCTCGTCCTCGTCTAGGCAAGTCCGACAAATATACATATGCGAGGATACCCATATTCACTGGTTCACTAATATTCTCAGTGACTGTGATAATATTGATTGCTTTGACTTTATTCAAATTCTACTATAATTATAAAGAAACTCAATTGGCTTTGGTTGTTTTCAAATTTATAGACTAGGAAAAGTCATGTGTGAAAATAAGATAAATATATATAAAAATTACTAGACAATTGAAATACTTGAACTAAGAATTGAAAATAATACTTTAACAAACTTAAATGTACTTAAATGTAACTAACTGAACTAAACTGACTGAGAATGCAACCATACGTATTCATCTGTACCAAAAACCGTTCCAGAACACACATTTCTACACACACACACGTTTCTACACGACGGTTAACTATTTTTGACTTTACTGAATAACACCGAGCAGAACTATATGAAACTACAACTCACATGAAAAATTATAGAAATGCCACTGACCCGAAAAATGTTTGAAGTTCAACTGTACTTTTTCTGGATTCTCAACATAAGCTGGACTAACTTTTTCCCCCTCGGTGGGTACTTAGTTTCGTTACCGGAGACTGCTATTGGCTGATGCTTTCTTAGCCACGCCCTTTGACATAGTCGCACGGTGAATTTTGGTATAAGATGAAACGTTTTGTGTGACATAAAAATTGAAATATCTCTTCAGATATGCCTCCAATACATGAAGGTTTGGTTCCTAACTTTATCTATTGAGACGGTTTTCCAAGTGGGTTAGTTATTGAGGGTAATCTTATCTGAACGGCATCCACAAGCAGTGGCTCACTGAAAGGGTTTAGCTGATGAACAGCCTATAACACCTGCCTTTGATCCTCTTTTCCCATACAGCCACCGGATCAACTGCGGAGAGTATTCGCGTGAAAACACCTTATAATAGCATTCAACCATGTTATTGACCTGTAATTCTTTGGATCTGACAAATCTCCGTTTTTGGGAATGAGGACGCCTCGACAAACCTCTGCGGAAACTGTTGCTCCACATTTTTTTTGTAGTAGGCCTTTAACTGCTGTGGTTATTGGCCAAATTATTGTTATTATTATATATAACAAGGATGTGTCAAATTTTACGAAAGCGGCATACTAAATTCTTCAAAAATTATCTACATTTCTTGTTTTCAACATATTTTTCGCAAACTTCACAAAGTAGACCCCACAAACTTCACCTCGACGAAAAACTCTTAAAAATGCCATGCAATGGTGCAATGAAGTGTATTGCGTTCGAAAAAATCGAGTTACTGCCATTTGTAAATTGTTATTTGAAAAAATACATGACGCTATTTTGACACATACATTGATATAAGTCAAAAACTACTGCATTATATCGACCAATTTAGTGACGAATCCAGAAATGTAACAAAAACGGAGGGTTACCATTTAGAAAACAGAACTTAGTTGTGTATTTTAATTTGAGACATCCATATTAATGAAAATATTTTCAGAATGTGCTCATTGTTGGACCTATTGTTTGAAAAATCGAGTCGATAGCTTGGATAGAAAAAAAGTTATGGATCATACACACACCCCTCACTGAGAGAACAGTTTGTTAGCATTGAATAAATTTTATTTAATGTTAACAAATCCCATTGTTAAATATGGACTAACTTATGTAATTTTGAAACAAACTGATGATATTTTAAAAAGTTACAAATAAATCTTCAGTTCAGTGTTAAGTAATATCATTATTGATCCCAATGAATATTTCTTAAATATTAACAAATATCACTTGAATATAATACTCAGCAGTTTCTCTTTAAATTTTGTAAGTTCAGCATTATATTTCATTACTTTGGAATTACTTAATGTTCTTTTGTGTTAAAAAGAATGATTCTTTATGTCAATAATTTACATCCTTACATTTTTTACTTATCAAATGACATATCTTTATATTTATCCCTACGAGTTCACTATAAGCGTATATATAAAGTGAGCTGAATCAAATATTAATTGTATGTTAGGTTATTGTGTTTCTAATCAATATGCTGCTTTTCAATCATAGGTATTCCTTAGTTGTACCTCAAATAATTATGTATTTCTGATAAATTAACTAACTTGTAGTCAATAGAATCATTCATTAATTTTAAATATATTGTATGTTCATTGTTATATGTTTAGAATGTGTCTATTGAAAAATATAATTTCAGGTGATAAAGAAATTTTCGTTAGAGCGCGAATAATAAACTTCCTATTCATCAGCCAATGATTCGTTTTATTGTGTTAAAACTTCATGAGGGCCTTCCTTAACTAGGGTTATATATAGATATCCAGTAAGTGCATATCCTGTATCTCAAAAAAGTTATTATTCGTGCAACACATGGTTCGTGATTTTACTAAACTAATTTTTCCGGGCATTCAGTGTTATCGCATAGCTTGATCACACTGAATGCCTGAAATATTTAATAAAATCATGATCCATGTGTTGCACTAATAACCTTTTTTTAAATTCAGGATATGTACTTACTGGATTTATCTATGATCCTAGGTGAGGCCCTGATGAAGTTTCAACATAATAAAACGAAACTTTTGCTGATAAATAGAAAGTATATCATTTGTCCTCTAACGATAATTTCTTTATCACCTACAATACTGAAGGACACAATTCCAGGTTCAAATAAAGAGTTTTCAACTTACAACTTTTACACTCCACAAACGATTTTGAAATCAGTGAGATTGGCATGGCGCACTACACCGCTAATTCACTGCACTACTGTTGTATTTTCTGCCATTTAAATGATCATTTGGTATTATTGGGTACAACAAAGAAGTTAGTGGCATAGTAAAGATAGGAAATTTTAAAAGTCAAATTAAAAAATAAATATATATTTAATGGAACATAACACATAACACTTATGGTAAGTACAAATAAGGTTTACATCTCAAGCCATATTTGTCTTATAAAATCTCATATAGCTAACAAAAAATACTTTCAATCAAGAATGGTCAAATGCACCAATTTAACATATGTTGTTATAATATAATATGTCTACTTATTTTGCAGCGTGATAGAATATCCTCTTCCAAATCTCAAAATGTCTTTCTATTTCCCACTCCCTATCTGGAATAGAAAGTCATCCAAAAAATATTGTAATAGGAAATATGCAAAATGTTATTTTTTCTGCATTCAATCTCAGTCAACTTCCAACCCAACATTATCAAGGTTTGCATGTGAATGGCAATAGGGTCAAAATATTTTTCAAAATACCATTCAAGATAGTTAAAAGGAAACAGAAAAACGAATTGGGGATTGGAATAAGACATTCTATGAATCGCACAGCAAATAGTTCCCTATAGATAAAAAAATACAGTAGTGTTTTCATTTTTGTCTCAAAGTTTTCCCAACTTCCTCATTAATAATGCTGATGTTAATATTCCTAGTTTTTCCAAATGTCTTTATATTAGTCTGTTTTGTAAAGGGTTATCAGGTGTCGTCCTCCTGAAGTATGATGTACTTTGAATGAATATAGCTTTTCTGCATAGGTAATATTAACATATTTGAATTTACTCGAATTCAAATTGAGTTCATGAGCTTTTACGTAACTACAAAAATCTATATCACTTATCACTTTACAACAAAAAAGTATATCTCCAAATTCAGTAGAGAGTATTGATTCAACAATTCCAAAAACTGAAGATTCATTTTCATTAAGTTGTATGGCACATCCTATCTTGAAATGAATTCCGTTGATTTTAACCCAGTCAACTCTGAATATCTTATCTGTGGGCCTAATTAGATGTTGTAACTGCATTACAAGATCTTTATTGATATAGGCTATAGTTTTTCCAAACTCAAGTTGTTTTTTCAGTCCAATATTGCAATGAAGACGGTAACATAAACGGAGTTGATATCTCACAGAAAGAGTTTGTAGCAAATTCACTCTCGAAGAAACAATATGTGCATTCATTTTGCCAATTCTATGGAAGGATTCATACCTCATGGATGACAATTTATGCAATGGTCCAACTTTTTTTATCAAATTTGGATAATGTACTAAAAAATGGTGTTTAGGTTTCAATTTTTCTTCAAATATTTTCAAATATAAATTATGATGATCCTTTATCAGTTTTTCTAAATAAAGTATTTCTGTGTTCGATATTTCATCTTTCATAACAAAATATATTATTTCATATAGCATTAAATAGAATGACCAGCATTCATCATCAACATTTACAATGTCATAAACCAACATGGAAAAATAAATCACGAAAGATAACATTTCTGCGGCCGACATGATCAAACATTTTTTTTTAATGTGTGATTCTAAAATTGAAGGAATTCGATTGCCTATGTCAATACTACAATCATAATCAAAATATTTAATTCGGCGATTCAATTCATCCAATTTGAAATACTTTTCAATATAAATGAAATGGTATAGTATGTGTGCCATTTCATAACGGCAAATGCCCTCCAACAAATCATGCATCACATCACAACAGACATTAGTAGTGATATGAAAATAGTTCAGCTCATTCAGTATACAATATTCCTTCACACCATTAGTTCCACTTTCCAAATGCTCCGAATAATTACCTGGATTTCTCAGAGTAGTTTTGTTCTCTTCACACATTTTCTGACATTCATCTTTATTGCAAATACAAACTCGACAATAGTTATGTGATGTGAAACTTTCCATAATTCCAGTTATGGAATTTACACCTAAGTTATCTCCCAGAACTAAAAAAAGGGTAAAATAAATGTTTTGTATTTCTCCATTCAGTTTAAAACTGATTCCATTTTTTTCCAGATTTTCTAGTTGTCTCTTAAACTCGGCAAGTATAACTTTATTTCCAAAAAAATTTCTGTCAGAAGAGTAAAAAATACCCCAAAAAATATATATTGTCAATCCTTGAAGAAAATTGAGGAGGGATTCCTCCAATAGTGAAATACACACCGCCAAGTTTATGTACACCAGCATTTGTTCCCAAGGGATTTCCACATTCGAAATCATCATAATACATCAGAATGGGCAAGACAATTCTGTTCCCATTTTTTTCCTTTACACTTTTCCATAAATCAGAGCTGAATATACTACTGAAGCCCATTGAATATCTAGATTCATCTTCAATATACTTGAAAATTACTGATAAAATATCATCAATCTTCAAAAACTCTATTAGTACTTTCTCAATTGGAACTACATAAGAGTAGCACCACCTATAGTCTAGAAACACTGAACCGGCCTTCCTCCTATCATCAAGAATTTGTCCTATTTCAATCTTTTCAGCTCTTATGAATTTTGAAGAATTTTCAAAAAATTTAAATCTGTTGTGCTCACTTAAAACTTTTTCAAGAGGATTTATCGATAAGTCATACATGATTGATTCAAATAAAGATGTTGTGAGTTGATCACGCTGACAACTGATTTTGGAAGAAATATCGGATAAAATTTCTGATATTAATTCATGAGTGTTTTCAACCACTTCCTGAATGAATTTTCTTGTCACATTATTATTTTTGTAAAATTTTAACAAATAAGAAAGAACAAAACTGCAAATTGCATCCTGGTTGACATTTTCATTACCCACGTTTGCAGTGTTATTGGAAGTATTATTACTATTATCTAAACTATGATCATCAGTACATCTTCGAGAATATGTTGTAACAGTTTGATTTGCTGAATCATTTAATTCTGTGTCCAATTTGTGAAACCTTGACATATGTTTTTTCAATGCAGTTAAGGTATTGAATTTCTGTAAGCAGTTGGGAAAACCACAGAGATAAAAATTTAAAAACTTATGAAGAGCTTTGGTATGACAAAAAAAATGATCTATGTTATCAAATGTAGCCCAACAATATTTGCAAGTGAACATTTTATGTGGGCTAAAACTTAAACTTTAAAGAGATCATAAGTTGAATGAAAATGAAAATAAAAATATAACATATTTATTAGGAACTAAATTATCATTTTTTTATATCACTTATATGCAGCCTTGTCAACTAAACATCTAATATAAATAATAATTTTATTCTCAAAACACAAAGATTATTAAAACTTTTGGTTGAATAAAAAATAGAAAAGGTACACGACTTCCCACATAACAAAATTATATTTTCCTAATTTTGTTGGTAATGTCCAATATATACGGGATCGGTTTATCCCATTTGGATTTCACATCATATATGGCATACTGTATAAAGTGCCATATATGTTCGGATTCCACTTGATACGAAAGATGGAAAACATGATAAACTTTGAAGCATAGATCAATACCTTTGAGAAGAGATGGAACACTAAATAGTTGTCTGTTCATCGACACATAGACGTTCCGTACGACAGTTCCACTACCCTCTACCACAACAAACGGCTGCACGGTAATTTCTAGGGATGCCAATTTTTCAGTCTTTTGTTTTATTTTTGTTTCTATATCACCAGGTAACTGAAAAAAATAAAGGGTCCTTAGAAAGTGTTGAAATGTCATTCAAAATCACTAAGAAGAAAATTATGTAATAAAAAAAGAGAATTTTGAATATACTACGTTTTTTAAAAGGAACTGAAATATATAAAATAATTTCTGCTAGCCCCTTACAAATTTATAACCCCATACAGATTCTCAAAACAAAAAATGTGGGGCGCATGCATGTATATTATCTAATGCACTCACATTCGTTTCAGGAATGTGCATGGGGTTATACATGTGTATGAGGCCAGCAGAAATTATTGTGTACTTTTTAGAGTGTTTTATCATTAAATAATTATTTTCAGCTTCTTAGTCTTAGCCATTTTAATTTTTGAACAAAATAATCATGATCTCCAACCACTATGTGGGAAAATGTGGAGAGAACGGTATTTTGACTTAGTCGAAATTACTCGTTTCATTAAACTAGAAATTAAACTTCACGTGCAAGATTCCACCAGAACAGACGTATAGGCAGATACGAAAGCAAGTTAATAAGAATGTGGTAAAATTGATAAAGCTTGAGATTTTGAGGAGTCTGTGTTGATTACCTCAGCTCTTAGTACAATCCCATTTCGTGAATCTACTATAGTGGGCCTCCAGTGTTTTCTAGTCTTTCCATATACATGTTTGGATTTGTTTGGTAGAAGTGACGCAAGTAGCATCAACATAATATAATGTTTATAATCTGAAATAAAATGATAACAATATTGAAAAGGAATAATAATGTGGTTCATAATGGTGTTAACAGATTTAAAAACTTGTTCACAAAGATATGGTTCATAAAAAATGATTTTAAATCTGTTATAGAAATACAGAGGCACAACATCTATGGATTATTATCAAATATTTTAGTGAAATTAGGCCAAGTTTATTTCGAGTCTATTAAAAATTTAATTACCCTCATTTAATGTGTCAGTTCCTAGGAGATCTAACAGAATTTTGTCACTCTCAGCTGTAACAAATTGACCTCGTAGCTTAATCAGTTTGACGACTACAGACTCCCATGAATTTATGAGATAATCGGACTTATTTGGAAAAATTTTCTCAAAATCTCTCTCAACCTAAAACAAAAAATTTGGGATTATTTTCAGAAAAATTATCGGGTGCATCCAATTTTGAGATGGAGTGAAATAATGATAACTATTGATATAGTCATTCAGAAATGAAGTTTTTATTTACAGCAGTCATTGATATTTTAATGTTTTCAACTTTCAATTCCTCCCAAAATTCAAAAACAGATATCACAACCAAATACGTAATTGATAACGTAAATCTTACCAAATTCAAGCATATTTGTCCTTTTAAAATGGGGTATTCTTCAAATAACTCTTCAGAACATCCACCTTCCCGCAAGAGATTTGCTCTTCTTGATGTGAAAATGGCATCCCAGTGGTAGTAAACTTCTTCCACAGGCTCTCTATTGTGACGTAGCCACTTTAAGTGTTCGTTATCAGTATCCAACTGTGCATCTGAAAATTGACAGGAAAACTTTATTCTTGCCCAAACGCATGGCAGCACCATTTTTTTATTTCACCACAAAATGTAACAAAGGAAAAATATCTTAAAATTTCGGAAGTGAAAAAATACAAGAAAAAATGATCTCTCTCATATCTATTTCAGAATTCATTTCTTACAATCCCAAGAGATAAAAAAAATTGTTAAAATTTTTTATATTATAACTTTGCCCAAACTTTAAGGTTTTTGAGAAATCATATGAGTAGGATGGAATATCTTTTACCTTTTTTAGATGAGTGGGATTCTCTATCATTTCTGGTTGGCAAAATTCCTGCTTCTCTCAAAAAGGTCAATTTGTTCCTAAATTTATCTACTAATTTTCCCTTGGCAACGCCAGATTTATGATCCAAGGCATCCCTTTTTCGTATAGGGGGGAGATAGTAGGATTCTGTTATTTCTGACGGGAACAATTCAACAATTTTTTTACTGAGTACTTCATATTCGGAACTGCTTAAATGCCTGAAATATTGAAAAGTTGTTTAGAATTGGTTTGTTTTGGAGTTGTTCGTGAGCAATACAATAATTTCAGCTAGTGATTATTATTACTATCAACACACAAATACCAACATCACAGTTTCTCAGATATTGAAGAGGTCAAATTCGAAGAGATGAGTACCTCTGATGATTTTTTGAAATTTGAAAGGTTAAGTTTGAGACTACAGGTTTTTCTACAATCAATTCTATTATTTTCTAGGCTGTCGAAGGTTATAAACTCAGAAAACTTGAGACCTCAATTTTTTTTTTTACAAATGAGTGCTTTTGTGGTATTTTATCTTAATTCTTACTGATATTATACAGGGTGTCCCAGAATTATTATTGGTTATATCCGGGCTGAACAGAACAGACTCGTGTAAGATTAAACAAAAAAATTTTACGACGTCCTGTTCGTGTTTGAAAAATACAAAGGTGTAGAAGGGCCAACAACAAAATATTTTTCAAAACATTTGGAATTGCCAGTTCAAAGTGACAATTGTCACTTGTGACAATTGTCACATTGAACTGATAATTGTCACTTTGAACTGGCAGTGACAATTGCCATTTCAAAGTGACAATTGCCACTTCAAAGTGACAATTGTCAGTTCAAAGTGACAATTGTCAGTTCAAAGTAACAATTGTCACTTTGAAGTGGCAATTCCAAGTGTTTTGAAAAATATTTTGTTGTTGGCCCTTCTACGCATTCGTATCGTATCCTGCAAATATTTCCTGATATCAAATGCTACGAATAACAGAGACAGCAAATTTCTATTATAATGAACTATAATTTGATAATTTCCAAAAATGATAACTATTAATATTAAGATATGGCAAGACAATAGACAATACTCACGTGAAATTTTTATTCAGAATATCTGTGGATATTATATCCACGAGATAACTTTGGCGAGTTGAATCTAACCACCCCTTCACTTTATACCAACTGATCAGCGCTCTTCCCACTGCCGTTTCATTCAAAAGTTGCTTGAGATCGAAATCCTCTAGGAACTTGTTAATTGTTTTGGGTCTCTTGTTTGGAACTGCCTCACTGTTCAAGTTCTCCACTGTATCAAACACTGGAGTTGATGTGGAACAAAAGCTTCCCACCAAGCTATCATCTATCCTAAAATAATTTATTCATTCATAATGTTACAATTTTCATTCTACATGCAAGCATGCATCAGAATATTTGAATGATAACATGAATAATGGCATAATGAAATTTGAACCTGTTCACAACTGAAGAATATATGGAGAATTATAAATAGGAAACAATAATGGCAAATTTAGGCAAACTTTTATAATTTCCTAATTTTAGAACCTTGAAATTGAATTTTTTCCTTATATTTTTGCACATTTGTCAAGTGCATATTTTGTAAAAATTTTAACTTCATCAAAACTTTAAGAATGAACCAACAAATATCATCAAAATTCAAGAGCAAAAGTCACTGAACTCACTCAAAAATAATTTCTTGACTTGTGGTACCCCCTTCAGCTTCTTGGCTTTTTTCTGCTATGCTGTCCTGCCCTCCCTCGCTATTATCATTGTCCATAAGTTGGAATCGAAATTCTTCAACTCTTTTTTTAAAATTAAGGCGATCACCAAGTTTTGGAAGCAATTCCTTCAATGTTTCAGAAATTTCTAATGTAATATTTTCGTCTGAAATGTCAAAAATAAGGGTAGTTTACACTTGATCAAAATTCCTATTTATTGATCTCCCCTGTACACCGTTTGTAAATTTGAAATTTTGACAACTCATATTCAAGTATTCTGTAATGCTCCAATTTTTATGAGGAATAAAATTTTCTTACAAAGCAATAATAAAAAAGTTCCCAAATGGTGCAAACTTTATGAAACTCATGAATTCGAACTAAATCCGAAAAGTGTACCGTAGAGTTTCAAAAAAAATCCCCTTTTCGTCACACTATCCCACGAAGTGAAGAATTTGAGGCAAATATCTGTCAGAAAACAACTACTTCCCCCTACGGACATTGAATTACATCTGACATCCATTTGTGCAATAAGTCATGCATTTACTCTTCTCAGAGTATGTGCTGCCTACGAGTGCTTCTTGGTTTTTTGGGTTTTGGGTGTTATCGTTCCTCGGGTGGGCCAGGGTTGTCCGACCTATCCTAGCGCTGATGAGAGGGGTGAAACCTATGAAACATGTCATGTCTGCAGGTGGTCATACAAAAACAATGGGGGATGATATTTAATTCTTAATTGCATTTAGCACTTGCAATCGTGTCCTCTTGGAGGAACATTGCACAAATTGATGTCAGATGTAATTCAATGTCCGTAGGGGGAAGTAGTTGTTTTCTGACAGGTATTTGCCTCAAATTTTCCACTTTGTGGGATAGTCTGGAGAGAAACGGAATTCGACTTTGTCGAAATTTTTCGTTTCATTTTTTACGAGACTCACTGTATATGAACGCACATTTATTTTGTTTACCTACTTGTTAAATCAAAACAACAAACTGACCAAAAACTAGCTTTGTAGAAATACCGGTAAAGGTAAGCTTATCGGGACTCTACGCAAATCAAAAAAAAGTGATGTTACTTACGTAGTTTTGTCTCCTGAACACGAATCTGAAAATATTTTGCGGCGCTCTCTACTACTTTCCGAAATATGGCTCTCCAAACATTGAAAATTGACACGAATTTTTCAGTCAAAAATCACTCAAAGTTTTTCCTTCTTTTGATAGGCCATTTCTTTACACACTAATCAACCCACATTTCACAATTACAAGCACTTAAAATATTATTTTTTCACAAAAAAATCCACCCTTCTTTAGGATATCACATAACCAACAAATTTTGTTTTACAGAAGGGTGGATTTTTTGTGAAAAAATAATGTTTTTAGTGCTTGTAATTGTGAAATGTGGGTTGATTAGTGTGTAAAAAAGGGCCTATCAAAAGAAGGAAAAACTTCGACTGAAAAATTCGTGTTTGAAAACGGTCAATTTTCAATGTTTGGAGTGCCATATCTTGGAAAGTAGTAGAGAGCGCCGCAAAATATTTTCAGATTCGTGTTCAGGAGACAAAACTACGTAAGTAACATCACTCTTTTTTTTGATTTGCGTAGAGGCCCGATAAGCTTACCTTTACCGAAATACCTATGTGCAAATTTTCTGTTGGTGGCTCCCGGACTACAAGCAACAAGCATTTTTACCATAACCCAACTAGCTATAATACAGGTGTTAGTTTTTATCTCTATTCAATCCAATAAATGGAATGATGAAATGGTAAACAAGAAGATAAAAAAAATTTCCTTGAATAAACATTAATATTTTAAAAATCACTGGTTTGTCACAAACATACATCAGGTTAACTGTTAACGAATACCTATTTGTTGATTTTTGTATCAACAGGTCTGTGAACCGGCATCCATCTTATATCCATCTGATAAGTAGGTATATTAATATAACTCTTGAATTATTTTTCATTTCAAATAATTCAAATAGGTATGAAATACAGTGAAATATAGCTACTATTATCATTACTATTCTTGTACATTGACTCACCTTGAAATTTTTCAATGAACTCGCCCAAATTCCACTCAGTCAGTTTTCCCTCCATTATTCTTGTGCAATTGCAATACTTCAAACGGCCGTTTATGTGGTTCTATATTGGTTCTTGACTCTTGAGCCGCTATAGTCGAGACAACGAACCAAACAAATTTGCACTAGAAACACAAAAAATATTTGTATCAGACCATACGAACGTACTGTTTCCGATATAATAATTCAAAGGGACACGTGTATGCTCTTTTGGAAAATGGAATAATAGGTACTAACCTTAAAGTAACACCAACTAACGAACTAATACAACACACCACCAGACCAGAGCTGCTGAGACTTGTCTATGGCTTTGACAACATTTACCAAAAATAGAAAACTTTTGTACAGTTACGATGCGCACAATCACGACTCAGTCATCACCCATCACCCTTTAAAAGAAACTGGTAAACTGAAGTCTGCAGCCCACAGATTAGCTATAGCGAAAGCCGCAAGGCATAAGCTGTACCCACTCATCGGACGTAGGAGCAACATGGCACTCGAGTTGAAACTACGCCTCATCAAGACAATTCTTCTGCCTATCATATTGTACGCATCCACTGCTTGGGGGCAGTGCGCGAACAGTTATAGGCAGAAGATACAGGCCTTCTTCAACGTCTGCCTGAGGACGGCAACAGACGCACCACAATATATGCCCAACAGGTTCATATATCGAGACTTAGACATCCACCCGGACTATATCGACAGACTGATCAGACAACATGTGGGGACTACTCTAGACAGAGTAGAGACCCACACGAACCCGCTGCTCACGGAGCTCCACGAGAACAGACGTGAGCAAGACGACAGAGACAGAGACAAATACAGACGTCCAGTAAACCAAGGAGACAACGACACCCCTGAAGAAGTACGGCGGAGGCGAGACCTTCGGCGACGCCAACGCCTACTTCAACAGGCACCAAATCACGATTAATCATGCTTTTATGTTTCAGATCCACGAAGAACCGACCAAGTAGTAATTTCAATTTCAGTTAACTCAGCACACAGCACTCGGCCCTCAGCCGAGAGTTTTTTCAGGCCTTCAGCCAGTTTCAGGGGGGCACCATGCACAGTAAAGTAAAGTAAAGTCATTGTTTAAAAGTCAACTCATGTCAGATATAAGGGAGCTTCAAGCCGAGAATTGGCTGGGCACTCCATATCAAACGGTCAGATTTTATTCTGCTGATCGCCAGTCATCAGGATGAGGAACCGCTTTAACGAGCGGGGGTGGTGGATAGGGGGGGTGAGCTTTCGAGTACGTACGAGTGCTGGGAATTTCATCCTTCCGGGCCTCAACCTTAGGGGGTGCATGGTGGTGGAAGTCTGCAGCAGTCAGCAGTCTGAACTCTGAAGTGAACACGAAAATTGCCGGAGGGGTGTCGACTGACGGGTGATGTTGCCGGGTGGGGTGCCGATAATAACGGTCCAAATTCGTCGACCGTTGAAGCATTTTTCCTCCCAAATAACAATCACTTAATATTTAAGAAATTGTATAGTACCAAATATTTGTTTTCAATAAATACATGAAAATTCAGTAATAAGGTTTCCAAGAGTTCCGCAGTAATAAAATAGTTAGTGACAAACTCTGATAGATTTCACCCAAAGATATATATTTATATTGAAGAAATGAACTCTTAACAAATACTTTGTTCACTGTTAATGATCCATTTTGTGCAATTTATGAATGACTACGTTATATTCAATGAGGTGGATTGAACATAAAAAAATTAAGTTAATATTTAGCAAAGCATGCCCAAATAAATTAATTTCTTAAATATTAAATGAACGTTCCCTCAGTGATATGCACCCCTGTATGTATGAATATTAATATGATAATATAAAAGAAGTTTAATTTTTCCAGTTTATTGATAACAAATCAAGAATGACTGTGGGCCATTCATCTGGAGAAAATGTTTATTCATTGTACGTTCGAAGTGCTTTCACAGTTATGTAAATGAATGTATCTTTATCGAATTATGCTCTAATGTTTCAGATTTATCAAATAATAGTCATTCATGCCCACCTAGGCACTTCGAATACAGCTATCTAAACTATCTATAACCACAAACACCCCGTAGCTATATGCAAATGACCAATAATCTATATTTAAATGACGCGGAAGCGCTCTTACGTAAACCTATTTATCGAACGATTTTCTCGAATCAATTTCCTCCATTACCGGGGACAGATCCCAGGCACCGACCGGCCATATGGCGATAAAGGCGGCGAATTCGTTTCAAAAGTTAAGTAAAAGATGTTCTCGGAAGAGTTATCGCGCTGGAAGTGAAGGACCACCAACCGATATCCTAGCTCTGCTCATAAAGATCGTGGTATATGTCTCAACGTGTCGGCTAACTGCCTACACGAGACGACGGACGCTGTCACGGGATCACAGGGATGATCCACTATTTATGGGTTTTACGGAGAACAGGTATCTTCCTCATAAAATCTGAGGCAGTACAAAATCTTCCTGAAAGTGGGTATACATTTTCGACGCCCTATTTATTATGCTGAATAGTGTATAGTGCGGTAAATAGCATATTTCATACGAGTTTGAAAAGATTATGAACCACGAGCCGTAGGCGAGCGGTCCATCATCTTGTCACAAATCGTCGGCCGATGATTTTTCTGATATCAACTTGGTCAAATTTATTGAATACCTCTTTGGCAGACGTTAATTATTTATTCAAAAAATCACATTTTTCATTACATTTTGACAAGCGGATTTTAACACTTATTATCAACTAGAAATGTCTGCCATTTTGTTTCCGATTTATTTTTGTATAAAAAAAATGTATTGAAGTACATGGCAGACATTAGTTAATTTTTCAAATATCCAAAAATTTTCAACAGGACGCTTTGTAGCACTGGTGGCGATTGGAAATTTGAGCTATTCATCATCTATTACATAAACAAAATGCCTGTGTCAATGGCAGACATTCGTTTATACCTCAGCTGGACATGTCGCTAGCTGCCGGCCTATTTTGAATTGATATAAAATGCTAATAAAACTTGGACCTATAAGTGAATTCATTCAGGGAAACAAAATTAAAGCTGTTGATAATGCTACTGATTTCTAAGTTTTGGCAGTCGATTTTGTGTTGTAGAAGAACCATTTCGTGAAAAATTATAGACTTCGCTTGGGATTCTGGGTGGATTTTTCAACCCTTACATTCCAAGAATAATTTCTGAAATAGATCTTGGTTCCTTCTACAACACAAAATCGACTGCCAAAATCTGTTTATGCTAGAACAGTCTTCTTTCAGAAATCAACAATCAAAGTTTTAGGGTTGAAAAATCCACGCCAGGATCCCTAGGGAAGTCGATGATTTTTTTACAGAATGAACCTTTCACATCACAAACTTTACTGCCAAAATCTGAGCATGCTAGAACCAAGACCTATTTCAGAAATTATTCTTGGAATGTAAGGGTTGATAAATCCAACTCAGGATCACAAGGAATTTTTTCACAAAATGGTCCTTCTACAACACAAAATCGACTGCCAAAATGTGTTTATGCTAAAACAAAGTCTTCTTTCAGAAATTAACAATCAAAGTTGTAGGATTGAAAAATCCACCCAGGATCTCTAGGGAAGTCGATAATTTTTTTTACAGAATGAACCTTTCACAACACAAACTTGAATGCCCAAATCTATTTATGATAGAACCAAGACTTATTTCAGAAATTATTTTTGAAATGTGAGGATTGAAAAATCCACCCCAGGATCCCAAGAGAAGTTCATAATTTTTTTACGAAATGATCTTCTTACAACACAGAATCGACTGATCAAATCTGTTTATGCTAGACCCAAGACTTATTTCAAAATGTAAGGGTTGGTAAATCCACCCCAGGATCCCACGGGAAGTCCACAATTTTCTCACGAAATGATCCCTTTGCAACACAAAATCGAATGTCAGAATCTGTTTATGCTAGAACAAAGTCTTCTTTCTGAAATAAACATTCAAAGTTTTAGGCTTGAATAATCCACCCCAGGATTCCAAGGGAAGTCGATAAATTTTTCACGAAATGAATCTGTCACAACACAAAATTGACAGTCATAATCTGATAGCCCCTAATTTTGAAAAAAAATGTATTGGTACGATGAAGTATTTAGAATAGCAATGGTTACCTCTTCTATTGACCTCGAAATATATTGCTGAGCTATAGAAAGACCGTGACTTCGTCCTTTTACTCTTTAGTATGTTCCTGTTGCATAAAAACTTGGGACACAAGAAATCATCTAATTATTGGTGGTAAAGCCACTGATTTATTCAAATGATTCATCTGAGGCAGAAAACTGTTAAAAATATAATTATTCACTCCAAAGAGTTCTTTCTTCTATTAAAAATGGATCTGACTCTTCTCTCATGAGTCTTCTCTCAATATTTCCTAAACGAATGTCTTCCAGCCTTTCTTCTTCCTCTAGAGCTATTACATGTAATCATTTTATATGCAATGTAATGCAATAATATCACAATTTATTTAAAATGAATTAAAGCACATGCCAGCAGTTGAAAATAAAAATGTGACAATAGTTTTGGACACAAAAATATGAAAAGGTTACTGGAATATCAGCAAATTCTTTTAAATCGGATAGTATGTTGCCGAACAGACCCGATGTGTAGGCGACCGTAGCACAGAGTGCCTAATAATGTGATCGTTGCTTGTGACAGCTGTAATCGACTGTAGAAAGCGAGGGGTAGAATTCTATATGACACAGAGTCGCACTGCTGCTATATCCCTATAGGTAAATTGGTCGCCGCATTTTTATTTCGGAACCAAAACGAAATGAATTTAAGGCTTTTTGTTTCGTACATCCACCACTGCGATGGCCCAAATTTCCACCGATTCAAATGTCTATCTAAGGTTAATTCGTTCTGGTAAGATCTTACTAAAAAATCACTCCTCACAAAATGTATTTTCACAATGAAAAATGGTGTAGAACGAACCTACATTATCAATATCCACGCACTCAAATGTCTGTGTGTGTGTTTCTTACGACCGTAACCGTGACTTCCCAATTCAGCTTCGTTCGCCCACGATTTATTCGATTCATAGTGTTGATTATTATTCTGTGGAAATAAATATTGGTCAGCTCTTAATATACACCAAAACTCGATTAGGAACAAATCTTTTAGTTTGACATTAATTTCTATTATGTTTTAACAAATATATTTTTGATATTGAACAATTTCTTACTGCGCCTAAATACTACCATATACTTCTGGTTCTGGTGAATATTTTTAATCTTGTTGGAACATGCTTTCTTCTGAATAAAGAATAATATTCCTGAAAAATATCAAACTTACGATATATTGATAGGGAGCTGTGCGTATTTTTCCTCGTGTTTATGATCAACAAATTATCTAGTGGACGAATATCATTTATTTCCGTCAATCATACATGGCTCTAACAAATTGAAATGTTAATATTTAACTATATTTTTTCACAGTGCAGTATGGATTCAGTTGATTCATTAGTTTCATCAGTTTTATCAGTTTCATCACGAGTCTCAGAGATTTTATGCAACCCAACACACACGACCTACTTCGCCTAGGGTAATTTATTCAAACAAATAAAACGTTTCCGCATCTCTTATCTAATCTAGCTCTTCCATCGAATTCGTCTTGTTGAAACTAAGTAGGCCACATAATCCCTTCCCCGCATGGCTGATATAGGTATTTTTTTTATCGCTTAGACCTATCAAAAGTTATCGTTATGAAGAATGAGGGCTCATTTCTGTTACAGCCGTTACACGTGTTTTGTCTTCTGTTGAGTTCTTCTATTAATTACTTCCAGAAGGACGGTTTTGATAAGATGTACGTACTCGAAATGAATGATGCCGATAGACAGCAAGTCTGACTGTTGATAATTTGGATCGCCCACACAACATGGCGCCTAGTATGGCCTACGGGCGAGACTAAATTATATAAATATTTCAAAACAGATTTTATTAATCCACTTAATATTGTGTTTTGTGAATGAATGACGGCTATCCATTCACTTCGGTTCAGCATTGGCCACACACGTTTGTTTCTTTAGTAGGTACTCATTGAGTAATATGCGTGGCTGTGATAAAGTATACGAGATTCATTATTTGTTTACAAATTTTTTGTTCGTAAACAGTCCCGTATGTTTTTGCTTTGATACAGTGTGTTGCATTCTGAATGACCAGGGAGTCGTTGGCTGATAAAACATTCGTTTCTTTCATTTGAACAAATCGGTTTGGAATTGGGAGTATTTAGTGATAAATTATGACTTTTCCTAATAGGTAGAGAATATCTAGTATAAGCCATTAGTTTTGAACTTAACCGGCAGTAACTCCTTTTTTTAAGTAAAAAATCACTGTCTTTCAACATAAGAAAAACTAATATAATATCTTTCAGATATCATCTTGAAGATATACCATTGGTCAAGTTTGGTTTTCCTTGCCCCAATATTCACAGTTTGTGAGATTTTTTTTTTACAATTTCTGATAAGTATAAACACCACATAGATGAGCTCAGAATTTTTCCTGACAGCTCGCGCTTGTTTTGAATAGGTCAATTATAACTTTCATGTCTTTATGATATGTTTCTTGTAAAAGCTTACCTACGTGATTTTGACCGTAGCTTCGTTAAACTCTGTACCATCTTTTCTTCTCATGTTACATCCCAATCTTTTAATAACGACGACAATTCTTTCATTGTCCGATATCCATCTAATTGTAAATAATTACACAAATGTATTGAATGAAAATGGTTATACAACAACACGAGTAACTAAAAACTCTAAATCAACAATCTACCTCATTTTTGCCAGAAGAAATAAAGGTGAATGCGTAATGTTAGTGAAACGAATCTATCCAATCATCATACGGCATTCTTATCTGTTTCATACGAAGAAATGAATAAATGTGAACAAACCGTGGAATTACAAAATCACTATTTGGATTATAACAAGCTGAACCACGTGTTACGTAAGGAAACCTGACAATATATTTTTTTGAGTGATTATGTTCAACACTGCTACAACTTATTTATAGAAAAAATCAATAATAATATATTGAAGTGCACTAAAAATAAAAATAGAATCCTATATCCCAAAAAAATTAAACCGTGGACAGGCCTCATAAATTCAATCAAATACAGGGATCGTCAGAACAAAAATAATAAAAAATTCTTCAATCCAAAATAAAGCAGAGTAAATATGTTGAATAGATTACTGAAAGAAACAAAAAAATCAATATTTTAGAGCCAAAATTTACGACACCGATAAGAACTACAAACAAACTTGGGATGTTATAAACTGCGCTTCCAATACTACTAAATCCAACAAAAAAGAACTAAAAAATATTTCAATTTAGAATAAGGATGGTATAGAAACTAAAAATAATCTAGATAAAACAAATATTCTTAATGAGTTTTTCACTGACAGAGGTAAAGAAATTACAGAGAAGGTCAATAGGGATGATAAACTAAAACCCAATGAACTAATAAATAAACAAAATGTTTATTCCACCCTTTATCTGAAACCAGTCTCGCCAAATGAAATTATTGAACATATATCAATTCTAAAAAAATAAATCCTCAGCTGATCCTGACGCCCTGACTGTGAAAATTAACAAAACAGTACATATGCATATAATTTCACCACTAACATACATCATCAACCTATCTTTCTCATAAAGTTTAATACCGAAACAATGGAAAGAAAGCAGTAATCACCAGTTTTTAAATCTGGAAAAAGCAAACAGTAACTACCAACCTATTTCAGTACCTAATAAATAACTTCGCGAAGCTCTTTGAAAAATGTTTGAAAACTAAACTGATGGATTTTTTTGAGAACAATCATTTAATAACTAACAGACAATTTGGTTTTAGAAACAATTACAAGTACGGAGCATGCTATAATTGACCTCACAAAAGTCATTGTGGGCTCCTTGGACAAATCAGAAAAATGCGTATGTATATTTCTCGACTTGGCCAAGGCTTTTTATACGGTTTCCCACGAACTATCACTAGATAGACTGAATGAGGTAGGTATTTGCGGTCCAACACTGAACATTCTAGAAAACAGATATCAGAGAGTAAAAATTGATCATATATACAGTACGCCTCTTGAAATAACCACAGATGTACCACAGGGAACAGTATTGGGTCCAATTCTGTTCCTGGTATGAATCAACTCAATAGCTTTACTATATGGTAAAGCTGAAAAGGGTCTTTCAAAAATCTCACAGTGGCTAAATTTTAGCATGCTGACGCTGGACACGTCAAAAAGTAAATTCCTATAATTTTCCACAAACGTCGACTCACAACCAAATAGAGTAAATATTTTTATTCATAATAAAACATGTTCTCAACAAAACTGCGACTGCCCAACTATTAAAAAAATCGAAAAAATCAAATATTTAGGAGTTATTGTCGATCAACACCTAAAGTAAATGATCATGCTGTATATGTAAATAAAAAAGCTAGACAATTAATTCGAAAATTCTATTTACTTGAGACATATTGGACAAGCAAAACCTAAAACTTATATATAAATCGTTAATAGAACCACTATTCAGATACTGTATAGTTATATGGGGAGGATCGAAATATAACAATGCTATTCAAATTTTGAAAACTACACAAAACTGTATACTGAAAATAGGATTTGAAAAATCCAAGCGTTTATCCACAGACAAGCTTTATGAAGAGTTAGACACTTTCAATATCTATACAAACTATATATGCATCAATGCTTGTTATATATGCACACAATATCGAAACAAACTATAAATACGAACAATACTATTCCAACTCGCTTTATTACAAACCAATCGATTGATATACCTCTTTTTAGAAAAAGTCACTCCCAGCCCAGTCTTTTTTATATAGGACCTAGACTATATAACAGACTACCATTCCAAATAAAACAAATAAACAAAATCAGTTCCTTCAAGTACGAAATTTAAAAATATTATCAATGAAAATAAAATATATATATATATATATATATATGAAAAAAAACAAAATAGTAGAAGTACATATCTATATTCTCTCCTTTACTTTCGAAAATCCAATTTCCACTCCTCCATGCCATAATTAGATTGCAATTCTCCCAGCACTTCTTTAAAAAAATAATTTAAATTAATTTTACCATCCTCGTCCAGAAATATGCAAAGCAAGCATTCATGCTTAGAAAATTTCTGAACAGGATTATTTGTAAACAATATTAAAATGTTAGAATGAATCAAGTTTGATTTCAAGAAAAAAGAAACTACCCAAACACCAAAACTACGACACAATCACACTCGACGCGCGTTTCGCCAACAAAGTTAGCATCTTCAGGAGCTAAAAGCTCACTAAGGAGTGTGACTGTGACGTAGTTTTGGTGTTTGGGTAGTTTATTTTTTCTTGAATTGTATTCACACCAAAGGTTCCAAAATATTCATTTATTTGACAAGTTTGATTTGATTTGATACTTTATAACACTGCAAAAGTCAATAGTCCTTTCCAAAAACATTTCTCAATGTAAACAGTATTGTTTGGTATATTTGATTCGATAATTTCATTAATCTTCTCGTCAGTATAGTTTAACCATTGTTTAAATAGAACATAGTTAGTCAATGCCTGTGGAAAAGGTATTGGACACAAACACGAGTGGCATCTAGCGTGATTAGTTACAAACATGAATATTTGACGTTATTTTAATGCAGGTTTCTTCAAAAAACCCTGATTTTAATGCTTTTCCATTGTTTCAATCAAGTTACGACATGACTTGGAGGCCAGATCACTGAAGTTACGGCATGACTTGGATGCGAGCTCACTATCGCCATCTACATGTCGCATCCATTTTGATCCAATTATAATCCCATAAGGTTGACTATCTTCTATATAAACAATGGTTTAACCAAATCGTGACGTGTTCTATCGTGGTGGCATTTAATATGTGTAAATTCATCATGAATGATAAATAAAGAGGAAATAAAATCTTCCAATTTACACAAAAAATATATACTTGTAACGTGCTTACAATTGTTTCGACACACGGTGTCATCATCTGAGCGAGTTATCAACTAAAGAAACGTCAAAATCACCTTCTTAAATATTAAAATAACATGCATGAAATTTCACTAATGACAATTGCAGGTATGAAATTTCCTAATGACATATAGCTTGGATTAGGGAGCATTTGAGTAGTTACTAGTGAGATAATTAATTATAGGTGAATTGTACAGGTCAATTTGGTCATTGAGAACTAAATTGCTATTGTTACGTAAATGTTTCTTGATTTCTAAGGATTCTAATATGTTTAATTTTTGACCTTTAGGTTGAATATGCAAAATTTCAGGATTTTGTGTGAAGTTATGGTTATTGTCAATAAGGTGGTTGGCATAGTTTGAGTCCTGTTTATTTAATCTGTAACTTCTCAAATGCTCACCGAATCTTTGATTAAAACTACGGCCTGTCTGGCCTATATATAATGCATTGCAATCCTCACACTCAAGTTTGTAAACCCCCGACTTCTTGAATTTATCCCGTACAGACTTTGCGTTGTTAATAAAAGAATATAAGTTATTGTTGGTTTTGAATGCAACATTTATATTCCGTTGCTGACCAAGATATGTTAGACATGCAAAACGTTGATCAGTTTTTACTTTGATATGCGGGTATATTAAATTTAGAGTTTTCTTGTTTTGTTTTTGTTTAAGCAGTGACATTTACAAATTATTAAATATTCTTCAATCAGAACGTAATATGGAAACAGCACCTGAAATCTGTGTCTCTTTAGCTAATATTTTAGTTGAGTTATAATTTATTCGATGGTCAAATTTGTTTACATGATCAGCAAGAGCACATCTTTCAGGATGAAGTCTACAATCACTTTTATGTGAGGAAATTCTACTTTTTAGGCATCTAGAAGTCTGGCCAATATAATTTTTATCACAGTCCTAACAAGGAATGCTATATACTACATTTGAAGTGGAAGTTAATGGAATTTTATCTTTAACTTCCACTTCAAATGTATCACTCCGTATAATGTAATCTATGTTAACATTTATACTAAAACATATCATTGCTTTAAAATGACTTCTTGGTTTCTTCAATGGTTTCTTGTAGTTTTGTTACCGAAATGATCACTCTCTTTTCGGCTGAAGATATTTCGGTAAAGAATTTTTAGGTTACTTTGGCAATATTTCTGCAATATTATTTGGTTGACTGTCCATTCATAATTTCATTCATATCCAAACCTAACGGAAGAAACGTCACTTTCCATAATTTAAATTATTCAATAACTATCGACAATATTTTGTTTGGCCCTCTGGTAACGCTACTGTATACTGTTAGAAACATTAAACATGTTATGGTAATGACACCTACAGTAATGGAATGTTTATTCAATCAACAATGAAGAACTCTTTTGTAAACCGAGAAACGAAGAAGTTACACACTTGTTTCAGAGTGGAAACCATTCTTTGTTTGATTGGTGACATATGGTTGTTATTCAGTTAAATGGTAATGAGAAGTAACAAGATACGTTCTTTACTTCACGAAACGAGTCCGTATAATTTAGGTGAGTAAATCTGAGCTACTGAAAACCCTACCAGAAAGATACACTTTTAAAAGAACCAGGTGGTTGGTTTTCTAGAGCACTTATGACCTAAAAATAAAAAATAAGGTGTTAAAAATGAAATTACTAAATTACTATGGAAGGTCGACTATTTTACTTAATAGTCCATAGAAGCTGACCCGAAGAGAAATAGCTTTGACAAGAAAGAGAAAACCAAGCTTTTGAGAGGTCCAATAACATCACTTCCTCAAGTTGTTCTTTTGTGGATCTAGGGACGTTTTACTCCGAAAATTTGATAATGACACCACTCTACCTACTCTCCCTTGGTTCTCCGAACATTACAAGATTTTTCATTTCGAGGAAACTAGAAGTTTAAAAATGCTAATAGGGAAAGATATAATTTAACAGATTTCATGAAATCTGAAGGCCATTAACTCGACCATTATTATGTTGAATATGTGAATTATTTACCAATTATACGTTTTTCTGGTGTCAAAGGTGTAGTTTCGGAGTTAGATCCAAATAGCCGTGGTGGTCGTGATGTTAGAGCGTACGCCTCTCTATCATAGGGTCGTGGGTTCGTTTCCAAGCATGGTCAGCAGTCTCTTGCATGCATCACACGTTGGAAGGTAGGGGCTACGTCTTTCCTAGTTCGCACAAGTCTCTCGAGGACTTCTGAGGGTTGCGTTCAGGGGCGCAGCCGGTTGACGGAAATGTCAATTGTAACAACAATTTATCAATTATTGTAACTATTTTAGAAAGTTCTACTATGTTGTAGAATACCGATTCAAATTTGATTTTCTGTCACTGGTAATCTTTTGAGATGCCAACTGGGGACCGGGGAGCAATGAGGACAGCCAGTTGTGTACCGGGTGGTGACTGTTGCCAGCCATCACCTCGTTCCAACGCCATGTCGAATCCTGCCCCCCCCTCTGCGGGGGAATACGATTCCCCACGGTCTTAGTGGGCAGGTCCGTGATTACTCAAGGGGTGGGTGAGTAATGGGCAGAATTCATGTCTTCTGCAGATCTTATGTGTGACTCATGTGTGTGTTTTATACAGAGATTGGATGGCTTCAATCGTTGCAGAAGGGCTAGTGGGTAGAGCATCCCGCAAAAAGCTCACTGCAAAAAAAGGGGGTTTGATTTTTGTCTTATTTATCACTTTGGCTGCCCCTGACAGGCCCGGTTCTTCATAGCGCTCCTGGAAAATGTCCAGAGCTTGATAGATAAGGCCCTCGTGTCTACGGGGGGCCGTTGTCATACTCCCTAATACTAGTGAGATTGATCGTCAAGGGGCTTATGAGTTTTGGGTAAGAAATATTCATAAAAGTTGTAAGACAACTTTCTATATGTGTTGGTTTCTTTACAGCTTCAAAGATCAGTAAGTGGTCCCGAAGTTTTACGACCCTAACCTGTACTACTTATAGTATTCAAATATAGAAAACAAATTTCCGAATCTCCCATCAAACATATTAGAACAATCGATAAAATTAATGGCCCAAACGCAAACATATTCCTAACTCTGTTATTATAATGAAATGCAATAAATTATTGTTCGTATGTATTGGTCTGTTAATTCATCTGATTATTATGCATTGTGTGAAGAATTGGATGGACAGCCGATGATACAGTTAGAGGGGAGTGCCCTTTTCGACGCCCTTGTTGCTTTGTTATAGTGTGGAAGCATATGATGATGTATTTGTTCATTATAGGCTTGGGTCTGGAGAAGTTATTTGGGTCCGAAACAATGTACCCACAAACTATTCCAAAACCTCTGGAATCGGCATCTGTGTTTTGATTCTTGTAGATTCTTCTACAATATATGAACATCTACTAGAATCAAAACACAAAATAAGTAAAGATAATCTCAAAATCCTACACACATGTACTAAAGGAAATAAAATGAATTTGTTGGAAGCAATGGAAATTAATGAATCTATTGAAAATCCGAAATATAGAACCCTCAACGAGCAACTTGATTTATGTAGGTCTCCACTCTTGAATTTATAAGTTTGACAACCCTGGTGATTTCTATAATCTCCAGTGTTACATTTTTAGCGTTGACCCCGTATTCACTTAATTACCTCTCCATCCTGCTCACCTGCATATATAACCACGTTTTTAGATTCCAAATGTATTAGTTATCATACTTGATAATGGGATAAAACCCGAAACCGGTGGTAAAAATAAAATAACTAGTAGGAAATTAGACAAAAGTGTTTCATTCAGTTCATTAGACTGGTGAGATGTCTTGTTAGAGGGCTTCCGAGAAGAAAGTACTTGTAAAATGTATACGAGAGTTGCCTCACGTATGTCGGAATTGAGTCGACGCCTGCAAGTTCTTGTAGGTCATCCAATCGAATGTATCTGTCGCTTGTCAGATGGGTCTTATTCAGGCTGCAGAGCACTGGACAGGCTTACCACATTGCTAACAATTTGTGTGTATTCCAGCCTTTTGTTGCTAAGGCACAGGCTTGAGACTCTCGCGATTAGGGGGTACGACCTTGTAATGGCCACTGACCTCTGTTTTAGTGCCGCTCATGGTGAGTCTGTAGTCCAGTCGTACTCTCAAGTATTTCACACAGTCCCTGAATCCCCAACGGGCAGTCGCTGGAATACCAACTTCCTTGGAATTTCAACATCAATCTTGCGGAATTTTCTAGGTTTTGCTCGCATTTGCCACAATCCTGTGGGGGGTCAAAAGGTTTGTTCATGTCCAATTATAGCGAAGTGGTCGAGGTGTTAGAGCGTTTGGCTTCCACCCAGACGGTCCGGGTTCGATCCCCGGTCGTGTGTCACTGAGCTGAAGTGGTTCGGATTCCACTTTTATTCAAACTGTAGGTCCCGGATCTCCCTTGCTCGCACAAGCTCTGCTTTTGAGGGGTTTTCTCGGAAAACCTGGGAGTTTAGTAAAAACAAAAAAAAATTTACAATTCGTACCATCGTTGAGGTCGTGTTGTGACCTGTCCGGAAGCCGAACTGCACCTCGTGGATTTGATTATTCGGATGTTACTTCTCATATTTTTTGTAATATCAACTTCAACACGTTTCATATTTCACGTTTCATTATTCGAGGGAATAATGCACGAATGTATAGTTTCCCATTTCGTGAAAATCATTTTATTCGGCTGGTCTTAAAATAGAATGGTGGTTAGCAATAAAACAAGTGCTCTTAAACTAGCTGCAAAATATGCAGGACATTCCCTTTTTAATTTTTGAAACGTATACTTTTCTGTTATATATTAATTACTCATATTTTTTATTTTTTTATCCCACACATTCCATTCATAAACAGAAAAATTGAACAAGGAATGAAATAAATTTCATTCTTTCACCTCGAAGAAAAATGATCGTATCATTATTTATTGGACCTGCCTGATGACGAGATTCAGAGTAATGCGTTATTTCACCGTTGCAGAGTTCTCGGCGGTTCTAGAAATATCTAGATGCGAGTGTCTGTACAATGAATCTTCCAGACTATATTCTCTGGACCGCAGGGTTTCTCAAAGAGTGGTACGCGAAACCCTAGGGGTTCGCCATTTGCCGGCAGGGGGTTCGCGACAACATTTACGTAATGGTGGCTAGATGACTGGCAGTGACTTCAACCTTAAATTTACCTATTTAGCTGACATTTTTTCTTGTCTCTTGTCTCAATGAATCGAATGCTTCGATATAAGGTTCCACACGTACGTGCAGTGTATTCACTGTGCAGGACAAAACAAACGCACTAAAAAGAAAATTGAATTTTGGACAACTTGCTCGAGATCAAATGTCTTTGAATGTTTTCCTTTTTTGTAAAAATTTATCACGACGAACGCCTTATCCGTGGATTCCGAAATAAGGGCTGAAATTGTTCTTCATCTTTCTCAGCTCTCCGACGAACTGAAAAGGTATTTTCCGGATATTGATATTGCTAGAGATGGCTGGATTCGTAACCCGTAGGCGGTCACGAACGAGAGCATACATTCTATAGTTTGAGTATTAAGCAACAGAAATCATTATTAGAAATGTCCGTAGATGAAACTCTTCAAGCTGATTTAAAAAGAATGTCTTCGATAGATTTTTGGACAACTAGACAGAAAGAGTATCCCGAACTCTCACGCAAAGCTGTAAATTTCCTTTTACCCTTTGTTACAACATAATTATGTGAGAGTGGTTTTTCACACCTGGTCATGATGAAAACTAAATACAGAAATCGACTTGATACCGAGTCAGAATTAAGGTTAAAATTGTCCAAAATTACTCCTAAAATTGACTCCATTTGCGACAAGAAACAAGCACACCCATCACATTAATATTACAAAGATATTCTTTTACTCTTTTTTTGTTACCTTTTATTGAAATATAAACCTTATTTTCTTCAACAGTCAATTTTATTATTTTCTTTGGGGAGGAGGGGGGATTTAATCAGTTAGTTAAGGTTAAGGGGTTCGCTGTCACCTGGAAACTGGAACAGGGGTTCGTGGAGCTAAAAGTTTGAGAAACCCTGCTGGAGAATTCCTATAGATCAGGAAAGGAATCTACGTGGATTTAAATGTAGAGACCGTGGCCAACAGATCAGTTGAAAACAATCAGTCTTAGTTGAAGTTAGAGTAGACAATCCACTGTTAGCCTAGATGTGGAGTGTGTTGCATAGTAACTCGTGTAAATAAATTTGCGTTATTTTACTGGTACCAAATTGATTACTTTGAAACATTGAGATTATTTTTATTGCATTATCTTCCTAAAATGGGATAATTGACGCCGGTGATGTCACACATTGAGAACAATGAATGTATTTTCTCATCGCTACACACTTTTTTCACTTATTTCTAGATTTGCGTTTATATCACCATGTGGGCAAACATGTTTTTTCTCTATTTCTATCTACTAGATGTAATATGTCTAGATCAATGACTAATTCAGGTGATAGCAAAGTAGTATCAATCTAGAAAAAATCTTGCTCGTGCAAGGTAATCTACAATCCTACTAAAAATTAACATAAACTTCCCGAACTATATAAGTATTTCAGAGTTTTACCGACAGCGACACTGAGGATCATTCCTATGGGACCATCAACGCGCTTCCGGTGATATACACGATTGGCCATATGCAGTAGTGACTTTTGTGTATTGAACGAGCTACTCACTTCATTAGATATGATAAAATTGGTATGGTGTTGGGTTTCAATTCCATTTACTTTTTTGCAGCGGAAATGGAAACACATTGTTACTGGAATCGGTTTTCAGGTCACAAAATATTCAGGAATCATACACGCTTCGAGAAGGAAATTGAGACTTCTGTTCGTTATCCACAGAGATGTGAAGCGAATAGCAGAAAATTGCGAAAAGTATTCAACTGATCTTTTAAATTGTGCTTGCAAAATTTCGAACAGTAACCATCCTTTTTACGACGTAATCATTATAAATCACTTGACGATGTTCCCTGCTGCTACAGGCTGGGCCAAATTGGGCCCTTTTAAAGGGAAAGTCATGTTTTCACACTAGATAGATGAAAACGATGTCTGGGGATCAAATTTTATGACAAACTTATCATCGTTTATGAGCGTATTTTTCGAAAATGTGCATTTACTAAAAGTTGCTGTAACTTTTTTCCTACCGAAAATTCCTTGTTTCTATAAAAACATTTCCAGAGCACTTTTTTATGTAGAATTCAATGGTGTAAGTGATTTATTTTTTCAATTAACATTTCGATAGTTATTGGCAGAAAAAAATGTATTGTATATTCTTGTATATTTCAATAGAACTTAAAATAACCTTTCCAAAAATATAGCACACTTGGTATTTTGCTAGAGTCATCTTTGAAATACCAAGCTTTTATATTTTTTCATCTAGGCTTTGAAACACACATTTTGAACAAGTAGGCTTTGGACGACGCTGTGATAAAACAAAAAGCAATTGTTCGCTAATAGCTATCAAATGTTTAGAAAGCTTTTCACAGCAGTAATTAAAACTCATAGTGTCAATAAAACTGATAATTAAAGTATTCAATTCGGCCCACCCTGTAAAAAAATATGACAACCTTTTAACGATACAGTGAAGTTTGACCATGACATTTATCTTTCAGCTTTAAGATTTTTTTATCAATAATTTTTTCTGAAAATAATTTAACTTTCACAAATGGTTGTCGAAGATGTTTCGCTGCAAGATGCATTTATAACGATATTTTCAGATTCATATACATTAACAGTTACCGTGAATCTTTCAGGCATTCCATTTATTCATGCGACTCTCATAATATAATGACAGTGTAGCTATGATGATTACGGTTCCTTCGTTCTTCGAGAAAATGCAAATTTTATTTGTGGGAAGGCCGCCGGACGCCATAAGAGGAATGTGCATCGAATGAGTGTGTGCCCTCAGTGACAGAACTCAATGAATAAGAGAAAGGAACACGATTTTCACATGATGTAGTGGGTTTTCCTCAAACTCCTCATCATGCTGATGGATATTTTGGGGCAATTTTATAACAACATCTTAGGCCGAGATTTAGATAAAAATAAGAGGCTCTTTTCACACAAAATAAAAAACGCAAACGGAAAATAAACAAATTGTAGATATTGATCTCTGCTTCCAGATGCCGTTACAGAATTTGAATACGACGTTTGTTTGAATGTTTTAGACGATGTAGTAACTTGATTACTTATATTTCGGACGTCCATCATTAAGATGATGGACGTCCGAAATATATACGAATTCAGAACAATTTTAATATGTTTGGATAAACTTTAAAAAAGCACCAAGAAACTTGAAATTGGAAATATTGATATGAATAATTATAAAAAAGTAAAACAATCATGTGGAATATTTCAAAATATGTTCGAATCGCTGGCCGTTCACTTCCAAGCACTTTAAAATGCGGGTGTTGACTGCTTTCGTGGTGGCAGATCTGATTTCATTGGGATCCAAATCTTCAAATGTTTGGGCAATCCTTTCTAACAATTCTAACAAGATCGGGTGATCTCGCTGGCCAATTCCATGGTCCCAAGCGCCTTATCCACCGATCGTCAAAAAGTCTTTCCAGTTCTGCGCTCACTTCTCTTGTGCAATGTGCAGGAGCTCCGTCTAGTTGGTACCAACAGTTTCGATATTCTTCGAGTGGCAGATTATCCACGAAACTCTCTACAGTATTCTCCAAAATATTCAGGTAGCTTCTGGATGTTAATGACTCCTCGTATATCACGTACCTCAATTTGTTGTCCATCAACATGCAGAAGACATTAAAACTAAATTTTTCTTGAAATCCGGCTTCTTTTGTGACGTGAGGATTTTCACTGGACCAATAATGACAATTTTTTCTATTGAAAATCCCTTCTCTCGAAAATTTCGATTCATCAGTCAAAATAATTTTATTTAAAAAAAGTGGATCTTCTTGAATGCGTGTCAACAACATTTCACAAAATTCTACTCTCTGTTGAGGGTCTTGAGGCTTCATTGCTTGAATTTTGGTGAATTTATAATCATGCATTTTATGTCTTCGCAAGATTCTTTGAACCGATGAATATTTTATACCCAAATCTTCTTCAGCACTTCTTATCGATGACTCGGGAAATGCGTGAAAATATGCTAAGACATTAATCTGGTTGTCTTCAGAAGTTACGGGTCGAGGCAAGTTTCTTGGTGCTTTTATAGTTGATCCAACTGCATTGAAATTGTTCTGAATTCGTATAAATTTCTTGAGGTTCATTGGCGGTAGATTCGGATACATTTCATTGAACTTTCTACATGTTCTGCTGATAATTTTATCACACTGTCCAAAAATAATAAACAAATTCATAAGAACTTCGTTTGAATAGTTTTGTTCCATCGTTTTGAAGGTATTTGCAACTTCTGAAGTGACGAAAATATCGATATTATTAGGAGAATGTCACAACGCTACTGTCAAATAGTAATCATGGCCTGCTTACCAAATACCGAATGGAAATACCATTCTGAAGGGACATTTTCACAAATAAATGCTCATAAGTCCGAAACTTGACTAGTTAGGTATAGGTATGATATACATAGAAAGAAAGCAAATTTCAGCAGCTTTCCGAATTTTCAATAATATACAGGGTGTTCCATTTAAAATAATCAAATTTCAAGCAAACGAAAAAACTGTCTTTTTTTACCACCCTGTATTGAAGTAACGGAGATTAGGCTGACGTGTGGGAAGTGTCCAAGTATCACCTAACTCCAAACCAAATTTCGATATCATAGTACTTCTTAACTAAAAGATATAGGCATTTTTAGAAGTCATGATTTTCGAAGAAAAAAATTGAAATTAATTTTTATTTCGAAAACGGTAACAGATAGGTATAGGGAAATATCAAGAAAAGTTGTCGGGCAATTGTTGGAGATTCCAAAAATAATATTATATACAGAGTGTTCCATTTGAAAAATCAAAGTTGCTACTGCTTTCTAATAGAAGCGGCAACACCGCATTGTCGAAAATATTTTAGTTGGCTAGAGAATGTCCGAATATGCCCTCCATTAAATTTTCAAAGTGATCCGTTGTCTGGTTCACCAGAAACGTCTAATGTGCCATCCACCGTGAATCAGCCTGTATAGAAGAATAATTCCAAGTAATTTTTGGAGTTGTTTTGAAAACCTATTTGTCAATGTAATTTTGGAATCCGTGTTGCCGATTTGTGTCTACGCCTATGTGGCACACAGAATGTGAATGCTGGGGCGCCGGGTCGGGCCGGGATAATTTTTAGAGCCGACCGATGCGTCTATCGAGGTCAACGATTTGCTTTGGCGGTCGGTTAGGTATTCGGTATTACACGATTCCAGTGCAAGTTCATTTGGTGTCACATTACATTGGCGAACAAGATTTGTTTTGTTTTGAGGGCGGTTGGGCAGTATTCAGGTTGTTTCCTTTGGTAGTGGACTCCTATTCTGTTTGGTATAATATCGAGTAGTCAGCAAAGAGAGCTGCTCAAAATGTATGTAGATTGTCGTTTCATTTCGAGTGCAACGTAAAAGTGTTCAACCCCCTAATTTTCATATTCTTGTGTAAATATTTTTCAATTACCTACATATGCATTTATGTTTTTTCCTTGTCTACAGTGTCCGCCAAAATGTTGGACCATATGGGAACTTTTTTATCAATAGTTTCATTTGAAATATTCATCATAAAAGTGGGTGCATTCAATTACACTCGATACGCGCATATTGATTATTATCAGTGACGTTCAGCTAGGCGGGAATCGGCCGATATTCTAAATTCACTGTTAAGTGACATTAATAATATACGAAATATCGAAAAATGTTCTTGTAAAAAGTTTGGATGATATTTCCCGTTATCCAGTTTAGTCTACCAATTTTCAACGAAAAAGTGTAATGAAAGAGAGATCTAGGTGACATTATTCCATCATTGAGCATGGTATTCCCAAAATAAATAGGCGTTTTGTGAATTGTTAAAAATTCTGAGCAGAAAGCTTCACTTTTCATCTTTGACGTATCTCGAAAACAAGTCTGACGATTTTTTTGTGCCCATGGACACTTTTGCCGAATAAGTCAAAATCTACAAGATACCAAAAATTCGGGGAATTTAACCAAAAGCCATTTTTGGCAAAATGTATGAAAAGATCAGAAAGAAAATTCGTTGTTACTTTGGAAATTGACATAATATCGTAATTCTCGTGAATCTATTCAATTTCAGTGTCCCTTTCAAAATTGCCTTGCTAAATTTTCTCAACAGGGCCCAGCTTCATAAAAGTGGTAGTTCTTACTGCAGTAATTACTGTGGTAGCTTCTGTTGTAAAGAATCGTGTTTCATAAATGAATAATTACTGCATTAGAATCAATCAGTGTTTTTACTGAAGTAACACTTTTCCAACCTATTAATAAATTCAGAATGTCAGCAAGAGACAACAAACGCTCAAATCAAATCAATCTGTTGATACAATTATAGAAAAACAATGAAATTTTAGTTTCGAAAATTTTCTGACAAATTGACTTGAAATAAAAATTGAGAAAAGTGGAAAGAAATTAGGAACTATCTACAGAATTATTGACCTGTTCCAAAGACCACATTTTTGTTCGAAGTGTTATTTGGAGAAATATAAGAAAAAACACTTTTAAACCCAGTAAGGAAATACATTATAAGTAGGTGTATAACTAACACATAAAATAATACTTTTGATGATAGTAGAAGATTTGAGTATCTAACCTGAAGCCTCGATAGGATTGTTTGGAAACCATCGTGGAAGTGCAGCCCAAGCCACTGAAAAAAAGAATAAAACTATATTTACAGATACAGACAAAAACATCAAAACTAGTGCATCATTGATTTGAAAAAGGACAAATTAAGTTGGAAATTTTGCAGTTAGAAATGCAAATTACAAATTAAAATAAAAAATTAGGGCATCATCAATGATTCGAAACTAGATAAATTCAAGCTAGAAATTTTGCAGGTAGAAATGACAAAATATTTTTTTTTTCAAAAAGAACAGCTTCAAATTTCAATTCTGGCTGTTACTGCAGATACAGAAAATCTGCAAACAATAGACTACGGTAAAAAAAAACAGTAAATATAAACTTGCTTTAGTAGACCTTTTTCAATAGTACCTTTAGGAAACAAAGTATAGTATTTATTGTAGTAGTTACCACCACCATAGTAGATTACTGCAGTAATTTTTCATGGATCAGGTCCCACGCCTCCTTCAGTTTGTTGAAGATAATAAATATTATATTACAATTATACTGAAAGAAATAATTTGTCGAGGAAACAACGTGATTTCTCACCTCCAAAAATCATATAAAAATTAAGTATGATATTTATGCAAAAAGTACATGAGTTCAAAACTCAGTGAACTAAGTAATATTGATCTAAGGTTCAAAAGATGGCTATTCCTTCAAAAATTATTTATTTCTGTAAAAACTGGAATTTAAAATAAATGTTTGAGTATCTAATTCGCATTATGAACCACTCACATTTCTAGACATAGCAAAAAACTTTGGTCATATCACAGATTCTTCTCTTAGATTTTCATGACATATCTCCTACTGAATTAAAATAACACGCTGTAAACTGAAAAATCTGTATTGCAGGTCAAAAATGGTGGTAGATGGAAATGGGTTATTGAGGTTGCTCATCGTAGGTAATATAACAAGTGTATCGGTCTTCTGATGGAAATCCATTGTATAAACACTAAGGTAAAACACGATTGAATTTCCACGGAATTTATTATACTCGCGACATGTTTCTCTACACTATAGCTTTATCAAACGATTTTGGTATACTAACATATTTTTCTTTGGAACCTAACTTAAATACTCTTCCCTAATACTTATCTTTAATTACTAGCTATACCCAATCTATCAATTAAAAACAGTGTACCTGGGAATTGATTACTAATAATCAATTCCCAGGTATACTGAAAAATTGTAGAGAATTGAAATACAAAGGAAATTAAATGTTTTATTACCCCATCGGATCATTAGTAACGGAGAAAAACTAGAAAATTTTGCGCTTTTTTAAAAATTCCTAATTCTGCCATTTTTTACGAAGTAGGGTTGGCCCTTCTCATGAAAGTATTGAGTCATGTGTACTTTATGTGCGCAAAAAACAGGCGCTACAGAATCATTAGTTTTGGCACAATTGCAATTTGAATTTTTTTTGCACCATCTTGCAGCGTGCCTGGATGCTCTAGTGATAGTCCGATTTCAATTTCTCAAACAGATTTTGTGGTAGTACCACAAAACCTATATTCCCATTTTGCGCTACTCATGGTCCTAAAAGTTTGCCAGAGTTACAAAATGATACAAATCATTTTGACATTACCACAACGGACACTGAATCTGTCATTTCTGTCACTTATATCTGCCAGGTATATTTCAATTTCCGTCGTGGTAATATCCAGGGACATAGCTACTTTCTTGTAGAATTATTAGGGAGAAAAGTGTCTATATTGATGTTGTCGACTGTATTCGTATATTACCAGTATCCACTGATATAAAACAAAACAAACATCAGGCTAGACTCAGGATCCAGATTACACCTCATCTAGCAAATGCCTTCATGTCTAGGCCATTCAATAGAGCATTTTTCCCTAACAAAAATACTAGTAGAAAACCGACTGTACCATCACATGGAAGACAGTTCGTAGTTATATTCTGTTATGTTTTCGACTCGCAACTGTCATTTATTAATTTGTTATATTTTTATGACCCTGTCGGATCATTAGTAACGGAGGAAAACCGGTAACGGAAAATTTAACGATTTTTAATAAATTCATAACTCCGACATTTTTCAAGAAATACTGTTGGCCCTTCTCGTCAAAGGATTGAATCGTTTGTACTTTGTGTGTGCACAAAACAGGCTCTGACGGATCATTAGTTTTGGCACAATTACAATTTTATGCTCTAGCGATAGTCCTATTTCAATTTCTAAAACAGATTTTGAAAATAGAAGTACAGTACCACAAAACGTATATTCCCATTTTGCACTAAAATGCTGCGAAATGGGTGAAAAATGCTTGCAAACATGACTGAAAACGGCCGAGCTGGTGAAAGCGGTCAAGTGGTAGGAGTGAGCGGGAGATGAGGGGAAGCGTATTATCACGTAACCCGTTCATTATAAGAATACCCCTCATCTCCCGTACTCTCCTACTACTTGGCAGCTAACGCGGGCTCGGCCGTTTTCAGTCATGTTTGCTTGCATTTTTCACTCATTTCGCACCATTGTAGCGCAAAATGAGAATAATCGTTTTGTGGTACTATAATCTGTTTGAGAAATTGAAATCGGTCTATCACTAGAGCATGCAGGCACGCTGCAAGATAGTGCAAAAGAAATTAAATTGCAATTGTGCCGACAGCTCCTGTTTTGTGCACACATAAAGTATACATGATTCAATACTTTCATGAGAAAGGCCATCCTACTTCTTGAAAAATGGCGGAGTTATGAATTTTTCAAAAAATCGCAAAATTTTCCGGTCTTTTCAGTTTTTCTCCTTCACTAATGATCCAACAGGGTTGTGAAACATCCCATTTTATTCGTATTTCAATTATCAAAATTCTTCTCATTGGAGCAACCAGATTGCTCTATTACTTTTTATTTTATAAGCAAAACAATTTTTAAAAAAACACTTATTTTGTTATTGATATGTTTATAACAAATTAATAAATGACAGTTGCGAGTCGAACACATAACATAATTGTTGTTGTTAAATTTTTAAATATCAACAATTATGTTACACATAACATAATTGTTGTTGTTAAATTTTTAAATATCAACAATTATGTTATGTGTTCGACTCGCAACTGTCATTTATTAATTTGTTATAAACATTTCAATAACAAAATAAGTGTTTTTTTAAATTGTTTTGCTTATAAAATAAAAACTAATGGAGCAATCTGGTTGCTCATAATAAAACTACGGACTGTTTTTTATGTGATGGCATAGTCGGTTTCCTACTAGTATTTTTAAGTATTTTTATTAAAAACTCACTCATTTTATGCTCTATTGCTTGGTGTTATCATACGAGGTTTATCGGTCTCTTTTCTCAGCTAAACCATACCTATAGGTACTCTTTTTTGTAGTTCAATTTTGCATATCTACATTACATATATTCCATATCAAGACCATGGCATACATAAAATATCAGTTTGAAAGAACGTTTCTGTGCTTGAAACATCTTTTCTTGAGAAAATTGTCTACAATTATAATCGTTTCACCCCATATATGGATCTTTTCTTTCGATATGTCTGAATATCAAAACAATTAATTTCAAATTTCAATCATTTCACGGTCGGCGACATTCTCATTTCGTCTTTTGTTAAACTGAAAGTATTCATAAAATCATTCAATATTTCAATATAACTCTGTTCCATATACATAATTACACCATAAGATAATGTTATGCACTCCTTTTATGGGATAATTGTTACCAATGACCCGAATAATCTGATTGATTGATATTACATTATAAAATTATTTGAACTCAAATCGGTATTCCAACAGGAAGTTTGTTTAAACAAGAAGAAAATGGCATTATTATTGAGGATTATATGTCACTCATATGCAGATGAATTATTTATATGGCTCTGCACAGTTGTATGGTGGGCTGCCGTCATTCAGGCTCAATTATTGCAAGGTTTATTATTTGTTCACTGGTAAGATATTTTTACATTTCTATAATACTGCTTAGGCAACTGAGTATACACTGAGCAGATAAAACATGTTTTAATTCTGGAAATGATTGAATCACGAATAACATTATATAATGCATTTATTCGTCTATTGACATATAATATATCAAGTACAAATTGAAATCGCATCCACCCGATTTACCTACTAATCCGAATCAAATCATTTGAATTATTTCTTCAAAATGTCTTCTTTATATCGAGAGTTTTGTGTTATGACTTCAGATTGTATGATTGTATCAATGACATTTATTTGACACCCACGCGACCGTCTAGAAATAATTTTAAAAAATTCTGAATTTCAATATCATTATGTTGTCAGAATTTTTTTCAGGAAGAATATTAAAATATTCTATTGTTCTCTGTAAAAAAACAGCAAAATGTGAAGATCGATTTTTTTCCTCGTATTTTCCAGAGTGGCAGAAGGGGGTCTAATAAATGTTCCAAAATCAACTTTCACTTTCACGGTTAATTTTTTATTATTATCTGTCAAAAAAACCATTAAGTATAAATCTGTCAAATCAGTACTGTTTTTGACCTTGTATAGCGAAAGATCCCTTACTTCTAACTACTTTGTAAATTATTTTTGCAGTATACCTAGCATACTACTAAAAACCAAAGATGATGAAAGCTTAACAAATATAACTATGACTACCTCAAATAACCACAAATTTTTCTTTAAACCTGCTACAAAACCGGAAATCATAAACATTATTCTTAATCTAAAAAATACTAATTTTCAAGGGCACGATAAATTATCTACAAAGTTGTTGAAAAAATATGTGTCTTCAGTCTCAAAGCCCATAACATATTTGATAAACTGCTCTGTCGAGGAAGGTATGTTCCCAACAGCACTCAAAGTTGCAAAAATTAGACCTATCCATAAATTGAATAGTACCAGTGAAGTCGAAAATTTTAGACCAGTAGCAATACTCAGCCCTCTTTCGAAAGTCTATGAAAAATATGTTGCGAATGAAGTGCTCAATTTTATGGATACATTCAACCTATTTAACGTTGACGCATGGCTTTCAAAAAGGCAAATCTACTGTCAGTGCAATGATCAGACTTACGAATACCCTACACGAAGAACTGACAAAAGCAATAAAGTATTGGGTATTTTTTTTGATCTGAGTAAAGCTTTTGACCTTGTCAATCACAATATATTACTCGATAAGTTAGATAATTATGGTTTTAGAGGAATATCTCATAAAACCAAATAATTACAACTCCATTCAGAACCTTGGGTGTAGGATAATACGAAACAAGAAACGCTAATGGCGGATGTGAATAAAATAAATTTGAAGTAAATGCTCATACTTTCTTGAGACAGACTTTTTCGTTTAATAAAGAAATAAGAGAGAAAAATGTATAGTATGAGCTTTTACTAGATTTTATTTTTCTCACCCAATGCATTGGAGGTGCCTGTACATAAATTAAAAAGCACTAAATACTGTCCAAAGGAAATGGCTATAACTGTATTCAATCACCTATCAAATTGGTTCAGAAAGTATTCGCTGACAGAATTTAAGACAAAGTTAAAAATAATCTTGTCACAAAAGGCATGCTACTCATTGAAAGAATATTTTGTTTACAAAAACTTCAAATTACGTTTTATATATTTTTTAATAACCAATTATTTTAATATAGAATACAATAGAAGAGATAAATTTGTTGTGTAAGTGACTAAATGCTGGATATCCCTACTGCAATATTTTTATTTTGATATGTATATTTCACTTATTTCATCTTCATTATTGTGATTTTCGAAAAAGGACAATGTGTGTATATGTGCTTTTTATACAAATTTACATACAATTTTTGTAATTTATTTTTTCTCACTATTTATAGGATTATGACTTATTCTATATCTTATGTATGATCTCAAAGAACTAATATATATCTATCTATGTCTTTAGTGGACTACAAACAACAAGACTTTTGGAAACACTATTCGTGGTGTCTTCAAATGGGTGTTTCAATAATTCCATATTTACAACACTCATGATAAATATAGAAACGTTAGTTTCACGGCTTAAACGACACTAGCTACGCAAAATAATTATTCTAAATAGAGTTCACTCCATATACTCTTGAAATTTTCCCTTCAAAATATTGTCAGTCGCTCAAACTGTGTTACTGTACAAAATACCACTCGAGCAAGTTCTCGTTGTGTTTTTAAGCAAGACGTTTTTCGATACAGCATGGTGAAAGTATTTTTTGAAAATTCTGCATTTTGTCGAAATATTATTACTGAAAATCGAATAATTTTCGATTTTATAATCTTTCTCCACGATCATCACAGAATTTGCCAATTCTGAAATCAAATTTGATTACAGAATGCTGGAATCCTCTTTCTTGAGATTGAAGAAATATTCTGCAACACCTCTGCCCCCATGCAATTTAAATGTATTTACATTCTCTCTCTTGTGGTAGAATAATGTTCTCACACTGGTTAGCAATAATAACATTAGCCTTGACGCAGTTGATTGTCATCGTAGTGGCAAAATTTGAGTAAGTGTCAAAATTATTGCTGTCAGGTTTCCTATCTTTGATCGTGGAGAAAGTATAGTCTGCTACTCGGTTAGAATGAAAATTCGTGATGCTCGTGGTTCCTCACGCTCGCCTTCGGCTCGCGCTCGGAACTTTCCACTCGCATCGAATTTTCATTCTAACTTTGTTACAGAATATACTATTCCTTAACTGTAATCGAATTTGTTTACATTTTTTCCATTCTCATAATAACGATAAATCTCAGTCTCAAATTGACTTTTTCTTTTCACCTGACAATAAATAAAGTCCGCCGTCACATTAAATGATTGTTGCCTTTCGATCAATAGTTAATTGGCAATGAATGCACTTACTAGAGGAATTCAAGAAAACGAACAGTTGTTTACAAAAACAGGTGTTGACGCCAAAAATAGAGGATCTCTCTCAGACAGAAAGTCTGATCCCCGAGGCAACAGAACGCGATTTCAGTGATTAAGATTGATTATTACGACACTATGTAGTAGTAAGGAGTGGTTGACATTGGGCCACATACATACCATATGGTACTCGTTAAACGAATTTGATAATTGGTCGAGAAATGGGCGAAGGCAGAGGTGGACGAAATCGAGAAATAACTCTGTTATTACTCTAATCAACGAGTTGAAAAACTTAAAAAATAGAGATAAAGCTCCTAAAAATATGAGCGATGGCTCATTGGATAGGGAATGACCAATAGAAAAATGGTTCACAAGGATTTTACCGCACGTAAAAAATTGCGATTGCTATTAACAAAATAAGATGAAAAAAAAAAGGATTTAGTTTTTTGTTAATAACTCAAAAACTATTAATATTTAAGAATATCACAGAAAATTATTTTTCTGTAGCATTAAATGTGAATTTAAAATTTTGAATAAATTTTGGTTTCATGTAAACACTTGAAAGAATAAATCCCAATTGGAAAAAAAATGTGTGAGTATATTATTCAAAAAGTTATATTTGCGGGGTAGAAACATTTGTAAGTCACAAAGAACTTGTTCAGTTCGGGATTTTGGCATTGGATCTTATCTAATCGAAGAATCATAAAATAAAGTTTTTATTGACTCTATCAACCTTCAGAGATGCAAATTGAAACATTTGAATTGATAATAGAATAAACGAACGATAATAAACACAGAATAAAATATTACCAAAAATGCAAAAAAAAAACATAGTGCTGCTACAGCCTTACTCAAAGTAACAGATGATACATACATTGATAATGAAAGATAATTTGATTTGATACTACTTCAGCAAAGCATTTGATATCCTATAGTCTAGACCATGGCATCCTACTGAAGAATTTGAAATATTTTAGGTTGGATGATTTATCAACATGCTGTTTTAAAAATTATTTGAAAGAACGAAGAGAGTTGTTATAGGGGATAGGATGTATGATTTCAAAATGGTTCCACAGGGGAGCATTTTAGGCCCACTATTATTTTCTGCGTGTACTGAAAAAAGATATAGGGCTTATAGTTAATAAATATTTGTTTAGGTGCCTTTTATTTACAATGAATATAAATAAGAAAATTTTGTATTAGGTAATTTTATATAATATTAATAAACGCGATAATATAATTTACTATAATGAAGAATGAATTGTTTGGTTGAGGTCGATATGTTTATAATTAACAATATAAATGTATTCCTAATGAAATCATTTGTTGGGTAATATTACTAAAAATGTATTCATTAATAATTTTAAGTTTCGTCGCTTGTCATTAAGTCCTGTGGTGTGTCATTTGCGTTGTGTATATTAAGTATTTATTTATGTGTGATTGAAATGTAATTCAAAATCAAAGATGTATTCATAGTTATAGAAGTCACAATAACACTGATTTTATAATTATTATATGCTTGGTTTGTGCATCCATTCTTTTACATAATACAATCATAGATTCTGTTTTATTTGTTTTCGGAAAAAAAATTACAAAAACAGCTATATACAGGGTGTCAGGTAAACCTTGTACAATATTGAAACTGGTGATAGACCAGGTCATGACTGTTCAGAATATCGGAATTTCACCTCAGTAAAAATATCACCGTTTTCGAGATAATGGGCATTTTAAGAATTTCTGGAAAATCGCCACCTAACCTTGGATTTTTGGGACAAATTGGGACGAATCCAAATTTATTTGCTGCTGAAGACTACTGATGAGTGATGCTTCTAGACGCACAGAACAATTTTTCAGAAAGTGAAAACATTTTTCAAGAAATTAGGGTAAAATTACAGATTTGAGTTTCAACAATATTTTTTTAAAAAGTTTGACATTATTATCTGAAAGAAACATATCCAATTGGAAGTGTACGTTCATTTCAAAAGAATGCTCATTTTGTCCAGACTCTACCATGGTATAAAACAAACTATAATTATTTTTGGAAGAAGTGGTTTCCATTGAATTAGACGTGGTTTTAATCTAGGTTTCTATCAACTTTTATTCAAGAAAAAAAGGAAACTACCCAACACCAAAACTACGTCACAATCACACTCGACGCGCGTTTCGCCAACAAAGTTAGCATCTTCAGGAGCTAAAAGTAAGCTTTTAAGATTTTAAGATTGTGACGTAGTTTTAGTGTTTGAGTATTTTATTTTTTTCTTGAATTGTATTTACACCAAAGGTTCCTAAATATTCATTTATTTGATCAACTTTTATTCTTACGCCCAAAAATAATTTGATTTAGATTTTATCAAAATAAAATGTGGAAATAATTATTGATAATAAAGAATAGACTGCTTGGTAGCATTGAATAGTATGTCAATGAAATTAACTTTTCATGTAATTAGGCCTAATAAAATTATCGAAATTTAATGTTGATTATCCGACATGGCACCGATTAATACGAATTCTTGTGATAAATGTCGCAATTGTCCAACATCCAGATTCCAACGAAGTTTCAGACACCGACAGATATACAGGGTGTAACCAAATAAGTGCAAACTGTTTTAAGATATGAATCCTTGTCGAAAATTAAAAACTTTTGTTGAACAACTTGTGTCTATCGTAGTTTTTTTAAATTATTCCGCTTGTTTCATTCAGTGGTGTTTAATTCTTTGTCATGCCGTACATACGTTATACTCCCCGAGAATATGCGCATATGCACAACATTTATGGTGAATGTGGAGGTAGTGCTACTGCTGCAGCAGCGCTTTATGCAGAACTATATCCGATTGCACAATGCCGCTCATAGAATCGCTGATTTGGGGGCTATAACCTATAAAGGTTCTTCTTGAAAATATGTCGTCTCTGCGTACGAGTGGATGGAAAATAACATTTTTGTAATATAATTCAGTGCGATGTTGAATAATCGTTATTGTGGTTTATAGTTTATGTTGATTAAAAAAAACGTTGAATTAGTATTTACTTCATTACATCTCATTGAATGCTTCTAAGCAGTTGATTCGTTATTACTCATAATTATTTAATCATTTCATCTTGAAAGGATAAAAATAAAATACATTACTGACAAAGTCTAATGGAGTTGATTTTAGCTCAGAATAACATCACACTCTAATATTATCGAAATTCTACTCGTTCCAAAAATAATGATCGTATGTTTTATACCATAGTAAAGCCTGGACAAAATGGGCATTCTTTTGTAATGAATATCCAGTTCCACTTGGTTATGTTTTCCGAAAAACTGTTTCGTACGTCTGAAAGCATCACTCATCAGTAATCTTCAGCAGCAAAGATATTTAAATTCGTCCCAATTTGTATACATGGCATTGAAAAATCTAAGGTGAGGTTGTGATTTTCCAGAAATAGAAAAATGCTCATTATCTCGAAAACAGTGAGATTTTTACTAAGGTAAAATTCTGATATTCTGAACAGTCATGATCTGGTGTATCACCAGTTTCAATATTGTACAAGGTTTACCGGACACCCTGTATAACAAAATAGAGAAAACATTTTTTCTATTTTTTTTATAACACTTTTTAATATTATTTTTAATTTATACATGGCTGTTTTTCTAGTTTTTTTAGTTCTATTATAAAGATTTTTTTGTTTACCTATTGAGAAGTGTATATGTATATGATTTTTAAGAAGGAAATAATTTTTTAACTAATTATTTATTCAAGCAATCGAAATATAAAAAAAACGATTATAAACAATCAAAAAATGTATTTATGAATTTTTTTTTGAAATCATTGTTTTTATGGAAATAAAAAATTTTGTTGATTATATTTGTTAATTTGTTCATAACTAATTTATAAACAACTGACGGCAAAAAATTGTAACCAGCATCAATTACTGCCATTCTACCCTATGCTGTATCACTTCCGTTATGTTTAGCGGTCAGGTGTTATCCCAACTTAATGGCAAATTTCCAAAAGGTTGGGATAACGTCTGACCGCTAAACATATCGGAAGTGATACAGCATAGGGCTCATTGTTAGATGTAAAAACAGCAACAATAAAAGTTTCGTCAAAAAAATATTTAACAACATTGTTTGGAAATTTAATTTTTTTTTAGTTATAAATAATTATAATAAACAAAATAACAAACTTTTATAAACTTTCATCGTGTGATATTGTTAAGTAGGTATATTATAAGGGCTCCAGAAAATCAACAATTTATAGGTCAATCATCTGAACTTTTACGTCGTTGTTTATGAAAACAGAGACGTATTAACAATATTATAACTTTTGTATAATATACTTACAGATTGTTTTCCAATGGAGATTTATTCTTTCAAGTGTCCACGTGAAACCTTAGTTTATTCAAAATTTTAAATCAGCTTGCTTGGTTTGGTATTGCTTCGAATGATTTACATTTCAAATATTTCCCAAAATCGGATATATCTTGCAAGGGGTGTATTTTAGGTATAGGACATTATTCATGAACTTGATATCTTTTTTTTCGTAGTATCCAAAAATAATAGAATAGTGTTTGGTTTCCATTTGAAAAAATCGTTTTTCATCAGTTTTCTCGATGTTATGTTTTAGGTGAAAATTTCGACCACCCTGTAAATTATTTTCGAAAATTCGATGGACCTGTTCATGACTTGATGCTTAAGGTGTGATTCAGTGAAATTTCACATTTTCAACTGTTACTGTCTATGAGTTATGATTTTTTCGGAGTGGTGCTGTAACTGTCAAATTTTTCAGAAAAAAATCAATATCTCGAAAACTAACAAATTTGGGTATAGGCATTGTTATACAAAGTGGGCGTAAAATGTGCTGAGAAATTCAAAAATGTAATAAAATACAGGGTGTTCCATTTGAAATAAGGAAGTTGCCCTCAACTTCCGGTATAACGGACAGAAACCGGAAGTTGAAAATATTTTAGCTGAGAAGGCCATTTTGTAAAACCCACCACCATAAAATTTCAAGTTTTGATTTTGAATCGTTCTCCATATATTCCTAACGAACGCTCATCAAACACACGTTTTGAAATTAAGTGAAACATTAGATGTTGTTTTAATTTAACAATAAGTTCGCCGGAGGAAATCTACGTTGCGAGTATGACGGATGATTTATGTTTTTCTCTCCTAGGTTCTCCCATAAATTTGTATTTTTCTATTGGAGCATTAATGGTGTTACACCGCTGAGAAACATATACATCAGTATAACTGTGAAACGTTAATTATTGGGTATTGCAAAAGATATGGAAGATAAGGAGCGGTGAACCGGGTTTTTTTCTTAAGTTGAGAATTGTTTATAATGAATGTATGAGATCCGTTGATTATGACTCCTGCAGGGTAATGTTCACATTTGAGGACGATTTGTGAGCTTTTGAATACCGATAGCATATAATAATGTCACACCAGTTTCGCTGTAATGTTGAATAAACAATAGAGGAGGAAAGTGATAACGTCACAAATGTCATTCTTGTCAAAAACTGATTCCAAACAAACCTCCATCGAATTTACATCAGCTTGTCCGATATTCCGATATTGTTTCCGTTAAGGTTTTTCAACTTCTTTTGCATGAGGAAACAAAATCCAAACAACCAAACACAAACTAAATAAGCAAATCAGCAAATCATCAACAGAGAATGTCACCTAAAATTCTTTGTTTGGAATCAGTTTTTGACAAGTATGACATTTGTGACGACACACTTTCCTCGTCTATTGAAATTATTAAAGTCTCACTAGTTTTATCGAGAGACAATCAAACCATTTCTCAAAAGTTTTAAGAAAAATTAAATCTGTGGCACAGATATTAGGGGCAACTCAACGTCGTCCTATGGACCAGAATATCACAATATGACCTTGGTAAAATATTGATAGTTTTGAAGATAGTGGCAGTGTTATGAATTTCGTGAGAATCGAAACCTTTGATCAGTATTTCGAATGCCACAGGTACAAAACTTCATAGTTTAAGATTCTAATTTTTGTTATGCAACCTTTGATAACCCTTCTATTGATTAAAATCCATAATAAAAATATTGGTGCAATACCTTTGGAGAGAAAAAATAGTATATTGTGTATCTACTATTAAAAGCAATACATTCCCGGACGACAATGTAAATTGTTGGCCGAGGCGTTAAGCCGAGGCCAACAAGCATTGAAGTCTGGGAATGTGCTTTTACTACGAGGTAAACATACTATTTTTTCTGAAATCGCAATCAGCATTATCAAAAACTAAGCAATTCTACATATTGTTTGCGTGAATTCAATAACTGTCTAAAATGTAAACAAGCCGGCAAAAATATTACCGTATCGTTTTCGATACGGGAAAGTACTTTTTCTGAAATCGTTCAAGAATGCTCACATTCTCGGAGCAACTTCAGGCCTCAATATACGCTAATCTAGTATTTTAGTCCGTTGCTAAGCAACGAACTTTTCCGGACCGTTTTCGGACCTAAACGGTACAGGAAAGTACTTTCCCGTATCAAAAACGATACGGGAAAATTTTTGCCGGCTTGTTTACATTTTAGACAGTTATTGAATTCACGCAAACAATATGTAGAATTCGCTAGTTTTTGATAATGCTGATTGCGATTTCAGAAAAAATAGTCCCTCGTAGTAAAAGCACATTCCCAGACTTCAATGCTTGTTGGCCTCGGCTTAACGCCTCGGCCAACAATTTACATTGTCGTCCGGGAATGTATTGCTTTTACTACTAGATCCACAATATACTATTCCCGTGCCGTTTAGGTCCGAAAACGGTCTGGGAAAGTTCGTTGCTTAGCAACGGACTAAAATACTAGATTAGCGTATTTTGAGGCCTGGCTCCGAGAAAGTGGGCATTCTTGAACGATTTCAGAAAAACATATTTGCCCGATTCACGAGTTAATTTATTTTATTAGCTTACTTAAGACTATTATCATACTGTAAACAAAATCAACACTCGAACCTGGCAAGTTATTTCAAAAAATTGCTCATTCTGTGTATAAATTGTTCATAACGCAATTGTGCAAAAACTTCACATCAGACAAAAACCATTTTCCGCACAGTTGAACTTCGTGTTTATTATCTATCAGTTTCCTCAATATTGTTTGTCCAACTTCAGGTTTATAAACATTAAGAATTTTTGAAAAATGGTCTCTTTTTCGAAGTTTTCCCGGATTTTCTCAGTGAGAAATGCACCGATCTGAAAATCCATTTTGTAGGTTTTATAAATCTTTAGAACAGTTCCATTGACTGTAAAACGATTCCTCCAATACTTTTCGAGATATTTGCAAAAAAACATAAAAGTTGAAATTTTTTTCGCTATATCTTGGTTAAAGAATTCCACAAAGGGGTTTCCATTTACGAACTATCGTATAAAAAGTAGTATAGGCCGCTTGCGTCTTTTTTTGTGTGAAAAGAGCCTCTTATTTTTATCTACAGTTTGTCCTAATGATCTATTCTGAACTTTCGTCGTTCAGTAGTGGGCACTTTGGATAACGCATACACCTGATATCTAGCGACACATGACTCATATCTTTAGTAGAAACTGTTTTGTTTTTTATCGTCAGAACATGTTTCTTATTCCTCTCCTTTTAATTCGTTTGGCGTGATTATTTTTATGGCCATTTCCTTGCTCATGTTTTGTTCCATCCAAGACGAATTCGATTATCCGTTGGCATTGAGAATATCTTTATGAGTTCTATAGCGAGTAATGACACCATTACAAGATTCGCGGAATTCACATAATTTTCTTACGAGGGCTGGAGATTCGTTTGAATGTTTGTTAGCTACATTCATCCCATTTTTTATGTCATTGGGATATTTTGATTTATATCATATTGCATCGCACTAAACGAGATGATCATTATGGAGATCAAGGTGGGCCCAATAAAAGATTCAGCTGAAAGATTAAGTGCTTGACAGATGAGCAAAGGACCCCTCACATTTTCTATGTAAAATGGCTTTCGCTTAATTTTTTTATGTTCTACATCCTGACATTCGTATCATACAGGGTGAGTCAGAATAACTCCGTATACAGATTCCCTACCTTTTTTCGAAGTGAAAAGATTTCATCAAGGTATGTCCTCTGAGATACATGGTGTCGAAACTACGAAAAAAAATTGACATTCATTTGTTTTTCTCCAAAACTACTGAAAGAAAAAAAATTAACTTTAGTATACTAATCGAGGTTTATCAAAGTTATTATTCTCAATTTTCGTATGGCTATATTTTCCTTCATATTCTGTGTAATGTATAACGAATTTCCTCAGACACAACTTATTTTATTTATATTTTGTTCTTTCGTTAAAATAACCTACACTAAAAATTCTACTGTTTACGAATCCAAATACCTCAGTGATAAACATTTAATTGAAGCTATGCTCAACACAAAATAAGTATAATCAATTTTCGAACGTCCGTGGAGCAAATGCAGTAATATACATGGTGTCAGTTTTCAATATAAGCGGCAACGCCGTGGCGGTAAATATATTTTAGATCGAAATAGCAGAATTAATAATTATCCAAGAAATCAAATTTTTAAAATAATCCTATGACCCATTCTCCGTAAACCAGAACAGATCAAATCTGTGCCATATAAAGTATGAGATTTTGATGTTTAATAGTATTTGGCATCAATCAAGAAGACCAAAATAAAGTGACAACCGACGCTGGACACTGTGAGATTGATTTTTCTGGAAAAGGAAAATGCTTCTGCTTTGGCTTGTGTCAGTCAAACTATTTGATCGCTATTCGAAAAATAATCAGATCTTGGTTTATGGCATCTACCTTCATCTACCTTCATCTCCAGTTCTTTTCTGACTAAAGTACTCTCCAGCCGCAAATATATTTAAGGGACAAGAGGTTTTTTCCATTACATAATTAGTTATATGAAGTGAATGGACAGTGGCGGATCCAGGTTACTGGTTAGGGGGGAGTAACTAATATAAAAATTCTCACATAAGAAAAGTAAAATACGAATATTTTTCCAATAGACATATGAAATAATAAAAACAAACAATAAAGTTCGATATGTTACAAAAATGAGATGATAATATATTCCCAGTCATTAATACTTACTCAACATAAAAATAATTGAAAAAAATTTAAAAGTGCCAGTCAGCATATCAATGATAAATAATACAAACTACGTTCCGCAAATTCATAAGCCTTCATGAAACATACGACAAGACACACATTATTTTTGTTATAAAAAATTGTCTTCATTTGTAATTAAATCGCCGTCTTTCCCAAACAATTTCGAAAAGGTAAACAGGGAACTGATTGTTGTTTGGTTTGTTGAAATAAACACGAAACTTTGTGAAAACAATACAAAATTCACAATATAAACCCTTTGAACTCCGAAAATCAGTTGAATTGTTTGGAGGATACATATAACACCTCACTCTTTCCTACATTTTTTGTGTAGAGGGAATGGTAGTTTATGATTACATTTAAATAAATTTTATTTTTTTAAATAACGCATGTATTTTTACGTGAAGGTTCCTATATCTATATAGATTCATGGAACATAGGAGAGACTTAGGAAAATTAACTATTGCCCAGCCTCCGCTTGATGAAGAACGGCAAGCAAAAAGCAATAATTTTTTTGCTCTTCGACGTAACGATAATTATTGTCATTGAAACATTCCTATGGTATTGACATTTAATGAATTACACCAGTAATGTCTAAAACTATTTCAGCTTGTAATCCGTACACTTTCCACAACCCACTAATTTCGCGTATGTAGTATAAAACACAAGACTATCCTTACTCATTGCCGGACAATTTCTCCAATTTTTTTTATTCTTCCTATTTTCCATGTGCAGTGAGAACTAGTGTATTCTGCAGTCCCAAAATCCAGCTGATCTTCAAGGGATATCTCTACTTTTCAACAAGTTGTATTTAATTCTTCACTGCACTCCGTGCACATCCACATCATCTGTTGATGTTGATGTCTGGAATGCTGCAACCCCAATATCCAGTTGATCTATTTACAAGGGATTACTGGTATTTCTCATGTTCGGCAAAATGTATTGCATTCTATGCTGAACTCTAACAGCTCACTATTTCTAATTCAGCTTTGGTAAGTGTTACTTTACAACTGGGCCGTGGTGGTCGTGCTGGTAGAGCGTTCGCCTCTCAGGCGAATGGTCGAGGGTTCAAATCCGAGCATTTTCATCAGTCTCGTGCATGGCATCACACGTTAAAAGGTAAGGGCTGCGTAAGGGCTAGCTCACACAAGTCTCTCGAAGACTTCTGAGGGTTGAGCGTATAGGGGTGCAAGCGATTGAAGGGAATAACAATTTTAACAATTTTTTTAACTGATTCGTAAATTATTTTTCAACAGTTTTAGGCCTCTTGATGAAAAATTGATCTAATGTGGCATTGACTCTTTTTTTAGTCATTGTTTTATGAAAAATCAATATATTGAAAATCAATTTTGTGAGCACAATATACATAATGTTGCCAGTAAAAAAGTATTCCAGAAGATGGCACGCTAGTAGATCGCAAGACGTTTGATTTCTCTTTGCAAGTAGCACGATTTCGTAAAGCAGGTGGAAGGGAAAAAGCAAGGTCTTCTTGTCACATTTCCTTCAACAAACTATTACTCGCTCCATAAACGTGACATCTACTAATCCAGTCTTTTACCCATGATCTTCTGTCTCTTTTCCTTTTCATACTTCTTAAATGTATCAGTTCAATTATGCATTGTGTTGCTTATAACAATACAATACTATTCAATTCACTTCTCAACTGAGAATTTTCCATTTTCAACAAATCAATTCAACACACTACAACAATTTTACTATGCTGAGCATAGCTACTGAAGAGACGATTTCAGAAACTGGCATGTTCACAACTAGCTTGTGTATTTTGTGTACTCCTACGACAAGTAGTTAGCATACAAGTTACTGACCACTGGCATACTATTTTAATGGCATGTGTATTCTCGTCGTACGAAATGCAACAGATCTGTTGGGTCGGGTCGGCAAATATTCGAGTCCAATAAGAGGCTTGTTATGGACATTGCATCTGAATTCTGAAAACTGGAAACGCAGTTCAGAGTTATAGTATGCCTCTTGGGTGAAAGCTGATGATTCAGCTCTCAAACTATGAAAATGTCGGGCGAATCTTGGGGGCAATTACCCCATGGATCCGCCACTGATAATGAAGTCAGAAAAGGAGCAGCTTCCGGTAAATTATTTGTGGAAGATTTGAAAAATATGTATTTTTACTGAATTGGGGTGAGAAGCTGCGTTGTACTAAGTATACAATTTCATTCATTAACGTGACGTAACTACCATATCTGCCACTTTTTTATGTACCTAATTGCCGCCTTCACCGATGATTTCGAGGTCAGGACATTGATTTAATGAACTTTGAAACTCGTGCATCATTACCCTGGCATAAATAAATATCTGATATGACACGAGAATCCTCTAACAGTGGTAACAGTATCGTCAACAAAACAATAAACAAGCAAGACGAAATTATGACCTAATGATCTTGAGGAAAAAACACGGATAAAACGACTCTTACGCAATACGCGATATAATTGTCGGTAAATTTCTAATGGCAATGATTGTTGATCGCAAACTGGATTACGGCAATCTTGTACCGTAATGTGTGAGCAATGTCAGCCACTGTTCGACGAGATAAAAAACATCAAACGTTCGTTGTATGCGTTTCCTGGCTAGGGTTACATACCAAATGTCACAGAGAGTGCGGTTCCAAGAATCTTTAAACGTCTTCATCCGCTCATTGCAATTCACTGTTGCTCCAGAAGAATTAGACAGAATGGCCGAAAAATATATATTTTGTTATGAATGTAAAAATAAAATGCTCAAAAAAATTCAAACTTTATTAAAAAACAGCAGAGAACCCAAGCAGATACTATACATCTAATATAAAGTTATTTACCATATCAGCAGAAAATCATAGTTTCAATCAAAACCAGCATTTCAAAATTTGATACAAAAACATCAGAGTACGAATCCAGTCTACGCAGCTAGTAGAATACTTCCAAGAACAGCAGTTTTTCCTAAAAAGAATTTTATATTAGAAACCGAATACATAAACAAACAAACAAAGCAAATCGGAAAGCACAGAAAAAGTTAAATAAAATATTAAATTTAAAGAAAATTAGCAATCAAATGCAAAAATAAAATAAAAACACTCAGTATATGCAATTTAGTAGATAGTCAATTTTACACGTACATTTCAACAATAAGAAACTAGGACAGAAATGTCAAATCATGAATCAAAATAGCAACTTGGTAAAATTAGAACATAGAGTATAAAATGAGAAAGCTTTTAAAAAATATAGGAATAACATAGGAATAAGAAAAATTGTAAATAGTTGTAAGTAGTTATAACAAAATTTCAAAAGAAATGCCCAATAAAATGAAACTGATCACGAGTACTAAGAAAAACTGTGGGGAGACTGAGAAACGGTAACCAAGAGGTTGTTGATAAAAAGGGGTGGAGAAGATTATCCAGAAAAGAAAGCATTGTTTGTGTTTTGGCAATTTAAATTTCAACAAAATTAGAAGAAAAAGGCCTTTCCACCAACAAATTTCTTCGGATTCGTGTTCGGGAGATAAAACTACGTCAGTAACAACGCTTTTTTTGAGGTGGAGTCCACTAAACTCACCTTATTTACCCATAGTCTTAACCTTCCACCCATAGTGATCAACATGCTTCCACCAGCATAAAAACATAAAGCTAATAACAGTTGTTGGATTGGATTGACTGCTGTTGTAGCTCTAGATAAAAAAAGTTGATGATTATTTACTTTTTTTGGAGTTATTTTTCAATGGGAAACCTAGATATGTTGTTACCTTCGCAAAATCATATTAAAACAGTTAGACACAAGCCCATATAACAAATTTGAGAGGGTCATTTGACCCAGCATGAAACATACTCAGAACGATGCTGCAAATGAAAAAATAACTTTGGTCACTATGCCGTCAATTCTTGGTGGTGCAAATGACTGTAATAATAATAATAATAATAATTTTTCATCTGAAGATGAGCTTTTCCGACAAAGTAATCATGTACGGCGTTCCTCACGTTGGTAGATTATGAAATAATAATCTCCTAGAACCTACTACCGTGCAAAAATAATGGGACTGGAAGCCAGGAAACGTTTTCAAATTCAGAAAATTTAAAAAAAAATTCTGGATTCCGGTCCCATTATTTTTGTACGGCAGTAGGTTCTAGGAGATTATTATTTCATAATCTTCCAACGTGAGGAATGCCGTACAGGAATATTTTGTCGGAAAAGCACTTCTTCAGATGAAAAATATGTATTATTATTATTACAGTCATTTGCACCACCAAGAATTGACGGCATAGTGACTAAAGTTATTTTTTCATATAGCAGCATCGTTCTGAATATGTTTCATGTATCTTCTTCATTGTCATCATCTGTTTCAGAAAATATATTTCTTCCTTCAAACACATTCATGTTCAAGATTTCTTATCGTTTTTCACTTATTTTAAATCGACCTGATAAAAACAAAGTTTGGTTAGATGTATCACATCCTTCAAAGCCTTTTATAAAATATGCAAACAGTAACACATATTTATTCTATTGGTAAGCCTAACAAGAAGTCAGAAAACACGTATTTTCCTCTAACAACCGGATTAGCTTAACAGATCACAGTTTGACAAGAAATACAAAACCAGGCCTGAGGACAATAATACGCTTGCAGCATTTTTTGATGATACTGCCATCTTAGCCGAAAAAAATATCAGGAAGAAGCCAAGCAGAAAATTATCAGTATCTGTAGACTTTTCAAGGAATAGAATCTACCCAAACACCAGAACTACGTCAATTTTACTCAACGCCCGTTTTTTTTTTTGAGAAAATAAGCATATTTAGGAACTCCGTTTCTTATTTTGTTACCTAATTCTCATGGAGTAATTTACGAACATCTTTTATTGAGTCATTTTGCTGGGTCTATGGAGATCTTTGTAACAAGCTCGGCTTCGCTGAATTTAGCCAAGAAAATGCTTCATTCTATGATTGATGACGATGATTGTCGTCATGTTTTTGAAAGCTTTGTTTCCTTCAGTTCTTGTCATGTTGAATCATTTTTGCTATTCCATAACTAATAAAATGTTGAGCTCACCCTCGCTATACAAATTATTAAAAAATCATTTCATCTTATAGCCCGTCAGCACGGTGCCAAAATGTGTAATGATTTTATAACGTATGTCCTTTATGGTTTTGGTATAGTTATAAATATAATAATGAATGAACAAGCAAAATTAGCGCTTGTCCGTGAAACATAACAATAATAATAATGTTGTTATTATTATACTTCATTTTCTCAAAGACATCCATAAATAATCCAATCATCTTAGTGAAACTTAGGTAAGAATCTCGGAATTTGAGATACCCAGCTGAATATTTGTATAAACTTGTATTTTGGCATTCTAAAAGTTGTCTCAAAACCTACATGGTAGGGTGTACGCGTCTATTAAAATTTGAGAGCAAAGGTCACAAAAATCGACATTTTGCGTATTTTTTGCAAATATCTCATTTCCTACGGGTTTTTTGCTATTAATATTCATTATCAATATTGAAGAGAACTAAATTCCCTACAACTTTTGTTTCAAATTTTTTTTTATAACTTGAATCGTTTTCGAGATTGAGGGCTGAGAGCGCGCGGTTAGAGCATAATGTAAGGTCAGCCGGTATAGTCCCGGTCAAAATACACTATATAAAGTTTAATGATTATTGATAAATGAATAATTGATAATAATTTTCATTTGTTATCAAATATTACATTATATTTAATCATTTTTTCATCAATTGAATCTATCTATCCAATAATACTTACAACCGATTCCTAAAATCAAAAAAATAATTAAGGGACAAACTTTAATTACATTTTGATTTTATACTCATTTCCACTAATTATAATTTATATAATTTAAGTAAACTTTTAAATTCTTTCATAATGTTAAAACTTATACTTGGGATTTATACCTGGACATTAGCATGGGCCGTGGTGGTCGGCTGGTAAAAGCGTACGCCTCGCAAGCGTGTGGTCGTGGGTTCGATTCACCGGTCTCGTGCATGGCATCACACGTTAAAAGGTAAGGGCTGCGTCTTCCCAAGACTCGGAAGTCTCTCGAAGACTTCCGAGGGTTGCGCGTAGGGATGCAATCGGTTGACGGAAATAACAATTTTAACAATTTTATCAATTTTAACAAAATTAGGACCCTTTTTATATAGTACGAACCTTTCTATTTATATCCAGTAGGGACAGATGATCAATTCTATTGTATAGTTATGCTCGTCATCTTTTTCAAGGAACTACTTTCCACTAACCTTGGTTATTCATTTAGTCCTGAATCGTATCTTGGTAACCAAGGACGAACAATTTCAAGAGCTGTGGCATCAACAAGACATTTTCTTTAAAAAAGTCGGCAAAGGAAATTTAAAAACAAAAATATACTCTTTCAAAAGTTTTGATAACCATCTTCGTTCGAAGAAACATATTTTGTTTCTGCACGCCTTAAGTGGCTGTGATACGACATCTGCGCTTTTTAAAAAAGGAAAAAAAACGTTTCTAAAAGCATTTGAGAAACTGCCGAATTTTGACCAACTTGCAGCAGCATTTGAAGAAGAAAACTGTCCGGATCAAAGATTATTTGAGACTGGAATTCAAATCTTGTCAGCAGTCTATAAATAATGCTCCAAAATCCGTGGACAGTATCATCTTCGTTATGTACACTACGTAAAGTCTACGAAACTGAATAAACCGGTGCAGTTATCACCTATTCAACCAATAAGTGCAGCAGCTCACCAACATTTCAATCTTGTTTATTATCTAGTTCAAACTTGGTTAGGGCATGATTTGGAACCCCAGGAGTGGGGTTGGACAATGCGTAACGGATTCCTGGAACCTATCCCCACCATTTTAGCACCTGCTCCAGAGGAATTGCTCAACACCATCTTCTGCAACTGCAAAAGTGGTTGTGGTTCGCGTTGTGGATCCAGGAAATCGGGGTTGCAGTGCTCTTTAGCTTGTGGCCACTGTAATGGGCAAGCTTGTCTCAATTCTCCACCATGTCAGAGTGATGTAAATGAAGACAGAACCTTTGACGCCGATATCATGGACGACCTGGAGATAAATGTCGCCGACGATGATATAGAAGAAGAATTCGAAACAACACAGCGGTTGGGAGACGACGATGAAGAAGGAGATAATTAAAATTATAATAAGTTGCAGTTCATGTAATTTTTATTCTATTCGGAATAGAATTGTATTTTTAATAAAATCATAAATTAGGAATTTATTTCTTCCTTTTTTTTATTATTACGGAGTTATTAATATAAATTACAATACAATCAAAATATAATTTAAGTATTTTCCTTAACAATTCTATAACTTACACGGCAGGTAATTGTTATCAAATAAACTAATACTCAATTAAAAATAGATACCAAATTTAAAAAAGTTATTAAATTAAATAATGTAATATTTGATAACAAATGAAAATTATTATTAAATACTCATTTATCAATAATTGATAAACTTTATGTAGCATGTTTTGAACGTAACTATACCGGTTGACCTTACATTATGCTCTAACCACGCGCTCTCCGCCGTCTATCTCGAAAACGATTCAATGTATAAAAAAATTTTAGAAACAAAAGTTGTAGGGAATTTAATTCTCTACAAAATTGATCATGAATACAAATAGCGAAAGACCCATAGGAAATGAGATATTTGCAAAAAATATGCAAAATATCGATTTTTGTGACTTTGACCTCAAATTTTAATAGACGCGTACACCCTACCATGTAGGTTTTGAGACAACTTTTAGAATACCAAAATACGAGTTTATACAAAAATTCAGCTGGGTATCTCAAATTCCGAGATTCTTTCCTAATTTATTGGACTAAATCACGTATAGATTCAACAATTCCCCATTTCTCAACACATTTGAGAGCATTTGGTGACTCTTCGGATCCACGCGACACGTAGGCCGATCGGTTTCCGTCTGATTTTTATTCGATGAAATATTGTTTGGTATGATTGGCATACGCTAAAGTTATGGTGAAGGTGATGGTGAAGCGGTAAAATAGTTTTTGTTCTCACTGAGTACCACGGGCGGCGTCCCATGTCCTATTTTCGACCTAAAAGTCATTTATGAATTTGTCACGTTTAAACATTTTCAAATTTTTTGTCATAATGTCAGCAACCATTTCATCACTTGTTACATGTGTCAATCCAATATTTGGATTTATAGTCCGCAAGCCCTCGTACAAAATCTTAGGTGATAACCAGCAAGTTGTACCTTTGTATACTGTTTAAGTATGCCAAGTAAGACAAGATTTCGCAAAGAAGAAACCTTGATAATGGTAAGTTTTCCTTTGGCTTTCTCAAAAACATGTCAATTTCGCATTTATATGTAAGGTAATGGACCAGCATTTAGTTTTCAAGTTAAAGTGAAAGATATTTACTAAAATTAATCTAAAAAAAATTGTCTGACAAAAAGTTTAGGTACTTTTAGTTTGTCCGCCACTCTAAACGTGTCGATTTCATGACTTGTAGGTTGGCAACAACCAGCAATCTGAGTTTTCTAGGAGCATGCAATAATCAAATGAGATTTTCAATGGCACCATTGTCCGACAAAATTAATAGGGATCTTCAGCAGTCCGACGCTCCAAAGATGTCGATTTGACGACAACAATGTTGGTGATAACCAGCTGTCGGACAAAAGTGGCAACTGAGAAAAAAATATAATACTTATCGGAAGTATCGATTGTCCCACAAAAATATTGGACTGTTTTGCCTGTCCGACAACAAATGTTGAAATTTTTTTATTTCAATATTTCTCGCGATAGAAGTAAAAATTCAAAATTATATAAAAATACAATGTTGCTTTACAGTTTATTTCTTAACTTGAAAAATAAATAAACATGAATTTTTATAAAGAAAAGAATCATTCATCATCTTCTTCTTCAGTAGATTCTTCGCTCGCACTCAAAGTATCACTTTCATCGCTTGTCTCGGATTCTGACTGTGCTGCACTGGCAGAGTGGACGCCATCTAAGTCTATATTAAGATCGAAATATTTATACAGTATGTCCAATTGAGTCGCCACCATATGGAAAACTTCTTTATTTTTAATTTTAGTAAAAAAACTCATTGTTCATAAATGGTTCTACATGGTCTTAAATCTAATATGCAACCATCAAATATAAAAAAAATTCAGTTGTATGCGAGGTTTCTTAAAAAATATGAATTCGATGCTAGAGTAAAGTACCTTTATTTTTGACAATTCGCGAAATGCGTTCCTGCTAGATGGCGCTCAGATTTTAGGCACGAAACAGTGTAATGGTGATCAGCCTCCAAATTCCATAAGAGACCATAGTGTTTAATTTTATTCTAATTCAAATTTGAATAAATTGCTGAAGATGTTGAAAATTGAAACTATTTAATCAGACATTTTCGTCTTGCCACTTTTTGCCTAACTCTTTGTTTTCAATCTATGGGAAAATAATGTAATGAAACTTTGTGTTTGGTACTAAGCATTAAGCATTGGGGCACCGAGCAAATAAACCAGTTTCAAATTATCTGATTTCGAAACTATGAACACCAAAGAATATCATCAAACTCATGTCGATTATGTATAGATCTATTATCTATTTAATATAAAAAGACTTCACTACAATATTTTCATCGGCAGAGAGAAGAGGCGAAATACATTGCGATTACAAAACAAATTATTCGGATATTTTTATCTTTCTATTTGTTTTTCAGGAATAAACAGCCTGTAGCCTGTATATGTTTACATGCCTAAATGTGTGGGATATTGTATAGCTTGGTGGTTTTGGTTAGTGTTTATATATAAAAAGTAAAATTTTAATATTTTTTTGGCAGTTTTCAACAAATTTACCAACTTTATTGTCGGACAAGTATATCGTTGTCTTATATATTCTATTTCTTTGAAAAAAGTCAAGACAACATTGCTGGTTATCACCAACATTGTTGTCGTCAAATCGACATCTTTGGAGCGTCGGACTGCTGAAGTTCCCTATTAATTTTGTCGGACAATGGTGCCATTGAAAATCTCATTTAATTATTGTATGCTCCTAGAAAACTCAGATTGCTGGCTATCGCCAACCTACAAGTCGTGAAATCGATACGTTTAGACTGGCGGACAAACTAGAAGTACCTGAACTTTTTGTCGGACAATTTTTGTTTAAATTAATTTTGGTAAATATCTTTCACTTTAACTTAAAAACTAAATGCTGGTCATTACCTTACATATAAATGCGAAAATGACATGTTTTACAAAAAGTCAAAGAAAAATGTACCACTATCAAGGATTCCTCTTTGCGAAATCTTGTCGGACTTGGCATACTTAAACAGTATACAAAGTTACAACTTCATGGTTATCACCTAAGATTTTGTACGAGGGCTTGCGGACTATTAGTGTAGTCTCTCTTACGGCAGCTAAGATAAGGACATCCTGCAAGGAGAAGACGCCGACTGAGTTTATGATGGTTTTGGTAAATCTTTCTTATGGTGATCCTGATTCTTGAATCTCCCTGTATAAAGATTATTGTGGAACTAGTGAGAAACTGTGGAGCAAATACCATTGGGTGTGAGTTCACATTGCTTAGTGTGTGGAAGCACCGACACCATTGGAGAGAAGGGCATTTTGACCCTGTCCAATTTATTCGTTATATTTATTATGATTTGTAGTGGATATTTTGCAAGTAATTAGAGATCGAATTAAAAAATGAATTGTGTGTATACCAATGCCAGTTTCAAATTAATCTGTCTCGAATGAATAATTGAGTGACATTCATGTACGTGAACCGAATTTCGTTCAACTTTCTCCCTATCAATGTGAAATTCGTGAGGAATACTCCGATGATTTACCTTTTAACCCGTTTTTTTAAATGCAGAGTGAAACCATATGCATCTCGACTCTGAACTCGTTTTAATTAATCAAGACTAAAAAGGTTTATGATTTCTATCATGAATGGTATTCGTTGGATAAGTCAAAGAGGATTCGTATTATATAAAAATGAAAGGCATATTATAATTGTTGTGAGAATCACTGAAACTCACTTTTCAGCAACAGTTTCTTTTTTAATTTGTGGAAGAATAATCCACAAAAGAAATAACGACAGCAAAAATTATATTATATTGACAGACTACAAAATCAATAATAATTCATTCAATTACATGGAAACATAAATAAAATATATCAGTACCTACTTCGGTATATAAAAAAAAACATTCAGAATAACTTCAACACTCCCACTTTCTGGATGTTTTGGTTACTTCCTGTGTTCTCTGTGTTATATAAAGGTCAAAAATTCTTCTTAACACCCAACAGTTCAAGCAAATACTGAAAAGTCTTTTTACATAACGCCTTTGTAAAAATGTCAGCCTGCTGTTCTGTAGTAGAAATGTATTCTGGGAATATACTTCTTTCTTCGTATTTTTCTCTGATGAAATGTAGACGAACATCAACATGCTTTGTCCGACTATGAAATTCGGGGTTCTTGATAAGTCTAATTGCACTCTGGTTGTCAATATATAATGGCGTAGGTTTTGTTACATGCTGATCAATATCTTCCAAGAGTTGTTGCAACCAGATTGCTTCTCTAGCAGCATTTGATGCAGCCACATATTCAGACTCTGTTGTTGATAGTGTAACACTACTCTGACGTTTGCTGGCCCAAGTAACAGGACCGGAACTAATTTTGAAGACATATCCAGTAGTAGATCGCCTTGTTTCTGAATCACCAGCATAATCTGCGTCTGAATATCCAGTCAATAGTGGTAAATTTGGTGTTTTCTGGTACCTGATGCCATATTCTGCTGTTCCTTTCAAATATCTCATGATTCTTTTTACTGCATTCCAGTGAGCGTTGGTATGCTTGATGAGATAACGACTCACAACTCCCACTGCATGCATAATGTCTGGTCTGCTTACGATAGCGGCGAACATAAGAGACCCAACTGCTTGTCGATAGGGAACTTCATTTTCTTCTAGATATGGCCCAGTTTCAGCGGATAAATTACTATGTGGATCCAAGGGAGTACAAGCAATTTTAGCATCTTCCATTCCAAAACGGTTTATGAGTTGTCTGACATAACTTGACTGACTGATGGAAATTGAATTGTCACTGTCACTCCGTTTGATTTCTAATCCCACAAAGTAGGTCGGTTCACTTACAGTTATTTCGAATGTTGTTTGTAGTTCTGATAGAACAATTCGAATTGCTTCTGCACTGGACGAAAAAATCAGTCCATCATCTACATAGATCACCAGTAAAAGTTTTGCTCCACGAAAGTTGCAACGATAAACACATTTATCAGCTTCTGATTGAATGAAGCCAAAATTGCTCAGGAAATCATTGAATTTCTTGTTCCAGCATCTTGGAGCTTGCTTCAATCCATAAAACGACTTCTTGAGCCTATAAACCGCATCATTTTTCATATCACGAGGAAGTTTCAGGTATATTTCTTCCTCAAGGTTGCCATGAAGAAATGCCGTTTTTACATCAAACTGCATCATATGTAAGTTGTTTTCTGCTACAATGGCTAGCAAAACTCGTATAGAATCATATCTGGTGGTTGGTGAGAATATCTCTGAATAATCTACACCTTTGATCTGGGAGAAACCTTTCGCTACCAGCCGAGCTTTGTAGCGGTTTATTGATCCATCAGGGTTTCTTTTCACTCTGAAAACCCACTTTGAGTGAATCGGCCTTTTTTCTGGTGGAAGTTCTGTTTTCTCCCAAGTATCATTTTTCTCTAGAGCTATTAGTTCATCAGAGATTGCTTGCTTCCATTCTTTTGAATCTTTCGATTTCAAAGCTTCTTCGTATGTACCAGGTAAATCAACCTCGACTAAATTGAGTTCAAAATCATGGAATCTGGCTGGTGGACGAATAGTTCTTTGGGATTGTCGTCTATCATGAGTTTCCTCGCGGTATATTTCACTTTCTTCGTGGTTTTCGGGTTGATCATGGATTATTTCTTCTTCTATCTGTTCTGAAATTCTGGGTGAAGCTGTAACATCATCATCAGCAGCATTGACATCGACTGGGACAATGCTTGGTCCATCTTCAAAACCTTTCACATTCTCGTTAAATATTACGTTTCTGGAGATTATCACATTTCTAGTTTTTGGATCGTAGAGTCTATAATTTGTTGAATTACTATCGTAACCAACAAGAAACAGTTTCTTGCTCTTTGCATCGAGTTTTGTACGTTTCTCATCAGGTATGTGTGCAAAAGCTTGGCATCCAAAAGTTCTGATGTGACTGAGAATGGGTTTTTTACTTGTCCATACTTCAAATGGAGTTGAACCAGGAGTTTGAGATGTTGGAGTTCGGTTCAGAATGTAAATTGCTGCATTTACTGCTTCTGCCCAGAGATATTTCGGCATTTTCGCGCTGTAGAGCATTGACCGAGCACTTTCAACGATTGTACGGTTATCTCGTTCTGCTCTGCCATTCTGCTGAGGTGTATATGGTGCGGTATTTTCCATCTCGATTCCTTGATCATTGAGATAATTTTTCAGGTTCTGGTTGCAGTATTCAGAGCCGTTATCGACATGAAGCACTTTGATTGCACTACCAAATTTATTATTTATTTTACAGCAAAATGCTTTGAAGCAATCCAAAACATCGGATTTGTGCCTCACAAAGTAAGCCACACGGTAGCCAGAACAGTCATCTTTGAAAGATAAAAAGTATCTTGCACCTCGCACAGATGCTACTGCCATCGGTCCACATAGGTCACTGAAGATTCTCTCGCCAGGTTTCATTTTTGGATGGGACGTTTTCTTGAATGGCAATCTATGTTGTTTGCCATATGCACAACCTTCACAGAAAAAGTCATTCATGTCACTGAAGTCGATACCTTCAACTAAACCTTTTTCTACCATTTCTCGAATAGATTTCACATTGACATGGCCGAGACGTTCGTGCCATATTTTCAAACTGTCTTTGGTGACAGCATTGGCATTCAGAATTACTGTACGAAATAGAAGTTTATATAAGTTGTTGTGTTCTCTCACTGCACATGCTACTAATTTATTTTCGTGAAAGATTTGAGCTTCGTTACTTTCCTTGACAATCTTCATTCCTTTGGTGGTAACAACTCCTTCTGAGAACAAATTTTTGCGAAGTTCTGGAATGTATAGTACATCATTTATAGTTGAGTTGAACCATTCGCCATTTATCAGTTTTTGGATTCTTACAGTACCTCTACCTCTGACAGTTAATGATTGATTGTTACCAAGAACAACTGTTCTGTCGCTTTCTTCGTCAAAAGTAGAAAAATACTCTTTTCGGTGACACATATGAGTCGATGCACCACTATCCAGAATCCAACAGTCATCACTGAAGTATATGTCATTCTTTTCCTCAACGTTGAATGCTGTTTCACTGCTGTTTTTCACACTATCACTGTAGTTGAGTGAATTATTCGGCATTGGGGATCTCGTATTTTTCTGGTTACTCCTATTTTTCTTCGGAGATCTACAATTTCTTGACAGATGTCCTTTTCGGCGGCAGTTATAGCAATACATATTCGTGTGCTGATGTGGCTTTTGACTATTGCTTTTATCTGCTTTGCTGTGGAACGATACTGCAGCTAGAGCGGTTTCAGTTTCTTCATAAGAAGTTAAATATGCCTCTTCATCCAGAAGACGAGCGGTTAAGTTGTGGATTGTCTGTTTATTTTCTTCGAGTGACAGCCAAGCTTGTCGAACATTTCTATACTTCATGGGCAATGTGCTCAAGATTTTTGTCATAATAGCCGTGTCACTAATTGGTTCACCACATTCCTTAACCTGTTTGGCAAGATTTTCTACTTTGGAGACATGTTGAGCTATCGAATCACTTGGGTTCATTTTATACTGATGAAATCGCTCATGCACTATCATCTTGTTGGTTTCTGATTTCTGCTCGTAAATTGAATTAAGCCGATCGAATATTTCTTTGGACGAGTTGCAGCTTTCAACTAGGGTGATTTGGGCTAAATCCATCGCGGAAGTTATCAGGAACATTGCTTGTGCATCCTTTTTTAACCAGGTTTCTGCTTCAACAGGAGAAGCTGGACATTTCATCGTGCCGTCCGTTATTCCAAAAAATCCCTTGGCTCTCAGGGCACATTTGAGTTGGAATTTCCATTGCGAGAAGTTCAGGCCGTCGAACTTATTGATGTAGGCTACTTCTGTTTTATCCACCATTTTCTTTATCGTGTTGCAGGTGCCAGTAGACGAGGTGACTCTCAATCTCTACTCGAATTTTCAGTAACTGCAGGTTGTGTCTGGGCCCATAACCTGTTGTGAGAATCACTGAAACTCACTTTTCAGCAACAGTTTCTTTTTTAATATGTGGAAGAATAATCCACAAAAGAAATAACGACAGCAAAAATTATATTATATTGACAGACTACAAAATCAATAATAATTCATTCAATTACATGGAAACATAAATAAAATATATCAGTACCTACTTCGGTATATAAAAAAAAACATTCAGAATAACTTCAACAATTATCATGATTAATCATTCCGTTAGGTATAAATATAGTCCGAAAAGAGGAGAAAAAACGGTTACGTTGTTGCGATGTCGGGTTCTAAATACTTAATTAACTCTGGCCAAAAATTCAGTTTGACAACACTTTACTGCACTTGGTAGTTCAAAATTTCAATACGTGACTACTACTAGACTGGGATCCCACGCCTATTTTCAAAAATGATTAATAACAGGCTGAATCTTCCTGGGTAGCTTCATTTTGTCGAGACGCCCAACTTTTTCCTCTACGAAAATTCTCGATAGTGGTAGCTAATAAAATGCGCAGGCGTCAATCATGTCGATTTGGTGAGTGCAAAAAATTCATTAATAACAGTTAGTTTTTCAGTTGAACCTCGAGATAATTCGATGAAGTACTCGAAAAAACTTTTGTCCTACAAAATGGATGGTAGGACTGAAGAGTCCCCCACTCCCAACATGTACCGATGACGTGGTCATAAAAATTCATTAATAACCAGCGGATTTTTTTGCCGTTGCTTGGTAAATATTTGTATAATTGAAAGGTCATATTGTCCTACAAATTGAATGGTAGGTGTTCCCAGTCCTACGCTCCGAAATTGTCAATTCCATGGTAAAAAAAATGTATTAATAACTGTAGGACAATGATAACACATGGAAGGTTAGTGTATTCTTCACCTAAATAATACAGTGTCCTACAAAAAAACGGGTATGTATTGCTAGTACTACAAAAATTATTCAAAATAAAGAATAATTTTGAAATTGTGGTTTAGCTAATTTAATATACTTTTATTCGTGAAGTAATGTTACTTTCAATGTATAATTGTTTGTCCAATTCAAAAATATCATAATTTATGAGAAAAGTTTATGAAATAAGTGGGAAATTTTGTTTAGCTTTCATAATTTTTATAAACTTATTGAAAACAACAATAACAAAGTAAAAACATTGAAATAACTAATCTGCCCTCCGGGGCGGCTTAAATGATGTCGCATGCGCTTCAACAGATGCAGGGAAATCAGGAAAAACCTGCAACACCACATCGTCGTCTGAACAGCTGAAATTTATAACTGAAAACTTTCAAAGAGGTCAGACGAATTGTGAAATTCTGCTCTACGATAAAATAGAATGTATGGTATCTCCAGAGGCCTCAAAAAGTCCAGTTCGAAAGAGATATTATATTTTACGGGGGTCAAGTGGCCAATTCTCATATCCTAGTAATAGATATGGACATTTCGTAATAATTATTTCATTTTGTTCCTGATATATAGCCTTTTTAGGCATTCAAATTGTCACTGTGTACATGGAAAACTGTTGAACTAGCAATCATAATATGAATCCTCATGTAATTGATAAAGACCCATTCTTTTTCAATGAATTTGTAAAATAAAAATGATATTGGTATTGATATTCATCTATTTCTTTGAACAGTGTCTTGTCATGCTATGTAATGCAACACCATTTGTGAAATATAATTTCCTATTCGAATGGAGGGACTTACGAGCTACAAATCAGATTTAATGTGTTTATTTCTAAAAAAAAATCGATTTCGAATTAAAGCAAAAAATCAAATCGATTCTTAATTCGCAAAACAGCAGTAACGGAATTTTCGACACCCTGTAGCTCGAAAACTGGCCATAGGATCGATCTGTGAACTGAACAACGTAATGGGGAAGGCAGGATCAAGAAAATATCATATCAAAAATGAGGATAAATGTGCCCAATTACAAAATATTTTGATCATTTTTTATTTCAGAAGGTATGATCGAAATATCTGTAGGCTAGTTCATCCCGTGGCTTACGGTCAAATATATTGATTTTACTGCCTTGAAATGAAGTTAATTCAATTGGTTTGTTTCACCATGAGCCATGAGCTTCAGATTTGGGTAAAACCAACAGTTAGCCATACAATTTTTGCGCTCACCAAATCAACATGACGTTTGCCTATGCAGTTCATTAGCTACTAATATCAATAATTTTCGTGGAATTTACAATTTTGGAGCGTAGGACTGGGAACACCTACCATTCAATTTGTAGAACAATATGACCTTTCAAATATACAAATGTCAACCAAGCAACGGTAAAAAAATCCGCTGGTTATTAATTAATTTTTATGACCACGTCATCGTTACATGTTGGGAGTGGGGGACTCTTCAGTCCTACCATCCATTTTGTAGAACAAACGTTTTTTCGAGCACTTTATCGAATTATCTTGAGGTTCAACTGAAAAACTAACTGTTATTAATGAATTTTGTGCACTCACCAAATCGACATGATTGACGCCTGCGCATTTTATTAGCTACCACTATCGAGAATTTTCGTAGAGGAAAAAGTTGGGCGTCTCGGCAAAATGAAGCTACTCAGGAAGATTCAGCCTGTTATTAATCATTTTTGAAAATAGGCGTGGGATCCCAGTCTATACATATTGTCAACTACTTTCAACTGGTATAAACAAATTACATCCATTACTGCTCTCCTGTCAGATCTCAATATTTATATAGAAAAATATAAGTTTCTAGAGCACCTAAAAATTCTAGACTACAAAGAACTAGTACAGGAAATGAAGCACTTTGGCTCGCATCATCTGATCACGTGTCTAGGTGAGTGAGTGCTCGTTGATTCCTCGTCAGTGTATACGTGCGAAAGAAATAGCACGTGCGCTGACAATTTTTTACAATTATTCAATTGTGTTTGTTATAGTTATAAAAATAAATCGGTTAGTGCATAAAAAAATTCATAATTATATATATTTTTTTAAGTGCCTGAGTTGTATCAATCTTTTGTAATTACTTTTATAATTTGCAAGTCGACTTGTTCTGGGTGCTCTGCTGAGGATTGTAGTAACAGCGCACCAGTAGTAGAAAAAGATGAGGATGACGTCGATCACGAAAATAATTACACAAATGAAGACATTTGAAAAACTTATTTTTCTCTATGTATGTAAATATGCAATGTATTTTTGTGTAAATGAATTTTTGTATGTAATTTTACTTTTATTCCTATTTATATATTAGAGTAGTTTATAAGCATTGCAATGTTGTAAGGGGTAGTTTTTAATGGTTGAAAATTTGCAAAATAATAAAATTGGCAATATTTTAGGCAGTAACATTTATAATTAAAAAACTCTCCTAAGCAATAATTTTTTTAGGGTAAATCTTTTTTTTAAGCTACAATAGGGGTTGAGTTGAATTAGTACATATTTTAAACAACACCATTCTTAGATTAAAACACTGTGATAAATAATAAAATTGTTTTGAGGATGAATAGTGGTTGATTTATGAGGGTTGAAAAGTTGCAAATTGAAATTGGTACATATTTTAAGCAACGGAATTCTTAAATCAAGTTAGCTTTAAAATGTTATTTTATGAGTTTTGTCTGTCTATTAGGGGTAGTTTTCATCCATAAAAAATAAACAGCGCTCATCGGCATAACATAGAATTTGAAGTAGATACTCAGATGAACCTGATTCCAAATTTTTATGCAAATCTATGCAAGACAAAAAAATTGCGAGGTTTTGCACTTTTTTGAGCTTCATTCACTGGACTACAAAGAATATTTGATATTATGAACTTCAACAAAAATGATCGTCTCTCTCCTACCTCTCGACCGTTTACGCGGGCTCGGCCGTTTTCAGTCATGTTTGCAAGCATTTTTCACTCATTTCGCAGCATTGTAGCGCAAAATGAGAATATAAGTTTGGTCGTACCATACATAAAAAATCAAATTGCAATTGTGCCAATCCTAATAATACGACTGCGCCTGTTTTGTGCACACATAAAGTACAAATTAATAAATAACAGTTGCGAGTCGAAAACATACCAGAATATAACTACGGACTGTCTTTCATATGATAGAACAGTCTAGTAGTAGTACTAGTATTTTTGTTACGAAAAAAATCTTTATTGATTGGCCTATTGATCTATATGGTGAGTATTTGTATAAAAACATTGTTTTTATTGCGATGCAATAGAAATGATAAGATAGCCTACAACGAGTCAATATTTGATCAAAACTAATGTGATAACCACATATTGCAATTGATAAGTGATAATTATTATTATCGTCAGCGTTAATCTGAATTGCAACAAATAAATAACTTCACCTGTTTTTACCTTCTTTATTTAGGCCAAACTAGTAAACTAAGTAATTGAGGTACCATTCCAGAGATTATGCGTTAGCTGTACACGGCAATCGTAAGACCAAAGATCCAAGAGCGGGCGTATTCTCACCAAAAACCCATTCCTACCAGTAAAAGCAAGGGTGTAGGATAATCCTATAGGTAATCTCCTCACCAAACTGAAATTGAAGGGACAGGTAATGAAGTAGGTACATTATATCAAATATATTCCTTTAAAGATATACAGGGTGTCCGGTAAACCTTGTACAATATTGAAACTGGTGATAGACCAGATCATGACTGTTCAGAATATCGGAATTTTACATTAGTAAAAATCTCACTGTTTTCGAAGATAATGAGCATTTTTTTAATTTCTGGAAAATCAGTACCTCACCTTGGATTTTTTAATGCCATGTATACAAATTGGGATGAATTTAAATATCTTTGCTGCTGAAGATTACTGATGAGTGATGCTTTCAGACGTACGAAACAGTTTTTCAGAAAACAATACAATTTTTCAAGAAATTTTTTATTTTATTTATTTATTTATTGAACTTAAATACATTAATATATGAAAATTTAAAATTATTGGTCAAGAAAATCAATATATGATTACATAGGTTATGATACCTGTGTGTAATCATATATATATATATTATTATATAATATTTATAAATGAATATAAAAAATGTAAAAAATAACAATAATAAAATATCTTTCCAAAAAAGATAAAATAACAAATATTAACAAATGAGTAAAATATCACAATTCATTTAAAAGCTACATGTTTTTCTAGATTTTCAATATTCTCAAGAATTCAATCTTTTATACGTTTGGCGAAAGTTTTTTTACACAGTTTCTTTATGTTCACTGTAACCAAATTCAATACTCTGCATCCTATATTTATGGCATGTTGTTGTAATATAGTGTGTGAAAATGTTTGTGACTGGAGATTTTTGTTAGATTTTGATCTAGTATTATGGTAATGGATTGATGTTGTTAATATTGAACTATGATTTTTGAGGAAAGTACAGGATTTTTTATAAAACAGTTCTCTTATAGTTAGAATTTTGTACTGGTGAAACAACAATTTCGACGGGAAATCAAATGGTTTATTGAACATAATTTTTAGAACATATTTTTGAAGACTAGTTACCGATTTCAGAGTATTTGTGTAAGTCCCTCCCCATGCAATCACTCCGTATGACATAATGGATTCAAACAAAGAATAATAAAACATAATCAAAAGTTTTCGACTAACTATGATTTTGAGTAATCGAAATTTACATAGTGTCTGTCTCAATTTTTTGGTTAGTATTGATATGTGAGTATTCCATTTCAGATTTTTGTTTATATATATTCCAAGATATTTTGTGTATTCAATTTTTTCTATTCCTTCTTGACACCTATATTTAAATTTATCACAATGTTCAAGTTTCTCTAGTATGCATTTGGATTTATGAATTACAATTTTATTTATATTTTTAGGCTGATTTATCTCATTGCAGGAAAATGTAATAAAATTAGTTTTCTTCAAATTTAGTGTTAAAAGATCATAATCAAAGTTATTTTTCAAAATAGAAATATCAATCTCAGCATTCGTTACTGTTTCTTCCCATGAGTTACCACTGACAATTAAAACTGTATCATCAGCATACGAAATTATTGTACTCGAAATATTTGTTTTTAAAATTTCGTTAACATATATAAGAAAGAGTAATGGTCCGAGTACTGTTCCTTGAGGAACTCCGCAAGTCATGTTTCTGATGTGGCTGGTAGTAGTACCTACTTTAACAATTTGTTGTCTGTCTGTTACATAACTTTTGAAGAGATCAAGGCATACTCCTCTGATGCCATAATGAGATAGCTTTGTTAACAATTTATTATGTGAAACAGTATCGAATGCTTTCTTTAGATCCAAAAATATACCAATAGTGTTTTTATTGTCATCTAAATTTTTACTTATTCGGTGAGTAACTTGAAATATTGCATCATCAGTACTCATATTTTCTCGAAACCCATACTGTGATGAAAAAAGAATTTTATTTTCTTCTAAGAAATCATAAATGCGAGTTTTAAGGCATTTTTCGAGAAGCTTACCGATTGTATTGATCAAAGATATGGGCCTATAGTTATTACAATTTCTTTTATCATCTCCTTTATGAATTGGAACAATGGTAGATTTTTTCAAAATTTTAGGAAAAACACCAGATTTAATACTCAAATTGAATAAAAATGTTAAAACTTGTGAAATTTGGCTAATGATAGATTTCAGTATTCTATTATTTATCTGATCTGGTCCTGGAGATGAGTCAATTTTCAATTTTTTTGTAAAATTTATGATTTCATTTTCTGTAATAGGTTTCAAAAAAATACTTCCTGGATTGTAGTATGGAACTAACGATATGTAGTTGTCTGGAATATCTATATCTTCAGCTAATTTGGGACCAATATTTGTGAAGTGATCAACAAAGATATCTGAAATTTCTTGATCATTTTTTATAATATGATTATTCTCATTGTATATTTCTTTAATACCAATTTTAGTTTTTGTCCGCCCTGTCGCTTCATTAACCACTTTCCAAACTTTTTTTATGTCACCACCGGTTTCATTCAATTTGTTTTTGTAATAATTTTCTTTAGTGAACTTAATGAGTTTATTCAGGAAATTTCTATATTTGAAAAAACATAACCTAGTGGAACTGGATATTCATTACAAAAGAATGCCCATTTTGTCCATGCTTTGATATGGTATAAAACAAACGATCATTATTATTGGAAGGAGTAGAATTTCGATAATATTAGAGTGTGATGTTATTCTGCGCTAAAATCAACTCCATTAGACTTTGTCAGTAATGTCTTTTATTTTTATCCTATCAAGATGAAATGATTAAATAATTATGAATAATAACGAATCAACTGCTTAGAAGCATTCAATGAGATGTAATAAGGTAAATACTAATTCAACGTTTTTTTTTTAATCAACATACACTATAAACCACAATAACGATTATTCAATGTTATTTTCCATCCACTCGTACGCATAGACGACATATTTTCAAGAAGAACCTTTTCAAATGCGTTATAGCCCCCAAATCAGCGATTCTATGAGCATCATTGTGCAATCGGATATAGTTCTGCATAAAGCGCTGCTGCAGCAGTAGCACTACCTCCACATTCACCATAAATGTAGTGCATATGCGCATATTCTCGGGGAGTATAACGTATGTACGGCATGACAAAGAAATAAATACCACTGAATGAAACAAGCGGAATAATTTAAAAAAACTACGATAGAAGTCACAAGTTGTTCAAACAAAAGTTTTTAATTTTCGACAAGGATTCATCTCTTAAAAAAGTTTGCACTTATTTGGTTACACCCTGTATATCTGTCGGTCTCTGAAACTTCGTTGGAATCTGGATGTTGGACAATTGCGACATTTATCACAAGAATTCGTATTAATCGGTGCCATGTCGGATTATCGACATTTCATTTCTATAATTTTATTAGGCTTAATTACATGAAAGGTTGATTTTATTGACATACTATTCAATCCTACCAAGCAGTCTATTCTTTATTATTAATAATTATTTCCACATTTAATCTTGATAAAATCGAAATAAAATAATTTTTGGGCGTAAGTATAAAAGTTGATGGAAGCCTAGAATAAAACCACGCCTAATTCAATGGAAAGTACTCCCTCAAAAAATAATTATAGTTTGTTTTATACCATGGTAGAGTCTGGACAAAATGAGCAAAATGAATGTCCGCTTCCAATTGGTTATGTTTTTTTCAGACAATAATGTCCAACTTTTTACATGAAAAGTTAATTTTATTGACATACTATTTAATGCTACCAAGCAGTCTATTCTTTATTATTAATAATTATTTATCTTTTATATCTTGATAAAATCTAAATAAAACAATTCTTGGGGATCAAATAAATGAATATTTTGGAACATTTATTGTACATACAATTCGAGAAAAAAATAAAATACCCAAACACCAAAACTACGTCACAATCTTAAAATTTGAAAAACTTACTTTTAGCTCCTGAAAATGCTAACTTTGTTGGCGAAATGCGCGTCGAGTGTGATTGTGACGTAGTTTTGGTGTTGGGTAGTTTCCTTTTTTTCTTGAATAAAAGTTGAAAGAAGCCTAGATTAAAACCACGCCTAATTCAATGGAAACCGCTTCTTCCAAAAATAATTATAGCTTGTTTTATACCATGGTAGAGTCTGGACAAAATGAGCATTCTTTTGAAATGAATGTCCACTTCCAATTGTTATGTTTCTTTCAGATAATAATGTCAAACTTTTTTAAAAAAAATTGATGAAACTCAAATCTGTCATTTTAACCTCATTTCTTGAAAAATGTTTTCACTTTCTGAAAAACTGTTCTGTACGTCTAGAAGCATCACTCATCAGTAATCTTCAGCAGCAAAGATATTTTGATTCAAGCCAATTTGTATACATGGCACTCAAAAATCCAAGGTTAGGTAGAGATTTTCCAGAAATTCTTAAAATGCCCATTATCTCGAAAACGGTGATATTTTTACTGAGGTGAAATTCCGATATTCTGAACAGTCATGACCTGGTCTATCACCAGTTTCAATATTGTACAAGGTTTACCGGACACCCTGTATAATTCAATTTCCACGCACTCGAGTGCGTCTACGTGAGGTTAGTTCGTTCTGGTTTGATTATACTAAATAATTTCTTCTCACAAAATGTGTGTATTCAATTTCCGCGCATTCTAAAAAATACAAATGACTCCTAATCAGCAATAGTATACTGGTAACGGAGTATAGTTATAATTAATGTGGATTCAAAGGAGCTTTTGGCAATTCAATTTTATTTAGTAGTAATAAGTATTCAATAAATATTCAATGAATATGTTTTTAAAAAAATCCAAAATTACAAAGGACCCCGCAAACTCCTTATGGAATTTGGGTCCCGGTGGATTTTTTTGAATTTTTGGTATGATGTAGTCCATGTAATTCTCAACCAATGTTACCATTGCGCGTTGAAATCACCCCTAGCGCACATTAGACTATTTATTTTTGAACCCGGTAACAATATTTTCACGTTTTTCATTGTTGCTAATGTTGCACAATATTGTACTGTTTTATAAAAAAAATTCTTACCCCCTCCCCTTTCCCCCCAACTCCTATTACGGAACGCAAAAAAAATATTTCTCGAGTGCCTTCAAATGTATCGTCGAATGTTTAAATATGCCTAAATAAGGGAAATAGCAGTTTTTTATGATTATCCCCCCACCCCCCAAATGACACAAAACGAAAAAATTTCGGTGGATTTTTCTTAATTTTTGATATGATGCAGTTCAAGTTATTTTGAATAGAAATGAATTGGGTGACAGACTTCAAAAATGAACAGTTTTGATGCTAGGGGGCGTTGAAATCATACCTTGCTCAGAATGGACTATTCATTATTATAGGCGGAAATAATAGCTCTACGTATTTTAGTTTAGATTATGCTGATCAATTATGTAATTCTTCATGAAATGAAAATCTAAAACCTCCCCCTTACCCCCTACCCTTAATTTAAAACACGAAAAAATGTATTCCCGACTACTTGTAAATGCTTTATCAAAATAAATGTTTTAATCAGCTCAAATTGAGGAAATCGTACAGTTGTTTAATATCACCTTTCCCTCCCTTCAGAAAAATATTGATGGAGTTTGCTAACTTCTTAGTAGGGCGTAGTTCATGATTTTTGAATATCAATCAATTGGGCGAATATCTTGAAAATAAATAAAAATTAGACATCCACAATTTGAATTTGAGGTGGTGCCTGAATTATTTTTTTTCGTGTTTTGAAATAGGGGTTGGGGGTAAGGGGGAGGTTTTAGATTTTCAATTTATGAAAGTTTACACAATTGTTCGGCATAAAATAAAACAAAAATACGTAGAGATATTGTTTCCGCCTATAATAATGAATATCTATTCTGAGCAAGGTATGATTTCAACGCTCCGTAGCATAAAAACTGTTCATTTTTTGGGGTTTGTCATCCGATTTATTTCTATTCAAAATAACTTGAACTGCATCATATCAAAAATTCAGAAAAATCCACCGAACTTTTTTCGTTTTGTGTCATTTGGGGGGTGGGGGGATAATCATAAAAAACTGCTATTTTCCTTATTTAGGCATATTTAAACATTCGACGATACATTTGAAGGAACTCGAGAAATATTTTTTTGCGTTCCGTAATAGGAGTTGGGGGAAAAAGGGGAGGGGGTAAGAATTTTTTTATAAAACAGCACAATATTGTGCAACATTAGCAATAATGAAACAAGTGAAAATATTGGTACCGGGCTCAAAAATAAATAGTCTAATCTGCGCAAGGGGTGATTTCAACGCCCCCTAGCTGCAAAACTGCTCATTCTTTTGGGTTGGCGCAATGGTAACATTGGTTAAGAATTACATGGACTACATCATACCAAAAATTAAAAAAAATCCACCGGGACCCAAATTCCATAAGGAGTTTGCGGGGTCCTTTTTGAGTTTCACAAATTATTATAAATTAATTATAGTTAAAATTTACTCACAGCATAAATGCCTTATTGGGTAATGAAAGGAATCACAGTAATATTCAATTTACATAACTTGTATAGTACATGCTTGATATAAGGTACGGCTATTGAGACTCTTGTTTAGCGAAATGCTGGTATCAGAGTTCTTTTCGTTTAATGTGGGTTTGTGGTAGGTATAGAATGTTAGATAAATAAATGTTTTTCTAGGATGTGTGCTTTAATTTAAGTTCTTTATTGTATTGTTTGTAGTTATCAATATTCCTTATATTCATGGGAATATGTAGTATGTTTCTATACTTCTATTAACTGGATTATTTAAGGCTAGATTTGATCTTGTTTGTTAAGTAGAGGTTATTGTTAATTAGTTGTCTCGTTTCATGTTTGTGAATATTATTAATATAACTAAAGTGTGTATTGCCTTTTTGTTGGTTTGTTATTACTTTATAAATATATTTTCCTTGTTCTAATTCAAGAATTTTTTTTTTTGTTTCTTCGTAGATCATTTCTGTTGGGGTGCGATATTGGTAGTTGTAAAGTGTTTTTATTATTTTGTTTTGTAATATTTGTATTTGTTTGAATTTTGTGACAGTGCATATCCCCTAGATTATGATGAGGTATCGTAGGTTTGAGAGGAAATACGCACTGTAGATTAGTAAGCAATTATGGTTATTCAGATATTCCCTAAATTTGTAGAGTGCACCAATCATCAAGGGTAATATAACAAGACCTTGATAAATAGTCGACTATTTTTATTGCATCTAAATTTCGACTGTATTTTATAAAAATTTAACGAGACATTATTTTGGCATTAATAATCTGATGAGAGCCCGAGAGCGAAGCTCGAGGGCTTTCATCTCTGATTATTAATGCCAAAATAATGTCGAGTAAAATTAATAAATACAAGAGAAATTTAGCAGCAATAAAATAGTCGACAATTAATCAAGGTCGTGTTATATTTGTGAAGATTATTTCTTGAATCTACTTCTTTATATCAGTCATATGAATGAATGAAAATTAAACAATTTGGAATAATTTATTCAAAATATCAAGAACAAAGCACAAAATCTAAACAAAAACAGCACCATCTTTATAATTTATCAATTGAAATTAAAAACACAATTATTGTATGTGACATTTCCACCATGCGTAATTTGTGACATTTGTTCAGCTTTTGAAGAACTTGCAGTATTAACCGTAGAGGGTCCACATTCATTCTCTTATACAGCTTCAACACGATTGATTTTATTTGACGTTTAATATGTATTTATTTAGAGTACTGTCGGATGCTCAGGCTCCTTGATATGAGTATCATGCTGAATAGTCGGTGACTATTGTGCATCATGTAAATAGTCGCTAATAGAGTGTGTTGATTGGTCCTGTCAAACAGGAAACAAACGTATGATTGGTTGATGACTGATATTTAATAGACGAAAGAAATAATCGGCACTATTTTGGATATAAGATGGTCAATATATTTTTGCCAGTTCAATTTATCATCTATTACAAGGTATTTTATGTTGTCAATTTTCTTCTTCTTGTATCTAATGCAATTACTTGAAAATGTATATTAGCCAAATGGACTAAATGAAGGATTTATATAATTTTGTTAAATCTGTTCTCCATTGATGTTTATGGTTACCTCTTTGACTTACATATTCTTTTGGTGAAATAGCATGTACTTGAGTTTGTTTTTCTTTAGCCCATGTGTATAGATAGGTATTCAGATCGTCATTTATTGTCTCTTTTATTGTTTCAATGTTTTTGCCACTATATGCCACATGAATTCTTTTATTCTTAAATATTCATATTTAATAGGTTAAACAATTTTTTTTGTTCTTCTGTCGCAGTGACGCAACGCGCGTGGAAGTCAGACACTCGTTTTTGGCTCTATTTTCTACATTTTTTTTTAAATGGTACATGTTGACCAGACTAAAAATAATAACGCACGGTGGTAGAAAAACTATACTTTTTGAACGCACTGACATTGACTAAGGGCACAGTAGCTATATTATAGAACTCTGAAAAACATGTCTCATTTCGCGACATAACATAACAGACCGTCCCTGTAGATCTTGGAATTGACGGCAATTAGAATCCCAAAAAGTGATTCATACATGAATGACGCGCCTGTCTGAAGACTAGTGCTACCACTCAGCGTTCGCCTCGTACTGTTAGCGGCAAAGTTTTGAATTGAATGTTCCATCTCAGTCTACATTGGTCTGCCCACATAGAGAGATTGTTACTCGACTTGACAGAAGTGTCTTTCGCAATATGATAGTTGCAGTATTAATAGAAAAGTGTTATTTCATGTTGTTTAGGAAACTATTAGTGAGCGTGTGACGAAATGTGTACAAAGAAAGGATATACGACTTTTAATAAAGGTAATTTCGTTAATTATTGTCTTCACGCGCACGAAATGTCGTTTGATTGGCTGCATGAATGAATTTTATTCAACATCTGCTTTAGTAGTTCACTGAATTTAACTTGATTGAATGTTATTATTGCAAGTCTTTGCCTGTTTGTGCTACTTTGTATACATCATTTACCCTAAAATGATTGCTTATTTCAATGAATCATAGATAGATAAACGTTATCCCAATAACCTCAGCATGCTATGAAATATCGACAAAAATAAATAGTTAGTTCACTGAATAAAAATGTTACATTTCGTAGGTACTTGTTATTATTTGCAAACAATGAATCATTCAAGTATAAACAAGAGTAATTCCGACGTTTAAGGAAATTTATAAGTACCTAATACCCATTTTCATTTCCTGAACGATTTAGGTATTCTGTGAAAAATCATTTGGTAGAAATTGGCGATTCGAAAAAGAATAGCCTGTGAAAAAAATTCATTGAATTATAACAGATAATTCAGATACTACATAAATATTCTGGAACAAAACACTTCCTCACAGTTAATGATGTAATGCCTTTTGAGGGAATATGTACCATAGTCGTAGAGAGCTGTGACACTTTGTGCTCACAACATTTTTCTACAAACGCAGCTCTTTAGACATAAAAACGATCGAAACTTCATTCAAAAAATATAGGCACTTGATATTACCTATGAGAAAAATTAACACTCAGTAGTAATGCCAAATGCCAAAAATTAACACTCAGTAGCTATCCAAATATCCAATAATTTACAACTCTAACAAAAAGAAGCCTAGAGGTTATGAATTTGAACTAGGCAGCGACGTAACCTCGGCGTTACATAGTTGCTTAGGAATATATTCTCTGTACATCATCTGTACATCATGCAAGAATAGGTTCATTTTCAACAAAAGCATGGAGATGCGAGCGTTTTTTCAATATTGTCGCTCTAGAGCGAAAAAGCTGTCACAATAGTATATTGTGCAACAAGTGCAGAAAAGTGCTAATTTCTCACGAGTTTGAAAAAGTTGCAAGCGATTGCTGCAATTCAAACGAGTGAGAAATTTCATTTCTGCACGTGTTACACACTATACTTTTTCTACAACACCCTTTTTGCTAAAAATAATACTATACTATTAGACGGAATGAAATGTCAGTGACTCATTCTTATATTTTCCTCTTGAAGTTGAAGGTAGTACATTCAATGACAATGAATTAACTTGTTCTCTTAGTTCTGGCGGAGTATTTTCAATTTCAGAACTGTCGCTATCCATTTTAGTTCAATCTCATTAAAAAATGACGGAACAAGAATATTTTACGAATATTTTATGCTTGACGTTTGTTGACATTCAAATGATTCGATAGATGTTGCTCCGTTGCCTAGCAATGGATAGTGTGTATGTGGGTATTTGAGACAGCAGTAGTGATGTCTATGATTTTTGTTCAGAATATTATGAATTTGTACGACAATTTCCCCTCATATTATATAAACCAATAGACTTTGTCTATTCATTCTTGAAGTTGCCTGATCGAATATCCCTTCGAAATGCAGAATTTTCAAAATATACTTTCACCTTGCTGTCACGAAAACTGTATTGCTTAGAAATTAGGTACTGAAAAATTTTGGCACAGAAATGTCACTTTGTGGCACAGAAATGTCACTTTGCGGCACACTAATGTCTAATTTCAATTATTGTGAGAAATAATCATGTTTGCGAACGTAAAACTATGCAGAAAAGCATGTTTTGGAGTGTGGTTGTAGAAAAAATTACATTTCATGGAAAACGTCAACTTTGCGTTGAGATCTGAAAGCGTCTAAGGCTACTTTGGTAAGCGGTTGTAGAAAAATATTTTTGTCCAGTCACAGAACTAAAATGTCATTTATTGTATGGATATGTACCGCGCTACAGCGCTAAATAATCGATTAATCGCAGATTTCCAGTGTGTGTTTAATCCAAATTTTTAAAAACACAACCATGGCCACTCTATTCTTCAAATACCTACCTAAACCACTATATGGCTACTGCTTGATTTCAGTGGTTGAAAATCTACCTGTCAATCGAAACTGTCATGAAGACAGAAAGGGCAACTTAAAATACTTTTTTTTGTTTTAAAATAGTTTCGTAGAAAAAGGACAGTACGGTATAACGCGTTCATATACTACTGAGACACTACTTCATTAAACACTCGCTCCGCCGTGCTTGTGCTTAAAATACTCCTTATTAAAAGGACATTTATAACACTTGTTATATTTAGGTACGGTTCGGTACATTCCATAATTTTATATTTTCTCTTTTTTTATTATGTTTACCGTCCTTTCAACTGACATATTCACCAGCTTGATTTATTTCTACAAACCCCGATTCTATCACAAACCCATGGGCCAACTGTTAATCTCAGTTATAAAAATAAATCTATTTTCTTTAGACAGACATGTAATCAAAGTCTGTTATCTGACTGACGACTTTGTTGAAGATTACGGTTTAACTACAAACAATTCTCAGCTTGGAATGTCTATTATATTATGAGTGTCGACAAACTGTATTCATAAGGGCTCGCCTCGAAATTTTATTATATTCGTTTCTATTAAACAATAAGAGCATCGTTTGGAGTTTAGAGTTGACTCTTCAACTTTTAGGAAATTTACTGTAACTAACACTAACATATTGCTTTGCAAGGCTTTTAATCAAATGCCTTTTGCTAGTATGCCAGAATGAACCCTAGAAATATATCCTGTATACTTAGATTTGTAATACACATTTATGATACGCATGTTATGCAAATACAAATAATGTACAATTAATGATGTTACATAAATCTCTGATGGAAGTTGGACGATCTACTTCCATTTTAATTCTAATTATGATTCATTTCAATTACCAAAAAGAGAAAATGCTAAGATACAATCGAACTTTCTTGTGTGTGAATATTGATTTTGTTGACGAGTTCGAGATCCTACTGAATTTCAAATACTGTCAGTAGTTTCTACTGTTAACTTAGAGCATTGGTCAATTCACTCATTATGAGATACTGAATATACAGAACGTGTGTCTGAACACGCGATTCTATGGAAATTGTATTCCAATATTTATTAAAAAGGCCATCGTTATCGAGATCTGGAGACATCTGGATTCCTTAGATATTTTGCAAGATCCACTGGTCTGGGGAATTCTCACTTATTGGTATTGTATATTTCACACATTAAAAATTATATTTCCCAGTTACGAGTATTTTTCGAGCTGAAGCAAATGTTCAACCAACTTCAATTTGCCGAAAGGGTTTCTTCCATTTCCCCGGTTGATGTTATGAAGTATTTGGTGCCAACTAGTTTTTCATCAGGATAACAAGACAGTTTCGAATTTTTGGGAGGCCTGTTGAGTACACTTCTTGAGCAGGAGAATAGTTTGATCAATTCCCAAGAAAGCCCTGATGTATTTGAAAAATTTACTGTCGCTTCTTACGTAAAAATATCTTTTGGATGGAAAATTCTTACAGTATTGAGTTGCAGCGGATGCGGAATGAAGAGCAGAAACTCCAGTAACTTCTTTGAATAGGGCTCGCCTTCCTCAATCATTTAGAAATTCAGTCCGTGCAGAATCTAATCAATCATCACTTGGGAACCGATCAACTAACAGATGATAGACAACTGTATTGCCAATTCTGTGCTGAACCAACTGATAGAGATAAAATAACCTCGAAAATAACAAGTATTGTTGAAACACCTGCAAATTTGATCCTGACTTTGAAGCTCTTTAGTTATGACTTACCATGTCGCCGATGTATTAAATCATTTCAACGTGTCAAGCTAGAGGAACACCCCTATCTAGCCGACTGCCGTTATGAGCTTTACGCAGTCATCGTCCACTGTGGTTATGGAGTTGATTCTGGCCACTACGATACCTTGGCCAAGGACAGAACGGACTGGTATAAATTTGATGAATAAAATGTTTTCTTCCGAATTGGACCTTCTGGAGACCCCATACAACCTGTTTTACCGGAAGGTAGATATTCAAAATTTGACCAATTTAACCAATTCCAACTCTTCAGATGATGTGGTGTTGCGGGTTTTTCCGGGTTTCCCTGCAGCTGTGAAAGCGAATGCGCCACCGAATTAATTTAAGCCGCCCCGGAGGCATATTCGTAAATACCCGACGCGTTATCCGTTCGGGATATTTCGACTGCGCTCGAGCGTTTTGTTAATACCTGACGCATCATGTTGATGATGCGATGATATGTCTGGTATTTACTACCTTTTACTTTGCATGTATTAATCATCTAGGTTTAGAAATTCAACGTTTGTGCACGCAGTTTTATCTAAGAAGTAAATATGCGTGATTTAAGTGATTTACCAGAAAAATATCAATACCTAGATACAGTGGTAAAATATTTAAAAAAAGATCCAGAAAACTTTGCACCAGCGATCGATACATATTTGGAAAATTTCAAAAAGTACGTGGGTTTGAAAACTACACTATCAATTGGTTTATGCACTTCCTTCAAGTGGAAAATTATCCCATCAAAAACTGTTTCCAAGAATGAATGTCGTCGGCGAGGGAAATGCATTACTATCCAACCGACGTCAGTGGCACGTCGTCGTTGTGGGACTAAAAAGTCTGTTACTGTTGGCGTAACATCAAAAGTCATTAAAAAAAAGAAAATCAAATCCCCACATTGCTTGAAAACATATGTTGCAAAAAATATTGGGCTTCAATAAGTCCAAAAAATAGAGCAGTAGCGGTGATAAAGCACAAAGGTGGTGCTGAGTTTAATAAATTACATCTGTTTAAAATCTTTTTAATAACATTTTTTTCATTGAGTTTATTTAGAAAGCGTCCGAAAATATTCTTTTTATGCCATCAATTGATTTTCTTTCATTTTGCTGTTCAGCTCAAGTTCCAGCTGTTCTTCTAATCGCACTAAAAAAATGGCTGATCGTTTTTTAAATACAAAACTGTTGGACAAATCCTGTAAATTATTCTACTATGATTATACTTTCAATAAAAACAAATGTTCTACTTTAATTATACTTTCAATAAAAACAAATGTTATAGTTTCTGCTATTATTTTCCAACATTCTGCTATATCCAATTTTTTTAAAACGTTTTCTGGACACAAAATATTGGGAAAATGTAAACAATTGTGGTAAAATCTTTTTTTAGTGAATCTGAAACAAAATTTTTTATCACGCATATCAACATGCACTCATTACATATTTTACTTTACTGGGTACAAGACATATATACCTCTATAATTTATTAATTGCATGAATCTACTAATAAAAACATCAAAACTACAAAGGGCATTTCTATCGCAGATATTATGTATAGAAACAAATACTAATAAATATGGTGCACTGGCATGTTATACTCTCGTAAATAACTGACGCGTTAGTCTGACACGTCCGGTATATACAAATCTACTTCGGGCTGATAACACGTCTGGTATTTACGAATATGCGCCCCGGAGCACCAATAATTAGGTTAATATTTCATGTATAAGAATTTTTATTATTTTTGTAAATATTTCATTTTATCCAGCTGAGGCGCACTTATTCAGAAAACATTCTAAAATCTTTCTTGGAGTTTTGGCAATTACAAGACGAGAGATCTAATAACTTCGTTGCTATTTTACTAGGGTGAATATCCTGTTTTTTTTTTTGATAAAATCTATATAAGAGGAATATTGAGATTGCAATATTTATTCTAGATGTTGAGAACAATATATGAAGACAATATTGTTTAAACGATATTGGTAAATATTATTGAATATTGACCCAATATAAGTTAATAGAATTTGTTGAATATTGGCGAAATAATATTTAACCAACGTGCAATCAAACCTAGATATAGGTTTTTATTCTTCGAATCGATATGAGACGAATATTGGGATTGCAATATTCATTCTAGATGTTGGATATTCTATTATCGATATTGGTAGAAATTATTCAACTAATATTTACCCAATATTATAATATATAGAATAGTAACCATCTACATTCAGAATAGTTTGAACCAATATTCCACCAATATTATTAATATGGGTAATATTGTTTTTTCAATATTCACCCATATTGGATCAATATTATTTTTTCATTTACAGTATATCTATATTGGCCCAATATAAAACCAAGATTCAGCCAATATGATCAACTCCACACTTTTAAGATTATAGAGTTATCTTCTCATATTAATTAACATTTGGTAGTTCACTATCAAGTTATGAACTACTTTATTAAATGCCTACAAATATTCTAAACTAACCGCAAGATTTCAAAACTCCTCTAAAACTCAACATTTAAAAGATACATTTAAAAATACAATGATACAAATCAAGTCTAGAATGTGCTTTCTGAATCCGTTCGTGACAGCCTCCCAGTCGTCTGCCTTCCATTATTTTCGACAATATGTTATTCTTTTGTATGATATGCGAGTTGAATTGCACTTTTCATACTATTTTTGTATTGGCAGAAATGTCGTGAACAAGCTTTTTGAGAAACTCCTAAAAGTATTTTGTTTAGTTTTCTTCGATATGATAAAAAAATCCATAACTTCAAAACGAAACTAAAAAATAGTACATACATTTATAGCAGATGTCATAGTTTATTTTTGTTTTCAAATATTTTCGATTCTTTTAGACAATGCAATCTAGATTGCACGTTTGCACACTTTGTATCTGTTTGATAGCATCTAAATCATCTCAATACATTTCAATCTTCTATATATACCAACTAACATTTTAATCTATCTCGCAATGGGTTCCGAGGAAATTATCTTCGTTTGAGTGATGATAACATAGCTATTCTAGTTTATTACTTGATAACACCACTGAATATGTGTAATTCTCCATACATAAAACAGAGTCGCTAATGTTTGTTATTAACATGTCGACCTTGTGCAACTGTATATTTGAATCCAAAGTTAACGCAGGTAGATGTTGATTACCTATAGTGCTGTGAACATTGCTGACAATTGTCATTGATATTTATAAAATCGTTAACAGAGTGAACTCCTAAATTCATTATGATATTTTGATGTTAATTGATATTATTATTAAACTAATCCACCAACAATACGATTCATTTATCACACCGCAAAGAATATAAAAACCATTTTGACTGGATTCTTTAATAATAGATCCGTGACCGAGATAGTCTGATTCGTTTGACGTCATTTGCACTTCTTTAGTTTGCATTGACATAAGTATTTATGACGTTTTTCGTTTCCTAATGTTAGAAGATGTTTTGGCGACTTTTTACTGAGCTTTGAAACCTTTCAGTATATTAAAATAGTCTTTTTGGAAGTGTAACCTTCAGAGTCTGAAAATGAAAAAATGTCAAGGAAATCTGTGAAACTCCCAAAAAATACCATATCAAGAAGCGAATTCTCTTCACAAAATCAAATTTTCAGTCATTACTCTCACTCCCAGTAGTTTTTTTAATGTTTTTCCATTCAATTGTGTCATTGCCATTCCGTCAAAATTCGATTCAAACTCTGCAAAATTTGTTTTACTAGTGTAAACTTTACAGTTAAGTGCCAGCAAGTTTTCTCAGAGATGACATCTTCCTCTCCGTTAACTTACAGAAATAAACTTGTCTTTTGCGAGTTTACAGACAATTCAATATGAGTGTAACTCAAATGACCAGGAAGTTCACTTGAAATGATATGTAAACGTGTATATAATTTATTGTCAACTTCTATAAAAGTCTACAAAAAATTACTGTAAATCTCATGTGAATCAATAATTGAGAATTGCTGTGCGAGCTGAGGATGAGCTTATAGCAATATTCCAAGAAATAGAGAGTACCCAAACACCAAAACTGCGTCACAATCACACTCGACGCGCGTTTCGCCAACCAACTTAGCATCATCAGGAGCTAAAAGGTTTTAGCTCCTGAAGATGCTAACTTTGTGGGCGAAACGCGCCTCGAGTGTGATCGTACCTAGTTTTGGTATTTGGGTAGTATCTATTTCTTGAATTGTATATTCTCACCAAAGGTTCCAAGGTATTCATTTATTTGATTATAACAATATTGATTTATTTTCATTGTAAAAAGGAATGTCTACAATGAAAAAGTGGGAAATCAGTTATACAAGGGGTCATTCACAATTTACATCAGTCTTCGGTTTGGTGGGCTGGTGCAAATTTGACAATATTTTTGGTTAAGGTACTTATGCATTTTGTTTCTCTATATCATGAAAGGTTCTCGATGCAAGAAATTTTTTTTCAAGTCCCTGTGAAACCTGCGTATCCAAAAGTACTATAGGGAACGTCAAGTTGCGACTCTATACTATGCCTACAGATATAAAAATTAATTTAAAAGTACAAAAGCGTGTTGAATATAAAATAATATCAAGATGAAAATCTTGATTGAAGTCCGGGACTCGAAGTGATATATGGCGCATTTGCTGTTTCGGTTGGAGGAAAACTCGGAAAAACCCATTGAAATTGGACCGAATATCAGCCAAAATAAGAACCAACAAGAAGTATAGGAATAAATCACAAACTTTGAATGAAATAAAACGAACACTACCTTCAAAAGTGGTTTCACAAGACTATTTGCCCACTTACCACACAATCCTCATAAATAATAGAAGGTAGGTGAAGAAGTGAGGTTAGGGTCCACGTGGCGTGGCCCCCTTCCTCAATGTATCTGATATTGGCGAAGTATTGTATAGCTAGTGCTATAGCACTGGAACGAACGAATGCACTTTGCGCTTCTTGCACCAACATAAAACATAACTTATTCTGTCGAATCTCTGTGATAATCTAGCAGAATTGATATCCTTACAACCTATTGAGTTAGTGGATATTTCATTTGCAGTGTAATCATTCCATGTGAAACTTCACCATCAACTGTTATATTAGAGTTACAGTAAGATTTTGTTCTGAAAATTGCAGTGAACTTGAATTGGTAAACATTGCATGTGGAAGTTCACCACCAACTCTCATATTGAAGTTATAGTAAGATATTTATTTGAAATTTGCAGTAATTTCATTTTTGTAAGTTTCACGAAGGAAGATTGTCGATACTGAAAAAAACATATTTACAGTAAACCTTCATTAAGTTTGCAAAGATATATTACAAATGTAAAAAATATTCAAACTTGCTGCAATATTTTGTAATTTACAATGTTTAGTGGGTAATTTCTCGAAAATACGGTTATGTAACATACGAAAAAATATAACATCCATAATCAGAAAAATACGTTCTTTATGAAGGTATTATCAAAATAGCGTAATGCCATTTAAAAAAAATATATAATGACGTCATAACTCGAACAGCGATGACTTCATCAAAAATCTGAGTAGACCAAAAAATGCGCAACTGGAAAGAAAATCGACGTGTATGAGCTATTTTGTCCCTAATGGCCATATCAAGCTTTTAACGAATTTGTTCCAACCTTTACGTGCTCACTGTATATTCAACATTTCAATCTAAAATTCTAGAAAAGTTCAATAATAGTTGAACTGCTGCTGAAAAAACGCACCAACCCGTTTTCCTATATATATTTCTGCAAACGAACTTGTATTCGCACCGGTTACTGGAAACTAATTTAATTTTCTGAGTTTGTCGCCAGGTCAAGGGACTCGTACGCATCTCTATCCGTAAATAGTAAAGAATAGATCGTTCAACTCTTATGAAGGCACGTTGCCATTTTCACTGCATCCAGTCGTGTATCGGTAACAGGACTCAATTAATATCGTCACTTGATCACAGGCACATCATTTCCTTTCGAAGCATTATCGAGCTCTTCAAATCCAGTTAGTTGTACAGATGCTTCCGATAAAAATATTCGATAACAATTGAAATGTTTCAGTCAGACTCTGTTTTTATACATTAAGATTATGTTGACAGATTCCGCTACTCAACCCAGGATTGCCATAAAGAACTATTAGATACATTTATGAATAAAACTGAAAAAACACACGATTTCTAATTTGTTTAAGTGAATTCTAGTATCTATCTTTTTATAATTATTACTTTTTTTGTTATTTTTTTTGTCATGGTTAAGTTGAAAAACAGCTATAGCTGACACTTCGCCACTTCATCATTTGTTTCTTTCATTGTCTATTTATATATTGCTTTTATGTATAGATATTGAAATGATGAAAAAATCCGCTTAATTATTATTATTAGTATATCAAGATAGTTACATCAATTGATGAAATCTGTTGAATTCGATGATCATGACAATCTTCGTAATTCTTTTGTAAGAAATTTTAACAAATTACTCTACATAGGCCAGGGTCGATCATTTTTGAGACCAAACGAATTTAGAACAGGATAACACCCATTGAAGAAGTCAGAAAATATAACAAAAATGAAAGAAAAAATAATTTACTGGCGGTTTTAGCCGGGAAGTGGAAGGGGTGAGAATTTAAGGGTGGAAGACAGTTTATCACGATTTCCGTCAAAACTACGAGTCCTATCAAAAAAAGTTGTAAGTAATCAAAAGATTTACAACTTTTGCATCCACACTTTTTTCACATAACCTCAAAATTTATGCGAAAAATCCAAAAAACCGACTTATTTTTATCTCGCACAAAAAAAATCACGAAATTTGGTGAAACCTTATCTTTTCATGCCTAAAACACACTGTAATTTTTTGGATTCAAAATATTTATTGTTTACCCTTATTTTGATTTAATATCAAAAATGCATCGTAATTTTCAATCAAAGATTGTCTCAAAATATCTGTATTTAAAAAAAATCGATGTGCTCTTTTCTTTGTTCGTTGAAATCTCTACTTTCTGATGGTATAAAAAAAACATACATTACTATGCCAAATTTTCTAAGAAATTGCGAAAAATCGACCAAACTCGAATTTGACATTTTTTTATCAGTATGTAAAATGTTGAGCTATTTATTAAAATTTACACTTTAATTACCCGAAAAATGTTAATTTCCATGTTACATTAATAACTTAAACATAGAGATTGCAAATAACATTCGAAAATAGTTAGCTTCTAAGTTTTAAAGATAGGATTTTTATATTTATAAATAGTTTATTTCGAATTCTAATCACTTATCCAGTCAATATCCATTAGTTTTTGCTTCTTTGGTGGCATTTCTTCATCGTTAGATTCTACAAATGTTCCCGATTCTAGTAGATCTTCGAAATCTTCAAGACGAGATCATCGTCTTTGTCTCCAATATTTTTACCAGTCTGCATTCTTCATCCACAATTTCATCTAAATCATTTCATCCATTATTGGAAATATTTTCTTAGTAAGCATCGTTTTTATAAAAAATATTTGCCAAATTTGACAATTTTGTTGCCTTATAATAAATTTAATAATAAATTTACGATGGTTTTATTACCTTTTCCGTGAAATCCAGATGTTGTATCGCAACCAGAAAAACAATGCAGAAATGCAACGATATTTTTGAAGGATTCATATTTGACGAGAAAAATAGATCGTTTACATTTCCAGAACCTGGCTTGAGAAAATAAATGTCATAAATAGTTGAATTCAATTGATTCAAAAGGACCAAAAGATTAATGTCTTGACCCACAACTATGACAGTTTTATTAGTATCTCTGGCAATTTCTATCGAGGTCTTAATTATGTCAGCATCTTCTTCTGCTTGTTTACAGGCAAATTCTTGTGACTGTAATCTTTCCATTAACGTTTTTATTATTTTGTCCTTGTTTTTCTCGATCGATAATTTTTTTTTGCAAAAATGGTATTTTTGTATGGTTTTGCTAATTGAAATCTGGAACATTGTCTGAGGTTTTTCTGCGACTACGTTCTCCTCTTTTAGTTGAATTAGCTGCTGGTACTGTTGTCACAGAAACTGATTTTTCAATTTCGGGGTATCCGTCAAAAACTGAGATGCTCGCTGTGTAATTTTTTTCTGCATAGCGCAAATATCTATCAATGATCTCTTTTACCGTTTCATTTTTCTGCCAAATTACTTTGTAGAATTCGAGTTTTCAGGTGTTTTTGCATTTTCTGAGAAAATTTGTCATACTAATGTGTATTTTTTAATACCATCAGAAAGTAGAGATTTCAACGAACAAAAAGCATGCCAATTTTTTTAAAAAAGTATATTTGATGAAGATGATTTTCGACTTTCTTCATTATTTTTATAACAAAAAGAAGTTTATATTAAATTTTTTGTGATAAAATATTTAAATACATACACTACAAAATAAATTTATCAATATAATTTTTATTCTTTTCAACAAATATTGAAAATATTGAGAAAATTATGGTTCAAAGAGACTTATTTTCTCAATTTTAAGCGGTGCAAAGATCAATAAACCATCAAGTCACATAGACCATTTGAAAGTAGACATTTCAATAAAAAAATTATCACTTATAGACCTTCGAAATTCAAAAATCACCAGAACAATTGTTCGTGGAAGATACGGGTATTATTTTCAAAAAATGTACATCGCGAAGCGACGAGGGATATTTTTCTTAAAATATTCGTGCCCGAAAGAAAATTTCCAGGAATAATTTAAGCTTGCGTGGTATTCGGTAAGAAAATTTCACACCATAATTTGGAAAAAAATTATTAATCCAATCTGACATTTTAAATTAATTTCACTGCTTGTCAAGTCCACCATGTTTCGTTAAATAAAAAATATTACCAACTTTAGTTACACCAAATGCTAAAACTCAGATGGGTATTAGATCAGTCTATCGCCCTTTCATAATTTTAGGTTACTAAAGGTGATAGAAATGTATTTTTTGTTAAAGTAGTCCATAACACTTCTAATGTAAAAAATATAATATTAACATGGTTTGTTGCAGTAGGTGGCCGTGATAAAGGCGGCCATGCTTTTGACAGAGCAGAGGTTTATATTGGTAAATTACATTGAGTTACTGTATAGTAAACCAGCATCTTATGTAAAACATTTCTTGTAAGCATTTGCGTTAAACGATTTGAGAAAAATGAAATGCTTTGAAAAGTACAATTTATGTAAATACTGCAAAGAGTTGAGTCAAGTGCAAATATGTCACCAAAATTAATATATTTAACGAATTTAATGGAAGATTGCGACCAGGAAGCGTTAGAGTCGAATGGTTTGTTTACGAAAATCCAAGAAAGTCTGCTGCAGATGTCAAGTAAATATGGCGTTTTGCGTAAAAGAGATTTGAACAAAATTGTTTCAAAATATTACATATATGTCTTAAAACACAGACATCTAATTAATTCGTCACCTTCCTATTCACCATTAAGAAGAGAGGTTGGGTTAGAATTCAAGCAACATTTAAATCTTACTATGTTTGTAGATCCTACGTTTTTTGAAATATAAATTGTTAATGCATAATAAATTGTGGTTTCTGTTTAATGAAACTTTACTTTATAGCGAATAATAAATAATAATGTTAATTCTTATAGAAATTTTGCATTATTCACAATATCTACAATATTTAATGGTTGTAGATCAAGGAGACTAAAATTTCACAAGGAGAGTTTAATACCCGTAAGATAATGAGGACACTAGTAGAAAGAGATGAAAGAACATTTGTGACGAAATGTGACGTAGTTGGACGTGTCATGGCCGCCGTTCTCTATAGACAGTGACGGACTAGCTCTTGGTATATGAGAGTTACTGCTGACAGTTTTGTTGCTTGGTTCGAGTTCGACTCTGTACTCATACCCAAGTACGTCACTATGACGCGTTGATGCTACAAGATTCTGATTGGCTAGAGCTTATTAAACCCTCCTTGTTAGTTTAGTCTCTTTGGTTGTAGATCATATGTTTACCTTTTCAACTGTCAAAAAATTTCCACTTAAATATCGTGGCGCCACGAGAAAAAATTTCCGGAAATTTTTTTAGTTGCCATGGTAACTAGTCAAAATTAAGGCATCTTATTGGTTAAAAAATAGAGGTGTGAAATTTTCATGGAAATTAAATCATTTATACGCGAGAAAATAATTAAATACTGAAATGTCGGTTTTTCGCCTTTTTGACGGTTAATTTGAGGTTATGTCGAAAACTGTTAAACACAATAGTTTTCGATTTTTTCTTCTTTTGGTGTCTTGGCATCGACTGCTATGGTCATTAGCCACGTGTTCTGGATAGGCCTTGTTACTAACTCCGTGCGCCACCTTAGTAGAAGTACTGTTAATTGGAACGCAACAGTGAATCGTGCAGGACTCACCCCAGTCCAGCCACGAGATTTTGAATAATTTAATCGGTCAAATTAAATTAAAAAATCCCAGCCGCAACTGGGGCTCGAACTCCGGACCTTTCGATCCAAAGTCGGACGCTCTAACCACTGCGCCACGCCCCGACATCGATGTTTTAATTTTTATTTTTTTTATTTAGTGTTCTGGCATCGACTGCTATGGTCATTAGCCACGTGTTCTGGATAGGCCTTGTTACTAACTTCATGCGCCACCTTAGGAGCAGCACTGTTAATTTGAACGCAACAGTGAATCGTGCAGGACTCACCCCAGTCCAGCCACGAGATTTGAATAATTTAATCGGTCAAATTAAACTAAAAAATCCCAGCCGCAACTGGGGCTCGAACTCCGGACCTTTCGACCCAAAGTCGGACGCTCTAACCACTGCGCCACGCCCCGACCGATTTTTTTATTATCTACAACTTCGAACATTTTGCGCTGAGAGGTCACGTTTCGCCGCAAATCGCAAACTCTTCAATCCCTAAACTGCATCCCCATTTCACCATTTTGAGTGTTTCCGTGTTTACATTTTGAGTGTTTCCGTGTTTACATTTTTTTTTCTTGAAGTTGAACCTCAACATTTCCCACCTGGTCCCTGCGTTTAAAATTCATTCTGGCACCAGCCTAGTATACCTATGTGCGAAACGAGCAATATCATAACTTCTCAGCAAAAATTAAATCATTTCTGTTAATTGCCCGAAATATCTTTACAGTTGCACATGAGGTATGCCGATTCCGGGTAAAATATTTGATGTGTGCCAAGCAGTTCCACTATTGACTTATCAAGAATTGATTCATGGTCGACTATCTGCTTTAATACGTAGTTTGGCGTGACCAATATATCTGAATGATTAATTCTTGGAACAATCCAGTTCTTCTATAAATTTAAATGTTTGTATGTTTCATTCATTCATTTTGTTATTGAAACTATGATGACCTTTCCCAGGAAACGTTGAACCTTAAGGTCAAGCACTAATACTCATCTAATAAAGACGCTTCCTCTTAATTTTTTCAATTTGGCATCGCTCTTACGCGAATCTGCGAGTTTTATAGGATAGTTTTATTTCAGTTGAGACTGTAAGTGAATATAACTTTAATGGCTGTATCGATAAATTTAGCAAATTAGAAGAGACGAACGTAGATTATAAATCAACTACAATTACCATCTTAATGTTTTTTTTTAAAACGAGTCATCATCGTCCCATAAGTATTCAGAGTGTTAACACATTTTTAGAATAAATAATTGCGTCTGTTACATTTGATCTCATTAAATTTTATTAACTCAAGTAGGCGTAGGACAAATTTTTCTTGACCCCATTCTTATGGAAGAATCGAAAAGATGAACATTGGAGTTGTTGAGTAACGATGAATACGTGGAATGGAAAAAATCAAAGCTCAAAAACTGGATATTAATTGGATTTGAAAGTGTTTAGAGCTGGTGTGTTGATGAGATTGATAATCGAATGATTATATAAAGCGTTGAAATTGACCGGATTAATTTAGGATAGCGTAAAATAGATCTAGTTAAGGTGATTCATTGGCCCAAAATCTAATGAAGGGATAATCAAATATATTGTGGAGGCTTTAGATTGGAAAAGATGAATTGGGCTGAACGAAAAGTGATTCCGATTATACCGAAACGGCATATGTTCATTATTTATTGCTTGGTTATCATATAGTTTAATGCAATCCTTTGAAATTGGATCTCTTCTTCTATGAACTGATTAATTACAGTATTAGAAATTCAGGTAAAGTATATTGTTATTACTATTATTACTTCATTTCAGTACTGTAAGATAAACAGGATCATTGAATGTTATAATATTGCATGACGCGAATGACGTGTACAAGTAATATACTAATTTTTTCGAATGCAGGCTCGACATATTGGGAAAGATTAAAAACTTCTGATTAGTCATACAAATTTAAATGCACAACCACAATTATAAATTTTCTGCAGAAAGATACAGGAAATGGAAATACATTCGGTATAACATAAACGTGACCCCTATTGTCATTTGTTCGAGTCAAGATCCATTGTCTTAATGAACTGCAATTTGCGGTTTGGTCAATGGAATCTTGTCCTTTTGTTTTATTGTTTGATTATATATCATCATAGACACCTTAATGTTCTAATGCTTGAATTAGACTTTGAAAAACTCATTTCATTTCTACGAGGATGATATCTTTGGATGGGTAAATGGTAAAAGTACCCCCGGAAAAAATACCAAGGGAATAAAACCCACCGGAATAAACACCCCTAGGAACAAAAATAATTTTTAAAATGGCGCAAAACCGACTTACGTTAATCAATTTACATGCACTCAAATGTCTACGTTAGTTCGTTCTGGTTAGGTCATACCAAAAAAATACTCCTCACAAAATGTATTTTCACAAGGAAAAATGGTGCAAAACCCACCTGCTTCATCAATTTCCACGTACTCAAATGTCTACGTAAGGGTAGTTCGTTCTGGTTAGGTCATGCTAAAAAATTACTCCTCTTCAAATGTATCTTAAAAAATGTTCGTAAAAGTTTCTTTCCTAGTTGTTGTTTTCCAGAAAGTTTTTATTCTGTTTTTTTTTCCGGGATGTTGGTTCTCTCGGAATCAAATTGAATAATACTCTTCTTCCACTTATACCCTGCTTGCATTCCTCATAACGTACTAGAAAGTTGATTGAACCTTGGGTGGGTCAGAACAACAAAATTTTTGACTACCTGTCAGTGAGTGGATGTAACTTTGGATTCCTTGGTTCGTTTCAAACTAATTTTCAACTAGTGACTAGTTACTTTTTGTAATATACTGACTTTGCCTTTCGGTACTAATTTTGAATGAGTTCATTTTGATTTCGAGTAGGAATCAACGAAACAGCTGCCGAAGGATGTTGGATCTCGGATTCAAATTGAATAATACCCTCCTTCCACTTATATATATCCAATAAATTCCATTATTTCATATGTAAAATTTAAATTTTTTGAGCGATTCCAAACCTCGGACGTTTGAGTATTTAACAATATTATGGGTTCTTTTGTCCCATTTGTTATGTCTCTTACATAAAAATAATTCTTTTTTCAATGTTCTCAACGTGCTTGAAAACAATTTTTGTTTTGGACACAGATTGCCCAGGTAAAAATACATTTATAGAATTATGTAAATAGTTCTTTTAGATTTCCTGCGCTTTTTAGTACATTTGAGTAGGATTAGGATGAAGTTATAATAAAAAATAAGTTTTCAATATTATCATGATATTATGAATCTTCCAAACTGTAATGAAATGCATGACATCAACAGCTCATTACTGATAACGTATGTCCTAAAAGTCTTGGCACAAAATCTTTTTTGTTTTTTTTTTATTGAAGAAATTTATTTAAATAGTAACTCAATACTTAACTAAACTAGGTATACTATCGAATTACGTGGAGTGGCCCATTCTGCTCTACCAGAGGCAAATTTCTTCGAATGTCTCTCATGAGATCCGGGAGGGAATTCACATTAATTTTTCTCAGTTTTTCGGAAATTCGCCGTCTTAATTGTTCTTCATCTTGGGCTCCCAGGCTCCATGATAAACCTTCCTTGACAGTAAAGCCCAAAAATACTCTATTGGGCAAGCCTGCGGCAAGTTTGGAGGATTATCTTTTCTGGGAACAAAAGGTATGTGGTGTTGTCGAAGCCAGTTTTGGGTATCCTTGAGTAATGGCATGATACACAGACAGCATCTTGGTATACGAAAGAGTTGCGCTTGAGAGTATTTGGGTTTTTTTTTTGATGAGGTGGAGGAAATCTTTTATAGAGAGGAAAGGAGCCTCAGGCTCAAGACTCCAGATTTACTGTGAGACTCTACTGTGAGACACACAGGGTTACTCACTAAAACCTCCACCTCAAGGCCCGTCAGGTTGCTGCCCCAGGTGACACTTATGCCTATTGGCCCATAATATCATGCCTATGATGTGCACTCTCACAGTACCCAATCCAGTAATTTCGTGCCTTGTACGAGTTTGTACAAGTCCTTTACTGGGTGCGATCTGTATAGTTCTGGATCGCCAGATGGCTAGGGAATGCAATCTCGTTCTCGCGAGATCTCGTTTTCGCGAGATCTCGTTTCCGCGAGATCTCGGCCTTTTTTAGCGAGATTGATCTCGGCCGAAAAATTGGCTAGATCTCGTGAGTTTAACGATATTGCACTCGAGCATAAAAACGTCTTAAGGTTTCCTGAAGCCGACGCGGAAACGCGGGAGCGGGATGGACAGGAGCCTAAATTCTAAAACAGGATATAAAAACAAACATATCGGTGCGATTATTCGTATTTCGAATTCTTTGGACATTTTGTGTTTCTTAAGGAGCTACTTTCAAAATAATTCGTATTAATGGCGTGTGATGTGAACTGAACAAGCCTTTCATTGGATTGGTATATCTCTAATTTCTAATAGATATCTGAGTAGGTGAAAATAAAGTTTTTTTCGATTTGATTCCGAGAGTTCCAACCTTTGACAGCTGTTTCGTGGTAACCCACTCGTCTGAAACAATTTCTGGAAGCTCTCAAAATCAAATCGAATCCACTCATAATTAATGCCGATAGGCAACGACAGTCTATAACAAAAAGTAACTATAGATGTCACAAGTTACTCTCTTAGTAGGTATAGTTTTCTTTCATTGATAATAATGTCTCAATTAAGTAGTCAACTCAACTTAGTTAATGAGTTTTGACTTCTTGTTGTTTTGTTGTAAAAGAACTGTTTTATTATTAAAAGACTTTTGTTTGACATTAGAAGAGACGACTGGTTGTTTATTTCATTTCTTATTTGATTAGATACGTCAAAGTGTACTACTAATAGAAAAATATAGATAGACGTCAAACAATATTAAATACATAAAAGTTTACTGAAAAAATTCGTGAAAATGAATGTTTAATTCGTAATACATATAATCCTTTTTATTTTTTAAAATTTATTCAAATATTATGATTATTTGCTAGAATAAACAAACAAAACTGCCAATCTCGCGAGATCTCGAAAATGGCGAGATCTCGCGGTATTGTTATTAATAAACTCGCGAGATCTCGCCTGAGCCCCAATCTCGCGAGACTGCATTCCCTACAGATGGCTGCCCGAATATTGCCTGTCTTTTGCGGTCTAGTGCCTCGCAATAGCACAATACGTGTGACGCTGTCTCTGGATCCCTACTTCATAGTCTCCAGGTAAGGTATCTATTGTACGGTCCCATTTTGTTGAGGTGCTCCTTCATTGGTGCATGACCAGTCAGTCGTTCTTTTATGGCACGGTCCTTTAATGTATTCTTTCCCGTGTTTGTTTCCTGGGATGCTTTCCCAGTAATTTTTGTCCCCAATCCAATCTCTTACAGACGCTCTTACTGTACACTTCGGTACCCCTAGTGTCTGCCCTTGATTTGAGGGTATTTTCCGAACTTTCTCTTGCTAGTTCGTCTGCTTTTTCATTACCTGCAATTACTCGATGTCTTAAGACCCATATCAGTTTGACTTGATTCCGTTCTGCCAGCACTCCTAGTTCTTCTTTGCAGTCCCATACCAGTTTGGACGTCACTTCCTTGTGGCACAAGGCCTCAAGTGCCGCTTGGCTGACTGACAGGATGTTGATGTGCGCGTTTTCAACGTTTCTCCTGTTGTTCTCCCTCACGCATTGGAGAATGGCATACACCTCTGTCTTTATACACCTCGCCCTGAAAGACAGAGGTGTATTTGCCCAGTGAGTAGCTTATGCCAGTACTGGGATTCCTGGAGAACACTCCTGAGCCCACTCTATTCCCAGTCTTGGATACATCTGTGAACCAGATTTTCCCCTGTACAGTGTTCCTGAGCTGCGAGCCGTCCCACTCAGTTCTGTCTAGTATCAGCACTCTGAATTGGTTGTTGAAGCAGTATCGTTTCGGAATGTGGTCCGTTCTCGTTCCCAGCACGTCCCCGATCACAATTCTAATAATGCTCATGTGCCCAAATCCAACATTCAAGTTGGGTGTGTTCTGCAGTCTAGAGACACCAAGCCTTGCCTCCCCCTGCACCACTAGGTGAAGAGGAGGCAGTACCAGGAGTTTCTCCATAGCCGCAGTTGGTGTTGATTTGATTGCCCCTGTGATTCCGAGACAGGCAAGTCTTTGTACCTTGCTTAGTCTTGTTATGGAGTATTTGGGGTATACTTACGCCCCGAGATTTTAGACCATTCCTCATCAATTCGTACTCATTGTCGTAGTCTTAGTAGCTCTGTATTGACGAGCCAGTCTCCTCGTTGACATTCCAAGCTTTTTTTTGCTCTTCTCGCCAATATCTCTTGACCTCTGTGCAGTAAATGCACGTGGTCTTCCAGTTTTTGGGAGATTCAGACATGGCATTCCCTGCTATTGTTCTATAAATGGTTCTGCTTGAAATGTTTTCATTCTGCAATATTCAACAGATTTCAGCTTTCGGTACCCGCCTAACCAACTTGTAGATATTTGTTCTTATTTCTTATTTATACGTCATCTTAAAGCGAACACTTCAAAATAAATAAATAAATCTCTACTGACAGTAAACAAAGTAAACAAACATATGTTTCCAACGGCAACGTGATATCATTTTGTTTTTGTTGAAATTAAAGCCAATGAATTTCTTTCCAAAACTTTTAGGACATAAGTTATAACATATATTCAACGGGTTACTAATTGATTCACGATGGCTATCATTCAACATGTCGGTCGCTAGTTGTTTCTTTCCATTATATAATACTTTCTGTGTGCCCGCATTTTCACCAAATTCATCATCCGACACCCAAAACTCTAGCCATAACAGTACAAAAAAACTGAATGAAATATACATGTACACAATTTTCGACGGGAGTATCATGATTTTATCTTTTGTCCCATGAGTCAAACCTTGTGCAATCGCCGAGGCAATCTCTATCGATAATTAGAACAAATACCTTTATCCGGAGTAGTTATCAATGCCGTGCAACTAGTCAGTCACGATAACTCCTTTTGTTGCAATACATTGATTCCTGATTTCTTGTTTATTTGAGTAATGTGTTTTAATCAAAAAAATTAAGATTCGTGGTAAACTGCGCAACATATTCGAGTTATTTCACATATTCGAAACGCGTCATGTTCATTGGCAAAAGTGAAAAAAGTTCCATTTCATTAACTGCTTCGTAAACAAGGTTGCAACAGGCTCCTGCACAACAACCTTGAGCCATACCATATCGGTAACTTTATTGTTCGTTATTAAATACCCGCGGCTGTTACGATTGCCATAAACAATTGAGTAATATCCATTTGTCTTTCTTTGTTGCAGGCTCATCGCCGGAGTTGATGCCGAGTATTATGGGCGCTTTTGATGCCATCGTTGGAACTCAGACAAAGGAAAATGACGCTGAAATAGAAGTGAAAACCAGCACACCGAAAAGAAGTCATCAGGTCAGCAATTTCGCCAATTTGTCGCCCTGCGTGCAGAAAATACTGTCGAACGTTCCTGATCAGGAGATCAGTAAGAAGTTCAGCTCAGAAGAAACTTTGGGACCGAAAAGATTCACCAGTAAGCCCGTTTACAGGTCTTTTCGATCGCCGGAAAAGTGCTTGAACAAGAGCAGCGAAAACTTGGAGATCATATCTTCGAATGTGCAAAAGATGCTGTCGAATCTGCCGGATACGGAATTAGTGATAAGCGCGAGTACTCTGAATCTGTCCAGAAACAGTTCGTATTTGTTCAAATCCGGCAGTCGTGGTGAGTTTTTGAACAAGTTGTTGTCGGAAGGGGAAGATAACGGTACGACGAACGGCGGGAAACAGTTTTTGTACTATTCCGACGGAAATAACAAGGAAAACGACTCCGTGGCCGGTGAAGAGTCGGACATTTGTGACGGTGAAAAATGTGAAAATTGTGATAGTTACAGTCAGAAGCCTCTTGGTAGTTACTTGCATTCTTCCCAAGGAATCGCCTCGAGGACACCTGTGGGAAGAAAGAATATGGGAAAATATTTACAGGTTAGTAGATAATGATGTTCATTTGTTCACAATGAGGATGATCAAAGGTTCGAAGGTTTATTTATCTTGTTGGACAACATACATAGTATATGAAAAAGTCAGTGTAAAAGTGTATACAATAACGAATAAAGTACACTGATAATCAACGCATAATTGCGTTGATTCAAAGAAATTGTATTTTTAAATAGGTCCAACCAAATATTAGTTTGATTTTTTGACGGATTACTCTTGGCCACTTACTAGGAAAATATTTTGAAACAAGTGAACACTCCCTTCATAAGTTGGTTGAGGCAAGAATATTTTAGCTTCAATAATGGGCACTTTTTTTTGTTGAATCATGGGAGTGAGTTGAGACAAGAATATTGCAATTTCAATAATGAATACTATTTTTCTATCAACTTGGAGGTTGAGTTCCAATCTGCACTTTGCACTTGGTAATGAAATATAGAATAGAAGCTATTTTCATTTTGGCAACATTGAATAGTTTAAACAAAGAATAGATTCACAACTACGAACAATTTAGGTATAAATAATGGTTTTATATGAGAATAGTTTTTAGTTTAAATTGTATTCGCAATAAAACCAGTTAGTGGTGACGCATATTGCAGTTTGATGGAATACATAAACAACGCCACTCGCTTTTAGACACAAAACTTTAGAAGACCAAAATATTTCACTCATTTTCACAACAGGCCCATAATGAGCCAAATTCAATTTTATTGTATAGAAAACAGTTTCCACTAGGCACAAAACTAACATTCATATAGGTACGCATAGCCTCATAACCTCCAACCCAAATGGTCAAACTGGATGAAATTGTCGAAATGGAAGTCGTATTCACAGGTTGCGGTGCCGCTTTGATTGCTCATTGATTGAATGTGTCACGTGGCACGGGTATTGATATCTACCAAAGAATCATATCCTTGTCTCAAGAGGATTATGTTTCACAATGAGTTAATGTGAGTGTTTTCTAAGATGAAGAGTAGAATGTTTTCGCTGCAAGCAAAATCATTTCAAGAAAATTTATGTAAAGAAGCAAATATCTCAATAAGTTTGAAATGGGAGTTTATTGTTCAATTAGAAATAATTATTCTTCTCAGAAGATTATTCTATATAATAAAAACAGTTTGCAAGGTGAAGCATGCTCCATTCCATTGAAAAATGCATTCATGTTATATGGACGTAAGTTCTTTAGATATCTTTTCAACTGATCGAACTGATCGAGATTTTCGAACTGATCTTTTCATTTTCTATATTTTTTATAGAGAAGGGTATGTGATTAAAAATGTTTGTTACGATTCTACCTGGAGCGTTATATGTGGTGTTTACCCTGCTCAGAGGCAGATGTAGATCATTTCTATTACGGATATTGTAATGGTGTAAATTCTTATTTTCATAGAACATATTTTTTCTACGACTATTGTATTCTACGTTCATTACATATTGATTTTTAATTGAAGAATAAAGATGATTCCAAGACACCGTGGATCCTAACTCATTATTCAACGGCACTCGGCCAATCACAGGTTCAGAATTTTCAGAATCCACGAGAACTGAGAGGTTTAACAAACAAATTTCTCAAGAAGGCTTTGCTTGATTGAACTTTTGTCACAGCTTGGCATCCGCGAATGTCAGATTGGCTATTTTCTCAGTTTTAACTTTGATCTGTGTGACAAGTACCTAATATAAAAATGAATACAGCGGATTTATCAATGAAGCTCCTGATGAAATCTATCTTGCAACAAAGGTATGTCAAACAATTTTTATTTGAACGTTCCACATTTTTGACAAAATTTTCTACAAGAACCACTTTGCAGTGATGTATAAATTTCATAGTCAAAATGAAGGATGTCTAGATTCTATAATAATAATGATAAAAATAATAATTTTAAGTTTACCTATTTATTTAAGATTCGATTTGTTAAAATTTGGATTTTATGTCCAGACTGAAACACGAACGTTTTTCACCTGACCCTCAATTATCAATTTTGCCGAATGGATATGACGTTCTTGTAGTATTTAAGTAGGTAATTTTCTAGATTTCCAAGTTATCGATTGAATGTTCTGGTATGCCGAGGAACCACGCATTCATAATTGCACAAAAACAATATATAAGCGATTATAACTTAGTCACGCTCCGTGAGCCGTACAGGTTTTAACTGTTCTCATTATACAAACATTAATAATAATTGCAGTTTTCGTTTCGGGCCGCTAGTTAAATAATTTTTGAAAGTAGGTATTCCTCGTTCTCGGTTTTGAATAACACTTTCTCGAAACTCGATCTTCCGTCATGGTACTTTTTTTCGTTTTGTGTGCATTATTTTCATCTTGCAAAACTGACTGAAATTAAATGAGAACAGGTGGGTACCTAGATAGTTGTAAAATAAGTATTGACTAGGAATATAACTTTTTACCTGACCATATTGGATCACATTTTTGGTCAAAAGTTTGTTCAAAACTTGTTCTTTCCGTCAACCGGCTGCACCCTCACGGCAACCCTCAGAAGCCTTCGAGAGACTTGTGCGAGTTAAGGAAGACGACATTAAACGCCACTTTCAATACCCAACAAATAATGCTCATATACCCACCCACCTATTTTTAGATATTTTCACACATGAGAAAGAAGTATATTATGATAGCAGACGTGGAATGCATCTTTTATGATTGGGCAAAAAAATACGTATGTTAAGCTGGCACATCCGTTTCAGCGCAATAAAAACAAACTAGTGACGCATTTTTAACTGATAAATAACTATTTTCTAACATACTCCTAATTTTTAACTCAAGTGGGTCCGGAGAAAAAGGGTTTGTGCTATCTTAACGTTTAAGATGGCACAGCCGTTACGTAACTTTTTTATGCTGAAAATATTCAAATAATTGGAATGCTGGATTTTTCAACTTTTCAATAACTTCTGGGTGATATACTAGGAGTTTAAAAATTTCGCTTCCTAAGGCAAAAAAATAAACAAATATTCGAATTAAATTTGATTCCTTCATTTTCTAATTTTCACAAAATAGAATACAGGTGATATTACTTGATATCTCATACATATGTCCGATTGTGGTGAAAAAAATTACAGTGGAAAGTATTAAAATCGTGTCCGAAACGTAATGAGACCGAAATCCTAGTCAAATACCATCTTTCTCCTCTTTCAATTTCTAACTTCAACTGAACTGGTGAATGAAAAATATCTTCGTTGAATGCAAAGAGGAAATTTACTCTTCAATATTTCACCCAAATGATATGGATAGGAGAAAAAATTTACCGCGAAAATATATTAACCATCTTCGAAACGAGATGAGACTGAAAACATAATTTCACAATCAAAACAGTCATTGGAAATAATATACAATTTTACATTATATTCGCTCCTTATGAATTACCCTGATATTCTTTTTTTTGTACACGTGATGCGAAAAGATTGATTAGCTATGAAATATCGCAATCTTTCGATTCTCCCATTCTCTAACTCCAGCCAAAAAAATGGAACTTTACAATTTTTTCTTTAGTTTGCCTATTTATATTGTCATTTATAAATATCAAAATTTTAAATGAACTAAAATCAATAATTATACACCTTTGTTGCTAATTAAATTTTGCTGGATGCGTCATGAATAAAATCATTAGATTTTTCTTTGACTTTTGACTTGTTTGGTTTTAAGGTCGCCCTTGTCTTTGGTGTTTTTGGGAATTGACGCAAGAATGAGCTTCACAATATTAAAATTTCAGATATTAAAGATCAGCAATACTATTTGCAATTCCTAATACAAAAACTAAAAAACCAAGAGAATTAACAATCACGGGAGGTTTTTATAATATTGTAAAAAAATACTGGGCTCTGAGACCTTGTAATGTTCCTTCAGATAATTTTTTATCAATTTTCAATAAAATAAATTTATACAACAAGTAATCGGGATGAATAAACTGAGCAATATGCCTAAACAAATTGCCACATTTCTGGATGTAGACAACCCACAAGAGTATACTGGCCACTGTGCGGATATTACAACATTGAAAAGAACTGGAGGCTAAGTCTTCTCAAGTAGCAGAAGGATTCCTACATAGAAAATTCTCTGCAGAATCGAATAAATGTAGCAAAAAACAATTAGTTTCTTCAATTACTGGATCTAATTTGTCAATAACCGTCCCCTCCTTGTCTGCAGAATCGAATAAATGTAGCAAAAAATCAATTAGTTTCTTCAATTACTTACTGGATCTATTTTGTCAATAACCGTCCCCTCCTCGTCAGCCTCCAAATCTTCCTGCTACAAACTCGACTGTAAAGTCCACTTCTCAAATCAATATGCTTAGAAAAATAATACGGAAAATGTTTCCAACGCACTTGTTTTCAATTTTAGCAACTGAACCAACACTATAAATATTAATACAATGTAAAATAAATCCCAATAAATAACTTGTTTTGTTCAGATTTAATTTAATTGTTTTTGATTCATACTTTCTGGTCTTGGATAAAAAATTTAGTCTGCTACTCGTATCGAATTTTTGCATTCTAACCTTGCACATGATATGGATAGTGTTTAACTAAAAGGTACCAAGTCGCCAGCTCGCCAAATTTGAGATAATACGACTCCAAAAGCTGGAACCTACTTCATGTAAAAATGTCCAAGTGATTTTATCAAGTCATTATTCAATATCATAATTTGGCGCTTGGTATCTTTCAGTTAAACGCTATCCATGTACTATTCTGTTATGGGATAATATTTTATATTTCCACCTATCAATTCGAAAACGTGAGTCTTCTCTCGTACCCATTGGCAGAATAAAGACCACCGACAGTGACATTACATTTGTTTCTTGTTGTTGAATTGTAACAGGGTCGTTTTTCATCAATAGGTAATGTCGAGGTAATGTCCTCCTTAAATGGCTGGTCCTTTCGGTAGTCCGAATTTAGGAACAAAGACCATTGTTCGCTAAATGAATGCATTTTATTTTTGGATTGGAAGCTTGTTGATCCCAGAAAGAGAAAAAAGCAGACGCTGTTTGTATTCCTGAGAATTTGAGTGAATATTTGAATGGTCAGACCATAATAACAAAACCTTTCATGAAACACTTTGTTTTGGGGTTATTTCTTTGTTACACAAATTTTAAAATGAGCAAAATATATAGTCGGTAGCATCATGATTGATAGATGCAGTATTCGTTAGCTAAATTAGTGACTGTTTGTTATTTATCATTTTAAAACGATAATTAACATTATGAGAATTTGTTAACATTGTTTCAAACGTAGAATTCGTAATGAATCTTGTCGAGTATATTCGTGAAACACTCGGTGAAACATCTACTAACCTCGCAGAATCTTTCGGAATCGCTTCTTAATTG